>CM040124.1:237148254-238417092 GCA_022559845.1 Amorphophallus konjac
TTCCATAGGAATATTTCTTCATCTTGTTATTCGTTGGCCAAAGGCATAAGGTGCTGGCGGCCTTGAACCTGCCATGGGCCTGCTGTGCCTGCGTGGCTATTGCCGCTTGGAGCCGAGACTGATATCACATCGGCTTTATAGGCATCTTCTAGTGAAAAGCCCAATCCTGGATGCCGAGTGATTTGTAACAACGTCCGGTCCAGGTTTGGTGGGTTCCACATTTTCTTGAACATTTCTTTCCGACTGGAGAGCTGGCGAAAGGGGATCCCTTACTTTCTGGTCATCTTGACCACATGACTAGCTATGTCAGGGAGTCCCATGATTGGGATGAGTGGGTCGTGCAGCTCATCGGGGAGTCTATAATCGTCATCCCCCTTGACCGGGTGCTCCTTGGCCACATAAAAGATGGTAGGCAGACCCCCGGGGTTGGGCACCTCGAAGGTCCTTAATGGTTCAACCACATGGCAGTCAGCTTCTACGAGAGGCTTGATGATCCCGGGCGGGACCCTAACATCTTCCAGCAAGTCTTCAAGGTATGGTGTTCCCGGTGTAGGGTAGATGGGAAGAGAGGTGGCCTTGAATACCCGTTCTGCTTCAGAAATGAATGACACCTGAGGGGGAGCCACATAGCCAGGCGGTGGTGGAGGGACCCAGCTGTCAGGCTCTGCCTTCTTCTTTCCTCTGTCCCGAGTGACTTGGGGTGCTTGCTTCGGCTTTTCCAAATAGAGATTAGCATCCGATAAGTGACATTCGAACACTTCGAAAGGATGGAGCTCGGCAAAGATTCTCTCCTCTTTCTCGTTACCGGGGTACTTGATGCACTAGTGCAGAGTGGATGGTACCATGCAGTTTTGGTGCAGCCAAGGTCTACCGAGCAATGCCTTGTAACAGGTGCTGGAGTTGATCACATGGAACTAGACCTTGGTGTTAGGTTCGATGCAATATTCAGAGGGGGGGTGAATGAATATAACCCTTTAAAAACTTTCACCCAATTTAAAACTAGAATACTAACAAGACTTTCACTCAATATAAAATTTCGCCCAAACTAGAACTATGATGCTAACTAGACAGATTTACCAAATCTGAAAGCTAATCAACTATTCAGTTCTACCAGTTAGCAAACACATGGAGTGCCCCTATGCATTCATCTAGCGGAAGCACAAATGAACAAATCAAACCACAATGCACAAGGGGTTTTTAGGTGGTTCGGTCCTTCAGACCTACATCCACCCCACACTCAAACCGAGTGTGGCTTCCACTAGCTCACGCTAGAAACAGCAGACTCAGTCTACAACAAACGCTGCCAAACAGCTTGACCAGGGGAACAACCTCCCCTCTTCCTCCCAACCGGAGGGAACCACTAGTGAGACCAGTCACTAGCAAACCAGAGACACAAGGTCTCTCTTCCTCCAGACCCGGAGGGAAACCCCTGGACTTGAATCCACAAGCCCAGAACTGGAGACAAGTCTCCCTTCCTCCAAACCGGAGGGAACCCACAAGTAGCACCCAGCTACTTGCAACCGGAGATAGCAATCTCCCTTCTCCTGAACAAACAGGAGGAACCCACAAGTGACTCCAGCCACTTGGAAACCAGAGACACACGGTCTCTCTTCCTCCACACACGGAGGGAACCACCGGACTTGCTACTCACAAGCCCAGAGCCGGAGGAACAAGCCTCCCTTCCTCCAACCCGGAGGGGAACCTAGAGACCCAAGTCTCTCTTCCTCTGAACCCCAGAGGGAAGCACAATCGGAGATAAATCTCCCTTCCTCCAACCCGGAGGGAAACAACCGATGACACCCTGTCAAAGGCAACCAGAGACGCAAGTCTCTCTTCCTCCACACGGGAGGGTACCAACCACAAGTAGCACCCAGCTACTTGCAAACCGAAGACACAAAGTCTCCCTTCTCCTGAACCCACAGGAGGAACCCCGACCTCTCTACAGAGGATCGGAAATACAGTAAATGGATAAAAACAAAAACGAAACCAGCAACAGAAGGCTGAAAAGATAAAAACAAATGTGGCTCTCGCAGGAGCTGGCTGGCCTGGATTTGATCCACGGTACAGCAGGAACAGATCTTCTGTTGAAGCTTCTATCACTCTAGCTCTCTCTTCTTCTCTATTCTTCTTCCTCTTCCTTTCTTCACACTCTGCTATCTCGATCTCTTACTCAATCTCTCTTTCTTTCTCTTTCTCACTCTCTTTCTCTTCTTCTTTTCTTTTTCTTCTTCTCTGTCTGGATCGTGGCTCTCTGTATTGAGTTTTCTTCTCGCCAACTCGATCATCTTCATCTGTGGACGAAAGTCTCATATATATAGCAGCAGCAGTAGGTGGATAGGGCACAAAACGCGTGTGCCTCCCACGTTTCCTGCCCTAATATTTCGGACCACGTGGAGGCTCCTCTGCATCTTGGATCACGTGCCAGATGCAGCCTTGTATCACGTACTGCTTCACGATTAGAGCACCTGTAAAACAGAGTATCGGATAAGTCATCAGTTTAAGAACAACTCTGTATAGACTTATCAGAAGAACATCGTTTTAGAAGAAACTTGAACGAGGTTAAAACGAAACAACACGAAGTGACAAATAGCAACGACACGGAGACAACGCGAGGACACAATAGGGAAAACGACACGAAGTCAGTAAGGACTCGATGTACAACAGTAAGTAACACGAAGTAAGACCACACAGACATAAACGATAACACGAGAACAACACGGGGTGACAGCAGAAACCGACACGAAGTGTTTGCAAACAAAGTAAGACACAAGGTCTACGTAAAGCAACACGAAGTGTGGTTAAAGCGAGAACGACACGAAGTGAAGTTATAAAACAACACGAGGTAAAAAGAAGAACGACACGAGATACATGGAGACAAAACAGAAACCAACACGAAGTGTGGTTTCAACACAAGAAAGACACAAGGTCTAGGAAGAACAAAAACGACACGAAGACACAAAACGGAAAACGACACGAGGTGTAACAAACATGACACGAAGTTATGAAAACAACACGGAGACGAAGTCTGAAAAAATGACACGGGGTGAAGACAACACGAAGACGAAACACAGGTTTCGACACGGAGTGAAAACGACACAAAGACAAAACAGAATTGACATGGGTTGAAATCAACACGAAGTCAAAAACTGAAATCGACACGGAGTGAAAACAACATGAAGACGAAGTACAAAGAGACGACACGAAGTGAAGTTGACACGAAGTGAAAACAACACTAAGTGAAAAACAATAATCGACACGCGGTGAAAACAACACGACGACAGTGAGAACAGCACGAGGTGAAATGACACGGGGTGTAGAAAACCAAGAATCGACACGAAGTGTGGTCAAGGCGAGAAAGACACTAAGTCAAAAACGAAAGACCAACACTTAGACAGAAACATAAAAACAACACGGAGACGTAGACACTAAAACAACACGAAGATGAAGACAAGGGAAACGACACGAAGTCTAACCTCATACAAGCTTTCCTGTCACGCATGGAAATCAACACGAAGTGTTGTATGCTCATACAACACGAGATCTTTTCGTGTTAGTGAGGGGAAACAACACGAAAACTCAAGTACAGAAACAGCACGAAGATGATGTACAATCTGATGTACAGACTTGAAAAACAGTCCAAAGTATAGACTTGCACGAGCGAGCTACAGTGCCAAAGTATAGACTTCACGCTGTACAGACTTGGAAGACCAGTGTTGAATGTGTAGACTTGTAGTTTATCATGAAAGAAGGCCAGTGTACAGACTTGCTGTCCTCACAGCAGACGATGTAAACACTTAGCCTATGCAGACCAATGTACAGACTTTGGCAAAGCAAAAGGCTGTATAGACTTGGAGACCCAAAGTCATTGTGTAGACTTTGTCTAAGACAAGGCATGAGCTGACGTTGTATATACTTAGCCAATGCAAACCAGTCCGATGTATAGACTTTAAGGAAATGCATGCTACAGTGCAATGTCTAGACTTGCGATGTGTTCGCCAAATGCACACTACAGTCCAATGTATGGACTTGGACGAATGATGCATGTGCAGTGAATAGACTTAGGGCATAAACCCCACGATGCACTGTATAGACTATGCACATAACATAAGTCTAACATAAACAATATATCAGTTGTACCAGTCACAGTCATGATGCAATCATCAAGGCACAATGTCATGAAAACACTATATCATTGCTATCATCAAAATACAATATCAATCATCAAAACCACAGCAATGAATGCTTTATGCATCAGTTTAACATGTAACAAGACTGAACATCAAATATGTTAATCTAAACTGAGCAGCAAGATGACTGAACATTTGATTAACTCACATCAACAACCAATCATCAAAGCCATCATTAAAACCATCATCAAAACCAAAACCACATGCATGGGCACAACAATCTCCCCCTTTTTGATGATGGCAACACTTTCAATACATTGAGTCATTCTGATGATGTGAGGCATTCTGAGGTAATCTGAAGACTCAAATTATTCTCCCCCTTTGACTTCATCAAAAAGAAAAATAATTTGAGAAATTATAGCATGTATAAAAGTTCAGTCAATTTCTCCCCCTAAATAAAAGCTCCCCCTTTGAGAAGGAATATGAACAGATAACACAGGTAGAAAAGGTAGGAGGATCACTTGATAACAGCTGAATCATAGGCTCAGAAAGGAAGCATGATTATAAACAACTGTTAAAGTATAAGAATCATCAACATACAATTTTTCAAAAAATTCAGGTTTAACAGTGATAAATCTAGAGTAAAACACCTGACCCCTGAAAAAGAGTTTTAGATTCCATTTATAGCAATGAATCTAGAGCACATGGTATTAATAGATAAGTCTGAAATAATACCCTTTTGTGTTTAAACAAGGAAATTCGAGAGAGGCAACTTGAATATGTATTGATAAAAATAATTTTCACTCATTGACTTTTGATTTTTCGAAGGGTTACAGCAGTTTGATTTTCATTTTTTTTTTCAATTTCTGAAACTGAACTAAGTGAATAGATCTATGGCATTTATGCTGTTGACATTAGGTGTACACCTTGATAAGAGGCAGGTACCCCCAGTTACTAGGCATAAACTATATGATCTACTTCAGATCAAGACCCACGAGGAATAGTCTTCACTTTTGACATTAAGGGTACACCTTGATTAGAGGCCAGTACCCTCAGTTACTTGGTGAGGACTCCCCTTATAGATTTGACCCTATGAACAGAGATAGTCTAAGGCACTTCATGACATGTGAGATCTCCTGTCTTTTTAGAGGAGTTCACAGTTTCTCAGTGCAATCAGCCATTGCTTCTGTCACTATGTTCAGTTCTTAACATTAATGATCTTGTTTACTGCTGCCCTTAATTCTTTTAGAGTGATTGATTGAAAAACATTACACACTCTTGTTCACCTGTTCTAAACATTTCCAGATTAACACATTTAGGCATTAAAAAAAAACTTTTTCTATTTTAGCCATGAGACAAAGATTAAGAGCTATAAAAGTTTTCTTTTATCTCAATTTCTGAAGTGCAGACACTTAACTCTCCAAATTATAAAGGTTAAACCTTTAGTTCTTTTCAATTTGTAAGAGTGATTCTTATAAGTGAACAATTGCAATAATCATCATTCAATGTACTAAACCAGATGCAAAGCTGTTGTTTAGTGAAAATGATGAGGAAAAGATAGTAATTGGCAATATGGTCCAATGACATCTGATGTCAAAAGATATGAATCATTTGAATGAGAATACTGAGAAGTGAATAGGATTCAATGAATTGAATAGAACTCTCAGCTCCCCCTGACATCATGATGCAAGAGATATGCTATGCATTAGACTGTTCTACATGCAGACTAGACCCATGGTACTAGGCGGAGGACCTGGTCTCAAAGACCATCTCACACATGGTAGGAACCTCCGGGCAGATTTCCCTGCCTTTTAGTAACATACCATTTGATATACCAGGGTTAACAAGGACAATGCAACATAAATCAGTCCTTCATGCATTGAACGGCATTATTAACACATGCAATGACAGTGTACACTAAATGAACCATTCACACTTAGTCCAAGTATGCATTCAAATACAAGCATGCAATGCATTGACACAAAGCATATGTAGTGCATCAACTGAATATGCTTAGCGAAGCATTCAATTTCAGTTCAACATATAGTAAGAGAAGAGCATCAAGTATATGCAGAAATGAATTCAATAGCTGAGTCTGGAAAGCAGACTGATCAGCTAGACATGGAGAGATCATCAACAATCAATCAAGCAAATCAACATGAAGCACACATTTTTCATGCTCACAGTTTCAGATAATGGAATTTAAAACACATTTCAGAACTGACCTGAAAAGTTCAATCATGGGGTTTTCATTCTTGAGCGCCTTGGTTAACCCCCTTTTATTTCTCCCTCCAAGGCACACCTGCAAGATATTTGATCATCTTGATCCTGCAGGGACCCAAGTAGCTTTGGGTCCTGCGTTAGCCCTAACAGGTTTTCTAAACATTTTCATAGCAACATTATCATCAAATTTCATCAGTGAACAGTCATCCATAGAATGTCCAAATTTTCCACAGTATCTACATGAACTGGCTGGTTTTTGGTTCTTATGATACATGTTAACAGCAGGGTGATGTTTATAAGCATGTTCATAAGATTTTCTGTTATATGCATGAACAGTTTGATGCTTGTTCTTAACCATCCAACATTCAGCAGATTTATGGCCTGGCTTCCCACAGTTATAGCATGAAATTTTCACAAAAGTTTTTGCAGGGAATTTGACAAAATGGGGTTTAACATAGTTCTTTTGAACATACCAACAGTCCTTGACTGTATGCCCATTTTTCCCACAGTGGGAGCATGCAAAAGAATTTCTTCTATGAAAACCATTTTTACCCCAAGTAGATCTAAACCAGCACTCAGCAGCCTTGTGCCCAGGCTTATTACAGTTGAAGCACACGATGTGCTGACTAGAATTGTGTTTAGATCCATATGGATCATAAAAGTGCATGGAAGACTTGGCATGTAGTTTATTGTCTTCTTTCATGATAAAACATTCATTCATGAGATGACCATGCTTCCCACAATAATAACATGAGGCATCAGGCTTCCTAGCAACATGGTTTCTATCAAAAGAATTTCTAGAATGTAAAGTTCCACTAGCATGCTCATCCTTTAACATCAATCCACAGTCCTCCATTATGTGACCTCCTTTCCCACAATAATAACATGATCCCTTTGTAATATGAGTGTATGTGAGATCATGTGAATTGTGTGTAGCCCTTTTTATAGCAACAGGAGTGCCTTTTTCCTTTTTCTGTGAGTTTTCACCCTTTTTCTGTTTTGGAGTTTGTTCCACAGTTTTGGGTTTCACAGTGGATTTTTGTGCAGTGAATTGGAAGACAGAAGGAGCAGAGGTTATGTTCTGATTGGTGGCTTTGACAAAAACCGTAGATGTTTCATTCCCATTACTCCTTTTATTTGTCGGACTATAGCCCAGTCCCTTTCTCTCAAAGTTATCACTCTTTCCAAGAAGCTTATTCAGATTGTCCTTACCTTTGACAAATTTTGATAGAGAATTTTTCACGTCTTTAATTTCAAATTCAAATCAGCAATTTTAGCTTCATATTTGGACAGATCTGTTTCACAGGAAATGACTTGTTGATGCAAGGCATCATTCAGACTCTTGAGTTTTTCAACTTCCTGTTTTAATTCTATTTCCTTGTCAGTTTTAGATAAGGACTTGTAAAGATCATCAACTTCTTGTTGAAGGGATGTGATAGTAAGCTCATATCCAGCTATTTTCTGTTCACTGCAACTGACATTTCCATTTAACATTAAGTTGATGGTTTTTAGACTCTCAATTTCTTGTTCAGCATTCATCAACCTATCAGAATTATCCACACTCACACACTTGCCTTTTTCCATTGTCATTAGCCTATTTGTCAGCTGGGTGTTTAGGTGTTTCAACTTATTGATTTCCTCTTTCAGTTTGCTGTTCTGGTCTAGGAGTTCATCATCAAACACCAATTTATCTATTGAAGACTGACATTCATAAAACATTTCTTGTTGTTTTTCAGATTGAAATTTGTCAAGATTTTTCTGAATATCTGAATTCATTGTTCTTTCAGCCTCCAATTTCTCAGAGATCAAACCATTTTCTTTTTCAAGGTACATTGATCTATGTTCAAATTCTTTGGATTGGTTTTTGAGTTTTTCATTCTCAGATTTCAATTCTTCCAATTCAGAATTGATACACTCTAAATCTCTCACCAATCTTTCATTTTGAACAGCGTCATTGTTATGAGTCTGATCAACGAAGCTAAGCCTTTCCTTTAGTTCAACAATTTCACAAACAAGCTTTTGACTCTCCTCTTTGTGTAGACCAATTTGTTTCATAAAAGTTTGTTTTTCAGATTTCAAATGATCTAGATCTGTAGTAATAGAGTCAAAGTCTTGTAGTTGTCTTCTTAAGATTTCATTTTCAGTTTTCAGAGTTTCAAGATTTTCACCTCCTAGATTTTCCAGCTTCTTTTTCAGTCTTCTATACCTCTTACTCATTTTTTCATGGGAGTGTAACAGATCAGCATAGGCATCTTCCCAGTCATCTAAAGTGAAACTAGAGAAGGGGATGATTACCTTTTCAGCATCTTGGAGTTCCTCTTGATCACTGCTATGGTTGCTCTCGTTAGCCATCATGCAGTTGTTCTTATTCATCCTCTGAGCTAGCTTCAGCTGATCCAGAATGTCCTTAGCGGACCTGCAGTCATAAATACAAGACCAGTAGAGCCTTGTCAGTAGCAGCTCTCATCAGGTTAAAGGCCTTCTGATTTTCTCATATTTTGACTTGTGACTTTTAGTCCATTTGGACTTTTCTTTTGGCAATCTGTGGGGACCTTGTGAAATTAACTTCCACAGATCCGGATTAATCATTTTCACATAATTGTGAAGACTGCTAATCCATGAGTTAAAATCAGAGCCATTGAAAACCGGTGGAGAACCCATTGAGTAAATCCGTAAACAGATTAATGAAGCAAAGGGTAGAAACAGATAAGCACGAAGGGACAACAGGATCCTCTGCAGATCGTTGGATCTGAACAATCAGAGAACCGCTCTGATACCAATTGTTAGGTTCGATGCAGTATTCAGAGGGGGGGTGAATGAATATAACCCTTTAAAAACTTTCACCCAATTTAAAACTAGAATACTAACAAGACTTTCACTCAATATAAAATTTCGCCCAAACTAGAACTATGATGCTAACTAGACAGATTTACCAAATCTGAAAGCTAATCAACTATTCAGTTCTACCAGTTAGCAAACACATGGAGTGCCCCTATGCATTCATCTAGCGGAAGCACAAATGAACAAATCAAACCACAATGCACAAGGGGTTTTTAGGTGGTTCGGTCCTTCAGACCTACATCCACCCCACACTCAAACCGAGTGTGGCTTCCACTAGCTCACGCTAGAAACAGCAGACTCAGTCTGCAACAAACGCTGCCAAACAGCTTGACCAGGGGAACAACCTCCCCTCTTCCTCCCAACCGGAGGGAACCACTAGTGAGACCAGTCACTAGCAAACCAGAGACACAAGGTCTCTCTTCCTCCAGACCTGGAGGGAAACCCCTGGACTTGAATCCACAAGCCCAGAACTGGAGACAAGTCTCCCTTCCTCCAAACCGGAGGGAACCCACAAGTAGCACCCAGCTACTTGCAACCGGAGATAGCAATCTCCCTTCTCCTGAACAAACAGGAGGAACCCACAAGTGACTCCAGCCACTTGGAAACCAGAGACACACGGTCTCTCTTCCTCCACACACGGAGGGAACCACCGGACTTGCTACTCACAAGCCCAGAGCCGGAGGAACAAGCCTCCCTTCCTCCAACCCGGAGGGGAACCTAGAGACCCAAGTCTCTCTTCCTCTGAACCCCAGAGGGAAGCACAATCGGAGATAAATCTCCCTTCCTCCAACCCGGAGGGAAACAACCGATGACACCCTGTCAAAGGCAACCAGAGACGCAAGTCTCTCTTCCTCCACACGGGAGGGTACCAACCACAAGTAGCACCCAGCTACTTGCAAACCGAAGACACAAAGTCTCCCTTCTCCTGAACCCACAGGAGGAACCCCGACCTCTCTACAGAGGATCGGAAATACAGTAAATGGATAAAAACAAAAACGAAACCAGCAACAGAAGGCTGAAAAGATAAAAACAAATGTGGCTCTCGCAGGAGCTGGCTGGCCTGGATTTGATCCACGGTACAGCAGGAACAGATCTTCTGTTGAAGCTTCTATCACTCTAGCTCTCTCTTCTTCTCTATTCTTCTTCCTCTTCCTTTCTTCACACTCTGCTATCTCGATCTCTTACTCAATCTCTCTTTCTTTCTCTTTCTCACTCTCTTTCTCTTCTTCTTTTCTTTTTCTTCTTCTCTGTCTGGATCGTGGCTCTCTGTATTGAGTTTTCTTCTCGCCAACTCGATCACCTTCATCTGTGGACGAAGGCTCCTATATATAGCAGCAGCAGTAGGTGGATAGGGCACAAAACGCGTGTGCCTCCCACGTTTCCTGCCCTAATATTTCGGACCACGTGGAGGCTCCTCTGCATCTTGGATCACGTGCCAGATGCAGCCTTGTATCACGTACTGCTTCACGATTAGAGCACCTGTAAAACAGAGTATCGGATAAGTAATCAATTTAAGGAACACCTCTGTATAGACTTATCAGAAGAACAGACGTTTAGAAGAAACTTGAACGAGGTTAAAACGAAACAACACGAAGTGACAAATAGCAACGACACGGAGACAACGCGAGGACACAATAGGGAAAACGACACGAAGTCAGTAAGGACTCGATGTACAACAGTAAGTAACACGAAGTAAGACCACACAGACATAAACGATAACACGAGAACAACACGGGGTGACAGCAGAAACCGACACGAAGTGTTTGCAAACAAAGTAAGACACAAGGTCTACGTAAAGCAACACGAAGTGTGGTTAAAGCGAGAACGACACGAAGTGAAGTTATAAAACAACACGAGGTAAAAAGAAGAACGACACGAGATACATGGAGACAAAACAGAAACCAACACGAAGTGTGGTTTCAACACAAGAAAGACACAAGGTCTAGGAAGAACAAAAAACGACACGAAGACACAAAACGGAAAACGACACGAGGTGTAACAAACACGACACGAAGTTATGAAAACAACACGGAGACGAAGTCTGAAAAAATGACACGGGGTGAAGACAACACGAAGACGAAACACAGGTTTCGACACGGAGTGAAAACGACACAAAGACAAAACAGAATTGACATGGGTTGAAATCAACATGAAGTCAAAAACTGAAATCGACACGGAGTGAAAACAACATGAAGACGAAGTACAAAGAGACGACACGAAGTGAAGTTGACACGAAGTGAAAACAACACTAAGTGAAAAACAATAATCGACACGCGGTGAAAACAACACGACGACAGTGAGAACAGCACGAGGTGAAATGACACGGGGTGTAGAAAACCAAGAATCGACACGAAGTGTGGTCAAGGCGAGAAAGACACTAAGTCAAAAACGAAAGACCAACACTCAGACAGAAACATAAAAACAACACGGAGATGTAGACACTAAAACAACACGAAGATGAAGACAAGGGAAACGACACGAAGTCTAACCTCATACAAGCTTTCCTGTCACGCATGGAAATCAACACGAAGTGTTGTATGCTCATACAACACGAGATCTTTTCGTGTTAGTGAGGGGAAACAACACGAAAACTCAAGTACAGAAACAGCACGAAGATGATGTACAGACTTGAAAAACAGTCCAAAGTATAGACTTGCACGAGCGAGCTACAGTGCCAAAGTATAGACTTCACGCTGTACAGACTTGGAAGACCAGTGTTGAATGTGTAGACTTGTAGTTTATCATGAAAGAAGGCCAGTGTACAGACTTGCTGTCCTCATAGCAGACGATGTAAACACTTAGCCTATGCAGACCAATGTACAGACTTTGGCAAAGCAAAAGGCTGTATAGACTTGGAGACCCAAAGCCATTGTGTAGACTTTGTCTAAGACAAGGCATGAGCTGACGTTGTATATACTTAGCCAATGCAAACCAGTCCGATGTATAGACTTTAAGGAAATGCATGCTACAGTGCAATGTCTAGACTTGCGATGTGTTCGCCAAATGCACACTACAGTCCAATGTATGGACTTGGACGAATGATGCATGTGCAGTGAATAGACTTAGGGCATAAACCCCACGATGCACTGTATAGACTATGCACATAACATAAGTCTAACATAAACAATATATCAGTTGTACCAGTCACAGTCATGATGCAATCATCAAGGCACAATGTCATGAAAACACTATATCATTGCTATCATCAAAATACAATATCAATCATCAAAACCACAGCAATGAATGCTTTATGCATCAGTTTAACATGTAACAAGACTGAACATCAAATATGTTAATCTAAACTGAGCAGCAAGATGACTGAACATTTGATTAACTCACATCAACAACCAATCATCAAAGCCATCATTAAAACCATCATCAAAACCAAAACCACATGCATGGGCACAACACTTGGTGGTGAAATCGCCGAGGGAGAGGTTGAACTCTGTGACCCGCATAGGGACCTCGCACTTCTGGTTGAAGCCGGCAATCTTGACGTTCCTGACCTCGACCAAGTGTACATCAAAGTAATGTTTCTGATACACCCGATAGGGGAGTATGTTAACCGCTGCCTGTGGACGCCAAAAAAATGACGATGATGATCATGGCGACATTCGCGTCTACACATTCGAGCGTGAGTCGAAGACGGAAATGCCGAATAAACCTCATACCTCACTCGATCGAGATGAAGACTCGCTTGGTGGTCCGCTAGCTGATGAGGGAGCCCCCCGGGCAGAAGATACGGCCATAACTCTACGGTCGGCCGTTCCGAGAGCAGAATCAAAGAAGAGCCGGGAACTCCGGCACAGTCTCAGCTTGCATCGAAAGTCATGCAAAGTCTGGGACCGAGTCCCGGAGGCTGCGAACGGAAAATTGTGGAAGCCATGCATCGCAACCGGAACATTTCGGGAGTGCCAACATTCACATACATGGCCGTGGCTTCGAAAAGAATATATTCAGTGCTTAAAATGGCGCGGAAGGGCCTTAAAGCGGCGCGCCTTAAAACGGCACGCCCACTTGCTTAAACGACGCGCTCACCTTTGATTCATGCCCCCCTTTACCTTGTTAAACCGGTGCGCCCTTGAGGATGACAAAACCGGCGCGCCCATTTGCCCATTTCTAAAAGTCTTTTCTTCAAATATTTACCATGGCGTGCTCACGTTGAAAGCAGAAGAAAAGCTATTTCGACGCGGTTACTATTCCCCCGTGCCGGATTAGGTGATGCGAACAAGCCATTTTCTGAGGCGTTTATCCGACGCGCAGTTCAGCCATCCCGCCATCAATGCGGCCCCCTGTTTCCTGGGAACGGCATGATGACGAACAAGCCCGAAGTGGTTAAAACTCCCACTTTGATCCGGTGGGCAACCGAGCATATGCCATGAATGGAAGTTCTCGAGCCCCATCCCACCTTGTGCTCATTCCATCGGCCGGCCGCCCATTCTCCTGCAAGTGGCAAAAGCAATGTGGCACGCGAAGGAGCTCGACAGCAACACGGTCGCGACGTGGGCAAGCGGCGGGGCATGCTCTTCTTCGAACAGAGAGAACCTCTTCCGGGATATATATAAGGAGATAGGGCTGGCCATCAAAAAAAGAGGAAAAAGGGAAGGCTCTCGGCTATGTGTAGTGAAGAGAAGAAGAGAGAAGGAGTTTGGTCCCCGGCGCCGGCAAGGTGAAGAAGAAGAAGAGAGTGAGCGTGAGAGAAGAGAGGTGAGTCGGAGGGGGAAGAGCATGTGCTCTCTCCCCCTCCCTCGTCAATGTATTCTCTCCCCCCTCGCGATGTATTTCTTCTTTATCAAGAGATGAATCCCTTCCGTTTTAAAATCTTCCCCGATTATGTGGATGAATAAAAAGGGAAAAGGGCCTTTTGCAATCTTAGTATCCTCTGCTTTAATCCCCGGTTCCTTCTTCTTCTCTCCTCCTCCTCCTCCTCATCCAAGACCCTTCGAAGCTTGCTTCTCCATAGCACGGCCTTCGAAGGATTTCATCACCGGATGAACATTCATGGCCCTCGTGGCAAACATCTGTCCCGCTCCGAAGATTCATCGCCCGTGAGTCGTGGTCGCTCTTGAAGGCTAGCCCTCGAGCGCTCCACACTCACACATGGGTTGGGACCGCCGTGAGGCCACTCCAATTTTTGAGAGTCTACCCCGGAGCAATCGAGTGGTGACTTTCCTTTACCTCTGGCCAGTCCCGGTCTGGGGGAGGTGCTGCCGGATTTTTGCCTGGGCTAAAAATGCCTGAGAACAAACGAACAAACCACCTCCGAGAACAAGAACAACACGCAGTAAGCTATGTGAATCAAACCCCTCGAACGAACACTTAAGCATTCATGCTAATTCCTCTTGATAAATAACTAAAACGATTAAGCCCCCTCTTCACCAACTTAATCCACCAAATGAATGAACAAACGGATCATTAACCCAACCTGCAGGTGAAAGAAAAGAAAACACATAGTCAAAGTAATAAACCCTCGGGAGAGGCTAATCCGGTGCGGCCACTGTTACACCGCGCCGTTTTAACCCTCCTCACAATAGCCCCATCTCCTTCTTTGGATGATAAACGGCGCGCCCATTTCCACTGCATATCTTCCTATTCCGGCGCGCCCCTGGCTGTGCCGGTTTAACCTCTCAAAACCATTCCCTTTATCACACCCGGCACGCCCCTCTCCTCTATACATCTCAAAACGCCCCCCCACTTGTTCATCCCATACCCGGCGCGCCCCCTATCCATCCTTGATCCGGCGCGCCCTCCATTGGCATCCTAATCCGGCGTGGCCTTAACCGGCGCGCCCTCCTCTTTGAGCCTCAATCCGGCGCGCCCCTCTTCTTGGCCTTAATCCGGTGCGCCCCCCTCTCTTGGGTCCCTTATCCGGCGCCTTCCTTTAGACCATTAAATTGGCGCGCCTACTTAATACAAAAAGGGAATAAACAAGCAAAAATAATAGTAAAAGGGGTCAATCATGTTAATAAAAGAAACTCCATCATCCGTGCCTTAATCAAATTTTTGTCCCGGCGGCGCTGCCCCCGGAAACCCCCGCAAGGGGCGCTGCCCCCTTGACCCCTGCGACCTGACCGGGTAGGTCGAACCCCGCGACCTGACCACGCAGGTCGATCCGCGTGAGAGGCCGCACGTTGGTGAGCTCGGGCTCTACATTTAACAATTCACACCCCCGGATTGGGTGCAAAGAGAAAATCAATGATGCCTTGTGGTATCGGACGTGGACCTCGAAAACTCTGACATGGTCGTGATCCGAACACATCTCGGGCCAATAGTTCGTTAACTCGACCCGCTTCTCCCGGGATCTAATCCTGCAACCCCACATTAAACTTGTCGTGTCTACGGCAGACATTTGCACGGTTTTATCATTGTCTTCGATGCATCAAACGTGGACTCGCGTCCGAACAATGAATGGCCCGACCGTGACCGACATGCACATATAGCTTGGAACCTTCGTTTCCCTGAACTATGTGTGAAGAGAAAAGCAATAACGCCTCATGGCATCGGACGTGGACCTCGGGAACCCCGTTATGGCCATAGTCCGAAACCATCTCGGGTCGATAGTTCATCAGCTTGACCCACTTTTTTCGGGATCCAATCCCGCATCCACATGAAACGTGCCATACCTACGGCATACATCCGTACGTCTTTATCGTTGTCTTCGATGACTCGAATATGGACTCTCATCCAAATATTGAATGGTCCGTTAGTGACCGACATATATGCCTGGATCTAATCCCACACTTGTAGTAAACGTGCCGTACTCACGGCAGACATTTGCATGGATTCGCTCCCGTCACCGTCTTGTTTTCTATACGGATCTTTGTGCGAACATAAAATGGTCCATGAATGACCAAAAAAATATGAATGGAACGCGATGGCTCTCGTCTTCCCCAAACCCTACGTGTGAGAATATCAATAAGACCTTCGTGAGTCACGTCTGGACCTCGGGTTCGCCCCAACCATGGTCATCGCCTGACCCACGTCTAGGCCTATAGCTAGCTACCTCTGCACATGTCTTCGTTTTGGAACCTAGTCCCGGGACACTTTCCCGTTGCCCCCTTTGCACCGAGAACATTGACGATGCCCACGCGAGCCCGACTTCAACCGTGGGGGGCCCACCACAGTATGGTCGCAGCTTGATCTTGCATCGGGCGGACAAACTTCTCCGTTTCCGATCGCTCTAACCGGGGATTTAACTGGACGTTTTCCGTTCCTTTGAACAATAAATCTGTCGTATCCCGACGTACACATGTTCCGGTTTTCCCGCAACGATTACACTATTCTCAAGCTGGACATTCGTCCGAACATTAAAATGGTCAACACATGACTGACACAGGCTCAGATACTTTCTTCACACCCTCGCGCGAGGACTTCAGCATTTCTTAATAGTTTTTTTCTATGCATTAATTTCCTGGCCATCGGGCCCCTTTTCCTGGCAATCAATCAAGGGTTTTCCCCTCTCCGAGGGGATCTAATTAACGTCGTAGCCTTCACAGTACAGCGGGTTCTCAGTCCCGACACGAACTACACAATCGTCTGACTAGTCAGATCGAGCGCACAATAAATTGTCACTTTGTGACTGGCACGTCCATGCACTTAATAAACCCAATAAACAAATAAACAACGATTTTAAATAAAAAGTGCATCCATAATGCCCCAGGGTCGACCAATACTCGGTTTATGGGATGCCCATTCAGATGCCCCTTCATGTAGAGTGGCCTATCGTGACTACTGGTAGGTAGAAGCATATCCTCTTCTGTGAAGGCCACTGTTACTTCAGGTGACATTTCTGCGAGGCAGGTGTAGATCGGATTAAAATCCAAACGTTAAATAAGAGGAATAAAATGGATAACAAGATTGCATGAAAGTGGAAATATGATGGGGAGATGATAATAAACTCAAAGAAAAGCACGTGGTGCTAAGAGGAGATGTGATCGCCAGAGGGGTTACCTCAATAAGAAAAAGGGATCGCGAGTACCTGGTGAAGATTTGGATGCGGGATGGATGTGGAATTCCTCCTCCTCCTTCAATCGGCCGGCCGACAAAGGGGGGTTTCTCTTTATTGATTATCCTTGCAAAAATAAGACAATGAAACAAACGAACAAAGAGAAGTGAATCAGCCGATGTGTAGAATCAATCCCAAATGAAGAATATGATGTTGAAGAGAGAAATCAACATGCACACCTCTTTTTTTTGGTTCTTTTAAACCCCTAGAGAAGAGCTAGGGAAGGGGATATGATATGATGATGGAACTTAATGCAATAAAAAAAACTAACAGTGGGACGTATTAATGATAGTAAGATGACGCTCACAAACAAAATAAACAAAAAAGAACCCTGCTGTCCCTGATGACAGTAAAGGGAAACCAAGGGAAGAAGATGTTGATGGGAAGAAGATGAAGCAGTGAACGCAAGCGGATGCCGAGGAAAACGGATGCAGAGGAGGAAGCGGCTGCTCCACCTGATTGCACGGGAAGAAGAAAAAAAACTCTGCAGCAACCTTTCTATCCACTGTATATGGGTGTTAACCCTATGACGATCGATCCAGACTCCCTTATATAAGTTTCAATCGGATGTGATCAAACAAGGGAAGATAAGAACGGGCAAGGAATATCCAGGGAAAGGATTAAAATCGAGCAAGAGATTGAATAAGGCAGTGAACTGTGAGGGAAAGAGGAGTTTAAGCAGGACACGAAACGGAAAACACGACCTTGCGAAGGGCGTCAAATCAAGAATTGACGACCTACACAAAGACGTTGCTCAAAACACGACCTTTATTAAGGGCGTCACTTCTTGGATTTAATTTTGGCAATAAAACTTACTTTATTTGAAAATTATGAGAAAATGCCTGAGATGAAGGCGTTAATTGAAACCACGCCCTGAGGAAGGACGTTAATCAATAATTTTGAATTTATTTTGAAACCGGATAATACCAGGAATTGACGCCCTGACAATAGGTCGTCCTTTCTTTTGAAAACGCCCTAGATAAGGTCGCTATTAAAAACACGCCCCTCTTCAGGTCGCGAATCTCAAAAATGCAAGAATAAATCAAAAAACACACAAAAATAAGAAAAACTTTATATTATGAATATATTGAAGTTCACTTTGGGGCATCAACATAGTGACATGAGATTTGATCAACATAGCGTCTTTTTTGGCGTGTCTACAGCTGCCCCGTCTTGGCGTCTGCTTTGGAAGGGAGTGAGACGGAAATGGAGTGAAATGCAACGAACGGAATAAAGTGGAACGAACTGATAAGGGGACGCCAAGGTGTGATGTGACACACCTCAGACACTAAGCACTGTAAATCTTTCCAAGATTCTGAACGAAACATCTCCGAATGATTCCAAGGAAGTATCAGTTTGCTGGATAAAGGAGACTAAACTAAGCAAGTAAAAATGTAAGGCAGAAGGGTGTGCGTGCGGGCACGATAGGGAAAGACCATTGGAGAGCGGTTACCAGCCAACGTGGACGTGCTACAACCAAGGTAGATTTGCAGAAAAATAAAGAGATTTGAGATGAAGATCCAACAAAAGGACATTTCCAAGGAATCAGCCTGAGCGGCTTCAGATAGAACAAAGTACTTGATTTGGAATGGAATGTCTCATGCCAACTCAATCAAGAGCGAGTGACCTTCATTATTGCCATAATATGAAGATTTTCATCATGAATCTCAAGGTCCTACATGATGCATGCTGGGCTAAAAGAAAAGAATAAAACAAACTAAAAATATAGAAAATAACCAAGGATAATATTGCTAAGCCATCTAGATTTGGTCAAGAATCCAGATCTCTAAGCTGACACTAGGCCGAAGCCCGTTTGTCCACGCATCAACTCAGAAAAATGGAACCATCGTCCCAGACCTTTAACGACACAACGGCCTATCCGTGTGATCAAGACTCTCCTGGAATTATCACTGTTTTTTTTTTGAAGGGGAACTCAAATTCCAGGTTCATCAGAACCACAAGGTCCTTGATATACTATAATAGCGTAGATACCATATAGTAACAATGCTTACAGAAAATAAATACAAGATGATGAGCACGATGTTACTCTCATGATCAACCCAAGCGTCTCGAAACCTGCAATCTTCTGTACTCAAAAGTTCACTAGTTCTCTCAAAATTTCAATATAAATAATCCTCAATTCAAAGTATGACATGATCATAAGTGTTAAATAAAATAGAATTCCAATGAAATAATAGCACTTAAGTTCATCAGAGCACGCAAAAAGCAAATTCATAAGCTCACAAAACACGGCTGCACTGAACGACGTCAAAACAATGAAAGGCGCCTTATCGTGAGGGCGTCAAAATGAGAAACACGCCCTTTATCAAGGCGTGAACATCATCGATAGTTCAAGAAGAAAACGACCCTAGCAAGGGCGTTACACAAAACACGACTTATGCAAGGTCGTCAATTCAAGATTTGACGCCTTAACAAAAGGCGTTAATCAATCCAACGCTTCCGTTTCCAAATCGAAAGCAAAACCAAATCCTAATAGCCCTCAACCTTCTAACTCCGAACAACCCTTGGGACCCTTCAGGCTCCTATAAAAGGAAAGGTAATTCCTTCAAACACTCATCTGAGTTCTGCTTCTGTTTTCTTCTTCTGCCCATTCTTCTGTTCGTTCTTCTTCTGCAGGCACTTGTCCGAGCTTCTTCTGCAAAACAAAAGATGGAGAGGATGATCAAGAAACCCAGATCTTCCACCCCCAGATTGACTAAAATACAGGGGCACATCTGCAGCCGAATTGCCCAAAATCAGGTTGGCAAATTCTTCTGTTCTTCCTCTGCTCATATCCCTTTTTTCTTTCCTTCTTACTGAACTCTTCTGTTGCTCATGCATTCTCCTTCTTTTCTTTCTTCCACAGGATTATCCAAATGTCCCAGGAGCTAGGAGATTTACAAAAATTAAGTGGCTGCCACTTATCCTTTCCAAGTTTTCTTCGGATATGAGGGTATACCTTGCAAGATGGCACCTCCTGAGCCTAGTTACCCATGCTAAACACCATGATCAAATCCATCTTGATTGGGCAGCTATAGGAGCTCTTGTAGAGATATGGCATCCTTCTACTCATACCTTTCTCTTCTCAACTTTTGAAGCCACCCTCCTATTGGAAGAATTAGAACTGATCTTGGGCTTAAAGCGGATGAAACAAGGGGATGAAGAAAAGATGGCCATCATGCCAAGGCCAATCTCCTCTCATGAATTACTCACCTCATTGATATCTAGCCCAAATCTAGTGAACCAAATCAAGGTCACTAAAGGAATCAACCTCTTGAAGCTCGCCTCATGGGTGTACAAGAGAGCGGATCAAGCTAAGGAAGAGGAGGAGATAGAAAAGATAGCAAAGGCCTTCGTGGTGTGCTTAGCAGGAGCACTCTTGTTTCCATCCACGGAGGACTTTCTAGAAGAGGCCCAATTAAGCGCCGTAGTGAGCTTATGGGAAGGAGACAGAGTTGGACCGGCTATTCTAGCCTATCTCTATAGCGGGCTTACTTCGGCGGCCATGGGAAGGCCCATCTACGGATGCATGTTAGCATTCTCTAGTTGGGTTGATCTTCACTTCAAGTTCGATCCATGTGGTGAGGCCCAACAACCCTCAAGAATCTTTTCAAAAAGCCCACTCTCTTATATGACCGGTTCACTTGGAATAAGCAGTAGAGTGATAAACCGAATTCCTCAAATCAAGAAGAGAGCGGAATGGAGAGAGCACCTCAAAGTAATGCCAAAGAATCTCTTCACTTGCGCGCCGGGAATACTCAAGACTCAAGATATCCGTGCAAGATTCTCTCCCGGGACAGACCTTCGTCTCATAGGTGCTTTAGAATTCGTGTTGTACAATTCACACCAGTGCCTCCCTCAACTCGGGCTTCCACGACAAATCCTCGAAGATCCCTCTCATCTTCCTCCAATCAAGACACGGGATCTAGGCGGCAACGAGGATGGTGAAGAATGCACAACAGTTCAAGCTTTGTGGAAGATCTGCAAGACTTATCAACCTGTAGAGAAATTAGAAGAAGACAAAGAACAATGGAAGGCATATGTAACAACCTTGAGGAAATTGAGGCCCAAGGTGGCTCATTAAACATTGTAATCTTTTCCTTCCAATAACTCAATGACATTTTCTTTATTGAGCCATCTTATTGTTTCTGATCAACTCTTCCGACGTTCTGATTCTGTTGCAAATAACGCCTCAAGCAACGCCGTTAATTCATAAAAGGACGCCTTCACCACAGGTCGTCTTCAACATTCCAGTTCACAAATTTGACGCCTTTACCAATGGGCGTTACCTAAAAAATGTCCTAGGGCAAGGCGTTAATACGATTCATATTCCAAAATATATTCGTTGAAATTCCAAAAGTAACGCCTTCAGCACAGCCACGTTTCATATAAATAACGCCCCAATCCTAGTCGTTACTCAAAAATAGTAATGATTATCCCCATCAAATCAATCAATTGCCATTAAATGCGTCTGACGACGGTTATCAATCCCCATGCAAACAAAAATAACGCCTTAAGAAATGTCGTCAATTATTAAGAAACGCCTTTATGTCAGTCGTTGATTCCACAAGATGCGGCCTTCCTTAAGTCGTTAATTCTTTTTGACCGTTCAACTTAACTTTCCCTCCTTTCTTCTTCTTCCTTCATCCACTTTCCCACTTTCTCTCTTTCTTCTGCAACCCTAACCGAGAACCCCCTCCCCCAATCTCTCTCATTCTTTCTCTCTATCATCCTAGCCCTAAGCTATGGCCGGTGGCGCACCCAAACGGCAGCGTGTGACTGCCCCAGGTGAGTCTTTATTTAGTCATGTGTTGCTTTATTTCAAAAAAGTTGAATTGTTGATGATTTGTCACTTGTTTGCAGAGTACACAGCTACGGGCGGCACGTACTGAGTTGGCGATCCGCAATCAGCGGATCTCAGAGTTTGAGAGGTCCCTGAGGCGACGAGAGGAGCTTCCTCAGGACGTGGCCGAGCTGTGGGTGGCTCTTGAGCTGGAGCGACGAGAGCGTGCCCGGGAGCACGAGGAGCGTGCTCGTGAGCGAGAGGAGTACCAGGCGGAGCGTGCCCGGTACCAGGAGCAGGTAGCAGCACGCGAGCGAGAGCTGGTAGACTCGAGGACGCAGTTGATCCTTTCTCAGGAGCGGCTACGAGTGTCTGAGGAGCGTCTCCAGCGAGGGCGCGAGCGAGCACGAGCTGCGGGGTACTCTTTCACCAGCTCCACTTTTGCGGCGGGCTCTTCCCTCCGAGAGAGGAGAGAGGCAGGGGGACACGTTCGGGTTCCTGATTCTTCACGGGGGCCCATGCCTCCTCCACTAGCGCCAGCTCGGGACGGCGAGGAGGAGGTTGAGAGTAAAAGAGACGAGGGTGGAGGCGAGAGCTGAGAGATTTACTTGTACTCCTCCACCCTCACACCTGTACTTACACATTCATGATGTATATATACATGAGATTGAGATTTTTTTGTTACCTGAGCACTTTGTGTGGTTGTGGCCTTTTCCTCTTTCCACGTTCTTCGTTTTTGCTTTGCTTTGCCATGTTTCTGCAGCTGCTGTTCACACTTGAATAAACAGGTTAATTCATCTGTTCGACTTGGCCCCTTGCCCGATAAGCAAGGGGTAACAACATTTTGACCTTAATGACGGGTCAAGAGGCCAAGCCTTTAATCAAATAAGGTAATAAAATAGCTGATAGCGGGGAGATGCCTCATGCACAGTACGCATATGCAAACCCTAAATAAAAGATGCTCATGCAAGCATACATCGTGAAGAAATGCATTTTTTTCTTTTGTTTTTGCTTATTTATATATTTTTTTTATTATTTTTCTTGAAAAACGCGCCTTAGAGTAGGTCGTGATTGGCGTAAAGACGCCCGAGGAGACGGCGTGAATTTGAAAAAGAAATCTGATTTTTTGAGAAAGTAACGACCTGCTGAGAGACGTTATTCTGAAAGAGACGACCTAATCTAGGACGTTAATTCTATAAAAAGCGCCTTAGCCGAAGGCGTTAATTATTCCGCAAAAAGGGCTTCAAGACTATCAAGACCATGAGTCTTACATAGTCACCATCTAAAATTCATTAACCTTTCTTGAGTAGTTAAAAGGGGGTTGACGTGACCATAATTGACTTGTATTCGAGATTTCGCACAATGCAATTTCTTAAGTCCGTCTTGACCATCCTGCCAGTTCGTGACTTTACCGCATAGAAAGGATGGAAGAAAATATAAGGGAAGCCCATAAGGGATTCTGAGATGCTCAAGGCAAAGTTACCTCCCCTACCCTATGCCTGTTGGGGTTCGGTCTTTGGCGTAGGGAAATTTATTACCTTTTTGCCCATTGCACGCATTCGCTCAAGGTTTTCCTTGCGGGGACTTTGCCCTCTTGACATGCTTTTCTTTTCATAACTTGACTTTCACTTTGGAATCGATTTGCATTGATGAATAAAAACCTAATTGTACTTGGGCTTTTGTGGCATTTGCTCCCTTTTGGGCCCTGACTTCCACCTACTAGGGCGGCGGATAGGCTTGGTGTGTCTACCTCGAGGTCTCCCTTCCTCCCTTATGGGCCGAAGAAGAAAAGAACGGGTATTGCTTTTCACTTTTAGTCAGGTTTTTGACTTTCCATCGGATTTTGCACTGCTTGAGCTCAAGAATAAAGCGTGTAGTGTGTGCGTGAATCAACCCCCTTTTAAATTAGCAAGACTGATGAATGAATTCTGAATTTTGACCTTTCGGACCTTGATCCTTCGTATGCCATGGCACCAATTTTGAAGAATCTCTTTTTTGATTTTGAAGAATTTCTATTTTTGGAGGTTTTGAATCAATTTTTTTTGAATTTTGAAGATATATATATATATTTTGGATTTTTTGTTGAATCAAGGGTAGTATTTTTTAAGATATGAACCATTCCAAGGGTGAGCTAACTCTTCCCCTTCAGCATTACTCAGTTTATAAGCATTACCAGGATAAACTTCTTTTATGATAAATGGTCCTTCCCAATTGGGTTGGAGTTTTGAGCGGGGGCCACCCGGCTTTACAAAAATTCTCTTGATTACCATCTCACCGGTTTTAAATTTCCTCTCAATTACTTTCTTTTGATAAAAACGTGAGAGCCTGTTTTGATAAACGCGCGCATGCTCAGCGGCGACCAGACGCTTCTCGTCTAGGAGCTCCAATTGGGTGAGGAGTGAATCACGACGTTCATCCATAGAAAATTCCTTATCCAATTGTACTCGCAGAGAGGGAATAAGAATCTCATAAGGGACTACCGCCTCCATTCCATAAGTAAGGGCGAAAGGGGTTTGCCCAGTGGGTGTGCGAATGGAAGTGCGATAGGCCCAGAGAGCTTCAACTAGTTTGTCTGGCCAATCCGAAAATTTATTAGCCTCGCACGTCTTTTTGACAATTTTTATCAAAGTTTTATTAGTTGCCTCTGCTTGGCCATTGCCCTGCGGATAATAGGGAGAAGAATGATGCAATGCAATGTTATACCTGTTGCAGAGATCCTTGATTTCTTGAGAGATAAATTGAGGTCCATTGTCGGTGACGATGGTGCTTGGGATGCCGAACCTCATGATGATCTTCTTCATTATAAACTTGCAGACGGTTGACGCTTTGATCTCCACGTAAGCTTCTGCTTCCGCCCACTTGGTGAAGTACTCCGTTGCCGTGAGGATGAATGATTTTTGCTTGGTCAGGAGGTTCGAATCACCAAGAGGTCCAATGATATCAAAAGCCCACATGGAAAAAGGCCATGGGGAGGACGTAGGATGGAGTGAAGAAGTAGGAGAATGAATCTTATCGGCGTGCAGTTAGCACTTAACACACCTTCGAACATAGATGGAACAATCCTCTTCTAGAGTTGGCCAATAGAAACCAAGCCTAAGGATCTTCTTAGCTAGCATCTGGCTATTCACATGACCACCACACACTCCAGAATGCGCCTCTTCCACAACTTTCCATGATTCATCATCGTCGAGGCATCTTAATAAAACACCGGTGAGCCCTCTTCTATAGAGCACACCTCCAATCAAAACATATCGGTGAGCCACTCTTCTAATTGCTTTCTTTTCTTCAGCAGTGGCTTCCTCGGGATAGGATTGATCATTGCAATACCTGGCAATCTCATAATACCAAGGCTTCTCTTCGTCAGCTAATTCTTCTTCCCAGTCTAAAAGCATGACCTCTTTACCTTTAAGAGATTCCCTCTGCTTAACCTTTTCAAGCACTTGATCCCTAATATCCAGGAATGCGCGATCCTTGATAGCTGGCGTGTCACGCTGATGAATCAGGGGAACATGAAAATCACGCTCAGGAGGGAAGACTAAAGCAGAGGCCAAAGAAGCAAGAGCGTCAGCCAAGATATTCTGGCTACGAGGAACATGGACGAAGATCAATTTGGTGAAGCGCTTGACATAAGCTGAGGCGAGTTCCTGGTAAGGTTTGAGCTTAGGATTGATAGTGCGGCACTTGACCAACACCTGGCGCCGAATAAGCTGACTATCGCCCACAATCCTCAAATGGGTGACACCATATCGATGAGCGGTTTGAAGACCTGCCAAAAGAGCTTCATACTCAGCTATATTATTGGTGACGGGGAAAGTGAGCCGAGCAGCAAACGGGATGGTGACCCGTTCTAGTGTCAAAAGAACCATGCCGATCCCTCTTCCTTGGGAATTTAGAGCTCCATCAAAATGTAATGTCCACATAGGATCGTAGGGTTGATTAATGGACATCAGTTCTTCATCTGGAAACTCCGAATTGACAGGATCAAAACGAGGTAGAGGGTGATGAGCAAGGTGTTCGGCAATGGCGTAACCTTTGATAGCTTTCTGTTGAATGTAAGTGATGTCAAATTGAGAGAGGAAGCTTTGCCAGCGTGCTAATCGATCAGTGAGGACAGATTTTTCAAGGAGGAATTTAATCGGATTCATACGAGCAATGAGGTGAACCTCGTGAGCTAGGAAATAGTGCTTTAACTTCTGCACTACCCAGACTAAAGCAGCGTAAGTCTTCTCCATGGCTGAGTACCTCTGTTCACAGGGGTTAAGAAGTTTAGACAAATAGTATGCTGCCCTCTCTTTACCTTCTTCGTCCACTTGAGCTAGGACAGCACCCACAGAGTCATCCAGACAAAGACATAGAGAACGAGTGGTTTGCCTGGAATTGGCGGCCTCAGGACAGGAGGATTGGCCAAATAATCCTTCAATCCGTCAAAGGCTGCCTGACACTTGTCATCCCAATTGAACTTGACTCCTGGCTTAGTAAGCTCGTAAAACGGCCTACATCTTTGTGAGTGCTGGGAGACGAAGCGGCGAATAAATTGTAACCTCTCGATTAATCCTCGAACTTCCTTCAAATTCTTGGGAGGAGGCATATCTCTAATGGCCTTCGCCTTATTGGGATCAACTTCAATTCCCCTCTTGCTGACAATAAATCCAAGCAATTTCCTTGAAGAGACGCCAAATACGCACTTCTTGGGGTTCATCTTCAACTGATACTCTCGTGATCTTTGCAAGACCTTAGCTAGAACCCCAGGATGCTCAATCCTTGTCCTTGATTTCACTACCAGGTCATCCACATACACCTCAATATAAATATGGATCATGTCATGAAAAATCACCATCATAGCCCTCTGATAGGTGGCTCCAGCATTCATAAGTCCGAAAGGCATGACCACATAGCAATAAGTACCCCATGGTGTAGTGAACGAGGTCTTCTCTTGATCTTCCTCAGCCAGACGAATTTGATTGTAACCTGAAAAGCCATCCATAAAAGAGAGAGTCTCAAAACCCGCCGTGTTATCAATTAGAACATCAATATGAGGGAGGGGAAAGTCATCTTTAGGACACGCTCGGTTGAGGTCCCGGAAGTCTATACAAATCCGAACTTTTCCATCTTTCTTCATAACCGGGACGATGTTAGCCACCCAATTGGGGTAGAGGACAACTCTAACAAATCTATCTTTATGGAGCTTGTCTACCTCTTCTTTCATCTTTAAAGCCATATTAGGGTGGAAACGCCTCAACCGTTGTTTGACCGGGACAGACCCTGGCTTAAGTGTAAGACGGTGTTCAATGAGCGCAGGGTCTAAACCAGGCATATCTTCATAACTCCATGCAAACGTGACCTTATATTCTTGAAGAACCAAAATGAGCGCCTCTTCTTCAGAGGGCGGTAAATTCTTGCTTATGAGGACAATCCTAGGGTCTTCCTCGGTACCCAAATTAATTTCTTTGGTAGGCTCTTCTATAGAGGCTGATGGTTCGTCAAATCGCCTTATGCCACTAGCAAAAGCATCAGCCTCGTCCTCATATTCTTCATAACTTTCTTCCCTCTCTTCAATAGGGTCTTCATCATTCATGATTTCATAGACACCCAAACCCTCATAAGGAACAACATCATCCTCATATTCTAACTCTGGCAGGATAATTGGATTCTCCATAAATTCGGGGATGGCTAAGCAAGCCTGGCATCTAATGGCTAATTCTAACAGAAACCTACGGGGAATCTGCTTACCCTTGGACTTCTTATGTGAATCTACCCCTTGAATCTTAGTGTTAGCAGAGGAAGAGGAGGAGGAGCAACTAGCTTGATCAGAGGGGGGAGATGAAAAAGCGGATACAGGAGGTGATACAGATGAGGGCCCCTCACCGGAGGGGGAGAATAGATCAAACAATGAACCTGGAATGAGCGGCCCCTGGGTCGGGACACACTCGAGAAAGAGATAAGAAGTCTCCTCAACGGAGATGGAGGGTTGGAAAGTTGGAAATTTGACATTTTTTTTCATTTTTATCATTTCCTTTATTTTTATTTTCTTTTTCAAGAAGAAAGCAATGTGTGGGGGGAATAGCGAGAGGAGTGGAAATTGCAAGATTGGAGAAAGATTGAATCAGTGACGGCCCGCGCGGGGGCATGATGGAGAGTTCAGAAAATCACTCGAGGAGCGAGGGAGGTATTGTGAGAGCAACTTGGATTGTATCTGGAGACAAATTGATTATAATCGGAGGCGGTCTTGGCACGCGACCAAACCGATGAGAGTTTAAAGAAGCAAGCACAGATGGATGTATGGAAGTGAGAGAAAAGAGGTCGGCCCATAGCCTGTCCACAGTAAAACCTTCTTCAAACGGAACATCCGGCTCTCCAGTATCAGTGTAGTCACTCAGCAGCTGCCTCTTGTCTGTAATTGCAGCTGGCATTTCAATCAATTGGTGTATTAATGGGGGCCATTCTGGATCAGTCGGCATGAAAAGGCGGCTCAAGGAAATAGTGATATCCTACATATCGAACCACCTGTACCAGTCACATTCTGGATCATCCATTTTCCTTCTCTTGTCAGGCCTTAAAGACTCCAGGGCTTTATATGTGGCCAATGGGGCAATATGACGAGCAAACTGTCTAGCGTGAACATCTTGACAGTCTAATATGAAAGTAATTATGGTAGTTTGCTCTTCATTTTGAAAGCCACCTGGGACAAAATGTGTCTTCAATGTCCAAGTAAGCGGCTGGCGATCTGTCTTCAGAGTGGATGTCATAAATGCCCATGGTTCATCTTCATTTTTACATGGCCCTTTATAACCTAGGCCGCCTCGTGCAATCAGCTTCTGAGGTTTAACAGGCCTAGTCCTGCCTTGGAGTTTGATACCCAGGCCTTTGCCACTTTGATACCCCATTTTCATTAAGATGTTCCAGCCAGAGGTATTCATCATTGTTTTCTTCTTTTTCCCGTTGGGAGGCAGGGCTGTCATAGCAACTGTTGTGACAGTTTCAGATGGCGTTGGCTGTGGACAAGGGACGTCCAGCACAGATAATAGTGGCTTATTGGCAGGCCACATAGAAGGAACTGACAAAGCCACATGAATATCCTCCTCTGGCAAAATTGGCATACTGGTGACTTTAATAATGCGGCCCTTGTGTGGAAATTTAAGGCATTGGTGATTTGTGGAGGGCACCGCATCGAGTTGCTGAATGTAGGGGCGTCCCAGAATGCCATTAAATGTTGGATCCATGTCTAGAATGTGGAAATCTGCTGTGATGGCTGCAGGACCCAAACTCACCTTTAAAGTAATCATGCCTAGAGGAGGCTTCTTCATGTTATCATATGCAGTGACTGTGATAGTGGACAGCCGGATTTGGCTTTCCGGAATACCACACAACTTCAGAGTACTAGGTGGCAAGACATTGATGGATGCCCCAGTGTCCACCAGACATTGCTTGACAGCCACCTTGTTGATATCAACTGTGATGCACAAAGCATATTTTCTTGCTGGGAGTGGTGCCAACTCATGTTCATGGAAAGTAATCGCCGGCTGGCTGCTAGTAGGCGTTAAAACCGTGACTATCTACTCAATTGGAATGTCCTCATTGACCATCACCTTTTGCAGATATTCTTTCAATGCTAACTGATGAGTGGTGGACCGTTTGACCAATTCCAGGATTGAAATCCTTGCTGGAGTCCGGTCCAAATGCTTTAACAAATCATATTCAGTGCCCGACACGGACCTTTGTTCTTGCTCTTGCTCTTGCGGCCCCTGCACAGGCTCTAGCTCTCTTTGTGGAAAAATACGGTGGAAAATCCTTCCACTGCGGAGCGGTGCCATGCCTTGTAGTGCCTCTGTCGGGGCAAGTGTGGGAGGAGGATTAGAAGAAGAAGGTGTGTTGGTGTTAAGAAGTTGTGGAGTGGGAGTTCCCGCAGAGGGAATCCCAGTAGAGGGTGCTGGTGCCCTGGTAGGAGGCGTAGAGGTAGAAAGGGATACCCGAATGCGGGGGGAATTGGTGGGGGGTGGAATGAGAAGGTTTCTGGGTAAAAAAGGTGGCGGAATCGATGGTGGGGGGATCCTTGCCGGTAAAGGAGTAGTGATGGCGGGCACAGTGGGTGTTGGTGATGGGCGGATGAGGAGTGGCCTAGATGGCAATGGTGAAGGGTTGGTGGTGGATGGTTTTTGTGGTGGCGTAGGCTGTGGAGGTGGTATTCGTGTAAGAAGGGGGCGAACCGGCAAGGTCGGAGAATAGGCGGGGGTAGGTGGGTTAACGGTGCGCAGAAGGGATCGGCCCAATTGAGGAGTAGAAGAAGAAGAATGGGTGTGCAAGAGGCGCGGAGGCTGATTTTGATTGTGATGAGGTGCCCCGACAGAGGCGTTTTCTTCATGCCATCCCTGCCCTCTCTCCACCTCATAGAGAGACGTGATAGGGTTTACGTGCTGGTTTGGCGGGTGCTCTGGCAGAGGATTGTGGACAATCCCCATATCATGCTGAGGCGTTGGAGCTTGTTGTTGCTGTTGTGGAGCTGGTTGCTGTGGCTGCTGAGCTTGTTGCTGTCGAGGAGCCCTTCTTTCTTTCATGGTAGCAATGAATTATCTCATCTCATCCCAATTGATGTCACCCTGGTCATTTAGATCATAAATGTAATCTCTGAAGTGGAAGCAACGATCAAGGTTGTGACCAGGTGCACGATGGAAAGCACAGTAACAGGATGTGTCAACATTAGCGGGCCACGCTGTCCTTTCCCTTGGTAACATGAGCAAATTGGCGGCCATTAAAGCATTGAAAATATCTGGGAGACTTTCTGGTAGTGGAGGATAGTGGTCCCTTTTGGGGCCAAGCGGTGGTCTCCGTTGTTGTTGGCCGTAGTTGGTAGGTGGTGGTACCTGGTGGTACTGTTGTGGAGCTGGAGGGTTAGCGCGGTGCACTTGGTTCGGCGGTGAAGCAAAGGAATGTTGGGGTGCGAATTGGCGTTGTGGAGTGGAGTTGAAATGGGGGTTTTGTTGTGGAGGTGGGTTAGGTCGTGGGTTAGCTTGGTGGTGTGGGTGGCCAACTACACCAACCTGCTCATTTCCAATGGTGCCCTCAGTCGTGGGCCCGCTGTTGTTGATATTGGTGGTTTTTTTGAATAGCTGTGGCTTCAGCTCAAACATGCCCATAATGGGTGAATCCTTCATCTGTGTCTGAATATAACGAGCCCTCTCATAGAGCTCCTCCATGGTAGTTAACCGGTTCATGGCCAGTATGTGTCGGAACTGAGGAGTGGCATTGGAGATAATCATCTTGACTTGTTCCGGTTCCGACAGTGTCTCTTTCAACTTTTCGGCCATAGACCGCCATCTATCAGCAAACATTATGAAGTCCTCCTCGGGCTTCATCTTTTCTGCGACCAGATCTGTGAGCGAAAGGGATGGTCCGACCCGGTCTCTGTATTTTTGCAAGAACTTTCTTTGAACAATATCGAAGTCGCCGACATCAGCGGAGTCTAGTGAATAAAACCATTCAAGGGCTGGCCCCTCCAGAGATCTCCTGAATAAATAGGCTAAAGAGGCCTTATTGTCTTGCCAGAAGGAGGTCTCGTACATAAAGTCCTTTAGATGAATAAAAGGATTACTAGTCCCATTATATCGCCGGAAGTTTGGCATCTCGGACGGTGGTAAGTGGAAAATTGGCAATGTAGGAAGTGAAATTTCAGGGGCATTCCTAGCCGTAGTAACTTTCTTCAGTTGCTCCTCCATGCTGGCCAATTTCTGGAACAAGAGAGCATTGGTGTCGGATTCGACCGGGGCCGGATTTTGAATAAAAGAATGCGGTATAGGCGTGCGTAGAATTCGGGGAGGTTGGAGAAATTGGTGCCTAACCGCAGAATGACTCGCCTGTTCGCGCTAGGCGTTGGTGGACGGGAAGTAGGTTTATGCAAGACCGCCTGGTCATTAACGGGGTGATGGCCACTCTCGGCCGGAGGGGGATTAGAAGATGAAGAGGGAACCGACTTCCCTTTCAAAGCGGCCTGAATAGCCTGCCGCTGGGAATCGTCTAACTGAGATAAGGCATTAATTAAATTTGTGACATTGAGAGATGGGGAAGGGTTCCCCGAAGTGTTGGAAGGCACAGTTTGGGAGGAAGGCGCAACCTCCTGAGGAGTGGCATCAACCACATGGATTTGAGGGCGACGGGACTGAGGAGGAGGGTAATTTCCCTCATAATAGATGGAATCTTGGAGGGGGGTCTCATATTGACCAAAGACATTCTCATCCTCATCATCATAAGAATACCCTTAGCCTGCCATGTTGATGATCTTACCTGAACGGAGTTTCATTTTTAAGAGGAGAGACAACTTTACAAAGGTACTATCAAACAAACAACCACTCAATCCAAACAAGTCAAATCAACCCAAGCAAGTGTATGCAACCAAGTTGAGATGAACGCAAGGTATTAGTGTTACGCTTGAGATTAGAGTGGATTAAATCGCTGAATAGTTCACTCTTGTTTGCAATGTGGGACCTAGTTGATCCAAGTGTAACCTCCGGGTCAACTAAATTCTTTCTCTCTCTTTACCAACGATAGGTTCTCTATACTTCGGGTACTTCAAGGGTACAACCAGCCCGGCGTCCATGAGGGAATCCACGGGTGCGGGGACTTATGGAGGTCTTGGAAAAGGGATTTCCGGTCCAAAGAGACGGAATGCTCAATGGAGGGTCATCCCGATTCCAAGAGAGGTGTGTGGAATCCTAGTGTAGAGAGAGGAGGTCTCTCAACCAAATGCCACAATATGCAAAGTAATATGATCAAATCACAGCAGTATAGGCAATATGACAACCAAGCAGACTACCACAGATAGCAACAGGAAGCAAGGTTCTGTAAAACGCAGGAAAGAGACGACCTGGGGCAGGTTGCTATCAACCAAAGCAATGACATGGTCACTGTCGTGAATCACTGCGAGAGGCTATGAGCCAACAGCGAGCAACAAAGACATGCCTCTGGCTGAGGCGCGAAATATGAAACGGACGCCTCTGGGTGAGGGCGTCAAATCTGAAAGAGTGCCTTGAGATAAGGCGCTACGCAATAAAAGAACGCCCTGGGGCAGGGCGTGAATTCACAGATAGCGTAATAAAAAATAGTAAAATGATGAACACGTCTTGATAGAAGATTACACAGTAATAAGACGCCCTGGATGAAGGCGTTAAACTAAAAGGCGCCTCTGGTTGAGGCGTGAATTCAGAAAATATGAGCAATCAAAAACTGGCTGATCCCGGGGAGTGTGCAGGGTGCACAAGGGAGAGTGCCCGCGGGGCACAAGGGAGGGGTACCGTGGGTACCAAAGGGGAAAGGGCACACGTGGGTGCCTAAGGGGAAAGGGCACACGTGGGTGCCGATGGGGAAAGGGCACACGTGGGTGCCAAAGGGAAAGAGATAATCAATAGAAAAATAGTGGAGGTCCCACCGTGATCGCCAATTTGTAGATCGGATTAAAATCCAAACGTTAAATAAGAGGAATAAAATGGATAACAAGATTGGATGAAAGTGGAAATATGATGGGGAGATGATAATAAACTCAAAGAAAAGCACGTGGTGCTAAGAGGAGATGTGATCGCCAGAGGGGTTACCTCAATAAGAAAAATGGATCGCGAGTACCTGGTGAAGATTTGGATGCGGGATGGATGTGGAATTCCTCGTCCTCCTTGAATCGACCGACCGACAAAGGGGGGTTTCTCTTTATTGATTATCCTTGCAAAAATAAGACAATGAAACAAATGAACAAAGAGAAGTGAATCAACCGATGTGTAGAATCAATCCCAAATGAAGAATATGATGTTGAAGAGAGAAATCAACATGCGCACCTCTTTTTTTTGGTTCTTTTAAACCCCTAGAGAAGAGCTAGGGAAGGGGATATGATATGATGATGGAACTTAATGCAATAAAAAAACTAACAGTGGGACGTATTAATGATAGTAAGATGACGCTCACAAACAAAATAAACAAAAAAGAACCCTGCTGTCCCTGATGACAGTAAAGGGAAACCAAGGGAAGAAGATGTTGATGGGAAGAAGATGAAGCAGTGAACGCAAGCGGATGCCGAGGAAAACAGATGCAGAGGAGGAAGCGGCTGCTCCACCTGATTGCACGGGAAGAAGAAAAAAAACTCTGCAGCAACCTTTCTATCCACTGTATATGGGTGTTAACCCTATGACGATCGATCCAGACTCCCTTATATAAGTTTCAATCGGATGTGATCAAACAAGGGAAGATAAGAACGGGCAAGGAATATCCAGGGAAAGGATTAAAATCGAGCAAGAGATTGAACAAGGCAGGGAACTATGAGGGAAAGAGGAGTTTAAGCAGGACACGAAACGAAAAACACGACCTTGCGAAGGGCGTCAAATCAAGAATTGACGACCTACACAAAGACGTTACTCAAAACACGACCTTTATTAAGGGCGTCACTTCTTGGATATAATTTTGGCAATAAGACTTACTTTATTTGAAAATTATGAGAAAACGCCTGAGATGAAGGCGTTAATTGAAACCACGCCCTGAGGAAGGACGTTAATCAATAATTTTGAATTTATTTTGAAACCGGATAATATCAGGAATTGACGCCCTGACAATAGGTCGTCCTTTCTTTTGAAAACGCCCTAGATAAGGTTGCTATTAAAAACACGCCCTTCTTCAGGTCACGAATCTCAAAAATGCAAGAATAAATCAAAAAACACACAAAAATAAGAAAAACTTTATATTATGAATATATTGAAGTTCACTTTGGGGCGTCAACATAGTGACATGAGATTTGATCAACATAGCGTCTTTTTTGGCGTGTCTACAGCAGGCTTCAACATATACTGGCGTCTGGAGCGTAGCAATGACGGCTTGCCGTGTCTCTTCATCTAGAGACAGGATTTCCCAGACGGTGAACCTGGCTGGGATCTTCTTCAGGTGCTTGACTATTCTCTTGCTGGCTCGGACCTCGAGCAACATCATCTCTTCGGCTCTACTGCGCCTGCCTCCGCCTTGAACCTGGGGAGCTGGCTCGGTGGGTGCCTCTTCCGCTGGGTCGGGAGCCGCTTGAGCTTGCGGAGGCTGCTGGGTCACTTCCTTTTCTTTCATGAACTCGGCAAGGTTCGGGGTGTTGTCAGGTTCTTCCCTTGGCCGAGGAGGAGTCAGTACCAACGGGGCCGAGGGGCTACCTGCCTCTTTGGCCTGCTGGGACTCGCGAGGACATGACTGTTTTCCCCTCTGAGTCATAAGAAATTCAATAAATGAAGGGGCGGCCTGGCCGACCGGATCTCCAGGGTAGAGACCTAAGGGAGGGGGAATCTCCATGCCTTGGACCCTAGGCTCGGGGATGTGATACGGTTGTTCTCCCCTGAACAGGATGTTGTGGTTGGCCTAAGGAGGACGTCCCCACTTCCTTCCCGACCTAGTGGCATGTTGGGAGGTGGATGATTCAGCTTGATTCACCTCTGACGGCTCGACGGGCACTTCTTGCTCTTCCTCTCTCAGGGAGAGGGCTGTGTCAAATAATATTGAGAGGGTGTTGCAAGAAAGGACAACCCCACTCTTCTTCTTGTTTCTAGGTCTTCTCTTCTTCTTTTTCTTCTTCTCTTCAATGGCTGGCAACTGCTCTTGGGGAAGCTCACCCGACAAGAGAGGCTCTTCTCTCGTCTCGGCTTCCGCTTCTGGAGCTAGTTCGAGTGACTCAAACTCCCTCCAAGGGACATACTTCTTCAACTCCATAGGCTGGATCTCGGGCTGCTCATAATCTTCAAGCCCATCAATAATAGCCTAGAGTCTTTCAACCGCAGGGCTGGTTTCCTTGTGCACCCGCATCGGTATTTGTTTCTTCTTATTGTGAGTGGTCCGTCTCATAACGAGCCGGGGGGCTGTGTCATGCAAGACAAGTGTCACTTGTGGCGGTGCCGGCCAGGGTGCAACGCCCCTTATGTGAACTTCCGGAGTGGGTCGGGGAGCTTGTCTTCTTCTTCTGTTCTTCATCGACGCGGCTTGCCAACCTCCTTGGTCTTGAGCTGGCGCCATGACGAAGGCTTGATAAGTAGCCTATGTACTGGCCTCCGCCCATTCTTCAGGTAGCTGCTGGTATAAAGATACCATGTTGATAGTGGTGCCGATGTTCGGCATCTCGTGCGGCTACGGAGGATCCACTCTAAGCTCCCCCATGTCCAGCTCTCCCTTCTTGATCAAGGACTCAATGACGTCCTTGAAGATGTAACAATTCTCAAAGGCATGCCCAAGCATCTGATGGTATGGGAAAAAGCGAGGATCATCCTTCTTCTTCAAGTCACCAGGCCTCTTCAGATCTGGTAATGTATCTTGTTGTACCTGGTGGCCCATTCAAACAGGACCCGGGCTTTATCTCTAGGAAAAAAATACAATTTATTCCTCATCATCTCTCGCAAGGAGGGACCTTCCCGCCGTTCAGTGGACCTGGGCGGAGGAGGGTCGGCTATCTCTTTGGCTTTCTCTCTTTGCTTCTCGAAAGCTTCGAAGTCCAGTGTGTGAACTTCTGGCGGTATTGGTCTTTTCTAGACCTGCCTGGCCCTCTGGCTTGCTGCAGCTGGGGCGAAAGAGTATCGAGCAAGGAATGCCTCGATCTCTGCCACTATGTTATTCAGACGGTCAAATGACCTTACCTCAGCACCGATCATCCTCTCAAGGATTTCCTTCTTTAGATTCTGTTTACAGATCTACACTGCGTCCTCCTGATGCGGGGGACGTTTGCAGGTTCCTCCACCTCTTTATGTAGTCGAGTGCCGACTCATCATTTATCTATCTTGTGGCATAAAGCTCTGCCACGGTTACCTCCCGCTCAGCTATGTAGAACCTTTCCTTGAATTTCTTCTGCATATCGGGCCAGTCTACAATGGACCCGGTGGGCAAGCTCGAGTACCACTAGAAAGCGAGCACGGTATGTGTCGAGCCGAAGAACTTGAGAAGATAAGCTTCATCCGCGGCTAGATCCCCCATAACATTCACATAATAGGCAATGTGCTCCCTGGGAGACCCTTGCCCATTAAATTTCTCAAACTTCGGCGGCTTGGTGATGCCGACCGGTAGCCTCTTGGGAGCATAGTGTGCCATGTAAGGTACTCGGTATACGTTGAATGGCGTGTGATCACCATCGCTCCTCTCTGCCAACTTCATATCTATCATTTGTTTGAGCATTAGTCTACTCACTGTTGTCGGGTCAACCGGGTTTGGATAGAAATGGGCCGGTTGCGCCAGCGACGTTGTTAACACTGTCGCCTGAGGTGCAATAGTGGACCCCTGGAATGGCAGGTTCGGTGGCGGGGCCGGTGTGATATGTTGTGGCTGATGCAGGGGTACGCCGCCCGTGTAGGTAGATATTGGGGGAGACACCATCGCCTGTGGAGAAGCTTCCGAGGCCTGACCGTTGCCCCCAGGGGTCTCTGGCAATGCTTCAGTCTGCCCGGATGTTGAGGGCTAAGCAGCTCTTTCAGTCAATTGCTTCCTTAACAATTCGATCTCCCATTGATACTGTTGCATCATATGCAATACCGCGGGGTTGTTCATGGAAAGGCTAGGGCTGCCTCCTCCTTCTTCGATCGGCGCCTCTTCGGATGAAGTGGATGGTCCTCCCGTAGTGCCTTCTGTAATGATATTGGCAGCCAAGGCCATTGAGGGTCCCTCATAGTCAGCTTCTCCAGTGTGGACTTGTGTCTTCTCAGCTACCGCTTTCCCTCTCCTGGTAAGAGGTCCTGGCCTTGTGGCAAGACTGGCCACTTCTTCAGGCTCGGTTGGTAGAGCCCCGTACCGACCAGATACCCCTGCCATGTTGCAGGTATATACCCTCAGGTCTCTACCTCTTCTTGTTGTTCTTCTTGACGGCCTACCCGGAAAGACCAATCTGTCAAAGACCGACGTCTGCGGCTTCACTTCTTCCCTCGGCGGGGACTGATAGCGCTCCTCAGAGCAATTTCTTGACTCGACGCTGGGCACAGGCCGAGTCTCTACTTCTTCAAATGCAGAGGTTACTGCCCCCAGTAATCTCTGGCGACCCAGGGGAGTGCTCCCCGGGCCCCGCAAGTAGTTCTTCATGGCTTGCTCCACTCCTTCCCAGTCCTGGTCAGGAGGAGAGGCTGGTGACGTTGCCCTGTTAACAACAACGGGCATGCGGGTTGCAGGCTCCGCACGGGCAGCCTGATAGTGACGTCGGTAGTGTCGACGGTGGATGTTCTCCGGTGGTGTAGGTATGGCCAGTGCCGGCAGGCATATAGGGGCCGATGTCTTGACCCGATCTCCTTGTTGTGCCCTTGCCGGGCGGAAGGTGTTGGGCCCTGCCCGGGTCGGTGAGGTGAACTAGTCCCCCTTGGGAACCCAAACTTGCTTAGCTTTGGTGGGCCTGGAGGCCGACTGATGCCGCGGCGCTGGGGCCGAAGTGGAGGGCGTCATCTTGCCCTTCATCTTCTCCAGTGCCTGAAAAGAGTTGCTGATGTGACACAACTTCGGACCTAATGCAAGCAAGCACATTCACATTCAAAATGGGCCTAGTTGGGCCACCGCTCTAACGTCACTCACCCAAGCCCGGGGTGACTTGGCAATGCCAAGGGGAGGATGTGGGGTTGGGCCCTTGCTGGTAAAGGGCCAGCAAGGCCAAGAATTGATTCCCAATGGGTGGGTATGCCCAAGTCAAGGGGGCCGACAAAGTGCCAACGGCACCGGTTACAATATTCCCATGGTGATCACTCAAGTTTATGGGGCTTGAGGATCGGGCTCTCACTCGCATAACCAGCGGAATTAAGAACTAATATTGAAAGACAAGCACTAATTGGAGTGATGGTTTGAGCACTTACTCGACCGGTTTGAAGAAACCGGTCCATGTCGGAGACGAGGGCGAGCGGGGAGGCGAGTGGATCCCCACATGCCGCGGCGGTGTCGCTTGACCTGCCCCAAACAAATTACACCACTACACCTCTCGCAGGAGGGGGAACTTGGGGTGGGGGTTAATGATATTACATCAATACTACCTCCACGCAGGGAGGGGCCTTCAGCCGGCCAAGCGGGGTGGGGAAACCAAAGTAAAGAACGAGGAACAAGGATGGACGCCGAATCTGCCTGCTGTCAGCGAACCAGGATAGAGGGTCTGTGTTGCTGTTGTAAATCTTGCTCAGGAATTGTGCTGATGGCGAGACTGGCGGTGAAATCTTCTTAACAGGAAGGGGAATGCCTCAGAATTTTTGTAATTTCTTCTAGAGTCACTGCTGGACGGGGCAGGAGCTTGAACAGGGCCTCTGTTTCTCGGACTATCAGGGGTAGGTCACCAACAGTAGGATGCAGAGGCTGTCCTGACCTCTCCCGAACTCTAAATTTGATGCCGTCAGTGCCGTTATAACCGTGGGTAAGTCCTCTTTGCAGCAAAAGAAACAGAGATGCCAGAAGAGAACAGAGACGATCTGTGGAACCAGAAGAGTGAGGAGGTGTCGATGCAGACTGGGGAAGGTAGAGCCGCGCGACCGTGGAAGAAAATTGGTAACATCTGTTCCTGGATGCTGAATGGGCTTCTGCTTCTTGATTCTGAAGATAGACAGGCCGATGAAGAACTTTAAAGAAGGACTTGAAGACTGATTCCTTCGGGACTGGTCGTGGCGGAGCTTCTAAGCCGGCTCAGGTCCTCAGCCGAGGCAGAACCGCGCAGCTGTGAGAGAATGGACCTCCTGGACGACTCGGAGATCGGAAGAAGACGAAACCACTTTGGTTACGAAGGCGACTGGCAGACGCTTCCGACAATGACTCTTGGGTCTTCAAACACGTCCGGAGGAGGTCGTGGTGGCTGCTGCAATTTACTGGTCTGCTGTAGATCTTCAGTTGAGAGCTGTAGGTTGATGATGATGTGGGGGAATGGGGTATATGGGAAGGGAAATGGGGGTGGATGAGTGTGGGGAAAGCCCGGGCTGTGAGGGGGTCTAGGAGGGGGTGTTCTAAGGTGGGGGAAGGGAAGAATGGGGTCTGGAAGGGGGTCTAACAGGTGGTGGGAGGAGGAGCTACAAATTTGGGAAGGTGGGTGAGTCGAGAAAGTGAGTGGGGGGCACAAGTGAGTGGAGGGAAGGGTGGATTTCAAATTTGAAATGGCCTTGGAAGTTGTGGGGTTGTGTAGGGAAGGGGTTGATTGTGTTGGAATGGGGAAAGTGGTGTTGGAATGTGAAAGATGGTGTTGGAATGGTGAGGGATCTTCTTGGGACTAGGGGGGTGGAGTAATGGAGGCCATGGGGAAGTGGAGGGCTTTAATGATGGTAGGTGGGGGTTGAGGTGGTTGGGAAGGGAGGAGAGAGAAGAAAATTTGAAATTGGGTGTTGAGGAGAGAGAAAGTGGAGTAAAAAAAAAGGGATTAAGAGAGGGAAGGGTGGGGAATCTCTCCCCTAGGGTTTCTCACCCAAAGAATGTTGGAATCACTCCACTAAACTAAACTTTGGACTCTCAAATGGCATTTTTTTCATTGATTGATTCATTACCTCCAAATGAAGGAAATGGGGCCCTATATATAGGAAACCCACATTTTACAATAAGACCCTGACAAAAGACTCATTGACAAATAACCGAAGGGGTAAGGGAGCTCATTGGGCCAAGCCCGAAGAAATGGGCCCAATTAGCACATTACACATTTTAATGACACTCAAACATAGGAAAATAAATGCAAGACCTAGGGACATGACTCAAATAAAATGCAAATTACATCAAATGACTCAAGTAAAATTACATAGGACTTAAAATTAAATGACTAAACCATGCCGGATGCAACCGGGGCGAGGAGACGAGCTATGAATGTGGGCATGGAAGGTGATGTCCACATCATACTCCCGGGGTGCGGAGAACTCGACTCCGTCGAGTAAGTATCCTTCCCTCCTTGGAAGGTGTAGAAGTGGTACTGCCTTCAAGTCTTCCGAACGAGACCGATCCATCCACCTGCCGAGATAGCGCTCATATACCTTGCTCCGAGTGGTAGTGACTTGTTCATCCAATATTTGTTCAATTTGTTCATGCTGGGCTCTCTTGGCTGGTGGTCTCTCCTCACAGGTGGGTGCTCTCTCAAGGGAAGGAATATGCTCAATCTCCTCACTAGGTACCACCGTGGGTCCCTTATATGGCACTAAGTCGGCGACATTGAATGTGGGACTTACCCCATATTCCTCAGGGAGATCTAACTCATAGGCATTTGCACCAATGCGTCTCAGGACCTGGAAGGGACCAGCCCCACGTGACCTCAATTTGGAGGTGGCTCCCAGGGAGTGCCTCTCCATCCTTACCATCACAAAGTCACCCTCATGGAATTCTTGGTGACGCCGATGAGAGTCGGCCCGCCACTTATAAGCCTCATTCTTTTTGTTTATGTGCTTGCAAAGACTTTCATGCAATTTTGTGAATGTTGACATTCTAGGAGTGATGGGTGGACCTGGGCAACTAAAAGTAGACCAATCATGCTTTGATGCCAAGAAGACTTTGATGTATTTTGGAGGGCCGGGGCAACCATATGTGGACTTATCATGCAATGTTGTCATGTAGACTTTGGTGGGCCTAGGTCGGCCGGGGCACCCGTAGGTGAACCTATCATGCAAAGTGGTGATGAATGTAGGGGAACCTGGACATCCGTAGATGCTTTTGACATGCTTAAGACCCATGATAAATGAAGGTGGACCAATACATCCGAATATGGGCCACTCATGCTTTCTACTTGACATGTGGGTGGTATAAATGAATGGACCCAACATAGTGTTCATGCCAAGTGGTGTGGTAGGCCTAGACACATGCATGTTTTTCCTAAGGGTGACTTCCATGTGTATAGGTGTGGGACAACCTTTGAACTCCCATTGGAAAGGATCGAACGGATCTAAGAATGTGGTCATCATGGGATGGAGCACAACCTCATTACCTAGAGAAATGTGGCCCAAGGTCATGGCTCCCAAGGTGTAACCGGGGTCATAGATGAGGTGGGTTTGGCCCAATATGGTGGGTGAGGGTAGGAAATGGTGGGTGGTTGGTAAGATGATTAGGTCATATGAGTCCCTTGACTCCCATTGGAATGGATCATATGGTTCATAAAATGGGTCACCTAGGGGGAGGAACTCCATGTCCTCAAGATCCTTAAAAGGTGCTAAGTCATTCTTCTCCATTATAGTTGGGCCAATGTTCTTGACAAGTGAGTCGGCCATGAGTGGAGGGCTTGGCTTTCTACCCGAGATAAGAAGCTCTAAATCGAGGAGAAGGTTGGGCTCATCTAGTGTAGGGAGGAATAGAAGGAGGTCGCTAGTGTAGCAACCAATGGTGTAAACCGAGGTGATAGACCCTATGCATAGGTGTAGGAGGCTAAGGCTCCTAGGTTGTTCAACCATAGGGGTCATCATGCTAGTCATCTCTAATTGCCATGCTATGCCCTTGAGAAGGTCCTCTAAGGTCTCCACTTGATAGGAGGCTTGGATTGTGGTCTGATAGGAGAAGAAGGGCACTAAGAGAAGGTCTTGTTCTATGGGAGGGAAAACATGGGCCCGGATCTCTCCAATTGGGCTCTCCTTTAGCCAACTAACAATGGGTTCTCCTAAGATGAGCTTGGTCCCAACTAGAGAGGGTGATGTAAGGTGAAGACCCTCATGTGTTGTTTCTTCTTCAATTTGGGCTTGGGTTTCCTCCAAGGTGGAGAGTGGGTTTGGAGTGTTCACCACTATGGGGTGGGGTATGGGTTCTTCTTCCAAGGAGGTGAGAGGGGCTTTTGAGGGTGTGGTGATGATTGGGGCATGGTGTATCCGGGGTGGTAGGTAGTGGGAAACTTGGGTTAGGATAGGTGAGGGTAGTAGTGGAGGCTTTGGTGGGATTTGAATTGGGGTAGGGAGAGGAAGATGGGTGGGTTGAAGGGGTTTGGGTTGATTTGTTTTGGGAGGAGTGTCTCTTTTTGGGGGTGATGGAGAGGTAGTGGTGGGGGTTACCATGGGCCTAGGTGGATGTAGATCTCTTTTAAAATCTACTTAAAAGAAATATCAATAAAAAATGATAACAATAATAAGCATGAGCACGAGGTGCTAAGGGGAGTGTGTGTGTGATCGCCAGAGACGCGAGGCCTCAAAAGATAATCAATAAAACATAGGGAGGGTGATCGCGAAAAAATACCTCAAAAGTGCGGGGATTGTGAGTGCTTTCCTTTCTCTTCAAGATCGGCCGGCCGATGAAGAGAGTTCTCCTTTTTATTACCCTTGCAAAAAAAAAGACACAAACACCAATGAAGATATGAATTAGAACATGGTGTGTAGCATCAAATTCTTATATAGTATGAGCATGAAAACATGTGCAAGAACACACTTTAAGGGTGGTTGCCCTTAAACCCCTATGCAAAAGGTGTATGGGAGATATGATGAATGAATGATGATGCAAAGATGATATAATAAAAAAAATAAGAGTGCAAGAGTGCACTAAGGGGAGATCCTCAACGTAGTTGAGTGAGAAACATTAATAAGAGAGGGTCATGCATACATACGTGAACTGATGATAACAATAAAATAAAAAAAATAATAATAAAAGATAAAAGAGGAGCCTGTGCTTTGGCTTGAATATTCAAGGGGGAGAAGCTTCGAAAGATGATGCTTGAGCGTATAAGTCTCTCCTTTAGCCAGCAGCAGCAGCTTCCTGTAAAGCAAAAGAAGAGAAAATAGAGGGGGGAGAAGAGAACGTCGGAGAGGAAGAAGAAGACAGGAGGCAGAAGAAGAAGAATAAGGGGAGAAGAATATAGAAGAAGAAGAAGAGAAATAGGAACAGAGAAGAAAAAGACAGAAGAAAAACAAAAGAAAAATCCGGGGAAGAAGCCTCCTGCGTCCAACCTATTAACAGAGCTCGGAAGCTCTATTAATAAGATAGAAAAGAGATAAGAAGGAAAGAGTCCAAAGGAGGAAGAGATAAGAACGGACAAGAGCCCAAATTGGGGAGGATTAAGCTGGGCAAGAGTCCAAACGAAGCAGGGACTCTCTGGGGGAAAGGCTGCGTTTGTTCGGAACACAAAAATGAAACACGACCTTGACAAAGGCGTCAATTCAAGAATTGACGACCTGCCAAAAGGCGTCTTTTAAAAACACGACTTAGATTAGGACGTTAATTCAAAAATCAAATTTTAGAATTTATTTAACAATTGTGAAACACGTCTGAGTCAAAGGCGTTAATTAAAACGCGCCTTAACCAAGGACGTTAATTCAAAATATTCAAAATAGGGCCATTTTTCATTTCTCAATATTATTTTCTCATTTTTTAGGTGGAGGTGCATCTCGTCGCCCTGATTCCAACGACTATTTTTACGAATTTTTCTGACATCCGGAAGGCCACCAAATCACCTCTGGAAGGGGTTAAAAAATAATATTAAAATATTCAATTTGAAAGTCACGCTCTCACGTACATCGTGAATTTGATTTTCTATTTTTTTTATTCTTTTCGAATTCAAAATAACGCCCATGGTGAAGTCGTTAATTCCCAAAAAATTCCGAAAAATTCCTAGAAAAATCTAGAAAAATAGAAATTTGAAAGAATGGACGCCCTTCACTATAGTCGTTAATTTTTTAAGAAACGCCCATGTATAAGTCGTTATTCAAAAGACGCCCCACGTCAAGTCGTTATTTCTGAAAAATAGGAAAAAAAATGCCCAGAAAATCCAAAAAAATCCAGAAAAATCTAAAAAAATAGGGGAAAATAGGAAAAGAGATAAACAGGGGAGAAATCCAAGAAAAGTGGGGAAAACCACTCAAACAAAGCTAATTTGAGGGTCAAATTGGGGCATTACAAGGCAATACGAGATGTACTCATAGTAACGTCAATTTTGGCGTGTCTACAGTGGAGAGTTGGCCATGGGGCCCAATTGGATATGGGGGCCTATGGTTGTGGTGTGGACTTGGAGGTGGGGTGTAAATGTAGTGGTTAGGGTGGGAGAGATGGGAAGTGGTAGGGAATGGGTGATTGGGGTCTTGGATTGACCGGGTGGGGATGAAGGAGTTGAAGTACTCCTTGGGCTTTTGTGATTTGAGTAGGAGGGAGAGGGTTGGAGAGTGTAGGTTTTCCTAAACTCGACCTTCATCTCATCCCAAGTGCTAATGGGGGCCTCCCTGCGGATCCTTCTTAAACCTTCCACAACTAACCAATGAGTTTTAGCTTGTTTGGAGAGGTGTGCCTTGGCTAGCCTCATTCTCCTTTCTTCGTTCAAGGGGCAACTTTTAAAGAATTGGTCTAGGGAAATCTCCCAATCTAAAGGCTTGGGCTGTTGGATCCATCAAAGGTGGGGGTTTTGATTTTCAAGTGTTCTAAAAATATGGTTTCTAGATTTCCCCAAAGGTCACTCTCATTCACTCTTGGTGCACGGCTATTTCCTTCAAGTTGGTCGAGTCGAGACATGATATCTTCAAGCCGATTAAGGACATTAGGTAGGGCTTCTATGATAGATGTGTTGCTACCCACTTTGTTGGCAATGGAGCTTCCATGAGGATTTGGGCTTCTTGGGAAAGTTGATGGGGATGAATATGACAGGTATGAAGTGGCCATTCTAGTGGACATGGGAGATGCAACCGAGGACTCTAAATGTATAAACATGCCCTAGGACCAACTTGTGGAGAGACAAGTTGTGAACTTGCTCTGATACCACTTGATGTGACACAACTTCGGACCTAATGCAAGCAAGCACATTCACATTCAAAATGGGCCTAGTTGGGCCACCGCTCTAACGTCACTCACCCAAGCTCGGGGTGACTTGGCAATGCCAAGGGGAGGATGTGGGGTTAGGCCCTTGCTGGTAGAGAGCAAGGCCATGAATTGATTCCCAATGGGTGGGGATGCCCCAGTCAAGGGGGCCGACAAAGTGCCAACGGCACCGGTTACAATATTCCCACGGTGATCACTCAAGTTTATGGGGCTTGAGGATCGGGCTCTCACTCGCATAACTAGCGGAATTAAGAACTAATATTGAAAGACAAGCACTAATTGGAGTGAAGGTTTGAGCACTTACTCGACCGGTTTGAAGAAACCGGTCCCGGTCGGAGACGAGGGCGAGCGGGGAGGGGAGTGGATCCCCAGACGCCGCGGCGGTGTCGTTTGACCTGTCCCAAACAAATTACACCACTACACCTCTCGCAGGAGGGGGAACTTGGGGTGAGGGTTAATGATATTACATCAATACTACCTCCACGTAGGGAGGGGCCTTCAGCCGGCCAAGCGGGGTGGGGAAACCAAAGTAAAGAACGAGGAACAAGGGTGGACGCCGAATCTGCCTGCTGTCAGCGAACCAGGATAGAGGGTCTGTGTTGCTGTTGTAAATCTTGCTCAAGAATTGTGCTGATGGCGAGACTGGCGGTGAAATCTTCTTAACATGAAGGGGAATGCCTCAGACTTTTTGTAATTTCTTCTGGAGTTGCTGCTGGACGGGGCAGGAGCTTGAATAGGGCCTCTATTTCTCGGACTATCAGGGGCAGGTCACCAACAGTAGGATGCAGAGGCTGTCCTGACCTCTCCCGAACTCTAAATTTGATGCCGTCAGCGCCGTTAGAACTGTGGGTAAGTCCTCTTTGCAGCAAAAGAAACGGGGATGCCAGAAGAGAACGGAGACGATCTGTGGAACCAGAAGAGTGAGGAGATGTCGATGCAGACTGGAGAAGGCAGAGCCGCGCGACCGTGGAAGAAGATTGGTAACTTCTGTTCCTGGATGCTGAATGGGCTTCTGCTTCTTGATTCTGAAGATAGACAGGCCGATGAAGAACTTTGAAGAAGGACTGGAAGACTGATTCCTTCGGGGCTGGTCGTGACGGAGCTTCTAAGCCGGCTCAGGTCCTCAGCCGAGGCAGAACCGCGCAGCTGTGAGAGAATGGACCTCCTGGACGACTCAGAGATCGGAAGAAGACGAAACCACTTTGGTTGCGAAGGCGACTGGCAGACGCTTCCGACAATGACTCTTGGGTCTTCAAACTCGTTCGGAGGAGGTTGTGGTGGCTGCTGCAATTTGCTGGTCTGCTGTAGATCTTCAGTTGAGAGCTATAGGTTGATGATGATGGGGGGGAATGGGGTATATGGGAGGGGAAATGGGGGTGGATGAGTGTGGGGAAAGCCCGGGCTGTGAGGGGGTCTAGGAGGGGGTGTTCTAAGGTGGGGGAAGGGAAGAATGGGGTCTGGAAGGGGGTCTAACAGGTGGTGGGAGGAGGAGCTACGAATTTGGGAAGGTGGGTGAGAGGAGAAAGTGAGTGGGGGGCACAAGTGAGTGGAGGGAAGGGTGGATTTCAAATTTGAAATGGCCTTGGAAGTTGTGGGGTTGTGTGGGGAAGGGGTTGATTGTGTTGGAATGGGGAAAGTGGTGTTGGAATGTGGAAGATGGTGTTGGAATGGTGAGGGATCTTCTTGGGACTAGGGGGGTGGAGTAATGGAGGCCATGGGGAAGTGGAGGGCTTTAATGATGGTAGGTGGGAGTTGAGGTGGTTGGGAAGGGAGGAGAGAGAAGAAAATTTGAAATTGGGTGTTGAGGAGAGAGAAAGTGGAGTAAAAAAAAAGGGATTAAGAGAGGGAAGGGTAGGGAATCTCTCCCCTAGGGTTTCTCACCCAAAGAATGTTGGAATCACTCCACTAAACTAAGCTTTGGACTCTCAAATGGCATTTTTTTCATTGATTGATTCATTACGTCCAAATGAAGAAAATGGGGCCCTATATATAGGAAACCCACATTTTACAATAAGACCCTGACAAAAGACTCATTGACAAATAACCGAAGGGGTAGGGGAGCTCATTGGGCCAAGCCCGAAGAAATGGGCCCAATTAGCACATTACACATTCTAATGACACTCAAACATAGGAAAATAAATGCAAGACCTAGGGACATGACTCAAATAAAATGCAAATTACATCAAATGACTCAAGTAAAATTACATAGGACTCAAAATTAAATGACTAAACCATGCCGGATGCAACCGGGGCGAGGAGACGAGCTATGAATGTGGGCATGGAAGGTGATGTCCACATCAGTTGCGCATTGGTATGGCAGGTACAATGCGATCCGGGATCACCTTGGCACGCTGTCCGGTAAGATGCACCTGGAAAGTCCCGACGACAGCAGACTTGCCGGTGCTGGAGAACCGACCTCGGGGTGATGTTGTGGCGTGGCTCCTCCGGAGCCTCCTCTAGTGAGAGGCCGACGCTAGGTGAGAAGGGCCGACAGTTTGGTGCACGTTGCAGCTCAGCATCCCAGTCGGGACGGTCTTGGAAGTCTTGGCCATTGATCGGCCGACAGTAGCTTTGGCCGCCCCCTGGATGGGAGCATTAGTTTCAGTCCTGTCAGACGCTTCCACGTCCAGCAGGTTCGTGAGGGCTACCCCGAGGAAGTTGGGGAAGTCTACAACGGGAGGGAAGCTCCTGAAGCTGAGGGGGACGGCCAAGTAGCCGTTCCGAACATGGCTCTCGACGGCCTGTTGACCGAACGTGGGGGCCATCCTGGTGTCCGAAATGCAACCTGCATTTGCAAATCAAACAATTAGTATCACAAGAAAGGGGCCGTAAGGCCCTTAGTCCCGACAAAGAGATGAAGGGTGATTTAGGTCCCACCGGGCGTGCCAGACTTGTGGACGCACTAAAATTCAGAAAGAATCGGTTCATTTGTTGATCGAGTTAATTCGTTTATTTAGTGCGAGGGCGTGCCAGTCACCTAGTGACGATTTATTCGGGCTTAATGGAAGCCCATGGTGCGCTCGATCTTACTAATCAGACAATTGTGTAGTTCGGGTCGGGACCAAAACCCGTCGTGCCATAAAGGCCACGGCGTTATTTACATCCCCCATATGGGGGAACACCCTTGATTGATTGCCAGGAATAAGGGCCCTACGGCCTAAAGAGAATACTAATAATGCATGAGGATAATGAAAGATGAACTATGCTAGATACCTGTATTGGGACGTGACCGTTCAGACTATGTCGGCCACTCATGGGCCACTTCGTGCTCAGATGAAGGTCCATATTTGTAGCATAAAAGACAGTAACAAAAACCGCGTAGATGTCTGCCGCGAACAAGGCAAGTTTAATGAGAATGTGGGATTAGATTCCGGTTGGGACGGGTCGAGTTTGACGAACTATTGGCCCGCGATGGTCCCGGACTATGGCCATAATGGGGTTCCCGAGATCCATGTCCGGCGCCATGGGGCGTCGTTGGTTTTCTCTTCACGCACATTCCGGGGAAGCGTGTTGTTAGGTGTGTAGCCCGAGCTTACCAATGTGTGTCCTTGCAACGCAAATTTTAATTATAGCAGGGACATGCTATTGTCATTGTTCCGGCCATTGAATTAAGTGGTTTATTCCCATTCCATTCTTTCTATCTTGTTTATTGATTTAGGCCTTATTCTCTTGTCTATTCTTTAATTTCAATGGTTTTATTTCTTCTTTTCATTCTTCTGGTTTTCTTTTGCCATGCTGTATTAGCAAGTTGCAAGAAGATGTGAGAGCAGAGGAGCGCACCATTTTAACGGCGCCGAAATGGCATGCCTGTTGACACCTTGAAAATGAGCAAGGGGGGAAATAGAATTGAAAAGAAGATTAGACTAACAGTGAAAATTTAATGGTGAAGCTCGTCAACCATCTACCCGGTTGAAGCCTTTTCCGGCCAAGCTGATGTCCGGTTTCGTTGTCAGCCAGACGGCGACACTGATGAAATAGCAGTCACTTGACTGATGAGACCTCCTATCACGCTTTAACAAGAGATATATTACTGCCTCGTCCGGAAGTCTACAGGTAACATATCCGACTAAGTCAGATGTTAACTTATTGACGGATGAGATATGAGCAAAGACAAAGATGAAATTAGAACCAGTAAATGAAGATTATGAAAACCTCTGCAAAGTCGTAACGGAAGAAGAACCTTCTCCATGGGCTATATATACCTAGCTGAAGTCTTCTCAAGCTAAAGCTGATATCCAGTTTTGTCATCATGCGGGTGACAATGCTGATGAAATGATGTCCTGTTCTATCATCGTTCAGGTGACGATGCTGATGAAATCCCAGTACACTGACTGATGAAGGTCTCCATAATCCCACTAAGACCCAGGTCCGCCAACAAAAGGCCTGCTGCGGTTCTAGTATATTCAGGGAGACAGCAAGTCCATGTGAAGCCTTAAAAAATGCCCTAAATGGGCCTATGAAATGGGCTCACGAAGGTGGCGCTGGGATACTCAACGGATGTCTAGCACGCCGGGAGCTGCTGCACTCGACAGATGCGCGCCGTGAAGATGAAAAGTCACGCCGACTCCCATCTGCCAAGAGGTGAGGAGGGGCTGGGTCTATATAAACCCACTCACTCGAAGAAGAATAAAAAAAGGCCGGCAACCTCATCCAGAAAGAAAGAGGGAAAAAGAGGAGAGGCGAGCAGAGGGGGCTATCTGGCAAGCGGAAACCTACCTCCTCCAAAAAGAAAAGAAAGAAAGAGGGCCAGAGAAGAGAAAAAGCAGAGCGGAGAGAGAGCTAGAGGCTGATCGAAGGTGGGAAGCCGGGGAGGGAGAGGAGTCAATGCTCTGCCCTCCCCCCCATTTCTGTAGTTCATTTCCTTAATCTCGATTGCTTCTCCTTCTTACTCCTCTAATGTATTCTATGATATCGTATCCGGTTTTAGACCGCTAGAATAATGCATCGTCTCTCTACATTCCATTCTATGCATCCCCTCTGATGTTTGGATCATATGTAATATCAATGCTTGAATGGATGAATGCTACAGGCTGCAGTTGATGCCTGCTGTTTGTTTCTCTGAAGCTCTGTTGCCATCTCTCCGTGTTTTCTGTCTTCTCTTAGACTTCGTAACACGCTATCCCCCTCCCCAGTTTGATTAATAGTCTGTTGATTCGCCTAGTTTTCAAATGCTGTCTGTGCTTATTCCAGAGCCAGGGACAGACTATCCCCTGGCCTCCGGAACAAAGCAGAGCTATATAGCGACCGCTGCTCGGTTCTAGATATTGGCACTGTCGAAGTCATCCCCGGGGCCAGAGATAGCCATCTCTTGGCTCCCATATGATGAAAGAGTATATTAAAATTGTCCTCGGGGCTCATCATGGACACTGGTGATAGGGATCCTCCAGACTATGATTCCCCCTAATTCCTCTTCGATTCCGGCCTTCCTTTGGAACTCAAACCTAATCCAATCCCATTATGATGAATCGATCCACTCTTATCCCAAAGAAAACCCTCTGCCCTGGCCTGAATCATCAAGAAACCCAAAACAGGGCGCCGTAAAATCCCAGAGTCCATATCTGCGCCATCACCCATCTCGGCCCCATGCACAGTAAAAGGGGTGAATAGTTCTCAGCGCGATCCTTCTGGCACCGAGAACCCCACCCCTTGACCTCTTTATCATCGCGCCGGGAGCCCCCCTGGCCTTCCTGCCTTCGCGCCGGGAACCCCCCCTGGCCTCTTTGCCTTGCGCCGAGAACGACCTGGGCCAGTTAGCCCTTGCGCCGAGAACCTTGCGCCGAGAACCCCCTTTGCCTCTTAGCCTGCACGCCGGAACCCCATCCACCTTGAGCTACGCCGAGGACTTACCCTGCCATCCAGTTGAACCTATGATGGTTTGATCAGACCCATCCAGGGATACCCATGAGTCACCAGACCTGCCCCGGGGATAAATCCAAAGGGAGACAAACTCCCTTATGTTCCACCGTCTCGCGTCGGATTTACGAGTAACCCCTTTAGCTCGGGAGGTCTCTGCCACTGCATGAGTTCCACCGGCTTCCTTAAGGGAAAATCGAACGTTGCCCCCATGGCAGACATATGCAGTTCGGGAGGTCCGACCTCTCTTTCTCTCGACTTTCATCCCGGCACTCCGTGGGCGATAGCCTATTTCCCCCTGGTCATGATCCAGATAAAGGGGAGATGCTGCCGAAATATCGATTGATGCTTTAACCACGACAAGCCACGGGAACCATGTATCATACGCCTCCCGTCTGGCTCAATTCTTCGGGGGATACAAATACTTTGAGGCCCTTGGCCGGATGAGAAACGCGAAAGGGGACATGTCTCCGATGATCGTCCAGGCCCCACCCCGCCACTGCGTGGACGGTGTCCTATCTCTGCCCGGTACGACCCACACAAAGGGGTCATGCTAATTTAATAATTTGCCGTTTATTTAATTACCTTCTTAGAATAACAAGAACTTCAATGTTATGCTCTGTCATTTTCAACCGCCCCAAGTGGCCTCCTATTTTGGCGTTTAATCAAGGGTTGTCCTTCTTAGGAAGGGCGTAATTAACGTCATAGCTTTTATGGTATGACTGACTTCCGGTCCCGACTCGGACTTCACAATCGACTGACCAAGTCAATTCGAGCGCATAATAAAAATTGTCACTCTAGTGACTGGCACGCCTAATAAATCTAACCAATGAAACATACTGACGGAAAAGAATCAGCGTCCACATGTCTGGCACGCCCGGTGGGACCAAGTCTCCCTTCATCTCTACGCCAAAATAGGAGGCCCGGTGGGCCCCCCCTCAAATTTCTGATTTTGTGTGCTTTCTCCATTTTCAGGAAGCTAGAATGACGGCTGGAATCATGTCTGTGTGCTTTGACCAGCAAGCAGTCGAGGCACATGTTCGAGAAGGCTACCTGGCGATACCTCTTTCATTCGGATCGATGTCGCCTGCTATCAGAATGCCCAACTGCCTGGGCCTCATTTTCACTGATCTGCTCGAGATCGACAACCAGGAGCCAAAAGCTGTTGTCGAGACGTCGCTGCAAGCTACCGGTCCCAAGAAGAGCCCGGTGATGAAGAATACTCCTGGGGTCGTGTCCTGCTTTGTCCATCACGAAGGAAGGAGGAGCGTACCCTCGGCTGCTGCTGGAAAAGGAAGAAGATCCGACCAGAGAGTCCGATCCACTGTTGCGGGTCGTCGGATATCCAATTCGGGGAAGACAATGCTGATTGGAGATATCCGGGCGAACCTCAATGGTTGCCCAAGGGAGGTCAAGCTGGATGTGATCATCCCAATGGTACCTACCACCAATAGGTTCCGAGTACTGGCTACTAGGAGGGCCGACATGGAACATGGAGATAGAAGGCCACTGGCACCAAAACCGCTCAAATTCAGGCAGATCTGGCGGCCGAAGAAAATCCAGAGCTAGGCCCCAGCTCAAGATGAAGAAAAAATTGTTGATGCTGCTATTGCCCGCTTCAGAGCAGGGAGCAGAAGAGGAGAAAGAAAAGATGAAAGAGAGGCTTTTGCTGTTCACCCCAGGGCTCGGGGTAGGAGAGATGAGAAATAGAATGAAGGAAGGAATATGACTGCTACTCGCCCCAGGATGAGGGGCAGATGATATGAGAAAAAAAAGACCTCATGGTCACCCACCCCATGGCCGGGGGCAAAAGATGGGAGAGGAAGAACTATGCTGTTGCTACCAACCGCCGCCAGGATGGGAGCAGAAGGTTCAGGGAGGAAGAAAAAATGAGAATAAGTGAACCAGTCGCTGTTACCATTTCAAGAAGATCGAGAGCCTGTGCTAGACAGGCCGACATATTCAAATATTCCAAAGTCGAGCATCTGACTGCTCAGGTGGCGAGACTGGCTTCTCAGCAGAAAGGCCAGGAAAGACTGATGCCCCGACCGGAGTGGCGAAGGCACAGTCAAGAAGAAATGAAGCAGGTGGCTCAAGACTATCTTCATTACCTGGGGAATTCCTCCCTCGGGTAGCGAAGACTATCTCGTGCCTTGGGCACCATGGATGAAGAAAGAGAAGAAACCTTTCAAGAACCAATGCTCGGAGTTTCCTCCTCTGATTCCAACGACTATGAAGAGGACCACAAAGCCAGATATGAGGAAGGGGACCTGCATAGGGAAGAAGCTGAAGAAAGAATATCGATCTTCGACTGGCTTAAATATCCCGACCAGGTGAAAAGGAAAGTCTACAGGCAGAGGGAGAAGATGCAGATCTTCACCTGCAATATGGCCAGACTTGTCAAAAGGCGGGACATGTTACCGACTCCGCCAGATGAACTGCTCAGACTGTCAACCAGACCAGGCCCCGTCATAAGGAGAAGTCAGGCGGCCAAAGAGAAAATAAAGACTGATGATGAAGCCCGCAAGATCACCACCATGACAGTGAATGTGGTGACAGCAGAAGAGGAAGACAATCCCTTCGTCGATGACGTTGAAGGGACTTCAGAAGAGATACAGATCCCGTCAACCCTGGATCCCATGATCCAGATGATGTTTAGAAGATATCAACAAGAGATCAGTGCTCTCAGAAGATAGCTGAATGAGAGGCAGGAAGCTACACCGGTCTCCAAGCAAGCCGAGCCTGTGGGGCAGACTTCCAGCTCAGCAGAAATGGCTATCCCAGCAAATCCTCTCCCGGCCGATAAGGGCAAAGCACCGAGCTAACCTGTTCTACAGCAAACAGCATCTCAGCCCTCTGTGTCTCAGACACAGCCCACCGTGCCCACCTTGCGCGCAACGGTGATGACAACTCTTTACAGTCAGCAACAAGCTCACTTCTTCCCGGAGAACATAGATCCAGCCGTAGCCCATAAGCTAATGATTGAAAAGATTGAAGAGATGAAGCTGTCTGAAAAGACTGGTGAAGATGCTGGTACCTATGATGTGTACAAGGTACCGTATCCTCCCCAGTATGCTGCTAAGAAACTACCGCCAGGCGTCAATAAGCTGCCGAAGTTTGAAAAATTTAATGGCCAGGGCTCCCCCAGGGAGCACATAGCTTACTATACCACAATTATGGGCGACTTGGCAGCTGATGAAGCTTATCTGCTTAAGTTCTTTGGCTCATCCCTCACTAGGTTAGCCTTTGATGGTATTCAAGCCTACCGGCTGGATCAGTGGCCGATTGGCCTGATATGCAAAGGAAGTTCCGCGATAGATTTCATGTCACGGAAAGAGAAATTACAATAGCAGAGCTATATGCAACCAGGCAAAGGCAAGATGAAACAGCACTGGACTACATCAAAAGGTGGAGGAACTTAGCTATGAGATGCAGAAGACCTCCTCATCAAGAAGATGCAGTGCAAATATGTAAGCAGAGCCTCAGGAGAGAGGTACTAGAAAAGATGATCGGTGTAGATGTCAGAACATTTGACCGGCTAAACAATATAGTGGCAGAAGTTGAGACGTTCATGTCCAAGCGTCCGACTACCAATGCTCCCACTATGCCGAAAGGTAAATCGAATGATCGACGACCATCGCACTCTGCGGCTAACACCGTCGATTTCAGAACCTTCGAACAACAGAAAGGGAAAAAGGGGGCAGATGAAGTTCCCCCGCCAGCAGACACAGCAGAAAGAAAAGATAAGGTCTCTCTGAGAAACAAAATGAGAAAGGCATACTCTTTCCCGAAAGATAAGGCAGCCGCGCTATTCAACTGGGCATACAAGTTCAACAAAGTAACATTGCCTGAGCCAAAGAGACCCGAGGACGCGGTAAAGAAAGGTGATCCACTGTTCTGTCCATATCACCGTGCACTGGGGCACGCAATTGAAGATTGTTACGTCTTCAAAGATATTATGGAAGGCATGGTCAAAAAGGGCGAGCTACAGCTGGGAGATTACCAGGTAGAGCCACCTCATCCACATGAGCCTCTGACCTTAAAACTGGCCGCCAATATGATTTCAGTCTACCAGCAGTTGCCTAAGGAAGCCGTCGAAGAATGCACCAGGCATGCTTATGAAGCTTGCTTCCTCACCCCACTGAAGGATCAAGAAGGGTGGCACATGAAGCCAATAAAGAATAGAAAGAAAACTCCCACAGCTAATACCAGTGGAGCAGTTATTCGCGGTGTCACACCAAGGCCCGAACCACCTCCAGTAAAGCCAGTATGGCGCACAGCTGAGACAGGGCCAGTCATCCGGATCCCCACTCATAACCGGAGAAGACAAGTCCCCCTACCTGCACATATAGAACTAAGTCCTGCAGCTAGGCGTTTACAGCAGTATATTAATGGGCTCGATTAATATGAATAGAAAAAGCCCGGGCACCTGCTGGTGAAAGACTGTATACTCTGGGAATAGCTCGAAGAATTGAAAATTAAAGAGCAACCGGGGGCAGAACAGGGAGAAGATGAGGCTGAGCCTTTCTGGGGGCAAGAGCCAAAGAAGCCAAATTCCCAAAAGAAGAAGAGATGGTCCAAATGCGAAAAGGAAAAGGGAGTCATGACAGTACAATGTAACACCCTGTTGGTACTCTTTACCTTGCCCGGGGAGAATGATGAGGCTGAAACATGAAATGCCCCGCTAGAAGCCAACCATGCCGAGGCCTCAACCTCAGCACATGCAACACGCTCCTGAAGAAGGTGGGGGCGCCCACCGCCAGCCAATCATAACATTATGTTCAGAGGGGAACAACCCTACCAGATTCCTGAACCAGAGGTGCGGGGTGTTTAGATTCCTCCCCCTGCTAGCTTGTACCAGGAAGAGAAGAAAGGAGGTCAGGCTCCAACATTTCTGGAATTTCTGTCCAGTCTGGAAATGAGCAGTCAACGCAGGATAGGCCGGATAAAGGCAAGAGATCTCAGCAGTCAGCATCTGTAGCCTACAAGAAGAATGAGAAAGAGGAGGATAGCCCTCCAACAACACCAGGGGCCATTGTCACAGAAAAAGCCCCCCAAGAAGCCGGTCAAGAGAATGAAACCAGCACTGGGTAACAGAGGCCACATGCACCACATGAACCTCCAAAACCCCGATGGGCGGAAGAAATGAGACTGTCTAATGTCCGGGTGGGCAGTCGGATCATGAAAATGCTAAAGAAGCTCCCTACCAGATTCTCCATCTGGGAGATTCTCTCTCTGAGTGAAGAAGCTCGCCAAGCGATTGTTGATGCCTTGCAGTCGCCGGCACAGTATGAAGCATTCTTGACAGAAGTGAATTCTGGGTCGTCAGTCACATTCATAAAGGATGATATGCTGATTCCGAATTCCGGCCATAACAGACCGCTGTATATGAGGGGCTCCCTGAACTGTCAGCCACTGAGCAGGATACTGATAGATCCCGGGGTTGCTGTGAACATTCTCCCATACCACATTTACCAAAAATATTACTTTGATCTGTAGCTTACCAAGGTCAGAGACATGAAAATTGCGGGATTCAACCATAAATGTGAGACGCCCCTTGGGGTGGCTGATTTCAACCTCACATTGGGGGACCTCACTACCGTGGTGCGATTCTATGTAATCGACTCCAACACCACATATAAGGCCCTGCTGGGGAGACCGTGGCTGCATGAATATCAGATAGTGCCGTCCACGCTGCATCAGTGTATTAAATACTGCCACGAAGGAAAGGAAGAAAGGGTGTTTGCGGATCTGCATCCCTTCGAAGTATTCAAGTGTCACATGCTCGATGCATCCTACTACACGGAGGTGTCGAAAAAGGGTGAAGAGAAAGAGGCTGTGGTCAGCGAGAAGAAGCCGATGACGAAGGCAAGAAATTGGTCTCCACCGCCACCAAGGGGCTATATTAAGAAACATGAAGTATCTCACATTTCTTATGTTAGTGACTTTGCTCGGATCACCCCTCCTAGCATCCACCCAGATGATACTGATGAAGAAATGAAAGAAAAGTACATACAGGTGGGGGTTCCGTAGGGTTTAGTCAAGCCCATTGCCAGCATAGAATACCAGACGGTGCTACCATTAAAGACTATGGATGTCCCTCGCTTCTGCGAGCCTCCTATCATATTCTACACCAGGGAGCCAGTCGAAGACGATGATCAAGACTGCATGATCCCTGAAGAATCTGCAAACCGGATGGTGCCAATCACGGGCTTGGACTATACTACCCAACGGGTTTCACAGATGTTCTCTAAGATGCAGATGCCATCATTACAACCTGTTGCCCAAAAGAAGGCGTTCCAGGAGCTATGGGATCCGCCCCGGGATAATAAAGAACTGAGGAAGATCACTCAGCACCCGGGATTGGGTTATACTCTTCAAGAATACTATGAAGCCGAGGTGGACGCCATCTCTGTCTCCTACCAGCATGAAGACCCTCCCGAGGTGGGATATGACAAGTACCCCTCGGAAGATGAAGAAATCATTTATCAATCCGTAATGAACAATGAAGCCCCAGACAGTCAGCCAGAGACGGGGACATCTGATGAAACAAAGAAAGGTTGGTACTGGGAAGACCTACCTTGCAAAGAGGATCTGTTCCATGCTGAAGCAAAGTTTGATATGGGAACCCCGGATGAAGACCAAATAGCCAATGAGCTAAGAGATTGCCTGGAGTTTGAGCGCATTCTTGAAGAAGTCGGGCCCTACAGAATGATGATCTCTCAGGGGGGCCTTCACCAGAAGAACCTCTAGGGGCGGAGGAGTCAACCTTTAGGTTTCCTGCTGAACCGATCACATCCTCGGGGCAGACCGAACAGAATCCAACAGTATCAGCCTTATATGATGAGCCAACATCCGCCGATGACCAGTATGACGGAACAAAAAATCATGAGATCGAACAGGATTATATCCCGGGAGGCTTTATTGACTTGCAAGAAGCCCCGCCCGAAGTCGAAGATTGTGGCCAGGCCACCGTTGATGAGCTCGTGGAAATAAATCTAGGGACGGAAGATGAGCCCAGGCCGACATTCCTCAGTGCACTGCTAGAGCCAGCTGCCAGGGAACAGTATATACAATTCTTGAAAGAATTCTGAGACTGCTTTGCATGGACATATGATGAAATGCCGGGACTGAGTTCTGATGTGGCACAGCACCAGTTCACAATAAACCCAGAGGCTAACCCTGTAAAGCAACCGCCCAGGAGAATGCGCCCTGAGTTGATAAATCAAGTTAATAAAGAGGTCGACAAGCTGATTGATGTAGGCTTTGTTGAAGAAAATCAGTATACTATATGGCTAGCCAATATAGTGCCCGTAAAGAAGAAAAATGGGCAGATCAGAATATGTGTCGATTTCCGGGACCTTAATAAGGCTTGCCCGAAAGATGATTTCCCAGTGCCAATCACTGAAGTGATGATTGATGCGACTATTGGTCATGAAGCCCTGTCATTCATGGATGGGTCATCTGGATACAACCAAATCTGGATTGCTGAAGAAGACAGAGTGCACACTGCATTCCACACTCCGAAGGGGATATTCCACTACAAAAGGATGCCGTTTGGCCTCAAGAATGCCGGCGCTACCTACCAAAGAGCTATGACAAAGATCTTTGATGATTTGCTCTTCAAGAAAGTAGAGTGCTACATTGATGATCTGGTAGTGAAAACCACCAGAAGAGAAGACCATTTGCAGGACCTGAGGATAGTATTCCAGAGGCTGTGCAAATATGAACTCAAGATGAATCCTATGAAATGCGCCTTTGGCGTGTCCAGCGGGAAGTTCCTCGGGTTTATTGTCCGGCATAGGGGCATTGAAATTGACCCATCCAAGATTAAGGCTATCCAGGAGCTCCCTCCACCAAGGAGTCTGCCCGAGCTAAGATCTCTGCAAGGGCGTTTGGCCTATATCCGATGATTTATATCGAATCTGTCGGGAAGATGCCACCCCTTTCACAAGCTCATGATGAAAGATGTACCGTTCCTCTGGGACGATGGATGTCAGGAAGCCTTTGAGAAGCTGAAAGAATATCTCAAGACCCCTCCAGTGCTGGGGGCACCAGTTAAGGGCAGGCCCTTGATACTGTATATCGCGACCACACACTGTTCCCTGGGGGTAATGCTGGCACAGATAAATGAAGAAGGCAAAGAGCAAGCCTTGTACTACTTGAGTAGGAGGCTGATTAGAACTGAAGAGAGCTACAGCTACATAGAAAAGACATGCTTGGCCCTAGTCTTTGCCGCGAAGAAACTCCGGCACTATATGTTGTCACATGAAGTCAGATTGATATCTGCAGCAGATCCGCTCAAATACATATTGACTCAGCCAGTACTGAAGGGCCGGTTGGGAAAATGGGCAGTGATCCTGATGGAATTCGATATTACCCATACACCCCAGAGGGTGATAAAAGGATAGGTCGTGGCTGATTTCTTCGCAGAGCATCCTGTGCCGGAAAATGACATGCTAGGGACTGAGTTACCCGATGATGAGATACTCGAAGCTTGCCAGGCTCGGCCAGTTATGTGGCAGCTATTCTTTGATGGAGCATCTAGAACAGAGATAGACTCCGATGGAAAGACCAGAATACGGGCCGGGGCCGGTATTATGCTGAAGTCGCCAGAAGGGCAGGTCGTGCATACTTCCTGTTCTATAAACAAGCCCTGCACCAATAATGAAGCTGAGTACGAAGCTCTGATAATCGGTCTGCATATTAGCCTCAACATGGGTATCCAGATGCTTCAGGTATTTGGGGATTCGATGTTGATAATAAAACAAATCTAAGGGGAGTTCGAAGTGCGGAAGCCAGAATTGAATCCCTACCAACAGAAAGCTGTGCGCCTTATCGCAAAATTCTATCATATTGAGCTCAAGCATGTGGGCCGTAGGCACAATGCCCAAGCTAATGCACTGGCAAAGCTGGCCAGCTCACTAGCAGTCCCACCAAATGAGACACTGAACATTGTTGTTATGAACCGGCGACAAGTCCCCAGCATGCTAGAAGGGTGCCCCGAAGAATGCGAAGTTGCTACTGTCAGCACGGTACAGGCGTCTGATTGGAGAGCACTTGCTGCAGTGGTTTCTGCACCAACAGCTACCGCAGAAAAGAGAAAAAAAGATTAAACTTCTGAGAATCAAAGATTCTTATAAGTTCAGGAATGAAACTTTGTTCCGAATAATGGCAGATGCACGCAAGAAGATTCTACTCCGCTGCCTGTCCATTGAGGAAGCTTGGCAAGCAATGAAAGAAATACATGATGGAACAGCAGGTGCCCACCAGGCTGGTCCCAAGATGAAGATAGAAATCAAGAAGCTGGGCTATTATTGGCCCACCATGTTTGAAGACTGCTGTAAATTCGCAAAGTCATGCCAGAAATGTCAGGAGCATGCTACCGTGCCTAGAAGGCCTCCTACGACTCTGCACCCTACAGTTCCCAGTTGGCCATTTGCACAATGGGGAACTGATGTAGTCGGGCCACTGCCGACTTCCTCGGCCGGACATAAGTACATATTGGCCATAATAGATTACTTCTCTCGATGGGCGGAGGCTATAGCATTAAGAGAAGTGACTGGTGAGCTGGTCGCCAGATTCATCAAGTAGAATATTATCTTCCGGTTCGGGATCCCCAGCCGAATAATATCTGATAATGGAAGCCATTTTAGAAATCAGAAGGTCTATCGGCTTGCCGAGAAGTATAAGATCGAGTGGAGGACTTCCACTCCTTACAATCCACAGGCAAACGGGTTGGCGGAAGCTTTTAACAAGACTTTCTGCACCCTGCTGGCCAAGGTCGTCAATTCCAACAAAAAGGACTGGGAAGAAAAAATGTATGAAGCTCTATGGGCGTACCGCACCGTCTTCAAGATGCCTACAAGATGCTCACCATACTCACTGGTATACGGCTCAGAGGCAGTGGTTCCGCTAGAGCTGGAAGTCCCGTCACTCAGAGTGGCAGTCCAATATGGCCTGGCCCGTGGCGAACAGACCAACGCAGAAAGAAAATTAGAGGAATTGGCTGAATTGGAAGGGAAGCGCCTCCAAGCTCAGAAGAATATCCAAATGTATCAGGCCCGCATGGCTAATGCATTTAACAAACTCGTAAGAGGACGAGAATTCAAGAAAGGTGACCTCGTCATGGTCAAGAAGAAAGAAGTCATGGCGTCCAACCCAAAAGGGAAGCTGAATGTAAATTGGGAAGGTCCTTATGTGATACAGAGGGTCTACGAAGGAGGAGCCTACGTGGTTGTCAACCATCGAGGGGAAATTCAATTCTCACCACTCAACGGAAGGCATCTAAAGTTATATCATACAGCACAACCGACATTCCCCGAGCAATCGGGTGAGCTACCTCTTTCTTGGTCTAGCGGCACTCCGCCCTAGCCGAGCTACCTTTTTCTTGGTCTAGCGGCAATCCACCCTCGAGCTACATTTTTCTTGGTCTAGCGGCACTCCGCCCTAGCCGAGCTACCCTTTCTTGGTCTAATGGCACTCCGCCCTAGCCGAGCTACAACTTTCTTGGTCTAGTGGCACTCCGCCCTAACCGAGGTACCCTTTTTTTGGTCTAGTGGCACTCCGCCCTAGCCGAGCTACCACTTTCTTGGTCTAGCGGCACTCCGCCCTAGCCGAGCTACCCTTTTTCTTGGTCTAGTGGCACTCCGCCCTAGCCGAGCTACCTCTTTCTTGGTCTAGTGGCACTCCGCCCTAACCGAGCTACCCCTTTCTTGGTCTAGCGGCACTCCGCCCTAGCCGAGCTACCCTTTTCTTGGTCTAGTGGCACTCCGCCCTAGCCGAGCTACCCCTTTCTTGGTCTAGCGGCACTCCGCCCTAGCCAAGCTACCCTTTTTCTTGGTATAGTGGCACTCCGCCCTAGCCGAGCTACCTCATTGTTGGTCTAGTGGCACTCCGCCCTAACTGAGCTACCCCTTTCTTGGTCTAGCGGCACTCCGCCCTAGCCGAGCTACCCTTTTCTGTTGGGTTCGGTGCAGTATTCAGAGGGGGGGTGAATGAATATAACCCGTTTAAAAAACCTTTCACCCAGTTAAAATATGATGCTCACTAGAATTACTAGTTCGCAAACTAGACAAGCTTAAAAGCTAATAATCAGTTGCAGAACAAAAACAAGCATACAGTGAGATCACTAGGATGCTAACTAGGCTGAATTAGACAAGGAGTCGCTCAACTAGAATTTCGCTCTCTTGACAGATTAAACTATTTTAAGAAAACTAATCCACTCTTCTGCTCAACCAGAAGCCAAACGCTTAGTGCGCCCCTATGCAATCATCTAGCAGAAGCAAAAGCAGATAAACCAAACCACAATGCACAAGGGTTTTTAGGTGGTTCCGTCCTCCAGACCTACATCCACCCCACACTCAACCCGAGTGTGGCTTCCACTAGCTCACGCTAGAAACCACAGACTCAGTCTGCAACAAGTGCTGCCACACAGCTTGACCAGGGGAACAACCTCCCCTCTTCCTCCAGACCAGGAGGGAACCAACCGGTGACTTCCAGTCACCAGCAAACCAGAGGTCGAAGACTTCTCTTCCTCCAACCGGAGGGACCCCTGGACTTGCAATCCACAAGTCTAGAACTGGAGACAAGTCTCCCTTCCTCCAAACTGGAGGGAACCCACAAGTAGCTCCCAGCTACTTGCAACTGGAGATCAGATCTCCCTTCCTCCAAACCGGAGGGAACCCGACCTCAGACCAGAGGATCGGAAGTACACAGATAAACAAATGAAACAGGAAAAAATAAGAAAAGAAAAATACACAGCGATCAGAAAGCTGTAAAGATAAATAACACAAATGTGGCTCGCATGGAGCTGACTGGCCTGGATTTGATCCACGGTCTAGTAGTCAGATCTTCAGGTAAGGTTCTTTCTTCTTCTCCACGAGCTCTCTCGCTCACTCTCTATCTCTCTTTCTCCTTCTTCTGCTCTCCTAATCTCTCACTCTCTGCTGCACTTCTTCTTCTTCACTCTTTCTTCTTTCTTCACACTAGCACTATCTCTCTCTCTCTTCTTCTCCTTCTGCTCTTCTTCTTTCTTCACACGAGCACTATCTCTCTCTCTTCTTCTCCTTCTGCTCTTCTTCTTTCTCTCTTCTGTTTCTCTGGATCGTGGCTCTCTATATGGACTTTTCTTCTCGCCAACTCGATCACCCTTCTTCTGTGGAAGAAGGCTCATATATATAGCAGCAGCATCATCATCAGCCCCGACGTGTGACCTCCACATTTCCAGCCCTAAGTATTCGGACCACGTGGCAGTCTCTCAGCAGGCTTCATTCCAGCCGCGGATCACGTGCTGCCCAGTCACTTGGGAATGTTCTTCCTCGAACCTGCAAAGAGATACGAACCATTAAAACTGAGGGCCACAATAACTAAAGCTGCACGAAGTATGTAGTAGCAGTTCTTGATGCACTGAGAACGACACGAGATACACACTGTAACAGAGATAACACAACAAAGAGAACGACACGAAGAAGATGAAAGCAACACGAGGTAAAAAGAGGAACGACACGAGATACATACGAAGACAAAACAGAAACCAACATGAAGTGTGGTTTCAACATACGAAAGACACGAGGTCTAGGAAGAACAACACGAAGACATAATACAGAAACGACATGAAGTGAAACAAGAACGACACGAAGTACATATGATGACTACAGCACGAAGTAAAAACATCATGATATAATAACCAGTAATGAGAACGGCACGAGAACAACATGGAGACAAAACAGTAACCGACATGAGTTGAAAATAACACGAGGTAAAAAGAAGAACGACACGAAGTGGTTGCAACAACAAGCAAGACATAAAAGATGACACGAGATGCAACTAGAGGACAGAGAGAAGCGACACGAGGTTCACACAGAAACGACACGAGGTGGCACAGAAAGCAACACGAGGTGCTGCAATGTTCTGCACGCAGTGGAACAAAAATGACACGAAGACACAGAAACAACAGTAACCGACACGAAGTGTGGTTACTAAATAGGAATGACACGATGTCTACAGGGAAACGACTCGAAGTTCATCAGAACTATTAGAGCTGCTTCAGAAACACGACACGAAGACATGAGAAGGAAAACGACACGAAGTCAGTGAGAACAGCACGAGGTGAAACGACACGGGCTGACCACGATACGAAGACAGACCAACACGAAGACGTAAACACAACACGAAGACATAGACACTAAAACAACACGAAGATGAAAGGAACAGTGCAATGTCTAGACTTGAAGTTTAGTTGAGTGTACAGACTTCACCAATGAATCACTCACTGTACAGACTTACTATAGCAGTCTGATGTACAGACTTTGATGAACAGTCCAATGCATGGACTTGAAATCGAAGACCAATGTGCAGACTTGACAGTGAAGACTAGTGTGCAGACTTCAAGTTTCATTTAAGAATGTACATACATCAAGAGATGCTTCATGCCAATGTATAGACTTAAGCAGAGCTGCCAGTGTATAAACTTGAACAGTGCAGCAAGTGTACAGACTTCGCCTAAGACGCTGTACACACTTAGCCTAAGACAAAGCATGAACTGACGTTGTATATACTTAGCCAATGCAATGCATAGGCTTGAACGAGAGTCCAATGTATAGACTTTGCTACCCAGACATGATATATGCAGAGACATGATATCTGACAGAATGCAATGCACATATATAATGAGCAAATGCCATCAATGCTAGACATCATCATTCATGTTGCTATCAATATGCAGAATGCTCAAGAATAAGAATGCATAGAAATGCACTTTGTTTATTGCAATCATCAATGCACAATAACATTCCTATCATCAAAATACAATATCAAATGCACTCAAATGCACTCACTGTCTTGCTATCATCAAAACCAAATAGCATTGCTATCATCAAGGCGACGTAGCACATGCTTGTGCCTAGGAGGCACAACATTCTCCCCCTTTTTGATGATGGCAACACAATGTGACAGTGAGTCACACACAATATTTTCTCCCCCTTTGACATGATCAAAAAGAGAAAAACAGTAAAAACAAGAGTGCAAAGTGCAATATGCATGCAAATTCCTCTAGAACATTCTCCCCCTGAATGTAAGACTCCCCTGAATTATTTCTCCCCCTAAATAAAAGCTCCCCCTTTGAGAAGGAATATGAACAGATAACCAAGGTAGAAAAGGTAGGAGGGTCACTAGATAACAGCTGAATCATAGGTTCAGAAAGGAAGCATGATTATAAACAACTGTTAAAGTATAAGAATCAGCAACATATAATTTTGACAAAAATTTAGGTTTAACAGTGATAAACCTAGAGTAAAAGATCTGACCTCTGAAAAAGAGTTTTAGATTCCATTTATAGCAATGAATATAGGGCACATGGTATTAATAGATAAGTTTGAAATAATACCCTTTTGTGTCTAAACAAGGAAATTCAAGAGAGGCAACTTGAATATGTATTGAGAAAAATAATTTTCACTCAATGACTTTTGATTTTCGAAGGGTTACAGCAGTTTGATTTTCATTTTTCAAATTCCAGAGCCTGAACTAAGTAAATAGATCAGTGGCATTTATGATGTTGACATTAGGTGTACACCTTGATCAGAGGCAGGTACCCCCAGTTACTAGGCATAAACTACTAGACCTATTTCAGATCAAAACCCACAAAGAATGGTCTTCACTTTTGACATTAAGGGTACACCTTGATTAGAGGCCAGTACCCTCAGTTACTTGGTGAGGACTCCCCCTATGGATTTGACCCTATGAACAGAGATATTCTGAATCACCACATGACATGTGAATTCTCCTACTTCTTTGGAGGAGTTCACAGTTTCTCAGTGCAATCAGCCATTGCTCTGTCACTATGTTCAGTTCATAACATTAATGATCTTATTTACTGATGCCCTTAATTCTTTTAGAGTGATTGTCTAAAAAATCAGTACACACTCTTATTAGCATGTCCTAGACATATCCAGTTCAACACATTTAGGCATTACAAAAAACCTTTTTCTATTTTAGCTATGAGACAAAGAGTAAGAGCTATAAAAGTTTTTTTTTATCTCAAATTCTGAAGTGCAGACACTTAACTCTCCAATTTATAAAGGTTAAACCTTTAGTTCTTTTCAATTTGTAAATGTGATTCTTATAAGTGAACAGTTACAATAATCACCATTCAATGTACTAAACCAGATGCAAAGCTGTTGTTTAGTGAAGAAATGGGGAAAGGATAGCAATAAGCATTATGATCCATAGCATCTGATGACAGTGAATATGAATGAGTTGAAAGGGGACAATGAGAAATATCAAGGATTCAATGAATTGAATAGAACTCTCAGCTCCCCCTGACACCATGATGCAAAAATATGCTATGCATTAGACTGTTCTACATGCAGACTATGCAACATTAGTCAAACTCCCCCTGACAAAGTGCATGAAATAGAATTAATGAACTGCTCATAATTTTAGAATATGCTCAAGAAGAATTCATGCTTTGTTCAATCAGAGAGAGAATTTATCAAATGCATCATCTTCCTTTTAAATTTTCAGATTTTTTCAACATATGATGTAGTACACTGTTCTTCATGAAAACTAGACCCATGGTACTAGGCGGAGGACCTGGTCTCAAAGACCATCACACACATGGTAGGAATCTCCGGGAAGATTTCCCTGCCTTTTAGTAACATACCATTTGATATACCAGGGTTAACAATGACAATGCAACATAAGGCAGTCCTTCATGCATTGAACAGCATCATTGACACATGCAATGACAATCAGTCTATACACAATCAGTCCAAGTATGCATTCAATAACAAGCATGCAATGCATTAACACAAAACACATGCATGGACACAGAGTCTATATAGTGCATCAACTGTATACACTAAAGAAGCATTCAAATTCAGTCCAACATATAGCAAGAGAAGAGCATCAGATATGCAGAATTGAATTCAATAGCTGAGTCTGGAATGCAGACTGATCAGCTAGACATGAAGAGTTCATTAAAAAAATCAACCAAGCAAATCAACATGAAACTCACAATTTTCATGCTCACAATTTCAGATAATGGAATTTAAAACAGATTTCAGAACTGACCTGAATTGAATCATGGGGTTTTCTTTTTGAGTGCCTTGGTTGACCCCTTTTATTTCTCCTTCCAAGGCACACCTGCAGCAAGTCAATCAAGTTGATCCTGCAGAGACCCAAGCAGTCTTGGGTCCTGCACTACCCCTATCAGGTGTTCTAAACAGTTTCTTAGCAACATGGTCATCAAATTTCATCAGAAAACAATTGTCCATAGAGTGACCAAGTTTACCACAATATCTACATGAAACAGTAGATTTTCTGGTCCTATGATGCATATCAACAGCAGCATGAGACCTATGATAATGAGCATGAATTGTTCTGTTGTAAACATGAATTTTTGATTTACCATTACCTGCCCACCAGCATTCAGAAGCTCGGTGGCCAGGTTTTCCACATTCATAACAATCAAGAGTCTTTTCTTTAAGACCAGCTTTATTTCTGCCCAAGAAATTTTTGTTTGGAGGGAATCTTACAAATTTAGAATTAAAATGATTTCCTTGAACAAACCAGCAGTCCTTGACTGCATGCCCATACTTGCCACATTCAATGCACCTAGGGTGCTTACCTCTTGAGCCAGTAAATCCCCATGAAGGCCTAAACCAACACTCAACAGCTTTATGACCACGTCTGTTACAATTGTAACAAATGATATGTTGGTTTGAGGAAGACATGTTTCTTTTGGGGTGGTGATGATTATTTGGAAATGTTTTATCATGCATCATATCATCACTTATCATCACTCTGCTGTCATCCATATAATGACCATGCCTACCACAGTAGTAACAAGAGGCATCAGATTTCCTAGGAACATGGTTTCTATCATATGAGTTCCTAGAAGCATACGAATGAGTACAAGAAGCATCAGATTCAACAGAGCTAACAAATTTCAAAGTATAACCAGAATTATTTTTTGCCCTTTTTGTTTGACTCTTCCTTGTCAATTTCTGATTATCCTCAACAGGCTTTGTTTGTTTTTCAAGTTTTTGAGCTTTAAACTGAAAGACAGTTTTTGAAGGTGACTTCTGATTTTCACTTTGTTTTGGGGATTGCCTTGGAGTACCAGCTATATCAGAACAGCAGTTAGTTCCCCCTTCAGAGTTATCATCCTTCCTCTTCCCAACAGTTTTTATTTTTCCTTTAATCTTGGCAGACTCAATAGCTGAATTTTCCAGATTATGAATTTTATCTTCCAAGCTAGCAATGTGAAGTTCATAACTGGCTATTTCTTGTTCACTGCAATTAACACATTCGCTTAGAACTTGGTTTACAGTTTTATACTTCTCAATTTCTTGTTTTAGGCTGTTCAAAATTTTTGAATTTTCATCATAGACAGCCTTTCCTTTTTCTGTAGTGAGAAGTCTTTCAGACAAGCTAGTATTCAACAACTTCAGTTTTTCAACTTCAGCTTTTAATTCAGTGTTTTCTTCCTCAAGATTTTTATCCTGAATTTCATTGTTAGCACATCTCTCTCTTCCAGACATGTGCTTCAATTTTTTAATCAGTTCATCTTCTCTTTCTTCTGCTTTACTTTTCTCAGCGAGCAGATTTTTGTGATCATCTTTAAGTGAGGCAATTTGTTTATTTAGCCGTTCATTCTCACTAAAGAGATCTTCATTTCGTTCTCTTAAAGCAGAGCATATTTTACAATCTGATTTAGCAGAAGAGGACTGTGAAACCTCATTGATTTCATTCATTCTGATAATAAGAGTTTTATTCTTCTTTTGAAGATCCTCATTCTCCAATTTCATTTTGTCCAATTCAGAATTAACTTCAGTTAGTTCTTGCATGCCTTTTGGGTGCTCATTTTTCTTATCATTCAGTTGATTTTCAAGTTCAGACATTTTATCTAAGCATGTTTATTTTTCAATTTTTAGAGAATCATTTTGTTTCTTAAGATTCTGAACATCTAGCATGCATGCATCATAAGACCTTTTCATATTTGGACAGTTTTCACAGGAATCTTTCAGATTTATTCTATCACATTTCTTTTTCAACTTTTTGTTCTCAGATTTCAATATCTTGGATACTTCTAACAAATTTTCATACATCTCTATTAATTCATCGAAAGAGTATCCTTTTGATTCAGAACTTACCTGAGATGAGATCTCATCTTCATCATCCCGGTTGGCCATCAAGCAGCTATCACCTTGCTGATTATGCGCAGAAACGACTCTGTCATATATTTCCTTTCCAGATGTGCACCTGAGAACAAAAGGATACATATCAGTATTAACTACAGCTCTCAAGATATTAAGAACTATGGTATTATCGCAATTCTTAGAGCTATCCTCACTAGACCAATTGGTCTGATCTTTAGGTAAGCGGTGTGGGCCTTTAGATATAAGACTCCACAAATGTGGACCAATTGAGTCTATGTACACAGCTAGGCCTCCTAGCCAACTTTCAAAGTTAGAACCATCATAAATCGGAGGTCGAGCCATTAGAACAGATGGCAGACAAGTTCAGCGAAGTAAAACAAATGACACGAACTCCACTGAAACCAGATAATCAAAATAAGACACAAGTCAATGAAGCAAGACACAATTTCAAGAGACCCACTCTGAAATGCACCAAACAAATCGGCAGGATCCTCTGCAGATTGTTAGATCTGATAGATCAGAGACCCGCTCTGATACCAATTGTTGGGTTCGGTGCAGTATTCAGAGGGGGGGGGGGTGAATGAATATAACCCATTTAAAACACCTTTCGCCCAGTTAAAATATGATGCTCACTAGAATTACTAGTTCCCAAAGTAGACAAGCTTAAAAGCTAATAATCAGTTGCAGAACAAAAACAAGCATACAGTGAGATCACTAGGATGCTAACTAGGCTGAATTAGATAAGGAGTCGCTCAACTAGAATTTTGCTCTCTTGACAGATTAAACTATTTTAAGAAAACTAATCCACTCTTCTGCTCAACCAGAAGCCAAATGCTTAGAGCGCCCCTATGCAATCATCTAGCGGAAGTAAAAGCAGATAAACCAAACCACAATGCACAAGGGTTTTTAGGTGGTTCGGTCCTCCAGACCTACATCCACCCCACACTCAACCCGAGTGTGGCTTCCACTAGCTCACGCTAGAAACCGCAGACTCAGTCTGCAACAGGTGCTGCCACACAGCTTGACCAGGGGAACAACCTCCCCTCTTCCTCCAGACCAGGAGGGAACCAACCGGTGACTTTCAGTCACCAGCAAACCAGAGGTCGAAGACCTCTCTTCCTCCAACCGGAGGGACCCCTGGACTTGCAATCCACAAGTCCAGAACCGGAGACAAGTCTCCCTTCCTCCAAACCGGAGGGAACCCACAAGTAGCTCCCAGCTACTTGCAACTGGAGATCAGATCTCCCTTCCTCCAAATCGGAGGGAACCCGACCTCAGACCAGAGGATCGGAAGTACACAGATAAACAAATGAAACAGGAAAAAATAAGAAAAGAAAAATACACAGCGATCGGAAAGCTGTAAAGACAAATAACACAAATGTGGCTCGCATGGAGCTGACTGGCCTGGATTTGATCCACGGTCCAGTAGTCAGATCTTCAGGTAAGCTTCTTTCTTCTTCTCCACGAGCTCTCTCGCTCACTCTCTATCTCTCTTTCTCTTTCTTCTGCTCTCCTAATCTCTCACTCTCTGCTGCACTTCTTCTTCTTCACTCTTTCTTCTTTCTTCACACGAGCACTATCTCTCTCTCTTCTTCTCCTTCTGCTCTTCTTCTTTCTTCACACGAGCACTATCTCTCTCTCTTCTTCTCCTTCTGCTCTTCTTCTTTCTCTCTTCTTTTTCTCTGGATCGTGGCTCTCTATATGGACTTTTCTTCTCGCCAACTCGATCACCCTTCTTCTGTGGAAGAAGGCTCATATATATAGCAGCAACATCAGCATCAGCCCCGACGTGTGACCTCCACATTTCCAGCCCTAAGTATTCGGACCACGTGGCAGTCTCTCAGTAGGCGTCATTCCAGCCTCGGATCACGTGCTGCCCAGTCACTTGGGAATGTTCTTCCTCGAACCTGCAAAGAGATACGAACCATTAAAACTGAGGGCCACAATAACTAAAGCTGCACGAAGTATGTAGTAGCAATTCTAGATGCACTGAGAATGACACGAGATACACACTGTAACAGAGATAACACAACAAAGAGAACGACACGAAGAAGATGAAAGCAACACGAGGTAAAAAGAGGAACGACACGAGATACATACGAAGATAAAACAGAAACCAACACGAAGTGTGGTTTCAACATACGAAAGACACGAGGTCTAGGAAGAACAACACGAAGACATAATACGGAAACGACACGAAGTGAAACAAGAACGACACGAAGTACATACGATGACTACAGCACGAAGTAAAAACATCATGATATAATAACCAGTAATGAGAACGGCACGAGAACAACATGGAGACAAAACAATAACCGACACGAGTTGAAAACAACACGAGGTAAAAAGAAGAACGACACGAAGTGGTTGCAACAACAAGCAAGACATAAAAGATGACACGAGATGCAACTAGAGGACAGAGAGAAGCGACACGAGGTTCACACAGAAACGACACGAGGTGGCACAGAAAGCAACACGAGGTGCTGCAATGTTCTGCACGCAGTGGAACAAAAATGACACGAAGACACAGAAACAACAGTAACCGACACGAAGTGTGGTTACTAAACAGGAACGACACGAGGTCTACAGGGAAACGACTCGAAGTTCATCAGAACTATTGGAGCTGCTTCAGAAACACGACACGAAGACATGAGAAGGAAAATGACACGAAGTCAGTGAGAACAGCACGAGGTGAAACGACACGGGCTGACCACGACACGAAGACAGACCAACACGAAGACGTAAACACAACATGAAGACATAGACACTAAAACAACACGAAGATGAAAGGAACAGTGCAATGTCTAGACTTGAAGTTTAGTTGAGTGTACAGACTTCACCAATGAATCACTCACTGTACAGACTTACTATAGTAGTCTGATGTACAGACTTTGATGAACAGTCCAATGTATGGACTTGAAATCGAAGACCAATGTGCAGACTTGACAGTGAAGACTAGTGTGCAGACTTCAAGTTTCATTGAAGAATGTACATACATCAAGAGATGCTTCATCCCAATGTATAGACTTAAGCAGAGCTGCCAGTGTATAAACTTGAACAGTGCAGCAAGTGTACAGACTTTGCCTAAGACGCTGTACACACTTAGCCTAAGACAAAGCATGAACTGACGTTGTATATACTTAGCCAATGCAATGCATAGGCTTGAACGAGACTCCAATGTATAGACTTTGCTACCCAGACATGATATATGCAGAGACATGATATCTGACAGAATGCAATGCACATATATAAAGAGCAAATGCCATCAATGCTAGACATCATCATTCATGTTGCTATCAATATGCAGAATGCTCAAGAATAAGAATGCATAGAAATGCACTTTGTTTATTGCAATCATCAATGCACAATAACATTGCTATCATCAAAATACAATATCAAATGCACTCAAATGCACTCACTGTCTTGCTATCATCAAAACCAAATAGCATTGCTATCATCAAGGCGACATAGCACATGCTTGTGCCTAAGAGGCACAACATTTTCTTGGTCTAGTGGCACTCCGCCCTAGCCGAGCTACCCTTTTCTTGGTCTAGTGGCACTCCGCCCTAGCCGAGCTACCCTTTCTTGGTCTAGCGGCACTCCGCCCTAGCCGAGCTACCCTTTTTCTTGGTCTAGCTGCACTCCGCCCTAGCCGAGCTACCCTTTCTTGGTCTAATGGCACTCCGCCCTATCCGAGCTACCTCTTTCTTGGCCTAGTGGCACTCCGCCCAAACCGAGCTACACTTTTCTTGGTCTAGTGGCACTCTGCCCTAGCCGAGCTACCCCTTTCTTGGTCTAGCGGCACTCCGCCCTAGCCGAGCTACCCTTTCTTGGTCTAGCGGCACTCCGCCCTAGCCGAGCTACCCTTTTTCTTGGTCTAGCGGCACTCCGCCCTAGCTGAGCCACCCTTTCTTGGTCTAGCGACACTCCGCCCTAACCGGGCTACCCTTTTCTTGGTCTAGTGGCACTCCGCCCTAGCCGAACTACCCTTTTCTTGGTCTAGCGGCACTCCGCCCTGGCCGAACTACCCTTATCTTGATCTAGTGGCATTCCGACCTGTCACCCTCTAAAAAAAAAGAGAGAATAAAAGAAAGTAAAAATAGGGTTAAAAATAGAGATACCCCGTCAGACTTGCTCCTATATTAGGAACAAGTGCAAAAATGGCCCAAAACCCAGCTATGGTGAAAACCCGAAAGGGCACTGCAGGTAAAATTGGGTACCCCGCCACGTGAAAACCTGAAAGGGCGCATGGGCAAAAGCAAGAGGGGGCTGGCTCCGCCAAAAACTCGAAAGGGCGCTTAAGCTAGTAACGTGGTAATTTAAAGTTCTCTTTTTCACCCTTCCTGATAAAACTCGGAGAAGGACGATCATCATAAAGTCCCACCGGAAATCCTGTCCAACAATTTCTAGTCCCTTGTCATCATCTACAAGATCGGCCGGTCTGTTTCTTTAACCTGGACTCTTCGTCCCTGTTAAGCTAGTCTACATTCCTGGCAGCAGCTTCATGCCTGGGCCGCCATCCACCGCATGTCCCACTGATGATGAAACCCCGTTGATCGCAAGGCATATTGCCTCGATCAATGCTAAAAAGCCCACCTCGGAATACACCTTCTGTCTATTCTAATAAAACATTTCCACTTGTTTTTGTCTAAGATCTGCCACGATGAATCCCATCCAGTCTAGACCTTACATCTATTGTGATAAAACCTACCATACGTCTCGCCGTGATGAAACCTGCTGTTGATCGATTGGCGCACTGCACGATCAACGATGAAATCTGTCCGGTTTAGACCTTACGTCTATCGCGATGAAACATATGAAATCCTTGCATTGGTATGAACCTAATACCGATGATGAAACCCGCAATTGGTCGATTGGCACACTACCCGATCAATGATGAAACCTATCCAGTTTAGACCCTACGTCTATCCTGATGAAGCCCATGAAATCCTTGCTTCGATATAGATCCAATATCGATGATAAGAGCAGCTACTAATGGAGCGGTACGCCGCCTGACCAATGCTAAAACCCATCCGGAGTAGACTTTTCGTCTGCTCTGATGAAGATGCTACCCACATTCTCAAAGTCAATCTGGACCTTCTGTCTGGACGGATGATGAAATCCTATTCCCTTACGTTGATGGTAATCCCTGTTGGGTTCGGTGCAAGTATTCAGAGGGGGGGTGAATGAATATGACCTTTAAAAACCTTCGCCCAAATTAAAATCTTATGCTCACTAAAAATGCTAGTTCGCAAACTAAACAAACTTGAAAGCTAATGGGTAGTGCCGAACTAAACAAACACACAGTGAGATCACTAGAGTGCTAACAAAATATAGCTCAACTAGAATTTCACTCTCTTGACAAATTAAAACACTCTAAGAAAACTAATTAACTCTTCTGCTCAACCAGAAGCCAAACACATGGAACGCCCCTATGCAATCATCTAGCAGAAGCAAACTGATAGAAACATCAAACCACTGCACAAGGGGTTTTTTAGGTGGTTCGGTCCAGCAGACCTACATCCACCCCACACTCAACCCGAGTGTGGCTTCCTGCTGACTCACAGCTTGAACAGCTGGGCATCACAGCTTGCCATACATCAGCTGGGCATCACAGCTTGCCATACATCAGCCGAGCATCACAGCTTGCTTCCGCTGGGCAATACAGCTTAGCCATCGCTGACTCACAGCTTGAACCCGCCGGGGATTACAGCTTAACCCGTCCGAGACCAAGTCTTGCCAGTTGAGGATTACAGCTTTACCTGTCCAATGGAGACCTCCACTGCATCCGCTGACTAACAGCTTGAAGAAGGGATAAAATGGAAAATGAAAATAGAACAAGATAGCAATCGGAAAGCTGTAAATGAAATACACAATATAGCTCTCAACAGAGCAGACTGGCCTGGATTTGATCCACGGTCCAGTAAACAAATCTTCAGACTTCACTCTTCTTCTCTCGATCTCACTGTCTCTCTTTCTTTCTCTCTTTCTCTTCTTTCTCTTCTTCTTTTACTTCTGCTCTCTTTACTCTTCTTCTGCTCTTCTACTGGATCGAAGTCTCTGCACTTCTGCTTTTTCTTTCTCCACTTCGATCACCCTTCATCTGAAGACGAAGACTCATATATATATAGCAGGAGCAGCAGCAGGTAGTGTGCTCTCCACATCTCCCGCCTAAAAACCTTGGACCACGTGTCAGTCAGCAATCCTAGTACAAAATCCCTGTCAGTCAGTCGAAATAAGCATATCAGTTCAAGTGTAAACTCTGTACACACTTTGAAGATGAAATGCATTGTATAGACTTTATAAGCAGCATGCATTGTATAGACTTAGTGAAAGGGAATGCATGTAATACAATTCTTTTAAATACCCAGAGACTAGTGCATTCTCGCACGGGAGCATATGAAGTCTCAGGGGAGCATCTATGGCCTCTGGACAGCATCACCAGCGTTAGGGGAGCATGTGGAGCACATGCTATCTCTGGGGAGCAATCACCGCTCCAGGGGAGCATCCTCAAAGTTAGGGAAGCATTAGCAGTCACTGGAGGGCATACTCGGTCCCAGGAGAGCATCCGGGGGGGCAGGCGAGCATGCGCGTCTGATGTACAGACTCTACCAATGTATAGACTTGGTGGATAGTGATGCATAGCCAAACGGATGTACAGACTTCACTGTGAATGCATGAACAGTGAATGAGTGTATAGACTTTATAACTCATACTGTAAAATGCATTGTATAGACATGAAATGAACGCTGCATGATCGAGCCTAACCAATGTATAGACATTACAATGCTCATCCACTGAATAGACTTCACAGTGCTCAATCAGACTTCACGATGCTCAATCAGGCTTCACGATGCTCAATCACCCTTGAAGATGTGAGCGAGACAGTGTATGGACTTGGCCCTTGAAGGATGTACAGACTCGTAACGCTTGAGGACCGATGTATAGACTTAGGAGCATATGAAGCCAATGTACAGACTTGCCGATGCAAGGCCAATGTACAGACTTACTCGAGTGAGACGATGACCAAGACGATGTAGCTACAGTGATGTACAGACTTGGCATGAGACGCTGAGAAAGACGGTGGATGTACAGACTTCTAAATGTACAGACTTTCCACCGACCAATGTATGGACTTGCTCAGCCTGGGGCACTGTATAGACTTTATGCGTCTCTGCCCAATGTATAGACATCATATATGCAGTGCTATGCAATGTACAGACTTCAACTTCCAGTGTATAGACTTGCCTTAGACGCTAAATGAGACGGACATTGTGCAGACTTGCTGTGCCGTGCATGAACAGTGCAATGTATAGAGTTCATGTGTAGTGCAAACGGATGTATAGACTTGAGCTAAGCAAGCTACAGTGTCGATGTGTAGACTTGGCCAATGTTCAGACTTGAATGGTATAAGGCCAATGTATAGACTTGCAGATCATTCAGCAATGTGCAGACTTCGATAGAACACAACGTGCATCAGTGTATAGACTTTGGACTTCGCCATGCTTACACTAAGCGATGTACACACTTGCTGAACCCCTGTATAGACTTATAGAGATGACGCTACAGACTTGAGAATGCTGGGCTGCAGACTTGAGAATGTTGTGTACACACTCACAGCGTTGACGCTGTAGACTTGAGAATGCTGTGTACACACTCACAGCGTTGACGCTGCAGACTTGAGAATGCTCACAGTGTTGACGCTGCATGAGACTCTAAATAAGATGGACAGTCTGAGGGAGTCGACCCATCAAGGATATCAACCATGGCACACTCATGCAATCTCCACAGACTAAATCAGATATAACACACTCAAGCATTCAAATCAACATGCCATCATAAAAAAAAAACATAATATCATAGTGCACTCACTGTGTTGCAATCATCAAAACAAAACAACATTGCTATCATCAATTCAACATAGCACATGCTTGTGCCTAAGGGGCACAACATTCTCCCCCTTTTTGATGATGGCAACACACTGTGACAGTGAGTCACACACAAAATTTTCTCCCCCTTTGACATAATCAAAAAGAGAAAAAATAGTATAAACAAGAGTGCAACATGGTAGTATGCATGCAAAATTCTCTAGAGCAATTCTCCCCCTGAAAATATGACTCTCCCTGAACTGGTTCTCCCCCTAAATAATAGCTCCCCCTATGAGAAGGAATATGAGCAGAGAAGCAATGGTAGAGAAGGTAGGAGGGTCAATAGACAACAGCTGAATCATTGGTTCATAAAATAAGCCTGATTATAAACAGTAGTTAAAGTATAAGAATCATCAACATACAATTTTCAAAAATTTAGGTTTAACAGTGATAAATTTAGAGTAAAACACCCGACCCCTGAAAAAGAGTTTTAGATTTCATTTATAGCAATGAGTCTAGGGCACATGGTATTAATAGATAAGTCTGAAATAATACCCTTTTGTGTTTAAACATGGAAGTTCAAGAAAGGCAACTTGAATATGTATTGAGAAAAATAATTTTCACTCATTGACTTTTGATTTCAAAGGGTTACAGCAGTTTGTATTTCACTTTTGAATTTTCAGAAACTGAACTAAGTGAATAGACCTGTGGCATTTATGCTGTTGACATTAGGTGTACACCTTGATCAGAGGCATGTACTCCCAGTTACTAGGCATAAACTACAAGATCTACTTCAGATCAAGACCTACAAGGAATAGTCTTCACTTTTGACATTAAGGGTATACCTTGATTAGAGGCCAGTACCCTCAGTTACTTGGTGAGGACTCCCCCTATAGATTCGACCCTATGAACAGAGATATTCTGAAGCACCTCATGACATGTGAATTCTCCTGCTTCTTTGGAGGAGTTCACAGTTTATCAGTGCAATCAACCATTGCTCTGTCACAATGTTCAGTTCTTTACATTTATGATCTTATTTACTGCTGCCCTTAATTCATTTAGAGTGATTGTTTGAAAAACATTACACACTTGTTCACCTGTTCTAGATATTTCCAGTTCAACACATTTAGGCATTACAAAAAACTTTTTATATTTTAGCCATGAGACAAAGATTAAGAGCTATAAAAGTTTTCTTTTATCTCAAATTCTGAAGTGCAGACACTTAACTCTCCAATTTATAAAGGTTAAACCTTTAGTTCCTTTCAATTTGTAAGAGTGATTCTTATAAGTGAACAATTGCATTAATCACGGCTCAATATACTAAACCAGAAACAATTGCTGTTGTTAAGTGAAACTGATGGGGAAAAGATAGCAATAAGCATTATGGTCCAATGGCATCTGATGTCAAAAGATATGAATCAATTGAATGGGAACAATGAGGAGTAAATAGGATTCAAGAATTGAACTAAACTCACAGCTCCCCCTGACACCATGATGCAAGGATTATGCTATGCAACACACTGTTCTACATGCAGACTATGCACCAAGGATACATGAGGCAAGTATGCAATCAATTCAGGTTTATGCATCCAAGTCATGAACATTTTTATCCTTTTTCAGATTTTTCAAAATATGATGCAATGCACTGTTCTACATGAAGACTGGACCCATGGTACTAGGCAGAGAACCCGGTCTCAAAGACCATCTCACACATGGTAGAAACCTCCGGGCAGATTTTCCTACCTTTTAGTAACATACCATTTGATATACCAGGGTTAACAAGGACAATGCAACATAAAGCAGTCCTACATGCATTGAACAGCATCAATGACAGTCATGCAAATGATGTATGCAGACATAAGACACATGCATTGACTCTGTACACTAAATGAACCATTCACACTCAGTCCAAGTATGCATTTCAACGACAAGCATGCATTGCACTGACACAAAACACATGCATTTACACAAAGTCTATATAGTGCATCAACTGAATACACTAAAGAAGCATTCAAATTCAGTTCAACATATAGCAAGAGAAGAACATCAGATATTCAGAATTGAATTCAATAGCTGAGTCTGGAATGCAGACTGATCAGCTAGATATGAAGAGATCATCAAAATTCAGACAAGCATATCAACATGAAGTTCACATTTTTTTCATACTCACAAATTCAGATCATGAGTTTTAAAGCAAAGTTCAGAACTGACCTGAAATGGAGTATCCTGGGGTTTTCTTGTTGAGTGCCTTGGTTAACCCCTTTTATTTCTCCCACCAAGGCACACCTGCAGCATGTCAATCAATTTGATCCTGCAGGGACCCAAACAGCCTTGGGTCCTACATTAGCCCTAACAGGTGTTCTAACCAGTCTTTTAGCAATGTGATCATCAAATTCCATTAGGTGACAGTTATTCATGAAATGACCAATCTTTCCACAATATCTACATGATATAACAAATTTTCTGGTCCTATGGTGCATGTCAACAGCAGCATGAGACCTATGATTATGAGCATGAAGTGTTCTGTTATATCCATGAAATTTTGACTTACCATTACCTGCCCACCAGCATTCAGAAGCTCGGTGGCCAGGTTTTCCACATTCAAAACATACAAAGTTTTTCTTTTTATCACTCAAGTTATTTCTATCAGAATCATAGAAAGCAGGGAATTTCACAGATTTAGAAGTCAATCTATTTTCCTGAACATGCCAGCAGTTATTGACTGCATGCCCATACTTACCACATTCGAAGCATTTAAAATGCTTACTTCTTGATTCATTTTTACCCCAATGATTTCCTAACCAGCAATCATTAGCCTTATGCCCAGGCTTGTTGCAAGTGAAATAGATAGTATGCTGGGCTAAAGTAGATCTATGTCTATGTGGGTCATGAGCATGTGCAAAAGATCTAGAATTCACATTGTTATCTTCTTTCAATTTGAAACATGCATTCATTAAATGACCACGCCTACCACAATAATAACAGGATGCATTAGATTTCTTAGTGGCATGGTTTCTATGCAATGTTTTACTAACATGCTCATCTTCTTTCAGTATTCTGCAATCATCCATGATATGCCCTTTCTTGCCACAATAATAGCATGATAATTTCTTCTCTGATGCATGTGAGTGAGTGGATGAATTGTGAGTGACATGTGTCAGTCTATCAGACTCCACACTGCTAGCAGAATTCACATCACATGCAGGGACAATTTTGACTTTATTCAATTTACCATTCTTTTTCAATTTATTGCCCCCTTTCACAATTTTTGTTTGCTTTTATTTTTCTGGGCTTTGAACTGAAATACATATGAAGATGATTTCAGATTTTCATTTTGTTTTGGGGATTGCATTGAAGTACTAGCTACATCTGAACCTTGCACAAATGTGTTCTATAGCTGGCTTTTAGTGATGTTCTTGACATCAGAAGTGCAATTTGTTCCCCCCTTTAAATCCTTATCCTCACTTTTCACAACAGTTTTTATTTTTCTTTCAATTTTTGTAAACTTGGATGTTGAGTTTTCCAGGTCATTAATTTTATTTTCCAAGGATGCTATATGAAGCTCATAACTGGCTATCTCCTGTTCACTGCAATTTACACATTCACTTAAGACTTTATTTGTAATTTTATACTTCTCAACTTCTTATTCCAGATTGATCAAAGTTTGTGATTCTTCATCATGGACACCTTTTCCTTTTTCTATGGTGAGAAGTCTTTCAGACAAGCCAGTGTTTAACCATTTCAATTTTTCAGTTTCAGCTTTTAATTCAATGTTTTCTTTGGTCAGCTTCTTAACTTCAGCATCACATTTTTCATTAGTGGATATCAATTCCAGTTTCTCAATTAGTTCCTCTTCTCTTCCTTCCACATTAATTTTCTCAGCAACCAAGTTTTTGTGATCCTCTTTAAGTGAGACTATTTGTTTGTTCAGCCATTCATTCTCAATATAAAGATCCTCATTTCGTTCTCTTAGAGCTGAGCACATTTTACAATTTGATTTAGCAGAAGAAGACTGTGAAACCTCCTCATTGATTTGATACATTTTGACCATAAGAGTTTTATTTTTCTTTTGAAGACCGTTATTCTTCAGTTTCAGTTTGTCCATTTCAGTATTAACTTCAGTAAGTTCCTGCATGCCTTTTAGATGTTCCTTTTCTTATCATTCAGCTGATTCTCTATTTCTGACATTTTATCCAAGCATGTTTGTTTTTCAGTTTTTAGAGAATCATTTTGTTTTTTAAGACTCTGAACATCTAGCATGCATGCATCATAAGACTTTTTCATATTTGGATAGTTTTCACAGGAATCTTTCAGATTTATTCTATCACATTTTTTTTCAACTTTTTATTCTCAGATTTCAATTTCTTCGACACTTTAAACAGATTTTCATACATCACTATCAATTCATCAAAAGAAACTCCATCTGATCTGGAGCTTACCTGAGATGAGGTTTCCTCATCATCACTTCCCCGGTTGGCCATTAAGCATATGGACTTTTCTCCTTCTTCATCACTATCTTCGATGTTCCCTTTGAGTTTTGAGAATTCTGGACAGTCAGCCTTCGTGTGGCCAGCCTTCCTGCATTTGTAGTAGATGTTAACGTCAATATTCTTGGCAGGATTAGAATTATACCTTGTTTGCTTTCTGCCTTCACCAAGCTTTCCTTCTCTTTCTCTCAGAAATTTCCTGAATTCACTGGTCACCCTTTCAATGTCTCCATCAATTTTAGACCGCGAGAGGCTGCTTTTCTCGCTTAATGATCCACTGTGGCTAGATCTGTTTGCTTTGATGGAGCTATCCTTTAGCACGATTGGTTCCATTGCAAACAATCTGAAAGCACAGAAAAACTAAAGGACCTAGACCAAATGAGCAAGGCAAGGCACTAAGTCGGAGAAACAAAATAACTAACACAAAAAGCACACTATGAAATGCACCAAACAGAAATGCGCTAAACCAGATGATCAAAGTAAATCGGTAAGATAGTGAAACAAATCAACGAGCAGAAGAAGCCCACTCTGATGTGCACCAAAACTAGCAGGATCCTCTGCAGATTGTTAGATCTGATAGATCAGAGACCCGCTCTGATACCAATTGTTGGGTTTGGTGCAAGTATTCAGAGGGGGGGGGTGAATGAATATGACCTTTAAAAACCTTCGCCCAAATTAAAATCTTGAAAGCTAATGGGTAGTGTCGAACTAAACAAACACACAGTGAGATCACTATAGTGCTAACAAAATATAGCTCAACTAGAATTTCACTCTCTTGACAAATTAAAATACTCTAAGAAAACTAATTAACTCTTCTGCTCAACCAGAAGCTAAACACATGGAACGCCCCTATGCAATCATCTAGCGGAAGCAAACAGATAGAAACATCAAACCACTGCACAAGGGGTTTTTTAGGTGGTTCGGTCAGCAGACCTACATCCACCCCACACTCAACCCGAGTGTGGCTTCCTGCTGACTCACAGCTTGAACAGCTGGGCATCACAGCTTGCCATACATCAGCTGGGCCTCACAGCTTGCCATCCACTGAGCATCACAGCTTGCTTCCGCTGGACAATACAGCTTAGCCATCGCTGACTCACAGCTTGAACCCGCTGGGGATTACAGCTTAACCCGTCCGAGACCAAGTCTCGCCAGCTGAGGATTACAGCTTTACCTGTCCAGTGGAGACCTCCACTGCATCAGCTGACTAACAGCTTGAAGAAGGGATAAAACGTAAAACGAAAATAGAACAAGACAGCAATCGGAAAGCTGTAAATGAAATACACAATATAGCTCTCAACAGAGCAGACTGGCCTGGATTTGATCCACGGTCCAGTAAACAAATCTTCAGACTTCACTCTTCTTCTCTCGATCTCACTGTCTCTCTTTCTCTTCTTTCTCTTCTTCTTTCACTTCTGCTCTCTTTACTCTTCTTCTTCTCTTCTACTGATCGAAGTCTCTGCACTTCTGCTTTTTCTTTCTCCACTTCGATCACCCTTCATCTGAAGACGAAGACTCATATATATAGCAGCAGCAGTAGGTAGTGTGCTCTCCACATCTCCCGCCCAAAAACCTTGGACCACGTGTCAGTCAGCAATCCCAGTACCAAATCCCTGTCAGTCAGTCGAAATAAGCGTATCAGTTCAAGTGTAAACTCTGTACACACTTTGAAGATGAAATGCATTGTATAGACTTTATAAGCAGCATGCATTGTACAGACTTAGTGAAACGGAATGCATGTAATACAATTCTTTTAAATACCTAGAGACTAGTGCGTTCTCGCACGGGAGCATATGAAGTCTCAGGGGAGCATCTATGGCCTCTGGACAGCATCACCAGCGTCAGGGGGGCATGTGGAGCACATGCTGTCTCTGGGGAGCAATCGCTACTCCAGGGGAGCATCCTCAAAGTTAGGGAAGCATTAGCAGTCACTGGAGGGCATACTCGGTCCCAGGAGAGCATTCGGGGGGATAGGCGAGCATGCGCGTCTGATGTACAGACTCTACCAATGTATAGACTTGGTGGATAGTGATGCATAGCCAAACGGATGTACAGACTTCACTGTGAATGCATGAACAGTGAATGAGTGTATAGACTTTATAACTCATACTGTAAAATGCAGTGTATAGACATGAAATGAACGCTGAATGATCGAGCCTAACCAATGTATAGACATTACAATGCTCATCCACTGAATAGACTTCACAGTGCTCAATCAGACTTCACGATGCTCAATCACCCTTGACGATGTGAGCGAGAAAGTGTATGGACTTGGCCCTTGAAGGATGTACAGACTCGTAATGCTTGAGGACCGATGTATAGACTTAGGAGCATATGAAGCCAATGTACAGACTTTTCGATGCAAGGCCAATGTACAGACTTACTCGAGTGAGACGATGACCAAGATGATGCAGCTACAGTGATGTACAGACTTGGCATGAGACGCTGAGAAAGATGGTGGATGTACAGACTTCTAAATGTACAGACTTTCCACCGACCAATGTATGGACTTGCTCAGCCTGAGGCACTGTATAGACTTTATGCGTCTCTGCCCAATGTATAGACATCATATATGCAGTGCTGTGCAATGTACATACTTCAACTTCCAGTGTATAGACTTGCCTTAGACGCTAAATGAGACGGATGTTGTGCAGACTTGCTGTGCCGTGCATGAATAGTGCAATGTATAGAGTTCATGTGCAGTGCAAACGGATGTATAGACTTGAGCTAAGCAAGCTACAATGTCGATGTGTAGACTTGGCCAATGTTCAGACTTGAATGGTGTAAGGCCAATGTATAGACTTGCAGATCATTCAGCAATGTGCAGACTTCGATAGAACACAACGTGTAGCAGTGTATAGACTTTGGACTTCGCCATGCTTACACTAAGCGATGTACACACTTGCTGAACCACTGTATAGACTTATAGAGATGATGCTACAGACTTGAGAATGTTGCGCTGCAGACTTGAGAATGCTGTGTACACACTCACAGCGTTGACGCTGCAGACTTGAGAATGCTCACAGCGTTGACGCTGCATGAGACTCTAAATAAGATGGACAGTCTGAGGGAGTCGACCCATCAAGGATATCAACCATGGCACACTCATGCAATCTCCACAGACTAAATCAAATATAACACACTCAAGCATTCAAATCAACATGCCATCATCAAAATAAAACATAATATCATAGTGCACTCACTTTGTTGCAATCATCAAAACAAAACAGCATTGCTATCATCAATTCAACATAGCACATGCTTGTGCCTAAGGGGCACAACAATCCCCACATCAACGATGCAGCCAGGCTCTCGACAAACGGCTTCGCGCCTAAGCCGCAAAACACACTCAAGTTGACCTAGGCTTTCCGCTTAGGTGGACGATGAAACCATATGCCCCTTGCATTGGTGTTGGCACCCACATCAATGATGATACATACACAAGCTGAGCACATGGATTACAAAGCCAAAGTCAAAAAAAAAAGAGACAAAATGGGGGCTAAAAATAGAGATGCCCCGCCAGACTTGTTCAGGCACTTTGAGCAAGAGCAAAAATGGCCAAAACCCAGCTGTGGTGAAAACCCGAAAGGGCATTGCAGACAAAATCGGGTACCCCGCCACGTGAAAACCTGAAAGGGCGCGTGGCCAAAAGCAAGAGGGGGCTGGCTCCGGTGAAAACCCGAAAGGGCACTTGGGTCGGTAATGTGGTGATTTAAAAGTTCCATGCCAACCGGCACGCTGCCTTCACCTCCCCTTCACTTATGAAGCCTTCTGTCGGTCAGCTGGCTCCACACCCCACCGATGATAAAACCTTTCCAGGGCAGACCTTACGTTTACCCTGATGAAATCTACATACCCTCTTGCAAATGTCCCATCGATAATGAAACCCATCACCATTCTGATAAAGCCTGGCCAGCTCAGACCTTACGCCTGTCCTGATGAAACTCTTAAACCTTCCCTTGATCGATCGGCATCTCGCCCGATCAGTGATGAAACCCTATCCAGTTTAGACCTTACGTCTATTCTGATAAAACCTATGAAACTTCTTTGCATCGATATAAACCCAATATCGATGATGAAACCAGCTATTGATCGACCGGCATCTCGCCCGATCAATGATAAAACCCTGTCTAGTTTAGCCCTTACGTCTATTCTGATGAAACTTATGAAATCCTTGAGCCGATATAAACCCAATATCGATGATGAAACCAGCTATTGATCGACCGGCACATCGCCCGATCAATGACGAAACCCTACCCAGTTTAGACCTTACGTCTATTCTGATGAAACCTATGAAACTTTTTTGCATCGATATAAACCCAATATCGATGATGAAACTAGCTATTGATCGACCGGCACCCCGCCCGATCAATGATGAAACCCTATCCAGTTCAGACCTTACATCTGTCCTAATGAAAACCATGCACCCTTCAATGTCCTACCTGAGGTAACATCTGTCCAGTTTAGACCTTACGTCTATTCTGATGAAACCTATAAAACTTCTTTGCACAATATGAGCCCAATATTGATGATGAAATCATGCACTGGTCGATTGGCACACTGCCCCGACTGGCTCTGAAACCTACCTAGGATGGACCATTCGCCTGTTCCGGATGATGCTCTAGGCCTCTTCATTCACATTCCCGCAAACCGTCCCCCTTGTGGCACACATGGCCAAAGAAGACGTTTGCTACTACTAACAGAGTTCGGTTTAAGCACACCCCCTGGATGCCGTCACGCGGTGGAGCGAGTTCCCCATCCTTTCTATGAAGGGGTGGACGCTCTCCTGCCAAATACGGGCCATTCACAGGAGGGACTGCTAGAACCACTACCCCACTTCCCAAAGTGATGAAACCACATGGAAAAGATGATGGATACACATGAAGCAGAAGATTCCTTTTCATTAAAAGAGGAGTACACAAAGGGCCCCGAGGGGACATTGTATCACAAAAGAAGACAAAAAAAAGAGAGAAAAAGAAGAGATAATTCAAGGCCGCTGGAAGATATCTTCAAAGGCCAAAAAACCCACATGAGGAGCGGCTCCCAGCTCATAAAGGCGTGTCTCCTCCTCATGAAGCCTCACGGACATACCCTGGAGAGACATCACCCGTCCCTCCAACAAGGCCACCTCCTCGGTGGACTGCGGCCGAATGAAGGATAATTGTTGCAGCTCGGCTCAAAATCTGGCGAGTTCCACTTCCAGAATGGCTACCCGGTCCTGGACAGCTTCCTCCCGCTGAACAACACTCTGTAGCGCGGCCCGGCGTTCATCAAGTGCAAGCGTCAGCTTCTCCAGCTCAGATTTACACTCTGACCTCTGCAATTTCAGTGCCGTCAGCCTGTCGGCCATGGTCCGTGCTAGGAAGCCTCTCCGATGCACGAATTTCTACAGAAGCGGGACCCGCTGAGCCCATATGTCCAAAGGGCAGCCCATGGCTTGCAGGCCAGCGGTGAAGCGATTGGCAATTTCCTTCAGTTGCGGATATGTCAAGCCAGGCTGGGATTCCACTAACTGGTGTAGCATGTCCAAATGTTGCCAGACGAAGCTTTCAGAAGAAGCAAAGCCAAAGGAGGCAGATGAGACGACCTCAAAAGTCACCTCGCCGTCAATATCTGCCCACAGTGCAATATCCGGTTGAGAGGACGAAGATGGCAGATCTGTTGAAACAATGGACCGGTCTCTCTCCACGCTTTCCTGTGAAATTAAGGACTCCTCCGCTACCGCCGTCTCGGGAGCTCTGGCCTGAGCACCCACAGGTAGAGGGTCAATGAATGCTGGAACTGTCTCTTCATGGGTCTCCTGAGCAGGAGCTTCATCTCTAGCTGCTCCTCCTGGCAATGGGAACGAAGGTGCTCCAACTGGTAGAGGCAGAAATCTGGTCTCTGTAGCCACTGTGGTAGGGACCGCTGACTCGGGAGCAATCGACATTACTGCGGCCGGTATGAAAGCAAAGCTTCTGGCCGAGTCCGCCTCAGTCCTAAAATCTGAGGCCCTGACAGAGACGGAACTTTCTCCTGAGGCCCCCAAGTCCAATGATGTTAAGTCAATTGAAGATTGTATCCTCACTGGCACAGGGTGAATAACCTCAGAAATTCCCATGCAGGTTAAAGGTAATGTGGGGATAATGGCCAAGTCTGGGGATGAAATAGCCATAGAAACTATGGTCGCGTCTGAGCTGGTGATGACAGGGTCCTGAGAACAAAGTAGAATGACCTTCAGCAATGAATGAAATAAAATAAATAGAACAACAAACAAAAAGAGAAGCTTACCTTCAAGGCGAGGTCTATACCCTCGAAATGAGACAAAAGGGGAGAAAGCTCCGTAGTTGAAGCAGCAAACAGAGGGGTTATGTCAACCTCGGTGTCGAGCCCGGCAAACTCCTCTTGAAATTCCTCCTCAGAAGATAACACCAGCAGCTTGAGAGGCTTTAAAGGCGGAAGACCCTTTGCAAATACGGGCAAGGCTTCTGATTTAAAAACTTCCTCCTCAATGCCACTGAAATTAACTTCCTCCACATTATCAGAGACGGTCTCGGAGCTGCCCGAGGATATCTCCACACTAGCTATATGCTGCGGGGTCACCTCTAGAGCATGCCGGGATGCAGACCGGGTGATTATGCGTCTGGCCGGGATAACACTCCATTTTGTTTGAGTCCCGTGACCCTCCTGCGGTTGAGGTGACTCTCCCGCTGCTATCATGGCCTCAGTCTACTCCCTGACTGCCACCTCAACAAAAGGGGACCTCTGAGGGATATAACAGAAAAAACAAGGGAAGTATAAAGAAAAAGATGAGAAAGCACATTTACCCTCCTCCTCGCCAGCCGGGGTAGGAGAAGGCAGCCTCGTGTCCCTTTCCATAAGCACTGCAACCTGCTCCTGGGCTGTATCAGATAAAGAGAAGCTCAGCCTCGAAGAACTCCTTAAAAGATCAGTCAGAAGACAATGAAGATTGCATCTACAAGCTATTACCACCACTCTCGGTAGATTCATGGGCGGCCTCCCTCTGAGACCTGAACTCGTCAAATGAGGGGATGTCTAGAAGAGGGGTTCCGGCATCCGTCACAACCGAAGCTGATTGCTGGACCCGAACAACCTTGGCCCTCTTGGCCTTGGCAACTGCAGCTTTCACCACATAAGGCTTCCTCTTCTTGCCCGGAGGCAAGGGAGTGGTCGTAGGTGCTGCGGCTGGAATTTCAAAGTAGGCAGGCTTCTCAGCTTGAGCAATAAGCTTCCTGTAAAGCCCCTACCGCTTTATGTCCGGTCTATCTGTGCAAGACACAAGAAAGGCAACCATAGTCGACAGATGCAAAGCATAACAATAAAAGAAAAATGCCATGATCGGACAGGAAGAGTCATACCTGCTGGGCCATCATAAAATGTGGAAAGCGGCCAATACAGGTAAACCACCTCCTTCGATCGGGAAGCAGCCTCCTTCACTAGCCAGCATATGTCACCAATGGTCTGGCACTTCTCTGTCAAGGCAGCCAAGTCTTTATGCCCGTGGAAGTTGAGGCAATGAAACAGGCCAAGGTAATCTATACACCAGGCATCGACATAATGAAAAGAAACAAAAAGTGGCTTATTCAGAATGCCAGCTATCGGGTTCTCCACTGATAGCCCGTGAACATTTAGCAGTACAAAAAGCCAAGAAGTGTGCTGATAATATGTCTGGGTGCGGTCTTCTCTCCGCACAAATGTCCTGTAAGGGTGAAACCTGTCCACCGGACCCCTCTAGGGGGTTGTTGTCGGGAGAGGTTCCTCCGGGGGGAACGGATATTGTACATCCAAATGAACACCCCCTATATGGCCCAACTGCCTCAGATCCTTTGTAAAAGCGTCTTCATTAATTTCAGAGAAGACAGGAGTGGGTGGTTCAGAACCTTCCTCTTTCAAAGACCGATGCGTGGCAATATATGTTTCCGCCTCCTTCTGGTGCTGTGAATAGAGCCTTTTCAGATGGACCTCATCAATTTCAAACACAGGCCCTGATTGTCGCTTTAAGAAAGAGCGCTCGGCCACGTCCCAAAAGGCGCCTCTGCCATCTTTATAGAAGTTGGTGCGTGTATTCCACCACTTAATATATTCTGATGTGACACGGGGAATACGATTAGAAACGGTCGGGATCCTGAAAGTTACGCCCTCTCGGCGATTGAAAAAATCCCACCATGTTTGACCGTCGATGGCGATGGTGGACCCATGCTTGGCCCGGCTTTCCAAAGGAAACTGAGCAACCGATGGAGGAATGTGCTGATCATAACCAAAGTTTCTGCTGAAGCGAAACGGATAATAAGGTTCCAGAATGTGCAGGCCTCCCTTCCTGAAAACCAATACACTGGGCCGAATAGCCATAGCCCACTTGACCAGTTCTGGTTCTAATATGGGCCGGGTGGCATTGACCCCCGAAACAGGATTGACATAAGTTTCTACCTCCTCCATTTTGCATTCCCTTTGAGGGTCCACTAAAGGAGCCGAACCTGCTGCCAAGCTCCAAAAATGAATGCTGCCAGGAGCATCTACAGGCACTTTTATCAACCTGCCCCTTATCTTAAACAGCTACTCTGAGAAAGGACTAGGTTCGGCGCTAGTGAATTTGATCATCCGAGGAAGCAATGTGTCCGACTGTAAAGTCCTCGGGGCCAGCTCAGGGAAAATACTGCAGACCCAGGCATTAAAGAAATGAAACGGACCCACGGTCCTTAAGGAGCGGGGAACCCGATGTCTATGCAAATCCCCCAATGATTTGTAAACTAAGCACAAAGCCACTGGGCACAGAGACAGCCTCATCTCCCAGGCCATCTGACAGGTCGGATATATAGTTTCCGGCCTGATAGTCGTCTCGTGCCCTTGAGGAAGAGCGAAGGTGCACAGCCAGAAGGTCCGATAAGCTGCACAGTGAGTGATAGGGTCAACCCCTGCTGGGTTCAGGCCGTCTGCACCTGCTCGGCGCAGTGAAGCTGGCAATGCTGATTTGTAACGAGGGGTCTTGATTTGCTTGCCAGAAGTCGGTCCCACAGAAGGGAAGTCCGCATACTTCAAGGGACCCCCGAAGAAGTATTGTATCCATTGTCCTACACGGACTCTCAATCTGCTACTCTTTTCCCGGGGTTGGTAGCCTTTGGAAGATCCCCTGCTGTAGGCCAGACAAATGGTACGCTAAGCTTTCATTAAATACCGGTATGCATAGCCGAAAGAATATCTGCCCTCTCCATCGGAGGCGTCCTTTACGGAGTCGTCTAGGCAGACCTCCTCATATGGCTCCCCATCAATATGCAGACCTGAAAGCTGCGAAAGACTCCAGAGATCGAGAGATACTTCACCTTTCGATGTATAGAATGTGTTAAACTGTGGGCAGAATACTTCAAACATGTCGCAACATAGTCCCCGAGAAATGGGATAGCGGAATCTGGATGCGAATACACTATGATAGACCCCAACTCTGATCAATAAAGGGGCATACTCCTTTAAGACAAATTCGGTAAATTCCACTGCTCCTACCCTGAAGAGATGGGCATCTGTTACTCTGGCATCTCCAAACCAGCCGGCGGCTAGCTGATATTTAAATTGGACAGCCAGATAATTCAGAACAAATGGCTCATCCCTGTAACCCCACTTTCACAGGCGCTAGGAAGAGTCCGAAGTTGGTCTTCTCTCGGTGGACACGACCGGCTACATGGTCCCACCTCGCCGGAGTGAACTCTGGAGCCCGGGTCAACAGCTTCTTCTCTGGCTCTAACTCAGAAACACCTAGCACGACATTCCAGTCATGCGGCTCGCCTGGGAGATATATAGCTCGGGCACAATAAACAGAACCCTTCATGTTGTCTCTGTCAGTAAGTATTGCTGCTTCCACAGATCGAGCAAGCAGAAGATCCCTCATTCCGCCAGTGGTGAAAGTCTAGATAAATGGCAACAGATGGCGATCCTTCGGTAGGTCCGGGCGATAGTCAGCAGCTCTTCTGAAGTCAATACCTTCTATGGAAGAATAAACCCCGGAAGTCAGCACGGTGTCAGTCTCAGAATCAGAGGACTCGTCAACAGTAGCAATCTAGTTATAGCCCAAGCTCAGGCTGTTCATATTCATCCAGTTGACTGAAGCCCGAGATATATCCGGCTGAGCCGATGAGCTCGCCCCCACAGTCATGAAAGCCGCAGCAGTAGGGCCGGAAGCCATGTTAGCACCTGCAATCAAAGAAAAATGAGAAGATAAGCCTCGAGAAGATGAATGGGTCTGTAAGGACTAAGTAAATGATGCCAGTTAAATTTCAGTAGCATCTCCCCTTATCCGGGGTCTGCCCAAGAAGAATAGGGAGTCACCCACCAAGAGGGAGTGACTCTCGTACATAAAGTGGGATTCAATCCCGAAATAATGTCCTACCGAGCAAAGTATATGCAGACGGGAAGAAAATGGAACGGCCGAAAGGGGGGAGAAGCTCGCACCGATGAGAAGAGATTGAAGAGAGAGGAAACTCTGGTGAAAATGAGAAGAAAAAGCCCTCCCGACGCCATAAATAGTGGAGATAGAAGAGGGGCTCTCGGCACGGCATTTAGCGCACCGAGAACCCTCCTCCTTCTGGTGTAAAAGGCGCGCCGAGAAGCAGCCTAATCCCCGCGCCAAGAAGGGCCGGGCCAAGACCAGGGCGCGCCGAGAACCTGCAGAGTGTCCGCGCCGAGAAGCCGCCCAATCCTCACGCCGAGAAGCCCATGAACGTCATGCCGAGAGGGCACCAAAGTGCTGAAAATAGAAAAAGAATTAGAAGAATATGGAAAATAAAAATTATGCATGTCGAATGATGCTACAGCAATATGATCAAGCTGAAGAAAATATCAAAGAGAAATTGAAGAAGATAGCCTCGAATGCTAAAGAGGCACCTGCAAACCCCGTGACGTTGTTCCTGTGCTTACGTCATCCGCAGGTGGGGGGCATTTGTTGACACCTTGAAAATGAGCAAGGGGGGAAATAGAATTGAAAAGAAGATTAGACTAACAGTGAAAAATTAATGGTGAAGCTCGTCAACCATCTACCCGGCTGAAGCCTTTTTCGGCCAAGCTGATGTCCAGTTTCATTGTCAGCCAGACGGTGACACTGATGAAATAGCAGTCACTTGACTGATGAGACCTCCTATCACGCTTTAACAAGAGTTATATTGCTGCCTCGTCCGGAAGTCTACATGTAACATATCCGACTAAGTCAGATGTTAACTTGTTGACGGATGAGATATGAGCAAAGACAAAGATGAAATCAGAACCGGTAAATGAAGATTATGAAAACCTCTGCAAAGTTGTAACGGAAGAAGAACCTTCTCCATGGGCTATATATACCTAGCTGAAGTCTTCTCAGGCTAAAGCTGATATCCGATTTTGTCATCATGCGGGTGACAATGCTGATGAAATGATGTCCTATTCTGTCATCGTTTAGGTGACGATGCTGATGAAATCCCAGTCCACTGACTGATGAAGGTCTCCATAATCCCACTAAGACCCGGGTCCGCCAACAAAAGGCCTGCTGCGGTTCTAGTATATTCAGGGAGACAGCAAGTCCATGTGAAGCCTTAAAAAAGGCCCTAAATGGGCCTATGAAATGGGCTCACGAAGGTGGCGCCGGGATACTCAACGGATGTCTAGCGCGCCGGGAGCTGCTGCACTCGACAGATGCGCGTCATGAAGATGAAAAGTCACGCCGACTTTCATCTGCCGAGAGGTGAGGAGGGGCTGGGTCTATATAAACCCACTCACTCAAAGAAGAAGAAAAAAAGGCCGGTAACCTCATCCAGAAAGAAAGAGGGAAAAATAGTAGAGGCGAGCAGAGGGGGTTGTCTGGCAAGCGGAAACCTACCACCTCCAGAAAGAAAAGAAAGAAAGAGGGCCAGAGAAGAGAAAAAGTAGAGCGGAGAGAGAGCTAGAGGCTGATCGAAGGTGGGCAGCCGGGGAGGGAGAGGAGTCAATGCTCCGCCCTCCCCCCCCATTTCTATAGTTCATTTTCTTAATCTCGATTGCTTCTCCTTCTTACTCCTCTGATGTATTCTATGATATCGTATCCGGTTTTAGGCCGCTAGAATAATGCATCGTCTCTCTACATTCCTTTCTACGCATCCCCTCTGATGTATGGATCATATGTAATATCAATGCTTGAATGGATGAATGCTACAGGCTGCAGTTGATGCCTGCTGTTTGTTTCTCTGAAGCTCTGTTGCCATCTCTCCGTGTTTTTTGTCTTCTCTTAGACTTCGTAACACGCTATCCCCCTCCCCAGTTTGATTAATAGTCTGTTGATTCACCTGGTTTTCAAACGCTGTCTGTGCTTATTCCAGAGCCAGAGACAGACTATCCCTTGGCCTTCGAAACAAAGCAGAGCTATATAGCGACCGCTGTTCGGTTCTAGATATTGGCACTGTCGAAGTCATCCTCGGGGCAAGAGACAGCCATCTCTTGGCTCCCAGATGATGAAAGAGTATATTAAAATTATCCTCGGGGCTCATCATGGACACTGGTGATAGGGATCTTCTAGACTATGATTCCCCCCAATTCCTCTTCGATTCCGGCCGTCCTTTGGAACTCAAACCTAATCCAATCCCATTATGATGAATCGATCCACTCTTATCCCAAAGAAAACCCTCTGCCCTGGCCTGAATAATCAAGAAACCTAAAACAGGGCGCCGTAAAATCCTAGAGTCCATATCTGCGCCATCACCCATCTCGGCCCCATGCACAGTAAAAGGGGTGAATAGTTCTCGACGCGATCCTTCTGGCGTTGAGAACCCCACCCCTTGACCTCTTTACCATCACGCCGGGAGCCCCCCTGGCCTTCCTGCCTTCGCGTCGGGAACCCCCCCTGGCCTCTTTGCCTTGCGCCGAGAACGACCTGGGCCAGTTAGCCCTTGCACCGAGAACCTTGCCCCGAGAACGCCCTTTGCCTCTTAGCCTGCGCGCCGGAACCCCATCCACCTTGAGCTGCGCCGAGGACTTACCCTGCCATCCAGTTGAACATCCGATGGTTTGATCAGATCCATCCAGGGATACCCAAGAGTACCAGACCTGCCCCGGGGATAAATCCAAAGGGAGACAAACTCCCTTATGTTCCACCATCCCGCGTCGGATTTACGAGTAACCCCTTTAGCTCGGGAGGTCTCTGCCACTGCATGAGTTCCACCGGCTTCCTTAAGGGAAAATCGAACGTTGCCCCCATGGCAGACATATGCAGTTCGGGTGGTCCGGCCTCTCTTTCTCTCGGCTTTCATCCCGGCACTCCGTGGGTGATAGCCTATTTCCCCCTGGGCATGATCCAGATAAAGGGGAGATGCTGCCGAAATATTGATTGATGCTTTAACCCTGACAAGCCCCGGGAAACGTGTATCATACGCCTCCCGTCTGGCACAATTCTTCGGGGGATACAAATACTTCGAGGCCCTTGGCCGGATGAGAAACGTGAAAGAGGACATGTCTCCGATGATCGTCCAGGCCCCGCCCCGCCACTACGTGGACGGTGTCCTATCTCTACCCGGTACGACCCACACAAACGGGTCATGCTGATTTAATAATTTGTCGTTTATTCAATTACCTTCTTAGAATAACAAGAACTTCAATGTTATGCACTGTCATTTTCAACCGCCCCAAGTGGCCTCCTATTTTGGCGTTCAATCAAGGGTTGTCCTTCTTAGGAAGGGCGTAATTAACGTCATAGCCTTTATGGTATGACGGACTTCCGGTCCCGACTCGGACTTCACAATCGACTGACCAAGTCAAGTCGAGAGTATAATAAAAATTGTCACTCTAGTGACTGGCACGCCTAATAAATCTAACCAATGAAACATACTGACGGAAAAGAATCAGCGTCCACAATGCCTCAGGAGGCAGAATGAGGGGAGGGCGCGCCGGTTTAACCCACGTCGGAATAGCATGCAAGATGACGAGAAGACGGGGGGCCATGGGTGATGGAGACATCACCCGTGACTCCCTTTGGCTCGGATCTTCTTCACACTCCGGTGACATTTGAACTCGGGCCTCTCTCTATAAAGGCCCAATTATCCTTTTTTGTGCTTTCTATTTGAGTCATTTGATGTAGTTTCCCTTTTATTTGAGCCATGTCCCTAGGTCCTTTGCTTATATCCCTAAGTTTAAGTGTCATTAGGTTTGCTATTGGGCCCATTTCTTTGGGCTTGGCCCAGGGGTGCCCCCCCCCTCCTTTGGTTATTTATCATTGTAGCATGTATCAGGGGCTTTTTGTAAAATGTGGGTTACCTATATATAGGACCCCATTTCCCCCATTTAGAACTAATGAATGAATGAATGCAAATTTTCCCTTGAGAGTTCAAATTAATTAGTTCTAGTGGAGAGAATCCAAGAGTGGGTGAGAAGCCCTAGGGGAGAGACTCCCCACCCCATTCCTCTCTCTCTTCTCTCTCTCTTTCTCTCTCTACACCAAGGGGCGGTGCGACCTCCCCCTCTCTCCTCCACGTCACCTGCCACCTCACCTCCCCATTCCCTTCCCTAGGTGCATTCAATGCTCCTCCACCACTTCCCACCATATCCACCCCTTCCCTAGGAGAATCCTTGGTCATTCCAACACCATCTTCCCCATTCCAACAAAATCTTCTCTCTTCCCCACACAATCTCCCACCTCCCAAGGCCCATTTGAATTTGAATTCTCCCTCCAATTCCCAGCCCAAGGGCGCCCCAGCCCCTCTCCTATAGGGCTGGTCGCCCCTCCCCTTCCCTCCACTTCCATCCCATCTAGATCATCCTCCCTACTTCTCCACCTTCCCTCTCCACCCACCTTGTGTAACACCATTAGAACCCTACGCCCTCCCCCTCTTTCTCCACCTCCCTACTACCCCTAGCACCCCTCCATCCCTCCCACACACTTCCCTCCACCATTCCTCATCTCCCCTTCACCATATACCTACTTCTTCTTTTTCTTTCTTGATCATCGGAAGCTACATCAAAGGTGCAGTTTACAGGCCAGAAGTTACAGGTGAACCAGCAGCTTGCAGCAGCCACCCCGACCACCTCCCCGTGAATCTGAAGGCCCAAGAGGTACCCACGAAAGTGTCTGCCTGTCTTATTCGCGACGGCGGTGGTCTCGTCGTCGTCCGAGCATCGTGCTGCCCGGGAGAGCAGTTCTCCCTCGACTGCGCGAAGCTTCCCCGGCAGATCACCTAAACCTGATGGGAAGCTCGACTGCGGCGATCCTAGTGGGAATCTGAGCGAGAGTTCTTCTTCAAAAAACTTCTTCGACCAGTCTACTATCAGAATCAAGAAGCGGAGATCCGATTGGCGCCTGGAAGCAAGAGTTCTCATTTTCTTCCTCCTGGTGCGCGGTTCTATCTCCTATCAGTCTGCTCCGACCCTCTCTCCTTGTTCGAGATCTTCCGGCCTACTCCAATGTTGTCTGGCATTCCCGTTGTTGTGTCCCTGAGGTCATTTGAGTCATTCTGTGGTCACTTGGGTCATTCGACATCATTCTATAGTCATATGAGTTCTGTGGTATTCTTGGTTTTGATAATGGCTAAGCACTATTAGTCATTGATATCTTCCACTCTCATGTGATTGACATACGTGATGTTTTTATTCATGATAGATATGCCAATGAATGGATAAGGAATCAAGTGGCAATGGCCAAAGTGAAAGCTCATTGATCGCGCCCAAGCAAGGATGCAAATCTCATCTCTCTTACAAGCAAAAGTCGACATTTCATATTCGGCTCGTCACTCATCTAAGGTCAATGCACAAGGAAGTATAACCAAGAGAATCCAAGGTTAAAGACTCAGTTGATACCTTCTAGACTATCAAGGGTGATGCCACAAACATGCACGGGCTGCTAATGGAGTTGAACGACGGAGCTGAAGCAGATAACGGACCGACCCGGGCAAGCCCGGAATCAGCCCAGCTGGCGGTCGACCGCCAGCACAAAGGCGGTCGACCGCCCCAGCCAGCATCCGCCAGAATGTGTGTCTTTCATTAGCAGTCGACCGAAAATTCCAGGGACTAATCCTCTACAGCGATTCTTAGTGGAGGTCGACCGCCAGAAGCCACAGGTCGACCGCCAGCCCCGATGCAGCCATGTTTGACTTCGAATTCCGCCTCGTGGCCAGCCCCTTTCCATGGATTTGTTTAATCAAAACTCACCTAATCTTCCATGATTTGTGGATCTGGTCTGGGGGGTGTCGATGGACCATTCAAGGTCAATAAAACCAACACATGAAGGGTTAGAAACCCTAATGCTTCAAGGGGATTCAAGGGAGGCTACAAGGGTGAGAGGAGTTCGAGTATTGTAGCCGTGAATAGTACTCCGTGAAGAACTCTTCATCCATTCCAAGGCATTCAAGTCCAGATCTGAAGCCATCTCAACCTCCAAAGAAGAAGAAGCAATCAAGACTCTCAAGGGTGATCTAAACTGCATCCTTCTTCCTCTTCATCAATTCAAGAGGATCAAAAGGAAGATCAAAGCTACATCCAACACTCTCTCCATCAACTCAAGGTGATTCAAGTTCATATCTCAATCCAGAAACCTTCAAGGAAGAGTAGAAGCAAGAAAGGCTAATAAGGGAGATCAAAGAAGGCTGCAAGGGTGTGTTCAAGGGAGAGGAGTTCGAGTACTATAGTTGTGAATAGTACTCCGGGAAGAAGTTCTTCATCAAATCTCCAAGTGATTCAAGCTACTTCAAAAAAAGATTCAAGCCCCAGCAATCTCAGACAAGATCCTTTCTCTTTGAGCATATTTCATATCTTGTTTGAGTGTTTTCATATCTTGTTCTTTTCTATTTCATTCAAACATTTGGAACTGAAGATCGTCCCTACCGGTGGTTAGTAGTAAGGCAATCGGAAGTTGTCCGATCTGCGGTGTTGAAGTCCCTACCGGTGGTTAGTAGGAAGGCAATCGGTGGTCTTTCCGATTTGCGGTTCAGTGTGTGGCAGTAGTGGAGCCTCACCGAATTTGGTGGGGGGTGGACGTAGGACTGGAAATTCAGTCCGAACCACCTTAAAATCTCGTGTGTTGTGGTTTGCTTGTGCGATTACTTTATGTTAGATGCATGCTTAGGTTCAATATCTATATTGCGTAATCATCTTGCCAAGTAAATCATTCGTGTTCTTCGTCAAGATAGTTATATTCCGCTGCTTATTTCATCATCTAGCATTAAAGAGGGTTGCATTATGAAAAGAGGGGTAGATCTATTCACCCCTCCCCTCTAGATCCGCTGTCCACTACACAATAAGTGGTATCAGAGCCTAATCTCTCATTATGGGGTCCAACGATCTTGAGAGAAATGGTGGATCAGCGTCTAAGGGTTATTTACCTGAAGGACATTCTGTGAATAGGCCTCCTTATTTCACTGGATCTAATTGTCCCTATTGGAAACATCGTATGCAGGTGTTCATTCGCTCCCAAGACTACGAACTTTGGCGAGTGATCAGCAAAGGTCCGTATGAGCTTACGGATAATGAGGACTTGTGGACCAAAGAACAGATAAGGTAATCCATTGTCAATTGGAGTGCCAAACACATCATGCAATGCTCACTCCATCCAGTTGAATTCTCAAGTGTAGCTACATGCGCATCTGCAAAACTAATGTGGGACAAGCTAGAGGTAATCTACAAAGGAACCTCTCAGGTACGAGAAACAAAAGCCAACATTTTAGTTTCTGAATATGAAATGTTCCGCATGAAGCCTGATGAATCTATTCAAGATATGTATGGTCGATTGACTGTGCTTACTAATAGTTTAACTGATTTGAGAAAGAAATATTCAGAGCAAGAAATTGTAAGGAAAATTCTCAGATCGTTAACTCTAGCATGGCACACAAAGGCTACCGTGGTTTAAGAATTGGGAGATCTCGCAACTACCAAGGTAGATGAACTCATTGGGTCATTGATGACCTATGAGATCAACCTCAAGAACAAAGAGGCTGAGGCACCTAAGAAGAAGTCCCTAGCTCTTAAAGCAGGACCCAGCGGTCATGGCACTTCTGATGAAGGTGAGGATTCGACAAGTGAGCGAGAAGAGGATGACGTAGCCATGCTCACACGTAAGTTTAAAATTTCCTGAGAAAGGAAGGTAAGAGCTTCATGAGAGGAAGGTCAAAGGTAAGAAATGGTTTCAAATCTAATTCTGAAAACTCTAAGAAATCTGACAAAATCATTTATTATTCTTGCAACAAACCAGGGTATTTCAAGAATGATTGTCCCGACAGATTCAGAAAAGTTGACAAATGGAATGGCAAGAAGAAGAATAAGGCCATGGTGTCCACATGGAGCGATGAAGAGGAAAGTAATGACGGAACCAGCTCCTCGGACAAATAAAAAGAACATTTCTGCCTTATGGCCAAAGGTGATGAAGAAACTGAGGTAAATTCTCCATTTGAAGATTATACAATTGATGATTGGGAGGATGCATATATACAACTCATGGAAAAATATGAAATGTACAAAAAGAAGAATAAGTCATTGAAAAAGAAAATTAACTCATTTGTGCATGATCATAATATGAATGATAAGAATGCTCTACTTGAGACTAAAATTGAAGATCTTAAGAAAATGATTGAGGATTTGGAGGAAGGAAGAAAAGAAATGGCTGACTTGGAAACTGAAAATGAGGATTTGAGAAATGAGATTCATAGCATGAAGCTCAAAATGCAAAGCTATGAAAAAGATAGTAAATTGAGCAATGAAAAGTATGAAGCTGTCAAACAAGTCAACATTCAACTTCTTCAAAATATTGAAAACCTATAAAAAGAGTTGAAGGATAAACAATAATCTTTAGAAAAGTTTGTGGATGGAAGAGAAAATCTAGATGCTTTGCTAGGTACCAGAATGAACTTCAACAAGGAAGGGTTGGGTTTTGAACCAATAAACAAAAGGCCAATTGGGCTTAAAACTGTCACATTTGTTTCATCTTCCGAAGCTTCCACCTCAAACACAACTCTCACACAAAACCAGCAAAAACAAAAGAAGAAAGGGAAAGAAAAGATTGAAGAGGCAGTCACCAACATTCCCAAAAAGCCTGTCCAAAAACCTAAGAAAGGTTGACCTTCCCCGCATCAATGGTCAACACTTCCTTGGCCATTGCATGCTCAATCTTCCAGATATCACCAAAACTGGATTGCTCATTCATATAGGCCAACACCACCATACTTTTGGAGAAATTGTGATTCATGTGTTCATCAATCCTATAACTTTCAATCTCCTAGGTGGCAGAACAATCATTTTCAACCCAAAAACAACCAATGGCCACAATGGGTTAAGAAGCCAACTTCATCAAACTTTCACAAAATCCAACAAAGAGCCTCTAAACAAAAAGGAAATATCAAGGCTGAAAAGAAAAACCAAATCCCTGCTTTAAGCAAACAAAACATGAATGTTAGAAAGGTTTGTATTCCAAAAGAAATGGTTTCATATTTTGAAAATCGTAAGAGTTTGATGGGACCCAAAATTGGTTGGGTTCCAAATACAATTACTTAATTGTTTGTGCAGGAATGTCTTGCAGCCATGTATAACAGGTGGTATCTTGATAGCGACTGTTCAAGACACATGACTGGAGACAAAATAAAATTTTGTCTCTTGGAGAAAAAGGAAGGAGGATACGTTACGTTTGGAGGGAATAACAAAGGAAAAATCATTGGAACAGGTAATGTAGGTAAGAACCTCTCCAACTCCATTGGAAATGTGTTGCTAGTTGAAGGTTTGAAATATAACCTACTTAGCATAAGTCAATTGTGTGATAAAGGTCATAAAGTGTTGTTTGACTCTCATGAATGCAGAATTCTTGAACTAAAATCTGACAAGGTAAAATTTTCTGATAAGAGAGTCAACAATGTTTACATGATTGACTTAGATGATCCTGCTCATTTAAATCTTTGTCTTGCTGCACCAAAATCTAAAATTGCTTGGTTATGGCATCGTAGACTAGGACATGCTAGCTACAATGTCTTACATAAATTGTTAAAGCATTCAATGGTGAAAGGGTTGCCTGAATTATCATTTAAACAAGAAAACAAGTTATGTGATGCATGTGCCCTAGGTAAACAAACAAGAAAATCTTTCAAGGGAAGATCTGAAAATACATCATCCAAACCACTCGAGCTAATTCATATGGATTTGTTTGGTCCAACCAGAACTGCTAGTTTAAGTGGTAGAAAATATGGATGTCTTGGTGGATGACTTCTTTAGGTTCACATGGGTTTTCTTTCTCACACATAAAAATGATGCTTTTGATGAGTTTCAGGCGCTCTACATGAAGATAAAGCAGGACGGTGTGTTCAAGATCTCCAAGATTCAATCTGATCACGGTGGTGAATTTGAAAACACTGACTTCTATAATCTTTGTAGGGTTGAAGACATTTCACACCGATTCTCTTCACCAAGAACGCCGGAGCAAAATGGTGTAGTTGAAAGGAGAAACCGAACACTTGTAGAGATAGCAAGAACCATGCTTGCTGAACGGCAACTTCCAAGGAGGTTTTGGGTCGAAGCGGTAAACTCGGCATGTTACATTATCAACCGATCTATGGTAAGGCCACACACCAAAAAGACTCCTTATGAGTTGCCGAAAGGTAAAAAGCCCTCTCTCTCACATATGAAAGTGTTTGGGTCAAAATGCTTCATCCACAACAATCACAAAAAAGACTTAGATAAATTCGAGCCCAAGAGCGATGAAGGTATATTCCTTGGATATTCTGATAGATATAGGGCTTATAGAATTTGCAATATCAAAAGTCAAACTGTGGAAGAATCATCCCATGTTTCCTTTGATGAATATCATGATTCTAACAATGATAACTCTTGCAGAAAAAACGATGAAGATGGGGAATTCCTAAACATGAAGGACAAGAGTGATCCTACACGAGAAGAAATAAAAGAAGATGGTGACCTAGCTGAATCAAGCAATGCAAGGGATCAAGCTCTAGGAGAAGGTAACGATTCTACAAATATTAGAATTCTTAAGGATCATCCTTTAGAAAACATCATTGGCAGCTTGAATGACCCACCTCGAACAAGGTCACATTTTAAAATTGTGGAAGAATTAGATCAACTTGCTCTTGTCTCGCAGCATGAACCCAAAAATATTGATGAAGCATTAAAAGATGAAAACTGGATAAATTCAATGCAAGACGAGTTAAACCAGTTTGAAAGGAATAAAGTTTGGCATCTTGTTCCTAGACCTTCATCACAATCTGTCATAGGCACTAAATGGGTCTTTACGAACAAACTAAGTGAGGATGTCAAGATAATAAGAAACAAAGCTAGATTGGTGGCTCAAGGGTATAATCAAGAGTTTGGGGTAGATTTTTATGAATCTTATGCCCCAGTTGCTAGACTTGAAGCCATCAGAATTTTACTTACCTTTGAATGCTCCCTTAGAATAAAGCTGTATCAAATGGATGTCAAAAGTACTTTCTTGAATGGCTTGATCAAAGAAGAAGTCTATGTTAAGCAGCCCCCTGGCTTTGAGAATTCTAACAATGTAGATTTTGTATACAAGCTAGACAGGACGCTTTATGGACTTAAGCAAGCACCAAGAGCTTGGTATGAGAGACTAAGCTCATTCCTCATTGAAAAAGGGTACACACGAGATAAGACAGATCAAACACTTTTCATCAAGAAGCAAGGTAAGAACATCTTGATTGTTCAAATTTATGTTGATGACATTGTGTTTGGTTCTACAAAATCTGAAACGTGTGAGGAATTTGCTAACGTCATGACTAGCGAATTTGAGATGAGCCTAATGGGAGAACTTCAATTCTTTCTAGGTTTGCAGGTCAACCAAGGAGAAGATGGTTGCTTCATAAGCCAAGCCAAATATATCAAGGAGCTGCTAAAAATATTTGACATGGCAAACAGCAAAATCATTACAACTCCGATGAGCACCTCAACTTCACTGGATTCGGATAAAAATGGTAAATTGGTGGATGCAAAGGTCTATAGAGGTATGATTGGTTACTTTATTTGACTGTATCCCGACTAGATATCCAGTTTAGTGTATGCCTTTGTGCTAGATTTCAAGCTAGTCTTAGAGAATCTCATTTGACTGCCGTCAAACGTATCCTTTGATATCTTGCCGGCACTCAAGATTTGGGATTGTGGTATCCGTCATCATGTGATTTATCTCTTATATCTTATTCTGATGCGGATTACGCTGAATGCAAGCTGGATCGTAAGAGTACTAGTGGCTATTGCCAGTTTCTAGGCGGGTGTTTATTTTCTTGGGCCTCCAAGAAACAACACTCGGTTGCCCTCTCAACCGCGGAGGCCGAATATGTTGCTGCGGGGAGCTGTCGCACCCAAGTGTTGTGGATTAAACACCAACTCCAAGACTACTTGGTGGATCTTGGTTGTGTCTCGATTCTGTGTGATAACACTAGTGCTATCAACCTTGCAAAAAATCCAGTCCAGCACTCTAGGACTAAGCATATTAAGATTAGACATCACTTCATTAGAGACGAGGTCAGTAAGAAAAATTTTGAACTGCATTTTGTTGATACTCTAAATGAAATTGCTGATATTTTCACCAAGCCCTTATGTAATGACAGGTTTTCAACACTCAGAAGGGAGCTTGGTCTTTGCCGACCTCAGGCTAATAAGAATTTGAAATGATGATCATGTTCAATTAGTTGTGTGTTTTACACGTTGGTATTCATGCATTATTTATATGTCAATATGTCTTTTTGCATATGGTGTCGCATTGTATGTAGTTGCATAATCAAGTTGAATCTATGTTCCCAATGCATTGCATGGTTTGTGTCGCATCATTCTTGCATGGCCATGGTATATCAAATGTTGATATATGGAAGGGCAGGTTATGCTTGTCTCGAAGCACTCAATATGCGTAAGGTTTCACCTCCGCCAAGTACCATGTGTCAATGTCGCATATAGGCCATATAGTAAGGGGGAGTTGTCCTTGTGCAACATTCTTGCATATAATTCATATTCATTCTGTGGCATTTAATAAGTGTACAACCATGGGTTGGGTCATACATTTCATTTCTGCCACCTTCATGAGTGACTAGGTCAACCTCCTTTGTCATTCAGCTTGATTGCAAACATAACTCCTTCGCGCATCTATTGCATATCCTTAGGAGGAGTTTTATTGATTCTCTTAACCTCTTGCAAACTGCACTTCAGTGGCTTACAATCTGGTTTGAGTTCATGAGACAGACGGACATATGGTGTAAGAGCTTTCTATTATATGCCCTAATGATTGTCCATTCAATGAAAATGGTTCAGATTTAATGATTTCCTTGTAGTTCTGATATATCTTGTTTGAAATCATCTATGTTATGTAGTTTTAATAGACTTTCACTAAAGACTGCATGTTATGTTTTGAATGACTACCCTGAAATCTGAAAATCCAGACTTCATGACAATCTTGGTGATCCTCTAGAGCTTAGTATTATTTCTAAACATCTTGATGAGCTGAAATTCTTGAAAATCAATTTGCAGAGCAATGATAGTGTTGCACGGAGAAATATGTCACGTCATCAAATCAAGTGACAAATGATATGTCATGATGTGCCTCTGTTATCTCTGTCTTAATTCATCTAGACTCTAGGCAGAGCAATGACATAATTGCTGAGAAACATATCTTCTCATCAATGAAATGAGTTTGGATATGTCATGACGTGACTTTGCTATCTCTGTTCATTCTGAAGCATAACTGTCAATCTTGCCAAATACTTAGGAATACTGGCGTCTAAACAACGTGTATTCTTACGGCTTGGAGGCATGTACTAGACTTGATTGCTCGTAAAATATGAGTCATGTGCCTTCAAATTCAAAAGATATTGAAAATCAAATTTGTTGAACTCATAAAATTCCATGCTTTAGTCATGATTGTTTAGCCTCAATACTTGTTATTTGTGTTATTCCCTTTGTAGTTACTGAATATGGATATATAAGACAAGGGACGGTTAAACATTGCCATGATATGCACCTTTGGTTCATTTCTATTACATCTTGGATGTAGTTGCTTTTCGAACTCTGTTGATTAATTCGGATTTCATTAGCTTTGAACCATATATATTGCTCACGGTCCATTTCAGGTTTGCATACAATGGCTTGCTCTTAACTCCTTTCAGCTCTGGTCTCACAAATATTTTACTATTATCACTCTTTTTTCTGCTGTTGGCAAAGGGGGAGAATTCTTTGTGTGAGTCCTTTGTAAGAGCTATATTCGTTATCACATTGTCAAAGGGGAGAGCTTATGTGATTTGTGAGTTTTCATGGGGGATGTGTGAATGGTGTACGGGGAGAGTCCAAGGGGAGAATCCATTGTTCACTTTACATCTCATATGTGTATGTGATGAGGTTTGCATCATTGCATAGCATTCATATCATAATTGCCTTCACATGCTATTACTATCATGGATCTTGAGCTGCATATGTTGCATTTGTTATAACTTGTGCCATTTTAGACATTTCTATCACATAATGACTCACAGTGTTGCCATCATCAAAAAGGGAGAGAATGTTGTGTCCATGAGGTCATTTGAGTCATTCTGTGGTCACTTGGGTCATTCGACATCATTCTATAGTCATATGAGTTCTGTGGTATTCTTGGTTTTGATAATGGCTAAACACTATTAGTCATTGATATCTTCCACTCTCATGTGATTGACATACGTGATGTTTTTATTCATGACAGATATGCCAATGAATGGACAAGGAATCAAGTGGCAATGGCCAAAGTGAAAGCTCATTGATTGCGTCCAAGCAAGGATGCAAATCTCATCTCTCTTACAAGTAAAAGTCGACATTTCATATTCGGCTCGTCACTCATCCAAGGTCAATGCACAAAAAAGTATAGCCAAGAGAATCCAAGGTTAAAGACTCAGTTGATACATTCTAGACTATCAAGGGTGATGCCACAAACATGCACGGGCTGCTAATGGAGTTGAACGACGGAGCTGAAGCGGATAACGGACCGACCCGGGCAAGCCCGGAATCTGCCCAGCTGGCGGTCGACCGTCAGTACAAAGGCGGTTGACCGCCCCAGCCAGCATCTGCCAGAATGTGTGTCTTTCAGTAGCGGTCGACCGCCAGCCATTAGCGGTCGACCGAAAATTCCAGGGACTAATCCTCTATAGTGATTCTCAGCGGAGGTCAACCGCCAGAAGCCACAGGTCGACCGCCAGCCCCGATGCAGCCATGTTTGACTTCGAATTCCATCTCGTGGCCAGCCCCTTTCCATGGATTTGTTTAATCAAAACTCACCTAATCTTCCATGATTTGTGGATCTGGTCTGGGGGGTGTCTATGGACCATTCAAGGTCTATAAAACCAACACATGAAGGGTTAGAAACCCTAATGCTTCAAGGGGATTCAAGGGAGGCTACAAGGGTGAGAGGAGTTTGAGTACTGTATCTGTGAACAGTACTCCGTGAAGAACTCTTCATCCATTCCAAGGCATTCAAGTCCAGATCTGAAGCCATATCAACCTCCAAGGAAGAAGAAGCAATCAAGACTCTCAAGGGTGATTTAAACTGCATCCTTCTTCCTCTTTATCAATTGAAGAGGATCGAAAGGAAGATCAAAGCTACATCTAACACTCTCTCCATCAACTCAAGGTGATTCAAGTTCATATCTCAATCCAGCAACCTCCAAGGAAGAGTAGAAGCAAGAAAGGCTAATAAGGGAGATCAAAGAAGGCTGCAAGGGTGTGTTCAAGGGAGAGGAGTTCGAGTACTGTAGCTGTGAACAGTACTCCGGGAAGAAGTTCTTCATAAAATCTCCAAGTGATTCAAGCTGCTTCAAAAGAAGATTCAAGCCCCTGCAATCTCAGACAAGATCCTTTCTCTTTGAGCATATTTCATATATTGATTGAGTGTTTTCATATCTTGTTCTTTTCTATTTCATTCAAAAATTTGGAACTGAAGATCATCCCTACCAGTGGTTTGTAGGAAGGCAATCGGATGTTGTCCGATCTGCGGTGTTGACGTCCCTACCAGTGGTTAGTAGGAAGGCAATCGGTGGTCTTTCCGATTTGCGGTTTAGTGCGTGGCACTAGTGGAGCCTCACCGGATTTGGTGAGGGGTGGACGTAGGACTGGAAATTCAGTCCGAACCACCTTAAAATCTCGTGTGTTGTGGTTTGCTTGTGCGATTGCTTTATGTTAGATGCATGCTTAGGTTCAAAATCTATATTGCGTAATCATCTTGCCAAGCAAATCATTCATGTTCTTCGTCAAGCTAGTTATATTCCGCTGCTTATTTCATCATCTAGCTTTAAAGAGGGTTGCATTGCGAAAAGAGGGGCAGATCTCTTCACCCCTCCCCTCTAGATCCGCTTTCCACTACACAACACCCATGACCCACGTTTCGAAGAGGGCTCGTCAAAGATTCCATCGGTACCAGCCGCACTCAAATTGAAGCTCTGGAGCGCTCGTGACGACATTGTCTTTCTGCTATTGAGAATCTGAAGCTGTCCGAATAGAAGACCTAAATCTTGGTTCAAGACTCAGCCCCGACCTGCACCGGTAATCAAAGAAATTAGCAAAATTCTGGCATCCTCTTGATCCAGCTACGAAGAATTCCCCACTAGTCCCGTCATCAACAAAATTCTGGAGCAAGTTCTACGTCCACAACTCTGTCAGTCAGTCCCCTATCGCAGAGAGCAGGCAGAACTGATCTCGATCTCCTTTTCGACGTTCTTTTCCCCTTTTCTCCCCTCCCTGCTTGGCCGGCTGAAGGCCCCTCCCTATGTGGATGTAGTTTTAGATGTAATAACAAGTTGACCCCACCCCAATATCCCCCTCCTGTGAGAGGTGTAGTTTTGTAATTGTTTAAACAGGTCAAGCTGCCCCGACGCGGCGTGTGGGGATCCCCTCGCCTCCCCGCTCGCCCACGTCTCCGAGCAGGACCGGTTTCTTCAAACCGGTCGAGTAAGTGCTCTAAACTTTGCTCTAATTTATGCTTATTCTTCAATATTAGTTCATAGTTCCGCTGGCCGTGAATGAGAGCCCGATCCTTAAGCTCCCTTGCTATAAGAGATCGCCGTGGGAAAGTGTGGAACCCGTGCCCTCGGCACGACGTCGGCTCCCTTGAATTGGGCTACCATTACCCTTGGGAGTCAACCTTGGCCTTGCTGGCCCTCTACCAGCAAGGGCCCAACCCTCTCAACCTCACCTTGACATTGCCAAGTTACCCCGGGACTTGGGTGAGCATTGGGTGACCGGTCGCCATTATCGGTCCATTTGAATGCTAAAATGTGCTTGCTTGGTATGTCCTAGGTGGTGTCACATCAATTGGTATCAGAGCAAGTTATTGACTTGTCTCTATCAAGTCTAAGTCCTAGGGCCATTGTATTGTGTGTCTGTCCTTCATTGCATTTTCCCCCATTTGCATGTCCACACGTAGTGGTGCCATTTACCGACCCGATCCATCGTCTTCGGTTCCCCCCATGGATCCCAATCCTCAACTCAATCAAGATGCCCCTAGGAAGGAACCCCAAGGCCAAATGAACCGGGTAGATGCTGCCCTTACAAACATTCTCACACAACTTGAGTCCCTTTCCACTCGGCTCGCTCGACTAGAAGAGCATGAATTCCACCCAAGGAACAATGAACCAAGAGTCCACCCTCCACATGTTGAGCTTCATAGGGATGAGTTCCACCCAAGGAACAATGAACAAAGAGCTCACCCTCCACAAGTTGACCCTCATAGGGATGCGTTCCACCCGAGAAATAATGAACCACGAGTCCACCCACCACATGTTGACCTTCATAGGGATGAGTTCCAACCGAGGAACAATGGACCAAGAGCCCACCCTCCACATGCTGAAATTAATAGGGAGGACTTGAATGGTGACCTATACCATGACTATGAGAGGCCTCGCTATCATCAAAATCATGAAAGGCATCCACGGGACGACCCGGATGACCCTCTCTTAAAGATGATCAAGGTAGAGGCCCCAAACTTTGATGGTTCCCATGAACCAAGTGTCCACTTAGAATGGGAAACCGCCATGGACCAATATTTTGAATGGTACCCTATGTCCGACCAAAGGAGGGTAAGGTTAGCTAAAATGCATCTCATCAAATTAGCCAAAACTTATTGGCTAAACCAAGAGGGATTAAGAAGGATTAGGCGGGAAGAGCCTATTGCCACTTGGGAGGGTATGAAGAACCAACTTAGAAATAAATACCTACCCCAATCCTACCACCAAATGCTCTTACATGAGTGGCAAAGTCTCACCCAAGAAGGGAAGACCGTGGTCGAATACATTGAAATGTTTGACTCCTATCTTTTAAAGTGTGGAGTTCATGAGGACCCGGCCGTTACCTTGTCCCGCTTTAGAAATGGGCTCCAAAGCCACATCAAGAGAGAGCTTTTCATGAGGGAAGTTGACAACCTTGAGGTAGCCTACCAAATAGCTAGGGATGTGGAAAGATTCTCTAGGATCCCTTGGTTTGCTACTCCCCGACCGGCCGATCCTAAAAACATGGGACCATGACCCATTCCGGCCACCCCCATGAAAGCCCCTAGCCCAAGTGGGAATGCCCCATTACGTCCTTACAACCCTCCTCCCACCATCACTCCAAACAAGCCTACCCCTAGTCACCCTCCTCCATGGAGGGAAGACATTCCCAAAGGCCCAAATGTAGGAACCACTCCGGGTAGCGGGCATCAACAATGCTATAGGTGTCAAGGGTTTGGTCACTTTGCGGGGCAATGTTGTAGCAACCCTAATAAATGAATAATTGAAATGAATTAAAACATATATATTACTGAAGTAATATATAAAAAGGAATAGGGTTAATTGGACGAAATAAAACAAATTAAAAAAATAACGCCTCTTATTAAGGCGTTAATTTATAAAGAAACGCCTCTACCAATGGCGTGACTAAAGAAAGGACGCCCACACATGCGGTCGTCAGTTCTCATGCGACCAAATGGGTAAGTAAAAGAAACGCCTCTATATTGGGCGTGTTTTAAAACACGAAACGCCCTTTTTCAAGGCGCTTTTTAAGAAACGCCCTAAAGTAAGGCGTCAATTAACGAATACACGCCCTTACCAAAGGCGTTAATTCAGTTCGTGACCCGATCGAACCCAGAACTTATCCAAGGAAAGATTAACCTAATCTAGTAAGTGTCTATTAGAGTAAGGACTCTATTAAGGATATATTACCCTCAATCAAACACTACTCTTGTTAGGACTTCCAAAATCCTATAAATAACATGTTCGATCGAACCCTAAAACCCATTTGATCGAACGTCTGCTGCTAGGTACGTGAAGAAAAAACGGTTCCTCTATTCTTTTATTTTTCTGCTTCTATTACATGAAGAACTAATGTTCTTCATCTGATTCTGTTATAGGTCTGTAAGGTGGCGTACGTGAAAGAACAAGGTATGTTCTTCACCATATACCTGTGAAGATTGATTTCATATCTTCATATTCCTTCCTCTCTTTTCCTACAGGTTGATTGAAGGCTATCATCTCCGTCATATTCATCAAATAAATCTTCCTTCTACCTGTCGAAGGTGTTCTTCTCAAGTTATTCACCGGTCATCTCCAAATCTATTTTTAAGGTAGGTTTTCTCAAGTTACTGTAGCCCAAATGAAATTAATGCAAGATATATATATATATATATAAGCATGTCATGCATATGATTATTATAGTTTTCACGCGTTTTCTGAAATATTTTGAAAGAAACGCCCTTGATTAGGGCGCTAATTTAAAAGAAACGACCATACTAGTGGTCGTCAATTTAATATTTGACGCCCTCTACGCAGGCGTTAATTTCATAAGAATCGCATGTGATTAATAATTGATCCTGTTTAAAAAATTACAATACATATGAAATATTGATTTTTAATATCTTGCATGACTCTGTGAATTCCTGTTAAAATTTTACTGCCATGACATGTCTCCTGTCTCTCGAAATATTATTTATTAAAATATCGTAAATCCCTTGAAATTCACGACTTGGACAAAGTCGTTTTCCATATTCTAACGCCCCAGTACAAGGCGTGAATCTGAAAAGTAACGCCCCTTCCTAGGGCGTGTATCTGCTAAAATCCTGAAATTCACATATTCTGTAAAATGGAATTTGAAAGTAACGCCCCTTCCAAGGGCGCGTTTTTGATAAATTTCTGAGAATAATTATATCCTGTCGAATATGTAAATGATGAGACGCCTGCCCCTGCAGTCGTCAACTTTTAAGAAACGCCCCCAGGAAAGGCGTGTTTTTGATAAATTAATGAAATAATGGAAATTCTGCAAATTGGCAATATATGTAAACGCCCTTCAGTTAGGCGTTAATTACTTGAGACACGACTTGACCTAAGTCGTTATTTTACTGTAAACTGATTTTATCCTGATTCTATTACCGATGGTTTCATATTATACATATATATATATATATCGGCACTATTCTCCATTCCGTGAGTATAGTCCCACGTTTCATGTTGATTTATCGATCACACTCAACTCTCATTGACATACAAGCTCTCCATTGGACATTCCGTTCCTTTGGACTAGCAAGTTAGTCATAGAGACCTCCGTAAGACTCCTCGTAGCCTTGGATTCCCTCAAGGCCGACTGAGCTGGTTGTACCCTAAAAACCCATTACACAGTTTTTGCCATGTCAATCTAAAGAAAACATGGTATACCGGCCCTTATGATTATACAAAGAGTATATCATAAGAAATTCTTAATGGGATGATGATATCATGCCATATCATGTCGTTCTTGTAAACCTCAATTCTATGATAAGAATGAGGGTATCTTACCTTTGATATACTGTTCATGTGGACCTCAATTCTATATAAAGAATGTCCATATTGATTTGTCGTGGTACCTAAGTTAAAGGAACCATAATCTACCTAGTTTTACCGACATCGTGATTATACCGTTATTATCGCCATTCTATGTCCTTTGTCATATTTTGGACTCTATTCTATCAAAGTTGTCATACGTATCTACAAGCTTGATTATTGAAATTCTATATTGGCTATATAAACAAGAGTGGATGTCAAAACACATGATAAATGCCTGCGCATATAGGGCCCGATCTGGTCCTGGGAGGAGCACCCGAAAGTACTTGTGCCCATGGGAGTTAAAATGATAAGGTATCTGGCATTATACCGAGTACTTGACTTGCTTGATTGGACATTCCACACACATCTTGTACTTGAATCGTACTTGACTTTACATGAAATGCGTGGCCCGAAAAAGGGTAATTTACTTGCTTGATACATGATAGCCAAAGTTCTTGACATGACTCGATAATGGTACTTGCTTGAATATCTTGAATAACTTGTATCTTGTTCATGAAAGTTCATCTTATTTCTTTGATATTACATTCTCTCTATCTTGTCGTTTCATGCGAGCATGCATAGCTTTATTGCATCCATGAAAATGTAATTACTTAAACCACTTGCTAGTACTTGAGATATAATTTCCTACTGAGCGTTCGCTCATCCCGTTTGTCCCTTTTTACTTTTCAGGTAAGTCCGACGACGATGGAAGTCAATCGGATGGGAATGGTCAAGAGTGAAAGTGATAGAGCTTCTACAAGTGTCGTCTAGTCTTTTCCATAGTTTCTTGAGTCAACTATGTATTCTTTTCCTTTTTATTTAACAGAGTATTGGATTTGTAATAGTCTATCCATTATGAAATAAAGGATTGGGTTATCTTGCTATTTTGCGCATCTCTGTCTTTGTGTCGAATACATGACCACTCTGATTGACATGATTGATATAGACACGTCGCGCATCTCCGGGTATCTTCCGCGCTCGGGGCGTGACAGTCTTTGTGGTATCAGAGCCTAAGGTATTCAATTCCTAGGAAACCCAAGTCCAAGGATAGGTTTCAAAACCCTTAACCAAGTGAGAGTGGGTAGAACCAAGGGTTAAATGATCAATGAGTCCTTTATAAGATTATAGTGACATAATACTAACATAGCTATTGTAATTGTAGAATAATGGCTGCCGAACGTGCTCAATGGCGCAACATGCAGCGTACCCTTCAAGGGATGACCCAAGTGCTACAACAGGTAGCACAAGGTGGTGCTCCACGAGCTGGAAGCTTACACCAAGCATTCAAGAACATGAATCCCCCGAAGTTCATGGGATCGACCGATCCAGACGATGCCGAGCATTGGGTTCGGGAGATTGAACGTATATTCCGTGTTATGCAATGCACGGATCAGGACAAAGTCTTATTAGCTACTTTCCAGTTAGAAAAGGATGCTAGATGCTGGTGGGAGTCGATTGAAGCTACTATTGACCCAACTCAAGTTACATGGGGTGAATTCGTTGAATATTTCAACGCCAAATATTTCTCTGATAGGGTCCAGGAAAAGAAGGCCGCCGAATTTGCCGCATTAAAGCAAAGATCTTTATCGGTGGCTGATTATGAAGCACAGTTCTCTAGACTGTCTAGATATGCTAAGCATTTAATTGGCACGGAAAAGATGAAAGCCCGTAGATTTCTTAATGGGCTTAGGCCCCACTACATTACTCAACTGGCGCCTATGGATATTCAAGTTTATACTGAAATAGTGCGCCGAGCTCAGTTGCTTGAAGATGCCACGGAACTATCTGATAGGATCCGTGGGAAAGACAAAAAGGAGCAAGTCACAAGTTCGGGTTCTTTTAAACCCAACTTTAAGAAGAGGCCCAATAATGGAGGTTCTTCCTCTCAAGATCAGAAGTTCAAGAAATCCAAGCCTTTCTCTATCACCACTACCCCTTCAAACGTAGTATGCAAGCATTGTGACAAGGCTGGTCACAAAACAGAAGAATGCTGGAGGAAACTAGGAGCATGTCTCCGTTGTGGGAGTCGTGAACATCGGATTCCCGATTGTCCATTAATGAATGACCAAGACGGTGAGGGTAAACGCCCAGTGACAAGGAACGCGCGTCTTCATGCAATCCAAGAGACCTGTAAGACCCCGAGTTTCTGTGCAATTATTTAATTTCGTGAATAGTAAAAAAAAAAAATTTTTGAATAGTAACTATGGTAAATAGTAAATCGTAATTTTTTTGACTATCATATGAAAATACTTAAAAATGGTAGTTAATTAGTAAACACTATGGTAAACACTTTAGTCTTCTATACTTGACCCTAATAAAATCAGTTACATGGCTTAATCGATGATTTAAGCTTGACTTAAAAACGCGGAAAACACTATTCACCCGAAAATACAACTACCGTAGAAAAATCTACAAAAATCACATCTGATAGAGAGTATTTTTCTTAGCAACTTTGTCTTCTGGAGTTTCATCGGTAAAAATCAGAAACTCTCTCTATCGATTGAACCGTTGAACATTTGAGTTAAATTATTATGTTAATCTTAAGATTAGGAGATTAACCTTAAACCTCGTGATAAAATTCTATAAAAATCATAATCTGAAAGGGCATGTATTGATTAGCAATTTTGTCTTCTGGGTCAATTTCATTAAAAATCGTTTGGTAACATTTAAAGGAGGTTTTAGTTAACTATTCCTTAATCCATAGGATTAGGCTTAGCTTAAGACTAACCTACCTTGTGGAACACGTGAAAACGTGTTTTAGGTCGGCAAGAACACGGCTTGGACGCAGGGATGGGTTTTGCGGCTCTGACCAGTCTTGTGTGAAGTGTGTGAAGATTTCACACGTTCCTTCAAATGAAAACTATAAATAGAAGCCCCCTTAAGCCTTCCTTAGCAATCCTTAAGCCTAAACAAAGGAGACTCTGCTGCTACGTGCTGTGAAGGCTTCTGCAAATATCACTATTCATCTTCTTCCTCAAGACATCTCTTATTTTCCTTGGTTAAGGTAGGTAACCATGGCACAAACCTCAAATTTGATAAATGGAATGAAAGGGCATGCTGTTAACTTCTAGAAATCATGTTTTATTATCCATTTGCATGCTTAAACTCATGAATTGAAGCCCCATTACCGGATTATACTTCTGTTTTCAATATCCCCGTGTTACAGAGAAAGACGGCTCCACACGGACCGTTTATTTACTTTAACGGCCCCGTAACGACCGCCATAGAGTACGTCTTAACGGCTTTTCATGAACCGTTTTGTCCCCTGGCATTCCACGGTTCACCCCAAACCGTTGTACATGCATAACGGTCAACCCGAGACCGCTTTAGAATAAATTTAGTAATATTATCATTTAAGTGTATTTTTTTTATTACGGCTAGAAAACGACCGTTTTACATGATAAATGGCCCTACCATGACCGTTGTACCCTTTTACCCTAGAAACGGCCCCTGACCGACGTGTGTTAGCAGACAGCCGAAGGTAAATTCCTCAGACTAGAACGGCTGTTAGGGAACCGTTGTTTATCCATTTAACGGTCATTCCCAGACCGCTGTTCTCCTGAAAACGGCCGTACTTAGACCGCTTAACAGAAACCTATTTCTGGTCCAATTTTCACCCAATAGGTTTAACGGCCCATTTTCAACTGTTTAACTTCCAGAAAACCTGATTTTTGCTATTCTGACCCATTTAACAATGTTAAATAGTAAAAACTGATAATCCACATAAATAACAAATAATGAGATGAGTAAATTTCTATTAATTGCAGTATCTATTTTGTTAAAGTGAAAATTATTGTAATTCACTTGTAACTTTGGATAAATTGGCTAATTACCATAAGCTAAAAATTTACCGTAGGTAATTTCTGTAAATTACTGTAAATCAGAAAATTACTGGCCAACTTATGGCAAGTCTTTGGCCAATTAACCGGACACTCTATCCGGTAAACTTCACATTTTTACCGTGAGACAATTTACCGTGGTAAAATTACGGTTACATCATGACTATCGTTTTAACTTGATAAATTGACCGATTACCCTTGGATAATCTTCGGTCATACTTGAGCCCGGAATTGACCAATGGACATTAAACTGAAATTGGTTGGTTTAATTGTTATTGGCAACCCGGTAAATATTTCACATAAATTATCTTATATTTAGATCATTATACTTAATACGGATTCTCTAGAACCGTATTTCTTGAAAAATACGACCCAAATGGTTCGTATATTCTCGTTCTTCGGAACTTACTTCTCTTTCTCGAACGGCTTACTGTCACCCGTTCATTCTTGGCCCCGTGACTCGTTACTCATAAGAGTACGGCCCAGTGATTGCCGTACGAATACCTTGTTTTGGGTTTTTCGTTGTGTTTAAACTCTTGAATCAAAGGAGACAAGTGTCGTCCTTTACATCTTGTACCCGACAGAAATTCATCTGATTATATTGGCCATAATTGACTATGTCTAGACGGGGGATCGGTGATCCAATTGAAATGAAATGCCATCGCATCATAAGGGCCCAGTCTGGTCCTGGGGAGAGCGCCCGAAAAGATATTGAGCCCATTGGGATGTTTATGACAAGGGTGAGGCATTACACCCGAATACTTGACTTGACTTGTTACGTCTACGACAAATTCTGGATACTCGACTCGTGTGTATTTACCTGGTTACATGTGTAACATACTTGCTGGCCAAATTTTCTTACTGTTACTTTACTTGTTCATTACTTGATAAATTGCTATATTTCTTGACTTTGCAAGTTATTTCTATCGTCATTCTTTATTTACTGCATTTCATATAAATTGGAAATCAATGGTTAATTACTTAAACCTGTTTGTGGTTATCTACTGAGCGCGTTTAGCTCACTCCTACTGTTTCCCCTCTTTCCAGGTGACGAACTTGTCAGGGATGGACTGGAGTGATATCGAGAGATAGTTTTAGTTTATTGAGTCAGTTTGTACCCGTAGAATTAATGAGAAATTGTTCTAGTTTGATTATTATATGGATGTAGTTGTTCTACCCATTGTACTCAATTTTTATCAATAAAACTCTGATTATTACTTTTCCAACCTTTAGTGCAATGGTTCGGAATTCTTTATTGCTCGCTTGCCTCTAACCGTACGTCCCGAGATTCCGCATCGGGGCGTGACAGTTTAGTTGGTATCAGAGCATAGGTCGCATTGACCTAGAAATTTAGGTTAAAATTGTCCTAGGTTTCCTTCTCTCCTATAAGTTTAGGAAAAACTAGACCTTGTGAGATTTGGGTAGAAATCGGGTTAAGCTATTAATCGTAATCGTGTCTCACTCCTCTAGTTCTTTCTCTCTCATCTCATCTGAGAATTCTTTTCTCATAATAATCGACTCATAATAATCGACTCATGAACAACGGATTACCTTATAGGTACTTGAAATGGCAGCCAATCGTGCTGAGATGAGGAATTTGCAACGTACGGTTCAAGGACTTACGCAAGCCTTGAATGCATTGGCTCAGGCAGGAGCTGGAGCCGGAGCGGCACCTCATGGCGCAGCTCATGGTACTGGTGAATTGTATCGGAATTTCCGAGGGATGAACCCGCCTAGGTTTGCTGGTTCAACCGATCCTGATGAAGCCGAGAACTGGCTCGACGAGATGGCAAGGATTTTTGAGGTCATGCAATGCACTGACCAGGAGCGTGTTCTCTTGTCCATTTTCCAACTGGAACGTGATGCGCGTACTTGGTGGGAGTCTATTAAACCGACTCTCGGTGACCAACAAGTCTCGTGGGAGGAATTCGAGGAATTCTTCAATGATAAATATTTTTCTGATCGCGTGCAAGAAAAGAAGGCCGCGGAATTCGCAGCTCTGAAGCAGCGAAGCTTATCGGTATCAGAATATGAAGCCCAGTTTGCAAGACTCTCTCGTTATGCGAGACATCTCATTTCAACTGAGAAAATGAAGGCGAAGCGTTTCCTTAACGGTCTTCGACTTCATTATATTAATCAACTGGCACCACTGGAAATTTCTACATATTCTGAGATGGTAAGAAAGGCACAAGTATTAGAAGATACATTGGAAATGACGGAAAGGATTCGTGGTCAAGGTAGTAAGAAGAATCAACCGAAGGCACTCAAGAATGATAAGACTGATTCTGGCACTGGTCCTAACAAGAAAAGACCTTTCACTAGTACTGGTTCTAGTTCTGGTTCTGGTTCGTGGAAGGGCAAGGCGCCAAGACAAGAAGACAAGAAACCTGATTCTGTGGTTCCATTCAAAGGCGTATGCCGATATTGTGATCGTCCCGGTCACAAAATGGAGGATTGTTGGCGCAAGCAAGGTGCATGTTTGCGATGTGGAAGCAAGGAGCACCGCATTCCCAACTGCCCCTTATTATCGGAACAAGCTATTCCGGCAAAACCTCTAAACGTCAAGAAGCCTCAAGGCAGGCTCCAGGCTCTTCATACAAAGGAAAAGGGTATCTCCGAGGATGGTGGACTCGTCGAAGGTACTCTCATTATATCCGACTTTCCGGCTTTTGTTCTATTTGATACTGGTGCAACACATTCTTTTATATCCCGGAGATTTGCTAAGTTATTAGCTATAGAACCTGTTTTGATGGACTCTCCGTTAGAGATATCAACCCCTATTGGGACCAGTTCAGCTATTCAGCATTATTATCCTTCTAGTAAAGTTATGGTGAATGATCGGAATTTTCCAGCCGACTTGATTTGCATAGACATGAAGGATTACGATGTAATCCTAGGAGCCGACTGGTTGGCCCAGTATGAGGTCAATGTTCACTGCAATTCTTGTTCGGTGTCTTTTTCTAAGCACCCCGGATTATTCTTCAAAGGAGTGAAACATCCTAGTCCGGTGTCTCTTATCTCGACTCTTCGTGCTGACAAGTTATTGAGGCGTGGATGCGAAGCTTTTCTGGCTTTTGTTCATGCGTCCCCTGAACAGCAGATCGAGATTAAGGATATTGCTATTGTTCGGGAATTTCCGGACGTATTTCCAGAGGAGTTACCAGGACTTCCGCCTCAGCGTGAAGTTACATTCTCTATTGATCTTATTCCTGGATCATCTCCTGTTTCCAGAGCCCCTTATCGTATGTCTCCTGCGGAATTGCGGGAATTGAAGCAACAATTGTTAGAATTACTCGAGAAGGGTTTTATTCGCCCGAGTGTTTCCCCTTGGGGAGCTCCTGTATTGTTTGTTCGGAAGAAAGATGGTTCGATGAGGTTGTGCATCGACTATCGGCAACTCAACCAGATAACTATCAAGAATAAATATCCACTGCCGAGGATTGATGAGTTATTTGACCAGATTGCTGGAGCTTCGTATTTTTCTAAGATCGATCTTCGATCTGGGTATCATCAATTGAGAATTAAGGAAGATGATATTTACAAGTCAGCTTTTCGAAGCCGATATGGTCACTTTGAGTTTGTCGTTATGCCCTTTGGGTTAACGAATGCACCGGCAGCTTTCATGCAACTTATGAACAATGTGTTCCGACCTTATCTTGATCAATGGGTCGTGGTATTTATTGATGACATTTTGATCTACTCAAAGAGTGAAGAAGATCATGCCGAGCATCTAAGAACGGCTCTTCAATTATTGAGAGATCACCAATTATATGCCAAATTCAGCAAGTGTGAATTTTGGCTGAGTGAAGTGTCCTTTCTAGGACATATTATTACTAAGGATGGAATTTCTGTGGATCCATCTAAAGTGGAAGCAGTCAAGAATTGGGAACAGCCTACTAATGCTACTGAAGTAAGGAGTTTTCTTGGCCTGGCTGGTTATTATCGAAGGTTCATTCAAGATTTCTCTAAAATTGCGGTACCTTTGACCAAATTAACCCGCAAAGAAATCAAGTTTGAGTGGTCAGCTGAATGCCAACGGAGTTTTCAAACTCTGAAGGATTGTTTGACTACTGCCCCTATTTTGACCTTACCTTCGGGTGAAGGCGGTTTTGTGGTCTACACAGATGCTTCTGGTATTGGCTTAGGCTGTGTGCTTATGCAGCATGGCAAGGTGATTGCCTATTCTTCCAGGCAGTTAAGGAAGCATGAAGTTAATTATCCCGTGCATGATCTGGAATTGGCAGCCGTAGTATTCGCATTAAAGATTTGGAGGCACTATTTATATGGAGAATCATTCACGGTATTTTCGGATCACAAAAGTCTGAAATACTTATTTTCTCAAAAGGAATTAAACATGAGGCAAAGAAGGTGGTTGGAATATATAAAGGATTTCGACTTCTCTATCGAGTATCACCCTGGCAAAGGCAATGTCGTGGCTGATGCGTTAAGTCGGAAGCCTGTGGCTAAGTTATCCAGTCTTATGTTACAAGAATGGAAGTTACTAGAGCTGATGGCTAGTCTGGATCTCAATATTGATAATGATCGGATTTTGATTTCCCAGATGCAACTCAAGCCCGAACTGTTAGTGGAAATCAAGCTATTACAAGATATTGATCCCGAGCTAGTCGAGATTAAGGAAAACTTAAGTGGCAGACCTGACTTCTCGATAGCCAATGATGGAAGACTGGTGTTTCAAGGTAGAACTTGTGTACCGGATGAGGCTAATATAAAGAATCGGATCCTTGAAGAAGCACATAGATCCCGATACACTATCCATCCGGGAGGCACTAAGATGTTCAAAGACTTGAAGAGGACATTTTGGTGGCCAAACATGAAAAGGGAAATTGCAGATTTTGTAAGCAGATGTCTTGTTTGTCAACAAGTAAAGGCCGAGCATTTTAGACCGGCAGGTAAATTGAAACCACTTGATATTCCCCAATGGAAGTGGGAGAGTATTGGTATGGACTTTATTATGGGTCTTCCTAAGACTCGAGGTGGCTATGATGCAATATGGGTCATCGTGGATCGATTGACTAAGTCAGCCCATTTTCTAGCTATTAAGTCCAAGTGGACGGTTGATGTACTAGCAGCATTATATCTGAAGGAAGTGGTTAGACTTCATGGTATTCCAGTCAGCATTGTGTCTGACCGAGACCCGAGATTTACATCTCATTTCTGGAAGGGTTTGCAAGAATCTCTTGGTACCCGTCTGAATTTCAGTACTGCATTTCATCCGCAGACAGATGGACAGACCGAGAGAACAAATCAGATTGTGGAAGATATGTTGAGAGCTTGTATGATTGACTTCGATGGCAGCTGGAGTGATCATTTGGCATTGATAGAATTCGCCTATAACAATAGTTATCAATCCAGCATACAAATGGCACCTTTCGAGGCTTTGTATGGAAGGAGTTGTCGTTCTCCATTATGTTGGGATGAGATTGGCGAGAAGCAATGGCTTGGACCGGATCTTGTCTCAGAATCATCACAGAATATTCGAATTATTCGAGACCGGTTACTTGTAGCTCAATCAAGGCAGAAAAGTTATGCTGATAATAGAAGAAGAGATTTGAAATTCCAGATTGGCGAGCATGTATTTTTGAAGGTCTCTCCGTCGAGAGGTATTCGCCGATTCGGTATTCATGGCAAGTTAAGCCCAAGGTATATTGGTCCATTTGAGATCCTTGATCGAGTGGGTGAAGTCGCCTATAGATTGGCCTTACCTCCTCAACTAGCTGGAGTACACAACGTGTTCCATGTTTCTATGCTTCGGAAATACGTGTACGACCCTAGTCACGTCATTCAACATGCGGACCTCGAAGTGAAGAAGGACTTGTCTTATGAAGAAAGACCAGTGAAGATTCTGGATCGGAAAGAGCAACAACTTCGGAATCGTTCCATACCGATGGTTAAAATACAATGGAGTCGGCGTGGAATAGAAGAAGCTACATGGGAATCCGAGGACGCTATACGGAAGCGTTATCCCGATCTACTCTAGGTAAGCGATATTTTTACCGTATTTTGGTCCAGTGAATTTGGAGGACCAAATTCTTTAAGTAGGGGAGGGTGTAAGACCCCGAGTTTCTGTGCAATTATTTAATTTCGTGAATAGTAAAAAAAAAAAATTTTGAATAGTAACTATGGTAAATAGTAAATCGTAATTTTTTTGACTATCATATGAAAATACTTAAAAATGGTAGTTAATTAGTAAACACTATGGTAAACACTTTAGTCTTCTATACTTGACCCTAATAAAATCAGTTACATGGCTTAATCGATGATTTAAGCTTGACTTAAAAACGCGGAAAACACTATTCACCCGAAAATACAACTACCGTAGAAAAATCTACAAAAATCACATCTGATAGAGAGTATTTTTCTTAGCAACTTTGTCTTCTGGAGTTTCATCGGTAAAAATCAGAAACTCTCTCTATCGATTGAACCGTTGAACATTTGAGTTAAATTATTATGTTAATCTTAAGATTAGGAGATTAACCTTAAACCTCGTGATAAAATTCTATAAAAATCATAATCTGAAAGGGCATGTATTGATTAGCAATTTTGTCTTCTGGGTCAATTTCATTAAAAATCGTTTGGTAACATTTAAAGGAGGTTTTAGTTAACTATTCCTTAATCCATAGGATTAGGCTTAGCTTAAGACTAACCTACCTTGTGGAACACGTGAAAACGTGTTTTAGGTCGGCAAGAACACGGCTTGGACGCAGGGATGGGTTTTGCGGCTCTGACCAGTCTTGTGTGAAGTGTGTGAAGATTTCACACGTTCCTTCAAATGAAAACTATAAATAGAAGCCCCCTTAAGCCTTCCTTAGCAATCCTTAAGCCTAAACAAAGGAGACTCTGCTGCTACGTGCTGTGAAGGCTTCTGCAAATATCACTATTCATCTTCTTCCTCAAGACATCTCTTATTTTCCTTGGTTAAGGTAGGTAACCATGGCACAAACCTCAAATTTGATAAATGGAATGAAAGGGCATGCTGTTAACTTCTAGAAATCATGTTTTATTATCCATTTGCATGCTTAAACTCATGAATTGAAGCCCCATTACCGGATTATACTTCTGTTTTCAATATCCCCGTGTTACAGAGAAAGACGGCTCCACACGGACCGTTTATTTACTTTAACGGCCCCGTAACGACCGCCATAGAGTACGTCTTAACGGCTTTTCATGAACCGTTTTGTCCCCTGGCATTCCACGGTTCACCCCAAACCGTTGTACATGCATAACGGTCAACCCGAGACCGCTTTAGAATAAATTTAGTAATATTATCATTTAAGTGTATTTTTTTTATTACGGCTAGAAAACGACCGTTTTACATGATAAATGGCCCTACCATGACCGTTGTACCCTTTTACCCTAGAAACGGCCCCTGACCGACGTGTGTTAGCAGACAGCCGAAGGTAAATTCCTCAGACTAGAACGGCTGTTAGGGAACCGTTGTTTATCCATTTAACGGTCATTCCCAGACCGCTGTTCTCCTGAAAACGGCCGTACTTAGACCGCTTAACAGAAACCTATTTCTGGTCCAATTTTCACCCAATAGGTTTAACGGCCCATTTTCAACTGTTTAACTTCCAGAAAACCTGATTTTTGCTATTCTGACCCATTTAACAATGTTAAATAGTAAAAACTGATAATCCACATAAATAACAAATAATGAGATGAGTAAATTTCTATTAATTGCAGTATCTATTTTGTTAAAGTGAAAATTATTGTAATTCACTTGTAACTTTGGATAAATTGGCTAATTACCATAAGCTAAAAATTTACCGTAGGTAATTTCTGTAAATTACTGTAAATCAGAAAATTACTGGCCAACTTATGGCAAGTCTTTGGCCAATTAACCGGACACTCTATCCGGTAAACTTCACATTTTTACCGTGAGACAATTTACCGTGGTAAAATTACGGTTACATCATGACTATCGTTTTAACTTGATAAATTGACCGATTACCCTTGGATAATCTTCGGTCATACTTGAGCCCGGAATTGACCAATGGACATTAAACTGAAATTGGTTGGTTTAATTGTTATTGGCAACCCGGTAAATATTTCACATAAATTATCTTATATTTAGATCATTATACTTAATACGGATTCTCTAGAACCGTATTTCTTGAAAAATACGACCCAAATGGTTCGTATATTCTCGTTCTTCGGAACTTACTTCTCTTTCTCGAACGGCTTACTGTCACCCGTTCATTCTTGGCCCCGTGACTCGTTACTCATAAGAGTACGGCCCAGTGATTGCCGTACGAATACCTTGTTTTGGGTTTTTCGTTGTGTTTAAACTCTTGAATCAAAGGAGACAAGTGTCGTCCTTTACATCTTGTACCCGACAGAAATTCATCTGATTATATTGGCCATAATTGACTATGTCTAGACGGGGGATCGGTGATCCAATTGAAATGAAATGCCATCGCATCATAAGGGCCCAGTCTGGTCCTGGGGAGAGCGCCCGAAAAGATATTGAGCCCATTGGGATGTTTATGACAAGGGTGAGGCATTACACCCGAATACTTGACTTGACTTGTTACGTCTACGACAAATTCTGGATACTCGACTCGTGTGTATTTACCTGGTTACATGTGTAACATACTTGCTGGCCAAATTTTCTTACTGTTACTTTACTTGTTCATTACTTGATAAATTGCTATATTTCTTGACTTTGCAAGTTATTTCTATCGTCATTCTTTATTTACTGCATTTCATATAAATTGGAAATCAATGGTTAATTACTTAAACCTGTTTGTGGTTATCTACTGAGCGCGTTTAGCTCACTCCTACTGTTTCCCCTCTTTCCAGGTGACGAACTTGTCAGGGATGGACTGGAGTGATATCGAGAGATAGTTTTAGTTTATTGAGTCAGTTTGTACCCGTAGAATTAATGAGAAATTGTTCTAGTTTGATTATTATATGGATGTAGTTGTTCTACCCATTGTACTCAATTTTTATCAATAAAACTCTGATTATTACTTTTCCAACCTTTAGTGCAATGGTTCGGAATTCTTTATTGCTCGCTTGCCTCTAACCGTACGTCCCGAGATTCCGCATCGGGGCGTGACAAGACCGAACCAGAAGAAGAAGGCGGATTGGTGGAAGGTACATTAAAAATTTGTTCCAAATATGCACATGTCTTATTTGATACGGGTGCATCGCATTCCATTATTTCCAAGAAGTTTGCTGACCCATTACCTCTAGAACCAGAATGGATGAAGATAATATTGTCTACTCCTCTCGGAAACGAGACGGATATCACACATCATTACCAAAATTGTGAGGTATTGGTTCGAGGAAAGAATTTTCCTATTGATCTTATCTGCTTAGATCTAAAAGAATATGATGTTATACTAGGAGCAGATTGGTTATCCAAATACCAGGCAACGGTTGATTGCCGTGATAGCAAGATTGTTTTCAAGGAATTTCCGGAACTGACTTATACTAGTCCTAAGAGTCGAAGCAAATCCCCTCTTATTTCGGCTCTTCGAGCAAGCAAGCTCGTCAGGAAAGGATGTGTATCCTTCCTTGCTTTTGTCACTAATAAAGAAGCTAAGGAAACCAAGATAGAAGACGTTCAAGTAGTACGAGAATTCCCAGACGTATTTCCGGAAGAATTGCCGGGATTACCCCCGCAAAGAGATGTGGCCTTTACCATCGACTTAGTCCCTGGTGCTGGTCCGGTTTCAAAGGCACCATATAGAATGTCCCCTGCTGAACTCAAGGAGTTGAAGGAGCAGTTGATGGAACTAATCCGAAAGGGGTTTATTAGACCAAGTACTTCCCCGTGGGGAGCACCAGTCTTATTTGTAAAGAAGAAGGATGGATCCATGAGATTGTGTATTGACTATCGACAGTTGAATCATCTTACTATCAAGAACAAGTATCCACTGCCGAGAATCGATGAATTGTTTGATCAGATTTCAGGATCCAAATATTTCTCCAAGATTGATCTCCGGTCGGGATATCATCAATTAAGGATCAAGGATGATGACATTCACAAGACCGCATTCAGAAGCAGGTATGGCCATTACGAATTTGTTGTTATGCCTTTTGGACTAACAAATGCCCCTGCTGCCTTTATGCAGTTAATGAATAGCATATTCAGGCCTTACTTGGATCAATTCATAGTAGTCTTCATCGATGATATATTGATATATTCTAAGACTAAGGAAGAACATGAAGAGCATTTGAGGATTGCATTGCAAGTCTTGAGGACAAATCAATTATATGCTAAACTCAGCAAATGCGAGTTCTGGCTTGAAGAAGTGGCTTTTCTCGGACATGTCATATCCAAGGACGGTTTATCTGTGGATCCGTCAAAAGTTGAAGCTGTGAGAAACTGGGAGAGACCCACTAATGCAAGCGAGATCAGAAGTTTCTTAGGTCTTGCAGGCTATTATCGGCGATTTATCAAAGATTTCTCTAAGATCGCCGTACCACTTACAAGATTAACTCGTAAGGAGATCCGATATGAATGGAGTGAGGAATGTGAAAGCAGTTTCCAAACTCTCAAGGATCATCTCACCACAGCTCCAGTCTTAGCCCTACCAATTGAAGGAGAGAAATTCGAGGTCTACACTGATGCTTCTGGCATTGGCCTCGGATGCGTTCTAATGCAACATGGGAAGGTCATAGCATATTCTTCTCGTCAACTGAAGAAGCATGAGGAGAATTACCCCGTCCATGACTTGGAATTGGCCGCGGTAGTATTTGCCCTAAAGATATGGAGACACTATCTCTATGGGGTACAGTTTACTGTATACTCCGATCACAAAAGTCTCAAATATCTATTTTCACAAAAGGAGCTGAACATGAGACAAAGACGTTGGCTAGAATATCTCAAGGACTTCGACTTCAATATACAATTCCATCCCGGAAAGGGTAATTATGTGGCTGATGCCCTTAGTCGAAAGCCGAGAGCAAAGATAGCAAATTGTATGATACAAGAATGGAGGTTACTTGAACAATTCTCCGAGCTCAATATAAGCTTGGACACGAAATCCAAATTGGTCACACTATCCCATGTAAGCATACAGTCAGATTTGTTATCTGAGATACGAACACTTCAGGATGATGATCCTATGTTAATAGAAATCAAAGGCAGATTAGAAGGACAATCTGATTTTCAACTAACTTCTGATGGAAGATTATCGTTCAAAGATAGAACTTGTATACCCGATTGTCCGGAATTAAAGAAGAAGATCTTAGATGAAGCTCACAGGTCAAGATACACTATTCACCCTGGATCAACTAAAATGTACCAAGATGTAAAGAGGAACTTTTGGTGGCCCAATATGAAAAGAGAAATAGCGGACTATGTATCACGCTGTCTCACATGCCAACAGGTCAAGGCGGAACACCAAAAGCCTGCGGGAAAACTACATCCTCTAGATATTCCTAAGTGGAAATGGGAGGATATTGGTATGGACTTCATCATGGGTTTGTCTAAATCTAAAGGAGGACATGATGGAATCTGGGTTATCATTGACCGATTGACTAAATCGGCACATTTCTTGCCAATCAAAAGCCGATGGTCGATTGATGTGCTAGCTGCACTATACATTAAAGAAATAGTCAGGATACATGGAATTCCTGTCTCAATCGTGTCTGATAGGGATCCCCGTTTTACTTCTCATTTTTGGAAGGGATTACAACATTCGTTGGGGACAAGGCTCAACTTTAGTACTGCTTTTCACCCGCAAACGGATGGTCAGACCGAGCGAACTAATCAAGTTGTTGAAGATATGCTGAGAGCATGCATTATTGACTTTGGAGGAAGCTGGCATGACCACTTACCTTTAGTTGAATTTGCATATAATAATAGCTACCAAGCTAGTATCCAAATGGCACCTTTCGAAGCCTTATACGGAAGGAGTTGCCGATCTCCCATATGTTGGAACGAAGTTGGAGAGGAACAACTATTAGGTCCAGACATGGTAAGGGATACAACTGAGAAGATACAGGTAATCAGAGAAAGATTACAAGTTGCTCAGACAAGGCAAAAGGCTTATGCTGATACCAGGAGAAGAGATCTTGAATTCCAGGTTGGAGATCATGTATTTCTTAAAATATCCCCTGGACGTGGCATACGAAGATTTGGTGTTAAGGGCAAGCTTACGCCAAGATTCATCGGACCATTTGAGGTACTCGAAAGAGTTGGCGAGGTTGCTTATCGCATCGCGTTGCCTCCTCAGTTGTCCGAGGTACACAATGTATTTCACATATCTATGTTGAAGAAGTATGTGCACGATCCGTCACATATTATTGAGCATGGAGATCTGGTGATCCAGAAAGATCTCACATATGAACAGAGGCCCTTGAAGATATTAGATCGAGAAATACGAGCTCTAAGGAATAAGGTTATTCCCATGCTCAAGGTGCAATGGAATAAGAATCCTGAACGCGAAGCGACATGGGAGACCGAGGAATCTATGAAGAAACGATTTCCCGAGTTATTCTAAGAGGTATATGTCCTACACTCTCCGCGTGTATAATTATATATATATTGAATTTGGGGACCAAATTCTTTTAAGTGGGGGAGGGTGTAGCAACCCTAATAAATGAATAATTGAAATGAATTAAAACATATATATTACTGAAGTAATATATAAAAAGGAATAGGGTTAATTGGACGAAATAAAACAAATTAAAAAAATAACGCCTCTTATTAAGGCGTTAATTTATAAAGAAACGCCTCTACCAATGGCGTGACTAAAGAAAGGACGCCCACACATGCGGTCGTCAGTTCTCATGCGACCAAATGGGTAAGTAAAAGAAACGCCTCTATATTGGGCGTGTTTTAAAACACGAAACGCCCTTTTTCAAGGCGCTTTTTAAGAAACGCCCTAAAGTAAGGCGTCAATTAACGAATACACGCCCTTACCAAAGGCGTTAATTCAGTTCGTGACCCGATCGAACCCAGAACTTATCCAAGGAAAGATTAACCTAATCTAGTAAGTGTCTATTAGAGTAAGGACTCTATTAAGGATATATTACCCTCAATCAAACACTACTCTTGTTAGGACTTCCAAAATCCTATAAATAACATGTTCGATCGAACCCTAAAACCCATTTGATCGAACGTCTGCTGCTAGGTACGTGAAGAAAAAACGGTTCCTCTATTCTTTTATTTTTCTGCTTCTATTACATGAAGAACTAATGTTCTTCATCTGATTCTGTTATAGGTCTGTAAGGTGGCGTACGTGAAAGAACAAGGTATGTTCTTCACCATATACCTGTGAAGATTGATTTCATATCTTCATATTCCTTCCTCTCTTTTCCTACAGGTTGATTGAAGGCTATCATCTCCGTCATATTCATCAACTAAAATCTTCCTTCTACCTATCGAAGGTGTTCTTCTCAAGTTATTCACCGGTCATCTCCAAATCTATTTTTAAGGTAGGTTTTCTCAAGTTACTGTAGCCCAAATGAAATTAATGCAAGATATATATATATATATAAGCATGTCATGCATATGATTATTATAGTTTTCACGCGTTTTCTGAAATATTTTGAAAGAAACGCCCTTGATTAGGGCGCTAATTTAAAAGAAACGACCATACTAGTGGTCGTCAATTTAATATTTGACGCCCTCTACGCAGGCGTTAATTTCATAAGAATCGCATGTGATTAATAATTGATCCTGTTTAAAAAATTACAATACATATGAAATATTGATTTTTAATATCTTGCATGACTCTGTGAATTCCTGTTAAAATTTTACTGCCATGACATGTCTCCTGTCTCTCGAAATATTATTTATTAAAATATCGTAAATCCCTTGAAATTCACGACTTGGACAAAGTCGTTTTCCATATTCTAACGCCCCAGTACAAGGCGTGAATCTGAAAAGTAACGCCCCTTCCTAGGGCGTGTATCTGCTAAAATCCTGAAATTCACATATTCTGTAAAATGGAATTTGAAAGTAACGCCCCTTCCAAGGGCGCGTTTTTGATAAATTTCTGAGAATAATTATATCCTGTCGAATATGTAAATGATGAGACGCCTGCCCCTGCAGTCGTCAACTTTTAAGAAACGCCCCCAGGAAAGGCGTGTTTTTGATAAATTAATGAAATAATGGAAATTCTGCAAATTGGCAATATATGTAAACGCCCTTCAGTTAGGCGTTAATTACTTGAGACACGACTTGACCTAAGTCGTTATTTTACTGTAAACTGATTTTATCCTGATTCTATTACCGATGGTTTCATATTATACATATATATATATATATCGGCACTATTCTCCATTCCGTGAGTATAGTCCCACGTTTCATGTTGATTTATCGATCACACTCAACTCTCATTGACATACAAGCTCTCCATTGGACATTCCGTTCCTTTGGACTAACAAGTTAGTCATAGAGACCTCCGTAAGACTCCTCGTAGCCTTGGATTCCCTCAAGGCCGACTGAGCTGGTTGTACCCTAAAAACCCATTACACAGTTTTTACCATGTCAATCTAAAGAAAACATGGTATACCGGCCCTTATGATTATACAAAGAGTATATCATAAGAAATTCTTAATGGGATGATGATATCATGCCATATCATGTCGTTCTTGTAAACCTCAATTCTATGATAAGAATGAGGGTATCTTACCTTTGATATACTGTTCATGTGGACCTCAATTCTATATAAAGAATGTCCATATTGATTTGTCGTGGTACCTAAGTTAAAGGAACCATAATCTACCTAGTTTTACCGACATCGTGATTATACCGTTATTATCGCCATTCTATGTCCTTTGTCATATTTTGGACTCTATTCTATCAAAGTTGTCATACGTATCTACAAGCTTGATTATTGAAATTCTATATTGGCTATATAAACAAGAGTGGATGTCAAAACACATGATAAATGCCTGCGCATATAGGGCCCGATCTGGTCCTGGGAGGAGCACCCGAAAGTACTTGTGCCCATGGGAGTTAAAATGATAAGGTATCTGGCATTATACCGAGTACTTGACTTGCTTGATTGGACATTCCACACACATCTTGTACTTGAATCGTACTTGACTTTACATGAAATGCGTGGCCCGAAAAAGGGTAATTTACTTGCTTGATACATGATAGCCAAAGTTCTTGACATGACTCGATAATGGTACTTGCTTGAATATCTTGAATAACTTGTATCTTGTTCATGAAAGTTCATCTTATTTCTTTGATATTACATTCTCTCTATCTTGTCGTTTCATGCGAGCATGCATAGCTTTATTGCATCCATGAAAATGTAATTACTTAAACCACTTGCTAGTACTTGAGATATAATTTCCTACTGAGCGTTCGCTCATCCCGTTTGTCCCTTTTTACTTTTCAGGTAAGTCCGACGACGATGGAAGTCAATCGGATGGGAATGGTCAAGAGTGAAAGTGATAGAGCTTCTACAAGTGTCGTCTAGTCTTTTCCATAGTTTCTTGAGTCAACTATGTATTCTTTTCCTTTTTATTTAACAGAGTATTGGATTTGTAATAGTCTATCCATTATGAAATAAAGGATTGGGTTATCTTGCTATTTTGCGCATCTCTGTCTTTGTGTCGAATACATGACCACTCTGATTGACATGATTGATATAGACACGTCGCGCATCTCCGGGTATCTTCCGCGCTCGGGGCGTGACAAATGTCCATCCAAAGGATTGTCTAGTTTGCTTATTGAGGAAGAAGCTCCCCCACCCCAAGGGGAACTTGAGAGTGTGGTTGAGGTCCATGAAGCCTCACTAGATTGGGAAGAAGAGTATGAGACCCAATACCTTGAGTCGAGTCTAGATCACACCACTCCATCTACCAACTCCCATCTAGGAGTGATTAGATGCACCCTCACTAAACCCCAAGAAGAGGATTGGCGTCGAACCTCAATCTTTCACACCTTTGTCAAGATAGGGGGTCATGTGAGAAAAGTGATCTTAGATAACGGGAGTTGTGCCAATGCCGTATCCCCCGACACCGTTAAGCTCCTTGGACTTACTATCACTCCTCACCCAAGCCCATACCGGGTCTCATGGATCAACAACAACTCCATCCCGGTGAACACCCAATGCCTTGTGCCCCTCACCTTCTCTTCCTACCATGGCCAAATATGGTGTGATGTTATTCCCATGGAAGTAGGTAGCATCTTACTAGGAAGACTTTGGCTTTATGATGTGGATGCCACCATCTTGGGTAGGACCAATACTTGCACCTTTGAACATGAAGAAAAGACTATCCGTCTTAACCCCTCCCCACCACGTCCCATGCCCAAGAGGGACACTCTCCCTCAAGGACACCACCCCACCACACCACAAGTCTCGGGGAACTCCACCCCTTCAACACAACCCCTTACCCGAAAACCCAACCAAGGAGTGACATCGGGGATAACCAAAGGTCTTCATCTCATCACTAAGAAAGAACTTGAAGAGGAGATAGCTCAAGGGGTACCTTTATGTGCGGTGGTCATTTGCCTAGGAGAGCCTACCCCCTCCAACCCCCATCCCATAGAAATCCAACAACTCCTAGAACAATTTCATGATGTGTTCCCGACGGAGCTCCCGGACCAACTTCCTCCCATGCGTGATGTGCAACACGCAATTGATCTAGTTCCGGGGGCCACTCTTCCAAACCTTCCTCATTATCACCTCAATCCCACGGAACATGCCGAACTTCGGAGGCAAATAGAGGAACTCATTAGGAAGGGCTTCATCCGCATTAGCAAAAGCCCATGTGCCGTATCGGCCCTTCTCACTCCTAAGAAGGATGGGTCATGGCGAATGTGTTTGGATAGTCAGGCCATTAATAAGATCACCATCAAGTATAGGTTCCCCATCCCTAGGCTTGATGACATGCTTGATATACTAGCTGGAGCCACTATTTTCTCCAAGATTGACCTTAAGAGTGGCTATCACCAAGTTAGGATTAGGCCGGGAGATGAGTGGAAAACGGCCTTCAAGACCAAAGATAGTCTTTATGAGTGGTTAGTCATGCCTTTTGGACTCTCAAATGCTCCAAGTACCTTCATGCGTCTTACGACGGAGGTCCTTAGGCCTTTCATGGGGATCTTTCTAGTGGTCTACTTTGATGACATACTCATCTATAGTCAATCCCATAAGACCCACCTTGACCACCTTAAGCAAGTTTGCACCGTCCTCCGACAAGAGAGCCTATTTGTCAACTTGGGAAAGTGCCACTTCATGACCACATCCATCACCTTCCTAGGATTTGTGGTGTCTACCAAAGGTGTCTCTATGGACCCCGAGAAGGTCCAAGCTATTCTAGATTGGCCAGAACCCCACACCCTTCCCGAGGTCCGAAGTTTCCATGGGTTGGCAACATTCTATAGGAGGTTTATTCGGGGTTTTAGCACCATCACCGCCCCTATCATCGAGTGCCTCCAAAAGGGGACTTTTATGTGGACTAAGTCAGCTTCCAAAGCCTTCCAAGAACTTAAGGGGAAGATGACCCAAGCCCCGGTCCTATGCTTACCCGATTTCTCGAAAGTCTTTGAAGTCACATGTGATGCATCCGGGATAGGAATAGGAGGGATCCTTAGCCAAGAGAGACATCCAGTGGCCTTCTTTAGTGAGAAGTTATGTGATGCTAGAACAAGGTATTCCACTTATGACAAAGAGTTCTATGCCGTGGTTCAGTCCCTCCGACATTGGAGGCACTACCTATTGCCCAAAGAATTTGTTATCTTTTCCGACCATGAAGCCCTCAAATATCTCAACTCCCAACAAAAGTTGAATGCCTGACATGCCCGATGGGTTGAGTACATCCAATCCTACACCTTTGTTATCAAACACAAGGCAGGAAGTGAGAACCGAGCGGTGGATGCCCTTAGTAGGAGGATATCTTTGTTATCCACTATCCAAGTGGAAGTGACCGGCTTTGATAGGCTCAAGGATGAGTACCCTAGTCGCCCCGACTTTGGGCACATCTATACCACCTTGACCACTCACTCTAGCAAGGAACATGAGGGATTTATCTTAGAGGATGGGTTCCTCTTCAAGGGGCAAAAGCTTTGCATTCCACGGACTTCCCTCAGTGATTTCTTGGTTTGGGAATTACATGCAGGAGGATTAGCTGGTCATTTTGGGGTTCACAAAACCATTGCTCTAGTTGAGGGTCAGTTTTATTGGCCAAGTCTCAAGAGAGACGTAGGCAAGATAGTGGGTCAATGCCGCACATGTTCTTCGGCCAAACAGGTGAAGCAAAACACTGGCCTATATACCCCACTCCCCATCCCCGATCGTCCATGGCAAGACTTAAGCATGGACTTTGTGCTAGGACTACCCAAGACTCAAAGAAAGCATGACTCAATCTATGTGGTAGTTGACAGATTTTCCAAGATGGCCCACTTTATCCCATGCTCCAAAACCTCCGATGCTTCCCATGTTGCCCGATTGTTCTTTGATGAGGTTGTTCATCTTCATGGGTTACCCAAGACCATAGTCTCCGATAGGGATGTCATGTTCACTAGCTATTTTTGGAAGACTCTTTGGCACTTGATGGGTACCCTCCTCAAATTCTCCACAGCCTACCACCCTCAAACTGATGGCCACACCGAGTTGTCAATCGGAGTCTAAGGAACCTTCTTAGGTGTCGTGTTGAGGATCGTCCCGGGAATTGGGATCTCATCTTACCACAGGCTGAATTTGCAAATTACAACTCCAGCAATAAGTCCTTAGGGATGAGTCCATTTGAAGCTATGCATGGGTACAAACCAAGAAAATCAACCGATCTCATCCCCCTTCCCCCGCATGCTAGAGTGTCCATTTCAGTCGAGTCGTTTGCACAACATATTAGAGAACTGCATGAAGAGATCCGCAAGCACATCAGCAAAAAGAATGAGACTTATAAAAGGCTGGCCGATTCTCATCGGCGTCATCAAGAATTCCATGTGGGTGACTTTGTGATGGTAAGGACAGAGAGGCTCTCCCCGGGAGCCATCTCCAAATTGAGGCCACGTGGGGCTGGTCCCTTCCAGGTCCTGAGGCACATTGGCGCTAATGCCTATGAGTTAGATCTTCCCGAGGAGTATGGAGTAAGTCCCACATTCAATGTTGCCGACCTAGTGCCATATAAGGGACCCGCGGTGGTACCCAGTGAGGGTATTGAGACTATTCCTTCCATTGAGAGAGCACCCACCCGTGAGGAGAGACCACCAGCCAAGAGAGCCCAGCGTGAGCACATTGAACGAATATTGGACGAACAGGTCACAACCACCCGGAGCAAGGTATACGAGCGCTATCTCGTCAGCTGGAAGGATCGGCCTCCTTCGGAGGATTCATGGGTGAGTCGGGAGGATCTCCAGCAGCTGGATCCCGACCTTCTCGAGCAGTATCACAGCCAAATGGAACCCTACTCGACGGAGTCGAGCTTTTCACAGCCCAGGGGATTTGATGGAGACATCACCCGTGACTCCCTTTGGCTCGAGTCTTCTTCACACTCCGGTGACATTTGAGCTCGGGCCTCTCTCTATAAAGGCCCAATTATCCTTTTTCTGCTTTCTATTTGAGTCATTTGATGTATTTTCCCTTTTATTTGAGTCATGTTCCTATGTCCTTTGCTTATTTCTCTAAGTTTAAGTGTCATTAGGTTTGCTATTGGGCCCATTTCTTTGGGCTTGGCCCAGGGGCGCTCCCCCCTCCTTTGGTTATTTGTCATTGTAGCATGTATCAGGGGCTTTTTGTAAAATGGGGGTTGCCTATATATAGTACCCCATTTAGAACTAATGAATGAATGAATGCAAATTTTCCCTTGAGAGTTCAAATTAATTAGTTCTAGTGGAGAGAATCCAAGAGTGGGTGAGAAGCCCTAGGGGAGAGACTCCCCACCCCATTCCTCTCTCTCTTCTCTCTCTCTTTCTCTCTCTACACCAAGGGGTGGTGCGACCTCCCCCTCTCTCCTCCACCTCACCTGCCACCTCACCTCCCCATTACCTTCCCTAGGTGCATTCAATGCTCCTCCACAACTTCCCACCATATCCACCCCTTCCCTAGGAGAATCCTTGGTCATTCCAACACCATCTTCCCCATTCCAACAAAATCTTCTCTCTTCCCCACACAATCTCCCACCTCCCAAGGCCCTTTTGAATTTGAATTCTCCCTCCAATCCCCAGCCCAAGGGCGCCCCAGCCCCTCTCCTATAGGGCTGGTCGCCCCTCCCCTTCCCTCCACTTCCATCCCATCTAGATCATCCTCCCTACTTCTCCACCTTCCCTCTCCACCCACCTTGTGTAACACCATTAGAACCCTGCGCCCTCCCCCTCTTTCTCCACCTCCCTACTACCCCTAGCACCCCTCCATCCCTCCCACACACTTCCCTCCACCATTCCTCATCTCCCCTTTACCATATACCTACTTCTTCTTCTTCTTTCTTGATCATCGGAAGCTACATCAAAGGTGCAGTTTATAGTCCAGAAGTTACAGGTGAACCAGCAGCTTGCAGCAGCCACCCCGACCACCTCCCCCTGAATCTGAAGGCCCAAGAGGTACCCACGGAAGCGTTTGCCTGTCTTCTTCGCGACAGCGGTGCTCTCGTCTTCGTCCAAGCACCGTGCCGCCCGGGAGAGCAGTTCTCCCTCGACTGCGCGAAGCTTCCTTGGCAGAGGACCTGAACATGATGGGAAGCTCGACTGCGTTGATCCTAGTGGGAATCTGAGTGAGAGTTCTTCTTCAAAAATCTTCTTAGACCAGTCTACTATCAGAATCAAGAAGCGGAGCTCCGATTGGCTTCTGGAATCAAGAGTTCTCATTTTCTTCCTCCTGGCGCGCGGTTCTATCTCCTGTCAGTCTGCTCCGACCTTCTCTCCTTGTTCGAGATCTTCCGGCCTACTCCGACGTTATCTAGCGTTCCCGTGACCCACGTTTCGAAGAGGGCTCATCAGCGATTCCATCAGTACCAGTCACACACAAATTGAAGTTCTGGAGCGCTCGTGACAACATCATCTTCCTGCTGTTGAGAATCTGAAGCAGTCCAAACAGAAGACCTGCATCTTGGTTCAAGACTCTGCCCCGACCTGCACCGGTAATCAAAGAAATCAGCAAAATTCTGGCGTCCTCTTGATCCAGCTACGAAGATTTCTCCACTGGTCCCGTCATCACCAAAATTCTGGAGCAAGTTCTGCGTCGACAACTCCGTCAGTCAGTCCCCTATCGCAGAGAGCAGGCATAACTGATCTCGATCTCCTTTTCGGCGTTCTTTTCCCATTTTCTCCCCTCCCCGCTTGGCCGGCTGAAGGCCCCTCCCTGTGTGGAGGTAGTTTTAGATGTAATAACAAGTTGACCCCACCCCAAGATCTCCCTCCTGTGAGAGGTGTAGTTTTGTAATTGTTTAAACAGGTCAAGCTGCCCCGAAGCGGCGTGTGGGGATCCCCTCACCTCCCCGCTCGCCCACGTCTCCGAGCGGGACCGGTTTCTTCAAACCGATCGAGTAAATGCTCCAAACTTTGCTCTAATTTGTGCTTGTTCTTCAATATTAGTTCATAGTTCCGCTGGCCGTGAATGAGAGCCCGATCCTTAAGCTCCCTTGCTATAAGAGATCGCCGTGGGAAAGTGTGGAACACGTGCCCTCAGCACGATGTCGGCTCCCTTGAATTGGGCTGCCATTACCCTTGGGAGTCAACCTTGGCCTTGCTGGCCCTCTACCAGCAAGGGCCCAACCCTCTCAACCTCACCTTGGCATTGCCAAGTTACCCCGGGACTTGGGTGAGCATCGGGTGAGCGGTCGCCATTATCGGTCCGTTTGAATGCTAAAATGTGCTTGCTTGGTAAGTCCTAGGTGGTGTCACATCAATGGGGTGCGCCGCTTACGTCGTCGGATTAGGTGGTCACAAAGGGGGGCGCGCCGATTTGATGGCGCCGGGAAGATGGTGTTTGAACAGTGATGCGTGCCGCATTTGATGGCGCCAGATTGGAATCGAAAGGGGTTTCGAGTGTGGATTAAAACGGCACGGGGGAATAGTAACCGCGCCGGGATAGGAGGAAAATGGAATTTCTGAGTGTGGGTTTAAAACGGCGCAGCGGCACAAACTCTTTCGAGGGTTGTTTTCATTGCTGTTGACTGTGTCTTCTTTCCTTTCTTTTACCCGAAGTCCTGTTTGGTGTTAGTTTGCTCACTCAGTTAATAAATTAAGCTGGTGATGAGGAGACTTAAGAGTTTCAAGTGGTTTATTAAGATAGATTGGCGCAGATATTAGGTGTTTCATTCAGGGGAGTTAAATTCATAGAGTTACTGTGTGTTCGGCTTGCTTTACAGAGGCTTCAAACATGTGCCGTTCTTGGCAGCGGCAGGTGGCCTCTTCATTTGTTCTTGAGTGTTCTTTAATCCCTGGCGAAAATTGGGCAACATCTCCCCCGGACCGGGACTTGCCAGAGATAATAGAAGGCCACCAAACGGATCGCTCCAGGGTGTCCCTCAAAATTTGGAGTGGCCTCACGGCGGTCCGACAACCCAAATGCAAGTATAGAACGCTCGAGGGCTAGCCTACAAGAGTGACCACGGCTCACGGGTGATAGCTTCACGTATATCCCAACGGGGCGGATGTTCCCCATGCACGGTTGTAACTCTTCATCCTCCGAACGGGCTTCCTCAGAGGAAATGCCACAGAGAGGCAAGCCTCCGAGGCGCCTGGATGATTAGAAGAACGGTAGAGAAAAAGAAAGACTCAACGAGATGGGCAAGCCAAAGTAGTAGAATGCTATGTAAATTTGCCAAAGTCACTCTTTTATTCATCCACGAGAGAAGGGGAGAAACACAATACAGAAGGGGGGATCATCCCCATAACCAAAGAAAGTAGGAACGAAAGAGACGAAGAATACAATGGTAGAAGGAGGGAGGAACCTAAACCCCCTTCCCAAGCTCGCCTCTCTTCCCACACACTCACTCTTTTCCTTTTCACCTCACGGGCGCAGGGGAATGGAGCTTCTTCTTTTTTCTTCTGAGGGAACTCCCAGCTGAGCCGGAGTTTCTCCTCTGCTCTCTTCTTTTCTTCTCTCAGCTTTTTCTCTTCCAACTCTCTCTCTCTCCTTCTTTCTTCTTTTCTCCTCTTGACGGGTTCGTTACATATATATGGAGGTGGGGGAAGAAGTCTTCGGATCCCCCTTCCCGTTCGTTCCATTCTTCTCGTCCTCTCTGTGTCTGAAGCTCTCAAGTGGCCTGCAGGTGGGTAGGTTGATAGAGTAGGCATGGTGCCTCCACGAGATTGGCCGACGGTGACCGGCGGGGAAGCGACGTTCGGTGCGGAGCTCGAAGATTGCCATTCTAGGGAGCTTGAGGAGCTCGGGCGGTTGCACGTTGGTCAGACACGGGAGGCCTAGCCATTTTAGGTAAGTTCTCTCTGTTTGTGCCCGAAAATAGGTGATCGGACTGAAGACGGGACATCAACCAGAGCTAAAGCGGCGCAGGACTAAAATGGCGCGAGGCTCTGCGTGCTGGATTAGCATCCAAGAGGGGGCGCGCTGGTTATAAACATCAACAAGGGGCACGCCGGATTCAAGCATAAACAAGGGCGCGCCGGTTTTAGTAGCATATGGGGGGCGCGCCAGTTAAGCAAAGGGGGGAGCGCCGGTTAAGCAAAGGGGTGCGCCGCTTTAAGGCCCTTCCGTGCCGTTTTAAGCACCGAAAGGATTCTTTTCGAAGTCACGGCCGTTTATATGAATGTCGGCATTCTCAGAATGTTCCAGTTGCGATGTCTGGTCTCCACAATATTCCGTTCGCAACCTCCGGGACTCGGTCCCAGACTTTGCGTGACTTTTGATGCATGTTGAGACTGTGTCGGAGTTTCCGACTTTTCTTTGATTTAGCTCTCGGCGTGGCCGGTTGGAGAGTTGTAGCCATATCTCCCGCCTGGGGGGGCTTCCTTAACGGGTAGCAGACCACCAAGTGAGTTCTCGTCCTGATCGGGCGAGGTATGAGGTTTATTCGGCATTTTCATCTTCGGCTCGCTCTCGACTGTCGAGACATGCACGCCGCATGATCCTCATCGACATTTTTTGACGTCCACACTACTTACCAGTCCGTGCTGGATGGTGATTCGTAACGAGGGGACCTCTATCTCAATTGGCATCACAGCCTCCTACCCGTATATGAGGGAGTCGTGTGAGCAGCCAGTCGGGGTCTTGTAGAATGTACGGTAAGCCCAGAGTGCTTCGTACATTCTTTCTTCCCAATCTCTTTTGTTAGCCTTGACAGTCTTTGCTAGTAGAGTGCATAGCGTCTTGTTGAAGGCTTCTACAAGTCCGTTGGCTTGAGGGTAGTAGGAAGATGATGCCCTCCAATCAATCTTGTATTTATCGGCTAGTCGGTACACCTTCTGAATCTTGAAGTGACTGCCGTTGTCGGAGATGATTCGGCTAGGTACTCCAAATAGGAATATTATGTTTTGTCAAAAGAATCTGGCGACCAATTTTCCCGTCACTTCTCTCAATGCTACTGCCTCTGCCCACCTAGAGAAGTAGTCAGTAGCTGCTAAGATATTTTTGCATCCGGATGAAGATGCTGGTAGTGGCCCCACCACGTCTGTGCCCCATTGAGCGAACGGCCAACTTGGGATGGTAGGATGCAGTGGCACAGGTGGCATTCTTGACACAGTGGCATGTTCTTGACACCTATGGCAGGATTTGGCGAACTTGCAGCAGTCGTCAAACATAGAGGGCCAATAGTAGCCCAACTTCTTTATTTCAATTTTCATTTTCAGACTGGCTTGGTGTGCCCCGGCTGACCCGGCATGGACTTCTTGCATTACCTGCCCGGCTTCCCCTGGGGATAAGCAGTGAAGTAAGATCTTCCTTTAGGCATCCGCCATTATTCGGAACAACGTTCCATTCCTCATATCATAAGAGTCTTTGACTCTAAGGAGCTTCATTCTTTGTTCTTTCTCCTTCGGGAGTTGTTGGTGTTGAAACCAATGCAGGAGATGCTCTCGCCAGTTTGACTACTAGATTGCTTCTACAGCTGCCACTTCATTTGCTAGTTCATCGGCTAGAGCTTCTGTCACACTGGGGACCTACCGCCGGTTGATTAATGTTATATTCAGGCTTGTATCAGGCGGGACCGCCAAAGAACTGGCCAGCTTTGCGAGGGCGTCAGCTTGAGCATTCTGTCCTCGGTTAATGTGCTTGATGTTAATGAAATAGAATCTTGTCATCAGGCGGAGAGCCAGATGGTAATAAGGAATGAGTTCTTGCTTCCGTACATCAAACGCCCCTTCCAACTGTTTTATATCCAGCATGGAGTCCCCGAATGCTTCTAGCATCTGAATTCCCATGGATAGAGCAATCTGTAGCCCAATTATGAGGGTTACATATTCTACTTCATTGTTTGTGCAAGGCTTATTTATTGAATAGGATGTATGTATGACTTCTCCTTATGGAGATTTGAGAACTATGCCTGCCCCTGCCCGGACCCTGGCTGATCTAGTTGCTGAGGTGTCAATTCTGGAGGCGCCGTCAAAATATAGCTGCCATAGAGAGGGCCGCACTTGGCCGACTTCTAAGGTTTCATCTTCAGGAAGCTCTGGTTCCAGGGGACAGTCTTCAGGTACTGGATGCTTAGCAAAGAAGTCTGTGATAGCTTGGCCCTTGACGGCCCTTTGCGATACATAAGAGATATCATACTCCATAAGAATCACCGCCCATCTGCCTAGACGACCTTTGAGGGCTGGTTGGGACATGATGTATTTAAGCGGGTCCTCTTTGGAAATCAGCTTAACTTCATGCGACAGCATATAGTGTCGAAGCTTCTTGACCGCGAAGACCAGTGCCAGGCATATCTTCTCAATATAAGTGTACCTCTCCTCAGTTCTGACCATTCTTCGACTGAGGTAATAGAGGGCTTGTTCTTTTCCTTCTTCATTATTCTGGGCCAACATTGTCCCTAGAGAGTTGCATGTGGCTGCTATGTAGAGAATTAGCGGCCGTCCTTTCACCGATGTACCCAGCACTGGAGGAGTCTTTAGATAGTCTTTCAGCTTGTCGAAGGCTGTCTGGCATTCTTCATCCCAGTAGAAGGGAACATCTTTCATCATTAGCTTATGGAAGGGGTGGCATCGCCCCGACAAGTTGGATATGAAACGCGGGATGTATGCCAGGCGGACATGAAGAGATCTTAGCTCGGAGAGGTTCCTTGGAGAGGGTAACTCATGAATTGCTTTCATCTTTGTGGGGTCTGTTTCAATTCCCCGATATCTGACAATGAAACCCAATAACTTTCCGCTCGATACTCCGAATGCACACTTCATAGGGTTCATCTTTAATTCATACTGCCTCAGCCTCTGGAAAATAACTCGGAGGTCTTGCAGATGGTCTTCTTTCTTCCTGGTCTTGACTACCATGTCATCTATGTAGCATTCGACCTTATGGTAGAGCATCTCATCGAATATTTTGGTCATTGCCCGCTGATAAGTTGCGCTGGCGTTCTTTAATCCGAACGGCATTCTCTTGTAGTGATAAATGTCTTTGGGAGTTCGGAAGGCAGTGTGGACAAGGTCATGTTCCGCGATCCATATCTGGTTGTAACCGGATGACCCATCCATGAATTATAGGGCTTCATGACCAGTTGTTGCATCTATCATGACCTCCGTTATTGGCACTGGGAAGTCATCTTTGGGGTAGGCTTTATTCAGATCTCGAAAGTCAACACATATCCGAATCTGTCCATTCTTCTTTGTCACGGGCACGATGTTGGCTAGCCACATGGTATATTAATTTTCCTCGACGAAATCCGCATCAATGAGCTTGTCGACTTCCTTGCATATTTGAGTGATGAGCTCTGGCCTCATGCGCGGCGGCGGCTGCTTCACCGGTTTGGCCTCAGGGCTTATGGTTAGCTCATGCTGTGAGACTGCGGGGCTCAGTCCTAGCATTTCCTTGTAGGTCTATGCACAGCAATCCTGATATTCCTGCAGCAGCTGGATATATAGCCTCTACTCTTCAGTAGATAACTGGGTACTGAGGAAGGTTGGCCTAGGGTCATCCTCGTCCCCCAAGTTGATTTCTATCAGTTCATCGATTGTTGCTTGGCCACTATCTTCTATCTCCGGGAGTGCAGGCTGGAGGTCGACGAAGTCTGGTATGTCATCTTCGAGGTCAAGGACCTCTATCTCTTCATCTTGCCTTATCTGAGCTTCGTTAGAAACCTCTGGTTCGGCTGGTAGCAGCTGCATGAATTGCTCCACCAACAAGTCCACCTCAATAGTAGTTCCGAGGGGTGAGTTGACTGCATCCTCCCTTGCTGAGGGGGTTACAGTCGCTAGGGACTGGTGATTGTTTTTCATTAAGTTAGAGTAGCACTGTAGGTCCATGGTGCAGGGTGAGAAGGTCTCATCCCCTTGGATCACCATATCTTCAGTGGAGGTAGCTATTTCTTTTCTAGCAACACCTATCTCTTGATCAAGCTTGGGAGAAGCTTCCCTGACTGGTTCAAGAAGTGCCGACATCATCAATAGAGGAGGGCTATTGGAGGGAGGCAGCCCCGTTTCTTCAACATCTTCAGCTTCACTACTGCTAGATGTATCAAATTTGGCTTGAAGAACTGCTTCTTCAAGGTAGACCTGCTCCCAGCATCGGCAAGGGAACATAGCCTCTGATAGACTTCCCGGTTGAGCTGGTTTAGTGTACTCAGCTTCTGCTGGGGGTTCATCGAAAACTACCCCCAATGAGTTATCCTCAGTTGGGTAGAAAGCAGAAATGGTATCCACTTCATAGCATCCGCTATAAAAATATTCCATGAGGGTGAAGCCTAACCCTGGGTGCTGAGGGACACGTCTCATTTCTCTATCCAGGCTCGGGGGATACCATAGCTTCTGGAATGCTTCTTTTTTCTTGCGAGGCTGGCCAGAGTGGATGTGCTGCTTCTGGAACATCTTGGCCATTCGACTCGTTACAAATGTCAACCCCGGTATGGGAACCGACGGGTCTTCTATATCTCCAGGCAGATGATAATCCGTATCCTCCTGTGTAGGGTGATCCTCAGCTGTGTAGAACAGGCTGCTAGGGCCATCTTCCTACGCCACCTCCCAAGCTTTGAAAGGCTCGACAGTGGCATTATCGAGGCCGAGAATTGGCTTGGTAAGGCCCTCCGGGATTCCAATGTGGTCGTGTTGCTGGTCGACCCTGACTTCATTAGCTTCGGGGTAGATGGCGGGATGTGCTATCTGGCCCACATTCCCGGTGACAGTGATGTGTGAGACCGTCTTGGAATTAACATATCCACGCGGCGGCGGAGGGAACCATTTAGCTTCGGAGGTGCTTTTCGTTGTGCTGGAAGGGGTCTTGGATTCAGGGGCCTTCTGTGACCGTTCTGTATATAGAGGGGCATCCGCCAAGTGGCACTCGAACACTTCAAACGGGTGGAGATCAAGAAATACTCTTTCCTCCTTTCCCTCCAGGTTGTATTTGATGCACTGGTGGAGCGTAGAGGGCACCACCATGTTCTCATGTAGCCAAAGACGGCCAACCAGCACCTTGTATGAGGTGCGATAATCGATGACATGAAACTGCACCCTAGTGACAAAGTCTGCTAGAGTGAGTGTGAATTCAGCTACTCCTAGCGATACTTCACACTTCCGATTGAAGCCGGCAATATGCATATCCCCAACTTTTTGGAGACGCACGTTGAAATAGTGCCTCTCATATATCCTGTAGGGTAGGATGTTGACAGCTGCCCCGGGGTCCACCAGGATTCTGTTCAACTCCCTGCCATTTAGATGTCCCCTCATATACAAATGTCTGTTATGGCTGGTAGTGAAGAGCAACATATCCTCCTGAGTGAAGGTCATGCTGGCTTCCGGTAGTGCCTCAGCTAGGCAAGCTTCATATTGAGCAGGCGTCTGTAGAGCAGTAATAATCGCATGTCGGGTCTCTTCACTCAGAGAGAGGATTTCCCAGATAGTGAATCTTGCCAGGAGCTTTTTCAATAGCTTGACCACTCGACTTCCCGCTCGGACATTAGATAGCTTCATTTCTTCTGCCCACCTGGGTTTGGAAGAATCTTGGACTGCTACCCCTGACGGGCCTGCTTCATCAGACTCGGAGGCCACACCCTTCTGCTTAGGGTCGTCTCCTTGCTGTCCTTCACTGGCTGCTGTCGGGTGAGCTTCTACTTCCTCTGGGAATTCGACAGATTGTTGGAGTTGCGGGTATATACCCCCAGTTGCTGGTTCGACCCCTTGGCATAGTTGCTTCCCCTTTGACATCTTCACAAATTCTAGGAAGGAAGGAGCGACAGTGCTGCCCCCACTATGGTTGTATAGGCCTGACGGAGGAGGGATTTGGACTCCCCGAACTTCTGGAGGGGGTATTTTATAGGGTTGCTCCCCCCTGAAGATAATGTTGTGGTTGGCGGGCGGTTGACACCCCCACCTTCAGCCTGACCGGGTTGCATGTGCAGTAATAGCGTCTTCGGCCTGACTTTCATTGGCGGCGGGTGTGAAGCATATCTTCATCCTCCTCACCAGGCAAATTGAACAGAGTAGAGAGGGTGTTGCAGGAAAGGATTATACGCTTTGCAGCCTTGCTGGCCCATCTCTTCTTTCTTTGTCTTCTTTTCTTTTCTTCGGCTGGCGCTTGCCCCCAGAACAGGCTGCCATCCCTGTCTGATGTTTTGTCAGCTTCCTCTTCCTGCTTTAGTGAAAGCTGTTCTAGCTTCTGCCACGGGACATGATCCCATACTAGTAGAGGTTCTAGCTCAGGCTGTACATACTCATCTAGCCCATTTATGTAGTCCTGTAGCCGCCGGGCTTCTAGACTAATTTCCTTTACTGCCGGCAACGGAGTCTGCCTCCTCTAGTTGTGGGTAGGTATTCTGATGACTGCAGGTGGGCTGGTCCACACAGGTGTTGCCACTGTGAGCGACGTCACGCGGTTCGGGGTGCGAAGAGGATGCGCAGCGCGCGGGCTCCTCTTTTTTGTTCGCTGCAACACAGAAATAAGAGGAAAGAGAAGGGGCCACCACGGGAGATTGCTCCGGTGGGGCGAGCGGGACAAATGTAATATAGCAAGATATGGGGGTTAAACGGCCATAGCGGGAAGTGACTCGCCGCGACCTCGGGGGGACGAGAATGGTGCAGAAATTAAATAGCAAGAATTGAAACGGCCATTGGGGAAGTGACTCACCGCGGCCTCGAGAATATGAGCAGATAAGAATATAACAGAATATAAGGAGAATATAAAGAGAGGGAATTTAAACGGCCATTGGGGAAGTGACTCGCCGTGGCCTCGAGAACATGAATAGATAAGAATATAATATATAAGAACGGGAATTTAAACGGCCATTGGGGAAGTGACTCGCCGCGGCCTCGAGAACAAGATGTGATCGCCAGGGGCCGAAAGACCCCAAAATAAAGAAAGTGATCGTGCCTACCTCAAGAGCAGGAGATGGCGGGTTGCTTCTTCCTCCCCCTTCGGCCGATCGACGGAGAGGACTTTCCTTGGGTACCCTTGCAAAACAACGACAAACAAGTAACGAGTGGATTAGAAAGATGAAGGTGTAGTATTCAAATCCTTGCGATAAAAATAATAAAATGATGGCAAGACACACACCTGGTTGGTGTTGTCTTTTAAACCCCTCTCGGACTCGAGTAGGAGGAAAATGAGATGATGGATGCAAGAAGTATATAAGAAGATGTGCCCTTATGAAGGGGGATAGATGATGCGAGACGATGAATGCAAAAGAACTAAGAAGAAGAGGAATGGATTGGCTTATTGGATGTGCCGATGGTGAAATCCGGCGGAGCTCCGGCAGCGTAGGGATGGCGTGGAAGCGCGGTGGATGAAGATGACCTTCCTCTCGCGAGCGTGGGCACCCGAGAAGCCGGCAGAACCTCCACCTACAAAAGACCCCACGGGTTAGAAAATGACTCCGGTAGCCTCTGGGCTCCGACAGCCTATCGGATCTCTTCGAAGCTCTCTCAGAACTGAGGGGGTGGGCCTCTGTTTATAGGGCTCCGGAGGGTGGAGGCGTCAAGGACCCTGGACACCTCCATCAGGGCCGAACTAATATTTTATTCTATTTTTATTAAATTTTTCGAAATAATTTTGTGGAGGCGTCTAGGGCCCTGGACGCCCCTAATAGGTCCACCGAACACCACCGACGGCCGCACGCGGTTTGACACAACGCGTAGTTTTGTGAGCGGCGCCTCGTGATTTTGAAATGGGCGCGTCCAGCGAGCTGGACGTCTTCATAATTTGACTTTTTTCACACACGACAAACCGTCGTTCGGTGGGCGGCGCCCGTGAGGGAGTTGATGGAGGCGTCCAGGGGCCTGGACGCCTCCATAAATATATTATTTTTATTTTTGTTTTGTCTTTTTATGCCAAAGCTGGCATTACATATTTTTTATTTTTGTTTTTATGGAGGCGTCCAGGGGCCTGGACGCCTCCATTAATATATCATTTTTTTTATTTTGTTTTGTCTTTTTATGCCAACTGGCATATATATATATTTTTTATATTTGTTTTTATGGAGGCGTCCAGGGGCCTGGACGCCTCCATTAATATATTATTTTTTATTTATGTTTTCGGTTTTGAAAAATAAAATTAAAAGAATGGGGGCGTCCAGGGGCTTGGACGCCCCCATTAAGACCCACCCGGGTCCTCGGACAAGCGTTGGTGGCCGCCCGGCAGACACCCTTCTTGGTTCCGGAACCTCCTGATGCGTCTGACTGGTGTTGATGCCGTCCGAATGCCGTGACGAGACGATTCCGGATGCCGAAAAGGGCGGAAGAAGACTCAAGAAAAGGAAGCACTCGAGCGATTCAAAATGCGTAAGCCGTTGCGGGGCGTTGCATAGTAATATGAGACTTTCTCGGGAGACGTCAGGAATGGCGTGTCTACAGCTGCCCCGCCTTGGCGTCTGCTTTGCAAGGGAGCGACACGTAGTGGAATGGTATCGAAGTGGAGTGAAATGAAGTGGGAGCGGAGTGATAAATTGATGCCAAGGTGTGATGAGACACGCTTCTGACGTACTGTTTGGAATTTTTCCTGAAGTTTCAATGAGGCGACCTTGAAGGAGGTCGTTCAAGTCTTGACGGTTGCTTGGACAGAGATCAAAGAAAGCAGGGTGAAATGTGCACTCAGGTACGAAAAATAAAGGAGACCAACTTCTCGGTGTAGAAGTACCTGGGTCATAAACCTGCAGGTTTCACCTTTGGGAGCGGTTACCAGCTAATGTGGAAGTGCTGCAGCCAAGGTGGGTCAAACAAGGTAAAAAGGAATATCTGAGGGTCTGTCCAAACAAGGGTCTCCTTTTGGAAGAGCAACGTAGGGCCGTTTCAAGGAAACTCAGTATTTCATTCGGAGTGGAATATCTCATATTTGTAGGAATTGAAGCACAACGGCTTTCACAATCGAATCACTTGAATGATCTTCCGCAATAAATCAAAGTCCTATATGAATGCATGCTGGGTTAAAATAAAAATTTAAAACAAACTAAAATAGAAAATAGCCAAGGATAATATAGTCAACTTGTTAAGAACGGGTCAGGATACCGATCCGGTGAGCCGACATTGGGCTGGGGCCCGTTTATCCGCGCACCAACTCACTGAATGGAACCGTCGTCCCCATGCTACCACAAGTTAACGGCCTATCCGTACAACCCAAATTCTTCCGGGATCATCACTATTTTTGTTGAAGGGGAACTCAAATCCCAGATTTGTTCGGGTCGCAAGGTCCTTGACATGTTCTAGTAGCGTAGGTATCGTATACTATGATGCATGACATGGTAGGACCAACCATTGAAAGGTGGGACAGGAGACAGGACAAAGACGTCTGTTAGTAAAACCTGCACAGACTAGCAAAGGTTAGCAACATCAGAAAGTAGCAGAATCACAGCAGAATCGCACCACAGTACAAAGGAGATCCAGACAAAATCTTGACAATGACCACTGATGTGACATGTTCCGTCCTGTAGCGATCTTCCCTTCCTATAAGAACTCCCCTTAGGCTAGTTCATTCAAATGTACCAAGGTGGGTTTTGGAAGCTCAGGAGAGGAAAGAGAGGAGAATCTAGAGATTTTCAGGATGGAAGGAGAGTCTTCCCGCGTTATGAAGAGGAGCAGGCCTAGCAGCGAGATCAGGCGACTCTCCGACCTCGAGAGTCATTTGAGTGGGACGATCATGTCGCATATGGTAAGATGATTCATTTCAAATTTCTCCTCGTGAACCTTCTTCTTACTACCTTCCTTTCTTCTTCTTTCTTTTCTCTTCCAGCCATATCCACTCTTCCCAGGCCCGAGGAAGTTTTCCAAACTGCCATGGCTTTCAAAGCTAACTTCCAACATCTCCATCGGCATGAGGGCCATACTCTCGAAGTGGCATCTGCAGGGGCTCCTTATTCACGCCAAACACTATGAGAAGATTCGTATGGACTGGGCGGCTATGGGCGCACTTAAGGAGATCTGGCATCCCCAGACCCACACTTTTATCTTTCCGACCTTCGAGGTGACCATCCTCCTCGAGGAGGTGGAACTTCTGCTCGGATTGAAGAAATTCAAGAGTGACGGGAAGGTGAAGGCTGTGCGGATGCTGACACGGGGGACTTCCAAAAGCGTCCTTGGAAGCTTCATGCCGCCCGACGCAGCCAGAAAGGTCCGTACTCAAAAGGGGATCGATCTCCAAAAGCTTGCGGAGTGGGTCATGGATGCCCTGAGAGGGTCACCAGACGATGACTATTTGGAGGGAATCATGAAGGGGTTCACCATTTGTCTGGCGGGTGCTCTCTTGTTTCCTTATACCGACAACATGGTGGAGGAAGACCAACTGAGTGCTATCTGCGGGATCTGGGGTGGAAAGAGGGTGGGACCCGCTATCCTCGCCTACCTGTATAGTGGCCTTACTGCCTCGAGTATGGGTAAGCCTCCTTTTGGTTGCGCACTTGTCCTGAGTTGCTGGCTGGATTTGCATTTCAAGTTTGATCACCGTGAGGGAATGCCAACCGCTTCGAAGCTCTTCCAACAAAGCCCTCTTCATCACATAGCCGACGTGTTAGGGTTCGGTGGTACTGTAGTGAACCGCGTTCCGTGGCTGAAGAAACGTGAAGACTGGCGGTCTCACTTCCGCACCGTGACACAAGGCTTCTTTACTTGCGCACCGGCATGTTTGCTTTCGCTTGATCTCCTTATGAGGCCTTCCCCCGAAGTTGATCTTCAATTGATCGGCGCGACCGAGTTTGTCCTTTATAACGTGCATCGATGCTGCCTCCAGGTCGGCATTCCATGCCATTCGTTCCCACTATCGACTGGCATCGTTCCTTTGAAGAAGAGAGAGTTGGGTACTAAAGCGAATGTGAAGGAAGCGAAGGCCGTCAAAGCACCCTGGAAGACAAGTGTCGCGGGAAAGGCCTTAGCGCACGTGGGGGAAGAATGTGAGCTGTGGAGGGCTTATGTAACTGAACTGGGGAAGTTAAGGCCTAAGGCGCCTAAGCCCCTGATGTAGTTCATTCTGCTTTTCTGATGGAATAAAATCTGGCATTTGGCAGTTTTGGACCAGTTCCCTTAATTATTATTATCTTTTTTGTGGTTTTTCTTTTTCTTTGTGGTTTTTCTTTTGTTTGGATTATATACATACTCTTATCTTTTTTACTTTTATTATATATTTTTTTTGAAATTTTTATGATGGGGGCGTCCAGGGGGCTGGACGCCCCTAATTTTTTATTTTATATTTTTTAAGTTTTTTTGTTTTGGGGGCGTCGAGGGGCCTGGACGCCCCAAATTTTTATTAATTATAATATTTTGGGTTTTTATTTTGTGGGCGTCCAGGGTCCTAGACGCCCCAAATTTTTATTAATTATTTTTTTTGGTTTTTTTGTTTTGGGGGCATCCAGGCGCCTGGACGCCCCTAATTTTTGAATTTTGAAAAAAAATAAAAAAAAGGTGGGGGCGTCCAGGCACCTGGACGCCCCAATCAGAGTGGTTTCTATATATATGGGGGGCCTCACCCCCTGCTCACTTGTACTGTTCATTCTGACGACCCCGTCACCCCAGACGACCCATTCTTAGTCCCAATGGAGCGAGGAGGATCGAGCCAGGGTCCAGAGAAGTGGAAACGATGGGCTCGTCGTCCGAGGAGGATGAGGGATGATGCCGAGGAGGCCGTAGCAGAGGAGATTGCTGCGGAGGAGGGGATGGAGGTGCCTCTTCTGGCCGCTGAGGCCGCTGCGGGTGTTGGCGACGTGGGAGAGGACGATCACGACCTGGTAAGCCCTTCGGAACTCTCACTCTGTGGTTCAATAGGCTAAACGGACGGGCGAGAGGCTGTGAGAGAAGGCCGGTGAGTGAGGGAAAGGAGGCGTCCAGGGCCCTGGACGCCTCCACATTTTCTTTTTCTTTTTGTTTATTTGTTTATTTACGTAAATAATAAAATAGGATTAAAAATAAGGAGGCGTCCAGGACCTGGGACACCTCCATAATAATATATATATTATTAATATATTTTTTTGTTTTGGGTTTTTCTATAAATAAAATAAGGAAAATAGAGAGGAGGCGTCCAATGTACTGGACGCCTCCATAAAAATCCTAAAATGTTTTAAAGATAAGATAACATAAAATAAATAAGTAGAATATATAGTGTTATTGCTTAATATTATTCATGATGCTGATGTATTTTTTATTGGTTTTGTGGTGTGCGGGGTGTGATGAAAGGACGGATCAGCTGGTCCCTAGTGGTGGCAGCATACCGTGGGCTGCCGGACTTCTAGAGGGCGCGTGTGGACGCCATGGGCTTTGGAGCTTTCCTTAGGATCGAGCCCTTCCGGCTCGACCTTCCTCTTATCCAGGCATTGAGGGAGCGGTGGCACGCACCGAGCCGGGCGTTTCTGATGCCCTGGGGGCACATGGTGCCGACACTAGAGGACGTGGCTCGGATCACTGGGTTACGAGTTGACGGAGAGGCGGTCAGCGGGGTCACCTATCCCGACTACCGAGAGAGTGCCCTGGACCTGCTGTGGTTAGAGACGAGCGTGACTGACAGGGACAGCAGGGTAGTCGGCTGAGTGGAGATTATGGAGGCGCTTGGATTCGTCGACCCGCGCCAGCGGGTCAGCGAGACTGGAGCGGAGTTTCTAGCACGACTGGAGGGAGATGCCCGTGCAGCTTTCACCCAGGACCCGAGCGAGCGGGAGCTGGTGGATCTAGACCTCCGGAGGTTTCTTTTCTTCTTCCTGGGCCGCCTTCTACTGGGGACGAAGGGGGATGGCATCCACTGCAGCTTCCTCGGGATTCTGGCGGACCTTGACAGAGTGGGGCACTACGCGTGGGGGGCGGCTCTGCTTGCCCATTTGATTGCTGATCTCTCCCAGACTTCGGAGAAGGAGACGACAGTCAGTGGCTTCGCACCTTTTCTCCAGGTAAGCATTTTATTTATGCATTCCCACAGTTAAATATGTAATTATTGTACTAATGATGTATGATGGATGCAGGTGTGGAGCTATTACTATTTCCCGATGGGGAGGGCTAGGCATGGGAACAGGAGGGCCGTGCCTCTAGCGTGGCGGTGGAGGCCGGTCGTGGTTGCAGCACCCCACGGCTACCAGCTGGCGTCACTTCGTTGGGAGCTGAGCGAGTATCCCGAGGCCATGGTATGATGCGTATGGTTTTTTGTGTTTTCTTATGTGACTGAATGGCAACTAATATGATGTATGTATGATGATGTAGGTGGTGTGGAGACCCTACCTGGGCATGGGCGACGCTGGCCAGCCTTGGGTTGTACCGGGTCTTCCTCGTTTCAGGCGGGACGTGTGGGTCCATTGCCTGAACGAGATCGAGCCGCTTCGGCTGAGGCTGGTTATGAGGACGTTGGGGCTAGCCCAGGAGTGGGTTGATGTAGAAGAGCCGGCCCGCATCGGGCGGAATACCACGGGGAAGGTGAAGATTGTGGACTGGCGTATGCGCTTCCCGGCACAGTACCAGGACTGGCAGCAGGGCGAGGTCCCAGTGGTATCTCATGTACAGGACAGCACAGATTACATGAGACGATATCGAGCTACATACGGGGACCGCCTCTCCTTGGGTGGTATGGCAGGGGTAAGTGAAATGAAACTGCTTCACCCTTCTATATGTATATGCATGTGGCAGTAACTTATGTGCAATGCAAGATGCTCGTGACAACATGATTGCCGACCTGCGGGCCCAGCTGGCAGACGCCAGGCGGCAGTTAGTGGCCATCCGACAGGAGTTGGAGATCCTGGTGAGTCTATGCAATGCATTTTTTGTGACCTAGATTTTTGATGCTTAGCCTTTGACTGACGTTTGCCCCGTGTTTCAGCGAGCCCACCAGACAGCGGCAGCCGGGACGGCTGGTGGAGCGGGTTCCAGTTCGCGGGGCCCTCCTCCGGAGGTTTCTGCCCTCCAGGAGCAGCTGGCGTATACGGTGGCTCGGGCTGAGGAGGCCGAGCGTGACCGCGAGGCTCGAGTGAGTGCTTGCTTGGCCCTGACCCTCTTCTAGTTGCTTTCCTTCTATCACTACTCTCTTACGGTGCATGCGTGCTTTGACAGGTGGCCGAGATTCAGGAGGCCCTGGCCCGTGCAGTTCGTGCTGAGCAGGAGCGCGATGCTTGGGTGGCAGAGCGTGACGCCCGGATTGCGGAGCTAGAGGAGGAGCGGCGACGGGAGGCTGAGGAGCTTCCTCCCGACGTAGTGGATCTGCGGATCGCCCTCGAGCTGTCGAGGAGAGAGGCGATGAGGGAGAGAGAGGAGAGGGAGAGGGATAGGGAGAGCGTGGAGAGAGAGAGGGAGAGGGATAGGGAGACCCTAGAGAGAGAGAGGGAGAGGGATAGGGAGATCATAATAAAAGAAAGGGAGTACAGGATGGCAGAGCGATATCGAGATTGGGACGAGAGGAGAGCTCTGGTGGCTCAGGTGTCAGAGCTCCGGCTGAGTCTTGGCACGGCGGAGGGGAAACTTCGGGAGAGTGAGGAGCGATATCAGAGGGCGAAGGAGCGCGGGGCGCAACTTCGTCAGTCCGGTTCCTTTTCTGTGGGCAGCTTTCTAGTTTCTTCGGCCGAGCAGCGTCGCCGCACCTTGGAGGCTGGCATGGTGCCACTTGGAGAGGCGAGCACGGCTTCTCAGGGCTCGCAGAGGTCGCAGAGGCCCCCTAGGGATCCCCGTCAGAGGAGGGAGGAGAGAGATGACCAGGAGGGTGGTGGTGAGAGTTAGAGAGTTGTTTGTACACCCCACCGTCCTCACTGTATGATGTACTTTTGACTGTTTGTATGAAATGGATTTCGTGTCGTTCCTTTTGTCGTGTGCCCTTTTCCTTCCTGCACTTTCTTTCACACCACGTTGTTCACGCTTCACGGGACTTTGCCCTGGACAGGAGGGAACTACTTTGCATGGAGGTTTCTTTTTTTGTTCCCCTTTTTTTCGCTTTCTTTTGGGCGCGTCCAACCGCGAGGACGCGTCTTAATCCTCAAATTCAAATTTAAAGTGACGGGTGGCCTTCCTTCTCCGTGCCTTACCCGCAAACGAGCCCGCCTTCCGCCGAAACTTGCTCGCCCGTCTTTGTCTTCTTCCCCTCGATCGATGGAGTTCGGCGGTCTGGACCACGGTGAAGGTGGAGAGGGACGCGGGACCCCTCGCCCAAGGAGGGACGCGCCAGAGCACGGAACGGCGTCTATGGAGGAGGAAGGGCCGCTTCGGGCCCCCGCGGGACCCGAGGGGCCCGATGTCGCGGAGGGAGGTGAACACGGTCTGGTAGGTGCTTGGTTTTCCCCCTCTTTGATCCATTTTGAGTTTTGAAGCAAGCCGTGCGAGGGGGGAAAGGGTTCGGCGAGTGTTGCAGTTAAATGATGGATGCGTCCTAGACAAGGGACACGTTCTTTTTGACTGATGTGGGACCCTTTTCTTGGTGCAGGACATGGCGAGGACCCTGAGCGTGGCCGATGAGTGGGCGAGTGCGGACGAGCCGAGCCGCGTCAGGAGGGAGAGTCGCGACAAGGCGAGGCTCGAGGACTGGCACGTATGTCTTCTTGGACAGCAAGGGAGTGTATTGGTGCAGGACAACGTCGACTTCCTGCGGCGGCAGAGAGAGAGTTATGCGGGGCTTCCCCAAGCTGGGGACACGCGTGGGGTCGGCGGCTCGCGCGCCCAACTGTCAGAGGCTTGGCGGCAGCTGGCCGTCGCTCAACATGAGCTGTCGCTCCTGGTAAGTTACGTGCCGCACTTTTATCTTCAGATTTGGAGTTTTACTGACGGCCGTTGTTTATTTTGTTCCAGCGTGCCCAGCAGATAGCGACGGCGGGGATGATTGGTGGCGCATCTTCTAGTTCCTCGGCCCCTTTTTTCGAGATTGCCTCCCTCTGGGAGCAACTTGTCGGTGCGGTGGCTCGGGCCACCCGGGCAGAAGAGGAGCTTGATGCCTGGGTGGCGACTGTAACAGAGCTGCGGCATCGTGGTGAGGAGAGACCTTCTCCAGACATCCTGGAGTTAAGGGTTCTTCTGCAGATGATGAGGAGAGAGGCAGAGAGAGAGAAAGTCGAGAGAAGGTCCGAGCGATAGCGGGATCATACCGAGAGGAGGGCCTTGGAGGCCCAAGTAAGGGACCTCCAACTGGGCCTTCAGGCCATCGTGCAGAGGCTAGGAGGGATGGAGACGCGCTACGAGAGAGCGCGAGAGTTCGGGGAGCGACTGCGCCTGTCTGGTCGCTTTGCCGCTAGTGGCGTCTTTGCCACGCCATGGGAGGAGCAGCGAGTCACTGCTGCGGAGTAGGCGCCAAGAGGCGAGGAAGGTGCTGCTGCACGAGGATCTCGGAGGCTTTTGAGGGACCCGCACGTCAGGGGAGAGGAGGGGAGCGCCCAGAGAGATGAGTGATGATGAGGATCGGCGAGCTTGTGGACTCGCCTCCTCCTTATGATTGTAGTGTTTATGACAGCTTATGTAGAATTATGAATGGAGTGATTTGATTTTCTGCTGCTCGTTTGTTCTCTTGTGCATTCCTTCTTCCCTACACTTCCTCTCCTTTGCACTGTTCCCATGTGATGGGTCTGCCGAGACTCCACCCCAAGCAGAGAATCGCGTCTTGTTGTGACCATTTCCCACGGGAATCTGCCGTCGAAGTCAATAATGACGGCCCTAGCCCCTTTTCTCGGATGTTGTGTCAAATTTTGCGGACGTCCTTTAAAACATGAAAGGGTTTCCCTATACAACATAGGGGGCTAGTCGTCATATTCTTCGTCCAATCAATCACCATGTGCGAGCGGTGAAGTGACACACGGGACAGCATGGCAGGTTCCTCATTGCGAGGGCTATCATTAACAGGTGATGGAGGTAATCTTGGCCCGCACTCCTTCCATTTCTATAAATTCTTGTCCCTTTTATCTTCCCAGGTATATCGAGAGCTAACTCGAGGAGCACAAGTTTTTACGGGAGAGGAGGAGTTCAAAATTCTAAGAGTTGGATGGAGGGCGAATCTTCCCACTCCTCGAAGAGAAGTAGGTCTAGTGGTAGTAGTTCCAGGAGGCTTTCGGTCCTCGAAGGACATTTTAGTGAAAGGGCCCAATCACAACTCGTAAGCCAAGTTTTCTTGCCCTTTTTTCCATTCTTTTTTCTTCCTTTCTTTCTGACCAAACCTCCTTTCCATTCCCTGCATGCGTAGGGTGTGATGAAATCACAGATCTCATGGGAGTTGGTAGTGGCAGCATACCGAGGTCTCCCAAATTTTCAGAAGGCCCGGCTAGACGTGATGGGTTTTGGCACCTGCCTTCGGATCGAGCCGATCCAGCTCGACCTGGTCCTGATCCAAGCCTTGTGTGAGAGATGGGACCCAGTGAGTCGGGCATTCCTGATGCCCTGGGGGCACATGGTGCCCAGTTTGGAGGATGTGGTCCGGATAACAAGCCTGAAGGTGGAGGGCGAGGCAGTGACCGAAGTCACTTACGCGGACTACAGAGAAGGTGCCCAGAAGTTACTGGGTTTGGACCTAGATGGTCGGAAAAATAGGTCGGTAGCTAGGGCGTCCCTCATGGATGCATTAGGGCTCACCGACACTCGTCGGCGGGACGATAAATCCTCAGAAGAGTTCATGGAAAGGATGGAAATAGGATGCCGTACCGTGTACTGCACAGATTTCGGCGACTGGGAAAGATGCAACATAGATTTGAGGAGATTTCTCCTCTTCCTTTTGGGGAGATTGGTACTGAGCTCGAAAGGGGACGGTATCCAATGTCGCTTCCTGGAGCTGCTGTCAGACCTTGAAAGAGTAGGGTATTATGCCTGGGGAGCCGCCATGCTAGCACACTTGTTTGCAGGCCTATTCCAAGAAACGGATCGTGAGATGACTGTGACTGGTTTCACACCATTCATCCAGGTATTTTTTTAGTTTTGCTTGTTTTGTATTTTTTGTGTTTTTGCAAGGTTCTGATCACCTGCGTCGAGCAGCTGTGGAGCTATTATTACCTCCCTATGGGGAGAGCTCGGCATTGGCGACCCGCGATGGTGCCGCTAGACAGGCGGTGGGAACCCATCATGAGTGCGACACCCCTAACCTACCAACTGATGGTGCTAAGGCGGGAGCTACAGGAGTTCCCTGCAGCGATGGTAAACTGGAGACCCTACTCAGACATGGTCGATGCCGACCAGCCGTGGGTTCTAGCAAGTCGTGCCCGGTTCGGACGGGAACTGTGGATGCACTGCCTGAATGAAATCGAGCCGCTTCGGCTACGATTAGTTATGAGGACTTTAGGACTGGCTCAAGAATGGGTGGATTCAGCTGTGCCACCTCGTGTCGGGAGAAAGACGCGGGGACCGGCGACCTGCATTGACTAGCGCGTGTGATTCCCCGAACAGTATGAGGACTGGCAACGGGGTGGCACGATTGTAGAATCACAGGCGCGGGATAGCGAGGACTACTTACGTCTATATAGGACAAAGTACGCAGAGCGGTTCCAACCCCGGGGACTTGTGGAGGTAGGTTTCCCCTTTTTCTCTTTTCTTCTTTCTCCTTTTCTTGGTTTTCTGGTGAAAAATGCTGACTCGTAAGGCTGCAGGATGTCCGGGATGCCATGATAGCGAATTTACGAACTCGCTTGGTAGAGATGGAACAACAGTTGGGTAATGCCCGCGGAGCTACGAGCGCCTTGGTAGGTGTACAGTACGTTCCTAATTAAAACCCCAGATTCCAGATGTTGGCTGCTAATTCACGCGGTCGTAGCATGCCCAGATTGGCGCGGCTTCCCCAGCGATGGGAGTAGATGGTGCCTCTTCCAGCTTGTGGATTCCCACCTCAGAACTTGACTTGCTTCATGAGCAACTTGCTCACGCCATGCAGCGTGCTGCGGAGGCAGAAGGGATGCTCTCTATACAGGTAAGAGTCTCAGTGTTGAGTTCTCCTTGTTTATGCCTTATCGTGTATCTGAGATGGTACACTCGGCAGGAAAAGGAGACGGAAGAAGCGCTTGGCCAAGCTGCGCAGAAGGAGGCTAGGATAGCAGGACTGGAGAGGGAACTACGGCGTCATCCTGATGACGACTTCTCTAGGGATGCTGTGAAACTGAGGATCACTCTCCAGTTGGAGAGGGAAGACCGCGAGAGAGAACGTGCAGAGAAAGAAAGAGACGCAGAGAGAGAAAGAGCCAACAGATTGACTGAAAGGGAGGAACGAAGGGCCATGGAGGCCGAACTATTCAAACTCCGAATCAGCCTTGGTCTTGCTGAACAGTGGCTGAGAGATTGTGAGGAGCGCTATCGAAGAGCACGAGAGCGTGGCTTTCGTGTTGGTAGCTTCTCTGCTGCTTCCGTAGATCAACGCCGGGATGTGGGAATAGGAAGAGGAGTACAGAGCGGTAGGAGTACCGCTTTTCGTAGTTGGGTAGCACCTTTGAGAGCGTTTTACCAGGAGAGTAGTGGGACGAGTAATGCGGAGAGAGAGGGTGGAACTTGATGTAATTTTTTTGGTTTTTGGAATAAAATACAAGGTTTGGTTTGTTTGGTTTTCACCTTTGCTTCTGTTGCCTGAATCCCTGCACACATCACTGAAACAAACAAATCAGAATTTATGTTCTGACTTGGCCCCTTGCTCAATAAGCAAATGGTCACTGTGACTGTCCTTGATAACTGGTCAAGGGGCCAAGCCTTTATTTAACGAAGGCAAGGGAAAGATGCGGTGATGATAAATGCGACAGGCAAGCACACTAATGCAAGCGGTATTAAAAGTGAGATGCTGCACGCAAATGCAATCATGCAAAATTGATTTGTTTTCTTTTTATTTTTGGCATTTTTTTTGTTTTATCATAAAAAGATTTTTTTTGTTTGCAAATATGTACATTTTCTCTTGTCTATTTTTTTTTGTTGCTTTTATCATTTCAATTTTTTTGTTGCTAACGCCTGGCAAGCACCCAAATGGCACCTAACCTACGTGAGACAGGGGTTTCTTACTAACCTCTCAGGTATCCCAAGTGCACATCTAGGTTGATTTGGGCCTCTAGACCCCTCGAATGATGATCCCGCCGGCTAAGACTTACCCTGATGACAATACCGCCATGCCATGCTTAGGCTCCCAGTCGCTTCCGACCACAGGGATTCACCCAAAAGGTGTTCAAGGTAAATGATTTGCCCGACCCGGGTCTGTTTCCTCACAACTCTAGATGGTATATGATGGAACACCCTGGAACCCCAATGACCAATCGCGCGACGCTGACCCGGAATCAGACGCCGTCGCACCCATAGGTGACGCGCTTGCATTGGCCTAAGCCCGAGGTTAAACAAGAAGACATCAAGGTGATAAACAGGGGTCTTGACCAGCCAGAAACACGGAGACTCCTTCGCAGCGATAGCTTTTGCTTTTCAAAGTAGGCTACCAAATATGTATATTAAAATAAGGTCACAGACCCTGGGCAGTTTTCACCCTTTAGAAACTCCATCGAACCTTCATCTTTAGAGGGAGAAGGAAGAGTGTAGGGGATAAACCTCCTGAGAGGACCGGCAAAGCAGTTACCCCGGCGAGCGAATAAGGGCCCATTAACTCTTTCCTTTTGGATAACTTCGGACCAAATCTCGAGCATTTACATTCCACGGCCCCTGTTGTGGATTCATACTTTTGCTTTGAGGGGTTCCGTTTATCGCAACAGGCACGGTCACGACCAGGCTTTTCTCTTGATTTTGATTTTGTATTTCTTTTTATGAGGGAGATATAGTCATTTGACGTTTGTGGGCTCCCTTTTGTATGCCTGCGGGGACACTGCCCTCTTCTTGTGCTCTGATCGATGCTCGAGGAAATGGATCCTACTCTTGCCTTTGGGGTTTGAGTTTTGGTTTCTCATGCTCAGCGTTTTAAGGGCGCCGACTGTCTCATTTGGTCGAAGAGAAAAGAATAAAGATTACAGCTTCCGGAGATCTTCTGGGTGACGCTCCACCGTAGGTGATGCTACCGACTTTTTTTTGAATAAAATACATAAGTGAGCACATGTTAGCTTCCTTCGAGCGAGCATAGGCCGACGTGGCCGGACAGGGATCTCCACGGTTCTGGCAAACCAAGACCCGGTGACTACCAAGCCTTAATGGACCCTATCCTAACATGAAGGTTAGATGCAGGAACTTAACTACATGGTGACTGCTAGGCATCGGCATTTTGAATTTTTCATATTTTTAGTGGTTTTCGATATTTCTTTATTTTTGATGTTTTTATCTTTTCATCATTTTTTTTGTTTGTGCTAAGGGTAGTATTTCTTAAGATAAAGCCCATTCCAAGGGTGGGATAACTCGGTCCCTTCGGCGTTGACTAGCTTGTAGGCGTTGCCAGGGTACACAGCTTGAATTACAAATGGTCCTTCCCAATTGGGTTGGAGCTTAGAACGCGGCCCTCCAGGTTTGACAAAAATTCTTTTTACGACCATCTCACCGACTTTGAATTTTCTCTCAACGACTTTCTTTTGGTAAAAGCGAGCGAGTCTATTTTGATACACACGCGCGTGTTCGGCAGCGGCCAGCCGCTTCTCATCCAAGAGTTCCAACTGGGCGAGGAGTGAATTACGACGATCGTCGAGGGGAAATTCCTCGTCCAATTGTACCCTGAGAGAAGGGATCAGAGTCTCGTACGGGACTACCGCTTCCATACCATAAGTAAGGGCAAATGGAGTATGCCCGGTGGGGGTACGGATTGAAGTGCGATAGGCCCATAGGGCTTCGATAAGTTTTTCTGGCCAGTCTGAAAACTTACTAGACTCGCAGGTTTTTTTGATGATTTTGAGCAATGTTTTATTGGTGGCCTCCGCTTGGCCGTTACCTTGTGGGTAATAAGGCGATGAATGATGCAATGCAATTGGGTACCTTTTGCAGAGGTCCTGTAGGTCCTGAGAAATGAACTGTGGCCCATTGTCGGTGACGATTGTGCTTGGGACGCCGAATCTAGCGAGGATGTTTTTCATGATGAACTTGTAGACTGTTGACGCCTTGATTTCCACGTAAGCTTCAGCTTCGGCCCATTTGGTGAAGTATTCCGTCACAGTAAGGATGAAAGATTTCTGCTTGGTGAGGGAATTGAGATCACCTAGGGGACCAATGATGTCGAATGCCCACATGGAGAAAGGCCACGGGGAGGATATTGGATGAAGTGAGGAAGATGGTGAATGGATTTTATCGGCGTGAAGTTGACACTTGACACACCTACGGACATAGACAGCACAATCTTATTCCATAGTGGGCCAGTAAAAGCCTTGCCGAATGATCTTTTTGGCGAGCATCTGACTATTCACGTGGCCACCGCACACACCCGAGTGCGTCTCCTCTACACATTTCCAAACCTCATCGTCACCAAGACATCTTAACAGAATACCAGTAAGGCTCCTCTTATAGAGTAGACCTCCAACCAATGTATATTTCTGAGCCACCCTTCTTATGGCTTTCTTGTCCTCTGTGGTGGCCCCTTCAGGATAAGACTGATCTTGGCAGTATTTGATAATTTCATAGAACCATGGTTTCTCTTCATCAGCCAGTTCTTCTTCAACCTCTGCCAACATGCTCTCCCTCTTCTCAAGGATATCTTCCTACAGGATCTTTCTTGCTATCCTGTCTTTGATATTTACGTAGGAAGCATCATCGATTGCAGGGGCGTGAAGTTTATAGATGGAAATGGACTTAAACCATCTTCCTAGAGGGAACCTTATGGATGATGCCAACGAGGCGAGGGCATCGGCGAGAATATTCTGATGACGAGGGACATGAACAAAGATCAGTTTGGCGAACAGTTTGGCAAAGGCAGCAGTGAGTTCTTGGTATGGCTTGAGTTTGGGATCGCGAGTGCGATATTTAGTGAGCACCTGGCGAAGGATGAGTTGACTATCACCTACGACTCGCAACTCAGTGATACGAAAAGAATGAGCGAGTTCTAGGCCAGCTAGAAGAGCTTCATATTCGGCTATATTGTTGGTGACTAGAAATTTGAGTTGGTATGCCAATGGGAATGTGAGGCCTTCAGGCGACAGGAGGGCGATGCCGATTCCTCTCCCTTGAGAATTCAGAGCAACATCAAAATATAGCGTCCATATTGGCTCATCTGATTGGTTGACGGACATTAGTTCCTCATCTGGAAACTCTGATTGGACGGGATCGAACTTGGGAAGAGGATGGTGAGCGAGATGCTCGGCTATGACATAGCCTTTAATCGCCTTTTGCTGGATGTAGGTGATGTCAAACTGAGAGAGAAAACTTTGCCAGCGTGCTAGCCTATACGTAAGGATGGCTTTCTCGAGAAGGAATTTGATAGGATTCATTCGAGCAATCAAGTGGACCTCATGAGCCAAGAAGTAGTGCTTCAATTTCTACACTACCCAAACGAGGGCATCACAGGTTTTCTCCATGACGGTGTACTTCTGCTCACAGGGATTGAGAAGTTTGGATAAGTAATAGGTTGCCCGTTCCTTGCCTTCTTCATCAGCTTGTGCGAGGACGGCTCCCACAGAGTCATCCAAGATTGAGACGTAAAGGATCAGAGGTTTTTCTGGTTTGGGTGGAATGAGAACGGGTGGACTAGCCAGATATTCCTTCAACCCTTCAAAAGCTTTCGGACATTTAGATTTCCAGTAGAATTCTACTCCTGGCTTGGTCAACTCGTAGAGAGGTCTACACCTTTGTGAATGTTGAGACACAAATCGACGAATAAACTGCAACCTCCCGATTAAACCTCAGACTTCCCTCAAATTCTTGGGAGGCGGCATATCCCTGATAGCCTTAGCTTTGTCGGGATCTATCTCGATCCCTCTTTTGCTCACAATGAACCCAGCAATTTACCTGACGACACACCAAACACACACTTCTTCGGGTTCATTTTCAGTTGGAACTCCCTTGACCTCTGCAAGACCTTAGCCAAAACTTCTGGATGTTCCATCCTGGTCCTTGATTTTACCAATAAGTCATCCACATACACTTCCAGATATATGTGCATCATGTCATGAAATATGGCCATCATCGCCCTTTGGTAAGTAGCTCCAGCATTCTTTAATCCGAACGGCATGACCACGTAACAATATGTTCCCCAAGGGATAGTGAATGACGTCTTTTCCTGATCCTCTTCTGCCAAACGAATTTGATTGTATCCTGAAAATCCATCCATGAATGAGAGGGTTTCGTAGCCTGCCGTGTTATCAATCAACACATCAATGTGAGGTAAGGGAAAATCATCTTTTGGACACGCGCGGTTAAGGTCCCGGAAGTCGATACAAATCCTGACTTTCCCATCTTTCTTCATGACCGGGACAATGTTCGCCACCCATTGAGGATAAAGAACGACTCTAATGAACCTGGCTTTGTGGAGCTTATCGACCTCTTCTTTCATTTTCAAAGCCATTTGAGGGTGGAAACGCCTTAACCTTTGTTTTACCGAGACGGACCCTGGTTTTAGGGTTAAACGGTGTTCGACCAAGGTTGAATCCAGACCCGGCATATCCTCGTAGCTCCATGCGAACGTGTCCTTATATTCCTTGAGAACCTCAATTAATGCCTCTTCTTCAGAGGGTGGTAGGTTGTCACTTATGAGGATGATCCTAGGGTCTTCCTCAGTTCCCAAGTTGACTTCTTTGGTGGATTCTTCTACGGCGGTTGACGGCTCGTCGAATCTCCTCATTCCACTTGCGTATGCGCCCGCCGCATCCTCATATTCTTCACCCTCATCTTCAGTGGGGCATTCTTCATTCGTGATCTCGTAGACTCCATACCCTTCATCAAATGCACAGTCGCCCTCACATTCTATTTCTGGTAGCCGGATGGGATTTTCTAGCAACTGGGGGATGGCAAGGAGGGCTTGACACCTGGCGGCTAAATCCAGAAGGAATCGACGAGGGATCTGCCTACCCTTGGATTTCTTCCTAGGTACTACCCTTGGCCTATCATTCCTAGATTGACTGACAATATTTACAGAAGAAGAGGAAGACGAAGAGGATGGTGTAGAATGTACAGGAGAAGACCCCTCAGAGGAGGGGTAGGAAAGGTCGCTCATCGGACCTTAGACGGGTGGTCCGCAAGGCGGTACGCACCCGTGGGAGATGTAGGAGGTTTCCTCAATGAAGATGTGTTGTTGGGGAGTTTGAAAATTGACATTTTTTTTGTTTTCATTTTTAATGACAAAGCAGTGAAAAGAGATTGGAGGAGAGAGAAAAGTGGTTATGGCTAGAGGATTGTGAGGCTCATAGAGCAGATCATGGTTGAAGACCTGGCGCGGGTTGAAAAGCCCGCATAGGTATGTAAACAGAGAAGGGGATGTGGGAAGATCATCAGATAATTATCTGACCCAGGAAGAAGATATCAGCAAAGGCTGAGACGAGTGGATGGAGAAGATGGCAGCTAATGAGCCGTCGATGGCAATGTTGAGGACGGATGAAGATCCATCGATGACAGAGTCCTTCTGGCGAGGACGAGGATAGTTTGGAACCTTGGCAATTGTGGTAATATTCTCTGGTATTCCGGAGATCAATGGTGGTCCTTCAAGTTGCGGAGACGAGAACATCCTTTCCAGTGCAACGGAAATGTCCCCTATGTCGAACCATTTGTTCCACTCGCATTCCGGATCTTTGATCTTGCCTCTTTGGTGATCCTCGACATTTTTCAGCCAAATATACAGCATGTGATCCCCCATATGCTTCTCGTGGGTAATCTCCATCTGAACAACGGGCCCTCTGTTGAAGTGGTTTGATAGAGTCCATGTGAGGGGCTTCCAATCCGCCCTGAACGGTCCTTTGAAGCCTAGGCCAAACCTACGGTTCGGCCTAATTTCCTTTGGCGGTTTGAGCATACCCTGTAATTGTGCGCCCAGACCTTTACCCTGTTGATAGCCGATGTTCCTCATAATCTCCCAACCTTTGGAGTGAAAAGGGAGACATGATGTTGCGGTTGTCCTGACCGGCTCCTTTGGTGCTAGTGGAACGTGAGATGAATCACGTACATCCAGTAGTGACAATATGGGCCGATGAGACGGCCAAACAGAGGGCAGAGAGGTGTTGATAGCATCCACTGTGTGAAGGACAGGTGTACTGACCACTTTAATAATTCTCCCATTGTAAGGAAACTTCATGCACTGATGGTTGGTGGAAGGCACAGCGTCCATGGCTTCGATGTAAGGGCGACCCAGTATAGCCTTGAATGTGGGGTCCATGTCGAGGACATGGAATTCCGTGGGAATTGACATGGGGCCTAGTTCTGCCTTCAGAATAATCATCCCCTGCGGCGGCCTTTTGCTATTGTCATAGGCCGTGACCGTGATCGAGGAAGGTCTTATTTGTTCCTCGTCGATCCCACACAACTGAAGAGTGCTCATGGAGATCACATTTATGGACGCACCCGTGTCCACAAGACACGGGTTTATGGATACCCCATTGATTTTTATTGAAATGCACAATGCATATTTCCGAGCTTCCTTGGGAGCGAGCTCGTAGTTGTGGAACATGATGGCCGGTTGTGTGTCTGTTGGGGTCAGGACGGTCGAAATCTTCTCCACGGGGAGGTCTTCATTAACCATGACTCTTTGAAGGTACTCCATTAAGGCTGCCTGGTGGGATGTGGATCTTTGAAGAAGCTCCAGATGGAGATCCGAGCAGGCGTCTTGTCCAAATGTTTTAATAGATCATACTGTGTTCCAGGGATAGCTCTTTCTGGTTGTTCTCCATCATCCTTCTCTGGCTGAGATTGCTCAAGATTCTGACTGTTGTGGGGGAAAACCCTGTGGAAAATCCTTCCACTCCGGAGCACCATTGCCTGCGGCTTTTGTACCTCTGTGGGGGTAGCAGTGGGTTTTAACAGAGGTTTGAGGGGTAGTGGTGGAGGAATGGTCGATGAAGCAGGGGTGATGACGGGAGCAGGGATTCTGATGAGGGGTTTGTTAGGTGGAGGCATGGTGAAGGTAGAGGGGATATCGCGCGGATTATGAAGGATAAGGGGTCTGGAAGGTGGAGGTGGAGACGAAGTAGAAGTGGGTAGGGCTTGAAGTGGGCAATGATTTTGAGGTGGGCGATGAGTAATGAGTGGTTTTGAAGGCATTAGTGGTGATACGGTGGAGAAAGACGGGGTTATGTATGGTTGACGGATGATAAGGGGTTTAGAAGGCGTAGGGGTAAATGTGGTAGAGGTGGATGGTAAAGTGGGGGAGTGAGAGAAGATGAGAGGGTGTGAAGGCGTAGTGGAGAGTGTCGGTTGATAGGAGATCGGGGTACGGATGAGAGGGCGTAATGGTAGTGGAAATGGTGAAGGTGATACTGACGCGGGTTGATGAGAGAGAGGTGCTACCCGGGCAAGGCGAGGGGGTTGCATGACGATGGGGTTGGAGGAAGAAAGAATAGAGGTACTTTCCTGGTGCCACACCTGCTCTCTCCCGACTTCCGGGAAGGAGGAGATGGGGTTAACCTGATGATTGGGCTGTTGGTGCTCCGGTAATGGATTCTGGATTATGCCCATGTCGGGCTGTTGTTGTGGGGCCTGCTGAGGCTGTTGTTGTTGTTGTGGTTGCTGCTGCTGCTGCTGTTGTAACTGCTGCTGTGGCCTATGAGGAGGTCTCCTAGCCTTAAGAGCGGCGACGTATCGTCTCATTTCATCCCAATCTATTTGATGTTCATCATTCATATCGTGGATGTAATCTTTGAAATGGAAGCAGTAATCTACTGTGTGTCCTGGCTGCCTGTGGTAGACGCAGTATTTGGAGGTATCAACATTTGGGGGCCACACGGGCCTTTCTCTGGGTAGGGCGAGTTGGTTTGATGCCATGAGGGCATTAAAAATGTCTGCTAAGGTTTCTGGCAATGGTGGATAGTAGGCTCTCTTGGGACCGAGCGGCCTCCTTTGTTGCTGTTGGGGACCATAGTTCCCCGGGGGTGGAACTTGGTTGTACTGAAGCGGTGGTTGTTGTTGCTGAGGTTGTGGTTGTTGTTGCTGGGGTTGACGTAATGGAGGCATATTATCCTGGGGTGGATTATTTTGGGGTGGAGGACGAAGAGGGAAAGGACCTGGTTGGAGGGGAAGTCGGGGCATTTGTGGAGGCCTTGGGTTGACTGCATAGTTGGCATTGTTGACCGCACCCACTTGCTCATTTGTCACGACCCCTTCTGTGGCTCCGCCCGGGACACCAGCGCCTGTCTTTCTGACTACTTTGGGCTTCGGCGACTCAAACATGTTCATAATGGGGGAGTCTTTTAACTGGGTTTGGATGTACCGGGCCCTTTCATAGAGTTCCTCCATTGTAGTAAGTTTATTCATGGCCAGGACGTGTCTGAACTGTGGGGTTGCATTAGACACAATCAGCTTTACTTGTTCGGGCTCGGAGAGGGTATCCTATATTCTTTCCGCCAGAGACCTCCATCTATCAGCATAGCGGACAAAATCCTCATCGGGCTTCATCTTTTCGGCCACTAGGTCGGTAATGGAGAGTGAGGGACCGACCCTATCCCTATATTTCTGCAAGAACCTTCTCTGGACTATTTCAAAATTCTCGGCCTCGCGGGGCTCCAAGGAATAGAACCACTCAAGCGCGGGACCATCCAATGATCTCCGAAAGAGGTATGCCAGGGACCTCTGATCGTTTTGCCAATAGGAGGATTCATACATGAAATCCTTGAGGTGAATGAAGGGGTTGCCGGTACCATTGTATCTGCGGTACGTGGGCATTTCGGAGGGAGGAAGATGAATGACGGGAAGGATTGGCAAAGCAACCTCGGGGTGGCTTTCACGTCCACCATCCTTCTCAGATTTTGAAACTGCTCGTCCATGCGATTGAACCTATTGAGGAGCGATTGGGCGAGCTCCTCTGGAGGTGAAGGTGGCACTTGCCACTGGGGGAGAAACTGTCTCCCGGAGACTTGAGGGGGGAACCCGGAATGAGAGGGAGCTGTCGGACCGCCGACAGTTGGCCCTGGCTGAAGCGGTGTGTGGGGAACAACGGGAGTTTGAGATTGTGACGGGAACTGGAATGAGGGTGGTTGTTGGCTCGCTTGTCCTTGAAGCGAGGGAGACTGGATGGCTTGTGCCAACGAAGGAGATGGAATGGCCTGCACGGACTCTTGGAGAGGTGCGATGGCCGGAGTTGATTCCTGGGGCGTGGGGGAAACAGATTTCCCCCTTCAGAATGTCCTGGAAGGCCCGGAGCTGTTCAGAGGTAAGCTCCGTGTTGGCGAGGATGCCCAGTAAGGAAGAGATATCCTGTGGTGGGGACGTGTCCCCGGCAATAACCTGCACCTCATGCGAGAGCTCATGAGAAGGACCCGAGTCCATAGCATAGACTCGCGGGTCGGCTGACAAACCATGACTAGGGTGGTTTTCCTCAAAAGACTGGTGAGCCATGCTCACAGTTTTCCCAGAACGCAAAAACATACACTAGCAAGTAGGTAGCAGAGATTGTCAAACAAGTTGATGCCTTTACGCCTTTTTTTATGTTTTAATTTTGATGATTTTTGTGCTTTTAGCGAGATCCGAAGTTCACACAAAATAGGGACCCTAGTTTATTTTTGTTTCACCGCCGTGTCAGCTAGGGTCTCTCGTCTCACCACGAATGAAATGACTAACTCTGGGGAACTTCAATGGTACAACCGGCCCAGTGAACGAAGAGGAGATTCTTCGATGTCGGAGACTTACGGAGGTCCCAGTGTAGGAGATTCTAGTCCGTTGAGAGGAATTCCCAAATGAAGAGTCCTTCCTTCACCGGGAAAGGGTGATCCTAAAAAAAAACGTAGAAAGGATAGAAAAGAGGGATGGATGCATGCAATGAAATGCTGACAGAGATAGGGAGTGGGAAAATAATAGAAATAATAGACATATAATAAACAAACAACCAATCCAAACTGACAGTGTTGCCGTGAGCACAACAGGGGCGCGCGCGGGCGCCAAGGTGGAGAGGCACAGATGGTGCCGAACTTGCAAGGGTAGCCGAAAGGAAGCAGTAGAGATCCCACCGTGATCGCCAATCTGTGAGCGACGTCACGCGGTTCGGGGTGCGAAGAGGACGCGGAGCGCGCGGGCTCCTCTTTTTTGTTCGCTGCAACACAGAAATAAGAGGAAAGAGAAGGGGCCACCACGGGAGATTGCTCCGGTAGGGCGAGCGGGACAAATGTAATATAGCAAGATATGGGGGTTAAACGGCCATAGCGGGAAGTGACTCGCCGCGACCTCGGGGGGACGAGAATGGTGCAGAAATTAAATAGCAAGAATTGAAACGGCCATTGGGGAAGTGACTCGCCGCAGCCTCGAGAATATGAGCAGATAAGAATATAACAGAATATAAGGAGAATATAAAGAGCGAGAATTTAAACGGCCATTGGGGAAGTGACTCGCCGCGGCCACGAGAACATGAATAGATAAGAATATAATATATAAGAACGGGAATTTAAACGGCCATTGGGGAAGTGACTCGTCGCGGCCTCAAGAATATGAATAGATAAGAATATAACATATAAGAACGGGAATTTAAACGGCCATTAGGGAAGTGACTCACCGCAGTCTCGAGAACAAGATGTGATCGCCAGGGGCCGAAAGACCCCAAAATAAAGAAAGTGATCGCGCCTACCTCAAGAGCGGGAGATGGCGGGTTGCTTCTTCCTCCCCCTTCGGCCGGCCGACGGAGAGGGCTTTCCTTGGGTACCCTTACAAAACAACGACAAACAAGTAACGAGTGGATTAGAAAGATGAAGGTGTAGTATTCAAATCCTTGTGATAAAAATAACGAAATGATGGCAAGACACACACCTGGTTGGTGTTGTCTTTTAAACCCCTCTCGGACTCGAGTAGGAGGAAAATGAGATGATGGATGCAAGAAGTATATAAGAAGAGGCGCCCTTATGAAGGGGGATAGATGATGCGAGATGATGAATGCAAAAGAACTAAGAAGAAAAGGAATGGATTGGCTTATTGGATGTGCCGATGGTGAAATCCGGCGGAGCTCCGGCAGCGTAGGGATGGCGTGGAAGCGCGGTGGATGAAGACGACCTTCCTCTCGCGAGCGTGGGCACCCGAGAAGCCGGCAGAACCTCCACCTACAAAAGACCCCACGGGTTAGAAAATGACTCCGGTAGCCTCTGGGCTCCGGCAGCCTATCGGATCTCTTCGAAGCTCTCTCAGAACTGAGGGGGTGGGCCTCTATTTATAGGGCTCCGGAGGGTGGAGGCGTCTAGGACCCTGGACACCTCTATCAGGGCCGAACTAATATTTTATTCTATTTTTATTAATTTTTTTGGAATATTTTTGTGGAGGCGTCCAGGGCCCCGGACGCCCCTAACAGGTCCACCGAACACCACCGACGGTCGCACGCGATTTGACACAACGCGTAGTTTTGTGAGCGGCACCTCGTGATTTTGAAATGGGCGCGTCCAGCGAGCTGGACGTCTCCATAATTTGACTTTTTTCACACACGACAAACCGTCGTTCGGTGGGCGGCGCCCGTGAGGGAGTTGATGGAGGCGTCCAGGGACCTGGACGCCTCCATAAATATATTATTTTTATTTTTGTTTTGTCTTTTTATGCCAAAGCTGGCATTACATATTTTTTATTTTTGTTTTTATGGAGGCGTCCAGGGGCCTGGACGCCTCCATTAATATATCATTTTTTTATTTTGTTTTGTCTTTTTATGCCAACTGGCATATATATATATATATATTTTATATTTGTTTTTATGGAGGCGTCCAGGGGCCTGGACGCCTCCATTAATATATTATTTTTTATTTGTGTTTTGGGTTTTGAAAAATAAAATTAAAAGAATGGGGGCGTCCAGGGACTTGGACGCCCCCATTAAGACCCACCCGGGTCCTCGGACAAGCGTTGGTGGCCGCCCGGCAGACACCCTTCTTGGTTCCGGAACCTCCTGATGCGTCTGACTGGTGTTGATGCCGTCTGAATGCCGTGACGAGACGATTCCGGATGCCGAAAAGGGCGGAAGAAGACTCAAGAAAAGGAAGCACTCGAGCGATTCAAGATGCGTAAGCCGTTGCGGGGCGTTGTATAGTAATATGAGACTTTCTCGGGAGACGTCAGGAATGGCGTGTCTACAGCCACTGGCAGAGGGGGTCGTGGTGTGATGCCACGAATATGTGCCTCCACTATTGGGCGAGACGTGCCCTTCTTCTTGGTTCTTGTGGGGACTTGCTGCCATCCCTCTTGTTCTTTCATTGGGGCCAGAAAGTAGGCCTCATAGGTGTGCTGAGTACTGGCTTCTACGGTCTCCTCAGGCAGTGCTTGATGTAGAGAGACCATGTTGATGGCGGCTCTTCTTAGAGCCACCTCATGTGGTTGTGGAGGGTCAACCTTGTACTCCCCCAGCTCTATCTCTTCTTTCTTTATCATGCCTTCGATAATATCCTTGAAAACATAATAGTCTTCATTCGGATGCCCCAGCATCTAGTGGTGGGCGAAAAATCTTGGGCTATCTCTTCTCTTCGGGTCCTCCGGCCTCTTTGGCTCAGGCAGGGTGACCTTATCATACTGGGTAACCCAGTCAAACAAGATCTTGGTCTTCTCCTTCGGGAAAGAGTAGACCTTCTTCATCTTATCCTAGAGTGATGGGCCTTCTTTGCCATCCTCAGTCTTAGCAGGCTGAGGAGCAACCGCCTTCTTACCTTTGTGTTTTTGCTATTCAAACGCTTTGATATCAAGGGCGTTTGCTTCTTTAGGTGTCTGGTGCCGCTCTGATGCCTTGCCTTTCTGTGCAGTGGCAATACTGGATGTCGGGGTAGGTTTTGCCAGGAAGGCTTCTACCTCGGCCATAATATTATTCAGGCGGTCGAACGACCGAACTTCCATGCCAATCATCTTTTCCAGCACATCTCTCCTGAGATTCTGCTTGCAGGTCTATATAGCGTCCTCCTGGTGCGGGGGCCGCTTGCATTCCATTCCGAGGTTCCTCCACCTCTTGATGTAGTCAAGGGTCGTTTCATCTCCCTTCTGTTTTGTTGAATAGAGTTCAGCCACTGTGACCTCCCTCTTTGTGACATGAAATCTTTTCCTGAACTTCTTCTGCATGTCCGACCAGTCGCTGATCGACCCGGTCGGAAGGTTGGAGTACCATTCAAATGCGATCCCTGTGAGTGAGGACCCGAAAAATTTCAGTAGATATGACTCGTCGGTGGCCAGGTCACCCATGACGGTCATGTAATAGGCGACATGTTCCTTTGGAGATCTCTTCCCGTTGAACTTGTCAAATTTTGGCGGCTTGCTAATCCCAGGAGGGAGCCGCTTGGCAGCATGATGCGGCGGGTATGGAACCCTATATGCATCGAATGCAACATAGTCACCTTTGGCCCTTTCAACGAGCTTCAGCTCGATCATCCTTTCCACCATCATCTTGCTCATGACGGTCAGATCAACCGGTTATGGGTAGAAGTGTGCCGGTTGCAAGTAGGGGGTGACCAGGGTGGTCGCCTGTGGCGGAGGACGCAACATTGGAGGTGTCTGGTGCACCTGTGATAGTATCGGCGGCATCAACGACTGTGGTGGGCGCTGTTGAGTTGTCGCCAAGCTTGGTTCCGCCTGCTGAGGCGGGGTGTAGAGTGGTGGGAAGTCGTTTTGGTTGACGGCTCCCCTTGATGACTCGGCCTGCATATCAGGCTACTTGGATGCTAAAGAATGCTCCATCTTCTCCATCAATTGCTTTTTCAGCTATTCTATCATCTGGAAGTACCTTTGGAGTATCATCAGTACAGCCGGATCCATAGATGCAGTGCTGGGGATAGCCTCTGTCGTCTCGCCAGATGCACCCTCAGGTAGGATGTCAAGCAAGACATCTTCTTCCTCTCCTGCCGTCACCATATTTGCCGTGAGAATGACGGCCTTGTCATGTTGCTGGAGGTGGGCCAGGGTTTGCTTCCCCTTGGTTGCCGTCCACTTTTCCTTTCCGGCTTCCGCCCTTCGAGTACTCGGCCCCGGTCTTCCGGCCAACCGGGCCAACTCCTGAGGCTCCTCGGGCAATCTTCCATAATGCCCAGATATCCCAGCCATGTTGCAGGTGAAAATTTACATCCTTCATCTCTGTCTGCAAACCCTCCTTTTGACATTTTCTTGGAAGGTGAGCCTTTCAAACACAGAGACTCTTTTCCTTTCCCCTTGGCAGGGAGTAGCTTCATCGGCTTGAACATCAAAGCCGTCTTCATACCTGATGTAAAACCAACCTTAGACCTATTTGTAAGCATTCAAGTTTGAGCAGCGGACTCACACTAGCGAGCTCACCCATATGGCGCACACTAGTACCCAATGGCGACTAGGCGATGTTAGAGAGGGTCCGAGGCGGGACCTTTAGGCTCCAGTGGTTGGCTAGCTTGGGAAGAACCCCAAATGGGCCTAGGATGCCCAAATCATGGGCGGCCAACACACCAAGGGTGTGGGTTAAGTGGATGCTCTCACAACTCGCCCGCGGTGGTCACTCAATTTGGTGGCAATTTAAATCGGACACTCTCATTCCACCGACGGAGTAACTAAAGCAATACTAAGCTAAGCAAGTCCATTACAGTAATGAGGGATGTTCAGGAGCTCACCTAGCCGGCGTGAAGACGCCGACTCCGGCCGGAGACGGGGGCGAGCGGGGAGGCGAGGGTATGCACCCGCACGCCGCGTCGATTGAAGCTTCAAACCGGTGACTTAATAATGACATGAACTACACCCCATGCAAGGGGGGGATCTCGGGGTGGGGATTAAGTGAATTACAGCCAAAACTACCTCCACGCAGGGAGGGGCCTTCAGCCGGCCAAGCGGGGTGGGGAATTATGCAAAGAGGACCGACTTTCCGAGCTCCGTCGGTTCTGCCTTTCTTCTGTATTTCTGGATAGGGGGTCGATGTTGACGCTGCCAAAAATTCCACCGAGCTCAGAACCTGATGAGACTTGCGCCAAAAGCTTGCTAACGGACCAAGGATGATCTCTGAATTTTTGATAAGCCTGGTACAGTAGTTGCTGGCCGGGGCATAGTCTGGAACCAGACTGAGTGGTTCTGCCTCTGTCTGGTGCAGAACAATGTGGCTGGTTGCAGAGGGTGCCACGATCACTACCAAGCTCTGATTGAGGCGAGACCTGAACAATTGGAACCGTGGTCGAGTCTTCTTTCTGTCGGCACCAACGGCGAGGTCGGCAGATGTCGGAGAATACCGGGACGATCAGATGAGTAGAGGGGTGTCGGTTCTGGCTCCTGTAAACTGACCTGACACACTTGGAGTAGAAAATTTGTAACTTGAGATGCCGATGTCCAAATGCAGCTCTACTTCTTGAGGATGAAATAGGACTTGAGAGGGAAGAATTTTTCTGAAGAACACTTGTTCTGAATCCCAAAAGGTTCACCGTGGCAGAGCTTCCACTCTCGCTCTGGCTCTCTGCCTGGGGTCTTCTGTGCAATGGAGGGAGATCGGCTCCTACGGACAGCTCCGACCTCGGAAGCTGGCGAGACCACCTTTGTTGGAAAGCTAACTCACAGACGATTCCAGAAATGTAGGCCTTGTCACCTGAATCTGTGAGGGATGGTCGTGGCTGCCACTGCAAGTCACTGCAACTCTGTTGCCTGAAACAGAGATAGAATGAGGAGATGCGCAAGGGGAGAGCAAGGGGGAGGGGGGTGAACTTGGTTTGACCAAGGGGGAGGTGGGGGGCGAATTTGGGAGCTTGGGGGTGGGGGGAGTTGAAAGGGCACAGCCCAAGGGGAGGGAAATTCGAATTTGGGTTTAGGGAAGAGCCCCTTCAACCTTGGGGAGAGGAAGGGGTGCTTAGGAAGTGGTGTTGGGTAGTTGGGGGTTGGGAGGTGGGGTGTGGATTGGAGGATGCCACCTTGGGTTGGGGGGGGAGTTAAATGAGTGTATGGGGAAGGGGAGAGGTCTTAATGAGGGGTGAATGGGGAGGAGAGAGAAAATTCTGAAAATTGGGGTGGAGGGAGAGAGAGAGAGAGGGGGGGACCCCTTAGAGAGAGAGAGAGAGGGATAAAGAGAGAGAGAGAGATATTGAGAGAGGAAGCTAGAGGGATTTGGAGTTTTTCCAGAATTCAATATTCATGCATTAGTTCTTACATATGAGGAGTGGGGTGGCCTATTTATAGGCACAAGACATTTCACATGACCATACTGACCCTGACAACTGACATAATGACCAAATACTCCAAGGGAGGGGCGCCCTTGGGCCTAGCCCACTATTTGGGCCCAATAGCCTAATGAACCAACATAATGACACACGACTTAGGAAAATGACTTTCTAACCTAGGTACATGACTCAAATAAAGGAAAAATTACATGATTAAGACTCAAATAAAAATAAGGAAATTACATGACTTGACTCACTAACACATGAGGAACATAATAGCGTACACCGATGATCAATCCGAGCTTCAGAAAATGTGGAGGGGCAAGGGATGTCCCCATCATACCCCCGGGGTGGGGAAAACTCGACCCTGTCGAGTATGGGTCCACGAGGGAAGTAGCACACCGAACTGCGGCTCTGGGCGATCCACGATCTCCATACTCAACCCGCGGCCATAGTCGGGGAAGGGTGCTTCAGCTCGACAAAGTTGCTCGGTCATACCCTCATGCTGGCTATGATGTCTTGCCTGTCTAGTATTGCTGCCATATGCTCACGTCGGGCTCTCAGGCTAATTTGTGGTGGCACTCCGAAGGTGTCTCTCGCAAGGATAGGTGTAAGCTCAAGGCACTCACTAGGATCCACCGCGGTGCCCCTAGAGGGTGCTGGATCCGCCACATGAGAGATGGGGAGAATCCCAAAAACCCTTTTGAAAGTTCAACCCATAAGCCGGGTTGCCAAAGCCACTCGGAACTTGGCAAGGTCCAAGTCCTCGTGCCCTCAATTTGGAGGTGACTCCAGGGTAGAGCCACTCCAAAATCATCATCGTCAAGTTACCAACTTGGAGTTTCAAGTGGCGCTCACGAGTTTTTGCTTGCTTATTGTGAATCTCACCGCTTGCTACTTGATATTTGCTTGGATGCATATGCCATGCTTTATGATGCGGTGGGAGTGGACAATATATGGTATGTAAAGGTGGTCCGGGGCAGCCAAATGTAGTTAGATCATGCTTTGATGCCATGAGGACTGTGATAGACTTAGGGGGCCTGAGACATCCATAGATGAACCTTTTATGCATGGGTATGACGAATGTCGGGGGACCCGGACATCCATGTATGCTCCTAGCATTCATAAGACCAATAGTGAATTGGGGAGGACCGTTACACCCAAATAGGGACCACTCATGCTTCCTACTTGACATGTGGGTGTTGTGAATGAATGGACCCGACTTTCTAATCATGCCAAGTGGTGTGTTATGCCAAGACTCATGCACTCCTATCCTAGAGATGACTTCCATGTGCATGGGTGTGGGGTGGCCCTTGAGCTTCCACTCGTATGGATCAAAGGGATCTAAGAAGGGAGGCATCATGGGGTGGGACAATTCTTCAATCCCAAGGTTTATGTTGCCTAAGGTCAATGCTCCCTTGGTGTAACTCGATTCTAGGAAGGGAGGGGTTTGTGTTAATATGGGCGGTAAGGATAGGGTAAGGTGGGTGGTGAATAAGGTGAGTGGGTTACATAGAGATCTAGGCTCCCATAGGAAAGGGTCAAAGGGATCATGGTAAAGGTCACCTAGATAGGGGTACTCCATGTCCTCAAGATCCTCATATGGTGGGGAGTCGCCTTCCTCTAATGAAATGGTTGGGCCGGTGTATGTGGTGGGTTGGTTGGTAAAGGTTCTACGAATCACAATGGTAGGGGAGTGGACCGGGATGGGCTCTTTCACTATGGGGAGAATGAAAAGGAGGTCACTAGTGTAGCAACCAATAGTGTAAATCGAGGTGATAGACCCAATGCATGGATGGATGAGGTCAAGGCTCTTGGGTCGGTCCGCCCCTAGGGTCAACAAAGAAGTCAAGTCTAATTGCCACTCTAGACCTTGGAGGCGATCATCCCAACATTCTACCTCATAGTAGGATTGGATTGTGGTGTGATTGGAGTGGAAGGGTACAATGGGAATGTTTTGCTCCATGGGTGGGTAAACATAGGACATGATGGGGTGAATTGGTCTCTCCTTTAGCCATCTAGCTAGGGGCCCATCTATGATTACGATGCTATTTGTGAAGGCTTGTGGCTCTTGGGGGTCCAAGCTATGTGGAGGGGACATTTGTGATTCTTCCTCACCATAGGTATGAACTTGGGTTTCCTCATGGATGGGGATGGGTTCCAGAATGGTATCTACTCCCATGTGGATGGTTGTGGTCTCCTTTCTCAAGGGAATGGGAAGGTCTATTAAGGGTGGGGTGATGATGGTTGGTGCATGGTGTACCCGGGGTGGTGGGTAATGGGAAACTTGGTTTTGTATACGGAGGGGAAGTAGTGGAAGCCTAGGTTGGGGAAAGATTGGTGTAGGAAGTGGGAGGTGGGTTGGGTGAGGGGTTTTGGGTTGATTTGTTTTGGGAGATGTGTCCCTTTTTGGGGACGATGGTGGGTTTGGGGTGGTGGTCAAGGGGGCTTGTGGGGTACGGGCTTGGTGAGGGGTTTTGGGTTTGGGGGTGGTGGCCATTATGGGCCTAGGTGGAGGGGTGGACACGGTGTCCACTTGATTTTGAGTGGTGATCATCATGGAGGGAATTGGGTCAGTTAGGGGTCTCTTGCCCTTGGGATCGTTTGGGGTGGAAGTGGGGGCTAAAGGGGCTTGACTAGTGTAGGTTAGGGAAGGGGGTTTTGGTTGGGGTGTGGGGGCCCTCATGGGGTTAGGTGGGGAGGTGGAGGCCTTGGACACTTGGGTTCTAGTGGCAAGGGTTTGGACGGGTGGGGTTGGAGGAGTGGGAGTGCCCCTCGAGTTTTGGTAACCCGGGTAGGAGGGAAGAGGTCGGGGAGTGTAGACTTTCCTAAGTTCGGCTTTCATGTTCTCCCATGTGTTAATAGGCTCTAGCCTCATAACCCTCCTAAATTGTTCAATGAACTTCCACCTATCCTCGGCATGGTACACAAGTCGACTCTTGGCATGGTAGATTCTCATGGGTTCTGTCATTGGATTCCTCTTAAAGTATTTGTCCATGTTTTCCTCCCACTCTAAATATGCACTAGGGTGGTATCAATTAAAGATAAGGTCCTCAAATAGGACTATGCCCAAAGGGGTGTCAATCGGACCTTTACGGAGGGCCGAGTGAGATAGATGTGACTTACATGAAGTAGCCATGCTAGTGGACAAAAGAGATGCAACCGAAGACTCTAAATGCATAGACACGCCCTAGGACCAACTTGATAGAGACAAGTTGTGAACTTGCTCTGATACCACTTGATGTAAAACCAACCTTAGACCTATTTGCAAGCATTCAAGTTTGAGCAGCGGACTCACACTAGCGAGCTCACCCGTATGGCGCACACTAGTACCCGATGGTGACTAGGCGATGTTGGAGAGGGTCCGAGGCGGGACCTTTAGGCTCCAGTGATTGGCTAGCTTGGGAAGAACCCCAAATGGGCCTAGGATGCCCAAATCATGGGCGGCCAACACACCAAGGGTGTGGGTTAAGTGGATGCTCTCACAACTCGCCCGCGGTGGTCACTCAATTTGGTGGCAATTTAAATCGGACACTCTCATTCCGTCGATGGAGTAACTAAAGCAATACTAAGCTAAGCAAGTCCATTACAGCAATGAGGGATGTTCAGGAGCTCACCTAGCCGGCGTGAAGACGCCGACTCCGGCGGGAGACGGGGGCGAGCGGGGAGGCGAGGGTATGCACCCGCACGCCGCGTCGATTGAAGCTTCAAACCTACGACTTAATAATGACATGAACTACACCCCATGCAAGGGGGGGATCTCGGGGTGGGGATTAAGTGAATTACAGCCAAAACTACCTCCACGCAGGGAGGGGCCTTCAGCCGGCCAAGCGGGTTGGGGAATTATGCAAAGAGGACCGACTTTCCGAGCTCCGCCGGTTCTGCCTTTCTTCTGTATTTCAAGACAGGGGGTCGATGTTGACACTGTCAAAAATTCCACCGAGCTCAGAACCTGATGAGACTTGCGCCAAAAGCTTGCTAACGGACCAAGGATGATCTCTGAATTTTTACTGAGCCTGGTACAGTAGTTGTTGGCCGGGGCAGAGTCTGGAACCAGACTGAGTGGTTCTGCCTCTGTCTGGTGCAGAACAATGTGGCTGGTTGCAGAGGGTACCACGATGACTACCAAGCTCTGATTGAGGCGAGACCTGAACCGTTGGAACCGTGTTCGGGTCTTCTTTCTGTCGGCACTAACGGCGAGGTCGGCAGATGTCGGAGAATACCGGGACATTCAGATGAGTAGAGGGGTGTCTTTTCTGGATCCTGTAAACTGACCTGACACACTTGGAGTAGAAAATTTGTAACTTGAGATGCCGATGTCCAAATGCAGCTCTGCTTCTTGAGGATGAAAGAGGACTTGAGAGGGAATAATTTTTCTGAAGAACACTTGTTCTGAATCCCAAAAGGTTCGCCGTGGCAGAGCTTCCACTCTCGCTCTGGCTCTCTGCCCGGGGTCTTCTGCGCAATCGAGGGAGATCGGCTCCTACGGACAGCTCCGACCTCGGAAGCTGGCGAGACCACCTTTGTTGGAAAGCTAACTCGCAGACGATTCCATCAATGTAGGCCTTGTCACCTGAATCTATGAGGGACGGTCGTGGCTGCATCTGCAAGTCGCTACAACTCTGCTGCCTGAAATAGAGATAGAATGAGGAGATGTGCAAGGGGAGAGCAAGGGGGAGGGGGGGTGAACTTGGTTTGACCAAGGGGGAGGTGGGGGGCGAATTTGGGAGCTTGGGGGTGGGGGGAGTTGAAAGGGCACAGCCCAAGGGGAGGAAAATTCGAATTTGGGCTTAGGGAAGAGCCCCTTCAACCTTGGGGAGAGGAAGGGGTGCTTAGGAAGTGGTGTTGGGTAGTTGGGGGTTGGGAGGTGGGGTGTGGATTGGAGGATGCCACCTTGGGTTGGGGGGGGGGGAGTTAAATGAGTGTATGGGGAAGGGGAGAGGTCTTAATGAGGGGTGAATGGGGAGGAGAGAGAAAATTCCGAAAATTGGGGTGGAGGGAGAGAGAGAGAGGGGGGGACCCCTTAGAGAGAGAGAGGGATAAAGAGAGAGAGAGATATTGAGAGAGGAAGCTAGAGGGATTTGGAGTTTTTATGGAATTCAATATTCATGCATTAGTTCTTACATATGAGGAGTGGGGTGGCCGATTTATAGGCACAAGACATTTCACATGACCATACTGACCCTGACAACTGACATAATGACCAAATACTCCAAGGGAGGGGCGCCTTTGGGCCTAGCCCACTATTTGGGCCCAATAGCCTAATGAACCAACATAATGACACACGACTTAGGAAAATGACTTTCTAACCTAGGTACATGACTCAAATAAAGGGAAAATTACATGATTAAGACTCAAATAAAAATAAGGAAATTACATGACTTGACTCACTAACACATGAGGAACATAATGGCGTACACCGATGATCAATCCGAGCTTCAGAAAATGTGGAGGGGCAAGGGATGTCCCCATCAATACCCATTGTCATCGACCGATGTCGTCATTCTTCTGTCTTCTTCCTCTTCCACTGCCATTGATGGGCAGTGATCTTCTTCAGCCACAACTGCTTGCAACAACCGTTGTTGGCCCAAGGAGTGGTTGCCCAATCCCCTAGAATAGCATCTGACCATATTGGTCATTTCTTCTTGCCCTCGGCCAGGATGCAGGGTCGGGGATAGTTGTCGACCTCTCATTGGAGGGATGTAAGCAAGCCGAGATCTTTCGACAGTCTGCTGGAATCTTCTTCCCTCAACGGGGATGTTGGCTTGTCGGGCGCAGGCCATAAAGCTTTCACGGCATGGAGGATCCACAACCGTCTCTTCCTTCATCGGGGCAAGGCCCCTCTTCTTGTTCTCTTATGCTCCTGTGAATCTGGAGTGGTATTGGACTGGAGCATCTTGGTAGATAGACTGGACCTTTTTGGGGACCCAAACCTGTTTGAATCTTCTTGGCTCGGGAGCCAACCTTTTCTGGCTATGGCGGCCGACTTCTTCCTCCTCAGCTCTTCTTCCAGAAAGAGCCTAGTAGGAGTTGTAGACTGGTACGGCAGGGATCACCCTGTCCGGGCTCACTCAAGCCTTACGCCCATCCAGAAAGACGCGGATACCACCGACCAGTATAGACTTGCCAGACATGGAGAGATGTCCGGTCATAGCAGCATCAGCCTTCCTTCGGGGCTTCCGGTGTCGGCGCTTCCCAAAATTCTTGGCAGGAACGGGGCGGGCCCCGAGAGCTATATGATGCACCATGCAGTTGGCGACTTGAATCGGGCTCGTAGGTGAGCCAGTACAGCGTCGAGCCTCTAGGGCCTCGACCTTCTCAGCAATGTTCTTCTCTGTGGGCTCTGAGGACTCCGTCTACAGTATGTCAGCAAAGGCCAACCCCAAGAAGTTGGGGAAGGCTACAGCTGGGGGGAAGGAGTCGAAAACCATGGGCACCGCCAGGTACCCGTGTCCAGCATGGCCAGCGACGATCGCGGGGCCAAAGTCAAGACCTGTGATTCCCAATGACGTCATCGTTCACCTGAGACAGGCGGACAGACAGTCAGTATTCTTGGGGGAAGCCCCCGAAGGTATCCTCTCTTGGCAAAGAGATGAAGGGAGACAGAAGTCCGACCAGGCGTGCCAGACTTGTGGGGATGGATTTTTTTATCTATCCTTTCCTTTTGTTTATTTATATTTATTTGATTTGCTTATTTATTTGGTTTATTAATTAGGCGTGCCAGTCACTAGCGTGACAATTTATTGTGCGCTCGATCTGACTCGGTCAGTCGATTGTGATATTCGTGTTGGGACCCGGAGTCCGTCATACCATAAAGGTCATGACATTAATTACGTCCTCTAAGAAAGTGGATAACCCTTGATTAATTGCCAAGAAAGGATGCCTCGAGGGTAAAACAAGATAAGACTACGATGCCGGCCTCATCAGTAGGACGTGAAATGCGCGTGGATAATCATGCAATACAAGATGTGATAATAATGTGCGGAATAAATCCGGCAGCATCTCCCTTATCTTGGTCTATGCCAAGTGGGAATATAGGTCATCCACCCACGGAATGTCGGGATGGAAGCAAAAAAAAAGATGGGCATAGCCCGGGATCCAAAAGGATCACAATATGACAGGACAATGTCCACTATCATGGTACTTGTTGATATCCCCCTTTAGAGGCCATTGGTGGACAAGCATTGGCAAAACTCCAAAGGCCAGCAGGGTTAGCAGAAAACATTGCAGTCAAATGGCATGGTGTGGGGGTAAACCCCCGTTAATTTAGCTCCGTTAGACTTGGATGAAGAACCATGATTTCCCCCATGATACGATGAAGGCTGGCATGACGGCTAACGGGGGTTAGGGAACTAGGTTTAGACTGGTTTTAGGCTTAGTAAGGTTGCTGAGAAGTTAGATGTTTGGGTGGTGGCTAGTATTAGGGGGAACCGGCGCGGCTAGGGTCCCGGCGTGAAGACAAACCGACGCAGATGAAGACACAGAAGGGGGCATCGGCGTGGCAAGTGGTTGGCGCGACCATCATCTCGGCGTGCTCGTCACCCAGCACGGAACCGGCACCGAGAGAGGGCTGCGTCGGGAGGTTGTGTGGCGCCGAAAAGAGGTGTTTCTTTAGGTTTCAGGCATTTTGAAGGCTTTATGAGATTGAGGGGGACTCTCCCTCTTATGTTCAGTAAGATTTTCATGGGTTTGTTCATGGTGGTAATTGGGTAAGGTGGAAAGTGAGGGTGGACTTATCCATGTAAGGTCTAGGGAGACCATATGATTGTACTGGTTATATTTCCCAGTTACAGTGGGCAAAGGATCATGAGATGGTCTGGCTCAGATCTCTGCCACACAGCTGGGGGTAGATTCATAGGTTTAGTGAAAACATCACACGATGCGATAAATTAAAGATCGTGAGTGAATTTTGGCAGCATCTCCCCTTATTTTGGACTGTGCCAAAAGGGGAGTATAGGTCATCCACCCACGGAATGTCGGGATGGAAGCCAAAGGAGAGATGGGCGTAGCCCTAGATCCAAAAGGATCTCAATCTTATGGGACAGTGTCCACTTATAGTGGGATTTATTAATATCCCCTAGATAGTCAATGGAGAACATGCAGTGGCAGAACTCCATGACTTGACGGGGTGGCAGAATGTAGGGGGATTAACCCCATTGATTTAGCTCCCGTGAGTGCTGAGTGAAGGATAGTGTTTCTCCTCAGAGTGATAGGGTATTGTGACCAAGGATCACATGGCTCAGAACTGTTGAGGGTATCGGCACGAAGCTATCAGCATGGCTGACTTCGGCACGAAGGATATGAAGGCTTCGACGCAACAAGGATAACAGGCCTCGGCGCGGTGGAGAAAGTCTAACTGGCGCAGGAAGCACTCGGCGTGAGACTCGCACCGAGAGAGGGTGGCGCAGGGAGGTTTTTAGGATTAGGGTTTCAAGGGTTTTAGAGGGGTCAGGAGCTAAAGGTTTCAGAGAGTTCTTCAAGGGTTTTTTAGGGGGGTTTATTCAAGGCCTTTGAGGTATTTTACCCAAGGTTTTAGGGAATCCTATTCAAAGGATCTCTGAGGTGGTCCTAGGGGGAATGAGGCTATTTCGGGGAGAAGGGGATCTTCACTCCGAGGCCTCACTGGGAGAAGGGTCATAGATGAAAACTCACGAGCTCTGATTCGAGCGTATCCCTCTTCATTTCACAAATGAGAAGCCATGATATGGACTGTCTCAGGCTCTCAATATAGCGGTGAGGTTGGAAAGAAATGCGGTAGAAACGCGCTCAGTAGATCCAGAAGATGGATATACGATAGGATCTACTTCGTTTACAGTTGCTATCGAATACGGCGAATCTCGGATACAGAGGGGGAAAGGGAAAGAAAGGGTGAACTTCAGCACCTTTTATTAACCATTTCATTCAAACGGAGTACGTACATTTAGCTATGAAGAGAATCAAACTGAGGAGATTGCACACAAACTATATCCCTGACAGCAGGGTTACATTGGCATTTGATGCTACTGGAATAAAGATGCTCGGGAGTAGACCGAAAAAAATAGGAAAGCATATTCAAATGAAAGATAGGGGAAGGGGAGAATATAGCCCCTCAGGGCATCTTGGAACCGATCTCACCTTGAATCTCTCCTCTGATCTCCTGTAACTCTTTTCTCTCTTCAGCTCCTGTAGAGGGCTCTCGGGCTCTCTTCTTTTCAGTGGCCCCCTCTATCTATTCTCTCTTCTCTGTTCTATGTGTTCCTATCTTCTATCTCTCTTTCTTGTTCGAAGGCAGCAGTCTTTATAAAAGGATGGCCTTCTGTTCTTGGCGTGAGCTCCCCGGCGCGCCTCAGCACGCATCATCTCGGTGCGCCTGACTTCGTATTGGGCTTAGCCCATTTGTTCAGAACTCGGCGCCGGAAGAGGCTCATCTAATGGGCTTCTTTTCATTGTTCTGGTGGGCTTCTTGGTATATGTATATATATTCTTCCCGAGGCTCATTTAACACCTTGCGTTCACGCACATGTGCAAGGCAGTGTGAACCCCTTTTCATGAGAATCAGAATTATCTGAGGCTTCTCTCAGCAGGCAGACGATTGTCTGGAATTTGTCATAATTCTATCAGCCTGACTATTTGAATGATAGTCATGCTGGGTAGCGGCCTAGCCAGGGGTGGCTTCAACCAAACAGAGTGTTTAGGGGTAGTGAACCTCATCTATTCTGATTCTCAAAACTTTCAGGGATGGCACAGAGGCTGCACCCTTGATTTGGTCTTCAGAGCCCTAAGCTTGCTTTTGGCTTCTTCTTGTAAATTTTAGGTGTCAACAAGGGCTTTTGGCCTATGGAGGTATCACTTTTCTTGGGTTGCCAGGGCTTTTGGCCTAAGAAGGTATCACTTTGCTGGGGTTGCACGAGAGCTAGAGGTCAGCAAGGACGCGCGGAAGGGGTTGGAGGCCCAGTGTGCCAAACTCCCGAGGCGCCAGGCAGCGTAGGAAGCTAAGCTCGCCAAGCTCCGAGAGCAGTTTGATCAGCAGTGGCGAGCCTTGGCGGAGGCTGAGTGGGATCGGGATGCCTCCCGCATTCAGGCCCGAGCACTGGGGGAGTCCCTTCAGGAGTTGGTTAAGCGGGCTAAAACAGCGGAGGCCCGGTCGGCCAAGCTAGGTGCCTTGGCTGATGGTATTGAAGGAAGGGGCCGAGAGGCGGAGGCGCAGCTCGAGAACCTGCGCTCGACGATGCTTACTGCTGGCATAGAGGTAGTGGAGCGCAATCGCTCATTGATGTGACACCACCTTGGGGGTGATACTCACAAGACCTAAGACCCCTCGGACCTAGCAAGCAAGCGATGCAACGGACTGGCAACTTCCCTCGAGCGGACTCACCCGCGTAGCGCTCACCCGGGTCCGTAGGTGGACCGGTGATGTGGTGAGGGTCCGAGGTTGGACCCGGAGGTTTCCAAGGGTATGGCTTGCTTCGGGAGGACCCCTAAGGGCCAGGGATGCCCAAATCCGTAGGTGGCCAGCACGTCAAGGGCGTGGGTTGTAGGGTCCCTCTCTCAACTCACTCTGCGGTGGTGGCTCAATTATAAGCAAATTCGGGATCGGGCACTCTCTTACCGTCGACGGAGTAACCAAAAACAATACTAAACTAAGCAATTTAGGGCCAGTAATGAGAAGTGTTCCGAACCTGATCGGCGTGAATACACCGATCCCGGACAGAGATGAGGGTGAGCGGGGAAGCGTGCGCTTGCCCGCACGCTGCGCCGATGAAGCTTCAACCTAAAATATAGCGGGTTACAACACTACCCCTCTCGCAAGAGGCTGATCTCAGGGTGGGGGTTAAGAGATTTACAATCAAATACTACCTCCACGTAGGGAGGGGTTGTAAGCCGGCCAGGCGGGGTGGGTAAACTACGATAGAAAAATCGAGTTGCCGAGCTTCGTCGGTTCTGTCGGCTCCAGGAACAGCTTGATAGGTAGTTGATGTCGGCACCACAACGGGCTCAGCTGAGCTCCGAATTAGTCGAAAAAGGTGCCAAAACTTTCCATACTGACCCAGGATGTCGCCTGAATTTTCTTAGAATTTCGTGACGATGTCACTGGCCGGGGCAAAGCCTGGAACAGGGCTGGTCTTCGCTAGTTCTGGTTGCTCTTAGGGTGATACTGATGGAAGACGGGGGCACCATGAACTGTCCCGTACTCTGTTGGAGGTGAGACGAGTACCATTGTGATCGTGGTTGAGTCTTCTTTCCACCGGGACCAACGGCGCCATCGGCAGATGTCGGAGCTGATCGTGAGGGCCCGAACAACAGGGATGTGTCGATTCTAGCTTGGGAAAACTGACCTGACAAACTCGGAATGGAAAATTTGTAACTTTTGGTGCCGAGGTCCAAACTTAGCTCTGCTTCTTGGGGATGGAAGATGACTTGAAAGAGAAGCCCTCAGCCAAGTTTCACGTCCAGATCTACAAGGGAGTGGCCATGGTCGAACTTGATCTGGAGCTGACTGGAACCTGAGGAAGAATTGTTCTCACGGGCAGCTCGGTGCTTGGACGAAGACGAAACCACCTTGGCTGCGAAGCTAACTGGATGAAGATTCCAACGGTATATGGTACGCATCCTGAAGCTTCTTGGTGATGGCGTGGCAGCCTCAGAAAGTCGCTAGTACTCTACTTCTTGCAACCTGAGAATAGGCTGATGGTGTAGGGTTGTGTGTATGAGGGTAGGATGGCCAAGGAAGCAATGGGAAATGGGGATGGTGACCAGGGTGGGAAGGGGGTGTTGGGGAGGGGTGAGGGACAGCCAACAAGGGAGGGAGATTCAAATTTGGCCTAGGGTATGAGCCCCTTCAACCTTAGGGAGATGGAAGGGTGCTTGGGAAAGGGTAGTGGCTGGTTGGGGGTTGAAGGGTGGCTTGGAGATTGGTGGGTTCTACCTTGGGGGTTGGGGGGACTTGAATGAGTGTATGGAGAAGGGGGGATATTAATGCAGAGTGAATGGGGAGGTGAGATAAGAAATTTCAAAATTTGTGGGTAGGAAGAGAGAGAGAGGGGGGACCCCTTAGAGAGAGTGTATGTGTGAGAGAGAGAGGGTAATCCACCCCTTAGAGAGAGAGAGGGAGAGAGAGATGGAGAATCCACTCCAATTGCACTAGAACACTTACTTTTGATTGACCAAAAGATTACAAATGAGGGAGTGGGGTGGCCTATTTATAGGCACTCATATTTTCCTAGGACTAAAATGACCCTGACTAAACAACTAATGACCGAAGCAGTCCAAGGGAGGGTGCCCCTGGGCCAAGCCCACTAGATGGGCCCAATAGACAACTTAATTAACCACATAACTCAAGACTTAGGTAAATGACCCTTATACCTAGGTACCAGACTCAAATAAACGAAAAATTACATAGTTTATGACTCAAATAAAATCTAAAAATTACATGGATAGACTCAGAAAAATGTGAAGAACACAATGGCGCAAACCGTCGATCCATCAGAGCTTCGCAAAATGTGGAGGGGTAAGTGATGCCCCCATCATACCCCCGGGGTGGGGAGATGATGGGGACATCACCTCCCATGCCCACGTTCACAGCTCGTCTCCTCGCCCCGGTTGCATCCGGCATGGTCTAGTTATCTAATTTTGAGTCCTATGTAATTTTTATTTGAGTCATTTGATGTATTTTCCCTTTTATTTGAGTCATGTCCCTAGGTCTTTCCTAAGTTTGTGTGTCATTAGGCTCATTAGATTATTTAGCATGGTTATTGGGCCCAATTCTTTGGGCTAGGCCCAGGGGCTCCCCTACCCCCTTGGTCTTTGGTCATTGTAGTAAGAGTCAGGGACTTTTGTAGAAATGTGGGTTGCCTATATATAGGACCCCATTTCCTCCATTTGAGTGGATGAATCAATGAATGAAAATTACCATTTGAGAGTTCAAATTTCCTATTGGAGAGATTTCATTACTTGGGTGAGAAACCCTTTGGAGTGATTCCCACCTATCCCCCCACTCTCTCTACCTCTCTCTCTCTCTCTCTAATAAGTCATTTTCTCTCTCCTCCACTTTCTCTCTCTAAAACCTGCGCCCCTTTCTCTCTCCTCCCCTCCCAACCACCTTTCTCTCTCTTCCCCCCCTCCAATAACTCATCCCCAACTCCCCACCAACCCACCTTAACTCCACCCTAGCCCCAAGGGAGATTCCACCACTCCCCACTCCACCCTCCAACCACCAACCACCCACTCCCCTTCCCCAAGCACCCTCTCATCTCCCAAGGGAGAATTCCCACTCCCCAAGCCCCCTTTTACCTTCCCCACACACCTCTTCCCATCCCCCAAGGCCAAAATTTAATCACACCCTTAAACCCATTTTCAAATACCCTTTCCCTCTCTCCCACCTTCCTAAATTCGTAGTTCCTCCTCCCACCACCTGTTAGACCCCCTTCCAGACCCCATTCTTCCCTTCCCCCACTTTGGAACACCCCGTCCTAGACCCCCTCACAGCCCGGGTTTTCCCCACACTCATCCACCCCCATTTCCCCTCCCATATACCCCATTCCCCCCGTCATCTTCAACCTACAGTTTCTAGTTGCAGATCTGTAGAAGAGTAGCAGCTTGCAGAGACGACCACGGTTTCCTCTAGATGTTTTTGAAGGATAAAGAGCCATCGTTTAAAGCGTCTCCCAGTCCTCTTCGCAACGGCGGTGGTCCCATCCCGTTCTGAGTTCGTGATCGCCCAGGGGAGTCATTCTTCCCCGACTGCGCAAAGCATCCCTGGCAGGAGATCAGATCCGGAGTAGAATCCCGATTGCGACGATCCTGCTTAGAATATGATCGAGAGTTCTTCTTCAAAAAGCTTCTACTACGAGTCTTCTTTCTTCTCCAAAAAGCAGAGATCAGTTTGGCATCCGAAACCAGGAGTTATCAATTTTCTCCCCCGGGTGCGCGGTTCTGCTTCCCCACAGTCTGCACTGACCTCTCATCAGAGTTCAGAGCCCACTAGTCTTCTCTGACAATGTTTGGCTTTTTTGCCAGTTTTGCTTCGAAGAGGACCCGTCAACAATTCCAACGGCTTTGGCAGCACCAGATTCTGTGATGTGACACGACCTATGACCTAATGCAAGCAAGCACAATCGCATTCAAAACGGGCCAAATTGGGCCACCGCTCTATCGTCACTCACCCAAGCCAGGGGTGACTTGGCAACGCCAAGGGGAGGATGTGGGGTTGGGCCCTTGCTGGTAGAGGGCCAGCAAGGCCAAGACTTGATTCCCAAAGGGTGGGGATGCCCAAATCAAGGGGGCCGACAAAGTGCCAAAGGCACCGGTTGCAATATTCCCACGGTGATCACTCAAGTTTATGGGGCTTGAGGATCGGGCTCTCACTCGCATAACCAGCGGAATTAGAACTAATATTGAAAGACAAGCACTAAGTGGAGTGAAGGTTTGAGCACTTACTCGACCGGATTGAAGAAATCGGTCCCGGTCGGAGACGAGGGCGAGCGGGGAGGCGAGTGGATCCCCACACGCCGCGGCGGTGTCGCTTGACTTGCCCAAACAAGTTACAACACTACACCTCACGTAGGAGGGGGATCTTGGGGTGGGGGTTAATAGAAATTACAATCAATACTACCTCCACACAGGGAGGGACCTTCAGCCGGTCAAGCGGGGTGGGGAAACTAAAGCAAAGAACGAGGAATAAGGGTGGACGCCGAATCTACTTGCTGTCTGCGAGCCGGAACAAAGAGTCGGTGTTGCTGCTGTAGATCTTGATCAGGAATTTTGTTGATGACAAAACTAGAGGGAAAACCTTCATAGCTGGAAGGGAAATGCCTCAGAATTTTTTTAATTCCTTCTGGAGTCGCTGCTGGTCGGGGCAGGAGCTTGAACAGGGCCTCTGTTTCTCGGACTAGCAGGGGTAGGTCACCAACAGTAGGATGCAGAGGCTGTCTTGGCCGCTCCCGAACTCCAAATTTGATGCCGTCAGCTCCGTTAGAACCGTGGGTGAGTCCTCTTTGCATAAAAACAAACGGGGACACCAGAAGAGGTCGGAGACAATCTGTGGAACCATAAGAGTGAGGAGGGGTCGGTGCAGACTGTAGAAGGCAGAACCGCGCGTTCGGGGGAGAAAATTGGTAACTTCTGATCCGGATGCTGAATGAACTTCCGCTTCTTGAATCTAAAACTAGACAGGCCAAAGAGGAACTTTGAAGAAGAACTTGAAGACTGATTCCTTTAGGGTCTGTCGTGGCAGAGCTTCTAATCTGGTTCAGGTCCTTAGCCGAGGTAGAACCGCGCAGCTGTGGAAGAATGGACCTCCAGGATGACTCAGAGATCGGAAGAAGACGAAACCACTTCGGTTGCGAAGGCGACTGGCAGACGCTTCCGATGATGGCTCTTGGGTCTTCAAACTCATCCAGAGGTGATCGTGGTGGCCGCTACAAGCTGCTGCTCTGCTGTAGATCTTCAGTTGAGAGCTGTAGGTTGATGATGATGGGGGGGAATGGGGTATATGGGAGGGGAAATGGGGGTGGATGAGTGTGGGGAAAGCCCGGGCTGTGAGGTGGTCTAGGAGGGGGTGTTCTAAGGTGGGGGAAGGGAAGAATGGGGTCTGGAAGGGGGGTCTAACAGGTGGTGGGAGGAGGAGCTATGAATTTGGGAAGGTGGGTGAGAGGAGAAGGTGAGGGGGGGCACAAGTGAGTGGAGGGAAGGGTGGATTTCAAATTCAAATATGCTTTGGAAGTTGTGGGGTTGTGTGGGGAAGGGGTTGATTGTGTTGGAATGGGGAAAGTGGTGTTGGAATGTGGAGGATGGTGTTGGAATGGTGAGGGATCTCCTTGGGACTAGGGGGGTGGAGTAATGGAGGCCATGGGGAAGTGGAGGGCTTTAATGATGGTAGGTGGGGGTTGAGGTGGTTGGGAAAGGAGGAGAGAGAAGAAAATTTGAAATTGGGTGTTGAGGAGAGAGAAAGTGGAGTGAAAAAGAGGGATTAGGAGAGGGAAGGGTGGGGAATCTCTCCCTTAGGGTTTCTCACCCAAAAAATATTGGAATCACTCCACTAAATGATGTGACACAACCTCGGACCTAATGCAAGCAAGCACAATCGCATTCAAAACGGGCCAAATTGGGCCACCGCTCTATCGTCACTCACCCAAGCCTGGGGTGACTTGGCAATGCCAAGGGGAGGATGTGGGGTTGGGCCCTTGCTGGTAGAGGGCCAGCAAGGCCAAGACTTGATTCCCAAAGGGTGGGGATGCCCAAATCAAGGGGGCCGACAAAGTGCCAAAGGCACCGGTTGCAATATTCCCACGGTGATCACTCAAGTTTATGGGGCTTGAGGATCGGGCTCTCACTCGCATAACCAGCGGAATTAAGAACTAATATTGAAAGACAAGCACTAATTGGAGTGAAGGTTTGAGCACTTACTCGACCGGTTTGAAGAAACCGGTCCCGGTCGGAGACGAGGGCGAGCGGGGAGGCGAGTGGATCCCCACACGCCGCGGCGGTGTCGCTTGACCTGCCCCAAACAAATTACACCACTACAACTCTCGAAGAAGGGGGAACTTGGGGTGGGGGTTAATGATATTACATCAATACTACCTCCACGCAGGGAGGGGCCTTCAGCCGGCCAAGCGGGGTGGGGAAACCAAAGCAAAGAACGAGGAACAAGGGTGGACGCCGAATCTGCCTGCTGTCTGCGAACCAGGATAGAGGGTCGGTTTTGCTGTTGTAGATCTTGCTCAGGAATTTCTCTGATGGCAAGACCAGCGGCAAAATCTTCATAACAGGAAGGGAAATGCCTCAGAATTTTTGTAAATTCTTCTGAGTCTCTGCAGGTCGGGGCAGGAGCTTGAACAGGGCCTCTGTTTCTCAGACTAGCAGGGGTAGGTCACCAATAGTTGGATGCAGAGGCTGTCCTGGCCGCTCCCCAACTCCAAATTTGATGCCGTCAGTGCCGTTAGAACCGTGGGTGAGTCCTCTTTGCAGCAAAAGAAACGGGGACACCAGAAGAGAATGGAGACGATCTGTGGAGCCAGAAGAGTGAGGAGGTGTCGATGCAGACTGGGGAAGGCAGAGCCGCGCGACCGTGGAAGAAAATTGGTAACTTCTGTTCCCGGACGCTGAATGGGCTTCTGCTTCTTGATTCTGAAAGTAGACAGGCCGATGAAGAACTTTGAAGAAGAACTTGAGGACTGATTCTTTCGGGGTTCGTCGTGGCAGAGCTTCTAATCTGGCTCAGGTCCTTAGCCGAGGCAGAACCGCGCAGCTGTGGGAGAATGGACCTCCTGGACGACTCGTAGATCGGAAGAAGACGAAACCATCTTGGTTACAAAGGCGACTGGAAGACGCTTCCGAAGATGGCTCTTGGGTCTTCAAACTCATCCGGAGGAGGTCGTGGTGGCCGCTGCAAGTTGCTGGTCTGCTGTAGATCTTCAGTTGAGAGCTGTAGGTTGATGATGATGGGGGGAAATGGGGTATATGGGAGGGGAAATGGGGGTGGATGAGTGTGGGGAAAGCCCGGGCTGTGAGGGGGTCTAGGAGGGGGTGTTCTAAGGTGGGGGAAGGGAAGAATGGGGTCTGGAAGGGGGTCTAACAGGTGGTGGGAGGAGGAGCTACGAAATTGGGAAGGTGGGTGAGAGGAGAAAGTGAGGGGGGGGGCACAAGTGAGTGGAGGGAAGGGTGGATTTCAAATTTGAAATGGCCTTGGAAGTTGTGGGGTTGTGTGTGGAAGGGGTTGATTGTGTTGGAATGGGGAAAGTGGTGTTGGAATGGGGAAAGTGGTGTTGGAATGGTGAGGGATCTTCTTGGGACTAGGGGGGTGGAGTAATGGAGGCCATGGAGAAGTGGATGGCTTTAATGATGGTAGGTGGGGGTTGAGGTGGTTGGGAAGGGAGGAGAGAGATGAAAATTCGAAATTGGGTGTTGAGGAGAGAGAAAGTAGAGTAAAAAAGAGGGATTAAGAGAGGGAAGGGTGGGGAACCTCTCCCCTAGGGTTTCTCACCCAAAGAATGTTGGAATCACTCCACTAAACTAAGCTTTGGACTCTCAAATGGTATTTTTTCATTGATTGATTCATTAAGTTGAAATGGGGGGGAATGGGGTCCTATATATAGGCAACTCACATTTTACAATAAGACCCTGACAAAAGACTCATTGACAAATAACCGAAGGGGTAGGGGAGCTCATTGGGCCAAGCCCGAAGAAATGGGCCCAATTAGCACAGTACACATTCTAATGACACTCAAACATAGGAAAATAAATGCAAGACCCAAGGACATGACTCAAATAAAATGTAAATTACATCAAATGACTCAAGTAAAATTACATAGGACTCAAAATTAAATGACTAAACCATGCCGGATGCAACCGGGGCGAGGAGACGAGCTATGAATGTGGGCATGGAAGGTGATGTCCACATCATACTCCCGGGGTGCGGAGAACTCGACTCCGTCGAGTAAGTATCCTTCCCTCCTTGGAAGGTGTAGAAGTGGTACTACCTTCAAGTCTTCCGAACGAGACCGATCCATCCACCTGCCGAGATAGCGCTCATATACCTTGCTCCGAGTGGTAGTGACTTGTTCATCCAATATTTGTTCAATTTGTTCACGCTGGACTCTCTTGGCTGGTGGTTTATCATCATGGGTGGGTGCTCTCTCAAGGGAAGAAGTAGGCTCAATCTCCTCACTAGGTACCACCGTGGGTCCCTTATATGGCACTAGGTCGGCAACAATGAATGTGGGACTTATTCCATACTCCTCAGGGAGATCTAACTCGTAGGCAATTGCACCTATGCGCCTCAAGACTTGGAAGGGACCAACCCCACGTGGCCTCAGTTTAGAGTTGGCTCCCGGGGAGAGCCTCTCCATCCTTACCATCACAAAGTCACCCACTTGGAATTCTTGGTGACGCCGATGAGAGTCGGCCATCCTTTTATTAGCCTCATTCTTTTTGCTGATGTGCTTGCAAAGGTTTTCATGCAATTTTGTGAATGCTATCCTTTTAGTGGTTAGGGGTGGACCTGGACAACCATAGATGGACCTATCATGCCATGATGTCATATGGACCATGATGAACCTTGGTGGGCCGGTGCAACCATATGTGGAATTATCATGCAATGTTGTCATATAGACTTTGGTGGGCCTAGGTGGGCCGGGGCAACCATATGTGAACCTATCATGCAAAGTGGTGATGAATGTCGGGGGACTCGGACATCTGTAGATGCTTTTGTCATGCTTAAGACCTATGATGAATGAAGGTGGACCATGACATCCGAATATAGACCACTCATACTTTCTACTTGACATGTGGGTGATATGAATGAAAGGACCCAACATAGTGTTCACGCCAAGGGGTGTGGTAAGCCTAGACACATGTATACCTTTCCCAAAGGTGACTTCCATGTGTAGAGGTGTGGGACAACCTTTGAACTCCCATTGGAAAGGATCGAATGGATCTAAGAAGGTGGTTATCATGGGGTGGGGCACCACCTTATTACCTAGGGATATATGGTCCAAGGTTATGGCTCCCAAGGTGCAACCCGGGTCATGGATGAGGTGGGTTTGGTCCAATATGATGGGTGAGGGTAGGCAAGGGTGGGTGGTTGGTAAGATGGTTGGGTCATATGAGTTCCTTGACTCCCATTGGAAGGGATCATATGGATCATAAAATAGGTCACTTAGGGGGAGGAACTCCATGTCCTCAAGATCCTTAAAAGGTGCTAAGTCCTCCTTCCCTATGATAGTTGGGCCAATGTTCTTGACAAGTGGGTCGGCCATGAGTGGAGGGCTTGGCTTTCTACCCGAGATAAGAAGCTCTAAATCGAGGAGAAGGTTGGGCTCATTCGGTGTAGGGAGGAATAGAAGGAGGTCGCTAGTGTAGCAACCATTGGTGCAAACCGAGGTGATAGACCCAATGCATAGGTGTAGAAGGCTAAGGCTCCTAGGTTGTTCGGCCATAGGGGTCAACATGCTAGTGAACTCAATTTGCCATGCTAAGCCCCTAAGAAAATCCTCTAAGGTCTCCACTTGATAGGATGCTTGGATTGTGGTGTGATAGGAGAAGATGGGCACTAGGGGGAATTTTTGTTCTATGGGAGGGCAAACATGGGTCGAGGTCTCTCTAATTAGGCTCTCCCTTAGCCACCTAACAAGGGACTCTTCTAAGATGAATTCAGCCTTATCTAGAGGGGGTGGTGTAGGGTGAAGATCCTTGTGCGAGGCTTCCTCTTCAATTGGGACATGGGAGCTCTCTATGGAGGGGATAGGTTCCCGAGGGATATTTGTCTTCATGTGGCAAAGCGGGTGGACTACTTCTTCCAAAACTAATGAAGTGGGAAGGTTCTTTGATGGTGGGGTGATGATGGCCGGAGTATGGTGCACCCGTGGTGGTGAACAAGGGTGGGATTCCCGCGGGTGGGAGAATAAAAGGTTGTTGAATTTAAAGGTTCCCGAAAGGTGTGGCGGATGCACTAGGCAAGTCCGACGTGTTGGGTCGATGTCGGCATTCCTTTCATCTAACCATTTCTTACCTAGGATTATACATGGACCCGACAATGTTCCCTTTTGACACCAAGCCCCATCCAAATACTTAGTCTTCCCGAACCATTTATGGAATTCAATGAAGACTAGGTCTCCGTTGTGCACAATTTGTCCAATCGTAGAGAGGGTGGCTACAATTTCGGGGGATACCCAATTATCTTCTTCCATGTCGATGAAGTCAATTTCTGTGGGGCTCCCATTAGGTAGGTATGCTTGGGATATGATGGGGATTGGGGCCTTTTGGTCTGTAGACTCAATGACAATGGGAGGAGGATAATGCATAGAACGATCCGATGAGAACTCTAATGCAAGCGTGCCCATGGACTTGACTTGTGAGAACAAATCAAAGACTTGCTCTGATACCACTTCATGTGACACAACCTCGGACCTAATGCAAGCAAGCACAATCGCATTCAAAACGGGCCAAATTGGGCCACCGCTCTATCGTCACTCACCCAAGCCCGGGGTGACTTGGCAATGCCAAGGGGAGGATGTGGGGTTGGGCCCTTGCTGGTAGAGGGCCAGCAAGGCCAAGACTTGATTCCCAAAGGGTGGGGATGCCCAAATCAAGGGGGCCGACAAAGTGCCAAAGGCACCGGTTGCAATATTCCCACGGTGATCACTCAAGTTTATGGGGCTTGAGGATCGGGCTCTCACTCGCATAACCAGCGGAATTAAGAACTAATATTGAAAGACAAGCACTAATTGGAGTGAAGGTTTGAGCACTTACTCGACCGGTTTGAAGAAACCGGTCCCGGTCGGAGACGAGGGCGAGCGGGGAGGCGAGTGGATCCCCACACGCCGCGGCGGTGTCGCTTGACCTGCCCAAACAAATTACACCACTACACCTCTCGCAGGAGGGGGAACTTGGGGTGGGGTTTAATGATATTACATCAATACTACCTCCATGCAGGGAGGGGCCTTCAGCCGGCCAAGCGGGATGGGGAAACCAAAGCAAAGAACGAGGAACAAGGGTGGACGCCGAATCTGCCTGCTGTCTGCGAACCAGGATAGAGGGTCGGTGTTGCTGTTGTAGATCTTGCTCAGGAATTTCTCTGATGGCAAGACCAGCAGCAAAATCTTCATAACAGGAAGGGAAATGCCTCAGAATTTTTGTAAATTCTTCTGGAGTCGCTGCAGGTCAGGGCAGGAGATTGAACAGGGCCTCTGTTTCTTAGACTAGCAGGGGTAGGTCACCAATAGTAGGATGCAGAGGCTGTCCTGGCCGCTCCCCAACTCCAAATTTGATGCCGTCAGCGCCGTTAGAACCGTGGGTGAGTCCTCCTTGCAGAAAAAGAAACGGGGACACCAGAAGAGAACAGAGTCGATCTGTGGAGCCAGAAGAGTGAGGAGGTGTCGATGCAGACTGGGGAAGGCAGAGCCGCGCGACCGTGGAAGAAAATTGGTAACTTCTGTTCCCGGACGCTGAATGGGCTTCTGGTTCTTGATTCTGAAAGTAGACAGGCCGATGAAGAACTTTGAAGAAGAACATGAGGACTGATTCTTTCGGGGTTCGTCGTGGCAGAGCTTCTAATCTGGCTCAGGTCCTCAGCCGAGGCAGAACCGCGCAGCTGTGGGAGAATGGACCTCCTGGACGACTCGTAGATCGGAAGAAGACGAAACCACTTGGTTACGAAGAAGACTGGCAGACGCTTCCGACGATGGCTCTTGGGTCTTCAAACTCGTCCGGAGGAGGTCGTGGTGGCCGCTGCAAGTTGCTGGTCTGCTATAGATCTTCAGTTGAGAGCTGTAGGTTGATGATGATGGGGGGAAATGGGGTATATGGGAGGGGAAATGGGGGTGGATGAGTGTGGGGAAAGCCCGGGCTGTGAGGGGGTCTAGGAGGGGGTGTTCTAAGGTGGGGGAAGGGAAGAATGGGGTCTGGAAGGGGGTCTAACAGGTGGTGGGAGGAGGAGCTATGAATTTGGGAAGGTGGGTGAGAGGAGAAAGTGAGGGGGGGGGGCACAAGTGAGTGGAGGGAAGGGTGGATTTCAAATTTGAAATGGCCTTGGAAGTTGTGGGGTTGTGTGGGGAAGGGGTTGATTGTGTTGGAATGGGGAAAGTGGTGTTGGAATGTGGAAGATGGTGTTGGAATGGTGAGGGATCTTCTTGGGACTAGGGGGGTGGAGTAATGGAGGCCATGGGGAAGTGGAGGGCTTTAATGATGGTAGGTGGGGGTTGAGGTGGTTGGGAAGGGAGGAGAGAGAAGAAAATTTGAAATTGGGTGTTGAGGAGAGAGAAAGTAGAGTAAAAAAGAGGGATTAAGAGAGGGAAGGGTGGGGAATCTCTCCCCTAGGGTTTCTCACCCAAAGAATGTTGGAATCACTCCACTAAACTAAGCTTTGGACTCTCAAATGGCATTTTTTTCATTGATTGATTCATTAAGTTGAAATGGGGGGAATGGGGTCCTATATATAGGTAACTCACATTTTACAATAAGACCCTGACAAAAGACTCATTGACAAATAACCGAAGGGGTAGGGGAGCTCATTGGGCCAAGCCCGAAGAAATGGGCCCAATTAGCACATTACACATTCTAATGACACTCAAACATAGGAAAATAAATGCAAGACCTAGGGACATGACTCAAATAAAATGTAAATTACATCAAATGACTCAAGTAAAATTACATAGGACTCAAAATTAAATGACTAAACCGTGCCGGATGCAACCGGGGCGAGGAGACGAGCTATGAATGTGGGCATGGAAGGTGATGTCCACATCACTAAACTAAGCTTTGGATACTCAAATGGCATTTTTCATTGATTCATTCATTAAGTTGAAATGGGGGGAATGTGATCCTATATATAGGAAACCCACATTTCTACAAAAGTCCCTTATAAAAGACTCAATAACAAATAACCGAAGGGGTAGGGGGGGCTCATGGGCCAAGCCCGAAGAATTGGGCCCAATAGCACATTACATAATCTAATGACACTCAAACTTAGGAAAATAAATGCAAGACCTAGGAACATGACTCAAATAAAAGGGAAAATACATCAAATGACTCAAATAAAATTACATAGGACTCAAAATTAAATGACTAAACCATGCCGGATGCAACCGGGGTGAGGAGACGAACGGTAAACGTGGGCATGGGAGGTGATGTCCCCATCATTCTGAGTTCGGGAGCAGTCGTGGCATCCTCTTCTTCCTGCTGTTGGAAACTTGAAGCTGTCAGAACCGAGGGTCTGCCACCCTGTTCAAGCCCCTACCCCGACCACCAGCGGTGCCCAAAGAAATCAACAAAATTCAATCATCACTCCGATCCAGTTACAAAGAATCTCCAAGTGGTCTCGTCATCGAAAAAATTTTGGAGTGGCTACAGCATCGTGATAACCATCAGTCAGTCCTGAAGTACAGACAGCGGACAGAATCGACGTCGGCTTCCTTGTTGATCGCTAGTTCGGTGTCACCCCTCCCCGCTTGGCCGGCTGAAGGCCCCTCCCTGTGTGGAGGTAGTTTTAGATGTAATATCAGTTAACCCCCACCCCAAGATCCCCCTCCTGCGAGAGGTGTAGTGTTGTAATCGTTTGAGCAGGTCAAGCTTCTCCGACGCGGCGTGTGGGGAACACTCGCCTCCCCGCTCACCCTCGTCTCCGAGCGGGACCAATTTCTTCAAACCGGTCAAGTAAGTGCTCCAACCTAGTTCCATTTTGTGCTTGTTCTTTCCAATATTAGTTCATAAACTCCGCTGGCCGTGAGAGTGAGAGCCCGATCCTTGAGCTCCTTGCTTCAAGAGATCACCGTGGGGTGAGGAGTGTAACCCGTGCCTTGGCACCTCGTTGGCTCCCTTGAATTGGGCAGCCATACCCTTGGGGAAACAAACCTTGGCCTTGCTGGCCCTCTACCAGCAAGGGCCCAGCCCACACAACCTCCACTTGGCATTGCCAAGTTACCCCGGGTCTTGGTGAGCATCGGGTGAGCGGTCGCCAATATCGGTCCGTATGATTGCAAATTGTGCTTGTTCATTTTGGTCCAAGGGTGTGTCACATCAGGAGAACTCGACCCCGTCGAGTATGGGTCCACCGAGGAAGTGGTACACCAAATGCAGCTCCGGGCGAGCCACGATCTCCAAACTCAACCCCGTGTCCATGGCCGGGGGATGGCGCTTCAGCTTCACAAAGTGGCACAGACACACCCTCATGCTGGCAATGATACCTTGCTTGCCTAGTATTGCCTCCGTGTGCACACGTCGGGCTCTCAGATTGATTTGTGGTGACTCTCCGGGGTGTCCCTCTTACAGGAAGGTATATGCTCAAAGCTCTCATTAGGATCTACCGCGGTGCCCATATAGGGTGCCAGAGTCGCCACGTGGGAAATGGGATGAATCCCAAAACCCATTGATAAGTCTAACCCATAATCCAGGTTGCCAAAGCCACTCGGAACTTGGCATGGTCCAAGTCCTCGTGCCCTCAAATTTGAGGTGACCCTAGGGTAGAGCCACTCCAAAGTCATCATCGCTAGGTTGCCTACTTGAAATCTCAAGTGGCACTTGCGAGCTTTTGCCCGCTCGATTTGAACCTCACTGCCCGTTGTTGGATGCTTGCTTGAATGCTTATGCCATGAGTTACGGTGTGGTACGGGTGGGAAGTGTATGGTATGCACATGTGGACCGGGGCAACCATAAGTGGATCTATCATGCAATGCGGCTATGTAAATGATGTGGCACAGCCCAAAGACCCCTAAATATGATAAGGTGACCCTAGGACTTAGACCCGCAAGCATACAAGCGCTCAATGATTCTCACAACGACGATTTCTGCTCACTCGGTTCACACGTTCACCCGGTGGGTCCGGGAGATGATGGTGAGGGTCCGAGGCGGGACCCAATTGTCCTAATGGACTTACAATGCTAAGGCTGACCTCCAATGGGCCTGGGAGTCCCAACTTTGTGGGTGGCCGGCCCGCAAGGCGGGTTGTGGGGTGGCACTCACTCACGGGCCGCGGTGGGCACGATATTGCTTAAAATGAATTCCGAGCACTCTCTTACCGTCCGACGGGCATTCAAGGCAATACTACATTTGCAGAAATGAAGTTACAAGGGTGTGATCAGAAGCTCACCTGATCGGTGTGAAGACACCGATCCCGTTCGGAGACGAGGGCGCGCCGGGAGGCGAGGGTATACACCCGATCGCCGCGGCGATGGAGCTTGACCTGAAAATGTGAAGAGGTATAGCACTACGCCCCTTGCAAGGGGGGGATCTTGGGGTGGGGGTTAATGTATTACAACCAAAAATTACCTCCACGCAGGGAGGGGCCTTCAGCCGGCCAAGCGGGGAGGGGAACGAGCGAGATAGAGTCGACTTTCCGAGCTTTGCCGATTCTGCCTAGCTTCTGTAATTCTGGACAGAGGGCCGATGTCGATGCTGCCAATAATTCCACCGAGCTTGGAATCTGATGAAACTTGCGCCAAAAGCTTACTAACTGGAGAGGGGTGCGGCTTGAATTTTTGGACGACGTTCTGATCTGGGGGCTGACTGCTCCAGCGACTGGAAGATGGATGCAGCTCTGGTCTCTGGCCGAGCTCAGTCTGAAACAGCAGGTTGCAGAAGCTGCCACGATCGCTCCTAAGCTCCAAATTTGGCACCGCTAGACTCGTTGGAATCGTAGACGAGTCTACTTTGCATCAAAACAAACGGGGAAGTCTTCTGATGTTGGAGATGAGCTGGGTGTCCAGAGAAGTGGACGGTGGTCGGTTCAGACTGTGAGAAGGCAGACCGGTGTGGGTGTGGTAGAAAATTGGTATCTCTGGTTGTCGGATGCCGAACGGGGTTCCACCTTCTGTTCCTGGACGCTGACAGGGGGAGGAAGAACTTTGTAGAAGACCTCGAAGACTGGTTCCTTCAAGGTTAGTTGTGGGAGAGTCTTCTCTGCCGCTCTGGCTCCTGGTCTGAGAGGTTCTGCGCAGTCGGGGAAGAACAGCCTTCACGGACGGCCACGAACTCGGAATGGAGTGATTCCACCTCGCCTGCGAGGAGCACAGGGAGGCCTTTCCAGAAAGTTAGGCCACGCCACCAGCAGAACCAGGATGCAGTCGTGGACGTCGCTGCAACAGAGTGCTAATCTGCAGGTCGGCCTGCACACAAAGCTGGAGTGGAGAAGAGAGGAGGGGGCGAACTTGGCTTGAGAGGAGAGGAGGGGTGCGACCTAGGGAGCAAGGAGGGAAGGGGAGATTCGAATTTGGGCTTTGGAATGAGTTAATTCAGCCTTGGGAAGGTGGAGATATGCTTAGGGAAGTGAAAGGGGTAGGTGGTGGTTGGAGGGTGGGGTTTTGAGTGGTGGAACTTCCTTGGGACTAGGTGAGGATTAAAGAGGGGTTGTGGGAAGTTGTGGGGAGTTAATGGAGGTAGGTGGGGGTTGGAAGTGGTTGAGAGGGGGAGGAGAGAGAGTGAATTTCGAAATTTAGAGAGAGGAGGAGAGAGAATGGAGAGATAATGAGAGAGAGAGAGAGTTTGAGAGAGTTTGAAAGGGTTTTCTTCAATATTCATCAAAAGTTGAATACAAGAGGAGAGATGGGGCCTATATATAGGCAACCATTCTTTACATGACCAAAATACCCTTGACAATAAGATAAAAGACCGAGCATATCCTAGACTCAATCCTATGGGCCCATAACTAAAGTAATAAGGCCCAATTAAACATAACAAGGGAAATGGACTAAAACCATATGACTCAATAAAGGAAAATACATAAGATAGGACTCAATAAAAAGAAAATACATAAAATGAAACTTGGGAAATGAAGATAACAAGTGTAGACCATGATCAATCCATATCAAGAGTGTGCAGGCGATCAAAGCTAGAGGGGTGTCGGGAGATGCCCTCATCAAATCCCCCGGGGTGGGGAGAGCTCGACCCTGTCGAGTATGGGTATGCCTGGCTGTCGTACTGCTCCATCATGTCGGGATCCAAGCATATCAAATCCTCCCGACTCACCCATGTATCCTCGATCGGGGGACGGCTCTTCCACCTAACCAGATAGCGCTGATACACCCTGTGCCTCGTAATGATACTCTGCTCATCCAGTATTGCCTCTACCTGCTCTCGTCGGTCTCTCAAGCTAGAAAGTGGAGTCCCTCCGGGAGTGTCTCTCATAAGGGGGGGTAAAGGCTCAAGCTCCTCACTGGGTTCCACCGCGGGGCCTTTGTGGGGTACCAGGTCCGCCACACTGAAGGTAGGGTGCACCCCATAGCTTTCTGGTAGGTCAAGCTCATAAGCATTGCTGCCAAGTCATCGTAGAACTCGAAAGGGTCCCGAACCCCGTGCCCTCAACTTGGAGGCAGGTCCCGGAAGGAGCTGCTCCATCCTCACCATCACCGAGTCTCCCACTTGGAACTCGTAATGGCGCCGATGAGCATCTGCCCGCCTTTTGTAAGTCTCATTGATCCTTCCTATATGCTTGCGAGAATGCGTATGCCAAGGTGGACCTGGGCAGCCAAATGTAGACCGATCACACTTTGATGCTATGAAGACTGTGGTAGTCTTAGGAGGGCCGGGACATCCATAGATGAACCTTTTATGCATGGGTGTGATAAATGTCGGGGGACCCGGACATCCATGTATGCTCCTATCATGCTTAAGACTCATGATGAATGAAGGTGGGCCAATACATCCGAATATGGTCCACTTATGCTGCCTACTTGACATGTGGGTGATGTGGATGAATGTACCCGACTTATGAATCATGTCAAATGGTGTGGTAGGCCTGGACACATGCATGTTTATCCCAAAGGTGACTTCCATGTGCATAGATGTGGGATGACTTTTGAACGTCCACGTGAATGGGTCGAAGGGATCTACGAACGTGGTTATGGGGTGGGGCACTTCATCAATCCCAAGGTGTTTGTTGCCTAAGGTCAAGGCTCTCATGTTGTAACCCGATTCTAGGAAGGGAGGAGTTTGGGTCGACATGGGTGATGTGGGTAAGGTGAGGTGGGTGGTGAATAGGGAAAGTGGGTCACATGGAGATTTAGGCTCCCATAGAGAAGGGTCAAAGGGATTATGGTAATGGTCACCTAGGTAGGGGTACTCCATGTTCTCAAGGTCCTCAAATGGCGAATCATCTCTCTCTAAGATAATTGGGCCAAGGTTGCTAATGGGTTGGCCAATCAAAGTACTTGGGATCTCAATGGTTGGGGAGTAGACTAGGATGGGTTCCTCCTCCATGGGAAGAAGGAGTATGATCTCACTTGTAAATTGGCCATTGGTGTAGATGGAAGTGATGGAGCCAATGGTGGGGTAAGCTAGGCTAATGGTGCTAGACTCTGATGACCTCATGGCTAGCATATCGGTCAAGTGGACTTGCCAATGTAGGTTGGCCACTAAGTCTCCCAAATCTTCTACACAATAGGAGGTTTGATAAGTGACATGAGGCTGAGTGGGAATGAGTTGGGATTGATGTCCCATGAGTAGGTGGCTTGGTTGTAAACTAGGAATGGTGAGGCCTCGCTTGAGCCATAGGAATATGGACTTATCTATGGTGATGGTGTCATGGGGAAGGGTGTATAGCTCTTGAGGAACTAGGTTAGGAGGGGTGGGTGAGTTGTATGGCCCTTGGATTTCCTTGATTTTGGGAGGTGGATCCGAATTGGTATCCCTCTCCACTTGGGTAGGTGTGTGGGTTGCAACTCCTAAGGACAATGGGGTAGGAAGGTCTATGGTGGGTGGGTTGGTGTTAGTCGAGGCATGGCGCACTCGAGGAGGTGAGCAAGGTCGGACATGGGTTGGACTTGGGAGTGGAAGTAGTGGAGGCCTAATTTGGGGTAAGATTGGTGTAGGAAGCGGGAGGTGGGTTGGGAGAGGGGTTTTGGGTTTTGGGGTGGTGGCCATTATGGGCCTTGGTGGAGGGGTGGACATGGTGTCCACATGGTTTTTAATGGTGAGGGTTGGATGAGTGGTGGTCACCATGGAGGGAATTGGGTTGGTTAGGGGTCTCTTACCCTTGGGATCACTTGGGGTGGAAGTGGGGGCTAAAGGGGCTTGACTAGTGTAGGTTAGGGAAGGGGGTTTTGGTTGGGATGTGGGGGACCTCATGGGGTTAGGTGGGGAGGTGGAGGTCTTAGGTACTTGGGTTTTAGTGATAAGGGTTTGGACGGGTGGGGTGGGAGGAGTGGGAGTGCTCCTTGGGTTTTGGTGATCCGAGTGGGAAGGGGACACATACCTAGCCCTTAGTTGATCCTTCATGTCCTCCCATGTGGTGAGGGGAGCTTCCCGTCTAATTATCCTTAAGCCCTCAATTTTACACCAATGAGTTTGAGCCCTTTTGGTTAGTTGTATTTTGGCAACCCATGCCTTTTCATCCTCGGAAATATGATACCAATTGAAGTATTGGTCCATTGTAGCTTCCCAATCTAAATATTTGCTAGGAGAGGTCCCATCAAAGGTGGGAAGTGGGACAGGGGCCATCCTATCGTCCGTCCTTAGGGCGGGCCTATTTTTTCCAAGTTGGTTGAGTCGGCCCGATATGTTATCAAGCCGCTCATTGGCATAGGTCAAGGCTTTCATGAAGTAGTTGAAGTCATAAGTGTTAGTGGTAGACATCCCTTGGGGTTTTGGATTCATTGTGGGATTGGAAGATGTAGTATTGGGTTGAAAGCGAGTACCACTACGAGTGGTCATGCAAGGTTGGGTGGGCTATGCAAGGGTGTGCGGATGCACCTATGAAAGAATTAGTGTGACCCAAGACTAGACTTGTAAGGACAAGCCTATGACTGCTCTGATACCACTTGATGTGGCACAGCCCAAAGACCCCTAAATATGATAAGGTGACCCTAGGACTTAGACCCGCAAGCATACAAGCGCTCAATGATTCTCACAACGACGATTTCTGCTCACTCGGTTCACACGTTCACCCGGTGGGTCCGGGAGATGATGGTGAGGGTCCGAGGCGGGACCCAATTGTCCTAATGGACTTACAATGCTAAGGCTGACCTCCAATGGGCCTGGGAGTCCCAACTTTGTGGGTGGCCGGCCCGCAAGGCGGGGTGTGGGGTGGCACTCACTCACGGGCCGCGGTGGGCACGATATTGCTTAAAATGAATTCCGAGCACTCTCTTACCGTCCGACGGGCATTCAAGGCAATACTACATTTGCAGAAATGAAGTTACAAGGGTGTGATCAGAAGCTCACCTGATCGGTGTGAAGACACCGATCCCGTTCGGAGACGAGGGCGCGCCGGGAGGCGAGGGTATACACCCGATCGCCGCGGCGATGGAGCTTGACCTGAAAATGTGAAGAGGTACAGCACTACGCCCCTTGCAAGGGGGGGATCTTGGGGTGGGGGTTAATGTATTACAACCAAAAATTACCTCCACGCAGGGAGGGGCCTTCAGCCGGCCAAGCGGGGAGGGGAACGAGCGAGATAGAGTCGACTTTCCGAGCTTTGCCGATTCTGCCTAGCTTCTGTAATTCTGGACAGAGGGCCGATGTCGATGCTGCCAATAATTCCACCGAGCTTGGAATCTGATGAAACTTGCGCCAAAAGCTTACTAACTGGAGAGGGGTGCGGCTTGAATTTTTGGACGACGTTCTGATCTGGGGGCTGACTGCTCCAGCGACTGGAAGATGGATGCAGCTCTGGTCTCTGGCCAAGCTCAGTCTGAAACAGCAGGTTGCAGAAGCTGCCACGATCGCTCCTGAGCTCCAAATTTGGCACCGCTAGACTCGTTGGAATCGTGGACGAGTCTACTTTGCATCAAAACAAACGGGGAAGTCTTCTGATGTTGGAGATGAGCTGGGTGTCCAGAGAAGTGGACGGTGGTCGGTTCAGACTGTGAGAAGGCAGACCGGTGTGGGTGTGGTAGAAAATTGGTATCTCTAGTTGTCGGATGCCGAACGGGGTTCCACCTTCTGTTCCTGGACGCTGACAGGGGGAGGAAGAACTTTGTAGAAGACCTCGAAGACTGGTTCCTTCAAGGTTAGTTGTGGGAGAGTCTTCTCTGCCGCTCTGGCTCCTGGTCTGAGAGGTTCTGCGCAGTCGGGGAAGAACAGCCTTCACGGACGGCCACGAACTCGGAATGGAGTGATTCCACCTCGCCTGCGAGGAGCACAGGGAGGCCTTTCCAGAAAGTTAGGCCACGCCACCAGCAGAACCAGGATGCAGTCGTGGACGTCGCTGCAACAGAGTGCTAATCTGCAGGTCGGCCTGCACACAAAGCTGGAGTGGAGAAGAGAGGAGGGGGCGAACTTGGCTTGAGAGGAGAGGAGGGGTGCGACCTAGGGAGCAAGGAGGGAAGGGGAGATTCGAATTTGGGCTTTGGAATGAGTTAATTCATCCTTGGGAAGGTGGAGATATGCTTAGGGAAGTGAAAGGGGTAGGTGGTGGTTGGAGGGTGGGGTTTTGAGTGGTGGAACTTCCTTGGGACTAGGTGAGGATTAAAGAGGGGTTGTGGGAAGTTGTGGGGAGTTAATGGAGGTAGGTGGGGGTTGGAAGTGGTTGAGAGGGGGAGGAGAGAGAGTGAATTTCGAAATTTAGAGAGAGGAGGAGAGAGAATGGAGAGATAATGAGAGAGAGAGAGAGTTTGAGAGAGTTTGAAAGGGTTTTCTTCAATATTCATCAAAAGTTGAATACAAGAGGAGAGATGGGGCCTATATATAGGCAACCATTCTTTACATGACCAAAATACCCTTGACAATAAGATAAAAGACCGAGCATATCCTAGACTCAATCCTATGGGCCCATAACTAAAGTAATAAGGCCCAATTAAACATAACAAGGGAAATGGACTAAAACCATATGACTCAATAAAGGAAAATACATAAGATAGGACTCAATAAAAAGAAAATACATAAAATGAAACTTGGGAAATGAAGATAACAAGTGTAGACCATGATCAATCCATATCAAGAGTGTGCAGGCGATCAAAGCTAGAGGGGTGTCGGGAGATGCCCTCATCAGTAAACCTTGAGGGACCTAGGAGGACTAGGACATCCGTAGGTGAAACTATCATGCTTGAATGTGGCAAGTGTTGGGGGCCCAGGGCAACCAAATGTGTATCCTTCATGCACAAGACTAATGACGAATGGGGGAGGGTCGTTACACCCGAATATGGACCACTCATGTTTCCGACTTGACATGTGGGTGTCATGAATGAAAGGACCCGACATACTAATCATGCCAAGTGGTGGGAGGTGCCAAGACATATGCATTCCAACTCCAAGGATGACTTCCATGTGTGGGGTGGCATGATGGCTTTTGAACTCCATGTGAAAGGATCAAAGGGATCTAGGAAGGTGGACATCTTGGAGAGAGGCTCCTCCTTAATCCTTATGTGTATTTTGCCTAAAGTCATGGCTCCCATGGTGTAACCCGAGTCTAGGAAGGGGTGGATTGGGTCAAACGTGATGGGTTGGGGTAGGAAAAGGTGGGTGGTGAGTAAGGTGGTTGGGTCACATGGGTTCCTTGGCTCCCATTGGAAGGGGGGATCATGATAAGGGTCACCTAGAGAGAGGTACTTCATGTCCTCAAGGTCCTCACAAGGTGGTGAGTCATCCTCCTCCCAAGTAGTTGGTCCAAGGTCTCTAGTGGGTTGACCGTTCAAGGTACTTGGGATCTCAAGGGGTGGGGAGTAGACCGGGATGGGTTCTCCCTCCAAGGGAAAAAATAGGAGGATCTCACTCGTACAATGCCCACTTGTGCAAAGGGAGGTGATGGAACTAATGGAGGGGTGGACAAAGTTGACGGTGCTAGGCTCCAATGGTCCCATGGCTAGTAGGCCAGTTAAGTGGGCTTGCCAATGTAGGCAATCCACAAGTTCTCCCAAGTCTTACACAAAGTAGAAGTTTTCATAAGTGAGATGGGGAGGCTGGGTGGGCACAATTTGGGCTTGATATCCTAAGGGTGAGAGGTAGGGTGGTGAGCTAGGAATGGTGGGGTCTCGCTTGAGCCATTGGAGTATGGACTCATTCATGGTGAGGGTGTGCAGCGCATGAGGACCCGGGCTATGAGAGGTGGGTTGAAGTGGGGGGTCTAAGATTTTCTCTATGGTGCGAGGTGGATCCGGATTGGCATCCATCTCCACTTGGGTGTGTGTGTGGGCCACAACTTCCAAGGATAATGGGGTAGGAAGGCCTATGGTGGGTGGGGTGGTAATAGTCAGCGTATGGTGCACCCGGGGTGGTGAACAAGGATGGACTTGGGTTGGGCTTGGTAGGGGAAGTACTTGGGTTGGAGTTGGGGTCGGGGGTGGAAGATAGGTTGGTTGAAGAGGTTTGGATTGGGGTGCATAGATCTTTCTAAGATTGGCCCTCATTTCAACCAAAGATTCGATGGGTGCTTCCCCTTTTGCTTCTCTCAAATCTACAATGTTCTCCCATTCTTTCCTACCTTGGCGCCAAAGCAAACTCTTCGCATAGTTGACTTGCATCGGCCCTGACAGAGTGAACCTCGCAAAATGTCGGTCTATAGAGCTCTCCCATTCTAGATATATACTTGGGTGGGATCCATCAAACACAAAAACTGCTAATGGGTCCAAGGATGGCGAATAGGCTAAGTAGGAAGTGGTCATGATGAACGGGTGATGAATGCCATGGCCCTAGGACAAGACTTAGTAGAGACAAGTCTAGAACTAGGCTCTGATACCACTTGATATGACACCACCTTGGGGGTGATAATCACAAGACTGAAGACCCCTCGGACCTAGCAAGTAAGTGATGCAACGGACCGGCAACTTCCCTCGAGCGGAATCACCCGCGTAGAGCGAACCCGGGTCCGTAGGTGGACCGGCGATGGGGTGAGGGTCCGAGTGATGAGGGCATCTCACAGCGCTCTCTTTGGCTCGGATCGCCTGCATCATTTTGAGGAAGCTCGGTTATGAGATCACATGTTATTTTCCTTTTCTTTGAGTCATATCTTATGTACTTTCCATTATTGAGTCATGTTGCTTTAGTCATTTCTCTTGTTATGCTTATTTGGGCCTTAGTACCTTAGTTATGGACCCATAGGCTTGAGTCTAGGATATGCTTGGTCTTTTGCCTAATTGTCAAGGGTACTTTGGTCATGTAAAGAGTGGATGCCTATATATAGGCCCCATCTCTCCTCATGTACTCAACTTTTGATGAATCAATTTGAATAGAAGCCTTTTCCAAATCTTACTCTCCTTCACCAAAGTTCTTCTCTCTCTCTCTCTCTCTCTCATTATCTCTCTCGCTCTCCTCAAAGAAGGGGGCGAACCCCTCTCTCTCTCCTCCTTCTCCCACCTACCACCTAACTCACCTCCCTCATTCAAAGACCCCCCCAACTACCCACCACCCCCATAACTCCACCCAGCCCCCAAGGTAGCTTCCACCAATCCAAACCCCACCACTCAACCACCAACTACTCCATCCACTTCCCTAGGCACCTCCCCACCTCCCCAAGGCTGAAGGAGCTTCTCCCAAGGCCCATTTTTGAATTTCCCTCCCATCATACATCCCCCACAGTAGGCTTGGTCGCCCAAAACCAGCCCCCACACCAGGCCAAAGTCGCCCTCCCCTTCCCTCTCCATTGCCCACCTTGTGCAGCCCTCCCCTTCCCCTTCCCCTACCCACTCCAGCCAGCTCCAGCTCCCTTCACCCACCCCTCCTTGTTTCTCCAGCAACCACAACAGCCCTCCATCGACCCCCCTTCTCTCCCCACAGCCTTCAGCCACCACAATCCCCCTACTACACCCTCACCACCCCTTCACTCATATCCTCTTTCATTTTCAGATCCAGTCCTGGTTGCAGGTAGCATAGTAGCAGCAGGTTGCAGAAGACACCACGTCATCACCGGGGAGCTTCTGGCGACATATCATACATCATTGAAATCTTAATCGAGTCAGCTTTCCAATGGTGGTGGTCCCGTGACCATCCAAGCTCGGAGCTGTTCGGAGGAGCCGATCTTGCCGGACTGCATTTCCCGACTCCAGTAGGCAACCTGAAGCTGAGAGCAGCGGCTACCATGACCAGCTCGGGAAAGATCTGGCACCATCTTCGGAGGGAAGGAACTATGACCAGTCCTCTTTCAGTACCAGGAAGAAGGAAGTCAATCGCCCACCTGAGCCCTCAGTTCCAATTTTTCTCGTCGAAGTGCGCAGGCTGCTCCCTGCTGTTCTAGGTTGGACCACCACTCAGTCTTCTGATCAGAAGTTTCTCCTCTGACCTCCTTTTGGAGCCCCGTCTGTTCCTGCTCGAAGCTGTTCCAGCCACGGTCGCGTCAACATCAATTTCCTCTCAATCGGAGTTCGGTAGAGTTCGTGGCACCTTCTGCAACAGATCTCATTGGTTCTACACCAGACAGAAACATAATCAATCAATCTAGTTCCAGACTCTGTGCAGGTCAGCCACGCCATCACAACATTCACCAAAAATTCATGCGTCATCCTTGGTCAGTGTAGAAAGTTTTGGCACTGGTTTTGGCTAATTCCGAGCTCGGCTGAGCCCGTGGCGGCGTCTTCATCAACAACCTATCAGGCTGTTCCTGAAGCTGGCAGAATCGACAAAGCTCGGCGAATTGGTTTCTCTATTAGTTTTCCCCACCCCGCCTGGCCGGCTTACAGCCCCTCCCTACGTGGATGTAGTGTTTGACTGTAACACATTAACCCCAACCCCTTATCCCACCCTCCTGCGTGAGGAGTAGTGTTGTACGTTATATATTCTCAGGTCAAGAGGCATCGACAAGGCGTGCGGGTGCGTACCCAAGCCTCCCCGCTCGCCCTCGTCTTCGGCCGGGGTCGGTGTCTCCACACCGATCAGGTGAGTGACTGGTCCCTACCTTGTTGTTCCATGCTTTGCTTGTTTAGTATTATCTTTTATGTCTGTCGGTCGGTGAGGGAGTGCTCGGACCCGTAATTGTTTGATTAGTGCGCCCGCTGTGGATTGTGAGTGAGAGCCACCCAACCCCACGCCCTGGCGTGCCAACTGCCCATGAAGTTGGGAATTCCCAGACCCTTAGGGGTCAGCCTAAGCCCACCTAGTCCTTTGAATATTTGGGTCCCACCTCGGACCCTCGCCATCATCCCCCGGCCCCACCAGGTGATCGTATGTGTTGTGCGAGTGAGCCGCCAACGTGAGACCGTTGAAAGTGCTTGTATGCTTGCGGGTCTAAGTCCCAGGTTCAACAAGTCTCTCATTTGCATCTTTGGGCTGTGCCACATCACCGAGGTTGGACCCGGAGCTTTCCAAGGGTATGACTGGCTTGGGGAGGACTCCTAAGGGCCAGGGATGCCCTATTCCGCGGGCGGCCAGCATGCCAAGGGCGTGGGTTGTAGGGTCACTCTCTCAACTCACTCTGCGGTGGTCACTCAATTATAAGCAAATTCGGGATCGGGCACTCTCTTACCACCGACGGAGCAACCAAAAACAATACTAAACTAAGCAATTAAGGGCCAACAATGAGAAGTGTTCCGAAGCTCACATGATTGGCGTGAATACACCGATCCCGGTCGGAGATGAGGGCGAGCGGGGAAGCGTGGGCTTGCCCGCACGTTGCGTCGATGAAGCTTCAACATGAAATATAGTGGGTTACAACACTACACCTCTCGCAGGAGGGGAATCTCGGGGTGGGGGTTAAGAGATTTACAATCAAATACTACCTCCACGCAGGGAGGGGCTGTAAGCCGGCCAGGCGGGGTGGGGAAACTACTATAGAAAAATCGAGTTGCCGAGCTTCGTCGGTTCTGCCGACTTATGAAACAGCTTGACAGGTAGTTGATGTCGACGCCGCCACGGGCTCAGCTGAGCTCAGAATTAGTCGAAATAGGTGTTGAAACTTTCCAGACTGACCCAGGATGTCGTCTGAATTTTCTTAGAATTTCGTGACGATGTCGCTGGCCAGGGCAAAGCCTGGAACATGGCTGGTCTTCGCTGGTTCTGGTTGCTCTCAGGGTGATGCTGCTGGAAGACGGGGGGCCATGAACTGTCCCTTACTCTATTGGAGGCGAGACAGATACCGTTGCAATCGTGGTCAAGTCTTATTTCCATCGGAACCAACGGTGCCATTGGCAGATGTCGGAGCTGATCGTGAGGGCCCGAACAGTAGGGATGTATCGGTTCTGGCTTGGTAAAACTGACCTGACGCACTTGGAATGGAAAATTTGTAACTTTTGGTGCCGAGGTCCAAACTTAGCTCTACTTCTTGGGGATGGAAGAGGACTTGAAGGAGAAGCCCTCAGCCAAGTTTCACGGCCAGATCTACAAGGGAGTGGCCATGGTCGAACTTGATCTGGAGCTCTCATTCTCTACCTGAGTGGTTCTGCGCAGTCGAGGAAGAATTGTTCTCCCGGGCAGCTCGGTGCTTGGACGAAGACGAAACCACCTCGACTGCGAAGCTGACTGGACGTAGATTCCAACGGTATATGGTACGCATCCTGAAGCTTCTTGGTGATGATGTGGAAGCCTTAGAAAGTTGCTAGTACTCTGCTACCTGCGAGCTGGGAATTGGCTGATGGTGTAGGGTTGTGTGTGTGAGGGTGGGATGGCCAAGGGAAGCAATGGGAAATGGGGAGGGCGACCAGAGTAGGAAGGGGGTGTTGGGGAGGGGTGAGGGGCAGCCAGCAAGAGAGGGAGATTCAAATTTGGCCTAGGGTTTGAGCCCCTTCAGCCTTGGGGAGATGGAAGGGTGCTTGGGAAAGGGTAGTGGGTGGTTGGGGGTTGGAGGGTGGCTTGGAGATTGGTGGGTTCTACCTTGGGGGTTGGGGGGACTTGAATGAGTGTATGGGGAAGGGGGGGATATTAATGAAGAGTGAATGGGGAGGAGAGAGAAGAAATTTTGAAATTTGGTGGTGGGAAGAGAGAGAGAGAGGGGGGACCCCTTAGAGAGAGAGTGTGTGTGTGAGAGAGAGGGGAATCCACCCCTTAGAGAGAGAGAGGGAGAGAGAGATGGAGAATCCACTCCAATTGCACTAGAACACTCAATTTTTGATTGACCAAAAGATTACAAATGAGGGAGTGGAGTGGCCTATTTATAGGCACTCATATTTTCCTAGGACTAAAATGACCCTGACTAAACAACTAATGACCAAAGCAGTCCAAGGGAGGGTGCCCCTGGGCCAAGCCCACTAGTTGGGCCCAATAGACAACTTAATTAACCACATGACTCAAGACTTAGGTAAATGACCATTATACTTAGGTAAATGTACCAGACTCAAATAAAATAAAAATTACATAGTTTATGACTCCAATAAAATATAAAAATTACATGGATAGACTCAGAAAAATGTGAAGAACACAATGGCGCAAACCGTCGATCCATCAGAGCTTCATAAAATGTTGAGGGGTAAGTGATGCCCCCATCACTCATCCTCGGCGTACCGGGTCGAGTTGAACCCGGCGACCGTCTTTAATATCAAAGAAGCTAATCCAAGCCACAGGAGAATCTTGGGAGCCTTTGGACTGTAGAATATCAAATCAACTCAACAACTTTGCTTGGCAATAAAATGGATTCATCCTCCTTGGCCTTCCATTAAGCTAAACACTGATGGTGCATCAAAGCTAAATGGAGTTTCTGGAGGTGGTGGAGTAATTCGTGATTACAGTGGAAGTATTCTCCTCGCTTTCTCACACTACTATGGAAAGTCTAACAGCATTATGGTGGAGACCCGGACTCTCCTTGACGGTGTTAAATATCTATACACTTTTGCTCCTTCTTCGCCTGTCTTTATTGAATGTGACTCGAAAACTCTTGTCCAGATCATCAAAGGACAAGCAAGCTGTCCATGGTCCATCCTCAAGCATGTCAGAGAAATTTGGAATCTAATTTCTCCATCGGATACCATTACTCATACATATAGAGAAGGTAATACAGTGGCGGATTCTTTGGCTACTTTAGCATGCTCTTTACAATGTAACAATTTCTATTCCTCTCATGAGCTTCCCTCTCATATAAAGGGAGCTGCTCGCCTAGATAAGCTAGGCATGCCTAGCATCCGTTTGATGTAATTGTGTATATCCTCCTTCAGTAATAAAATACACCCCCTTGTGATAGGTTGGTGGTTCTTTCCCACCCCTATCCCTAGGCAGGGCTTTCAAAAAAAAAAAAAAAACACGACGGCCGTCGAGGTCTACGGCCCAGCTAGGGATCGGGGCTTCCAGGAAGGCTGGACGGCTACTCTTCAGTCTGTGGCTGACAACTTGGGTGTCCTAGTGCCTTCCCTGCATCCTCTGCTGGCACCGTTTGGCCCGGAGGCCAGTGATGGGGAGGAGGAGCTCGGCGAGGAGGAGCCGAGCACCGAGGAGCAGGCGGTGGAGCCGAGCACCGGGGAGCGTGCAGTTGGGGTTGGCTCGTCATTGGAGGAAGACTTAGTGGACTTGACTTGTGACCCCCTACCTCCGGTCATTGTTGGGAGTGTGCCTGAGGTTTAGGACCGAGGGCCACATGATGCTACTACTGGATTGAGCTCTTGAAAAAGTGCTCACTACTCTTTCCTCTTTTTTGTCTTCTTTGCATTGTCTTTCCCTTTTTTTTTTGGGAAGTATTTTCCCCCTCTGTAACCTTTCTTGAATGGAAATGAAGACTTTCCTTTTAGTCGCAGGTTCTGGAGTCTTCCACGTAGCTTGATAGCCTTTTTTTTCTGAAGTCTTTTTCTGGGGATATGGAATGACACCTAGGGGATCGCTTTGAGGGGCGTGATCTTCGGGATCTGTCGCTTCAATTTCCACAAAATTGGAGAGGCGTCAAGACTCCTCCCCTCGTCGGGGAACTTCATCCCTTCCCTATAAATAGCCTCCTACTACGAGCCCTAAAGCCCTCTTGAACTTGTTGGTTGGCCGGGTGAGTATTCCTGAAAATGTCGTCGGAGACTTCAGGCTTCTCGTTGGATGAGGTCTCACCGCACGAAGCCCCCACCAAGCGTTTGTGCTTCAGGGAAGAGGCACTGCCGGCGACAGAGTTGTCAATGGGGGAGAGTAGCGGAAGCACCTCTGTAGCGACCCGAGATCCATGATCCGAGTACCAGAAAGGAACCGGCGCGACGCGAACCTTGGCCCACCACCCATGAGTCCGAAGACTCGGAAGGGTTAAAGGATGGTGTGAGTGATGGGGACATCGACGACCCTCCATGCCCCAGCTTTGACGACGACCCTTCGATACAGTTTTGATAGTGGCTGGACTAGTTATTTTCACTTAGAATGATGTATTTTTTCTTTTATTGAGTTTGTAATCCTTATTGGGTTAATTAATAAGGCCCAATAGGCTAGTCTATTAGTAGCTCGGTTAGAGGTCATAGGTTGCTTATGTTCACCCTTAGGACAATGAGGAAATTTCTTATTTCTTTAAGGGCATTGTTAGTCATTTGTCATCCCTGGCCTCTCCTATAAATAGGGGTCCAATGACTTTACTTTGTGTTAATGAACATTTGAAGATAAAAAAAAACAATTTTTTAAGAAATCTTGAGTCTCTCTCTCTTGTGTACCCATACCTCTCTCTCTATCTCTTCTCCCTCTCTCTCCTAGTCGCACTCCTCTCTCTCTCCTCCTAGATTCCCTGCCACATCAGCCACCCTCCTCCTTCCTCTCCTAGATATCCTCCCCCTTCCTAATTTCTCTCCCCCTCCCAAGAAAAATTAGCACACCCCACTTCCCTCTCTCTTTATCCCTTCCCAAATCCCTCTCCAAATCAAATCCTAGCCCTCCAATCCCTCCTATTATCCCTCAAAGAAATTCTAATCCCCTAGAATTCCTCCTCCTTTCAAAAAATTGCCAAAACAAATTAATCCTTTCCCTCCGAAGAAAAAATCCCAACCGCGCCCCCTCCTAAACCCTAACCCTAATCGCACCCCCCAGCAACCCCACACCCTCCAGCTTTCCTCAGCCTCTTCCCCACTGCTTCCCTCGCCTCCCCCTCTCTTAGGTTCATCCACGGCGGCACCGGGATCTCACGGCATCGCCCCCATCCCCGGCTTTGGAGTTTTCTCTGTTCTGCTGCCTGCAGATTCAAGACAGAACCTGAAGCCCATGTTGTAGAAGCTGCACCATCATCCACTACGTGATGCAGTGCGAGCCCTCCTGTGGGATCGATATAATTCGAGTCAACTTCTCTCCAGAAGTGGTTTCACGGTGTTTCAACACCGGCACAGATCGTGGCACCTATTTTCGCGAGGCTACGCAAGCTCTGCACGAGGTAGTTCGCCCAGGTCACGAATCCTTGTTGCAGAACATACCACGCCCTCCTTGGTGACCTTCTGGACATGATATTCCTATGAGGTGTTCCTATGGATGCCCCGGAGCCATTTCAGGTGGTTTGAATGCGTTCTGAGTTCTGTGCTGCTCGTACCACCCCGCGCATCCCAGCCTTGCCCGGGTGTTCGCCCAGAAAATAAAACCTGGCCACAGAATCGACCACACTTTGCTCCGTGCTCTTAAGGCCGCCAAATTTTGAGGGTATGTAGAGATTTCTGTTCTGCATCCATCCTTACTGATCCAACCTATTTCTGAGTTCTATAACGAGCATACCCCTCTCTACACTGAGACTGCACTGACCGGTCCTACGAGACAGAATTGTGCAGGTCAAATTCCTCGCTCTGTCCTACCTTCCTGCAACCTTGGATCATCTTCAAATTTCGGGGAGCGTTACGTCACTTCACCAGCTTCGTCCAGGTATAAACGGCACCTTGTTCTAAGTCATGTGTGCGGAGGACCAATCAGATCACTTCAGTTCTGTCCCACAGAACTACGCATAGAGCGTGAATTGGGTTTTCCCCTCCCCATCCTCCCCCTCCTGCGTGAGGGTAGTGAATGTACAACGTGCCCTTTTCCGAATCTCCCCCCTCCCTATGTGGAGTGGTTTGTGTGATTGTACTTGATAGGATTGGTGATCCTCTCTAATTGCACAAATGAGATCCAGAGGGGGGGGGAGTGGATCCCAGTAAGAACTTTTTGCGGAATTAAAAATTAAGCTACTCTAGCAGATCTAAAATCAATAGCAAAGCTCTTCGCACTGAAAACACACAAGAAAATGTCACTCGAATGAAGAAAGTGGCCAATCAACCAATTATAGTACTTGGCGGAGGTTAGATCTAAGATCTCCTCACGCAAGAGGTGACATTCCAGATAGGCCTGACCTATCCTTCCTGACATGCCTTTGATATACTATTTGGTTAAGAAACCACTCAGATCATAAGAATGAAATTGCATTCAGAGTTGCAGCCAAAAAGTTAGCTGTCCTAATCATGCATCTACGCATAGTAATAGACAGATAACCAATCACACATGGGACGAGGACTTTTAGGTGGTTCAGTCTCAACCTTGAGACCTACATCCACCCCACACTCAAACCTGAGTGTGTCTTCTGCTGACACACAGCTTGACTGCTGATCCATAGATTCGGGGACGAATAACTATAACCATTGACTAATATCTTGATCTACTGAGCCACACAACTTGCTAACAACGCTGAGCAATGATCGCTTGCTCTCCGAGGATCACCCCTGGCCGGCTGAGCAACACAGCTTGCTCTGCTGACTTATAGCTTGAAAAGCAATGATAGAAGAAAAAATACAAAGGACTAAGAACGAGAAATAGATGTAGCAAGAAAATCAATGTAGCTCAAAGATGAGCAAACGATTCTAGATCAGATCTAGAAATAGTGACTGCAATAGCTCTCCCTTCTTCTCCTCTTCTCCATTTCTCCGATGCTTTGTTTTGAAACTTCTCCTTCTTTTTGCAGCTAACTCTCGCACTCTTCAGCACTTTTCTCTCAGATGCTCTCACTGCTCTCAAATCTCTTCCTCTTTGATTGCCTTCACTTCCTCTAATTTCTTCCTATCAGAATATCTTCTTCTTTCTGCACTTAGCTTCGCTGCTCCTCTAATTCTTCCTTCGTTACCTTTTTCTTCTCAGAGATACCCCTTTTTATATATCAGGGAGCTGGATGATGTGGACCCCGCACAATTTGATGGGAATCAACGTCGAGCACTAACTTTTATTTTTACACTTGTGTCCTTTTAGTTTGCTTTTATATCCTCGGGAAAGTATGTACGCAATTGTAAGGCTTGATATGCCACTTTGTCATTCCCTAGGATTCTTTGGGTTTTTGTGCAAAAGTGTGGTAGGTCCAGCAAGGGGGCCCCCATCCCTTCCCTATTGGTCCACCTAAGCCAGGTGGGGCTAGTTAAAGGTCCAAGGTGGGCTTCTAGATGGTTTGACATTCAAAGGGGACAAAGGGGTTTAAAAGTCCAAGATGCCTTCCTTCCTTTCAAAGGATTGTCCCCTGCATATGTACTTTATTTATTTTGGGTTGTTGACCACATGGGGGAAGAAAATGGCCTCTCTCCCACGAAATTCTCAGCCCCCCACCCCTTGCCATTCTCTATATAAGCCTATGTATAGTGTCATTAGAGATTTAATGAAGAAATTATGTGAAAATTGCTTGATGCAAGAAGGGTGTGCCCTCTCTTCTCTCCCTCTGGTTCCCTCTTCCTCCCTCTGTATTTCAGGGTGTAGAACCCTTCTACCTTAGCCCCTCTATCTCTGGTTTCATCGCTGGTCCTTCCGCCGCCGTTCGTGCCGCCATCGAGCCGCCGCGAAGCCGCTTCTGAAGTTCTATCCAAGGGTCTGTTTTGCTAGATAAGGGGTTACTCCGTGAATTTTGGCTCCCAACTCCGACATCATCAGGAGCTGAGATTTTCAGAGTTGGTTCCACTCTTGATTCCCAACCTCCAGTAAAAAAATCACATCATTTATACTTCTTTATTTATTTTTCTATTTTCGTATCTTTCTATCTTCCAGATCTGTCCCTTTTCAGATCTGTGTAGCAGAAGCTGAGTTCTTCCCCCTTTCGAACCCCTTATTGATTTTTTTTTGAATCCCCAAATTTATGGGAGGATCTTTCCACCATCCCCATCGTCCACAAATTTTCGTCGAATTTAAAAGGCCCTTCACCTATTTTTAGAAATTATGTCTTTTCCCCAACTTGAGTTCTGTTTCTGTTGTCCAGATCTAACCCCGAGTCAGTATAAAATCCCCCCAAAATCGAAACTTCCACCAAATCTTGGATAAGATATATCCCCGTTTTCCTCTTTTTGGCCTCTACAACTTTCATGAAGTGCTCAAAAGCTGAAGCGAAGGTCTACATCACGGTCAATGCCAACTCTTAGGAAAACTTGGTTCTACCCTGAGTTTTCAGATCCTGTGAGTCAGCAGCTTGAGAATTTGACAAAGGCCATCAACGGGAAACTCAAATTTCTTTCTCCAGCCATAGATCGAAGGATTTCAAGTCAGCTTTCCATCGGTACCTCTTGTGTGTCGATCCGACGCCGGGAGTGACCACATCAGTAGATCTCGCCGGGTCACACGCTACAAAACAGAACTGTAAATCCGTGACCAGCAACTCCGGCGAGTGGAGATCGGAGCCGCCCAGCCTCCGGCCGGTGAACCAGCACACCGCCGTCCCAGGGAGTGCCCCTCCAGGCGTCCCCACCATAGTGGTGCCACCCCGGGCCCACACGGCCCCTCGGACTAGCATGTGGGTCCCATGGTCGTGAGTACGTGTGCAGTTGAGGCAACACAAGAAGTGGCCCGTCAACCCGAAACCGCTACTCCCGGGTCCCACTGTGTCACCCGTTACCTCCCAGCGTGGAGTGGGCAGTAATTTGTCTTGCTATAATTATTGTGTATTTACTGTTTCGGGAGTACGAGTTCGACGGGGAAGTCTTCCCCACGCCCGAAAGCGTGGAGGTATCGTATTCACTCCTTTACCCGGCATTTGCTTTATTCGTATATGCTTTATATGCCGCTGCTAGAGAGCATGCTAGGATCGTAGCCCGCTTTACTTGTTATATCACCGCTGCTGCGAGCGAGAGAGAGATACCGTCTCGTGACCCGATCCGGGCACGAAAAGGGAGCCGACCACCCTAGCTCACTGCCAGTTTTTCAACCGTGCACGTCCGACGCTTCCCTCACTAAGGGACGATCGAGAGTTTGCATAGAGTCCAAGGATCGCATATCCATTTGGAGTCGAGTCCGTGGTCCGTCCCGCATCAGTTTGGTATCAGAGCGAGTTTGAGTCTAGGGTGTCTAAAATAATAATAAAAAAATGGTCATTTAAGTCGAGTCTAAGCTTAAGTCGGTCTAGGTTACATTTGCATACCATTAATCGGTATATCAAAAGGTGTTGTCCGAACGTTAGGCTACGCCTATCGGGAAGGCCGCACACCCGCGCGAGTGATCTTCAGATCGATTAGCTCCGCCACGTATCGAGTCTTGGTTGTGTCTAGGTTGTAGTCGAGTCTCATTTTAACTTTGCATGTGCATCTCATTCTAAGTCGTGTCTAGGTGCTTGGATTAACAAAAATAAAAAAAAATGGCCTTGCATATCCATTCCTAGGGGATCCAACCCCATCTTTGCAACCATGGCCGCACCCCGAGTCCATAGTCCCGAGGAAGTGGCCGAAATGTTCCAAGTCCTTACGGGAGCAATGAAGGGGTTGAGTACAAGCCTGGATCGGTTGACTACAGGGGTAGATCGGATGGAAGGGTACTTCCCGATCCCACCCCAGTCGGGGAATCCTTCCCCACCCATGAGAGCTACATTATCATCACCCTCATCTTCCGATATTATTTCGGAGCCCTCTCATTTGGAGCCACCAAAGCCCGAGCCACCCGTGTTTCTAACGAGTACGCTTTTTCTAGCCGAGCCACTTCTTAATTGACTCAAAGATGGCTTGGTCCCACTTCCTTACCCATCCATGGACCCCACCCTACCACTAGTGCCCGTCAACTCCTTCCATACCACATTCTGGTCTAGTCACCATGTTGACACTTTGGATGACTTTATTGCGGGATTAGACGCACAATGGAAGTTGATGCACTTATTGGCCCGAGGCTTCGACCAACCCACTAGTTGTAGCTTCACCCATCCGGCCATAGAGTCCATTACCTCCGTGTGCACCGTGGGTTGTGTCACCACGGAGATTCTTCTATTCCTCCCGATGCCGGCCGAGTCCGACTTCGTTCCCTTTTTCCCAAGGGAGGAATCCTATTTTATAGATATGACCGTCGTCCCACTGACCACAATGTATGACGGTGATTATGAATTCTTAAATTGGGACCGAGTCATGGGGGAACCAACTTCATGGGGTCATACCTTCTTTGACCCTTTTGACCCATTCACTAGTGAACCTCCCGAGCTATCATATTTACTCCACTTCTTCCAAGGAGTTCACTATCCCACCCCTACCCCTCAGTCTAGTTGGCAAGCCGTACCTACGTCTAGGGGTAATGACGAGGGTAGTTTTGGATCTCCTAGCCATTCCCCACCAAAATCCCATAGGTCGCCAATGCATGAGTGGTACATCTTAGGGTATCCAGGAGTCCTCCATTCCGTCAACCATCAAGCACATCTAGTGTATGCATGGCACATATTCGGGTCTCCTGGTCCACCATCGCTTATGCGTAGGTCGGACTAACATTAGGTATGTCTAGGGTCTCGTGTATGTGTTGAGTCGAGTCGGTTTGTACGCTCGTGTTGTTAGTCCCTTTCGAGTTTGAGCCTGGTCGGACTTTTGGGATCGGTTCTACTTCATATCGGATCTAGTCACATAAGGGACACGCGGTGATCCCTAGTGAGTCTTCGAGCCGCCTTCCCTCCTTTGAGAGTGACCCCACCCCGGAGTGTCCACCTCTAGCCTCTTCCCATGGCAGCGTGTGCATATCGAATCTATACGAGATGAGCATGTGTCGATTACTTGGAGTGGAGCGTACTCTGCGCTTCCAGGTTTGGTGACGTATCCGCCGGAGCTACTCGAGCAGCCGCACCCCTTACTCGATGGGGTCGAGTTCCACCCACCCGGGGAGAGTTGATGGGAATCGACGTCGAGCACTGACTTTTATTTTTTCACTTGTGTCCTTTTAGTTTGATTTTATATCCTCGAGAAAGTATGTACGCAATTGTAAGGCTTGATAAGCCACTTTGTCATTCCCTAGGATTCTTTGGGTTTTTATGCAAAAGTGTGGTAGGTCCAGCAAGGGGGCCCCCATCCCTTCCCTATTAGTCCACCTAAGCCATGTGGGCCTAGTCAAAGGTCTAAGGTGGGCTTCTAGATGGTTTGACATTCAAAGGGGACAAAGGGGTTTAAAAGTCCAAGATACCTTCCTTCCTTTCAAAGGAGTGTCCCCTCCATATGTAATTTATTTATTTTGGATTTTTGACCACATGGGAGAAGAAAATAGCCTCTCTCCCATGAAATTCCCAGCCCTCCACCCCTTGCCATTCTTTATATAAGCCTATGTATAGTGTCATTAGAGATTTAATGAAGAAATTATGTGAAAATTACTTGAAGCAAGAAGGGTGTGCCCTCTCTTCTCTCCCTCTGGTTCCCTCTTTTTCCCTCTGTATTTCAGGGTGTATACCCCTTCTACCTTAGCACCTCTATCTCTTGTTTCATCTCTGGTGCTGCCGCCGCCGTTCGTGTCGCCATCGAGCCACCGCGAAGCCGCTTCTGAAGTTCTGTCCAAGGGTCTGTTTTGCTGGACAGAGGGTTACTCCGTGAATTTTGACTCCCAACTCCGACATCATCAGGAGCTGAGATTTTCAGAGTTGGTTCCACTCTTGATTCCCAACCTCCAGTAAAACAATCACGTCATTTATACTTCTTTTTATATTTTTCTATTTTCGTGTCTTTCTATCTTCCAGATCTGTCACTTTTCAGATCTGTGTAGCAAAAGCATAGTTCTTCCCCCTTTCGACCCCCTTCTTGATTTTTTTTTAATCCCCAAATTTATGGGAGGATCTTTCCACCATCCCCACCCTTCACAAATTTTCGTCGAATTTAAAAGGCCCTTCACCTATTTTTAGAAATTATGTTATTTCCCCAACTTCAGTTCTGTTTCTGCTGTCCAGATCCGACCCCGAGTCAGTATAAAATCCCCCCAAAATCTAAACTTCCACCAAATCTTGGATAAGATATATCCCCATTTTCCTCTCTTTGTCCTCTACAACTTTCATGAAGGGCTCAAAAGTTGATACGAAGTTCTACATCGCGGTCAATGCCAACTCTCAGGAAAACTTGGTTCTGCCCTGAGTTTTCAGATCCTGTTAGTCAGCAGCTTGAGAATTCGACAAAGGCCATCAACGGGAAACTTAAATTTTTTTCTCCAGCCATAGATCAAAGGATTTCAAGTCAACTTTCCATCGGTACCTCTTGTGCGTTGATCCGATGCCGGGAGTGACTGCAGCAGCAGATCTCGTCGGGTCGCGCGCTGTAAAACAGAACTGTAAATCCGTGGCCAGCGACTTCGGCGAGTGGAGATCGGAGCTGCCCGGCCTCCGGCCAGTGAACCAACACACCGCCATCCCAGGGAGTGCCTCTCCAGGCATCCCCACCATAGTGGTGCCACCTCGGGCCCACATGGCCCCTCGGACCAACACGTGGGTCCCACGGTCGTGAGTACGTATGCAGTCGAGGCAACACAAGAAGCGGCCCGTCAACCCGAAACCGCTACTCCCGAGTCCCACTGTGTCGCCCGTTACCTCCCTGCGTGGAGTGGGCAGTAATTTATCTTGCTGTAATTATTGTGTATTTACTGTTCCGGGAGTACGAGTTCGGCCGGGAAGTCTTCCCCACGCCTGGAAGCGTGGAGGTATCGTATTCGCTCCTTTACACGGCATTTGCTTTATTCGTATATGCTTTATATGCTGCTGCTAGAGAGCATGCTAGGATCGTAGCCCGCTTTACTTGTTATATCACCGCTGCTGCGAGAGAGAGAGATATACCGTCCCGTGACCCGATCCGGGCACGAAAAGAGACCCGACCACCCTAGCTCACTGCCGATTTTTCAACCGTGCACGTCCGACGCTTCCCTCGCTCAGGGACGATCATGAGTTTGCATAGAGTCCAAGGATCGTATATCTATTTGGAGTCAAGTCCGTGGTCCGTCCCGCATCACAATTTCTCTTCGGCGTGTGGAGGGAAGATTCCCACCAATGCCTTGTCAGAAAAGTAGCTTGAGTGAATCCACGTGTCAGATCTTAAGGATATGACGAGACCACATGGCTGATCGATCTTGGAGAGCTGTCCGCCTTGGATCACGTGTTTCATTAACTTATTTCTTGGATCACGTGCCCACTTGAGTCTCTACTACTCTCAATCCTTTAAGCGTTTGACTGAATCCCTGTCAATAAGAATTAAGCCATTTCGTCAAGCACCTTTTTCATCATCATTACTCAAGAGAATGCATAATTAGATAACTTAGTGAAACTCAGATGCTCAGATCAAGGAATGTATGATTATGCAAATGCTTTAAAGTATAGACTCAATGCACAGATCTGATGACTTTAATTATACATATGCACTGACCCTGGTCTCTATATGTGCATAGACCAAGACTCTTCATGTGCACTGACTCTACATCTGCACATACTCTATATATATGCATAAGCCCTTAGACTCTACATGTGCACATACCAAGTACAACATGTTAAAGAAAGTGCATCGACCTTGTATAACATGCTGCAAAAACATGCATCGACCTGATGTGCATTATAATTGCATGAGCGTCAGCCTTAGAGAATGAGTGTAAAGATGTGCATCGACCTTGCTTTACTCAAGGTACATGTTACGCGGGTTTTTATGCCGATTAACCGGGGTGAGGGAAGGAATATAGCGGGGAAGGAAAATACGAGAGTTTGATGTATCTCGGGTATCCTCCTTACGGGTGCATGCCTCTCACGGCGGTATCGGGCACTCTCCTTTTTACAGAAAGTTGAAAAGGGTCGAATGGCACGGAAGTGTCGGGATAAGGGTTAACCGGACAAGATGCGGGCGTGCTAGTCGATCTCTCGACAATCACTCATGGAACCAAGGTTTGACCGGGGAAGCGCCACTAGGGCACGGCACGTGGGCTCGGGCGATCGGGCGACACGTGGAGAGAAGGGGTTCCATGGGTGCGAGTGCGTAGGCGATTGTGGGAATCGTGTACAGGACGTCTTTCCCCACCGGCCGCAAGCAACCGGTGTTTATTTACATCGGATTGAATCCGAATACCTTCGTTCCTTGCTGAAGAGAAGTCTGTATGTATGTCTGAAGCCATGGGTGGAGGGCTGGGGGCATTCAGCAGCTAGGGGTGCGTGCTGGACCGAGGGGTGTTTACTGGGGGTTGGAGTGTTAGGCACGGATGTTGAGGAATGTAGATAGAAGGTTGAAGGCTGGGACACGGGTGCGAGAGCACTCGTCCAATCATCAATGTTGTGTTGAGACGTATATTTCTTTACAGGAGAGCCGTGAAGGCCAAAGTACAACATGCGCATGCCATGAGACAATTTTGACGTGTAGGTCGATCCCCGGGTCGATGCGTGATGGATGCACATATGTGCGTTTTACAGAGGGGTCCTCCCGTGGCGTGGGCCATAGCCATGGTTCCGAATGGGGGGCCTATGACTGGATAACTGGGGGATACATCGATTCGCTATCTGGGCGAGGGCCGGTCGCGACTCGAGCTGAGCAGTCGGACGTGGCCTCGTAACTGCGAATGAGCATGGCGTCATGGCACACGTGTGCTTGCGACCGATGAGCGTGCGAGGGGAAATCCCGGCATGAGGGGACGTTCGCCCATATCACAACGCCTCACATACGGTGGGTGTCGACCCGTGTGTGACGACTACATACGGCGTGGGGGGAGTGCGAATGACATACCCCCGGCGTAGTAGACAATCGAACAAGTCACCCACACACAATTCTCCTTAGCTCGTTGCTTGGAGCTGAAGCACTTGAGTTGACTTGAATCCTTTGGTGATGCATGCCCTTCAATGCCTTGCCCCCTAGAGAGTTTTTATAGGGAAGGTGAAGGGTCACAAGGGGGTTTACGCGGACCAGCTAAGGGGGGTGAGCTGGTCCGCGTAAACCAAATCGAATAGTGCACTGGGTTACGGGCTGAGAGAGAGGAGGGAAAGTGGTTTACGAGGACCAGCCAGGGGGGCCTGGCTGGTCCGCCTAAACCCCCAAGGGTTTAGGCGGGCTGGGTTTTTTTCATTTAAAAAACATACTTTTTTTTGGTTGAATGGGGGTTTACGCGGACCAGCCAGGGGGTCCAGGCTGGTCCACGTAAACCCCCCCTGGGGGGTTTAGGCTGGTTCACAAGGAGAGAGAGGGGGGGCTGGTCCCCACCCAACAAAATTCCATTTTTGGGGTTTTTTCTCCCCAATTTGGCTAAGTACAATTTGGTGAAGGGTACGTGGTGGCTTGTGGAGACTTGTGCGCGTTGACTTGAGGACGAACCCGTCGTGCTGTCGGTTTGCGCTTCCACGTCCGCACGTCGACCCCTCAAACTGGTACGGCACACGAACCACATCGTAGGAACATAATTGAGCCAACCGGAGCTGAGTGGGGTTGTGGGACCACCAAGCCCGAGAGAGGGGCACGGCCCCCAGGGAGTTCACCCTCCCTGGGGCACGCGGCCATGCCCCCGGGGCGAATTGGCCCGGGCCGCCCGTAACCCATGGGGATGGCCCCCGGGGGTCTTCTTGTTTTGCCTGGGGACGTCCTCCGATTGACTTTGACCTTCGGGAGGCTGACATGGGCCCGTGGGGCTGTTGTTCTTTGAGTCGGAGTAGCCGCTCGCAAGGTGTTCGGGTAAATGCCCGACACACCCCGAGTTGCCGAACGAGCCGCGTAAGTGGCCGACAGGCCTTGGATTTGGCGTAAGGCCAAGGGTAGAAGTTCGTAGGGGTTGGAAGGAGGTATTTTTGGGCCCATGGGCCTTGCCTCGTGTTGCATGCTACGTTGTACGGTGGGTTGACAGGGTAGCCTCGGGTTGGCCCGAGAGTTAAGTTGAGTGGCTTGTTGCCACGTGTCTGAGGGTCGGGGATGGCTCCGACTTGCTGGGGGGTCAGTGTAGGACCAAACTGGTGTACTGGAACCACGGGCTGGCCCATGGTCTTGTGTAGAAGGGTTGAAATATACGCGCCCACAAAGTGTTCGGAAAAATGCCGAACACACGTGTGTGAGCCGTACGTACATGCTACGGGCCCCCAGAGTATGTGGTTGACTTGCTCGGGTCCCCCTTTGGCTTTGGAGAGTTGAATAAAGAGTATTGGAGTGGGCCCGCTGTAGACACGCCAAAATTGATACTAGGTTGATTAAATCTCATGTCACCATATTAACGCCCCAAAGTGAACTTCAATATTTCCATAATATGAAGTTTTTCTATTTTTTGTGTGTTTTTAGACCATTTTCTAATTATTTTTGTAATTCACGACTCTACGTAGGGCGTGTTTTAAATAACGGCTTGGGCCGGGGCGTTTCTCAAAGAAAGGACGACTGATCCAAAAGGCGTCAGTTTCTGGACTTTTACAAATCCTACTCAAAATTAGAAAATAAGAATTAACGTCCCTCCATGGGTCGTGTTTTGAGTTAACGCCTCTCTCTCAGGCGTCTCTTCATCATTTTCAAATAAAGAATGTTTTCATTACTAAAATTAAATCCATGAATTGACGCCTTTGTCCCAGTCGTGATTTTAATTAACGCCTTGTCCCAGGTCGTCAATTTCGAATAACGCTTGTCCGTGGGTCGTCTTCCACCCTTCCGAGTCCTGCTTGAACATACCTTTCCTGGAGAGTTCCCTGCTATGTTTTGGTCACCATGATCGATTGGGGAAGTAGAGACCTTGCCGTAGATGAGTCTTGCCTGTTCTTATCCCATCAGATCTGTGTTTTGCACCCTATAAATAGCCCCCTGGGTTGAGCTCGCGCGAAGGGTTAGAAAGGGTTAGAAGAGGTTAGAGAGGTTAGAAGGAGTTAAAAAGTAGAGGTTAGCAGAGCAGAGCAGAGCGGAGCTGAGATAAAAAAAAAAGAGAGAGAAGCAGCAGGTTAAGCAGAGAGTTTGTTTTTTTTTATAGAAACATATTGCTGATGTTTGATGCTTCTTCCTCCTTTCGGATACAGCATCCCACGGCCATCATCGATTTCTCTCCCTCTACTGTTGTCAGGAACAGCAAGGATTTGTTTTGCACTAGTTTTTAAGCTCATCTCACCTCCTTCGTTCATCATACATCGTTCTTTTTTTTTTACGTTTGCATTAGCTTTGCATCACATCTCCTCTCCCTGATTCTCTAGGGGTTTTAAAGAAACCAAAAGCTGCATCCTTTATGCTCATACTTCATCATCTTATTCTACTTGAGGATTGATACTACACTTTGGCTAATCCTATTTTATCTTTGGTTGTTTGTGATTTGTTTAAGGGTAATCAAAGAGAGAAACCCCCTTCATCGGCCGGCCGGTAGAAGGAGGAGGAAGAAATCCACAATCATCCCGCATCCCTTTTCTCACCAGGTATTCGCGATCAATTTCCTTCCTTTTTTTTGAGGTAACCCCTCTGGCGATCACCCTCCATATAGCAATCTCTTGCCCCCTTTTTATTTAGCTTTGTTGGTGTAACATCTTCTTCTTTAGGTGTTCACAAATTGGCGATCACGGTGGGACTTCCACTATTTTTCTTTTGATTATCCCCTCCTATTGGCACCCACGTGTGCCCTTTCCTATTGGCACCCACCTGTGCCCCTCCCTTTGGTACCCACGGTACCCCTCCATTGTGCCCCACGGGCACCCTCCATTGTGCCCCATGGGCACCCTCCATTGTCCACTGCGGATTAGCCAGTTTGTGAACATCGCTACTGTTTTCTTATTTAACGCCTTCCCTCAAGGCATTTTTTCATAATTTAATGCCTTTACCCAAGGCGTCTTTCTGTTATTTAACGCCTTCTACAAAGGCGCTATTCATCATACCTCTTGATTTGGTTTTTCACTCCCTGAGAATTCACGCCCTTTGGTCTGGGCGTCCTTTGTTAATGCAACGACTAGCATCAAGGCGTCTTTTATTTTGAGCTTGTGCACTATTTTCTTTTGATGCCCTCTGCCAGAGGCGTCCTTTTCACAATCAGCGCCTCACACCAAGGCGCTTCTTTTGCACTGTCGGTAAGCACTTCACATATTAGCGGCAGCCCCCCTATCGTTGCTTCTGCTTTTCGCGACTGCTGCTAAGTCGCTTCTTACCTGTGTGTTTACAGAAACCGGTTTGCTCTATCTATTCATGCTGGATTGATTTATATGTTCATCATCTGATTATACTTTTTTGATCTGATCATATTATTCTGCATTTTGTGGCATTTGGTTGCGAGACCTCCTCTCTCTACACTAGGATTCCACACACCTTTCTTGGAATTGGAATAACCCTCCATTGAGCATTTCGTCTCTTTGGACCAGAAATTTCTTTTTCAAGACCTCCGTAAGTCCTCGCACCCGTGGATTCCCTCACGGACGCCGGGCTGGTTGTACCTTGAAGTATCCGGAGTTTAGACAACCCATCATTGGTGAAGAGAGAGAAAGAACCTAGTTAACCCGGAGATCACACTCAAATTCATAACTAGGGTTCACACTGCAAAAAGAGTGGATTGTGCTACAACTTAATTCACCCTAACCTCAAACTTGAATCTAAAAGCTTGCGCTCATCACAACTTGTTTGCATAAACTTGATTAGATTGAGTGATTATTGTGGTTATAATCCCTTCAAGATAAGCTTTCTCTCCTCTTAAACATGCAACTTCGCTCAGGTAAAATCATCAACATGGCAAGCTACGGGTACTCCTATGATGATATGGATGAGAATATTTTCAGTCAATCTTATGAGGTTCCCCTCCAGGATTCCATTTACCACGAGGGAAACTACCCCCCGTCTCATGCACATTATTCCCAAGTTCATGTGGTTGACACCACAACTCATGAGGTTGAACCCTCTTCTCAGGCTTTACCCTCCAACCAAAATGCATCAGGGAACACCTCACCATCATTCAATGTCAATGATTTGATTCATGCTTTAGCTCAATTGGATGATTCCCAATGGCAGGCAGTTCAGGCCGCTTTGAAAGGGAAAGCTGTTACCTCTTCATCTTCCAACCCCCCTCCGGTCGCGAGTGGCCATCATGTTGTTAATGACCAGGCGGTCTTGCACAAAACTCCTTCACGTCCAACAACGCCCGTTATGGCCATGCCGGCCCAACAGGCAAGTTATTCTGCGGCTAGGCCTCAATTCCTTCAACCTCCCCAAATTCTAAGGACGCCTATGCCAAATTCTTTCATTCCAAATTCGGCCCCAGTCGAGTCAGACACCAATGCTCTACTCCTTCAAAAGTTGGCTAGCATGGAAGAACAACTCAAGAAAGTTACTGCTACAAAGAATGCCCCAGAGATTTCTCTCCCTACATTGCCAATATTTCATCTATCACCTTCTGAAATGCCGAACTTTCGGCGATATAATGGAACTGGCAATCCATTTATTCACTTGAAAGATTTTATGTATGAAACTTCCTTTTGGCAGGGAAACAAAGCCTCATTGGCTTATTTGTTTAGAAGGTCTCTAGAGGGGCCAGCCCTCGAGTGGTTTTATTCCTTGGACCCGGCAGATGCTAGTGACTTTGATGTGGTCCAAAAGAAATTCTTGCAGAAATATAGGGACCGGGTCGGACCCTCCCTATCAGTTACTGATCTGGTGGCAGAAAAGATGAAGCCTGAGGAGGACTTCATTATATTTGCTGATAGATGGCGATCAATGGCCAAAAAATTGAATGATACATTGTCAGAACCGGAACAGGTCAAGATGATCATTTCAAATGCAACCCCTCAGTTCCGGCATATATTGGCCATGAATAGATTGATTACCATGGAGGAGCTCTATGAGAGAGCTCGATATATTCAAACCCAGATGAAAGATTCACCCATCATGGGCATGTTTGAATCAAAACCATGGCTGATTAAGAAGAATACAAATGTCAACAATAGCGGACCCACGACTGAGGGCACCGTTACTAACGAGCAAGTTGGCGTGGTTGGCAACCCCACACCCTTTCGCCAATCTAACCCACGACCTCCACCACCTCCACAGCAAAGCACCCTCTTCAATACACCCCCACAACACCAATCTGCTCCCTAACATTCCTTTGCTCTTCCACAAAACCAAATGCCGCACCTCGACCCCCCAGCTCCTCAACAATACAACCAAGTACCACCACCCGCCAACTACGGCCCACCACAACAACAAGAAAGGAGACCACTAGGTCCTAAAAGGGCCCACTATCCACCATTGCCCGAAAGTCTCCCGGATATATTCAATGCCCTTATGGCCACCAACTTGTTCATGTTACCAAAGGAAAGGACGGCGTGGCCCGCTAATGTTGACACGTCCCGCTATTGTGTTTTCCATCGCTCCCCTGGTCACAATGTTGATCACTGCTTTCATTTCAAAGACTATATTTATGACTTAAATGACCAAGGCGGTATTAATTGGGATGAGATGAGGCAGTTTATCGCCTCTCTGAAAATAAGAAGACCTCCTCGGCAACAACAGGCTCAGCAGCCGCAGCAACCAGCTCCACAAGGACAACAGCAAGCTCCAGCACCACAACAAGATATGGGGATTGTCCACAATCCACTATCGGAGCACCCGCTAAACCAGCATGTGAACCCTATCATAACCCTCCATGAGTTGGAGAGGGGGCAAGGATGGCACGAAGAAAATGCCTCTGTCGGGGCACTAAACCACAATCCAAACCAACCTCCGCACCTCTTACGCACGCTTCACACTCCCCAGCTAATCCGCACCCCTCTGCGCCCTGTTAACCAAACCCCATCTACTCCAATTAATTCCCCATCCTTGCCAACCCGGTCTCTCCTTACCCGTTCTCCACCTCCGTAGCCCACCACGCAGCAAACTCCACCACCCATCACCAACCCTTCGCCCTTGCCATCTAGGCCACTCCTCATCCGCCCATCATCAACACCTGTTACATCCACCACCATTACTCCTCCACCGGCAAGGACCCCTCCACCATCAGTTCACCCACCATTTATACCCAAGTCTCTCCTTATTCAACCAACTATCTCCACCCACACTCGGGCACCCCTTTCTACTCCCACGCCTCCTACAAGGGCTTCTTTTTTGAACCCTTCCCCAACACCCCCTACGGGGGCTCCTTCTTTGAACACTTCTCCACCACTTGCCAACACTAATGTCCCTTATTTATCCTCTAAACCTCCCCCCACCCTTGCCCTGAAAGAGGCGTCACCGAATCAAACTATGGTACTCCGCAGTGGACGGATATTCCACCGTGTTTTTCCTCAGAGGGAGAAGGAGCCCACACAGGGGCCCAATGAACAAGAACAGGAGTAGGAGTCTATCCCGGGCACTCAATACGATTTATTAAAGCATCTGGACAGGACTCTAGCAAGAATTTCTATTTTAGAGCTGATCAAAAGGTCAACAACCCATCAATTGGCCTTAAAAGAATATCTACAGAAGGTCATGGTTAATGAATACATTCCTGCCGAGCATATAACCACGGTCCTAACGCCTACTAGCGGTCAGCCAGCAATTATTTTTCATGAACATGAACTAGCACCTCAACCAGCTCGGAAATATGCTCTGTGTATCACAGTGGACATTAACAAGGTGGCAGTAAAACAATGTTTGGTGGACACTAGGGCATCCATCAATGTATTGCTGCCTAGCACTTTAAGGATGTGCGGCATTCCGGAAAGTCAGGTTCGGCCATCCACTATAACAGTCACAGCATATGATAACATCAAGAAGCCTCCCTTGGGTATGATAACATTAAAAGTCAGCTTGGGTCCAGCTACAGTCACAGTAGATTTCCACATCTTGGACATGGATCCAACATTCAATGGCATCCTGGGTCGCTCCTATATTCAACAGCTAGATGCGGTGCCTTCTACAAATCATCAATGCCTCAAGTTTCCACATAAGGGCCGCATTATTAAAGTCACTAGCATGCCGATTTTGCTAGATGAAGACATACACTTAGCAACATCAGTTCCGTCTATTTGGCCTTCCAACAAACCGTTGTTATCAGTGTTAGATGTCATTAACCCACAGCCGATGCCCTCAGAGACAGTCACAACGGTTGCTATGACACCTCTGACTTCCAAGGGGAAGAAGAAGAAGAGCATAATAAATACCCCTGGCTGGAATATTTTGATGAAAATGGGGTACCAAGCTGGTAAAGGCCTGGGTGTTAATTTCCATGGCAGAACTAAGCCTGTCAAGCCACAAAAATTAATTGCACGGGGTGGCATAGGCTATAAAGGGCCAAGCAAGAATGAAGAAGAACCATGGACAGTTATGACGTCTACTCTGAAGACAGATCGCCAGCCACTTACATGGACACTGCAAACACATTTTGTCAAATGTGGCACTCAAAACAACGAGTAGACTACAATAGTCACCTCTATGCTAGATTGCCAGGACGTTCATGCTAGAAAATTCGCACGTCATATTGCTCCATTAGCCACATACAAAGCCCTGGAGTCTTTAAGGCCAGATAAAAGAACGAAGATGGATGATCCTGAGTGTGACTGGTATAGATGGTTTGATATGAATGATATCACTATTGCTTTGAGCCGTCTATTTATCCCAACTGATCTAGAATGGCCGCCATTGATCCCTGAGCTGATTGAAAAACCTGCTGTGATAACAGATAAAAGGCAGTTATTGAGCAACTATACAGACACTGGGGAGCCTGATGTGCCATATGAAGAATGTTTCACGACAGACAGACTGTGGGCCGGCCTTTTCTCTCTCACTTCCATGCATCTGTCTCTTCTTGTCTCCCTGTATTCCCAAATGTTTCCATGTGTGCCTAGACCGCCCCCAATCATGGTCATCTTTTCTCCAAGTTCACTTCGAGTTTCTTCTCCAATTCCTCCCTTGCTCCTCGAGCAATTCTCCAGACTCTCCATCACACCCCCGCGTGGGTCGTTATTGATTCAACCCTTCTCCAATCTTTCAATTTCCACTCCTCCTTCTATTTTCCCTTCACATTGCTTTCTATTGGAAAAAGAAAATAAAAAAGAAAAAATGAAGAAAAAAAATGCCAAAATTTCAACTTTTCAATCCTCCATCTCCGTTGAGGAGACCTCTTATCTCCTTTCCGAGGGTGTCCCGACCCAGGGGCCGCTCTTCCAGGATTCATTGACAAATCTTTTCTACCCTTCTGGCGAAGGGTCTTCGTCTGTATCCCCTCATGTATCCACTTTTGCACCTCCTTCCTTTTCTTCTTCTAATGATCAAGCTAGTTGCTCCTCTTCTTCTTCTAATAAAATTCATGGGGTAGCTTCACATAAGAAATCCAAGGGTAAGCAGATTCCCCGTAGATTCCTGTTAGAATTGGCTAAAAGGTGCCAGGCATGCTCAACTCTTCCCGAATTTCTAGAGAATCCGATCATCCTGCCAGAGATAGAATATGAGGGTACTTGTGCTTCTTATGAGGGTTTGTGTGTCTATGAGATTATGAATGATGAAGACCCTATTGAAGAGGGGGATGAAAGTTACGAAGAATATGAGGACGAGGCTGATGCCTTTGCTCATGGCATGAGGAGATTTGATGAACCATCAGCCTCAGTAGAAGAGCCTACCAAAGAAATAAATCTGGGTATGGAAGAGGACCCCAGGATTGTCCTCATTTCAAAGAACTTGCCGCCCTCCGAAGAGGAGGCGCTTATTTTGGTACTTCAAGAATACAAGGACACGTTTGCATGGAGTTATGAAGATATGCCTGGACTAGACCCTGCACTCGTTGAACATCGGCTTACACTTAAGCCAGGGTATGTCCCGGTCAAACAACGGTTGAGACGTTTCCACCCTAACATGGCTTTAAAAATGAAAGAAGATGTCGACAAGCTTCATAAGGCTAGATTTGTTAGACTTGTCCTCTATCCTAACTGGGTGGCTAACATCATCCCAGTTATGAAGAAAGATGGAAAGGTTCGGATTTGGATAGACTTTCGGGACCTCAACCGTGTGTGTCCTAAGGATGACTTCCCCCTCCCTCATATTGATGTTTTAATTGATAATACGGCAGGATTTGAGACTCTCTCCTTCATGGATGGCTTTTCGGGTTATAATCAGATTCGCTTGGCTGAGTAAGATCAAGAAAAAATATCGTTTACTACACCGTGGGGAACATACTACTATGTGGTCATGCCTTTTGGGCTCAAGAATGCTGGAGCCACCTATCAGAGGGCTATGATGGCAATTTTTCATGATATGATCCACATTTATATTGAGGTGTACGTGGATGATCTGGTGATAAAATCAAGAACAAGGATTGAGCATCCTGGGGTTCTAGCTGAAGTCTTGCAAAGATCACGGGAGTATCAGTTGAAAATGAATCCCAAGAAGTGCGTATTTGGTGTTTCATCAGGGAAGTTGCTTGGATTTATTGTCAGCAAAAGGAGACTTGAAGTTGATCCCAATATGGCAAAGGCCATCAGAGATATGCCTCCTCCCAAGAATTTGAAGGAAGTTCGAGGATTAATCAGGAGGTTGTAATTTATCCGCCGCTTTGTCTCCTAGCATTCACAAAGATGTAGGCCGTTTTACGAGCTTACTAAGCCGGGGGTCAAGTTTAATTGAGATGACAAGTGTCAAGTAGCTTTTGACGGATTGAAGGATTATTTGGCCAATCCTCCTATCCTGAGGCCGCCAGTTCCAGGCAAACCGCTCATCCTTTATGTTTCTATCCTGGATGACTCTATGGGTGCTGTCCTAGCTCAAGTGGATGAAGAAGGGAAGGAAAGGGCGGCATACTACTTGTCTAAACTTCTTAACCCCTGTGAGCAAAGGTACTCAGCTATGGAAAAGACTTGCGCTACTTTAGTCTGGGTAGTTCCGAAGTTAAGGCATTATTTCTTAGCTCACGAGGTTCATCTCATTGCACGCATGAATCCGATTAAATTCCTTCTTGAAAAATCTGTCCTTACCGACCGATTAGCACGCTGGCAAAGTTTCTTCTCTCAATTTGACATCACTTACATTCAACAGAAAGCTATCAAAGGCTACGCCATTGCCGAACATCTTGCTCACCACCCTCTACCCCGATTTGATCCTGTCAATTCGGAGTTTCCAAATGAAGAATTAATGTCCATCAATCAACCCCACGATCCTATGTGGACACTACATTTTGATGGAGCTCTAAATTTTCAAGGAAGAGGGATCGGCATGGTTCTTTTAACACCAGAAGGGGTCACCATCCCATTCGCCGCTCAGCTTACTTTCCCTGTCACAAATAATATAGCTGAGTATGAAGCTCTCTTGGCCGGCCTTCAAACTGCTAATAAATATGGTGTTACCCAATTACGAATTGTTGGTGATAGTCAGCTAATTCTACGCTAGGTGCTTGTCAAATGCCGCACTATCAATCCTAAGCTCAAACCATACCAGGAACTTACTTCAGCTTATGCCAAACTCTTCACCAAGTTGATCTTTGTCCATGTCCCTCGTAGCCAGAACATCTTAGCTGACGCTCTTGCCTCATTGGCCTCTGCTTTAGTCTTCCCTCCTGAACGAGATTTCCATGTTCCTCTCATTCATCAGCGTGACACTCTAGCTATTAAGGATCGCGCGTTCCTCGACATTAGGGACAAGGTGCTCGAGAAGGTCAGGCGGAGTGAAGCTCTTAAAGGCAAAGAGGTCATGTTATTAGATTGGGAAGAAGAATTGGCTGATGAGAAGAAACCATGGTATTATGAGATTAACAGATATTACAATGATCAGTCCTATCCCGAAGAAGCCACTGCAGAAGAGAAGAAAGCAATTAGAAAAGTGGCTCAACGTTAGTCTTGGTTGGAGGTGTGCTCTATAGAAGAGGGCTCACGGGTGTTTTATTAAGATGCCTCGATGATGATGAATCCTGGAAGGTCATGGAAGAGGCGCATTCAGGAGTGTGTGGTGGTCATGTGAACAGCCAGATGCTAGCTAAGAAGATCCTTAGGCTAGGCTTCTATTGGCCAACTCTAGAAGAGGATTGCTCCATCTATGTTCGAAGGTGTGTTAAGTGCCAACTGCACGCCGACAAGATTGATTCTCCTGCTTCTTCACTCCATCCTATGTCCTCCCCATGGCCTTTCTCCATGTGGGCTTTCGATATCATTGGACCCCTTGGTGATTCGAACCTCCTTACAAAACAAAAGTCATTCATCCTTACGGCAACGGAGTACTTCACCAAGTGGGCGGAAGCGGAAGCATACGTGGAGATCAAAGTATCAACCGTCTGCAAGTTCATAATGAAGAACATCATCACAAGGTTCGGCATCCCGAGTACCATCATCACCAACAATGGGCCTCAATTCATCTCTTAAGAGCTCAAGGATCTCTGCAACAGGTATAACATTGCATTGAATCATTCTTCTCCCTATTATCCGCAGGGTAATGGTCAAGCAGAGGCAACTAATAAGACATTGATCAAAATTTTTAAGAAAATGTGTGAGGCTAATAAATTTTTGGATTGGCCAGACAAGCTAGTTGAAGCTCTCTGGGCCTATCGCACTTCCATTCGTACCCCCACTGGGCAAACCCCTTTCGCCCTTACTTATGGAATGGAGGCGGTAGTTCCTTATGAGATTCTCATTCCCTCTCTGCGAGTACAATTGGACAAGGAATTCTCTATTGATGAGCGTCGTGATTCACTCCTCGCCCAGTTGGAACTCCTAGATGAGAAGCGTCTGGTCGCCGCTGAGCATGCGCGCGTTTATCAAAATAGGCTTTCACGTTTTTATCAAAAGAAAGTAATTGAGAGAAAATTCAAAATCGGTGAGATGGTAGTCAAGAGAATCTTCGTAAAACCTGGTGGACCCCGTTCAAAACTCCAACCAAACTAGGAAGGACCCTTTGTTATAAAAGATGTTTATCCTGGCAATGCTTATAAATTGATTAATACTGAAGGAGAGGAGCTAGCTCATCCTTGGAATGGTCTGTACCTTAAGAAATACTACCCCTAATCCAAAAATCGAAAAAAATTGAAATTTTCCAAAATCCAAAAAAATTTAAAAATTTCCAAAACCCAAAAACAATAAATAATCCACAATCAAAAAAAAAATTGAAATTTTCCAAAACCCAAAAATAATAAATAATTCAAATTCTAAAAAAAATTTGAAATTTCCAAAACCAAAAAAACAATAGAAATTCTCCAAAATTTAAAAAAAAATCTTCCAATTTCCAAAATGGTTGCCATGGTGTACGAGGACGCAAAGTCTGAAAGGTCAAAATTCAATATTCATTCATCAGTCTTGTTAACTTAAAATGGGGTCGACTCCTGCACACACTACACATTTAAACCTCGAACTCAAGCGGTACAAAATCCGATGGGAAGCCAAAAACCTGACTAAAGGTGAAGACAATACCCATTCTTTTCCTCTTCGGCCCATAAGGGAGGAAGGGAGGTCTCGGAGTAGACCCGCCAAGCCTACCCGCCGCCTTAGTAAGTGGAAGTCAGGGCCCAAAAGGGAACAAAAATGCCGCAAAAGCCCAAGTACAATTAGGTTTTTCATCAGTACAAATCAGTTTCAAAGAGAAAGTCAAATCGTGAAAAGAAAAGCATGTCAAGAGGGCAAAGTCTCCGCAAGAAAAACCTTGGGCATATGCATGCAATATAAAAGAGGTAAAAGGTAACAAAATTTCCCTACGCCGAAGACTGAACCCCAATAGGCATAGGGTAGGGGAGGTAGTTTTGCCTCGAGCTTCTCAGAATCCCTTATGGGCTTCCTTATATCCTCTTCCATCTCTTTCTTTGTGGTAAGTCATAAACCAGCAGAATGGTCGAGACTGACCTAGGAGATTGCACCGTGCGAGATCTTGCGTATAAGTTTAACCATTAGCACATCGACCCCCTTTTGATTATTCAAGAAAGATCAATGAATATTCAATGATGACCACGTAGGACCTAGTGCCTTAGTAGCTTTGTCAACCCAATTCTGAAGACACAAAAATTAACGCCTCTGAGTAAGGCACCTTTTATGGAATTAACGCCTGTGTGAAAGTTGTCTTTTCTTAAATAACGCTCCTAGGAAGGTTGTCATTTCCACGAAAATAAAATTCTTTTTCAAAATTAACGACCGTCACTGAGGGCGTCTTTTATTTGAAAAATGACCTAGTCTAAGGCGTCTTTTTGAGAAAATAAGAGAAAAAAAAGAATGAAAAGAAGAAAAATAGAAAAGAAGAAAATAAAAAGTGGTGGTGGTTTATCGTTGATGTGTGCTTGCATCTTGTATGGGCATCTTTTATTATGGTTTGCATATGACTGCTTACGTGTTGCATCTCCCTTTATTGGTTATTTCATTTGCCTTATTTGATTAAAGGCTTGGCCCCTTGACCCGTTATCAAAGTCAAAGTAAAGACACCACTTGCTTATTGAGCAAGGGGCCAAGTCGAACAGATGAATTAAACCGTTTGCTTAAGTGTGAACTACGGCTGCAGGCACAGGGAAAAGTGAAGCAAAAGTAAAGAACGTGGAAAAGGAGAAAAGTACACAACCACAAGTACACAACTACACAAGTGCTCAGGTAACAAAAATTTCAATCTCATATATATATATACATCATAAATATCTGAGTACAGGTGTGAGGGTGAAGGAGTAGAAGTAAGTCTCTCTCAACTCTCACCTCCACCCTCCTCTCTCCTACTCTCTACCTCGTCCTCACCGTCCCGAGGAGGCGCTGGTGGAGGGGGCATGGGCCCCCATGAAGAAGCTGGAACTCAAACCTGGTCCCCTGCCTCGCTCCTCTCTCGAAGAGAGGAGCCCGCCACGAAGGTGAAGCTGGTAAAGGCGTACCCCGCAGCTCGCGCTCGCTCCCACCCCCGCTGAAGACGCTCCTCTGACGCTCGTAGCCGCTCCTGGGTAACGGCTAGCTGGGTCCTCAAGTCTGCCAGCTCATGCTCGCGCGCTGCCACCTGCTCCTGGTACCGGGCAAGGTCCGTCTGCTGCAGCTCGTGGTGCCTGTCACGGTCTGCCAGGTGCTCCTCACGCTCTCGAGCACGCTCCTCGCGCTCTCGCGCACGCTCTCTCCGCTCCAGCTCAAGAGCGACCCGCAGCTCCGCTACGTCCTGAGGAAGCTCCTCCCGCCGCCTCAATGCCCTCTCCAGCTCCGCGACCCGCTACTCACGGATCGCTAACTCCGCCCCGGCTAGGGCAGCCCGGGTATGAGCCGCCTGTAACTGTGTAGTCTACAAATAGGTAAACAAGTCATCAGTTCCACATTTAATGCAATAATTCAACAATTCATGAAATGAATGCATGGTTAAAAGTAAAACTCACCCGTGTGGCCATCGCCTGCTAGCCCTCCTCGATGCAAGTAAAAGCGGCTCGAGCTCCTCCGTCTGCAAAACACTTTTTCATCAGCACATAATAATAGATAATTGAATGAGGTCTGAGTTTTGAAACTTACCCATGAGGCGAGGTCGCGCTCTGCTGCCTCGGCCCGTGTCACTGCCCTTGCTAGCTGCTCCGCTAGTGCACTCGCCTCTGCACTAGGCCCTCTCGAGCTGGAGGCCTCTCCCGTATCTCTCCCTACTGCTCCCTATTGGGCACGCTGCATTTATTGAGATTGTCAGTGGCTAATCATCAATAATTCAAGGACAAAAATTCATTTGCATATAGAAATCATTTAAGCACTCACCAAGGTCTCAAGGTCTGCCCGCGTGGTGGCCAGCTGTGCCTCCAGGCTGTGTAGGTGGGCCTGTGCATCCATCGCTGCTATATCCCACGCATCCTGCATCTATTACATATTAGTCACATGATAGATACATAAGCATTTGCATTCAATTTAGAAATAAGTGCATTCATACATACCCCTAGGACCCTCATCTGGGGTCGGCCGGCGTAAACCTCCCAGTAGCGCAAGAGGTACTCGGAGCTGTCCGCTGCCTGAGAGGTGACTCGGGTCCCGCCTCGCTGCCAGTCGGGGTACTGGTCCGCGAACCGCACTCTCCAGTCGATATCCTTGGTACGACCGCACGTCTTATTCCCAATCCCTCGTGGCTCTCCAACCTCTATCCACTCCTGATGAAGGCCGAGAGTCCACATCACCAGTCTAAGCCGTAACGGCTCAATCTCGCTAAGGCAATGAACCCAAAGCTCATGCTCAAAGCGAGGTCGGCTCGCTACGACCCATGGCTGGCCCTCGTCGGTCATCCCCTCGTAGGGTCTCCACCGCACCTGCATTCACAAGCATGCATACATCCATCATATCCATCATATAACATAAACATAAAAAGAAATGCATAACATTGCATCATGCATACCAGTGAGGGAGGGAAGTCTCGGAACTCTCTCCGTAACACCCACAACTCATAGGCGAGTGGGGCTCCAAACACTACTGGCAGCCAGTGCCGTGCTAGAGGGAAAGATCCCTTACCTCCAGGCCGTGGGTCGACGCGCCCCATGGGTATGTACAAGTGGCTCCAAATCTGCATCCATGCATCATATTAGCAAAGCATTCATACGCATATGTATTCTAAATAAAAGAAAAAACACATAAAAGAGAAAAATGCATACCTGAAGAAAAGGTGAGAAGCCACTGACAGTCGTCTCTCGACCTGTCCCCGTGGAGAGGTCGGCTATCAAGTGCGCCAGCAGCGCCGCTCCCCAGGCATATCTACCGACTCCCTCCAAGTCCTCGAGTATCCCTAGGAATCGACATTTGATGACATCGCCATTCGTGCCAAGTAATAACCTCCCGAGCATCAGAAATAAGAACCTCCTCAGATATCTATCTGCCCTCTCTCTGTCAGCTGGGTCCTGGTAATAGGCTGCCCTAGCCCCATCCATCAATCTCTGGAAAAACTGCTCTAAGGACTCCCGGGGTCTCTGTCTCGCATCGCCCAATCCCATAGCTGTGGTGAGGTCGGTACGGAAGACGGTCTTGCACTCGCTAGGTGTCTCATAAACCATCTCTAACCCTAGCAGTCTCTGGGTAAGCTCAGTGTAGTCAGGGTAGGTGAACCCGCTCACAGCCTCCCCGTCTACCCTCAGCCCGGTAATCCTAGCCACATCCTCTAGGGTGGGGATCATATGACCCCACGGCATCAAGAATGCCCGGCTAGTCCTATCCCATCTCTCTCTCAAAACCTGGATCAGTGCTAGGTCTGGCCTAACTGGCTCTATGCTGAGGATAGTCCCGAATCCCATGGCATCTCCCCTAGCTCTCTGAAACTTGGGGAGACCATAATATGCTGCCCGGACCTGGACCCAGGAAATGCGTGTCCTCATCAATCCCTGCATGCATAAAAAAGAATTTTTGCTTAATTGTTTAAATTTCATGTGAAAATTCATTTAACTGCATTTGCTGAGATGTTTGCTGTTTGATTTAATTAACGACCAACCTTGGGTCGTGGCTTGCTTGATTAACGCCCCTGAGGGTGGCTTTATTTCTAAATGGGTGCTTGTGGTTCTCTATGTTTATTTAATTAACGACCCAGCATGGGCGTTGGTTATCTAGAAGACGCCCCTATGGGAGGCGTTGGTTTGGAACTGTTCTGGGAATGTTTGAATTAACGACCACCCCTGTGTCATTGATTAATGAATTAATGCCTCGATGGGGGGCGCTGTTTTCCCAGGGTTTTAAAAAAATGAATGAAACAGCATGCGAGATAATCAGGGCAGACATATTGAAAATAAATTATTAAAAAAGCATGGAAATTACCAGCATGATTTTAGACATGATAATTCAAATTCACGACATGCTGCAGGGCGTGTTCTCATGTGATTAATTATTTTTCAAAATGAATTGATGACCCCAGGCCTGGGCGTCTTTTCTTTAATTCACGACACCCCTGGGGCGTCTCTTTTCTGAGTCACTGGTTTTTCCCACCGAGAGCTATGGAAAAGGAACAAGATGGAAAATTTTTAAATAAAAAAAAATGGAAATGAAGGTTTGGGGGCCTACCTTTTGTTGTCTAGGTCCAACCATCCCTCCACGGCGGGGCGGCCGGGGTTGCCGTGGCCGTCGGAGTTGTCCGCGGCGTGGAACGTCTGCCGCCGGTCGTTCTTCTCCTTCTCCTTCTTCTCCTTGTTCTTCTCGCTCTTCATCCCCTTCCTCTTCTTCGTCTTCTCCTTCTTCTTCGTCTTCTCCTTCTTCGTCTTCTCCATCATCTTCTTCATCACCTTCGTCTTCTCGTTCTTCCTCGCCGGGTTCTCCCTCGTCGCCGTGCTCCGCCGCCGGAGCGTCCTCGGCCGCCACGGGAGGAGCTTCCTCTATGGCGGGTTCGTCCTCGCCCAAGTCCACAACATCAGGAGCAGAAACCCTCTGGCGCTTAAGTCCACCGCCGGCCATGGCTAGGGGGTGAGAGAATGAGGGAGATAGAGAATGGGAGAGAGAGGATGGAGTTCGGTTAGGGTTGCAGAAGAGGGAAAGAGGGAAAAATGGACGGAGGAAGAAGAAGAAAGAAGGGGGAAAAGTGTTTTAGTATTCGAAAAGAATTAACGCCTGAGAGGAGGGCGTGTCTTGTTAAAGGGACGACTAGGCCACAGGGCGTTACTTTCAGATTTGGCGATGAGCTTTGAGGCGTGATTTCTTTTCGCATGGGGAATGACAACCGTCGTCAGTTGCATTCAATGGGAATTGATTGACGTGATTGGAATAATCATTGCTATTTTTGATTAACGACTTTGATGCAGGCGTTATTTACATGAGAAGTGGCTTATCTAAAGGCGTCATTCTCGGATATTTAACGAATACTTTTTGGAATTTGAATCAAATTAACACCTTGTCTTAAAGCGTGATTCTATTAACGCCATTGCTGAAGTCGTCAATTATGGGAATTAATGATTTGATTTTAGAAAAAAGGTCAATGAGAGACGACAAGTTCTGAGACGTTATTTGTGGATTTAACGTCATTCTCTGAGTCGTTATTCAGAAAAGAAACACAGATTTTTGAAAGAATTCATCAGAAACAACATAATATGGCTCGATCAGAATGTTATCATTGTTTATTATTGATGAAAATATTACAATGCATCTAATGAGCCATTTTGGGCCTTAAACTTCTTAAAGCTATTACATATGATTTCCACTAATCCCTGTGTTCTTCTAAGTTATCCACGAGCTGATGAGGTTTGCAGATTTTCCACAGTGCTTGGATTGTTGTGCTTTCTTCTCCATCTTCATTGCAGCCGATGTCCCTTGTCTTGATAGGAGGGAGATGAGACAAATCCTCGAATAGTCACCGTGGAAGCCCGAGTTGAGGAAGGCACCTATGAGAGTTGTATAACACGAATTCCGTGGCGCCTATTAGACAAAGATCCATCCCGGGAGAGAATCGTGCGCGGAGTTCTTGAGCTTTGAGTAGTCCCGGGGTGCATGTGAAGAGGTTTTTAGGCATTACTTTGAGATGCTCCCTCCTGTTGACACCCGTTTTATGACCAATAAGTCGGGTCATCTCTTTATTCATTATATATGATGCTCCGAGTTGTTCACTCTTCATCGAGTCTCTTTCTTTAGTTGAAGATCATTTCTTGGGTCTTGACTCCTTGATCGGATGTGGCTCTTTGTGGCATTTCATTTTGACTAAAGCTTAGCAAAACCTTCATTCCTTCTTTTGAACTCCATTGATAATAACGGTCTGTCCCAGGCGCGTTTCTTCCTTCTAACGGATGGGGCCTGGGCCGTTGCTCCTTGAAGAGTCCTGAAGCTTAAGGTCTTGTTACAAAGCTTATCCTTTGTCCTATATGTTGAATATAACGGTCTGTCGTGCAGCCGTTGTTTCATTCTGACGCCCTATGCCTTGGCCGTTGCTTTCTTTACAGAGTCCTATTTTTTTAATCTTCTTCCTGTTGATCTTATCTCTTTGGGGATAAGGTTGAAAGTAACAGATGTTCCTTGATGCGTTATTTCACTGTGGCGGTCTGTCGTGCAGCCGTTACTTCCTTCAGAGAGTCCTGGCAGTTCAGGCCTTTTCTCTGCTACTCCGTGGTCGAGATAAGAACTTGGATTGATGATATCCCTTCCAAATCTAATCCTCAGGACCTTCTATTTGATTCTATGGACTCTTCGTGATATTATCTTCAAGGATTTGCTAAGAGTTATCCCTTTATCTTGCTGGATTTTCCTCTGCTCGACCTGAGGGTTTGAGGGTCTATAAATTGAACCCTTGACTTCATGGTCGAAGAGAGGAAATTCTGGAGTTTACGTCGAAGTGTTGCCACATTTTAGAGCCACGATTGATCAAGGAGAAGTGCTTTCCACGTTCGTTTGCTGCCTGGTGAAGGGAGTATCTGTTCCTTTGGTTCTTAAAATTCATTATTGCATATTGAGTTTCTTTCCATCTCTTTCATCATAAGCATTCTCCCACTTCCTTCTCCATGTTTTTCACTGCTCTTCATCATACAAACATCCTCCCAATCTTTTAAAACGCCCAGAGGGGTTAAAAAACCAAAACCTCCCAGTATTTCCCTTTCCTTTTGATGATATTGTGTTTATTGAAGAATTGATGCTATATTGTCCAAAGGGCTAATTTGGGTTGTTTTCTGCTACTTTCCATGTCTTTGGCAGGTTTACAGGTCCACCAACACGAGGCCCAAGTCTTCTAGCCGGCTGGAAGAGTTGGAGTTAAAAGATTTCACGCTTTGCTACTGCATGTTATTTGACGGTCTCGTGCAGGCGCGTCAGATTCTTCCAGCGGTCTATCGAGCGACCGTCACTTCCAAGTGACGCACAGGGTTCTGGCCGTTACTTTCAGCTGACCTGCAAGTTCCTTTGATCTTTCCTCTTCCATGGGCGGGTGCTTCATCCACCTATTTCCAAGGTATTTTCAGGTCTTTGGCTTGTTTTTACTTTGTTGGTGATCACATTTTTCTTAAGTATTGGGCATTAGCTTTCTCTTTCGCATCTCACATCTTTTATTTCCTTGCTTGCTCCACGCCCCGACGTGTGTTTTTTTTTCCTTTATTTCTTAGCTTAGTTTGGTTGAGATAGCATGCCCATGCTACAGCTTGCTTTGGTTGCCTAGGTTCATGATCACATGTTCATAGGTTGAGTGCAGATCTTTGATTATTTGCTTGTCATCTGCTACATATCATCATTAAGACCCCAAGAAAAAGAAGATAGAGAAGTAAAATAAAATTAATAGATAATTTTTTGGCGATCACGGTGGGACTTCTTGTGCCAATCGTGCTTTTGATATCTATTTAAACCTGCCATCATCTGCTTATTCGGTTCCCTTTGGATTTCCCTCTTATTTCCTGATGATTATGGTTTTCTGAGTGCTCTGACGGCCCTGTGTCCCTACGTTATGCTTCTCTGACGCAGGGGCAGTAGACCGTTAAATTTGTTCTGCTGTGTGGGCTTCCACGTGTTTTCCTTTTACTTCTGGTTGATTTTGGCTCTCTGGCACATTTGGTGGTCTTATCTCCCTGCGTTACATTTATTCTGGCGGTCTGCCCTTCGACTGTTATTTACCTCTGACGCAGGGATCATTGACCGTTATACTCCAGACAGGTACTCATCCGAGGTGCATTTTGTTTCCACAGTTTCTGCTGTGATTCCTTGCTTGGGTGATACCTGACTTCCTCCTTGCTTTGTTACATATATCCATATCATTGTGTGCATCATTGTTTTGTTAGATCATAGGCTAGACTTTGCATGCACTCCGGTGCACATAGGGGCATTCATACATTCATATCTTAGATTACATTTTCCTACCTTGTTGTGAGGACCTCTCGTCTCCATATTCCTTGGGGCTGACTAGGAAATCACACTAGGGACCTCCGTAAATCCACGCGAGCCGTGGATTCCCACACGGACGCCAGGCTGGTTGTACCTTTCCCACCCCGTGTCTAGGGTTGCATAATTAAAGGAGTGATTACACTTAGAATCAAACCAAGCCTTATATCCACCTCCTACTAGGAACCCATTGTTGAGAGCACACATTAATCAATCCATAAAAGTTCCAAGGGAGAAATCACAAGAATCTTGCTGCATCATCTTAAGCAAACTTGGTTGATTTTGGGTGTTTTCATCTTTTGTCACTTACATCTTTATCGGGGTCATTTTAGTTTGGTTACTCATTGTGTGATTGTTTGCGTTGTGTTGTTCGCATCTTTTCCAAGGTTGTTCATTGCATGTGGAGTTATTTTCGTCCATCCGAATCATCTCCTAGGATCAATTCCTTCGTCAAGTTCTATTCTAATCCAGTCTTCGAGTCCGCTATGGCATCCTTCAATCCTCCTCACCCCCAAGAGGACCCACTTCCTCAAGGGCTTCTTGAAAACCTGCCTAGGGTTACATCCGGGGAAGGGACCGCCCCTCTTCTATCCTCCACTTCCGTGGAAGGCGGTCAAGCTACCCCTTCTTTCTCCACTCCTTCCGCGGGCTCAATTCTTTACATGATGGCCCAATTGGACCTGGCCCAGCATCAGGTCCTCTATCAGGCCATGAAAGGGTCCAATGCTTCTCCTTCTACCATTATCCAAGGCCAATCCAATCTCTCTGTTGATCCATCTAGGGTTAATGGGCCCTCCATTCAGCCCACTCCGATTGATCTCACTCCGGTCCAACCCCGGACCATTTCCTTCACTGGCATGGAGACGGGCCAATCTTCCAATTCAGCCCACCAATCATTTGATAAAGGGAAGTCACATATCCCTTCGTTTGTTCAGGTGGATCGTCACACCTCTGGCCCGATAGCTCCGCAAGTTCTCCTGGGCCCTTCCGATTTCCTACGCCCTTAGCAAGGGGTGGCCCAAGCGTATTCTAATCCGGGTCAAGCTCATGCCCAATATCCCTCTTACGGGCCCCCTATTTCCACTGTCTACCCTTCTGCTCCTTCCTATGGGCTGCCACCTTCTGCTACAATCATTATGTCCGCTCCTCAAGTCCAATCAACATCTTTCACTACCCCTACTCCCTCTCGAGAGCAGGAACTATTTGATAAATGGGCCACCATGCAACAGCAACTCGATTTCCTCCAGAAGCGGGTTGGCCCACAATCTTTGGCAGATATTCCTATCCCGAGCTTCCAGAACATCCGGTTCCCTCCGCAATCGGAACTCCCTAACTACCGCAAGTACGATGGGAACGGCAATCCCTTTATTCATGTGAGGGATTTCCTATATGAATCGGCGCAGTTCCAAAATGATGATCGCCTCATGGCGTATTTATTCCGCCGATCTTTGGATGGTGTTGCTCTGGAATGGTTTTACTCTCTGCCATTAGAGGAGGCTGAAAGCTTCAAGGTAGTGAAGGACAAATTTATCCAGCGGTTCCAAGACAGGGTCGGCCCGGAATACTCATTTACAGATCTAGTCAGCGAGAAAATGAAGCCGGATGAGGAATTCGCCACTTATGCAGACAGGTGGAGACAAATGGTCGCAAGAGTGCCTGGCCATATTCCGGAGGAAGAGAAGGTCAAGCTGCACATTTCAAATGCTACCCCGACCTTCAGGAACATCCTGGCAATGAATGATATAGCTAACATGCATCAACTCTACAGCCAGGCGCGCTTCATACAAACCCAGTTCAAGGATTCTCCCATACACGCCCTATTTGAAAACCAAAAGCCCAAATCCCACAAGAAACCACAAGGGCCAGTTACCGAGGGGGTCCAGACAAATGAACAGGTACAAGCCGTTGCCTTTCCATTCCAAGCCGCACCATTCCGTTTCCCCCAAAACCCCCACACTCCACAAAATCCCGCTTCACAGAACTTTCAAGCCGCTCCACAAAACCCTCCGCCTGCCTTCACCGTTCCACAGAACGCCTTCATCGCTCCACAACAACCCCCACTACCTCCACAATACCACAATGTCCCTCCACCCAACGGCTATAACAACAATCCGAACAACAAGCGCCCGGCTCCCAAGAGGGCACAATATCCTCCACTGCCAGAGACCCTCATGGATATCTCGGCTCTTATGTTGGTGAATGCAATTCAACTTCCTCCGGAACGGCCTAACTGGAACCCAGTCGTTGATCAGATGAAATATTGCATGTTCCATAGGCAGCCAGGCCACACTATCGAAGGATGTTATCAGTTCCAGGATCTGGTATACGATCTCCATGAAGGGCAGAGAGTCGATTGGGCCGAGATGCATCGGGCCATTGTTGAAATCAAAGAGAAAAGAAGGTAGCCGCCAAGGTAGCAAGTGCAGCAGCACCGCAGCCGCAGCAGCCACTACCATAACAGCAACCACAACAGGCTCAGGATCTGGGCATCCATCAAGATCCGATGCCAAATCATCCGCCTGCTCTACAGCAACAGCAGCCGCCGGCACCGGCACAAGTGAACGTAGTTCAACCTCCGGCCCTCACTGCCGGGTGGTCTTTCGACGATGATGGCCCCACACCGCAAGTCATGGCCCTCCACCACAACTATCGCAATCCTCTCACCCCTTCCTTCGTCCTTCCTACATCTCCAGCACCCTCCCCGCTCGTCCTTCCATTCACATCCGCTCCAACAAATCCACAACCTACCACCACTCCATCGTACCCTCCGCCACTTACCCCCGCTGCCATCATTACGCCACAACTCAACCCTTCACCTGTCTTTACGCTCCCCCCAACATCCCCTCCACCCGCACCAACACTCATCACCGTCCCGCCATTCACCAGACCTTCATCCATCATCCGCTCACCACCGCCTATTACCCCCACTAACCTCACACCCCACCAAATCATCTCCCCTACACAGCCTACTCCGCTTATTCACCCCGCAGGGCCCATCATACTATCCACCGATGCCGCGGCCGCTACAAGTTGCGCCTTAAGGAGCGGGAAGTTATTTCATCGGAGTTATCCTACTAATTCCAATCCCCAGTCCTCTCAGCCAATAGCCGAGCAAGAAGAAGCCGAACCTCTGCCGGGTATTCAGTATGACTTATTGCATCATTTGGACCGAGTACCCGCCAAGATATCTGTTCTGGAGCTCATTAAAAGGTATACCCTTCACCAGGATGCATTAAGGGACTTCTTACAAAAGGTGATGGTTAGCGAGGATATGGTAGTCGACAGCTTACCAACGGCACTAGCAACTATCTCCAAAGGGCCGGCAATCACATTTTAGAATCCGAGTTAGCACTCCCGGAAGCTCGGCAAATGCCACTCTACATTACAATCACTTTGAACAAAGTTAGCATTAAAGCAGCACTGGTTGACACAGGGGCTTCAATCAATGTGTGCCCACTCAGTACCCTCCGAGCTTGCAACATATCTGAAGAGTTATTACGACCTACCCCTACCACTATAGCAGCATATGACAACTCAAGGTGAGCATGTCACGGGGTGGTCACTATCCAAGCAGAACTCGGACCCCTTACAATGGCCGTGGAATTCTATGTACTAGACATCGACCCTATGTTCAAGGCTATCTTGGGTCGTCCATGGCTGGATACGCTCGGTGCCGTGCCCTCCACCGCACATCAGTGCGTCAAATTCCCTTTCCAAGGGAGGGTCGTCAAGGTCAAAAGCCTATCTACAGTGCAATTGGTTAAGGCCATTTCAGAACAGATTCTTCCTACACTTTGGCCAAGCAGCCGACCCGTCATATCAGTGCTGGATTTAAACTTCCCTTGGGCTTATACACCTCCTAGGCCCATCACTACTCCAGTTAACATCAAGATGAAGCCCCAGATCTGAGACCCAAAAGGCTGGAACATTATACTGAAACTGGGCTACCAACCGGGGAGAGGCCTCGGTGCACAATTACAAGGAATGACCAAGCCCATACCCAAGTGAAGAAAGATGGGCAGGAGAGGTCTTGGCTACAAAGAAACCGCAGTATCTATGATCGGTGATTCTAGGCCACTCACCTGGGACTACCGTCAGCACTTTGTCCGAGGGCCTCTCCAGCTCTGCACATTAGCTCTACAGCCAGCTCCGTTAGAGAGAAACACAGTATGTCCGATTGCCAGTCCTCCGCCGGCACTAAAAAGGGTAGAACATGATATGCTTGATTATGGTCAAGCCCTTCAGGGGTTATTTTATGAAGAAGACTGCCAAAAGAAGCAAGAGGTTCGGATCATGCAATGGAGACCGAAGAAGCGGCCAGACGATGGTCCACAGGAGGAGGGGAGCTCGCCGATTGTCTTTTCTTGGTCTCCCTCCCGCTTTCAATCTCTCCTCCAGTAATGGGAGTTCTTACCCCGTCTTCCTCCTATCATGGTAAATCCATCCTTCGTTGATCCGCCCGAGATTCTATTTGCTCCTTGCGCTTGCGGGCACTGCCCGCCCATTGATCTATCCACTCTATTCACTCCTCCTCCTCCCAACGCCCAACTCCACGAGATGTGGTTCTCGTCTTCCGATCCCTTCTTTGACTGCATCTTCCCCGAGCTATTCCCTATGCAGCTCCCGCCTCCTCCATCTTGCTGTGTAGTCTCTGCTGATCTCCAAAAAAAAACGTCAAATTCAAAATGGAGATTTCAGTGGAAGATTATGCTACCCTGTCTCCATCCTCATCCCAGGGGCACAAGTCCCCTGCTCCTTCCCTTCCACTAGGTCTCCTTTCTCCTAGGTTAGGATTAGGGTCTATCGAGTCTAGGGAAGTAGAATTAGTTAGATCTAAAGAAGTAGGGTCCTGTTCTAGGTCATCCAACCCTTCCTCCTCTGAGCCGCGCCCGCTTGCGCGTCCTCCAAAATCTGTTCCTGATAGGTTCTTGCAAGACCTAGCTCAGCGCTGTCATGCTCTGTTGAAGTGCCCGGAATTCGTTGCTACGGCCATCGTAATAGAAGATGACGAGGAAATAGAAGGGGTGTGGAGTGACGACGGATTAGGCGTCTATGAGATTTTGGACGAGAAGGATCCGATTAATGAAGACATCAATGTAGATGACACTGCCGATCTGTATGCACAAGGACTGAAGAGATTCGACGAGCCGTCGACGGCAGTGGATGAACCTATAAAGGAAATCAATCTGGGAACCAAAGAAGACCCCAGGCCCATCATTATTGCTGCTAATCTCCCTCCACAAGTAGAAGAAGATTTGATCAAAGTTCTAAGGGAGTATAGCGATTCCTTCGCCTGGTCTTATGAGGACATGCCAGGTCTGGACCGCTCTTTAGTAGAACACCGACTCGTGCTTAAACCAGGGGCAACACCGGTGAAACAACGGTCAAGAAGATTTCACCCCCACATGGCCTTAAGGATTAAGGAAGAAGTTGACAAGTTATATAAGGCCAGATTCATTAGAGTTGTCCTATATCCTCAGTGGGTGGCAAACATAATCCCTATCATCAAGAAGGATGGAAAGGTGCGTATTTACATCGATTTCAGGGATCTCAATAAAGCATGTCCCAAGGATGATTTCCCGCTGTCTCACATTGATGTCTTGGTCGATAGTACCGCCGGGTACGAATCGTTGTCATTTATGGATGGTTACTCAGGATATAATCAAATCCGTCTCGCTCCAGAAGATCAAGATAAAACCTCCTTCACCACGCCCTCGGGTACATATTGTTATGTGGTTATGCCGTTCGGTCTGAAGAATGCAGGTGCCACCTATCAAAGGGTGATGATGGCCATCTTCCATGACATGATGCATATCTATATGGAAGCTTACGTGGATGACATTCTGGTGAAGTCAAGAACCAAAGAAGAACACCCCTCTATTCTGGTTAAGGTACTGCAAAGAGCCAGGGAGTACAAGCTTAAGATGAATCCAAAGAAGTGTGTGTTCGGAGTCTCCTCAGGAAGCTGTTTGGTTTCATAGTGAGCAAACGGGGGATCCAGATTGATCCTAACAAAGCACAAGCCGTCATGGATATGCCTCCGCCTAAGAACATTACGGAACTTCGAGGATTGATCGGCCGATTGCAATTCATTAGAAGATTTATATCCCACCATTCTCAAAGGTTCCGTCCATTTTATGAATTGCTTAAGGCGGGGGTTAAGTTTGAATGGAATGAAGATTGTCAAAAGGCCTACGAGGACTTGAAGGAATATCTATCCAATCCCCCAGTTTTGCAACCTCCTGTCCCTAGGAAACCCCTAATCCTATACATCTCAGTTATTGAAGACTCCCTAGGGGCGGTATTAGCACAAGAAGACGATGAAGGGAAAGAGCGGGCTGCGTATTACCTCTCTCGATTATTCAACCTAGCTGAGTCCAGATACACCGCTATGGAGAAGACTTGTGCCACCTTAGTGTGGGTAGCTCAGAAGCTTAAACACTATTTTCTTGCCCACCCAGTTAGGTTGATCTCTAGAATGGACCCGATTCGCTATCTCTTAGAAAAGCTCGTCCTTTCTAGTAGGTTAGCTCGCTGGCAGAGCTTCCTCTCTCAATTTGAGATCACATTCGTCGTTCAGAAGGCGGTCAAAGGATACGCCATCGCTGAGCATCTTGCCCACCTTCCTATTCCTCACTCTGATTCCATCCAGGATGATTTCCCTGATGAGCATCTTTCTATTATCTCTCATCACCCCTTCTGGTCTCTGCACTTCGACGGTGCACTCAATTCTCAAGGTCGAGGGATCGGTGCTGTTCTGCTTACTCCAGAAGGGGTGACCATCCCCTTTGCTTATCAACTTCAATTTCCTGCCACTAACAACATCGCTGAGTATGAGGCTCTCCTGGCCGGACTGAAGCATGCCTATCTCCTAGGCGCGAGCTATTTGAACATTATCGGAGACTCTCAGCTCGTCTTACGGCAGGTTCTGTCCACTTACCGTACTCGTGACCCCAAACTCAAGCCCTATCAAGATTTGGTCAGGCAATTCCGTAAGCTAATCTATATCCATACTCCTCGTTCTCAGAATATCCTAGCTGATGCTCTAGCATCTCTGGCTTCCTCTCTATCTTTTCCTCTCAGTCGGAACACTGAGACCATCGTCGTTCAGAGATTGGAGACCCCCTCTCCTCAGGACCCTTGGTTCATCAATCTTAGGAAATCTGTAGAGGCGAGGGCTGAGAAGGAAGATCTTAAAGAAGTATCTTTAACCGAGCTAGAAGAGATTCTGGACGAAGAAGAATTGCCTTGGTATCATGAAATCGAGTTGTTTTGTAAGGAGGGATTGTTCCCAGAAGGGGCAAATGCTGAGCAACGCAAGTCAATCAGAAGAGCCGCCGCAAGGTACACCATTGTTGCAGGAGAACTATACAGGCGTGCTACTAATGGGATGCTCATGAGATGCTTAGATGATGTTGAAGCTTGGAAGGTGGTTGAAGCAGCCCATTCTAGTGAGTGTGGGGGTCATGTCAATGGCCAGGCTCTAGCGAAGAAGATCCTAAGGCAGGGCTACTATTGGCCCACTCTAGAGGAAGATAGCTCCCTCTATGTCCGGAGGTGTCTTAAGTGCCAACTCCACGCTGATAAAATTCATTCTCCAGCTTCATCTCTCCATCCTATGACCGCTCCTTGGCCATTCTCTATGTGGGCCTTTGACGTTGTCGGCCCGCTCGGTGATCCTAATTCCCAGATCAAGCAGAAATCCTTTATCCTCACCACCACTGAGTACTTCACCAAGTGGGCCGAAGCCGAGGTGTACGCAGAGATCAAAGCTACAATGGTGTGCCGCTTTATTATGAAGAATATCATCTCGCCGTTCGGAGTGCCAAGCAGCATCATCACTGACAACAGACCCCAGTTCGTTTCCCAAGAGCTTAAGGACCTATGTAAGAAGTTTAAGATTGCATTGCATCATTCATCTCCATATTATCCTCAAGGCAATGGCCAAGCCGAGGCCACTAATAAAACCCTTCTTAAAATCATCAAGAAAACATGTGAAGCTCATAAGTTTTCTGATTGGCCAGAAAGATTAGTGGAAGCTCTGTGGGCTTACCGCACCTCCGTCCGTACCCCTACGGGACAAACTCCCTATTCTCTTACCTACGGGATGGAGGCGGTGCTCCCATATGAGATCCTGATCCCTTCCCTTAGAGTGCAGCTTGATAAGGAACTTAATCTCGATGAACGTCGAGAGGCGTTGCTGGTTCAGTTGGAACTCTTAGATGAGAAGAGAATGAATGCGGCCGATCATGTATCCGTTTATCAAAAGAGGGTTTCGGGTTATTTTCAAAAGAAGGTAATCGAACGTAAGTTTCAAAAGGGTGATATGGTTTTGAAATGAAAATTCATTCGGTCTGCAGGTCCTAGGTCTAAACTACAACCTAATTGAGAAGGGCTGTTTGTCGTAAAAGAAGCTTATCCGGGAAATGCTTATCGTTTGGTAAACGCGGAAGGTGAGGAGCTCTCTCACCCGTGGAATGGGTTGTACCTTAAGCGTTTCTTTTCTTAGAGTCTAAATCAGTGCTACCCCGGCAGCAAGATGTTCCTCCTTTCACTAAAGGAGTCCCGAGTGAGGTAATCACACACTACACGACGTCCCTGGTCAGGTTTTCCACGTTGAGAAAGGACAACATTTCTGCTTGGCCATGCTTTGGGGGAAAGTCGAGGTCCCTCTCCGTTTCTTCCTTCAGCTAAAACCAGGGGCAAGAGGTGAATAAGGAGGCGATAACCGATCCAAACACCCTCACGAGAGGAGGTCTCAAATAGGGGCAGTCCGTTATGACCTGATGCCACAAGAAACAAAAGAGACAGCGAAGGGGCAATCTCTATGACAAAATCAAAAGCATCACCTCAAAGTCGATATAGTATGAATTATGAATTCCAAAGCTCCATAAAGGTAAAGCAAGAAAAGCTAGGCATGACAAGAGTGGCAGTATAGTTCCCCGCGGGACGTTATGAGCCCGGTCGCATGCATGCCTAGGGTGGATTAAGGTTCGATGACGGACTCAAAGCCCGGGCACAACAGACCAAATCTCTAATGGGTCGTACGGAAAGGAAATCAAGTCTTAAAAAACTTCTATATCTCGCCTAAAGCTTACCCCCCGTATTATGTTTTTCTTTTAGGACCAAGATTAGTACCCTGGGTATGGCCCTGGCAGAAACACCGTCATGACAATTGGACCTTGTCCAGGGGTCGTCACCTCATTGTACGCCAACCCCCGGACTCGATATCAACAAGGAAGGGCTCACGCTGCTGGGGAAGCACTGGTTTTCCAAAATCCAAAAAAATCAAATATTTTTAAAATCCAAACAAATTAAATATTTTCCAAAATCCAAAAAATCAAATATTTTCAAAATCCAAACAAATTGAATATTTTCAAAATCCAAGCAAAATCAAACATTTTCTAAATTCAAAAAAAAATCAAAATATTTTCAAAATCCAAAAAAAAACATCAAATATTTTCAAAATCCAAACAAATCAATTTTTTTTTCAAAGTCTCACAAAAATCAGATATTCTCCAAAACCCCCGAAAAACACCATCATATGCATTCCATGCATTGCATTATTTTTATTATGTTTTCGCCTATTTAACAAGGCTCCACCCCTTGACCAAATATTAAAAAATGGTCATTATCTAACTTGCTTCAAGGCAAGGGGGTGAGTCTAAGAACAGATCTAACTTGTTTCATATTTAAAGTGTGCGCAGAACACAGGATCAAGATCAAAGTGAGAAGCTTACAATTATGCAGATTCAAAGGCTGTAACGCGCCGCTACAGTCACCCAACGGTCATATCCTTACCGTCACTCCTCTTCTTGCATAAGCTTTCTTTCTTTCAGCAGCCATCATTCTAACGGCCAGGGTTATGACCGTTACTTACTCTAACGGCCTGAGTCTTGACCGTTACATCCCTCAGAGAACAGGGTTCTTCGTGCTTCCATTCTGATGGCCTATCGTCAGACCGTTGTTTCTTTATAACGGCCCAGTGCACAGCCGTTACATACTCCAGAGGCTCTGCCTGTTCACATCATTCTAGACGATCAAGCCACAAAACTCTTGCTCATTCAACTGAGACAATCTCATCTCATTCAATCAGGCTTAATGAAAAATGAATTCACAAAATTCTAACTTTGTGTCATACAAGCAACATCTCTCATAAATAAAAAAAAATAAATCAAGCTACATTAAGTTTTTTATCTGCAAGAGGGCGGATCTTCCTCAACTCTTTCACGTAGCCTCGGCGTGCTTCGTCGTTCTCTTCAACTTCTTCTTGCCACGGGCGCACTTTTCTGATCTCCCACATGGTCAGCGCGTTCCGGATCGCTCTTTCATCCTCCTCAGTCCCCATCTTCCTAGATAGAAGGGGAGGGTAGTGTGATAGTGCAGGAGCTTGGGTTCTTGGAAGTCCGATCTGAAGATGGCACCGGTGCGAGTTGTAGATCGCCATTGTAGTATTCCCCACTAGCCGGAGGTCCAGGCCTTGACGCCGCGGTATTTTAAAAGGAGTGCTTCGAAGGATTCATGGTCGCATATTGAACTTGTCCATTGGCAAAGTGTTGAAGAAGAGGCGCCATTCATCCCGAGTTCTCTTATCCGCCGTCTTGCATTCAACCTGTGAAGAGTATCCAAATGCCCCTCCAATGAAGAAGAGAGGGTGGCTCCCGAAGATTCGGCTGGCTGAAGTTATGTCTTCCTTTGGTTGGAATTTGACTCTCACTCCTATCCAACACTCAAGAAGTATCATGGAGCCGAACAAAGGTCTTCCTAGGCAAGCTGAGCTGAGTCCTTCATAGAGGTATGAAAGGATCGCTTGAGAGAGGGACATTCCCCACCACAACCCACTAATAATGCTGAGGTTTTGGATATCTAAGAGGTGGTCGGTCATGGTGAAAAGGAAAACTCCGCACAAGCAAACCGCCACCGCCTTGGCTATTGCCTCGTGTCTCTCCCACTTCTTTTTGCAATGAGACACTATCCATTGTGCCAAGGGTATCAAGTGAATGTGGTGTGGGCTGATCATGGTCCTCACATCCTTCGGATTATGGATGAAATCGCTTAAGATCAAGGATGGGTCAATAGGCTCGATTATATAACAAACCCGATCTTCATCACCCGCCTTAGTCTTAGGGAGGGCTAGGTAGGTCTCTACCTCTTCTAATAGGACTGTCGCTTCAAAGGAAGGGAAGATGAAGGTATGAGTTTGTGGATGCCATAGTTCTACAAGAGCTGAAATACTTGGCCAATCTAAAGATAATTTCTGAAAGTTTTTGCCTAAGACCAAGAGAGGTTGAAGGTGCCATGCTTTAAGGATTGATGTGACTTCTATAGGGAGTGCCTTTACCATAGGAGCCACCCACTTCAGATTGGAATAGCATCTTGGGCCAGGAAGGGGCTTAAGAAAGAGAAGAAGAAGAAGTCATGAAAGGAATTGAAGTGCAGAAAAATTCTGAACTTGGTTGGGTTATTGGAACTTACCACCCTTTGAGCATTAGAGCTTAGGTGCTTGGGAATCGAGGTTAGCCGTTGAAGCTCTCCGTGTTCCTTTCTTGCAGCCTTAGGTCCGATGTAGACCTTCTCCTCCATAGCCGTCACCTCGAAGCTCCTCTTCATCTTGTTTGCTGCCTTTAGGAGAGGTTTTTTTTAGCCCTAGAGCAGAAGTTTCGGCAAAGCTACGATTTTTGGTTGAGTTTTCAAGTTTTAAGGGCTTGATTTTGGTTTTAGAAGGATAAGACTTGAGTTAGGAGGCCTTATCTTTAATCTAGATAAGTTCTAATAAGGATTTAAGTAGATAAATCTCGAGTTTAGGCTCTCACGGCTCAATCCGTCTCAGAATACAACTCAGGTTCTAACGGTCTATCGTTGAACCGTCATTTGTCTCTGACGCGCCAATCTTGGGCCGTCGCATTTTCTGTGGGTTTAATTTCCCCCGATCCTGTTCTGTGAAGATTCACAGTCTAGTGAATGACCGTCGTTCTTTTGTAACGCGCGGACCCTGAGCCGTTACACTCTCAGTCAGTCAGAAGGTGGCTTCTGGGTTAAACATTGCCCGACGATCTTGGTCATGGCCGTTACTTCATCCCGACGTGTCTCCCTTGGGCCGTCGCATTTTCTTGCTAATCGCCCTGAAAAACCATTGTTCTGCCATGATCAACGGTCTAGCATTAGGCCGTTATTTACCTCTGACGCGCCAGTAGTGGGCCGTCACTTTTCTGTAGCTCAGATTACATGTTTGGCCTTTGCCATATCTAACGGCCTTACTCCAGCGCGTTATTCGATCATGACGGTTTGAGACTAGACCGTTACATTCTCTGCTACTGATTTTAGGCAGTTCCTTCTTGCCTTTGTTTAGACCCAGCAGTCTTTCACATTTTACATCTCATTCTCCGCATTTCATCCACCCATTTTTTTCATACACATCTCATGCACACATCTTGTACATCTTAAGTCATTCATTCATTTCATCCCACAAATCAAACATGCATCAACCATTCTTTCCTGCACTTTCATTCGCATACAATCTCACATTTCATTCACATCCACTCATTTATCCACTCGCTCATTCATTCACCACACATTCATTCATTCATAAAACAAAAACAAAGCATAAAAACAAACTTCCTTTCATCTCATTCAATTTCATATAAGTCTTGTACAAGTGAAAAACAAAAGAAAAAAGATGCCTCACTCGGCCGGCTTATTCGCCGGGCCGCCATCATCATCCCCGCCCTCGGGTCTCCTCGCAGGTGGTGCTATGGAGGCACTCTCCTTTTGCTGACCCCTCTCTGCTCTCTCATTCCTCCGTTGGCCGGAGGAGCTGGCAAGGTAGTCTCCCACTGATCCAGCATGAGCAGCACTCCTCGGCACTCCCTATGAGAAACGCTCCGCTCCGGTCCTCGGCCCATCATACGTATAGTCCTCTCCAAGGTCCGAACCTCGATCTTCATGTCGTGGGCCTCGAGTCGCGCGGCTCGTGCCTCGGACCGATATCTCTCAAAGTCTGTCGTATGTGTGGCCGTCCGCGCAAGCTCTCCTTTTAATTGGGTCACTTCTGCTCGAAGGACCTCCGCCTCGGCCCGGTTCCTCTCCGCCTCCGTCCGAGCCAGCCTCGTCTCGGTCATTGCTGCGGCCAGCTCTCTCGCCTGTAGTTTGCATTGCATCTAGTTAGCCACATGATCATTTTTGTATAAACACAAGCATTTGAGTCTAGCATTCAGCATCTTACCCGCTCCGTGAGGGTGGCCTCCGCCTCCTCGGCCCGGGCAACCGCCCGAGCAAACTCGGCATCCTGCTCAGCCCTGCCTCCCGCAGGCTGTGAGGAAGACGATGGGGCAGCCGGTCCAGCTCGTTGGGCTCCCTCGGCCCGCTACATTTTCATGATTAGCATCATTGGCATTTCATAAGCATAATCATTTAAGTTTTAGTTTAGAGTCTCACCAGGAGCTCCAGAGTGGTCCGGTACTCATCCCGCTGCTGGATGGTCGAGTGGAGTAATCCCTCCAGCTCAGCGATCCGTCCCTCAGGGTCTAGCTGCATTTTAGAAACATGAGTCAGTCCATCTGGCACATTGCATTTTTGCATATAAAAGAGTTTAAGGTTTAGAATTGCATACCGGTCGTCGGGTACCTCGGTACACCCGGTCGCCGTAGAGTCGAGCGAAGGCCTTCAGATATGCCTCGTCGCTCTCATCTCGCTCCTTCACCGCTCGGCCCCGCTTGTTCCAGTCGTGGACGTACTTCGCCTTCCGGGCGCACCAATCCACGTTGCCACTGATTCCCCTTGCCGACTTGCCTGGGTGGTCATCACTGTGGCGTGGAAAGGTCACCTCGGGCGGGTGTAGTCCCCGAGTCCGCAGGATCAGCCTGTAGTGCAGAGGCTCGATGATGTGGATGCAATGCAGCCATATGTCTCGCCCCCTGTACGACAAGGCCGCCTCCACCCACGGCTGACCCGTGTAACCCTCGCCGCGGTACGGGGTCCATCTCACCTGAAAGCATTCAGTCCATTCATTTACATTTTTAGAAATATTGACAACATGTAGAAGCATTTAATAAAGCATTTAAAGGCGTATAGAAGCATTTAAAAACATGTAGAAATCATTTCGAGTTCTGGACTTACCGACGTGTGTGGGTAGGAGTCCAGGTCATCCTGGATCGTCCGGGTCAGTCTGATGATCGACCCTGTGTCCCTCGCTACCGTCCATCGCCTCGCGATCGGGATGTGGCCGGGGTGGAGTAGTGTGCCTCTCCCGATGCCCGGGAGATACATGTAGCTCTAGATCTGCATTTTAGAAATCAAGTCAGTAAAATTGCATAGTCATTTGCATGACATTTTTTGCATAATATAGAAAGCATTTAAATTGCACTCACCTGCAGAAAAGGCGAGAAGCCGCCCAACATCGTCTGTCGGTCCGTCGTGCTGAGGGAATCAAACAGGAACGCGAGCACTGCTGCTCCCCATGCATATCTCCTGACTCTATGCAAGTTTTCTATCATCGGAAGTAGTCTACAGCTGATAACGTCTGCTCGAGTCGCGAAAAGGAGCTTCCCGAATAGCAGCATCAGGAAGCGTCACAGTACTTTATCTCCCTCGGGTCCTGCCTCCGCCGCCACGTGAGGGCGCACCTGGTCTATCACTCTGCCCAGATGCTCCTCGGGTAGTTCTCCTACGGCAATCGCTGCTCCTCTCAACCCCAAGCTCTCCTGCAGTACTGATCTCGAGAGTTGAGATGAGGACTGTCCCGGTCTGATCAGATCCAGTCCGAGCAACCGCTGTGCCTTCTCCCGGTAATCACCGTATGTCCATCCTGTCACTGCAGCTCCGTGGACTCTTAATCCTATAATCCTTGCTATGTCTTCTAATGTGGGGATCATATGGCCCCACGGGAAGATGAAGGCTCTGCTGACTGGGTCCCACCTCTCGTACAAGGCGTAGAGCAGTGGCGTGTCCATCCGGATCACCTCGATGCTGAGCACCTCGGTGAATCCCATCCCGTCCAGTCTCTCCCTCTGGTAATCGGGCAATGCCTGGTACACTGCCCGGATCTACAGCTAGGAGATCCGCGTTCTTCTCTTTCCCTGCATTCATGTAGATCATTGGTTAGTCAATTACATCATAAAATCATTGCATAAACATTTATAAAATGAAAACAAAACAAAAATTCAGAAATTGGAAAACCTAAAAACAAGTTTGGGTCTCTGGTAGATGTAACGGCCCTGGGGTGGGGCGTTACTTGTCTCTGACGCATTCTGAGTAGTGCGTTAGGCGTGTGACGGTCGCTGGCAGGACCGTCACATCGTCTGCCTTTGGTTTTTTTTTCCTTTTGCATTCCCATTTTTTCCACCTTGGGCAAATGGCCTACAAGCAATCCTAATGGGTTTTTGGACCCATTTCTACCCCTCAACCCCGCATGCATTCACAAATAAAATTCAAAAAAAAAAATTAATTAAGAATTAAAATTAGGGCGAGGGGACCTACCTCATGGTCCATGCCCCTTCTCCTCTTCTTGGCTGGTTCTTTAGGCTCGTCTTCACCCAATGGGGCTTCTCTTTGGTCCTCCACGGCCGTGGGAGCTTCATCTTCTTCCCTTGGGCTTCTTCTCTCCGGTTGTTCTTCTTCCACCGGCGGGATTGCTTCCCGTTCGAGCCGGCGGTGGAAACACCGTATTGCCTTCCTCTTTCCTCTCTCCCTCTTCTTTGGTGGCGGCTGGGGTGCCTCGTCGCCGGCCATTGGAGCAGTGGGGTTGGTGGTCGCCGGAGGGTTTCTCGGTTGAGGGTTTTTGAGGGTGTTGAATGTGGAATGAATGGGCCATGACCGTTCGGGTTTTATTTTTTTAAAGGCTCAGGAAATGTGACGGTCTATCGACCGACCGTTACATCCTTCTGACGCGTCTGTCTTCGACCGTTAAATGTGTTGGCCCTGTTTTATTGGAGAAAGTGAACTGCCTGGTTTTTGACGGCCCAGTGCTGGTCCGTTATTTGGTGTGACGCCCTTACACTAGACCGTTACAAACTTGCAAGTTTCTTGATGAATTAAATGGTCTAATTGATATCAAAATGATTCCATTTCCTTTCATGTTGTTCATTATTGATGCCTCTCGCACGTACAAATGGTTAGGCCTTGATTTATGCTCATGTTCATATTTATTTATGGCTAACCTATCTTTCATGAAGGAAGTTATGATCAAACATCACGCCTTGCCGATCGTCAGGCAGGTAAGTCAGGTATTGTATCTCGTTCCCTTATCCCTATAATGCATTACTATATGTTATTTATGATATATTATCTCGAGAACAGGCTGGTCATTCGTGTGTTCTGGGATCTGATGTTCCCCTTAAACAAAAATGATGATGATCTAAGTTCACATGTTTAATCGTTGGATAGACCGTTAGGTTGGAAAAATTTGGGGACGATGGTTCTGTCTTGCACGCCGTGGTTGCAGATGGTGTCCTGACCCTGATTTCTCCGGTCTAGCAATACTATTGTCGAGTATCTTGATATTTTATCTTTCTTTGCATTTGTTTTAAATATTTCTTTTTCTTTAGCCCAGCATGCATCATACGCATCTTTTGAGCATTCATGAGGCTTCATTTGTTCAAGGTATCTCGATGTCGGTGAATAGCTGTGATTCTTAATCTCGAATGAAGGAGAATTATTCCACTCCGAATTAGAGGGTTTCCTTCGATCTCTCGCTTGATTTGGTTGGCTGAAGATCCCTGTCTGGAGTTTAGTCAGTTCTCTTTCCTTTCCGTTTCCTCCGGCGGCTAGCCGTGTTTCCTTTCCTAAGTTGTTAGTTCCTCCAGACATGCGTCCTTTGGTTGGCTATTTCTTTGTGATCAGTTCGAAGTTTTTCCAGAAAATTCCTATCGCTTGTTGGTAAAGAACAGGTGTCGTTTTACCTTAACGCCCTCTTTTTGATCCACTCCACTTCATTCCCGCTTCATCTCCATGTTCCATTTTGCTTTCGCTTCACCTCCGCTCGCTCCCCTGCAAAGAGGACGTTAAGGAGGGGCATCTGTTGACACCCGTTTTATGACCAATAAGTCGGGTCATCTCTTTATTCATTATATATGATGCTCCGAGTTGTTCACTCTTCATCGAGTCTCTTTGTTTAGTTGAAGATCATTTCTTGGGTCTTGACTCCTTGATCGGATGTGGCTCTTTGTGGCATTTCATTTTGACTAAAGCTTAGCAAAACCTTCATTCTTTCTTTTGAACTCCATTGATAATAACGGTCTGTCCCAGGCGCGTTTCTTCCTTCTAACGGATGGGGCCTGGGCCGTTGCTCCTTGAAGAGTCTTAAAGCTTAAGGTCTTGTTCCAAAGCTTATCCTTTGGCCTATATGTTGAATATAACGGTCTGTCGTGCAGCCGTTGTTTCATTCTGACGACCTATGCCTTGGCCGTTGCTTTCTTTACAGAGTCCTATTGTTTTAATCTTCTTCCTGTTGATCTTATCCCTTTGGGGATAAGGTTGAAAGTAACAGATGTTCCTTGATGCGTTATTTCACTGTGGCGGTCTGTCATGCAGCCGTTACTTCCTTCAGAGAGTCCTGGCAGTTCAGGCCTTTTCTCTGCTACTCCGTGATCGATATAAGACCTTGGATTGACGATATCCCTTCCAAATCTAATCCTCAGGACCTTCTGTTTGATTCTATGGACTCTTGGTGATATTATCTTCAAGGATTTGCTAAGAGTTATCCCTTTATCTTGCTGGATTTTCCTCTGCTCGACCTGAGGGTTTGAGGGTCTATAAATAGAACCCTTGACTTCATGGTCCAAGAGAGGAAATTTTGGTGTTTGCGTCGAAGTGCTGCCGCATTTTAGAGCCACGATTGATCAAGGAGAAGTGCTTTCCACGTTCGTTTGCTGCCTGGTGAAGGGAGTATCTGTTCCTTTGGTTCTTAAAATTCATTATTGCATATTGAGTTTCTTTCCATCTCTTTCATCATAAGCATTCTCCCACTTCCTTCTCCATGTTTTTCACTGCTCTTCATCATACAAACATCCTCCCAATCTTTTAAAACGCCCAGAGGGGTTAAAAAACCAAAACCTCCCGGTATTTCCCTTTCCTTTTGATGATATTGTGTTTATTGAAGAATTGATGCTATATTGTCTAAAGGGCTAAGTTGGGTTGTTTTCTATTGCTTTCCATGTCTTTGGCAGGTTTACAAGTCCACCAGCACGAGGCCCAAGTCTTCTAGCCGACTGGAAGAGTTGGAGTTAAAAGGATTCACGCTTTGCTACTGTAGGTTATTTGACGGTCTCGTGTAGGCGCGTCAGATTCTTCCAGCGGTCTATCGAGCGACCGTCACTTCCAAGTGACGCACAGGGTTCTGGCCGTTACTTTCAGCTGACCTGCAAGTTTCTTTGATCTTTCCTCTCCCGCGGGCGGGTGCTTCATCCACCTATTTCTAAGGTATTTTCAGGTCTTTGGCTTGTTTTTACTTTGGTGGCGATCACATTTTTCTTAAGTATTGGGCATTATCTTTCTCTTTCGCATCTCACATCTTTTATTTCCTTGCTTGCTCCACGCCCCGGCGTGTGTTTTTTTTTCCTTTATTTCTTAGCTTAGTTTGGTTGAGATAGTATGCCCATGCTACAGCTTGCTTTGGTTGCCTAGGTTCATGATCACATGTTCATAGGTTGAGTGCAGATCTTTGATTATTTGCTTGTCATCTCGCTACATATCATCATTAAGACCCCAAGAAAAAGAAGATAGAGAAGCAAAATAAAATCAACACCTCCATTCCACACTTTTCTTGATTTGACGAATCCAGTTCACCAGTCTATTGCTCAACCCCAATGAGCCGGTCATGTAAGAAAGAGGGCTTTTTGAGAATATCCTTGATGGTTGTTGGGCCTCCTCACATGGATCGAACTTGAAGTGGAGATCTACCCAACTAGAAAGTGCAAGCATGCATCCATAAACCGGTCTCCCCATTGATGCCGAAGTAAGCCCACTATATAGAAAGGCTAATATCACCGGTCCCACTCTCTCTCCTTCCCAAAGGCTAGCTATAGCACTCAATTGGGACTCTTCTAAGAAATCTTCCGTGGAGGGGAACAAGATTGCTCCCGTCAAGCACACAACAAAAGCTTTTGCTACCCGTTCTATTTCATCATCCTCTTTGGCTTGGTCGGACCTTTTGTAGACCCATGAGGCAAGCTTTAAAAGGTTAATTCCTTTGGTGGCTTTGATCTGGCTCACTAAGTTGGGGCTAGGAATCAAGCTTGTTAGCAATTCATGAGAAGAGATTTGCCTTGGCATGATGGCCATCTTCTCCTCATCCCCTTGTTTCATCTTCTTTAAGCCCAAAATCATATCTAACTCTTCTAATAGAATGGTGGCTTCAAAAGTAGAGAAGAGGAAGGTGTGAGTAGAAGGATGCCATATCTCAACAAGAGCTCCTATAGTTGCCCAATCTAGGTGAATTTGGTCATAATGTTTGGCATGGGTAACTAAACCTAGGAGATGCCATCTGGATAGGAAAACCCTCATGTCTGAACTGAATTTGGAGAGCAAGAGGGGAAGCCATTTATTTTTGGTGAATCTCCTAGCCCCTGGAATGTTTGGATAATCCTGAGAAAAGAAAATAAAAGAAAGCACAGAGGATAAAAGAGATGAGCAGTGGAAGGTAGAAGAGAAGAAACAGAAAAACGAACAACTCAAGCCTTAACATACCTGATTCAGAACAACTCGGCTGCTAAGGTGCCCATTAATTTCTGAGAGCCTAGGAGTGGAGGTCTTCGGTTTTTTGATAGCTCTCTGCATCTTATGTATCTTCACTAAGGAAGTGGCCGTCTGCAGAAAGAAGTCTAACAGTATCTTGCAGCACCTGTGAAGGAAGAAGAAGAAACAGAATAGAGGATTCAATTGATTTGTTGAGAGAAATCCCTCCTTTTATAGAAGTTTGAAGGATCTTATGCCCGTTCGAAACTGCAAAATCAAGTACGAGCATAACTGGGTTTAAGCTTTCTGATTCAGAGTCGGAAGCGTGTGTTTCAAATTTATGGTTAATTAACGACGATATTCAGGGCGTCATTTATTGAATTAACGACTTGCTCCCGGTCATTTTTTATTTCACGCCTTGATGAGGGTCGTCGTTTGTTGAAATCTCAAATTAATTAATGACTTGATGCTAGTCGTCTTTTATCCTTTTGACGCCACTGCTATCGGTAGTCAATTTATGGCTCGCATATTCAGCTCCTCTATGCTGTTTTTAATGAACTTAAGTGTTGTCTTTTAAGTGGAATTTATTTGTGATTATGCACTTATGGTCATGTCATGTTTAAACTGAGGATATTTTCTATCATGAGGACTAATGAATTTTCAAGTGCAGAAGAGTGCAGGATTCGAGATGCATGGGAGTAACATCATTCCGTTCTTGTATTCTTTCCTGTAAGCATTGTTACTATATGGTACTCTACGCTATTATAGTATATCAAGGACCTTGTGGTTTTGACGAACCTGGAATTTGACTTCCCCTTCATCAAAAACAGTGATAATTTCAGGAGAATCTTCATCACACGGATAGGCCGTTGAGTCATTCAAGGTCTGGGACGATGGTTCCACTTTCTGGGTTAATGCGCGGACAAACGGGTTTCGGCTTAGTGTCAGCTCAGAGATCTGGATTCTTGACCAAATCTAGATGGCTTGGCAATATTATCCTTGATTATTTTCTATTTTTAGTTTGTTTTAATTTTTCTTTTAGCCTAGCATGCATCATGTAGGACTTTGAGCTTAATGATGAAAATCTTCATATTACGGCAATAATGAAGGTCACTCGCTGTTGATTGAGTTGACATGAGATATTCCACTCCAAATCAAGTACTTTATTCTCTCTGAAACTGCTCAGGCTAGTTCCTTGAAAGCGTCCCTTCGTTGGGTCTTCATCTTCATTCACTTTAATTTTCTGCAAATCCACCTTGGTTGTAGCACATCCACATTGGATGGTAACCGCTCTAAAAAGGTGCCTCCCTGTCGTGCCCTCGCGCACATTTTATTTATTTAGTTTAGTCTCCTTCATCTAGCCAATCGATGCTTTCTTGGAATCACCCGGAGTTGTTTCACTCAGAATCTTGGAACGATTTTTAACGCTTAGTGTTAGAGGCGTGTCACATCACACCTTGGCATCTACTTATCAGTTCATTCCACTTCATTTCGCTTGTTGCACTTTCACTTCATTTCGTCTCACTCCCTTGTAAAGTAGACGCCAAGGCGGGGTAGCTGTAGACACGCCAAAATTGATACTATGTTGATTAAATCTCATGTCACCATATTAACGCCCCAAAGTGAACTTCAATATTTTCATAATATGAAGTTTTTCTATTTTTGTGTGTTTTAAGGCCATTTTCTAATTGTTTTTGTAATTCACGACTCTACGTAGGGCGTGTTTTAAATCACGGCTTGGGCCGGGGCGTTTCTCAAAGAAAGGACGACTGATCCAAAAGGCGTCAGTTTCTGGACTTTTACAAATCCTACTCAAAATTAGAAAATAAGAATTAACGTCCCTCTATGGGTCGTGTTTTTAATTAACGCCTCTCTCTCAGGCGTCTCTTCATCATTTTCAAATAAAGAATGTTTTCATTACTAAAATTAAATCCATGAATTGACGCCTTTGTCCCAGTCGTGATTTTAATTAACGCCTTGTCCCATGTCGTCAATTTCGAATAACGCCTTTCCGTGGGTCGTCTTCCACCCTTCCGAGTCCTGCTTGAACATACCTTTCCTGGAGAGTTCCCTGCTATGTTTTGGTCACCATGCTCGATTGGGGAAGTAGAGACCTTGCCGTAGATGAGTCTTGCCTGTTCTTATCCCATCAGATCTGTGTTTTGCACCCTATAAATAGCCCCATGGGTTGAGCTCTCGCGAAGGGTTAGAAAGGGTTAGAAGAGGTTAGAGAGGTTAGAAGGAGTTAAAAAGTAGAGGTTAGCAGAGCAGAGCAGAGTGGAGCTGAGATAAAAAAAAGAGAGAAGTATAAGGTTAAGCAGAGAGTTTGTTTTTTTTATAGAAACATATTGCTGCTGTTTGATGCTTCTTCCTCCTTTCGGATACAGCATCCCACGGCCATCGTCGGTTTCTCTCCCTCTACTGTTGTCAGGAGCAGCAGGGATTTGTTTTGTTGAGTTAGATGGACGTAGTCTATCTCCACGAAATGTGGATCTAGAGGGGGGTGAATAGATCTAATGCCTATTTAAAAATCAATGTAAGGTTCAAATGCGGAATATAGGCAAATCTGCTAAATCACTAATCCTGATACTAGATTTCAACAGAACCGAATCAAGCTCTTAAAGTAAACAAGACAACCAGTCGCACACAATTCATAGACAATCACACAAACACAAGACACCCACAATTTTTAGGTGGTTCGGTCAAGGACCTACGTCCACCCCACACTCAACCGAGTATGGCTTACTACTGCGCAGTACAACTTGCGTATGCTAGGCACTACAGCTTGGCCAACAAGCGCTGATACACAGCTTCGTTGGGCACTACGACTTGTCGACCAGAGGAACAGATCCTCTGCAACTACTGGGGAAATACAGCTTAACCCGTCCAGTGGAGACTTCCACTGCAAATCCGCTGACTCATAGCTTGAAGAAACAAGAATTCGAAAATGAAAGACAGAAGCAAAACGAAATGAAAACCCAAATGGGAATGTAGCTCGAATGAGCAATGCTCAGCTCTGGTTTCTGAACCAAGAGACTGAGATACAACCTCTCAAACAAAAACTCTCACAATCTCACTCTCTCGATCAAGCTCTCTCAACTCATCTCTCTTGATCTTCTCTTCTCTCTTTTTCTTCTTCTCTGTTTCTCTTCTCATAGTGGATCGATGGCACTCTGCTGCTTTCAGACTTGCTGTATAGACTTTGCTCTCTTCAGATTTCGATCACCTTCATCTGAACACCAAGGCTTCAATATATACTGGCAGCAGGTGGATAAGGGCGCGTGGTTTCCACATTTTCCCGCCCAAGGAATTCGCCAGATCCGAGGCAACTTTATCCACGTGTCATCATCTGATCACCTCATCCTCCTGGGATCACGAGCCATGTCAGCAATCCCTGTAGAGAATCCCTGTCAGACAGAGTATCGGATCATCAGCTGTAAGTATATTCATTACAGTGTATGGACTTCGGTTTATAGCCGACGTATAGACATCAATGTATGGACTTTACAAGACAAACACAATGTGTATACTTGCTCAGTGTATGGACTTGTTTGAGCGAAAAAGCAATGTATATACTTGAGGCATGAAGGCCAATGTACAGACTTGGCCACAAGTTGAACAATCGGATGTATAGACTTTGAGATCATTCAATCAGCCAATGTGTAAGACATCACGATGTATAGACTTCAGTTTATATGAAGGGCTGTACATACTTGCTGAAATGTAAAGCAATGTGCAGACTATGAAGAACCTCACTCAATGTATCGACTTTAGTGAAGTGAACGGATGTTCAGACTTTGAATATGAAGACCAGTGTATGGACTTCGAATCTGAGGACCAATGTACAGACTATGAGAGCTAAGGCCAATGTATACACTTTAAGAACCTGACCCAGTGTATGGACTTAACGTGATGCACAAAGACACAGTCCAATGTACAGACTTCATGAACAATGCATGAACGAGACGCTGTACAGACTTTGAATGAAGGTCCAATCTGTAGACTTGCCTTAGACTTTAAATGAGACGTACCTGACTGTACAGACTTTGACTGATGCACGAAGACAGACACTGTACAAACTTGGATAGCACGAGACGCTGGAAGAGACTGTGGAGTCTGTATAGACTTTGCCCAAGCCTTAGACGCAACAGAGATAGACTAATGTACACACTTAGCCAATGCAATGCAATGTATGGACCTGTACAGTGAAACGATGTATAGACTTCACCAAGACACTACATGAACAATATGATGCGATGTACATACTTTGAAGAACAGCATCTAATGTATAGACTTGATAAAACACTCACGAGTGTATAGACTTCGTTGTACACACTTGTGAAGTTGAATGCAAGACAAGGCTGTACAGACTTGATGAATAATACAAGTTAGACGAATGTATAGACTTGCATTCATTAAGTAAATGGATGTACAGACTTTGTTCAAGACGCATACAAGCAGCCCAATGTACAGACTTGATTAAGGCACAGGCGTTTGAGTGTATAGACTTCAAAGTGAAATGACGGTAAAGCCAACAGTGTACAGACTTCAAGAGAAATGACGGTAAAAACCACCGATGTATAGACTTGAAGGGAAGCGTAGGTGAAGCTTCCAATGTATAGACTTCGAAGGTGAACAGTTGGATGTACATACTTGGAAGATCACTGATGGCTGTACAGACTTTGCTTCAATGTATAGACTTGGAAGTTCAACGAAGGATGCATAGTGCACTGTATGGACTTCCAATGAGACGCAAATTGAGACGATGGATGTATATACTTTCCACCGACAAATGTATAGACTTTGCGAAGCACAGTCCATTGTACAGATTTCAAGCCTGAAGGCCAATGTGTGGACTTGCACAGTAGCTCAATGTATAGACTTGATATGTATGCTTCGGCTGTATAGACTTCACTCTAGCAGGTAATGCAGCAATGTATATACATTGAACTTGAACGTGCAGTGTATATACTATGCAATGCACTGTGGATGTACGGACTTGCAACGACGGGCAATGTATAGACTATGCACAGTCCAATGAATGGACTTTAACTAAGGTGAACAATGTACACACTTAGCCGATGTGCAGACTTTAACGATGTGATGCAATGTACACACTTGTAAAGATGATGCAATGTGTTGACGCTGCAATGTATGCCAATGTATAGAGTTTCATGCTGCAAAGCACTGTGAAGACTTGTGAGTGTGTGTAGAACACAGTATAGACTCTGACTGCATTATGTACACAGACAACCTGATAAAAGCAATTTCATCAAAATAGGAACTGTTGCCAATCAATCAAAACAAACAATCAATCAAGATAAGGCGTTGCCAAAAAAATGAAGCAAATGCCAACATCATCAACACAGAGGAGTCACAACATGTTTTGCACTAGTTTTTAAGCTCATCTCACCTCCTTCGTTCATCATACATCGTTCTTTTTTTTTTACGTTTGCATTAGCTTTGCATCACATCTCCTCTCCCTGATTCTCTAGGGGTTTTAAAGAAACCAAAAGGTGCATCCTTTATGCTCATACTTCATCATCTTATTCTACTTGAGGATTGATACTACACTATGGCTAATCCTATTTTATCTTTGGTTGTTTGTGATTTGTTTAAGGGTAATCAAAGAGAGAAACCCCCTTCATCGGCCGGCCGGTAGAAGGAGGAGGAAGAAATCCACAATCATCCCGCATCCCTTTTCTCACCAGGTATTCGCGATCAATTTCCTTCCTTTTTTGAGGTAACCCCTTTGGCGATCACCCTCCATATGGCAATCTCTTGCCCCCTTTTTATTTATCTTTGTTGGCGTAACATCTTCTTCTTTAGGTGTTCACACCCGCGACTCTTTTGCTGGATGCCACGTGGCGTGGCTTAACGTCGGGGCGCCCCTGAGTTATCCCGGGTGGCCATATAGGACGTGGGCAAAGCCCGTATGAGAGTGGCCGGGATTGACCCCGAACACTTGTCTGTGCCACCGCGCGTCACGGCGAGTTGATCGGGACCCTTGTGGGGACGTTTAGGGTTGTAGAAAGGGCTAGGTAGTCTATGCCTTGAAGGTGTTCGGGGAAATGCCCGAACCCTTATTTCTTGTCATTTTGGCTTGGAAATAGTCTGAGTACATCAAATGCCCCCCACGGGGCGTGTGTCGGAGGCGGGGACGAGGGCGTACGACCCGTGAGATCCTCTTTCTGAGTTCTTGTAGTTGTATTTTGATGCTTCATATGTCTTTATTTTGCTGTGTTGCACATGTGGATTTTCTGATATGCTGACTCTTTTTCTAGGTGCCTTGCCTTGCAGCTATGGCACGCTTTGGCAGAGATGGGCGGGTCCCGAGGCGACTGGCTCGGGAGGAGGACCACTGGGTGCAGTGGATTGATCGACCGATGCGCCCTTTAGATGCACCTATGATCACCGTGGCTGGTATAGAGTAGTTCGACCGGGGCCATCTGATCGTGGCGGAGGGTCCGATTGGTGAGCGGACAGTTGGAATAGGGGCCGTGGAGGTGGCCCGAATTCTGGAGGCGGGCAACTTATATAGTTATGACCGGAGCGGGGGCTATCCATTGGAGTTCCCCCTTGATCGCCACCTGCTTAAGTTCATCCGCAACTATGCCCCTCCTGGCGCGGAGGAGGGAGACTCGCAGATTCCGGGAGCTTGCCGTCGGCTTGAGAGGGCCATTCTGATCAGCAGGGACAGGCTGCTTGGCACCGCTTCCTGCAGCTACCCGAGGTTTTCAGAGGACTACTGGAGGCAGCGCCAGTTTCCCAGCATCGAGTGCCTGGTGTTCTTCGACATGGCGGAGCAGTCTGGAGTCAGGGTCGGGCCGATTGGCCCTGCTAGCTGGGATCTGCATGGCCACCATCACACAGAGACAGAGGGTATTGCTAGATTGGTGTTGGAGCCCGCTGGTGTGCAGTATGTTGGAGAGGGCTACGATGACCACAGTATGATGGATGGGATCATGCGACATACCGTCACTAGCTGGTACGGCCGCTGAACAGTGATCTTGTCGCATTACTATCGCCAGGGTGCCACAGAGTGGTTGATGGGAATTTTCCACCATTACCGAGTATTGCTAGATCGAGCTGGGATTAGGTACGCGGTGACTGCCACCCTGTACGCGTACCCATGCTATACTGGATTACTTCAGGGCTTGCTAGAGCGTTTCAACCGTCGTTGGAACACGGTGGCGACAACAGTGGGGGAGACCAGCCTTTGACTTGTGGACTTAGTTCCGGATCTCTAGCTTGCCAGTTGTCGCTGAGGGATATGAGGAGGTGGTGCTAGATGACCTCCACCGCAGTCACACTGATGGACTTGGGAGATACCGAGTGCCTTACAGTTACCGGTACTTGATAAAGACTTGGAGAGATTTGGCTCTGGCGGGGAGAGAGAGAGCTGCTCAGACTCCCTAGGTTCCACTGAATGTTTGGGTCCGTCACTTCTACAATGGGCTGTTATGATTTTACCAGGAGTTTGCCAAGGATCAGACTCCCTGGGAGGAGTACACGGACGTGAAGCTACGCTTTCGGACGTACTCCAGATATGTATATGCACCACGGGAGGGGTGGAATCCCCATCGTCTGCCAGATGTGACATATCTTGCAGCATATCTGGCATATTGGCTGACGACCTTCGTAGTTCCTCACGGAGAGGACAGACTGTTGAGAGCCAAGTTGTTGTGGCCGGCTTGCTTGTTGGCTGAGGGGAGGCAGTTGGCTCTAGCTCCCGCTGCACTGGCCAACATTTACCAGGGGCTTGGAGTTCTTGCGGCACACTTATCACCGAGGGAGAGGAGTATACTTCAACCGACCCACTACCTTAGTGTGTGGGCCGGGTTGCTTTTCCTGGGACTGGTGACGCGGGGTACTGTGGTGAACCCGACGGCACCACTTTTGTTCAGCTTCACTCGGCAGCCGGATGGGGACGCAGAGGAGCATCTCGAGGGGGCCAGGAGGGCCCTTTGTTACCTGCCCGCCCGGGGTGAGGAGGGACTACCCTTCGACAGTACAGCAAGGGACCTCGGCCTCTTTCTGGGGGCTTCAGGTGGAGGGGCGGGTAGCGCCCGTCCCAGTCAGGGGACTACCGATACGAGACCGCAGACTGAGCGGATACTGAGCACTCGAGCAGCCGTTTTGGCATTGCACCGGTCGGCGACGAGCTTCTTAGAGCCATACTACCAACATCGCTTTGCCAGAAACTTCAAGTACGACTAGAGGATTCCGCAGAACAGGGAGTTCCATCTGACGAGCAGACAGTACAAGGGCAAGGACACCCACCTTCTTGCCGCAGCCTGGTGGGATTTCTACTGCTATCGGGAGCCGGAGCGACTTCCGATGCCGGAGTAGGGTCGTCGGGGATGATTCGACGTGCACTATGCCCTGTGGTGGTTCGGGCACAGTCACCTCTACTGACAGAAGGCCTCCGCGATTAGGAAGGCGGAGGAGAGTCATCTGTTGAGGGAGGATCTGCCTCCCATTGCACTGGATGAGGGGTACTTGAGGACCCGTGTTGCTCGGATCCGTCAAGAGGTCTAGCGGATTGCGACGCAGTGGCCTAGGAGTGGCCGGGGTTCGTCTTCGGGGAGCCGAAGCAACGGAGGGGCACTAAAGCCCCTGGGACGGGCATCGGCGACTACGACAAGAGCAAAGGTGTCTCGACCGAGGGCACCTAGGGCTTGGTGGACTTAGTTCCTGGCGGATTGTGGCATCTGGGGCAGAGGGTCGCTGGACCGGGAGCTCCCACACGAGAGCTTTGTCGATACAGCGGTCGATGACTGGAGGCAACACATCGCCCATGTAGTTGGGTCAGCTGGACCCGTGGAGTTTGTGTCCCAGATTGAGTGCGCCCGCACCCCACGGGACATTCGAGAGGCCGTGATGATGGCAGCCCGAGCCTTGGCGATAGGGATGGAGCAACTAGTGCCCCCTACCCTTGACCCCCTTTGGGGCTTCAGGTCAGGCTTTCCTCCCTTAGTCTGTTCTATTTCTTTCATTCTGTAATTCTTGGCTACAGAACTGAGACATTGTATATTGCTGTGTTTGTCAGTAGATACTGTGACAGAGGAGGACCAGCCGTCCACGGGAACGTCCTCATGGAATGGAGACGGAAGTCTGCGGCGGCGGAGGAAGCGCCCCCGTGTGGCGGATGCTACAATTAAAATTGGTGGGTCATATGAGGGACTAGAGAGCGAGTTGAGGAGGAGACAACCTTGAGTGAGTGTCGCCCCAATCCCTTTGTTTTTCATCTGGTTTAGCTAGGATGATTGACTAATCCTATTTTGTTGGACTCGACTGTCTGTCATAGCTCCGTTGGCTACTGGTGTGGAGGTGACTTTTTCGCCTCCTCGAGAGGCAGATCCCCCGCGTGAAGAAGGAGCTGGAGGGGAGGTTGACATGGAGGAGCTTACGTGCCTGATGAGCGAACCTTTTCCCAATATGGAGGACTTCCCCGACTTTGAGTCGTGGATAGCCACGGGGGGAGCCCGCGTAGGTAAGCGTTTCAAACCTTGGGCGTATGCCGCAGCTTCGGTTTGCCTCTTGTTATTTGTTGTGACTTTCCAGATTATGCAGGGGGGGCAGAGGCACCAGGGGCCGAGGCCCCTACTGAGACACAGAGTGAAGCGCCTGGCCAGGCCAACGAGCCAGGGTCTACGGTGGCCGGCATTCATCAAGGTGAGTGCCCGACTGCCTTTGAGGGGATCTTCTTGTTGCTATTGAGCTCCTTTTTTTTTGCAAGTCAAAATTATTGACTTGACTCGTGTTACCGATTTGGCAGGTGAGGACGCGGCGACGACGCTGGAGATGATCCTGGAATTGGCGGATGCCGGCCCGTCAGTGGCCTTGCCATCTTTCAGAGATGAGCTCGAACCGGAGACTTTCGTGCCCCCAGCCACTGTTGAGGACACGTTGGGTAGACCACCGCCGTTGCTGACGAGGGTGCCTTTCCCACCTTTGCCGAGAATAGTGTCGGCCTGTACGGTGGGGCTGGTGGAGTCCTCTAGTGTGGGACCGTCCGTTATGTAGCCGAGCACTTGATCACTTTGGGGTGGATTATTTAACTTCCCCACCCGTGCTGAGCTTTGGCTGGGATGGATTGCAGGTACGTCTTCCCCTATGGAAGAGGGAGAGCTCCCTCGGGACACAGACCGGCCATCAGGAGGTGAACCTCCCATCGCGGCTACTACTGGGGGCGATGAGGAGTTTGTCGACGTTGAGGGGGTCTCTGAAGGAGATGCCCCGATTGGTGAGCTTCTTCCCTAGCACCTTTGACTAGGGAGCTATCTTTATGTGAGGCTGGACTTGATAGTGGTCTAATCTAGCTTTTTAATGTATAGGTGCCCCTGATTTGCCCACAGCCGGGGATTCATCAGAGAGCTCGTTTGGTCCCTTAGAGGGCGGCAGCACCACGATGGAGACTGACGAGAGCTCGAGATCGAGTTCTTTTTCTTCCTCTGAGACCTCTTCTGTCGGGGATGCCGAGATGGAGGGGGCGCTGGAAGGTATATGCGACTTCTCCTTGTCTCCGCATTAGCTTTGATACGGAGTTTATGGCAGAGTATTGACGCTTTTGTGTTATGTCCTGGACTAGAGACTGAGGAAGAGCATGCGCCGGGTCCCGCTGAGGAGGGTCAGGAGGAGCCTTCCGTCACTCCAATGGCCATTGGGGAGGACCGGGTTGCTGGGGAGTCTCTACCCTCTCCGACTCTGGCAGATGACACTACCGGGGTGGAGGAGAGGTTACCTTCACCGACCCCGAGCAGGGAAGTCACGGGCGCTGCAGGAGCTACACCAGGTGAGGGTCAGGGTCTTTCTCAGGTTTTTCACCTTGTCTTGTCGAAGGGAAGTCCTAAACAGTGTTGACCCATTTCGTGTTTGATGGGGTTGTGCAAGTCCTTCCGGTGTGCTAGCTGGGGTGGGTCACTCCTCTCTCGAGCTGGCGGTTGAGTGGCCTACATCTGTTTCCCCACCGGAGCAGCTGTTGGACGCCAGTGTAGGTGCAGCCTTACTGCAGCAAGCCCGGGGCTATGTAGGGGGTGACCCTCTGCCTTCCCCGGATGAGCTTCGGCACCGGTTGAGGGAGTGCACGCGCTGCTACCACGGCCTTGGCTTCTCTCGCGGGCCCTGGATGTCTGGCTTGGTCGACATCTGGGCGGACTACCTGTGGCTTCGAGAGGCTTAGGAGCAGTAGGCACATCGGCTAGCGGCCATCCAGGAGGTACAGGAGTAGCGCGTTCAGCTTACGGCAGCTGCGACTGAGCAGAGGAGGCTTGTCGACACGGCTGTGTCTCTTGCTCAAGACCGTGCCAGGCTATTGAGCGAGGCAACCAGCAGAGCGGAGGCCCTGCAGAAGCCCTTGGGGGAGCAGCGGAAAGCTGTAGAGCTTGCTGGAGCTGAGTGGCGGATTGTCGAAGCCGGAGCCGAGGCCAGAATTCAGCTTGCGTCAACCTTAGAGGCGTAGCTCGCGGCTACGGAGTCCTGCTTGGCGGAGCTGGAGGGGAACGAGGCCAGGTCATGATTGTATCACTTCCCTTCTCCCTTTTTGTTATCCAGACAATGTACTTTTGTTACTCCAAGGGCATGTCTTGGGCTCCCTATTATAGAGTATCAATGATAACTTTCAGATTGTTTGTGTTGTTGTTTGTGAGGTAAAAGGCTGGGTGAGGAGAGTAGTGTGACTGGATATTGGGTACTGGGTACTGGATGCTGGTTGTTTGATGTTGTTAACCGGTCATGTAGCTCTTTTGGACTTGGGAAACTGGGACTGAGCTGGCCGAATGGCCCGAAAGGGCATCACAGCCAGGGGCCGCGAGCGAGATTGGGATTGAGTGGTCCACCCATAGAGGGATTGCGACCGAAATTGGTACTGGGGGCTGGCGGCTGTCCCTTAAGGGCGTTATAGTCGGTGACTGTAGATAGAAATTGGTGGCTACCCTGTAAGGGCGTCATAGCCAGGGTACTGGGACTGGAGGCTGGCGGCTGGCCTATGAAGGCGTTGTAGCCGAAACTGGAGTTGAAGGCTGGTGGCTGGCCTGTGAAGGCGTTGTAGCTGAAATTGGAAGCTGGGGATTGGCGGCTGGCCTGTGAAGGTGTTGTCGCCGAAGCTGGGAGCTGGAGACTGGCGACTGGCCTGTGAAGGCGTTGTAGCCGAAGCTGGAGTTGAAGGCTGGCGGCTGGCCTGTAAAAGCTTTGTAGCCGAAGCTAGAAGCTGGGGACTGGCGGCTAGAGTGTGAAGGCGTTGTATCCGAAGCTGGGAGCTGGAGACTGGCGGCTGGCCTGTGAAGGCGTTGTAGCCGAAGCTGAGAGCTGGAGACTGGCGGCTGACCTATAAAGGTGTTGTAGCCGAAACTGGAAGCTGGAAGCTGGCGGTTGGCCTGTGAAGGCGTTGTAGCGATGACCGACCCTCGAGGGTGTAGTGGCCACCATTGTCGTGGAGTGATGTTGAGCTCACCATCGGGACGTGCCATGGCTGATGGCTTCGTAAGTGAAAAGTGGAGAGGGAGAGAGTGTTTTTTTTCTTCTCTTTACCAACTCTACCGCCCTTGCGGGTTTTCACCAGAGCTTACCCCCTTTAGCTTTTTTCGGTACGCCCTTGTGGGTTTTCACACCGAGGGGTTACCCGATTTTTCCTAAAGCGCCCTTTCGGGTTTTCACCTCAGCTGGGTTGGTGTCAATTTTTACCCCCAGTCGTCTCGTAGAGAGAGTTGACTGAGGCTGCCGGGGTATCTCTATTTTTAACCCCATTTTTTTTACATATATATATATATATTTTTTTTTTAGACTGTCGTCCATAGCATGTTGCTGTCAGGGGACATAACCTGAGACTGGAAGGTGAAGATAGCCGAATGTTGTTCAACCATTCATAAGGGTTTTTAGAAATCCTTAAGCAATGGTGGTGAAGGGCCACTTTGCCACGGCAAGGTATGGCTGGAGTTGTAACTAGTGGATCTGTGATTGTATGGGGGAAACTGGGATTGTACTAAACTAGGGGGGTCTGGATTTGCAGGATATGTGGGATGTAGGGGCAGAGGATGATAAATATCTGTGGAATATATCGGGATGTAAGTTTACCGAGACGGTGACTGGAAGTTTGACTGTCATAGGGACTGGTTGAACTGTGACATTGAGGTAAGGGCCAAAGGTTGGCCGAGCTTAGTAGGAATAATGCAAGGTTGACTGGGGATTGAAGGGTTTGCGCCGTAGGAATGCAAGCGTATTGGAGACTGGTTCCTGGGTGAGACTAACGGCCCACTAAGGAACAGGTGGAAGGCCGTGTTGATTGGTAGGGAGAAGAAGATTTTCTCGTTATCGACTATACCGCCCTTTCGGGTTTTCACTAGAGCCTACCCCCTTTAGCTTTTTCTGACGCGCCCTTGCGGGTTTTCATGTCGAGGGGTTTCCCAATTTTGCCTGAGGAACCCTTTCGAATTTTCACCTCAGCCGGGTCACTGGCCTTTTTGTCCCCAGCCACCCAATTGTGGTGAGGATGACTGGGTCTGCCGGGGCATCTTAATTTTTAACCCCATTCTCTTTTCTTTTTGTATTATTAATTTTTTTTTACTTACCTGTGAGCCTGGCAGGTAGGCTAGTGTTGGTGCAGAAGTGCCTGTGCTCCCATGGCGACGGGAATGAGGGCAGGAAATCAGTCCCCGCGGATGCGTGGCGGCGGTTCCGAGGAGCTGAGCTGGCAGGTTGACTGGGAATTGAAGACTGGGAGGACTGGTCGGTTGGATCCTTCACGGGGAAGGACCGACCTTATTGATAGTAGCTGGGACGTGCGCCTTAGTCTGGCTGGCGCGCGAACTCGTGCTATGGTGCATAATGCAGCCTCATGTGTTTGCCGTTGAGAGGCGGGAACGGTCTGTGACCTTTGTGATCAACAACCGTGTAGGCCCCACCCTCATAGACATTCTGGATGATGTACGGACCTCGCCAATTTGGCTGTAGTTTTCCACTGGAGCGCTCTGCCAGGACCTATTTTTCCTTGATCATGACAAGGTCACCTTGCTTGAAAGCTCGTTGTTTGACGAGCTTATCGTAGGCCCGGGCCATGCGAGCCTAGTACACTTGCAGGTGTTTGTAGGCTTCGAGTCACTCGGCTTCTAGATCGGCGAGCTCTTCTAACCTTCTCTGGTACTTGTCTTCATCAGGGCCGGCAAGGCCGGTGTGGATGGCCACATGATAGGAGGCTAACTGGACTTCGATGGGGACAACTGCTTCTGTCCCGTAAGCAAGGGAGAACGGCGAGCACCCTGTGGGGGTTTTGTAGACCGTCCGATAGGCCCATAATGCTTCGAAGATCTTCTCACCCAAATCGCACTTCCGGTGGCTATCCATCTTAGCCAGGAGCTTACAGAGGGTTTTGTTAAAGGCTTCCGCCAAGCCATTAGCCTGGGGGTTGTAGACTGAAGAGGTTCTCCAGTCACGGTGGAATTTGGTCGCTAACTGGTATACGTCCTTATTCTTGAAGGGTGTCCCGTTGTCAGACACTATGCGACTGGGGGTACCGAATCGGTAGATGATGTTGTACCGGACGAATCTAGCAACGATTTCACCAGTAACCTCTCGCAAGGGTAGAGCCTCTACCCAACCAGAGAAGTAGTCAGTGGCGGCCAAGATGTATTTATGGCCCTTGGAAGATGGCGGGAAAGGCCCCGCAATGTCCATGCCCAACTCAGCGAATGGCCAAGTGGGGGCTGTAGGATGTAGTGGGTTGGGAGGTCTTCTGGGTACTGGGCCAAAGGTTTGGCATTGATGGCATGCACGGGCATACTGGATGCAATCCGTGTACATGGTTGGCCAGTAGAAGCCTTTGAGCTTGATGTTGTGCTTCATTCGATCTCCGGCCTGGTGTGCACTGCACAACCCGAAGTGAACCTCCTGCATGATGGCTTGAGCTTCGATGAGGGAGACACATCTCAGGAGGATCGACTTGTCCTTCTTGTGGACGAGCCTGTACAGGGAGTCACCAATCAACTCGTAAGAGGTTGCTTGGCAGAGTAGCTAGACCCTTTGAGCTCGGTCAGGGGGGAGCCACCCTTTCCTGAATTTGATGATGGGCGTACGCCAATCATTCTCTTATGGAGGTGTGCTCTGGTCAAGGTCGTGGACCTTGTAAATGGTGAGACCGATGTTGCCTTCGAGTGAGCTCGGCATCAGTCTTCTGTGCATGATGACGATGTCGACCTCACCCTCAGTTGAAAGCTTGGCGGCCACGGCCAATTTTGCTAAGGCATCCGCATGAGCGTTGCTGCTCCTGGGGATGTGGTCTATCTCGAAGAAATAGAACTTCTGGGTTAATCTGGTGACGGCGGTATGGTATGGAACCAACTCTGGCTTCCGCACGTCGTAGATACCGAGGACCTACCGGACTATCAGCTGGGAGTCCCCGTAGGCTTTGAGGCATTTAATGCCCATGTGGAGAGCCATCTGGAGCCTAATGAGTAGAGCTTCATATTCGGCTTCATTGTTGGTCAGGGACTCCATGAGGGCCCAGGAGTTGTACAAAACTCTACCCTGAGGAGTTAAGAAAATAATGCCAGCACCTGCCGTGGTGGCTGGATCCTGGTTGCTCCGGGTGATCCCTCCGGAAGCACCGTCGAAGTAGAGCTCCCAGCAAGGTACGCTGGTTGTGAGAGCACTTGGCTGCCAATAATGCAAGACACCTCCGCTCTGTTCAACTGGTTGTTGCAATTGGGTAGCAAGGGACTCCTCGTTTGGGAGCTCCGAGCTGAAAGATGAATCGTCTGGCACTGGATGGGCTGCCAAGAATTCAGCCATACCCTGTCCTTTGATTGCTTTCCTGGGGACATAGGTAATGTCGTACTCCATCAGTAGGACAGCCCACCTTCCCAGTCTGTCTGAGAGGACAGGTCGTCGAAGAAGATACTTCAGAGGGTCATGCTTGGATATAAGCTCGACTCGATGGGACAGGAGGTAATGCCACAGCTTCTTAACTATGAACACTAATGCTGTTGGGTCCCTCGATCAATGACACCCAAGAGGGGGGTGAATTGGGTGACTACAATTTTAAATAAAACTCTTGACCTTTTATCAAAGGCAATGAGACAACAATTAAAACACCCAAAACTGTTGATCTGGCAAGCTTGATAACAACAAACATTATGAGACAAGACGAGTGCACACGGTGGAGTTAATGACATATAACAGAGTTAAGGAAGTTGATTAAGCCATTAAACCGATTCTCTCAAGTTCACCGATCCCACACGATCATATAGATGGATACACAAAATAAACCAAACCAGTGCGCAAAGCAAACCACAATACACAGGGATTTTAAGGTGGTTCGGGACCACGACGGGCTCCCTACGTCCACCCCTCACCAAACTAGGTGAGGCTTCACTCGGGAATAAATTCCCAACCGGAGACGACGCTCCAAATACACACGTAGGATGACGCCTGCACACACACATGGGGACGCGCCCCAAAACACAGACACACACACAGAGACGTAGTCTCCCACACGGTCCAACGACCGGAATAACAACACACACACAATCCGATGGCTGGATCACCAACACGAACACACACTGCCACAAGTGCAGCAAACCACACACAAGATACAGAACTGATCTAACTAGACACCCACACACACAAACGTAGATCTAGGAAGACCTACGTACATACATGAATAAATCACGACACACACATGACCACGGATCCAACAATGATCCACACACACACAAATATCTAAGATAAAGATTACAACATATGCTGAAGTTTAAACTCAAAGAATCAGAATGAAAGGTGTGAAGAGAGAATGATTTATCCTTGTAGAAGCTCCCCCTTTCTCTTCTCGGAATTTAATCGAACACTTGTGCAGCAGGAAGACGTTCTTGACAATCTTGAATTGGATGAGCTTGAATCTTGATTTCACTCGCAGCCAGCAGTAGAGGGTTGATTGGAACTTCGAATCCTCCTTCTTCCCTTCACATTCACGCACAAACACAAGAGGAACCAGGGCTGGAGGTGGCTGCTACGACCTGCACAAAGAAGGGTTAGAAAGAAACCTGAAAATAGTGTATACGAAAATCCCTTAGGGTTTACACCCTTAACAAGATGATTTATACTCCTAGACAGGTCAAGGGACGTTCAGGGGACCAGATCCATATATTATGGAGTGATTCCCGGAGACCCTAACAGCTGTATAACCCCATGTGGCTCGAAACCAACAAGTCAACAAAATCGGCGCCGCCCAGAACAGAAGGGTCGACCCTTGGGGTCGACCCTCGTGCTGTGCTAGAGGTCCAGAAGTTCATGGGTCGACCCCAGGGGTCGACCCTCTGAGAACCAGGTTCTGGTTCAACAAAAACAGCAAGAGGACCTATAGGGGTCGACCCTTGGGCAACAGAAGTCAAACAGAATGGATTTTGTGTTCTGTTTTACATGGGTCGACCCTTGGGCTCGACCCTCGGGTTTCCAGAATTCAAGGGGTCGACCCCAAGGGTCGACCCTTGGGTTTCCAGAGCCCAAACAGAAAAAATTTTGGTTCTGGTTTACAGGGGTCGACCCTTAGGGTTGACCCTTTCTTGAGGGGTCGACCGTAAGGGTCAACCCTTTCAGGCAGCTTCATAAAAACAGCTCTGCACGCTTCGGCGGCAGGAATTAATTCTCCTAGCTCCGAACTCCGATCGAAGCGAGACTGGATGCGTTGGAAAGAGGACTCCCAGAGCTATAACATAAAATTTTTAGAAGGGAGATCCAATGGTTGGATTGAAAATGGTGAAGACTGTAAGGCAGTTTGAGTTTGAAAAATAACTAACATCTCCATCAAACTAAAGGGAAACAATTGATTAAAAATTACCAAAATCCCATGAAGATCAACAATGATTTTGCATCCTGAAAAACATGATAAACCAAGAGGTTAGATCAAGATCAAAATATATGGGTCATGCATTAACATGTGAAGCTAGTTTTGAGACCAAGACCCAAATGACATGAAATATGATTACGAAAGCATTATCATGAGGCATATAAGAATCCACAAGAAAGATCTGTATGAAAGCACTTGAGAACCCATTTTTCAACTCAAGATTAGAAGAGTGTCACCATGGATTCTAATATAAATTCTTACCTTGAATCCATCATAATGTGGGAAATATTAACTTGCACTTTCCGGGAATTTAGAAGCAAGTTAATATTCAACCAATGAATCTGAAGATCCCAACTTCAACCCAGTTCTCCCTTAAACCATTTCAAAGAATTTAAGCCATATGATCATAATGACTAGGAGCCATCACTCATGCATTCATGATATACAAGAACCAGAGGAAATCCTCAACAGAGCATGTAATGAAATGGCTATGCATTTACACAACACAAGGCCATGCAATCAATTTCATATCCATAAGGACTCAACCATTTCACTGAGAAGCATAGTCTTCACATGAAACCTCCAAAGACTAATGTGCAGCATGCATGATTCAATCATCAACCTACTTAGTAAAGCAACCTGCAAGATAAGATAGCCACATGTGAGTTCATTTATCATGAAGATGTTTTAGTAAAGCAACCTGTAAGATAATATAGCCACATGTGAGTTCATTTATCATAAAGATGTTTTAGTAAAGCAACCTGTAAGATAATATAGCCACATGTAAGTTCATTTACCATGAAGATGTTTTTCACTAATCAAGCACACAATATGTTGTGATTATCAAAACCACTATCATCACACATGAGGTTTAGTTATCATCAAAGTCATAGCTCAACAATCTCCATCACACATGAAGTTTAGTTATCATCAAAACCATAGCTCAACAATCTCCCCCTTTTTGATGATGACAAACTTAGTGATGAATGATGACAATCTTAGTGAAGATGACAAACGAGTGGCAAGTTGTTCTCCCCCAATCATGAAACCCCAATCATGAATCTAACAAGCATGAATGACATGAAATATTTCTCCCCCTTTGACATTATCAAAAAGCGGGGTAATGCCAATCATACTCCCTCATGAAGAAGAAACAGTGGAGATGCACATTGTAGCATGATAAAAGTGCAAGGAACAGTAACCCACATTTGAAATTCTGATGAAGCAGGAGTAAGTTATAAATAAATGGGTTCATGGAAAGGATGGGAAACACCAATTGTTGGCTAGAGAGGATATCAAATGTTGATTACTTGGTTGTGCCCAATCTTTCTCCCCATTTGCCAAGCAAACACAAGAATTTATTGAGCAAGTAAATAGCATGGGAAGTTCACTCAATTTTTGGTTTTCAGTATTTTCCAGATTTTTTAATTTTTGATTTGTGGTTTGAAATGCATGAGATGCAACTTATGCATGTGCTGGCATGTGAGATGCATACACAAGCAAACAAATATATACATATATATACATGCAACACTGCTCCCCTGTACTTATTTAAGAAGGGATGGGTATAGGAAAGATGCAAGAGAGTCATGACAATCGGAATACACATGTGTAACACATGGGAGATTTTCCAATCATATAGGAGATTAATGCAATTGCTAATGCAGTCAATCAACTTTCTGAATACATATTAAATCAAATTCTCAAATGTGTAAGTGAGTAATATGAAAAATGATAGTTTCAATATGGATATTTAGATTTTCAGATCAACACAGGGAGACATTTTACAGACTGCACTTCAATTTTGAGAGCAGCGTATTGGAGGCTTCGCTCTACCACAATGAGTTTTCACCATCATTTTTTCAACTCAACCAGTACCACATGATAGTCAGAATTTTTCAAGAGTGATCAGGTCCAAAATGGTTCCTTTTTACCCGAGTAGACGCAAGGAGCTCATGTCAGAATCCCCGGTTACTTAGAATACTGAACCATCTCACCTCATTTTGAACAGAGGTACTAGTCCACACTTTTCAGATATGAACCACATCACGTCTCAGGTGACATGTGCCCAGTTTACTCAGTGAGACCAAGCATTGCTCTACCGTTCATTTTCATTTCAGATTTTTCAACAAAGATAGGTAGGCAGCTTTTTCCTCAACTGTCTCTTCAACATACATGCAGCAAGTTTAACATCTCGAGAGTGTTGAAAAGAAAAACATATATCCTTATTCTTAACACTCATTTTCATATTCTGTGCATGAATTGTGTGAATTTGATTCAGCATGTATACCGAAAATACTATGAATACATAACAATACAACTCCCCCTAAATAGATGCACTTTACTCCCCCCAAAGTGTACAACATGAAGCACACCAATAATGACTCAAATGCAACATTATTTATCAAGAATGCATAAGGTCATAGAATTTTCAAGGATGGGGGTGAATAGCATATAATAACACACAAGCACATATTGAGAGTTTATGCAAATGCACTATGACATATATGCGAGCAATGTGATGTCAATTTGATACTAATTGAATGGATGCCAAACGAATGAACTAAGTGTGACGAATGCATGAGTTCTAATGCAATGCAGAAATTAACATGGGTGCAAGGTGTGTGTTTTTGGTTTTTCATTTGAGAGAACTAAATGCACCTAATGCATTGGATTCTGATGCATGCAGCCTATTACTGTATGAGAATGAAAGATAGGATGCAAAAAGAAGATGAGAGCTTTCATTTCCAAGTCAGTGTGACAGAATTCTTATTAAGTTCATCCACATTCAATCCATGAATCAGCAAACATTGTTTATTGCAAGACCTTTATGAATGAGGGTGCATAAATGATCAAAAGTAAGCAGTGCAACCCAAATTTCAGAATTGTTCAAAAATAGATTTTGAAAGGTCTTTCACAAGTTTTGAAATGAGAGTTCATCCAAAAGTCAAATGTATGGATCATATAATCACAAACATATTTTCAAGTCACATAACTCATCTCAAGGATTCATTCTGTTAAATCAATTAAGTATGTTCATCACATCAAACTAGATTCAACCAATTTGTCACAGCATGCTAGTAAATGACAACTCAAGTTTTTATAATCAACACTTGTCATCTAAAGGTATCACCAAGTGATAAAAAGACCATTGCATGATTTAATAAGGTTGAATTACCTTGGTTCAAGAGACAAGATTGGAAGCCTTCAATCACTGAGATTGCCAACCTCACAGGGGTTGATATTTCAGATTTTACTTTCTTACCTTTGCCTTGAGAATCCTTTTTCTTCCAAGTCTTTCACCTATTGAACCCATCCTTTGTTAACAGAGACACACACTTTTCATACCATGTCTTGGGTACTATCAAAATCACTTCCTATCTCCCAGTGGTAGATTGAGAAAATTTTTATCATTTTCATCCTTGCAAGGTATTCCTCATTTGATTCAAACTTGGTCACGGCCAACCCATCAGCATTTAGATTTTGGGAGTGTAATCTGTATCCAAGAACAACAAGAATTGATTTGTCAATTTTGATTCAAATTTATTAACTTTGGCATAACAAATTATTTTAACAACCAAAATTCACTAGATAGCTCAAGATGCAATGCATGACTCATGTGTGAACCTTAAACACTAAGCTCATATGAAGAATGTGATTGCTCCCCCTTAGTGTGTGCAAGAATGCAAGATGTTCAGTAACAATCCAATGTCATATGCAGCCTTTTAAGTAAACGACTCATAGTACTAGGCGGAGAACTTAGATCCAAAGATCACCTCACGCGTAGTGATAGCTTTCAGACAGGCATAACCTGTCCTTCCACATGTCACCATTTGATATACTATGTAGTCAAGGGTGATGAAGGTAGGAGGAATGCTATGCATTATGACATGACTTCATAATGTTCAACTTATGCAAGATAATATGTGAAAGGGTGTATGCAAACATGAGGGTGCATGCAAGCTCAACAAATGTAGTGAACTTTATTGATGGTTTCAAAGCACCACTTCAACAAGATGCTATATGAGGATGATATGCACAAGTGTATGCAACTATCTATGGATGGAATGCATGAACAAACATGTGCATTAACATAAGACAATTCAGCACAATATGAATCAAACAATGACATAATTACTGAAGAGAGTGAGAGGGATATCACCTGAATTTTCAAATTTCAGTTTTAGTTTTTTCTTTTAACCTGATTTATCCCACTTGTGTGCCTTACCTTCGTGAGAAAAATAGATTTCATGCTTTACATTCCCAAGGCACACCTGCAAAACAAATTTCTCATTTGACATTCTTAGGTACCCAAACCATCTTGGGTCCTTGTGGGTTAGCAGCATCTTTGGCACGTGGCTTCCACTTCATAACAACATTCAAATCATCAATTTTCTTCAGAAAATAATCATGCACCATATGTCCAAATTTACCACAGTAGTTGCAACATGACTTTGAGTTCTTAAAAGCACGAGGATTCTTTGAAGGATGTGATTTTTTGTTCCACTCTTGTTTCCCATTTGCAAAAGGTTTCATTCTTTTCCTACATGCTTCTAAATCATCATTCTTTCTCATAAAATAATCATGCATGGCATGTCCATATTTTCCACAATAAAAACATGAGAATTTCTTTCTAGGTGGTTGTGTGTGTGTGGATGAAGTATGTTCAACATGCATGGAGATGCTAGCAGCATTTTTGGATTTTTGATGCATGTTCATTTTCTGATTTTTGTTTTCTTTTTGAAGCTTTTGGACATTCACATTGTTTTTCTGATTTGATTGGGTTCTTGATACAGTGGGTTGCTGGGAGTAAGATGTGGAGGTGGTAGGTGCACAATTGTCATGAACAAATGAAGTATATATTTTACTTTCAAATTTCTTTTTGTTCACATGATTGAACCCCAGCCCTTCTCTTTGAAAGTTTACTTTCATTCCCAACAGTTTATCCAAGTTTTCTTGACCATTGACAAATCTAGATAAAGAAGCATTCAAATTAAAATTTTCTTTTTCAAGTGATGAAATGTGCAATTCATAGGAGACCATCTTATTTTCACAAGTCTTGACTTGTTCATGTAGTTGGGTGTTGATGATTTTGTAGGTTTCCATTTGTTGTTTCATCACATGCATTTCTTTACATTGATCAACAAGCAAACCTTTTCCTTTTTCAAAAACAAGCAATTTTTTAGAAATGGTATTGTTCAATTCCTTTAGTTTCTCATTTTCTATTTCAAGATTTTTATCATGAGCAAGCTCATTTCGACCATTATTCATAAGACTAACTCTCTCTCTCAGCTCTTTATTTTCATTTCTCAAGGAAGAGATTTGATCTTTGTGAATTTCAATGTCAAACATGTAACCATCAATCAATTCCTTAAGGTGTAAGCATTCTTTACAAGAGGAATCCGTTTTATTTTGACCTACATTCTTTTGCAATTTTTTGTTTTCAGATTTTAACTTCTTGTATTTTTCAGCAAGCTCTTCATAAGCATTCAACAATTCTTCATAGTTAAAATCATCTTCATAATCAGAATCAGAGTTTACCCTTGAGCTCGATTCACTTGGCTGACAACTCCTTTGTTCACTCGTGCCCGCTATAAGACATCTGTCTTTAAGCTCCTCCTTGAGGTCTACTAATCCATCCAATATTTCCTTCGCGGATCTGCAATGGGAGACAAAAGGAAAATAGTTAGAGTCAACTGCAGCAATAAGTAATTTTAGAGTCAAGCCATTTTGATCATGTTTAAGTTTTTGATCTGCAGTCCAAACACTTTTGTCTTTAGGCAATTCATAAGGACCATGTGAAATAAGCTTCCATAGCTTAGGGTCGTATGAATTGACTAGACTACACAACCTTCCTAACCACAAATCAAAATTACGGCCATCAAACACGGGTGGAGAATTCAAGGTGTAGATCATGGTAGTCATTGATTCGGATAACTCTAGATCGTTAGATCTATCAAATTAGAGCCTTAGCTCTGATACCAATTGTTGGGTCCCTCGATCAATGACACCCAAGAGGGGGGTGAATTGGGTGACTACAATTTTAAATAAAACTCTTGACCTTTTATCAAAGGCAATGAGACAACAATTAAAAAAACCCAAAACTGTTGATCTGGCAAGCTTGATAACAACAAACATTATGAGACAAGACGAGTGCACACGGTGGAGTTAATGACATATAACAGAATTAAGGAAGTTGATTAAGCCATTAAACCGATTCTCTCAAGTTCACCGATCCCACACGATCATATAGATGGATACACAAAATAAACCAAACCAGTGCGCAAAGCAAACCACAATACACAGGGATTTTAAGGTGGTTCGGGACCACGACGGGCTCCCTACGTCCACCCCTCACCAAACTAGGTGAGGCTTCACTCGGGAATAAATTCCCAACCGAAGACGACGCTCCAAATACACACGTAGGATGACGCCTGCACACACACACGGGGACGCGCCCCAAAACATAGACACACACACAGAGATGTAGTCTCCCACACGGTCCAACGACCGGAATAACAACACACACACGATCCGATGGTTCGATCACCAACACGAACACACACTGCCACAAGCGCAGCAAACCACACACAAGATACAGAACTTATCTAACTAGACACCCACACACACAAACGTAGATCTAGGAAGACCTACGTACACACATGAATAAATCACGACACACACATGACCACGGATCCAACAATGATCCACACACACACAAATATCTAAGATAAAGATTACAACATATGCTGAAGTTTAAACTCAAAGAATCAGAATGAAAGGTGTGAAGAGAGAATGATTTATCCTTGTAGAAGCTCCCCCTTTCTCTTCTCGGAATTTAATCGAACACTTGTGCAGCAGGAAGACGTTCTTGACAATCTTGAATTGGATGAGCTTGAATCTTGATTTCACTCGCAGCCAGCAGTAGAGGGTTGATTGGAACTTCGAATCCTCCTTCTTCCCTTCACATTCACGCACAAACACAAGAGGAACAAGGGCTGGAGGTGGCTGCTGCGACCTGCACAAAGAAGGGTTAGAAAGAAACCTGAAAATAGTGTATACGAAAATCCCTTAGGGTTTACACCCTTAACAAGATGATTTATACTCCTAGACAGGTCAAGGGACGTTCAGGGGACCAGATCCATATATTATGGAGTGATTCCCGGAGACCCTAACAGCTGTATAAGCCCATGTGGCTCGAAACCAACAAGTCAACAAAACCGGCGCCGCCCAGAACAGAAGGGTCGACCCTTGGGGTCGAGCCTCGTGCTGTGCTAGAGGTCCAGAAGTTCATGGGTCGACCCTCTCAGAACCAGATTCTGGTTCAACAAAAACAGCAAGAGGACCTGTAGGGGTCGACCCTTGGGGTCGACCCTTGGGCAACAGAAGTCAAACAGAATGGATTTTGTGTTCTGTTTTACATGGGTCGAGCCTTGGGGTCGACCCTCGGGTTTCCAGAATTCAAGGGGTCGACCCCAAGGGTCGACCCTTGGGTTTCCAGAGCCCAAACAGAACAATTTTTGGTTCTGGTTTACAGGGGTCGACCCTTAGGGTCGACCCTTTCAGGCAGCTTCATAAAAACAGCTCTGCACGCTTCGGCGGCAAGAATTAATTCTCCTAGCTCCGAACTCCGATCGAAGCGAGACTGGAAGCGTTGGAAAGAGGACTCCCAGAGCTATAACATAAAATTTTTAGAAGGGAGATCCAATGGTTGGATTGAAAATGGTGAAGACTGTAAGGCAGTTTGAGTTTGAAAAACAACTAAAACCTCCATCAAACTAAAGGGAAACAATTGATTAAATATTATCATAATCCCATGAAGATCAACAATGATTTTGCATCCTGAAAAACATGATAAACCAAGAGGTTAGATCAAGATCAAAATATATGGGTCATGCATTAACATATGAAGCTAGTTTTGAGACCAAGACCCAAATGACATGAAATATGATTACGAAAGCATTATCATGAGGCATATAAGAATCCACATGAAAGATTTGTATGAAAGCACTTGAGAACCCATTTTTCAACTCAAGATTAGAAGAGTGTCACCATGGATTCCAATATAAATTCTTACCTTGAATCCATCATAATGTGGGAAATATTAACTTGCACTTTCCGGGAATTTAGAAGCAAGTTAATATTCAACCAATGAATCTGAAGATCCCAACTTCAACCCAGTTCTCCCTTAAACCATTTCAAAGCATTTAAGCCATATGATCATAATGACTAGGAGCCATCACTCATGCATTCATGATATACAAGAACCAGAGGAAATCCTCAACAGAGCATGTAATGAAATGGCTATGCATTTACACAACACAAGGCCATGCAATCAATTTCATATCCATAAGGACTCAACCATTTCACTGAGAAGCATAGTTTTCACATGAAACCTCCAAAGACTAATGTGCAGCATGCATGATTCAATCATCAACCTACTTAGTAAAGCAACCTGCAAGATAAGATAGCCACATGTGAGTTCATTTATCATGAAGATGTTTTAGTAAAGCAACCTGTAAGATAATATAGCCACATGTGAGTTCATTTATCATAAAGATGTTTTAGTAAAGCAACATGTAAGATAATATAGCCACATGTAAGTTCATTTATCATGAAGATGTTTTTCACTAATCAAACACACAATATGTTGTGATTATCAAAACCACTATCATCACACATGAGGTTTAGTTATCATCAAAGTCATAGCTCAACAATCTCCATCACACATGAAGTTTAGTTATCATCAAAACCATAGCTCAACAAATGCCAAGCAAACCTTTTCCATAGGGGAGTAGCGATACTCGGGGCCGATTAGCTTCCGCCTGAGCTAATAGAGGGGTTGCTCTTTACCTTCTTCATTGATCTGCGCCAACAGAGCTCCTAGCAAAGTGTCCATGGCCGAAATGTAAAGGATGAGGGGTTTACCCTTGACTGGTGCTCCCAGGACTGGGGGAGTAAGGAGATACTCCTTGATTTGCACGAAAGCCGCTTGGCATTCCGAGTCCCATGCGAATGGGGCGTCTTTCTTCATTACATTGCTGAAAGGCGCGCATTGACCGGAGAGGTTAGAAATAAACCTCCGAATATAGGTCAGCCTCCCTTGGAAGGACCTGAGCTCAGTGATGTTGCTGGGTGGTGGAAGCTCCCGGATCGCTTTGATCTTGCTGGGATCCACCTCGATTCCTCGGTACCTGACGATGAAGCCGAGAAATTTGCCGTTGGATACACCAAAGGCGCATTTCATGTGGTTCATCTTGAGCCCATATTGCCGGAGACGCTCGAAGACTTGGCGAAGGTCACGGAGATGGTCTTCACGCCTTTTGGTCTTGACGACGAGGTGGTCGACATAGCATTCGACAGTGTTATGCAACATCTCGTCGAATATTTTAGTCACAGCCCTTTGGTAAGTAGCACCAGCATTTTTCAAACCAAAGGGCATGCGTTTGTAATTGAAAATCCCCTTAGGGGATCTGAAGGCTATATGGTTCTTGTCTTTAAGAGACATCCGGATTTGATTATAATCGGATGACCCGTCCATGAAAGACAAGGCTTCATGACCGATGGTCATATCGACCATCGTTTCTGTAATTGGGACTGGGAAGTCATCCTTCGGACAGGCTTTGTTGAGGTCCCGAAAGTCGACGCAGATGCGGACTTGACCATTCTTCTTCTTGACTGAACTATATTGGCGAGCCAGATCGGGTAGATGCACGGCTCGATAAAGTCGACCTCCGCCATTTTGTGGACTTCGGCGGAAACCTGGAGCTCCAGCTCATGGCGCATGTGCCGCTGTGGTTGCTTGACCAGAGCGATTGAGGGAGAAATGGCTAGGTCGTGCTCCGCTACGGAGGGGTCTGGCCCTGACATCTCCTTGTAGGTCTAGGCGAAGCAGTCTTTGAACTCAAGCAAGAGTTGCTTGTAGTCCTGCCTCTCTGCCTTGGTGAAGAGAGCATTGACGAATGTAGGCTGAGGGGCTTCATCGTCGCCCCGATTGATCTTCGCAAGATCATCGACGCTCGCCTGGCCTCCGTCCTCCAGCTCGGGAGGAGCGGGTTGGAGGTCGATGAACTCCTCACCATCGGTGTCGGCTTCGTGTATTTCTTGGTTCTCGAAGCCAGCAGTCGATGCTGAGGGGACTGGAGAGTGGTTGTCACTGGGATCCGCTAGGGATCGATCTGGGCTGCCGGCTTTTGGCCAGTAGTCGTCAGCTGGAGCTACTGAGGTCTCCCCGGGGTTGCCCGGTGAAGCGGACAATCATTCGCAGTTAGGACCAGCAAGATCCCCCCCCCCCTCAGGAGGGTTTATTGAACTGGGTCCCTCGACTGGCTGAGAGACTAGAGAAGCTTCTATCGCTCCTTTGTCTTGGCAGGGATGCGAAGAAGGTTCCCTAATGGTTGGAGCCGGGGTTCTGGCTTTGGCAGAGATCGAGATCATAATTTCCTCTCCCTCATCCCCGGAGCTGTCGAATTTAGCTTCGACTCTTCTTCTGTCGTCGGCTGGTAGTGCCAAGCCTACGATGTTAACTGCGTAGTGGACGCGGAAGTTCAGGTCCTGGTCGTAACCAAGCCCCATGGTATCCTTATGAAAGGACAAGGGTTGCCCCCGACCCTTGGAAGGGTCCCACAGTCGATGGAAATATCTTTCTTGGGCAGGAGTCTGCCACATGGGAATGTGTTGCTTCAAACACATTTCTTGAATATGCGGCGACAGGTCGCCCCACACCTGAACTACTTCAGGAGTATCATCGGCTTGTCTAGACCAGCCGAAGTCATCATCTGGCGGGGCTTGAGGGACCATGTCTCCTTTGTAGAAGACAATGGGTTTGTCCCTGTTAGCCTTCTTCTTGTTCTGGCGTTGTCGCTTGAAGGTGACAATGAATGTTGTCAGCGACTCGACGTTGTGCTCCTCGGATGCACACGGGAGCTAGAAGCAGTCTGGTAGTAAGCATATACTCTTGCCAATAGCCCAGCTAATGATATTAGCCTCGAAGTCGATCTGGCGCCTCTCAGGGCGATCTGAGGTTGACTTGGAATCGAGGCGCCGCCGATGAAGCTTGGCCTTTTCCTCGTCGATAGAGAAGAGATCATCATCATCTTCCTCTGAGATCCAGCCGTTGCTTTTGCTCTTGATCACGGGGTAGGGACTAATCCCCTTGAAATAGAGCGCAACGTCAGCTAGGTTACATTATGACGGTGTAAACGGCGACAGGTCTGCAAAGACCTTGTGTTGCTCCCCATCCTTGGCATACTTGATGCATTGGTGCAGAGTTGTTGGGACGACCCAGTTTTCATGGAGCTAGGGTCTGCCCAGCAACACCTTATAAGACGTGTTGGAGTTGATGATATGAAATGTCACCTTCAAGGTGAAATCATCGAGCACCAGGTCGACGTCTACCCGGTAGAGGACGTCCTCGGTGTTCTGGTTGAAACCAGATATCTTGACCGCCTGGACCTTCTGGAGGTATGGGGTCAGATATAAAGACTTGAATGTCTTGAGCCGCATGATGTTAACAGCGGTGCCAGCGTCCACCAGGATCCGGTTCACATCGTGCTCGTTGATCTTCCCCTTCATGTAAAGAGGACGATTATGGCACGGAGGAGACAGCAGCATGTCTTTCTCCGTGAAGGTGATGGTGGCTACGAAGGCTCCATAGGCAGCCGCCTTCATTTCCGCTGCATGCGCTTCATAAACTTCTGGCTCTTGGAGTATTTTGATAAGGGTCTCCCTCAGATCCTTACTCCAAGCGATGGCTTCCCAGATCGAGATGCTGGCAGGGAAGTGCTTCATCTGGTGGAGGACCTTCCGGTCCGCTCGGGCTCGAGCATCCTCCATAGAGGGTAGTATGTCAGGTTGAACCTTCTGTGAGCTGCCGTGCTATTCCCCATCGGGAAGTTGCACTGCCTTGCCCTTACCACCGGGATCATATTGACCTTGATCACCAGTGGGCCCTTGGAACAGGGACGCCAATGATGGCTCTTCTGGGGATGATTGGCAGGTTGGCTCATCCTTACCGGACAGTCCCGCTTGCTCTGTCGCAGAAGTCCGTACTGGTGTGGGGGCTGGAAGGCTGGCAGCAGCCTCGCCGATGCCGGAAGGATCGAAGATACCGGGTTTGATCTGAATGTCTACTTCTGGGATGGGAGCTGGTTCCTCTCCTCGAAAGAGGATAATTCACTCCGGATCGAATGTGGACGGGGAGAGGGGTAGCTCGGGGATTCTCCCACGACCTCTGCCACATCCCCGACCATGACCTCGGCCACGACCGATGTGTTCTGGAGTCGGCTGTAGCCCAAGAGGGGCAATAGTTCTTTGTCTTGTCCGAGAGGCTATTGGCTTGCCCCTGCCGAGAAGCGTTGATATTGTCGGGAGGTGGGATGGCCACCATGTTGCAGGTGCAGCGCTGGAGCATTTCTTTCAACTGCTCTGGGGTCATCTCCTTGCCTTTATAGCACAAAGAGAGCTTGTTAGGGATCATGAGTCTTTCGCCGTTCTTGAGCTTTTAGAGCATTTCTTGGACCCAATCTCTGAGGCGGGCCCGTTTCTGCATTTCTTCCCACGGGATGTAGCTGTCGAGTGGAAGAGCCCCGGTAGGACGAGAGGGAACGTATTCCTCCAGGTCATCGATGAGCCGCTGGAGCCTTTGGAGAGGCGTTGGCTCGGCCGGGAATTGCAGGGTGGGTGCTTGTTCAGCCTGTTTCTTGAGCCGCCTTCTGAGGTTCTTCCTCCTATTTTTCTCTTGTCTCTTGGCGATAGCAATCTTCAAGGGAGTAGGAGATAGAGGTGTTGAAGCCAGAGTTGACAAATCCTGATGAAGATATCTCCGAGCTGATGTCTTTATAGGGCGACGTCGATGACTCTTCCTCGCCCGAATCTCGATCCAGGAACCTTCCACTTGTTATATCTGGAAGGTGGCGTTGATCGCCTCCTCGATCACCTCGAGCGGCAATTCCTAGTATGCCGGAATGCTGGGATTGGCGTCCAAAGACGTGTTCGCTGTTTGGTGCCTTACCTGCGGTGGCGGCGGGAGCCTACGAGGAGTCGGTAGGCTGGTGCTGGCGTCTGAAGACATGTACGCGGTTTGATGCCTTAACCGCGGTGGCGATGAAGATGTCTTCTGCTGAGCCGGTATATTGGAACCAGTGTTGGGGGACATATGCACGGTTTGATGCCTTACCTACGGTGGCGGCGGCTTCTATTGAGAAGCGGACAGAGAGGGGCACTGGTCGTCCCGCTCCTTAGCCTTGCCTTTGCAACCATGCTGAGAGCTAGGCCTAGCGATGACTGACGATGTTGCAGGACGTTGTCGTTCTGCGCAGTTATCCCGACTCTACGAAGTGAAGGAGCCTTGTGGCGGTGGGCCCGCCACTTGAAGTGAAGCCACTGAAGACTCCGAAGATGTCTTCTTTGTACTCCGAATTGTGTCAACAGGTAGGCGGGATAGACCCGATGGCCCCTCCACTGAGGAGGTGCACCGAGGCTGAGGCGGGGACTCACCTTGTTTTTGCTTTCCCTTCCTATCTGCGGCTGTCGGTGGCGGAGGTAGGACAGGAGGAGGATGAGAAAGAGCTGAGGAGCCCATCATCGTCTCACCCACCAGAATGTTCTCTCGGCCGAGAAGGACCCGGAGGAGCCTAGCTGTCACGCCCCGAGCCTTATTCTACAGCGGAAGACTAACTCGGGCAGCGCGAACAGCCAGCATGGTAAGCCTCTTGCAAGTAAGAACGATCAGAGCGCAAGACAATCACACATAAAGATGCAATTGCACAATATATATATATTCAAACTCCCACTATATTTCATTGATAATCAAATAATCAAAAACATCCACTAATTCAACTTCCATTATGTACTAGACTCAATAAATAGGAAAATTACATAGACTCAATCTAAACAATATAGACTTTCCTAAGTCTTCACTCTCTTCTTGACAATACTTTCATTCGCTCTCGGACCCGCTACTTGTATAACCCGAATCCGAATTCGAATCACTTCCATCTCCTGAAAAGATTGGAAAATAGGTAATGAGCACACTTGCCCAGTAGGTATATTCGCATCAACATGAAGGCACTATTAAAGTGATTAACAATTTAGCTCTAAAGAATAAGGTAAAAATCATGCGAATGCGATCAATCATGCGACTAAACCAAAGTAACACGATAATCATGTAAGATAGAGTGAACAAGAATGAACTAGCAAAAATGTAACAAGAACATGATATTTGGCCTTTCATGAACAAGAATGTAACGAGAATGCACTCTCACTTTCACTTTCATAACCATAAAGGTTACGCACGAGAATGTCAATCATGTAGCAATTCACTAGATTTCCACGAGTGCTCATGGATTTCACTTATTTATAAAGAAAGTACTCCCAGCGCAATGCGACGCCAGTAGCATCATACCCCATGGTTTATAAAATAGTATGTTTCTGACAATCAGCCGTGGGGACTAGCATAGAGCCCTTGGACACAATCAGCGCCCGAACTGCATCTTCACGTATAAATCAAGCTACTTCCATGAGTGTAACAATAAAGTATGGCCAAGAATGTAATAAGTTTAATAACTCATGATAACAACAATCAATGACTGAATGCTTCAATTTAGAGTATGAGAGATCAAGAAAAAGACATAAACAATGTCATGCTCATGGAAATAAATCGACAACATAACTGTACATTCTTTTCTCTTTCCAGTCATTATATTAAGTTTCTTGATCAAATTTATAAGTTCTAGATTATCATTAGTCCATCTAGAACCTTTGGAATATCAACCCTTGGGTCAAACCTTGGGTTAAATACTTAAGCAATGTGACGGTCGTTTACTGTGCCGTTACATCATGTAACGCTCCAGTAGTGGGCCGTTACAATGATCCTAGTCCAGAATAATAAAAATAGACTCAGAGAAAGGTGACGGTCATGCATTGGACCGTTACATTATATGACGGTCCAGGATTAGGCCGTTACATTAGTCTGAATCCCGAATCAAGAATTCAACTCAGATGAATGTGACAGTCTTATATTGGGCCATTACATGTGCCTGACGGTCCAACACAGAGCCGTTACATTACTGATAATCAGAAAACATCGATAGTGTAGTCTAATCAATGGGCTTTAATGGTACAACCAACTCGACCTCCTAGTGGGAATACCTTACGGAGGCCTTGAAACAAGATTTCCTAGTCCATTGGAAGGAATATCCAATAGAGAGGTCCTCAAGTCCAAGAATAATATTCTATAGTGCAAAGTGAACTAATGGACAACATACCGGAGTATGTGCCATGTACTTAAAGAAATGACTCTATAGACAGAGAGAGGAAACGTGTATCAATATGGAAATTAAGATAAAACTCCATCAATACATCATTTAAAAATCATGATTTAGAATACAAAACTATAGAACTTTGGTAATGAAATTATCTTAACTTAAAATAACATTAAAGTATCAAAATCATGCAATACCTACCATGAGTAATCAAATAACTTAAGGGTCACATAATAGGTTACAACTTAGATAACTAGGCATAATAATAAGCAAATCTGGCAAGTCTTATTCCGTCTTGCATTGTCAGAAACAGGGCTCTGACGGTCTATAGATGGTGCATCACAGTGATTGTGACGGTCTATAGAACATCCGTTACATAAATGTAACGCTCCTGCATAGATGTGTTAGAGATAACAGAGTAGAGCAGTAGACAGCAAGACTGTGACGGCTATCGCAAGGCCGCTATATGAGTGTGGCGGTCCTATGCTGATGCGTCAGAGAGTCTGCTAATAGAAAATAGTATGAAATCCAAGAGATCAACTCACATCATGTCTGTAAATCAAACATCATGTAGTCCTAGACATGTTAATGAAGTGTAGGCCAACTACATGCATAGGTATCAGTGAATAGACAGATAACATCCTTTAATTTTCTGCTTAGGGCTAAGAGATGTATGAATGCATAGAACTATTTAAAACATGAAATTCATGATCCATCATGTATGGAATTCAATCAAACCAGGGGGCTTTTATTCCTATCAAGCTATTTTTGCCGTTCATGAGATGACCTACCTCTTAACTTGGTTTTAAACTTCCAATTTAGGGTTTGAAAAATGTGCCCTAGCTCTCCTCTTCCTGTGACTTTTCAACAACTTCCTTGGGCTCTAACTCCTTGGTTGCTTAGTCTCCTTGCAAGAAATTTGGAGAGGAGTTAGTCTAAAGTATTGTAAACAAATTCCTCTAAAGAACTTACCTAAGATTATGACTCCTTACCTTGATTCCACGCGAGCAAAAGTAAGGGTTGCTCAGTTCAGAACTAGGTCCTATTTATAGGGTTCTAGCTAGGGTTTGAGGATTAGATCGATTCTAGAGTCCTTAATCTGCCAGAATCTAATCCCTAAGAGTCCTTAGTAATGTTATAACTCTTCCCAAGTCGATCCCTAGTAGATAACATCCCAAGTTTCTGATCTTTCTACTCGTTCTTTCCTTCACGGAACTAACAGGGTGTAACGGTTGTAGACCCCTACGTTACAAGCATGTGACGGTCTCACGATAGACCGTTACATTCAATGTTCCCAGAGTTCAACATTAATCAAACTCTTTTGCTAATTATCCTATATAATTATTTATATAATTTGTATCTATCCTTATTCTGCTAAAACCTGATTTCTAAGAGTCCCTAGTGATTTTACATGTCATTCTAATTAGGTCTCTTATGGATAGGATCATCAAGTTCTAATCTTTTTATACATTCTCTTACTTACAGAACTTGCAGGCTGTGACGGTCTAGGGTATACGCGTCACAAGGCTATGGCGGTCGCCCGATGGACCATTACATTCAACGTGTATAGAGTTTCAATTTAATAAAACTCTTTTATTCGTTTATCCATATAATTATCTTAGATAATTAGTATTTATCCTTAAAATATGTGAATAGACTTAATAACCTTCTATAATATGGGCCAAACTTAATGGGCTTGGTCCTTAAACCTTTTGGACTTCATTTAAATGGATTTGGTTAATTATTTAACACAAATGGGCCTTATAATGACTTATTAATCTAATAACCCATTTATTAATACATTTAGGCCTTTATAAACTCTAGAAAATTATTTATAAATTCAAAAATTATTTACATAAATTCTGGCGTCTTACACTAGCAGTGTCTTCTTCGGGAAAAGGGAGAGACTTTAGCTCCCGCCAAGACCGCAACTGCACGGCCGAGGTGGCTGAGATTCGCTGGCTACGTGCTGATGTCTGGGAGCCCTCAAGGGCCAGAGGAGCTGGAGAATGGATGACGTTGATCGAAAAGTTAGCCGGCTCTGCCTCTTGGCTGGCATCCTGCTACCTATGCCTTCGCAGTCGCTCGAGCGCCTCTTGATTGTCCGTCCAGAACTCGAGCCATTCTGGAGGAAGCTAGTAAGGCAGCCCTATTGTGTCCCTATGATCATTTAAGTTCACTTGGGTAAATCGACATCATTCTATAGTCATATAAGTTCTGTGGTATTCTTGGTTATGATAATGGCTAAACACTATTCGTCATTGATATTTCCCACTCTCATGTAATTGACATACGTGATGGTTTGATTATGACAGGTATGCCATTACATGGAAAAGAAATTCAGTGGAGTTGGCAAAAGTGAAAGCTCGTGGATCACGCCCAAGCAAGGATGCGAAAATAAGCACAAGTCGACACGCGATATTTGGCTTGTCACACATCCAAGGTCAATGCACAAAGAAATATTGCCAAGAGAATCCAAGTCCAGAAACACAATTGATGCCTTTTAGACTATCAAGGGAGATGTCACGGACATGAACGTGCCACTAAAGAACTTAAGCGACGGAACCAAGGCACGTAACGGACCGACCCGGGCAAGCCCGGGGTCTGCCCAGCTGGCGATCAACCTCCAGCACAGGGGCGGTCGACCGCCCCAGCCAGCAACTGCCAGCCTGCACGAGTTTCAGTAGTGGTCGACCGCCAGCTAGTAGCGGTCGACCGAATTTCTCAGGGACCATCCGTTTGCAGGTGTTTCAGTAGCGGTCGACCGCCAGGAGCTGCAGGTCGACCGCCAGCCCCGAGCCTTCAATGTTGACTTTATTTCCAACATCGAAAAGGGCCATTCAACATGGATTTGTTTAATCCAAAAGTCACCTAAACACCCATGATTTGTGGATCTGGTCTGAGGCTTGTCTATAGACCATTCAAGGTCTATAAAACTCTCACTTAAGGGATTAGAAACACTAAGGGCTTCAAGGTTTCAAGGGAGATCAAGGGAGCTCATTTTCGAGGTACTATAGCACCTCCGTGAACAGTGTTTCGGGAGGAAGCTCTTCATCCATTCCAAGTTGTTTCAAGGTGAGATCTGAAGCAAGCAACCTCCAATAAAGCTAGAAGCACTCAAGGTTCTCAAAGGTGATCAAAGCTACATCCATACATCTCTTCATCAACTCAAGCAGATTCAAGGAAGCACAACTCACAAGGAAGAAGAAGCCATTGTTGTTGAATCAAGAAGAGTGTTTTCTGAAGAAGATGGAAGCCTCTATTGGTGATCTACATCCATCAAAGAATCTGATTCAAGCTCCAACAATTTCAGACAAGATCTTTCTTCTTGAGCTCATTTCAAATCATGTTTGAATAGCTTGATATTTGTTCTTTCTGCTTCATTTCATTCGAACAATCAAAATTGAGAATCGTCGCTACCGGTGGTTAGTAGGAAGGCAATCGGAGGTTGCCCGATCTGCGTTGTTGATGTCCCTACCAGGTGGTTAGTAGGAAGGCAATCGGCGGCCTTTCCGATTTGCGGTTCAGTGTGTGGCACTAGTGGAGCCTCACCGGATTTGGTGAGGGGTGGACGTAGGACTGGGGATTCAGTCCCAACCACCTTAAAATCTCATGTGTTGTGGTTTGTTTGTGTGATTGCTTCGTTCTAAATGCATGCTTAGGTACGAATCGATATATTAGTAATCATCTTGCTAAGTAAATCGTTGTGTCCTTCATTTAGCTAGTTATATTCCGCTGCAATTTATCTCATCTAGCTATATAGAGGGTTACATTGCAAAAAGAGGGGCAGATCTATTCACCCCTCCCCTCTAGATCCACTGTCCACTACACAACAAGTGGTATCAGAGCCTAATCTCTCATTATGGGGTCCAACGACCTTGAGGGAAATGGTGGATCAGCATCTAAGGGTTATTTACCTGAAGGACACACTGTGAACAGACCTCCTTATTTCACTGGATCTAACTATCCTTATTGGAAACATCGCATGCAGGTGTTCATTCGCGCCCAAGACTAAGAACTTTGGTGTGTGATCAGCAAAGGTCCGTATGAGCTTACGGATAATGAGGACTTGTGGACCAAAGAACAAATACGGCAATCCATCGTCAACTGGAGTGCTAAACATATCATGCAATGCTCACTCCATCCAGTTGAATTCTCAAGAGTAGCCACCTTCACAACTGCGAAATTGATGTGGGATAAGCTAGAGGTAATCTACGAAGGAACCTCTCAGGTACGAGAAACAAAAGCCAATATTTTAGTTTCTGAATATGAAATGTTCCGCATGAAGCCTGATGAGTCAATTCAAGATATGTATGCTCGCTTAACTGTGCTTACTAATAGTTTAACTGATTTGGGAAAGAAATATACAGAGCAAGAACTTGTAAGAAAAATTCTCAGATCATTAACTCCAGCATGGCACACGAAGGCAACCGTTGTTGAAGAATCAAGAGATCTCACAACCACCAAGGTAGATGAACTCATTGGGTCATTAATGACCTATGAGATCAACCTCAAGAACAAAGAGGCTGAGGCACCTAAGAAGAAGTCCCTAGCTCTTAAAGCTGGACCCAGCCGTCAAGATACTTCTGATGAAGGTGAGGATTCGAGAAGAGAGCGAGATAAGGATGACGTAGCCATGCTCACACGTACGTTCAAGAAATTCCTGAGAAAGAAAGGTAAGAGCTTCATGAGAGGAAGGTCAAGGGTAAGAAATGGTTTCAAATCTAATTTTTAAAACTCTAAGAAATCTAACAAAATCATTTGTTATTTTTGCAACAAACCAGGGCATTTCAAGAATGACTGTCCCGACAGATTCAAAAAAGTTGACAAATGGAAGGGCAAGAAGAATAACAAGGCCATGGTGTCCACATGGAGCGATGAAGAGGAAAGTAATGATGGAACTAGCTCCTCGAATAAAGAAAAAGAAGATTTCTGCCTCATGGCCAAAGGTGACGAAGAAATTGAGGTAAATTCTCCATTTGAAGATTATACAATTGATGATTAGGAGGATGCATATATACAACTCATGAAAAAATATGAAATGTACAAAAAGGAAAATAAATCATTGAAAAAGAAAATCAATTCTTTTGTGCATGATCATGACAAGGATGATAAGAATGCTCTACTTGAAACTGAAATTGAAGATCTTAAGAAAATGATTGAGGATTTGGAAGAAGGAAGAAAAGAAATGGTTGACTTGGAAACTGAAAATGAAAACTTGAGAAATGAGATTGATAGCATTAAGCTAAAAATGCAAATCTATGAAAAGAATAGCAAACTGAGTAATGAAAAATATGAAGCTGTAAAACATGTCAACACTCAACTCTTGCAAAACATTGAAAACTTACAAAAAGAATTGAAGGATAAACAACAATCCTTGGAAATTTTCGTGGATGGAAAAGAAAACCTAGATGCTTTGCTAGGTACTATGATGAATTTCAACAAGGAAGGGTTGGGTTTTGAACCAACAAACAAAAGGCCAATTGGGCTAAAAACAGTCACATTTGTCTCATCTTCCGAAGCCTCCACCTCAAACACAACTCCCACACAAAATCAGCAAAAACAAAAGGAAAAGAAAAGATTGAAGGGGGAGTCACCAACATTCCCAAAAGGTCTATCCAAAGAACTAAGAAAGGTCGACCTTCCCCGCAGCATAGGTCAACACATTCTTGGCCATTGCATGCTCAACCTTCTAGATTTCACCACAATTGGATTGCACACTCATATATGCCAGCATCACCATATCTTTGGGGAAATTGTGATTTCTGTGTTCATCAATCCCATAGGTGGCAAAACAATCAGTTTCAACTCAAAACCAACCAACAGCCTCAATGGTTTAAGAAGCAAACCTCCTCAAACTTCCACAAAATCCAACAAAGGGCTTCTAAACAAAAAATGAATGTCAAGATGGAAAAGAAAAATTAAATCCCTACTCTAAGCAAATAAAACATGAATGTTAAGAAGGTTTGGATTCCAAAAGAAATGGTTTCATGTTTTAAAATTCTGAAAAGCTTGAAGGAACCCAAATTTGGTTGGGTTCCAAACACCATTGCTTAATTGCTTGTGCAGGAATGTCTTGCAGCCATGCATAACAGGTGGTACCTTGATAGCGGCTGTTCAAGACACATGACTGGAGACAAATCAAAATTTTATCTCTTGGAGGAAAAGGAAGGAGGATATGCCACATTTGGAGGAAACAATAAAGAAAAAATCATTGGAACATGTAATGTAGGTAAGAACCTCTCCAACTCCATTTATAACGTGTTGTTAGTTGAAGGATTGAAATATAACCTGCTTAGTATAAGTCAATTGTGTGATAAGGGTCACAAAGTGTTGTTTGACTCTCATGAATGTAGAATTCTTCAACCAAAATCTGACAAAGTAAAATTTTATGGTAAGAGAGTTAACAATGTTTACATGATTGACTTAGATGATCCTGCTCATTTAAATCTTTGTCTTGCTGCACCAAAATCTGAACTTGCATGGATATGGCATCGTAGATTAGGACATGCTAGCTACAATGTCTTGCATAAACTCTTGAAGCATTCAATGGTGAAAGGTTTGCCTGAACTATCCTTTAAACAAGAAAACAAATTGTGTGATGCATGTGCCCTAGGTAAATAAAATAGAAAATCATTCAAGGGAAGATATGAAAATACATCATCCAAACCACTCGAGCTAATTCATATGGACTTGTTTGGTCCAACCAGAACTACTAGTTTAAATGGTAGAAAATATGGATATGTCTTGGTGGATGACTTTTCTAGGTTCACATGGGTTTTCTTTCTCACACATAAGAATGATGCTTTTGACGAGTTTCAGGCACTCTATATGAAGATAAAGCAGGACGGTGAGTTTAAAATTTCCAAAATTCAATCTGATCATGGTGGTGAATTTGAAAATGCTGATTTCTATAATCTCTGCAGGGCTGAAGGCATTCCACACCGATTCTCTTCACCAAGAACGCCGGAGCAAAATGGTGTAGTTGAAAGAAGAAACCGAACACTTGTAGAGATGGCAAGAACCATGCTTGCTGAACGGTAACTTCCAAGGAGATTTTGGGCTGAAGCGGTAAACTCGGCATGTTACATTATCAACCGCTCTATGGTAAGGCCACACACCAAAAAGACTCCTTATGAGTTGCTGAAAGGTAAAAAGCATTCTCTCTCACATATGAAAGTGTTTGGGTCAAAATGCTTCATTCACAACATTGACAAAAGAGACTTAGATAAATTCGAGCCCAAGAGCGATGAAGGTATATTCCTTAGATTTTCTGATAGATCTAGGGCTTATAGAATTTATAATATGAAAAAGTCAAACTGTGGAAGAATCACCCCATATTTCCTTTGATGAATATCATGATTCTAACAATGATAACTCTTGCAGGAAAAATGATGAAGATGGGGAATTCCTAAGCATAAAGGACAAGAGTGATCCTCCACAAGAAGAAATAAAAGAAGATGGTGACCTAGCTGAATCAAGCAATGCAAGGGATTAAGCTCTAGGAGAAGGTAACGATTCTACAAACATTAGAATTCTTAAGGATCATCCCTTGGAGAATGTCATTGGTAGCTTGAATGACCCACCTAGAACTAGGTCACATGTTAAAATTGTGGAAGAATTAGATCAACTTGCTCTTGTCTCGCAGCATGAACCCAAAAATATTGATGATGCTTTAAAAGATGAAAACTGGATAAATTCCATGCAAGAAGAGTTAAACTAGTTTGAGAGAAACAAAGTTTGGCATCTTGTTCCTAGACTTTCATCACAATCTGTCATAGGCACTAAATGGGTCTTTAGGAACAAACTAAGTGAGGATGGTAAGATAATAAGAAATAAGGCTAGATTGGTGGCTCAAGGGTATAATCAAGAGTTTGGGGTAGACTTTGATGAATCTTATGCCCCAGTTGCTAGACTCGAAGTCATCAGAATTTTACTTGCCTTTGCATACTCCCTTAGAATAAAGCTGTATCAAATGGATGTCAAAAGTCCTTTCTTGAATGGCTTGATCAAATAAGAAGTCTATGTTGAGCAGCCCCCTGGCTTTGAGAATTCTAACAATGCAGATTTTGTATACAAGCTAGATAGGGCGCTTTATGGACTTAAGCAAGCAGCAAGAGCTTGGTATGAGAGACTAAGCTCGTTCCTCATTGAAAAAGGGTACACACGAGGTAAAGTAGATCAAACACTTTTTACCAATAAGTAAGGTAAGAACATCTTGATTGTTCAAATTTATGTTGATGACATTGTGTTTGGTTCTACAAAATCTGAAATGTGTGAGGAATTTTCTAACCTCATGACTAGCGAATTTGAGATGAGCCTAATGGGAGAACTTCAATTCTTTCTCGGTTTGCAGGTCAACCAAGGAGAAGATGGTTGCTTCATAAGCCAAGCCAAATACATCAAGGAGCTGCTGAAAAGATTTGACATGGCTAACAACAAATTCATTGCAACTCCTATAAGCACCACAACATCACTAGATTCAGATGAAAATGGTAAATTAGTGGATGCAAAGATCTATAGAGGTATGATTAGCTCTTTGCTTTATTTGACGGCATCCCGACCAGATATCCAGTTTAGTGTATGTCTTTGTGCTAGATTTCAAGCTAGTCCTAGAGAATCACATTTGACTGCCGTCAAACGTATCCTTCGATATCTTGCCGGCACTCAAGATTTGGGATTGTGGTATCCGTCATCATGTGATTTATCTCTTATATCTTATTCTGATGCGGATTACGCTGGATGCAAGCTGGATCGCAAGAGTACTAGTGGCTACTGCCAGTTTCTAGGCGGGTGTTTAGTTTCTTGGGCCTCCAAGAAACAACACTCGGTTGCCCTCTCAACCGCGGAGGCAGAATATGTTGCTGCGGGGAGCTGTGGCACCCAAGTGTTGTGGATTAAACACCAACTCCAAGACTACTTGGTGGATCTTGATTGTGTCCCGATTCTGTGTGATAACACTAGTGCTATCAACCTTGCAAAAAATCAGTCCAGCACTCTAGGACTAAGCATATTGAGATTAGGCATCACTTCATTAGAGACGAGGTCAGTAAGAAAAATTTTGAACTGCATTTTGTTGATACTCTAAATCAAATTACTGATATTTTCACCAAGCCCTTGTGTAATGACAGGTTTTCAACACTCAGAAGGGAGCTTGGTCTTTGCCGACCTCAGGCCAATAAAAATTTGAAATGATGATCACGTTTAATTAGTTGTGTGTTTTGCACGTTGGTATTCATGCATTGTTTATATGTCAATATGTCTTTTTGCATATGGTGTCGCATTGCATGTAGTTGCATAATAAAGTTGAATCTATGTTCCCAATGCATTGCATGGTTTGTGTCGCATCATTCTTGCATGGCCATGGTATATCAAATGTTGATGTATGGAAGGGCTGGCTATGCTTGTCACGAAGCACTCAATATGCGTGAGGTTTCACCTCCGCCAAGTACCATGTGTCAATGTCGCATATAGGCCATATAGTAAGGGGGAGTTGTCCTTGTGCAACATTCATGCATATATTTCATATTCATTCTGTGGCATTTAATAAGTGTACAATCATAGGTTGGGTCATACATTTCATTTTTGCAACCTTCATAAGGAAAACGTTTCAACTTACTTGCAAACATGACTCCTTCAGTGAATTAATTGCATATCCTTAGGGGGAGTTTTGTTGATTCTCTTAACCTCTTGCAATCTGCACTTCTTGGCTTACAGTCTGAATTTGATATCATGAGACTAACGAACATATGGTGTAAGAGCTTTCTATTATGTGCCTTGATGCTTGTCCATTCAATGAAAATGGTTCAGATTTAATGATTTCCTTGTAGTTCTGATATATCTTGTTTGAAATCATCTATGATCTGAAGCTTTAATAGACCTTAACTAGAGACTGCATATTGTGTTTTGCATGACTATCCTGGAATCTGAAAATCCAAACGTCTTGACAGCTTTGGTGATACACTCAGGCTTAGTATTACTTCTAAACATATTGATGAGCTGGAATTCCTGAAAATCATTTTGACAGAGCAATGATATTGTTGTACGGAGAAACATGTCATGTCATCAAAATCAAGTGACAAATGATATGTCATGATGTGCCCCTATTATCTCTGTCGTCATTCTATTTGGACTCTAGGCAGAGCACTGACATAATTGCTGAGAAATATATCTTCTCATCAAAGAAATGAGATTGGATATGTCATGACGTGACTTTGCTATCTCTGTTCATTCTGAAACATAACCGTCAGTCTTGCCAAATACCTAGGGATACTGACGTCTAAATAATGTGTATTCTTACGGCTAGAAGGCATGAACTAGACTTGATTGCTCGTATAAAGTGAGTCATGTGCCTTCAAATACTAAAGATATTAAAAATCAACATATGCTACAATCATTCAATTCCATGCTTCAATCTTGCTTGTTTAGCCTCAATACATGCTTTTGTGTTATTCCCTTTGTCGTTACTAAATATTGATATATAAGACAAGGGACGGTTAAACATTGCCATGATATGCATCTTTGGTTCATTTCTATTACATCTTGGATGTAACTGCTTTTCGAACTCTGTTGATGAATTCGGATTTCATTAGCTTTAAACCATATATGTTGCTCATGGTCTGTTTCAGGTTTGCATATAATGGCTTGCTCTTCACTCCTTTCAGCTATGATCTCACAGATATTTCACTTTATTACTCCTTTTTGCTGTTGGCAAAGGGGGAGAATTCTTTGTGTGAGTCCTTTGTCGCATTAGCTATGCGTTATCACGTTGTCTTTGGGGGTTGTGTGAATGGTGTACGGGGAGAGTCCAAGGGGAGAGAATCCATTGCTCCCTTTGCATCTCATATGTGTATGTGATGGGGTTGGGGCTTGAATAACTTCTAGCATTCATATATGCATTCATATCTGCATCATACTTGCATTCACATCATGGATCTTGAGCTGTACTCGTTGCATATGTCATAAACTCTGTAATCTTGGATGTCACTGCGACATAATGACTCACAATGTTGCCATCATCAAAAATGGGGAGAATGTTGTGTCCCTATGATCATTTAAGTTCACTTGGGCAAATCGACATCATTCTACGGTCATATAAGTTCTGTGGTATTCTTGGTTTTGATAATGGCTAAACACTATTCGTCATTGATATTTCCAACTCTCATGTAATTGACATACATGATGCTTTGATTATGACAGGTATGCCATTACATGGAAAAGAAATTCAGTCGAGTCGGCAAAAGTGAAAGCTCGTGGATCGCGCCCAAGTAAGCATGCGAAAACAAGCACAAGTCGACACGCGATATTCGGCTTGTCACACATCCAAGGTCAATGCACAAAGAAATATAGCCAAGAGAATCCAAGGGCAGAAACACAATTGATGCCTTTTAGACTATCAAGGGAGATGTCACGGACATGAACGGGCCGCTAAAGAACTTAAGCGACGGAACCAAAGCACGTAACGGACCGACCCGGGCAAGCCCGGGGTCTGCCCAGCTGGCGGTCGATAGCCAGCACAGGGGCGGTCGACCGCCCCAGCCAGCAACTGCCAGCCTGCATGAGTTTCAGTAGCGGTCGACCACCAGCCAGTAGCGGTTGACCGGATTTCCCAGGGACCATCCGTTTGCAGGTGTTTCAGTAGCGGTCGACCGCCAGGAGCTACAGGTCGACCGCCAGCCCCGAGCCTTCAATGTTGACTTTGTTTCTAACTTCGAAAATGGCTATTCAACATGGATTTGTTTAATCCAAAAGTCACCTAAACACCCATGATTTGTGGATCTGGTCTGAGGCTTGTCTATAGACCATTCAAGGTCTATAAACCTCTCACTTGATGATGCGGGACGAGACACGGACACGACAAGCTCGTGACTGCCCCTTAACGAGGGAAGCGTCGGATGTGCGCGGTTGAGAAACCGGCAGTGAGCTAGGGTGATCGGCTCTCTCGTGTGCCCGGATCGGGTCACGGGACAGTCTCGCACTCTCTCGTAGCAGCGGTGAATGATAATATAGCGAGCTAACGGACCTAAAGCATGCTCTCTAGCAGCGGCATAAACAAGTATATATGAAAATAAGTAAATGCCGAGTGTAGGGAGCGAGAACGATACCTCCACGCGCTCGGCGTGGGGAAGACGGACCCGGCCGAAAACTCGTACTCCCGGGAAACTTGACACACAATAATTACAGCAATGGGAACATGCCCACTCCACGCAGGGAGGTAAGGGGATATACAAATGGGCCCAGGAGGACCGAATTCGGGTTTGACGGGCAGCTTCGGGTGTTGATTCGGCTACACGGGTGTTCACGACCGTGGGGCCCACGTGCTGTCCGGAGGGGCCGTGTGGGACCCGGTGGTACCGCTGTAGTGGAGACACTTGGAGAAGTGCTCCTCGAGCTGGTGGCACGCTGGTTCGCCGGCCGGAGGCCGGGCGGCTCCGTTCGGCACCGGTGGGAAAAACCGGTCAGAAATCTGCCGGTCTTGTATTTCAGCGCGCGCTCCGGCGAGAACGAATGCTGCGATCCGCACCGGTGTCGGAATGCGACGAGATCAGAGTCGTTGGAAAGCTGCTTCGAAGTACTACAATCTAGTGGCTTCAGAAAAATTCACCAGATTTGTACTTTGTGTTGGCGAATTTTATATGGTGCTGTTGTACAGTAACCGAATACTCAGATCTGCAGAGAACTTTCCTATTGATTGCCTTTGACCGTGAAGTAGATGTCCGAATTTGAAGATGTGTTCTTCAGCAAGGTTGTAAGGAATCGAACAAGAAAACCATGACAATTTTTGGATCTGGATTTGGAGGTGGTGGTGATTGTTTCTGATTTTATAAGTGGAGGGTGGTCGGATCTGGGATTTGACTAAAAACACTGTATCAGAGGAAGAACATGAATTTCTAAAAATAGATAGAAGGCTGATAAAACATTAAGAAACTTTGTGGAGGTAGGGGGTGATGGAAAGAACTCCCAGTAAAATTGGGAGGGTTTGGACAAATCAAAAAGATGGTCGGAGGGGAAGAACTCAGAGGTTCTGTCACTGTAGACAGAAACCTGGCAGATCTGGGATGACAGGTTGGACAAAAATGTAAAAATACTAAATATGGAATTTTGGCGTGATAATTTAGGTGGATCTTGGGATGCAAGGTCTGAACATACCATAAAAAATTCAGATCAATCCTTGCTCGTGGCTGAGACAGAAAATTCGTGGAAGCTTCTGTGGTCGGACGAAGATAGAACTGCAGAGGCGGCTCGATGGCGGCACGAACGGCGGCACAGACGATCACCGGAGGTTGAGAGGAGATGATAGAAGGTAGAATCACTCTAGAACTTGAGGTTGGAGGAGAGGAACCAGAGGGAGAGGGGCTGGGGGCGCAATATGCTCCTTGGCATTCAACAAAATTTTTGAATTTTCATTGATTTTCTCATAAAAATACAAGCTTATATATGATTTACATCAAATGCAATGTGGACCCTTAGATCTAGGGAAGAGGATTGAAGGGTTGGGAATGCATTCTAATAACACACAAAAAATATTAAACTAAGGCAAGTGGAATGGGGCGCCCCTTGACCATGTAGTAGAAGGTTGAATGGGGTAGGTGGGATGGGTGTAGAATGTTGACATTCTTAACCCTTTGTCTACCCATGTGGCATATGACTAGTCCAACCTTCTAGATGTCCACCTAGGATGGTTGACCAGCCCCACAAGATGACATGGACCAATGGGAAAGGGCCGAGGGCCCCCTTGCTGGTCCTACTGACAAATTACATAGAAACCCAAACAATCCGTGGGAATGACGCATTGACTGATAAAGCTGTACAATTGTGCGTATACTTTCCCGTGGATATAAAAATAAGCTAAAGGATATAAATGCAATATGAAAAGGTACTGGCTCGGTGTCGATTCCCATCAACTCTCCCTGGGTGGGAGGAACTCCACCCCGTCGAGTAGGGGTAGGGATGCTCGAATACTCCGGCGGATCCGTCACCGTGCCAAGTAAGGCGGGTACGCTCCACTCCAAATGATCGTCACCTGCTCATTCCATATATACTCGATATGCGCAAACTGCTCTGGCCTGAAGGTGGACACTCCGGGTGGGGCACTATCAAAAGGAAGGGAAGCGGCTCAAAGGCTCACTAGGAATCACGGATGAGTCCCTATAGGTGACTGATCCGGGTATAGATGTAGAATCGACCCCATACTCATCAAGTGAGTCCACTCACCTCTTACTCATAAGAGACCGACAACGAGCTTGCACAAGACTCATGCAGACTTACCATGCAATACACACAACAATCGACTCGAAACACACCACACAAACAAACCACACAAGAATACACACTGACTCATGCACGACTCGAGACTAAGGTGGTAGCATCAAGCCCACTAGGTGGCCGCATCCTGGGCGGCAGGAGAGCTGTCCCACTCTTCCCCCCCCAAGGCATAGTACTCTTCGGCTAGTGCCTCATCGGCCACGTAATTGACACACTCAAGCTCGGGAGGTGCGGACTCTCCAACACCTAAGGCTAGGGTGGCGCAAGCGGGACACTCGCTGGCAATGTGGCCAAATCCATGACAGTGGAAACACTGCACTCGCGATCGACTACTCTCCCCGAAAAGAGGGGCCTTACCCTTATCATCCCGTCGGGTAGGGGGTGTAGGCAGCAATGGGGGAGGTGTAGGTGCCTTGGACAATAGTGGAGGGGGTGCCGGTGCCAGAGGACAGGCTATAGGAGCCGGGGGATGGGCAACGGGTGCCGGTGGTTGGGGTGGGAATAGATCCCGGGGTGGAGGAGGACGAGGCCGTGGAGCGAAGTGCTCCTGACGGGTGGGCTCCTGAGGTCGAGCCATGGGAGGCCGCTGATGTGGGCCTATGGAGTGACGGGGCTCGGTACTACAGAGAGGGGTGGGGCCCAACCGATGGCTAGACTCGAACTCTCCCTCAAATTGCTCCATCTCGAGAGCAACCTGGTATGCCTCTTCCAACGTCTTGGCATTGCGGCAGAAAAGCTCATACTGGTAGTGTGGCCGCAAACCACGTCGAAAGCAGGATACGGGCATGGTACTCTCCTCCGTGACACCACATCGTAGAAAGTACTCATCAAACTCCGCGATGTATTCGGAGACGGACCGGTCTCCATGGCTAAGACTTTGCCATCTATCGATGAGTCGCTGGCGGTATGTGGGAGGAAGGTACTTTTGCCGAAGTTTATTCTTCATCTCGGCCCATGTGTCGATCGGGGGTTCTAGCCGCTGAAGTAGCAGGCTCTCCACATTCTTCCAATAGGTTTGTGCCTGCCCCATGAGTTTCATGGTGGCGAATCGGACCCTTCGACGCTCCGACATATCATACCACTCAAAGTAACGGTCCATGCCGAACTCCCAATCTAGGTAGACTTTCGGATCCAAAGACCCGTAAAAAGCGGGAGGGTCCGCTCGCACGGTCTTAAGGACCCGGTCATCATCCTCATCTCATTGTGGCTGAAAACCACGACGGCGTTGACCATATCCCTCATAGGCATTGTCAGAACCATAGTCCTCGAGACCAAGGTCACGGTGGGGTAGTTGGGGAACCCGAGGAAGGGCGGATGGAGGAGCCTGTGGTGGCTGGTTTTGGGCCACGGGAGCGGCCTGGACTTGGGCCATGGGAGCGGGTTGGACTTGGGCCACCGCGGGAGGAGGTGCGGGTGGGCCTTGGGCTGCCCCTGGAGGGTCCCCGTGTGACATCCTATCTAACCGCCCAACGAGGTCTTGGACCGACCTGTCGAAGGTCTCCAAGCGCCCCTCCATGGCTCTAAGGCGACCATCCATATTATCGGAGAAAGTCCGAAAGTTAGCATTGGATTGGTCCAACCTAGTCATAATGGCCATCATCGCCTCTTGTAGGGAGTGGAAGTCTCCCGAGGTATCCCGTGGGTTGGCTATAGGTGGTGGTGGGGGTGAGTACTGAGTACCCCGACGAGTGGGCATGCAAACACACCGACTAGAAGACGCCGACTAAAGCAAAATACACTAATGCAAAATGATGCGTCTAGACTTAACCAAAACACGGTACGCGGCGGAGGTAATCGACCCGAAGGTCACTCACGCAAGTGTGCGGCCTTCCCGATAGGTGTAGCCTAACGTTCGGATAACACCTTTTGATATACCGAGTAAAGGGATGCAATGCAAAAAGACACCTTTTTTTGTTTGTTTTGAAACAATGATGACCCTAAACACGACTTAGACGTAAATGACTAATGAATGACACTTTTTTTTGGACACCCTAGACTCAAACTTGCTCTGATACCAAATTGATGCGGGATGAGACACGGACACGACAAGCTCGTGACTGCCCCTTAACGAGGGAAGCGTCGGATGTGCGCGGTTGAGAAACCGGCAGTGAGCTAGGGTGATCGGCTCTCTCGTGTGCCCGGATCGGGTCACGGGACGGTCTCGCACTCTCTCGTAGCAGCGGTGAATGATAATATAGCGAGCTAACAGACCTAAAGCATGCTCTCTAGCAGCGGCATAAACAAGTATATATGAAAATAAGCAAATGCCGAGTGTAGGGAGCGAGAACGATACCTCCACGCGCTCGGCGTGGGGAAGACGGACCCGGGCGAAAATTCGTACTCCCGGGAAACTTAACACACAATAATTACAGCAATGGGAACATGCCCACTCCATGCAGGGAGGTAAGGGGCTATACAAATGGACCCAGGAGGATCGAATTCGGGTTGACGGGCAGCTTCGGGTGTTGATTCGGCTACACGCGTGTTCACGACCGTGGGGCCCACGTGTTGTCCGGAGGGGCCGTGTGGGACCCGGTGGTACCGCTGTAGTGGAGACACTTGGAGAAGCGCTCCTCGGGCTCGCGGCACACTGGTTCGCCGGCCGGAGGCCGGGCGGCTCCGTTCGGCACCGGTGGGAAAAACCGATCAGAAATCTGCCGGTTCTGTATTTCAGCGCGCGCTCCGGCGAGAACGGACGCTGCGATCAGTACCGGTGTCGGAATGCGACGAGATCAGAGCCATTGGAAAGCTGCTTCGAAGTACTACAATCTAGTGGCCTTAAAAAAAATTCACCAGATTTGTACTTTGTGTTGGCGAATTTTATATGCTGCTGTTGTATAGTAACCGAAGACTCAGATCTGCAAAGAACTTTCCTGTTGATTGCCTTTGACCGTGAAGTAGATGTCCGAATTTGAAGATGTGTTCTTCAGCAAGGTTGTAGGAAATCGAACAAGGAAACCAGGACTATTTTGGGATCTGGATTTGGAGGTGGTGGTGATTTTTTTTGATTTTAGAAGTGGAGGGTGGTCGGATCTGGGATCTGACTAAAAACAATGTATCAGAGGAAGAACATGAATTTCTAAAAATAGATAGAAGGATGATAAAAAATTAATAACATTTGTGGTGGTAGGGGGTGATGGACAGAACTCCCAGTAAAATTGGGAGGGTTTGGAGAAATCAAAAAGATGATCGGAGGGGAAGAACTCAAAGGTTCTGTCACTGTAGACAGAAACCTGGCAGATCTGAGATGACAGGTTGGACGAAAATGTAAAAATACTAAAAGATGGAATTTTGGTGTAAAAATTTAGATGGAGCTTGGGATGCAAGGGTTGAACACACCATAAAAAATTCAGATTAATCCATGCTCGTGGCTGAGACAGACAATTCATGGAAGCTTCTGTGGTCGGACGAAGATAGAACTGCAGAGGCGGCTCGATGGCGGCACGAACGGCGGCGGCGGCGGCACAGACGATCACCGGAGGTTGAGAGGAGATGATAGAAGGTAGAATCACTCTAGAACTTGAGGTTGGAGGAGAGGAACCAGAGGGAGAGGGGCTGGGGGCGCAATATGCTCCTTGGCATTCAACAAAATTTTTGAATTTTCATTGATTTTCTCATAAAAATACAAGCTTATATATGGTTTACATCAAATGCAATGTGGACCCTTAGATCTAGGGAAGAGGATTGAAGGGCTGGGATTGCATTCTAATAACACACAAAAAATATTAAACTAAGGCAAGTGGAATGGGGCACCCCTTGACCATGTAGTAGAAGGTTGAATGGGGTAGGTGGGATGGGTGTAGAATGTTGACATTCTTAACCCTTTGTCTACCCATGTGGCATATGACTAGTCCAACCTTCTAGATGTCCACCTAGGATGGTTGACCAGCCCCACAAGATGACATGGACCAATGGGAAAGGGCTGAGGGCCCCCTTGCTGGTCCTACTGACAAATTACATAGAAACCCAAACAATCCGTAGGAATGACGCATTGGCTGATAAAGTCGTACAATTGCGCGTATACTTTCCCGTGGATATAAAAATAAACTAAAGGATATAAATGCAATATGAAAAGGTACTGGCTCCGTGTCGATTCCCATCACTTGAGGGATTAGAAACACTAAGGGCCTCAAGGCTTCAAGGGAGATCAAGGGAGCTCATTTTCGAGGTACTGTAGCACCTCCGTGAACAGCGTTTTGGGAGGAAGCTCTTCATCCATTCCAAGTTGTTTCAAGGTGAGATCTGAAGCAAGCAACCTCCAACAAAGCTAGAAGCACTCAAGGTTCTCAAAGGTGATCAAAGCTACATCCATACATCTCTTCATCAACTCAAGCAGATTCAAGGAAGCACAACTCACAAGGAAGAAGAAGCCATTGTTGTTGAATCAAGAAGAGTGTTTTCTGAAGAAGATAGAAGCCACTATTGGTGATCTACATCCATCGAAGAATCTGATTCAAGCTCCAGCAATTTCAGACAAGATCTTTCTTCTTGAGCTCATTTCATATCATGTTTGAATAGCTTGATATTTGTTCTTTCTTCTTCATTTCATTCGAACAATCAAAATTGAGAATCGTCCCTACCGGTGGTTAGTAGGAAGGTAATCGGAGGTTGTCCGATCTGCGTTGTTGATGTCCCTACCAGGTGGTTAGTAGGAAGGCAATCAGTGGCCTTTCCGATTTGCAGTTCAGTGCGTGGCACTAGTGGAGCCTCACCGGATTTGGTGAGGGGTGGACGTAGGACTGGGGATTCAGTCCGAACCACCTTAAAATCTCGTGTGTTATAGTTTGTTTATATGATTGTTTTGTTCTAAATGCATGCTTAGGTTCGAATCGATATATTAGTAATCATCTTGCTAAGCAAATCGTTGTGTCCTTCGTTTAGCTAGTTATATTCCACTGTAATTTATCTCATCTAGCTATATAGAGGGTTACATTGCGAAAAGAGGGGCAGATCTATTCACCCCTCCCCTCTAGATCCGCTATCCACTACACAACAAGCCCGTGCCCATTTTCTTGGGGAGAGTCTGGCCGCTCTGGCACATCCGTGGCGATGCTCAGGGTCTCTTCGACCGCTTGCCGAAGCTTGATGAGAGACATGGAGTTTCCTTCCGCATCGATCTGCCCCCATTGGATCTTTTCCTGGATGAGGTATTGGACTTCCTCACAGGACTCGGTCGGGTGGTAGATTCTGGCGTGGAAGGGGAAATACTGGGGGTGACTACGATCCCATTGGGTGTAGCCAGAAGGCGAGTCGTGGGGCATGATTTGCCCCCTCTCGACGAGGATATCGATGAGTCTCTAGGTTCTCTCCCTGGGGAAGGAGAGAGGTCTCCGATCATGCCAGGGCCTCCACCCCGGGTACCAGATCGAACGTTCTCTTTGATTGGTGATGGGCTCCTCTGACTCATCATCAGAGAGAGAAAATTCGGCCATCATTTGGATGACATTAGCTGAGGGGTGAGCCACGCGTGCGGCCTTAGCCGGCCTGGCCCACGTATGTTATTGCGGAGGATCGACGAGACCGCTCTTCATCTAGACGAGGCCATCTCATATCAGCTTCTGCGCCTGAGTCTTGAAGACGTAGCAATCTTCAATTGAGTGACCTAGCATGCGATGGTACAAGCAGTAACTGGGATCGTCAGTCTTCAGGGCTTCGTCCAGCTTGCGGATTTCTGGCAGTTCGATGATCTTCTGGGCCATGCAGAGGTCGAAGAGCATCTTCGTATGTTCCTTCTTGAAGGAGAAGGGTGTCTTCATACGCTCTGAGAAGGAAGGAGCAGCCAGCTTATCTGCTGGCTTTTTGTCAGAGCCACTGGATTCGGCCCCTTTATTGGCTTTGGCGGCAAGGGTGAACTCTATGATATTCACCTCTTTACCAGGCTGGCGTTCTCGCGCTTGCTTACCCTTGGCTGCGGTGTAGCTCAGGTTATCGGCGAAGAACATCTCTATTTCGGCGATCGCCGAGTTGCGTTGGTCGAAGCCTTTGATATTGGTGCCGAGAAGCTTTTCGCTGACCTCAACCGCCAAACCTCGATGACATATCGTGATAGCGTCCTCTTGAACAGGTGGATTGACACACCTCATGCTGAGGTCTCGCCATTTCTTGATGAAGTCAAGGGCACCCTCGTCCTTTTTCTGCCGAAGAGAATAGAGTTCAGCTAGGGAGATCCTTCGCTCGGCCGTTTGAAAGCGGTCGAGGAATTTCTTGTGGAGATCTGCCCAATCGATGACTGAGTTGGGCTTCAGGCCGGAATACCATTTGAAGGCCATTCCCGTGAGCAAAGTGGTGAAGTAGCGGAGGAGATATGATTCGTCCAATGCTAACTCGCCCATGACCGTAACATAGTAGGCCAAGTGTTCATGTGGCGACCCCTACCCGTCGAACTTTTACAGCTTCGGGGGCTTGGAGTATTCTGGGGGAAGCTTTTTTAGCTGGTGGTGAAGCGAGTAGGGTACACTATAGAGATCTACAGTGACCGTCCCTTCACCATACTGGGCGAGCTTTGTCTCGATGATGCGCTCGATCATCTGGCGTTGTGCAAAGAGATCCGCCGGCACTGGCGTGTTGGAGGCTCCTGGTTGAGTATCAACCGGGGGCGTGCCAAACCCAGTTGCCAACGGGGTTCGGGCAATCGCCGTTGAGGTGCTGGCAGCATCACGGGCTGTCGGGGGTGCTGGTGCCTCGGCCTGAGGCCTGTTAGGTCGCTGTGGATGAAGGTCTCGCTCCTGGAGAACGTCCTGCAGGAGGGCCTTCAGGTGCTAGTTCTCCTTCATAAGAGTGTCGAGGGTCACTTCTTGAGCCTCATTTGCAGGAGGGTCATTGTTGACCGGCTCTGTGTTGATAGGAGGGTCGCGGTCTTCCACCGGGACCTCTTCCACACGTTCCGATGCCTGCGGTCCAGCAGAAGTGCCAATATGACCTGTTGGAAGAGGCGACGGAGCCGGGTGGCGTGGCCTCCTGAAGTGGGACAGTGGCTAGTTCAAGTCGTCAGACTGGGTGTCTGGCTGGTGTCCGGTGGTGTAGCACGCGAACACTCAAACAACATCATTGATGAATCGGGCCGTCCGATTCCTTCGTTGGTGTTGCTCGGGGTGAACATGCGTCCCTAGTCTATCAAAGACCGAGATGCGTTGTGGAGGGGGCTCACTCCCGATGTTAGCCGGAGGAGAGTCCCGGACAGGTTGCTGGAGGGCCCGAGGACGGGCTCGCCTTTGCCTCCGCTTACTTGCGCGGGGGACATTGGACAGCTGGGCATTGTCGGACGATGCTACTGTAAGGCCAGCCGCATGTCGTATGATGCCGCATCTGAGTGCTAACAGGGGGTTGGTGATCCGTGCCCTCCGAACAGCCTGAGCTTCTTCTGGGGTGACCCAGATTCTTCTCAGGTCAGGTTGCTGATCTCCCTTGTCACCATTGGGAGGCCGCGTGTCTAGCTATGGTGGGTGCCCTCAGGCTACGGCAGAGGGACCCGCTCCTTTGAGCTTTGCCCCGTCCTCTCGTGTTTGACGCAGGATGTCAAAATGACTGGAAGTGGGGATGGTGGGAACAGTCCGTTCCTGGGGTATAATTGGTTCGCCCCCATCGAGACGGATCAGCAAGTCACCGACAAGGACCGTCTTGCCAGAGTTGTTGGTCACGGTAGCCAGGCGCCTGCCTCTGCGGCCATGGCGACGCTTCTTCTGAGGAGCCGAGGAAGACTCCGCCCCAAGATGGTAGACCAAGAAGACATGACCCGGAATGACTGGCAACAAGAAGCTGTCGGTCTGAAGTGTCGGGATCGGCCCCCGGGGTAAGTAACCCTCACCGGGAGTCGATAGATGGGTGACTCGAGTGTAAGCCTTCGCCCGCGCCGATAGGAGTGTCGCTAATGCTCTAAATGACACTCTCGCACCGGGAGGTGATGCCGTCGGAAGTGCTGAGATGCCAACGTTCCTGGGTCGAAGACCCATGGTAGGTGCCGGCGTAGTTTGAGCTCGGGTCGAAGGACCCGAGGAAGGTGCTGAGGAGCACTGCCCCCTTGGTAGGAGACCCACGGGGAGAGCCGGTTCAACTGAAGCTCGAGACCGGTGTTCAGAGTGCACTACCGGGGAGCCGCAAACTCGGGGTTGGGAGCCCGTGTTGAGTGGTGGCCTTGCTGGGATTTGGGGTTGGAAACCCGTTGCAGATGCTGGGGAGCCATAAACCCGGGGCAGGGATCCCGTGTTTGGTGCCGGCTTGGCTGTGGCTCGGGGTTGAGGACCTGAGGCGGGTGCTGGGAAGCCGTGGACCCGGGGCAGGGAGCCCGTGTTGGGTGCCGGCTTGGCTGCGGCTCGGGGTTCAGGACCCGGGGCAGGTGCTGGGATAGTGACCGAAGTCTGGGGTGCGAGGCCAGTGTTGGAGATCAGACGGGGCTGGCCTCGCGAGCGGATGTTCACCCGGTCTGGAATTGATCTGGGGGCCCTGTAGGGGCCTGCAGTGATAGTCCGGCACCCAGCACTCGGGCGGGACACTGGTGCTGGAGGCGCGCATGGCGCGTTGGCCAAAGGGGCCACTTGAGGAACTATAGTTGGCTGAGAAGCAGCCACAGGGATCACACCCAAGAAGTAGGGTGATCTGATAACCGGGGCGAAGCTACCGAAAGCGATCAGCATCGCCAATTAGCCCACCCGGGCATGGGTGGCAATGACGTTGGGGCCGTAGGTAACGGCCGCCATGGTTGTCGGAATGTTGAGAGCTGCGGTGGCGACTGTCGTTGATAGTCGCCTAAAGCTGTCTGACGATCCGAACGCGAACCTGAAGCTGCTAGGGAAAGCACGCACAAGTACCCTCCTCTGCCTCTCCTGCAAGGACAGGGAAAGGGAACCGAGCTTCAGGGCTGGCACAGACTTTTCTTCAACAAAAAGAAGGAAGGCGGGAGACGTCCCACCGGGCGTGACATCCTCTTTGTTGCACGGGTTTTTATGCCGATTAACCAGGGTGAGGGAAGGAATACCACGGGGAAGGAAAATACGGGAGTTTGATGTATCTCGAGTATCCTCCTTACGGGTGCATGCCTCTCACGGTGGTATCGGGCACTCTCCTTTTTACAGAAAGTCGGAAAGGGTCGAATGGCACGGAAGTGTCAGGATATGGGTTAACCGGACAAGATGCGGGCGTGCCAGTAGATCTCTCGACAATCACTCATGGAACCAAGGTTTGACTGGGGAAGCGCCACCAGGGCACGGCACGTGGGCTCGGGTGATCGGGCGACACGTGGAGAGAAGGGGTTCCAGGGGTACGAGTGCGTAGGCGATTGCGGGAATCATGTACATGACGTCTTTCCCCACTGGCCGCAAGCAACCGGTGTTAATTTACATCGCATTGAATCTGAATACCTTCGTTGCATGCTGAAGTGAAGTCTGTATGTATGTCTGAAGCCATGGGTGGAGGGCTGGGGGCATTCAGCAGCTAGGGGTGCGTATTGGACCGAGGGGTGTTTACTGGGGGTTGGAGTGTTAGGCACGGATGCCGAGGAATGTAGATTGAAGGTTGAAGGCCGGGACATGGGTGCGAGAGAACTTGTCCAATCGACAATGTTGTACTGAGACATATATTTCTTTACAAGAGAGCCATGAAGGCCAAAGTACAACTGGCGCATGCCACGGGACAATTCCGATGTGTAGGTCGGTCCCCAGGTCGATGCGTGATGGATGCACATATGTGCGTTTTACAGAGGGGTCCTCCCGTGGCGTGGGCCATATCCGTGGTGCCGAATGGGGGGCCTATGACTAGATAACTGGGGGATACATCGATTCGGTATTTGGGCGAGGGCCAGTCGCGACTCGAGTTGAGCGGTCGGACGTGGACTCGTAACTGCGAGTGAGCATGGTGTCATGGCACGTGTGTGGTTGCAACCGACGAGCGTACGAGGGGAAATCTCAGCATGAGGGGACGTCCTCCCATATCACAACGTCTCACATATGGTGGGTGTCGACTCGTGTGTGACGGCTACCTACGGCGTGGGGGGAGTGTGAACGACATACCCCCGGCGTAGTAGACCGCCGAACAAGTCACCCACACACAATTCTCCTTAGCTCGTTGCTTGGAGCCGAAGCGCTTGAATTGACTTGAATCCTTTGGAGATGCATGCCCTTCAATGCCTTGCCGCCTAATGGGTTTTTATAGGGAAGGTGAATGGTCACAAGGGGGTATACGCAGACCAACTAAGGGGGGTGAGCGGGTCTGCGTAAACCCAATTCAATAGTGCACTGGGTTACGGGCTGAGAGAGAGGAGGGAATTAGGTTTACGCGGACCAGCCAGGGGGGCCTGGCTGGTCTGCCTAAATCCCCCTTGGGGGGGGGGGGGTTAGGCGGACCAGCCAGGGAGCTCTGCCTGGTCCGCCTAAACCCCCAAGTGTTTAGGCGGGCTGGGTTTTTTTCTTTTTAAATAAATACTTTTTTTTTTGGTTGAATGGGGGTTTAGGCGTGTTCGCAAGGAGAGAGAGGGGGGGCTGGTCCCCACCCTATAAAATTCCATTTTTGGGGTTTTTTATCCCCAATTTGGCTAAGTACAATTTGGTGAAGGGTACGTGGTGGCATGTGGAGACTTGTGCGCGTTGACTTGAGGACGAACCCGTCGTGCTGCCGCTTTGCACTTCCACGTCCGCGCGTCGACCCCTCGAACTGGTACGGCACACGAACCGCATCGTAGGACCGTAATTAAGCGAACCGGAGTTGAGTGGGGTCATGGGACCACCGAGCTGGAGAAAGGGGTGCGGCCCCCAGGGAGTTCACCCTCCCTAGGGCGCGCGGCCATGCCCCCGAGGCGAATTGGCCCCGGGCCGTCCACAATCCTAGGGGATGGCCCCCGGGGGTCTTCTTGTGTTGCCTGGGGACGTCCTCCGATAGACTTTGACCTTCGGGAGACTGACATGGGCCCGTGGGGCCGTTGTTCTTTGAGTTGGAGTAGCCACTCACAAGGTGTTCGGGTAAATGCTCGACACACCTCGGGTTGCCGAACGAGCCGCATAAGTGGCCGACGGGCCTTGGATTTGGCCTAAGGCCAAGCGTAGAAGTTCGTAGGGGTTGGAAGGAGGCATTTTTGGGCCCATGGGCCTTGTCTCATGTTGCGTGCCGCGTTGTACGGTGGGTTGACAGGGTAGCCTCGGGTTGGCCCGAGAGCTAAGTTGAGTTGCTTGTTGCCACGTGTCTGAGGGTCGAGGGTGGCACCGACTTGCAGGGGGGTCGTTGTAGGACCCAACTGGTGTACTGGAACCACGGGCTAGCCCATGGTCTTATGTAGAAGGGTTGAAATATACGCGCCCACAAGGTGTTAGGAAAAATGTCGAACACACGTGTGTGAGTCGTACGTACATGTTGCGGTCCTCCAAAGCATGTGGTTGACTTGCTCGGGTCTCCCTTTGACCTTGGAGGGTTGAATGAAAAGTCTTGGAGTGGGCCCGCGACTATTTTGCTGGATGCCACGTGGTGTGGCTTAACGTCGGGGCGCCCCCGGGTGATCCCGGGTGGCCATATAGGACGCGGGCAAAGCCCGTATGAGAGTGGCAGGGATTGACCCCGAACACTTGTTTGTGCCGCCGCGCGTTACGGCGAGTTGATCGGGACCCTTGTGGGGACCTTTAGGGTTGTAGAAAGGGCTAGGTAGCCCGTGCCTTGAAGGTGTTCGGGGAAATGCCCGAACCCTTATTCCTTGTCGTTTTGGCTGGGAAATAGTCTGGGTACAACAGTACAATATGCATCGACCTTGATTTACGTAAGATGCAATGTGCATCGACCTTGCTTTACACAAGGTACAATGTGCATCGACCTTGCTTTACTTAAGGTACAATGTGCATCGACCTTGCTTTACACATGGTACAATGTGCATCGACCTTGCTTTACACATGGTACAATGTGCATCGACCTTGCATTACTCAAGGTATAATGTGCATCGACCTTGCTGAGTATAAAGTCACTCGTGCATCAACCTGATACACTGCTGGTGTGTAATTATGCACCGACCTGTGTGACTTCATGCGAGTACATGCATCGACCTTATGTTCAACCTAGTATAGGGATGCATCGACCTGACAGGATGCAGACATATACATGCACCGACCTAACAGACTTAAAATGAGAGTGTGCACTGACATGTCAGACTTAAGCCTAAAATATGTATTGACCTTACAAACGTAATGCAGAAGTGTGCACTGACCAGATGTGAGGAAAGTTTGAATGTGCATCGACCTTATCTAACTAAGATGCGAACATGCATCAACCTGAGTTTTGAGAGTTAGACAAATAAATGGCTTGTTCAATATGAATGGTTCTTATGCAGTTCAGTCTTAGCATGATTCCTAGTGTGTCATCATTAAAACTAAGGTTCCAACAATCTCCCCCTTTTTGATGATGACAACTATGAGTCATGTACGTTTTTGCACAAAATAAAAGTGATGTAATTATCCACACATTCATTCATTCATCCATAGCAGCAATCCATAGAAGTAATCATTTAGTCAAAGTTTCATTCATTACAGACAAGGATTTATACATTGTTTCCATACATCAAACCAACATTTTCCATTTTTCATTCATCAAGCCAAAACACATACAAGACTGACATGTAGATAGGACAAACACAAAACAAACATGCAGTCTAACTATAATGCTCTACTCTGTGTACAATAAGAAAAAAATGTTGTTTGTCTGAAACTTTAGAACACACATGAATTCTCCAGCACAATACATGACTTCTCTCCATCGCAGCATACATGATCTCTCTCCCCCCCTTGTCATTATCAAAAATCAGCATGCATCTTCTTTCCCCCTTAATCACTCAGAATGATCAGACATCTGCTAAAGAGGTTCCACCTTTATGTCTTGCTCTTCTGGTGGTTGTTCTGCTAGAAATTCCACGTTCACTTAAAGGCACTATCATTGGAAAAGTATTTGGAATTCTATCAACTTTTGTACCTAGTGCAGCAAACTTGGCCATGACCTTTTGATCATTCTGTTGAACTTGAGCTTGCAGTTCCTTAACTGTAGATGTCAGATCCACAAACCAGCAGTGTAACATGCTGCACATGTTGTCTACCTGAGATTTCTGTTGGTGGTGGATTTCTGCCATAGAGGTAGAAGAACTTGTAGCTTGGGAAGTGACAATCTCCTTAAAACTGCTAGATAAGTTCTGCACTTATTCTTGGACTGTGTGAAGTTTGCCATAAATGTTGCCCAATTGAATGATATTGCCCTGAACTTCATCTGACAAGGTGTTTATTCTTTGGGACAATACTTGCTTTTCTTGGCATATAATGTTCATGTTGGGTCCCGTAGTGCAAGAACACGGATCTAGAGGGGGGGGTGAATAGATCCTACTACTATAAACTATGACCGATTAAAAATATAAACTAGCGCACAGCGGAATTAACAAGATTGATAAGATTGAGGAATTTAATCTAAACAGATTTAAACTTAATTCACTCAATCTCACCGAGCTCACACGATTGCAAAACTGATAAGATAGAGAAGCACACAATCACAAAGATCAAACCACAAGACATGGAGATTTTTAAGGTGGTTTGGGACCACGACGGGCTCCCTACGTCCACCCCTCACCAAACCCAGTGAGGCTTCACTCGGAGATAAATCCCCAAACGGAGATGACGCTCCAAACACACACGGGACGACGCCCGCACACACACGGGGATACGCCCCAACACACACACAGACGGAGATGAAGTCTCCCACACGATCCGACGACTGGATCACAAACACATACACGATCTGACAACCGGATCACAACACACACACGATCCGACGATCGTATCACAACACACACGATCCGACAACCGGATCACAACACACACACGCTGCAACAACCGCAGCACAATGACACAAACACGATCGCACGTAGGTGATCAAACACGACCGTATACACAAACGGTCACACACACAAATATCTCTAATGTTCAGAAAATGATCACAAATATTCAAGCATGCTCAAACCCAAAGTATAGATCATAGAACACATTACAAAGAACTGATAGAAGACATAGAAGTGATCCCCCTTTATTCTTCAAGTCCGGTTGATGATGTTCCTTGAACCACGAGTTGGAGGGAAGCCGAATGAAGACGATTCTTACATCCTCTTGATCCTCTCTTCGATCCGCTCCTTTTCTTCTTCTTCCACGAGCTCTAGATCTTCACGGAAGTAGATGATTTCCTCCTTGCAAGAGCTCCACCATGTTCTCCCCTTTTTCTTCACCTATACGAAAGAGCAAATGAGCATTAGGGTTAATCACATCCCAAATTCGTAACTCTTATATAAGCAACTTAAGGGGTGGGGAAAAGACTCAAAAAACCCTCCTAATACATGTTAAAAACACCTTAATAACAATAGAAACTAATAGGGGGTAGTATGGTAATGTTTGAAAGGGTTTTCAAAGGGTTTTAAACACTTTCGAAAGTCACGTTCCTGAAGGGGTCGACCCTCGGCATCCAGGGTGCTGCCGGGGCCAAAAATCAGAAGAAACCTGCAGGGGTCGACCCTTGGCTGTGGGTCGACCCCAGGGTCGACCCATGCAGGTGGCTGGGCACCGAAAAAATAGCTCTGCGCGCTTCGGCGGCATGAATTAATTCTCCTAGCGCCGAACTCTGATCGAGGCGAGACTGGAGGCGTTGGAAAGAGGACTCCCAGAGCTACAACATAAAATTTTTAGAGGGGAGATCCAACGGTCGGATTGAAAATGGTGAAGACTGTAAGACAGTTTGAGTTTGAAAAATAACTAAAACCTCCATCAAACCAGAGGGAAACAATTGATTAAATGTTACCATAATCCCATGAAGATCAACAATGATTTTGCATCCTGAAAAACATGATAAACCAAGAGGTTAGTTGAGAATAAAAATATATGAGTTATGCATTAACACTATGAACATGTTCATAATGAAATACATCATTAAACCTATTCAAACATGCGTTTTGCTTCTCAAATCACTTAGCAAAAATACATTTGACCAAATGACAAGGTTTTGAAATGATAAGCATGAATCTATCATTCAATCAAATATAATAACATGGAAGCTCAACCATTCAATCACATTCTTGAATCAACCAAATCTTCAATATCAAGATGCTTCATTACACAAGTGTTAACAATCATGCCAAATACAAAGCATACATAATATCATAGAATCACATTCATTCAAATGGCATTCTTGTTGACAAAGATTAATATTCATGAAGCCTTATTTTCACGAGGAACATTATCTTCACATGCATCTCACACATCAGTAAATACCAATCATTCATGCAAGGCATGAGCAATATTGAATCAAATCTCATGAAGTCTTGTACGAATATTTCAAGCACAATACAAGCTTAAAAGCTTCAAGTAAAAAATGCATGAACCACATTCATGTCATTAGCAACTTAGAAGATCACACCTATCAAATTTCAAGTTACAAGGTTGAGGTTATTTCAAGCCCAAAAATCTTATGAGGAAAGCGCATGAAAATACCCAACCAAGATTGTGAAAAGCTAATTGATGGAATGCATGAAATATAGAAGAGTCATCACAATGCAGTGAGTTAGTCAACTCCCTTTTTCAATAAGATCTTCGTTGATGCACTCCTATGAGTTCCAAACATAAATCATGGATTTTGATCCTGCAAATCAAAATATTCAAAGCATGAGACCATTAAATACAAAGCATTCATATAACTTTCAAACATGAACAAAGTTAACTCCCTTTTTCATTGATGGACTCTTTAAGATTCCAAGTATGAGCCATGAAGTTGTATTCCTGCAAACCAGCATAAATATAACGTTAGTTCTTTAAACATCAAGTGTAACTCCATCTTTCAACCTATCAAATCAAGATATGAAACATGTTGTTCAATGAAACATTGCTAAATGAAACACATAAACACACAAGCACAATCGTTTTGATATCATCAAAACCAAACACGAACTAGGGGTGCAACAATCTCCCCCTTTTTGATGATGACAAAACGATGTGTGTGATAATATAGATTTTGCAAATATTTGTAAACATTGAGCATACACCAATTCTTCCATTCTCCTCAAGACAATATCATTCATAAAGCATTGAGCACACACCAAACATTCTCCCCCTTTTTGTCATCTACAAAAAGACAGGGGGTTATGTGACATGAAATGAACAGGTTGGGCCAAAGGATATGATTCCAATTGAAAGACCAATGTATGCTAAGTAGGGGCTCAAAGACATGATACCAAGTGTTGATCTAGATAGAGGCACAAACATAGGCAATTTCAATTCTCGAAGAGAGAGAGCTTCAAAGATAGCATTTGTTGATCTTGATACCATTTGTTGGTTGAACTCATTTTGGCAATTATGCAATATGAAGTATTCAGAATATGCATTTCAAAATGAACTGTGCCAATTGGTGAAAAGTATGGATTTGATCAAGATGATATCATGAATGACCTATATGCATGCTGAAAATGTCAAATATGCAAATATGCAAATTAGCACTGAATATGCACTATGTGAATGCTAATCATGCAAGTTATGAAGCTATGCACATGATGACTTCTATCTTTCAAAAGTAAGGTTTATGCTCTGAATTAGACTCAAGGGGAATGCTTGAACCTGCAAGCACACAAGCACAATCGTCATGCACACAAATATTACATATAGTAACTCCCCCTAAATGAGGCACGGGTTAACAAAAGAGCATGTGATTCAAATTCAAGAATGTAAGGCATGAAGCATAACTAAGAGATTTGTGCATACACAACTAAGAGTAATACATAAACCATGAGTGTAGGTAAATTCATAAAAGACATACATCACAAAAATGCCCATGTGAAATGTGAGGCAATGACTAATGAGCTTCAAAACATATGGATTTTCAGATTTTCTAAAAAACACTAGAAGGTAATCTCCTCTCTACACTTTCACTTTAGATTCTCGACTATCGGTAGCTTCGCACAACCCCAATTTTGTTCTTTTAATGGACTTCACTTTTCGGCGCGAGTTTCCTCATATGTCTCAATGGGGATTCCCGGCTACTTGGATTCGTCACACATATGGATTTTTGTTTCTTTTTTTGACACGAGTTTCCTCCTTTGTTTCAGGGGGGATTCCCAGTTACTCGGATCCACAATCCACTTATTAAATTTTTGTGGGGTAGGCAGCTTTTTCCTCACGATTACTCTTTAATGTCCATGTAGAGATTCAAGTTCCCTTTAGAGTGTTGGAAAGAATTTCTTAAATCCTTATCAAGTAAAGTCATTAAATTCATTGTGTGCAAGAGTGTGGGGTAAATTTTTATTTTGCATGTATAAAATGAATTTGACAAGACACGGCTATGACTCCCCCTAAATGTATGCACGATCGGAATCAAATCCTCCCCCCTAATATATGACATGTATCACACATGAATAAAATCATTGTATTGTTATTTATCAAGGAGGTGAGGTCTTAGAAAGATCAATAAATAGTTTCATAGTATAAATACTTACAAGCATGCAATGATTCATGAAACATTCATGCAAGCATTCATGAGTCAAGATATGCGATTATCATGAAATATATGCATATGTTCTATATGCATGAATATGCAATATGCATCTTTTTATACTTTTATATGCATAGTGTGTGAATGATATGCAAAGATACTAATGCGATGCAGAATGTCAGATTTTTATAGAAGCATGAGAATGCAATGCAGGATGCAAATTTTATTTTTTATTTTTATTTTAGAACATCATGACAGAATGTACAAGGAGACATACATATTCAAATGATGATCAACAACCATTTTTCAAGACTTGCCCTTTTTGAACAAGGGTACACAAATGATCAAAATCAAGTAGTGAATCCAAATTATTTTCAGAAATGTTCAAAAATAGATTTTCAATAATATTTCAAGAGCTTAGAGTGTCATCCACAAACCAAACAGACTTTATAGGTTCTGGTACGAGGTGGAGGTGGAGGTGGAGGTTTTAGAACCCAACTCACACATAGTGAGAGCTTCTAGGTGGACATGATCCACCTTTTCACTACACACCATTTGATATACCAGATACTCAATTACACTCAGATGCTCATGCATTTCATATTGAAAAGTATTCAGTAGGCAAGGACATCTTGCTTGTTCCTCAAAATTTTAAGATTCATTCAACCAATGAGACATGTTCATCATAGCAGAATACAAGAACATCAGATCAAGTTCAGAAATAATATCTGTCAAGGAAACAATTCTGCATATCAAAAATTTTGCCTTCTAGAAGCAAGAATGAATTTCAGAATCAATTTGAACGCACATGATATTTCAGAATTTCAAGGTAAATTGATTTTCTTTAAAAGTCATGTTTCCACATTTCAATACCAATTGTTGCATATGATCAATCAATTCCACAGTTCAAAAATTTTGCCCTTTTGAAGCAAGAAGAGTTTTCAAATTCAATTTGAAAGCACATGCAAATCAACGGGCAAATTGATTTCATTCAAAACACAAGGTTCCTTATAAGCCAAATAATTCAATTTCTGAATTTTGGTACTAGGCGGAGAACATAGGTCCGAAGACCACCATCACGCTTAGTGGAAGTATCCAGTTGAACGTAGTCCAACCTTCTCTAACCACCATTTGATATACCAAATATTCATCCATTGAAGACATGTGTGGCTTGTGAAGAATTTAGAGCATAACATGAGAACACACCAAGATCTCATTCCAAAACATCAAGACCACCAAGTTTGACAATGAAAGAGCAAAGTTGGAGTTTTACCATATGAGTGTGCCTTGTTCCATTTTATTGGAACCCCTTTCATTCTTTATTTACCTCAAGGCACACCTTCATCACAACTGACTCATTTGTCAGATTTTGGGCACCCAAGCCTTCTTGGGTCCTTGGATATTAGAAGCATTTCTTCCAAAAATTTTCTTTGACATTTTCATTGCCACCTTGTCATCACTTTTCATGATCCTGCAATCCTCAATAACATGTCCACGGTTTGCACAATAAAGGCATTGAGGAGAAATAGTTTTACCAAAAGACTTTCTTTTTGGAGTAAAGGAGGTTTCAAATCCATTCCATCTTCTATTTTCAAAAGGTCTACATTTAACAAAATTAGACCTAGCATGCATTCTAGAAGCATGGAAATTTTCTGTTTTCAAAAACCAACATTCTTACATTACATGCCCGTACTTCCCACAATGAAAGTAACAAGGAGATGTGGGTCTACGGAATGACTTTCCATTGTTTGCATGAGTGTTTATGAACAAGTTTCTCTTATAGGATGAAGACCCTTGAGCATTGGAAGCATGTTCAGTTCTGAATTTTCTTTGAAACTTCAACTTAGCATTCATGACACGATAGTCATCAATTTTTTTGACAAAGCAATCATCCATGACATGGCCAAGTTTGTGACAATAGAAACAAGAAACATTTCTCTTTTCCTTGAAATCTCATCTTTCTGTTTTGAAAACTAATTTTTCATCGTGTGGCCTAACTTACCACAATGAAAGCAAGAACCATTTCTTTGTGATTTGAAAATATTTTTCTCTTTGCATGCAAATTTGTCATCCTCTTTCATGACAACACAATCATCCATCACATGACCAAACATATCACAATAGAAACATTCAACATTAGACTTTGATTTTTGAAATCTATTTGGCATGGTTGGTTTGACATTTTTCTTTTTCGTAAAATCATTTTCAAAAGTTTTCTTTTGAAAAATGGGAGGAGGAGCTTTGGAGGTGCTAGGAATGTCGGATGTATGAACAAAAGAGGTTATCATTTTGTGTTCAAAAGATTTTTTATTGACCGGGATGTATCCAAAACCCTCTTTTTGAAAGTTCACCTTGACACCTAGCATTTTGTCTAAGTTCTCCTTCCCTTTGACAAATCTAGACAAGTCAATTTTCAAATCATTTGTCTCTTTTTCATATGTAAGGATTTTCTCACTAAGCAAGCAATTCACAGATTCTAAGTTTTCATTCTCTTTCAAAATTTTCTTGTTTTCATCATTCATGGCATGGAGTTTTTCAGTTAAGTTTTCAAGAACTTTCTCAGTTTCAACAAACTTTGAAATCTTAACAAGCAATTGTTCATTCTTACATTTCAACAAGGAATTTTCTTTTTTAAACTTATCAAAGCATTTCAATCTTACCTCAAGTAAGGAATTCTGAATTAACATGGCACCATTTTTCTTTTTAAGATCTTCATTTTCATTCATGATACTTTTGCTATCGATTTCAGAATCAAGTAGCTTTTCAAACATTTTATCATCATCAGACAAAGAAGCTAGCTTGTTCTTAAGATATTCTTCATTTTTCTCAAGCATGGAGATTTTGGACATGAGGAATGTATTTTGCTCACGTAGCTCATCACACTCATTTTCAATTTGAAAAGATGTGTTAAGTTTTCTATCCATTTCAACATCTTCATTCAAACAAGAAATCTCTTCTGAAAATAATTCAACTTTTGATTCAAGAGATTCATTTTGTTCTTGCAGATGTTCAATTTTTGACTCCAAGATTTTACAGTTCTCACAGGAGGAATTAGCATGCCCACTCTCATTAATCTTCCTTTTCAAGGTTTTATTTTCAGATTTGAGTTTCTTGCATTTATCATACAGCGTAGCATATGCCATTTGCCATTCCTCAATAGAGAGTTCTTCGGATTCAGAATTTACCTCATCATATTTTTCTTTATTGAGTTGATCATCATTGTCGGCCATGAGATAATTTTGTCCTTCCATCTCTTGAGCTTTGATCAACTGATCCATAATCTCCTTTGCCGTTCCACAAGAAGAAACAAATGGAAACATATGAGTATCAATAGCACTTTTCAATAAACTTAAGACAATGATATTTTCATGGTTCTTCAATTTATCTTGACTAGACCACTTGGTCTCATCTAGAGGCAATATGTGAGTACCATCATAAATCAACATCCAAAGGTTAGGATTAATTGAATTGATCAGTCCACACATTTTACCTATCCATGAACTAATATCAGAACCATTAAGAATAGGAAGACAATTCATCGACATGTGCTCAACAGAAAAATTCATGATTGTAGAATGCACTAGGATCACTCTGTAGATCGTGAGATCTAAGGATAGCAGAGCCTCACTCTGATACCAATTGTTGGGTCCCGTAGTGCAAGAACATGGATCTAGAGGGGGGGTGAATAGATCCTACTACTATAGACTATGACCGATTAAAAACATAAACTAGCGCACAGCGGAATTAACAAGATTGATAAGATTGAGGAATTTAATATAAACAGATTTAAACTTAATTCACTCAATCTCACCGAGCTCACATGATTGTAAAACTGATAAGATAGCGAAGCACACAATCACAAAGATCAAACCACAAGACACGGGGATTTTTAAGGTGGTTCGGGACCACGACGGGCTCCCTACGTCCACCCCTCACCAAACCCAGTGAGGCTTCACTCGGGGATAAATCCCCAAACGGAGACGACGCTCCAAACACACACGGGACGACGCCCGCACACACACGGGGACACGCCCCAACACACACACAGATGGAGACGAAGTCTCCCACATGATCCGACGACTGGATCACAAACACATACACGATCTGACGATCGGATCACAACACACACACGATCCGACGACCGGTTCACAACACACACGATTCGACGACCGGATCACAACACACACACACACGCTGCAACAACCGCAGCACAATGACACAAACCCGATCGCACGTAGGCGATCAAACACGACCATATACACAAACGGTCACACACACAAATATCTCTAATGTTCAGAAAATGAACACAAATATTCAAGCATGCTCAAACCCAAAGTATAGATCATAGAACACATCACAAAGAACTGATAGAAGACATAGAAGTGATCCCCCTTTGTTCTTCAAGTCCGGTTGATGATGTTCTTTGAACCACGAGTTGGAGGGAAGTCGGATGAAGATGATTCTTACGTCCTCTTGATCCTCTCTTCGATCCGCTCCTTTTCTTCTTCTTCCACGAGCTCTAGATCTTCACGCAAGTAGATGATTTCCTCCTTGCAAGAGCTCCACCACGTTATCCTCTTTTTCTTCACCTATACGAAAGAGCAAATGAGCATTAGGGTTAATCACATCCCAAATTCGTAACTCTTATATAAGCAACTTAAGGGGTGGGGAAAAGACTCATAAAACCGTCCTAATACATGTTAAAAACACCTTAATAACAATAGAAACTAATAGGGGGTAGTATGGTAATGTTTGAAAGGGTTTTCAAAGGGTTTTAAACACTTTCAGAAGTCACGTTCCGGAAGGGGTCGACCCTTGGGTCGACCCTCAGCATCCAGGGTGTTACCGGGGCCAAAAATCAGAAGAAACCTACAGGGGTCGACCCTTGGGGTCGACCCTTGGCAGTGGGTCGACCCCAGAGTCGACCCATGCAGGTGGCTGGGCACCGAAAAAATAGCTCTGCGCGCTTCGGCGGCAGGAATTAATTCTCCTAGCTCCGAACTCCGATCGAGGCGAGACTGGAGGCGTTGGAAAGAGGACTCCCAGAGCTACAACATAAAATTTTTAGGGGGGAGATCCAATGGTCGGATTGAAAATGGTGAGGACTGTAAGACAGTTTGAGTTTGAAAAATAACTAAAACCTCCATCAAACCAAAGGGAAACAATTGATTAAATGTTACCATAATCTCATGAAGATCAACAATAATTTTGCATCCTGAAAAATATGATAAACCAAGAGGTTAGTTGAGAATCAAAATATATGAGTTATGCATTAACACTATGAACATGTTCATAATGAAATACATCATTGAACCTATTCAAATATGTGTTTTGCTTCTCAAATCACTTAGCAAAAATATCTTTGACCAAATGACAATGTTTTGAAATGATAAGCATGAATCTATCATTCAATCAAATATAATAACATGGAAGCTCAACCATTCAATCACATTCTTGAATCAACCAAATCTTCAACATCAAGATGCTTCATTACACAAGTGTTAACAATCATGCCAAATGCAAAGCATACATAATATCATAGAATCACATTCATTCAAATGGCATTCTTGTTGACAAAGATTAATATTCATGAAGCCTTATTTTCACGAGGAACATTGTCTTCACATGCATCTCACACATCAGTAAATACCAATCATTCATGCAAGGCATGAGCAATATTGAACCAAATCTCATGAAGTCTTGTACGAATATTTCAAGCACAATACAAGCTTAAAAGCTTCAAGTAGAAAATGCATGAACCACATTCATGTCATTAGCAACTTAGAAGATCACATCCATCAAATTTCAAGTTACAAGGTTGAGGTTATTTCAAGCCCAAAAATCTTACGAGGAAAGCGCATGAAAATACCCAACCAAGATTGTGAAAAGCTATTTGATGGAATGCATGAAATATAGAAGAGTCATCACAATGTAGTGAGTTAGTCAACTCCCTTTTTCAATAAGATCTTCATTGATGCACTCCTTTGAGTTCCAAACATAAATCATGGATTTTGATCCTGCAAATCAAAATATTCAAAGCATGAGACCATTAAATACAAAGCATTCATATAACTTTCAAACATGAACAGAGTTAACTCCCTTTTTCATTGATGGACTCCTTAAGATTCCAAGTATGAGCCATGAAGTTGTATTCCTGCAAACCAGCATAAATATAACGTTAGTTCCTTAAACATCAAGTGTAACTCCATCTTTCAACACATCAAATCAAGATATGAAACATGTTGTTCAATGAAACATTACTAAATGAAACACATAAACACACAAGCACAATCGTTTTGATATCATCAAAACCAAACACGAACTAGGGGTGCAACAGTTCAATTCTTCTCTGATTCTTTGCTATTCACTTTTGATGTCAAATGCATGGATGAGCATCTGAGTTGTTTTTAAGTGGGATGAAGCTTGAGTGTCTCTTAATTTACTCAGAATGTATCCTACTTGATTACTCACTTCCAGTAATGACTCTAAGAAGCCATGTAGTTTTTCATCCGTTCTATACTTATCATATGCAAAATTTTCCCACTAGCAGTTCGCTGTTTGTTCATATTGATCATTCTGACATCAATCCTCTCTACAGCCATATTCAAATGCATAAAGGAAGCATTCATAATTCTGAATTGATTCAGCAAAAGATTTACCAATGATGGATGAACATTTGCAGGATGTTGAGAAGAACTTGGTCCTGCTGAACTTGAAGCCTGAAATTCTGGTGGGATTTGAAGTTCCTCAGAAGATAAGGGTGACTGAATTCTAAATGTTATCATAGGTCCATGATAAGGTCCATGATATGTGGTAGGACCTAGATAGTCTTCTTGTATCACTTCAGCCTCAACCCTTTACTGTTCTTGTGGTTCTTCCAGCCCTTGTTCCTCTTGGTTATGATCAACATGTGGCTACTGCTCCTGTAGGCCTTCTTGCTCATTCATTTCCATCTGCTCATTCTGCTGCTCTGATTGCATTTCAAACTACTGCTACTGCTGCTCTATCTGTTCAATGAGCTGATCAATATGTTGATCTAGTTGTTGCATTACTTGATCATCTGAAATAAATTGCTGTTCTAACTCATGAAGTTCTTGTCCTAGTTGTGCCTCTCTTTCCAACTCTTCCCTTTCTTCTTCCTGCTGTTGCTACTCTTCCTGCAGCTCTTGAAGAGGTTCTTCCTGAACTTGTTTTGTTACCTGTTCTGATTGTTCTTGCAGGTTCTCATCATGCATTACTTCATCACCCTACTCATCTATATGCTCTGCCACTTCCTACTCAGCTATTTGTGGCTGCTGCTCCCCTTAACTTTGTGTTTCCTATTGAAGTAGTTCCACTTGCTCTATATCTTGTTGTTGATGCTTCTGTTCCGATTCTGGGTGTTGTTCTTCTTCCACTGGTTGGACATGTTGCTCTGCCATTTGCTATTCAGGCTGATCTGCTGGCTTTTGATCTTGGACTTGTGGACGCACTAAAATTCAGAAAGAATCGATTCGTTCGTTGATCGGGTTGATTCGTCTATTTAGTGCGAGGGCATGCCAGTCACAAAGTGACGATTTATTCGGGCTTCACGGAAGCCCATGGTGCGCTCGATCTAACTAGTCATACGATTGTGTGGTTCGGGTCGGGACGAAAACCCGCCGTGCCATAAAGGCCACGACGTTATTTACATCCCCCATACGGGGGAACACCATAGATTGATTGCCGGGAATAAGGGCCCTACGGCCAGAGATTCATGGTAACAAAGCGAGAACAACGATCTCGGATCACGTTTAAACAAACCCACGTTGGGACGTAAAATGTTCATATATACGTATATGTTGGTCACTCACGGACCATTTCGTGCTCGGACGGAAGTCCGCATTTGTAGCATCGAAGATGATGATAAAACCGTACGGATGTCTGCCGTAGGTACGGCAAGTTTAATGCGGATGCGAGATCGGATCCCGGAAGAAGTGGGTCAAGCTGATGAATTATCGGCCCAAGAGGTGCCCAGATCATGACCATGTCGGGGATTCTGAGGTCCACATCCGATACCAAGGGGCATCATTACTTTTCTCTTCATGCATAGTCCGGGGGAGAGGGTTGTTAAGTGTGAAACCCGAACTCGCCAACGTGCGCCCTCGCACGCGGATCGACCTGCGCGGTCAGGTCTCGGAGGTAATCTTTGATTATTGGCTTCATATTCCTTTCATTTGTTTTATCCATTAGCTTAAAGTCTTTTCTCTTGTTGGTTAATCATTCTTTCTCTTTTCGGCACGCCGGTTTAAGGAGTCACCAAGAGAAGATAGGGCGCGCCGGTTAAATGAAAAGTGGGATGCGCGCTGGTTTAAGGAAGCCAAGGGGTGTGCCGGATAAGGGGATGCCAAGGGGCGCGCCGGTTAATGGCCAATGAATAGTATGGCGTGCCGGTATAAGCACAATGGGGGCGCGCGCAAGTTATGGCAAAGAAGGGGAGGCGCGCCGATTTTGGGCTCCAAATAGGAATCGGGGTGCACTATTTATTCCAATATTCCGAGAGTGGTTTTGAGTGTGGCGTTAAATCGGCGCGGGGGGTGAGCGCTCCGGATTAGCCCGCGCCGGATTAGAGGCGCGCCGGGTTAAGCTCTGTGGGTTTTATTTCATTCTGTTTGATTCTTTTTGCTTCTGTTCTTGTTTCTTCCACTTGCAGATTGATCAAATGGATAGATTTTTTGTTCAATTGATGCTTTAAATCAATAGAGTGCTTCTTATCATTTGTTGAGGTGAATGAGTACGTGTATTTTGATGTCTTACTTGAAGGGTTTATTATGCAGGAACTCAGAGATTTAGCTTGATTCAGAGGCTTAGTTTGTTCGTTTGTTCTTACGTGTCGTATGTTCTTACGTGTTCTTCGTCTGGTAAAATTTGGGCAGCATCTCCCCCGGACTGAAGCTTGCCAGAGAAAAATGGGGAACACCAAACGGATTGCTCCGGGGTGAACCTCAAAACTCGGAGTTAGGCCTCCGTTAACCCATAAGTGCGTGTGGAGACTCGAGGACCAGCCTTCAAGAGTTTCCGTAGCTTACAGGTGGTGATTTTTTGGAAGTTCCACAGGGACGGATGTATGCCATAAAAGGCTATGAGTCTGCATCCCTTCGATGGGTTCCCCTGAAGGTAGTGCCACAGAGAGGCAGGCCTCCGAGGTTCCTGGATGATAAGAAAACCGAGAGAAAGGGGAGGAGCTCAGAGCAGTAGAATGCTACACATGTTCACCAAAAATCATTCCTTTTATTCATCCGCAAGGGAAAGGGGAAAAAGAGATACAGGAGGGGATCTACCTCGGAGCAAAGGAAGAACACAGAGGAGGGGAAGGACTTGAAACTCATGCGGGGGGAGAGGAACATAGCACAAGCTCTACCCCCTCCCCAGGGCTCACCTCTCTTCTCTCACAGACCCTCCCTTCTTCTTTACCTTTCTGGCGTCGGGGGACGAAGCTCTCCTTCTCTTCGGGTGGCCTCCTATGATCAATCGCTCCCCGGGGGTTCCAGCCTTATTTTCCGTGGAACAGGCTCCCCCCATATATATATAGGGCGGGTTGCATTTTCTACGAAGAATGGCCAGTGGGGGGAGGGTTCCCGCCACCTCTGCCTCATTCGCATCAGCGTCGAGAGTCGACTCGTCACGCGGGCTGCTGCTAGTTCGAGCCGTACCATGTCATTCGTCCGAGGACGGGATGTTCGCAGGTCTGTCGGGAGATCTGCTGTTGCTGCCACCGTCACTACTGGCCTCTGCTGCTACCACCGTTGCGCTGTCGAGTTAGGTTGTGCAAAACTCCGTGGTCTTTAAATGGCTTTGGGATGGGCATTGAATGCACTGTTCTTCTCCTCTCTAGACTTCGCGTGAGATTCATCAGGAAACAGAGCACCGGAGTATGGATGGGATGGCCAACACAGAGTTGTGCGCGCCGGATTAGCAACACACAAGGGGGGCGCGCTGTAATACCCCAGATTTCTTGGATCCTTGTTCGTGGGTATTGGATCTGATTTCACGGAGTGTTTGACTCTGTTGTGTCCAAAATTTCGTTTCGGACATCTTTCGTGTTCGGATTGGCGCGATCCGGAGTTGTTTCGGAGACCCGGAAGCGCTCCGCGGCTTTTCCGCGTGTGTTTTCCGATTCTCGGTGTGTGTTTCGGTAACTCCTTCGGAACCTCGTTGCGGGTGAACCGGGCTGTTCACCTAGGCGAGTGTGGTGCCGTTGCGATCAATGCGTTTCGAGGATCGCGAGGGTGTGATTTTCTATTTTTTGGGATTTTTTTGAAATTCTGGATTTTCCTATATAAACCCCTCACTCTCTCCCTTCTCACGCTCTCTCTGCTCTCCCTCTCTTCTCCGGCGGCCGACGGAGGCGGATGGGGGCGAGGTGGCGAGGCCCGTGGGATGAGCGACGGCAAAGACGGGTCGAGGAACGAGACGGTGGAGCGTGGGCGAGGTGGGGACGGCGCGGGTTTGGTACGGGTGAGGATGGATGAGGATCCAGGCGGTGGAGAAGCGGTGAAGCTCGGCCGTGGGTTCGTGAAACGGCGAGGCTTTAACGGCATTTTCTTCGTGGGTCGGCGTCCACGGTGTGCGAAATCTTCGGTGGAGGTAGGGAGATGGACCCCCAGCTCGTGCGCTTCATTTCCCATGAGTTTTGTAGGCCATGGTGAGCCGAGCGGGTCGTTTGAGGCGTTTTTGGGGAAAAACATGTTTTGGGGAGTGATCGCCCGATCTGGCGTTTCTTTGCATTTTAGGCCGATCCGAGGCCATAGATGCATGCTAGGGACTACTAGGGAGCTTCCCCCATATTTTTCCCCTCATCCGTGGATGTTTGGGGGAATGGCGTGGATTTTTGGGCGTTTTCCCGCCGTTCTCGACTTTCCGAAATGGTCGCGGTCTACCAGTAACCGCTTTCATTGGTCGCGGTCCTGGGAGAACCGCGTTTGCCCAAGAGCGCCGGCAAGCATCGCGGACGTGCGATAGAGCATTTTCATCTAGTCGCGGTCGTGACCCGACCGTGACTGTGTGGTCGCGGTCCTTGGGCGACCGCTACCATCGGGTTTGCGCGTGGCTAGTTGCGGTCGTGAGGTGACCGTGACTACGTTGTCACGGTCCTCGGTCGACCACTACTGTGTGGTCGCGGTCCCCAGTCGACCGCGACAGTAGTCGCGGTCCCCAGGTGACCGTGACTACGTTGCGGTTCCCGTTTGCATTGTTTTGACCTCCGGTCGACCTGGTTGTGACCCAGTGGTTGACTTTAGGTCTTGTGAGTGTCCCGAACACCATGTGGAGTTCCGTGACCGTGTCTTTGGGTGTCCGGAGATTCCGTGTTACTTTGATTAGCGTGCCCATAGGTGTGATGGATCCGGGTGACCTCACGTGTTCCGGGCTTTCGTGTTATGCTCAATCGAGTCACCGTGTATCGGTGTGTGTGCGGTGGGGTCTCCCCCGCATGTCGTGGGTTTCTTTGGAAGGCGATTCCCATGTGGGCCACATGTTTGGCCTTGGACTGTGAGTCCAGTTATCCGGCCTGGGGCTGGAGGTTTCCCGCTGCCCTGGGATGGGAGATCGACATGGCGGCTTGTGTGATGCCTTGGGAATCGTGCTTCTGTGTTTTCCGTGTGGCCCGTGTGGGTGGCTTTAGTCCTTTGCATTTCCTTCCCGAGGGAGTGGTCTTGGCGGCTCGTGAGTTATCTCGGTACTCGTGCCACCATGGTTTTAGACCTAGAGATTGGACTAGATTGATGGCCTTGTGCTGTTGCGTACAACGGTCTTGACCCCGAGTCTTGTGACTCAAGGACCGTTGGGTGTAGTGCGTCTAGAGGACTGTCCAGAGCCCAGTGGCTTAGTGCCACTTGAGTTTTCTCGACTCTCGCGCAGGCTACGTGCGTGGCCGTGGACTGCGAGTCCTGTTTCTTCTCCGACTGTGGTCACCGTGCGACAGGGCCGGTACGTGGGGTGGTCCCCGTACGTCGTCAGGTTCGGACGTTGTTTTTCGTTGACTTGAGAGTCTACTCTCTCAGTGACACTCCACTAGTCGTAGCCCACCAGTACGCGTGTGCTGGTCTCACCTAGGAGTAGGTGTACGGGCTTACCCTGAGGACGGTTTTAGACTGGTTTCCGTCGGGCCCCTCGTCTAATTAGAGTCCAGTGCCAGGGGAAAACCGGTCAGAGGACCAGACCTAGGGCGCATGGTCTGTGTGTTCACATGTGGTTGGGGACAGTGGACGCACGTCGACGGCCGTGACCCCAGCTAGTCACTTGTTTATGGTTACTTGTATGGTGTTCGTGCCTTTGGTAAGCGCTATCACGTCAGGCACTTCACCTGCGGTGCTGTGTAAGACGTCAGGGGACGCTACCGACTGTGCTTCTAGTGGGAGGTACTCCTGTTGAGTATGGAGTGACAGACTGTTAGTTTTCGTGACTTCGACCTTCGGGTTTTCGGTCGTGTTGACCGTTGAGTTCGGTTGTTTCGCCGTGGCGCGTGTGTTGGTTTTCGTGCCGTGAGACTAGTGCTAGTGGCTTTACCGAGGTTGCGTCTTGTTGTGCGGTATTCGCGATCGGATGGTCGGGGTTGCACCTTGGACAGTGTGTCCAGGTCGGCTGTGTCTGGGGGACAGGCCTCTACGGCATGGTTGCCGTGGGTTTTTACTTCGGTAAGCGGTACTAGTGTAGTTCGGTAGCCTCGACTGTGAGTTCGGGGTGTGTTTTTGGTACAGTAGGAGTAGCTGTAGTGCCGAGTTTCGACCGGCCACCGGGTTTATTGTTCCTGCTATTGCGGTTGCTCTTGTAGCCTTCCTTTCCGCTACCGCCGTTGTTTCCGGCTGGGGTTCCGCGGGATCCCTGCTGAGTCTCTATTTTGGAGACTCATTCTCTGCTTTTCAGGTGTGGCGGTTCTTCCTCGAGGTTCGAGGGAGCGGAGCGGAGGTTCTTAGTTGCCAGCTTGCCGGGTCGAGTGTTCACTTGGCATGTGGTACGCTTTACTGCTTTAGACGGTACTTTCTGTTGGACTGGACTCTGTTATACCTGTAGTTGTTTATTTATTTCTATTAATTGTTGGATTGTCCTACTTTATTTCCGATTTCTTTGTGCCTCCACACTACTTTTAGCCCTTCCAAGCCCTCCCGGCTCGTGGGCGGCGGTGCGAGTCTCGGGTTATCGGGCCTTCCCGGTAATCAGATTCTCGGGTCGTTACAGCTGGTATCAGAGCGGTGGTTGTGGACGTACATAGGAATTCAAAATATTACGGTGATCAGAGTCCATAAGGTCCAGTACAGTCGGCAGCTGGCTTAGGGTTTTGTGTTCGCTTTCCGCCTAGTTTCTCGCTTGAGAGCTTGAGTGTGCTGTGCGGCGCTATGAAGGTGGTTGTTGTCCACGACTTACGTGGCAGCATGGGGTCTAAGGATCGAGGTTGAGAGTCTTCTCCCTCATCGGTGGTGGCCCTGGTTGTGCTGCATTGGGCAGAGGTTGCTGGCAGGCACGAGCTCACGACGCTGCGTTCGCGGAATCTGCGACGTGGCCAGGTGGCTGGAAAGGATTTTCATGGTTAAGTGGCCGTGAGCGTGCTCTGAGGGAGCTGCTGTCGGTTTTGGCCACTCCAGCTTGAGGTTTGTCCAGCCCCTGAGGTGTTCTGATCGAGAAGTGTGCTCGGGTGAGCGGAGGATCTTCTCGGTGAGCTATTGTTTCATCGAGCCTGATGTCCTTGTCGTGCTTTGTGGTGTCAGAAATGACGTGTCGGTCCCGATTCTTTTATGGATTTCGAGGCAGAATGGGGCTGTGGTGTCCCAGTAAGTCTTGCTCCTGTGCTCTTGTGTGTGATTGGGTTGTGTTTGCCCTGGAGTTGGCTTGAGATGTGAAGGCTCCACGGCGAGTTCGGGACTAGAGGATGAGCGTGACGGTTGTCGATTGTGGCTCGTGTTGCGGCTCTTGGTGTGGTGTGTTGCAATTCAGGGAATTGCAGCGGTGGTGCATCAAGAGATGCGGTGATTGTGGTCCGACATGACACTCGTCAAGTGTGTCGGAGGCGCTGACCTGATGGAAGCGATGGTTTTCCTTGGTGCTGGATGGTGCTGTTTCCAGCATGCGCGAGGTTTGAGGTTAGGTCGAGCGTGGAGTTCTTCCGTTGGTCGGAAGTGCGCTTGCTTTTCCTTTGGTTGGAGAGATTGTATTTGGCTAAGATTGCTGTCTTGCATTGTGTGTGATCGGATTGGTTGGCCTTGTGTGCCATGAAGTCTGTGCGAGACGTGCTCCTTGTCTTGGCAAGGTGGTTGCCTGTGAGAAGTTGTGCCCGTTCCCTTGTCGTGTAAGGGTGCTGGCACTGTTCTGGAAGGACGAGTGCCGGTTGGGCGGTGTTTCTGAGAATTTGTGGCTGTGCGCGTGGATCAGAGTGCGCAGCGGAAGCGTGGTGGGCTTGTGACCCACTGGTTCAGGATCGTAGCATTGGTTGCTACGGGTGGATTCCTGAGTTTGCGTTGAGCATTGGAGGATTGGTTCCTCGGTGTGAGACGTGTTGTTGCCGTGCCGTTACTCGAGGCATTCTGGTTCTTGGTACTGGCAGGATGGAGTGTTGGGGAATGTGCTGGCTAGTGCGCCGCATGAGTACCCTGTTCCTGTGATGGAAGCCATGTCAGGCGTCGGTGTTGGACCTGGATGAGGTTGTTGAGGACGTCGCCTGACGGAGGTTGAGGACTTATTGGTCAGAGTCAGTGGATTGGTGCCCGACTTGTGTTCCCAGTCGTGTCCTCGAATGAGATCATTTTTTGGAGAAGTGATCTCTGGCAGGCTGTGGGTTCCTGTTGGTAGCTGCGAGTGGCTGGTAAGGTTAGTCTCGTAGCCAACCGCGGTGAGATGTTTGTTGCTTTGGGGACCCGTGAGCACTGTTCAGGTGGTGTCCCGTGGCTCTGTGGTAAGGGCGGAATCGGGATTGGCAGGTGTCCACTTGAGGTTGATCGAAGGATTTGATGAGACCAGATGGAAGAGTGACGCCTGTGGGCGGAGGCCTTTTTATTTGATTGGCGTCGGTTTGGTGGTCCTTGATAGGACGTTGGTGTCACAATGGTTATCCCTGGTTTGGTGACTAGCATGGGATGGTTCCCCTGTAAGTCTGAGTCAAGTGAGGTGATGACTGAAGACACCAGGATCTTGTCATTTGGTTTCATCGTGCTCCCCGACAGGGTCGAGTTGGTGTGATGATCGAGATCGGATGCGGAATCCGAGAGGAGTGTGGCTCGAGTTGTGGTAATTATCTGTGTGTGAGTCAGCGGATGACCTGCTGTGGGGCTGGATCTTGCCTGTTGGGCCGGTGGAGGTTTCCCGTTGACGTGTATCTGGCGACCAATGGATGGTCTTTTCACAGACAGAAGATGCTGGTTGTCGGAACTCGAGCGTGGCGAGAGCCGTGTGCCAGCGAGACCTTTGGTGGTCGTTTCTGTGATGTGCCTTCCAGACGGGATCTCGGCTTTGTCGATGTTTATCTTCTGACAAGAGTTGGCATGGTGTTATGTCCGGCTTTCGGCTTGCCATGTGTGAGATGTTTCTTGGTGTTGACCCGATGTCCTGGTTGCGGTCTGCTGAGAGGACTGCATGAGCTGGTGGAGGCTCTATTTTGGTTGCTCCCTTGAGGAGGGTGTGGGACCTGTCAGCTGGCTGCGAAGCAGATGTGCGATTTGTCTGCTGACCATTGGATGGATCAGTAGCTATTTCTCGTGTCGAGGGTTGTGATTCCTCGGTGAGCGAGATTGTGGCTGAGGTGCCATGGTGGATTCTCACGTTGTCTGAGGTGATGCCGGACTGTGTCCTTTGGTATATGCCTGCTCTGTTGGCGAGTGTGCTCGGCTCGAGGAGCGAGGTGTTACTTGTGATTATAAGTCTGGCTGTGTCCCTCAGGACCGGTGTTATCGTGTCAATCAAGGTTTTCTGTACTAGGGCTCTGACAGCGTGTCAGTTGATTCAATGTTCTTCCCCTGTGACTTCGTGCTAGGTCCTGAATTTCGAGGATGAAATTCCTTTAAGGGGGGAGGGCTGTAATGCCCCAGATTTTTCGGATCCTTGTTCGTGGGTCTCGGATCTGATTTCACGGAGTGTCCGACTCCGTTGTATCTGAAATTTCATTTCGGACATCTTTCGTGTTCGGATTGGCACGATCCGGAGTTGTTTCTAAGGCCTGGAAGCGCTCCGCGACTTTTCCGCAGGTGTTACCCGATTCCCGGTGTGTGTTTCGGTAATTCCTTTGGAACCTCGTTGCGGGTGAACCGGGCCGTTCACCTAGGCGAGTGTGGTGCCGTTGCGATCGGTGCGTTCCGAGGATCGCGAGGGTGTGATTTTCTATTTTTTAGGATTTTTCTAAAATTTTGGATTTTTCTATAAAAACCCATCACTCTCTCCCTTCTCACGCTCTCTCTTCTCTCCCTCTCTTCTCCGGCGGTCGACGGAGGCGGATGGGGGCAAGGTGGCGAGGCCCGTGGGATGAGGGACGGCGAGGACGGGTCGAGGAATGAGACGGTAGAGCGTGGGCGAGGTGGGGACAGCGCGGGCGAGGTACGAGTGAGGATGGATGAGGATCGAGGCGGTGGAGGCGCGGTGAAGCTCGGCCGTGGGTTCGTGAAACAGCGAGGCTTTAACGGCGTTTTCTTCGTGGATCGGCGTCCACGGTGCGCGAAATCTTCGGTGGAGGTAGGGAGATGGACCCCCAGCTCGTGCACTTCATTTCCCGCGTGTTTTGTAGGCCGTGGTGAGCTGAGCGGGTCGTTTGGGGCGTTTTTGGAGAAAACCATGTTTTGGGGAGTGATCGCCCGATCTGGCGTTTCTTTGCGTTTTAGGCCGATCCGAGGCCATAGATGCATGCTAGGGACTACTGGGGAGCTTCCCCCATGTTTTCCCCCTCATCCGTGGATGTTTGGGGGCGTGGCGTGGATGTTTGGGTGTTTTCCCACCGTTCTCGGCTTTCCGAAATGGTCACGGTCTACCAATAGCCGCTTTCATTGGCCGCGGTCCTGGGAGAACCGCGTTTGCCCAAGAGCGCCGGCAAGCGTCGTGGATGTGCGATAGACCATTTTCATCTAGTCGCGGTCGTGACCCGACCGTGACTGTGTGGTCGCGGTCCTTGGGCGACCGCTACCATTGGGTTTGCGCGTGGCTAGTTGCGGTCGTGAGGTGACCGTGACTGCGTAGTCGCGGTCCTCGGTCGACCACTACTGTGTGGTCGCGGTCCCCAGTCGACCGTGACTGTAGTCGAGGTCCCCAGGTGACTGTGACTACGTTGCGGTTCCCGTTTGCGTTGTTTTGACCTCCTGTTGACCCGATTGTGACCCAGTGGTTGACTTTAGGTCTTGTGAGTGTCCCGGACACCATGTGGAGTTCCGTGACCGTGTCTTTGGGTGTCTGGAGATTCCGTGTTACCTTGATTAGCGTGCCCATAGGTGTGGTGGGTCCGGGTGACCTCACGTGTTCCGAGCTTTCGTGTTACGCTCGATCGAGTCACCGTGTATCGGTGTGTGTGCGGTGGGGTCTCCCCCGCATGTCGTGGGTTTCTTTGGAAGGCGATTCCCGTGTGGGCCATGTGTTTGGCCTTGGACTGTGAGTCCAGTAATCCGGCCTAGGGCTGGAGGTTTCCCGCTGCCCTGGGATGGGAGATCGACATGGCGGCTTGTGTGATGCATTGGGAATCGTGCTTCTGTGTTTTCCGTGTGGCCCGTGTGGGTGGCTTTAGTCCTTTGCGTTCCCTTCCCGAGGGAGTGGCCTTGGCGGCTCGTGAGTTGTCTCGGTACTCGTGCTACCGTGGTTTTAGACCTAGAGATTGTACTAGATTGATGGCCTTGTGCTGTTGCGTACAACGGTCTTGACCCCGAGTCTTGTGACTCAAGGACCGTTGAGTGTAGTGCGTCTAGAGGACTGTCCAGAGCCCAGTGGCTCAGTGCCACTTGAGTTTTCTCGACTCTCGCGCAGGGTGCGTGCGTGGCCGTGGACTGCGAGTCCTGTTTCTTCTCCGACTGTGGTCACCGTGCGACGGGGGCGGTACGTGGGGTGGTCCCCATACGTCGTCGGGTTCGGACGTTGTTTTTCGTTGACTTGAGAGTCTACTCTCTGAGTGACACTCCACTAGTCGTAGCCCACCAGTACGTGTGTGTTGGTCTCACCTGGGAGTAGGTGTACGGGCTTACCCTGAGGACGGTTTTAGACTGGTTTCTGTCGGGCCCCTTGTCTAATCAGAGTCTAGTGCTTGGGGAAAACCGGTCAGAGGACCAGACCTAGGGCGCATGGTCTGTGTGTGCACACGTGGTTAGGGACAGTGGATGCACGTCGACGGGCGTGACCCCAGCTAGTCACTTGTTTGTTGTTACTTGTACGGTGTTCGTGCCTTTGGTAGGCGCTACCACATCAGGCAGTTCACCTGCGGTGCGGTGTAAGACGTCAGGGGACGCTACCGACTGTGCTTCTAGTGGGAGGTACTCCTGTCGAATACGGAGTGACAGACTGTTAGTTTTCGTGACTTCGACCTTCGGGTTTTCGGTCGTGTTGACCGTTGAGTTCGGTTGTTTCGCTATTCACGTAGTACCTATGTGACTTCATGCAAGTACATGCATCGACCTTATGTTCAACGTAGTATAGGGATGCAGCGACCTGACAGGATGCAGAGATATACATGGACTGACCTAACAGACTTAAAATGAGAGTGTGCACTGACCTGTCAGACTTAAGCCTAAAATATGTATTGACCTTACAGACATAATGCAGAAGTGTGCATTGATCAGATGTGAAGAAAGTGTGAATGTGCATCGACCTTATCTAACTAAGACGCGAACATGCATCGACCTTATCTAACTAAGATGCGAACATGCATCAACCTGAGTTTTGACACTTAGAAAAATAAATGGCTTGTTCAATATGAAGGGCTCTTATGCAGTCCAGTCTCAGCATGATTCATAGTGTGTCATCATTAAGACCAGGTTTCCAACAGTACTAACAGGTCCGAGGGAAGCTTCACCGACGCAGCGTGTCCACCGGGTGCGCACGCTCCCGGCTCGGGCTCGTCTCCGACCGGTGCCGGCCTCTTCAAGCTTAGAGAGGTACGTGGTTGACCACTTGCTCTCTTGTGGCTTGTTCCCTCGTATTCCCTTTGAGCTCGTGCTGACGGTGAGAGAGAGCCCGATCTCGACCCTCGTTACACGTGAGTTTGCTGCCACCCGAGAGAGCGAACCCCAATGTGCCCTCGGGCGTGAGGTCTGCCTCGGATGAATCCAAGTGATCCCACCCCTTCAGGTTGGCCGTCCACCGACCCACCTCATGAGTTCTGACCACGTAGATAGCTTGTGGGCCAAATCCCATCTTCCTCATCGCCGGGTTACACCCGAATTCTGAGTGCGCCGCGTGTCTGTACGCCATGTCCAGCCCTGCCTGTTCGGCCTTGATTGCTGTCCACTAGGTCCTAGCTTCCGACAGGGTTCCATCCCATGTCAAATTCGGTATCAGAGCAAGTCCTCCGATTTGTTCCATCCAAATCGGGATCCTAGGTGTCTCATTAATCTATTTACCCCTTATAAATTTCTAATAAATTCCAAAAAATTCTATAAATAATACAGAAATTTTTATATAAATTCTGGGGCACTACACCCTCACCCACTTAGAAGAATTTGATCCCCAAATTCAATACAAGGATTATGGTGAGTGTACTTACAGTTAAAATAATTTTGGGAATCTTCTCCGCATGGCTGCTTCGGTTTCCTATGTTGCTTCATATGGCCATATTTTCTTCCATTGAATCTTGACCATAGGAATAACTTTATTTCTTAGTTGACGCACTTCCCGTTCCAAAATCTTTATTGGCGTTTGCTCGTACGTCATATTCTTCTGAATCTCTAGATTGTCATAAGTGATAATATTGTCAGGATCATATACATCCTTCTTCAGCATAGAGACGTGAAATACGTCATGAACTCCTGCTAATTATCGAGGTAAAGTAAGTTTGTAGGCCACTTCACCGACCCTTTCAAGAATTTCAAACGGGCCAATGAACCTTGGAGTTAGCTTGCCCTTAATGCCAAATCTTCGAATACCACGACCTGGAGAAACCTTGAGACACACATGGTCTCCTACTTGAAATTCCAAGTCGCGTCTTCGATTATCAGCATAAGATTTTTACCTATTTTGCGCCATCTTTATTCTCTCTTGAATGAGCTTGATCTTTTCTATAGAATCTCTGATAATATCGGGGCCTAGGAATTGTCTTTCCCCTATTTCATTCCAACATATTGGTGATCGACAACTTTTTCCATATAGAGCTTCAAAAGGTGCCATTTGTATGCTGGCCTCATAACTGTTGTTATATGCAAATTCTACTAGAGGAAAGTGATCATGCCAACTACCTCCAAAATCAATAACACAAGCCCTAAGTATGTCTTCTACCACTTGATTCGTTCTTTCTGTCTAACCATCAGTTTGTGGATGAAAGGCTGTGCTGAAATTCAATCTATTCCCTAGTGACTATTGTAGACCCTTCCAAAACTGTGATGTGAATCGATGATCTCTATCAGATATAATAGTGACTGGGACACCATGTAAGTTAACAATTTCTCTTATGTATAATGCTGCTAGGATATCCACAAACCATCGACTTTTGATTGGTATGAAATGTACAGATTTAGTTAATTGATCTATGATTACCCATATACCATCGCGTCCACCTCTTACCTTAGGTAACCCCATAATGAAATCCATCCCTATACTCTCCCACTTCCATTTGGGAATATTCAAGGGATGTAGTTTTCTCGCGGGTCTAAAATGCTCTGCCTTTACTTGTTGTCAAGTGAGACAGCGAGACACGAAATCAGCTATTTCCCTCTTCATGTTGGGCCTCCAGAAATTTCTTTTGGGATCCTGATACATTTTTGTACTACCTGGGTGAATGGTATACCTAGATTTATGTGCTTCTTCTAGAATCAATTTCTTCGGATCCTCATGATCCGGTACACATACTCGGTCTTTAAATAGCAATATTCCATCCTTAATAGAAAAATCCGGCCTTTGTTCAACATTGGCCTTGATCTCCAATAATATAGGATCATCATTTTGCAGCTTGACCAGATCTTCTATTAATGTAGGTTGAGCTTGAATATTAGCTAGGAAACAATCTTCCTTCCTGTCAATATCTATGTTCAACTGAGCAAACTGAGGAATAAGATTAGTCATACTAATCATGAGACTTGATAGCATACCCATTGGTTTTCTGCTGAGTGCATCTGCTATAGCATTAGCCCTGCCATGATGATATTGAATAGCAAAACCAAAGTCTTTGAGATATTCTAACCACCTCCTCTGCCTCATATTTAGCTCTTTTTGAGAAAATAAGTACTTTAAGCTTTTGTGGTCCGAGTAGACCGTAAACTTTTCCCCATTGAGATATGACACCAAATTTTCAAGGCGAAAATGACAACTGATAATTCCAAATCATGCACAGGATAATTTTCCTCGTGACGCTTCAATTGTCTTGAAGAATAACATATTACTTTTCCATTTTGCATGAGGACACACCCCAGGCCAATGCCAGATGCATCTGTATATACTTCGAATCCACCACCTTCCATCGATAGTGTTAGAATAGGAGCTGTAGTAAGATGATTTTTAAGAGTTTGGAAAGTCTTTTCACATTCCTTTAACAGACAAAAGGATTTTCTTTTCTCGTGAGTCTAGTTAAAGGAACTGCAATCTTTGAGAAATCCTTAATGAATCTTCTATAATAACTAGCTAGACCCATAAAACTTCGTACTTCAGATACGGTCATTGGCCGGCTCTAACTCTTGATGGCTTCTACCTTAGAAGGATCCACAGTGATACCTTCTTTTGAAATAATGTGGCCTAGGAATGAAACTTCATTGAGCCAGAATTCACACTTATTAAGCTTGGCATAAAGTTTATGTTCTCTAAGTGTTTGCAAAGCTATCTTCAGATGTTCTTCATGTTCTTCCTTTGTCTTGGAATATATCAAGATGTCATCGATGAAGACGATGATGAATTGGTCTAGATATGACTTGAAAACACTGTCCATACGTTGCATAAATGCTGATGGGGCATTTGTTAACCCGAACGGCATTACCACGAATTCATAGTGGCCATAACGACTTCGAAAAGCCGATTTATAAATGTCTTCTTCTTTAATTCTAAGCTTATGATAGCCTGATCTGAGGTCAATTTTGGAGAAATATTCTGCTCCCGAAAGCTGATCAAAGAGCTCATCAATACGCGGTAACGGATACTTGTTTTTGATTGTATGTTGATTCAGTCGCCGATAATCGATGCATAGTGATGCGGGACGGACACACAACTCAACTCCAAATGGATATGTGATCCTCGAACTCTAAGCAAGCTCGCGATCGTCCCTAATGAGGGAAGCGTCGGACGTGCGCGGTTGAGAAACCGGCAAAGAGCTAGGGTGGTCGACTCACAAATTCTTGCCCGGATAGGGTCACGGGACGGTCACGCTCTCTCTCACAGCAGCGGTGATATAAAAAGTATAGCGAGCTACGATCGTAGCATGCTCTCTAGCAGTGGCAGAAAGAAATATATATGAAATAAAGCAAATGCCGAGATGTGAGCGAATACGATACCTCCACACTACCGGGCGTGGGGAAGACTTCTCGGCCGAACTCGTACTCCCGGAACAGTAAATACACAAATATTACAGCAATGAATATGAATGTCCACTCCACGCAGGGAGGTAAAGTGCGACACAATGGGACCCGGGAGTAGCAATTTCGGGTTGACGGGCCGCTTCTTGTGTTGCTTCGGCGGCACACGTACTCATGACCGTGGAACCCACGTGCTGGTCCGAGGGGCCGTGTGGGTCGGGGGTGGCACCACTGTGGTGGGGACGCCGGGAGGGGCGCTCCCTGGGATGACGGTGTGCTGGTTCACTGGCCGGAGGCCGTGCGACTCCGATCTCCACTCGCTGGAGTTGCTGGCCACAGATTTGCAGTTCTATTTTGCAGCGCACGACCCTGCGAGATCTACTGCTGCGGTCACTCCCGACGTCGGATCGATGCACAAGAGGTACCGATGGAAAGCTGACTTGAAATCCTTCGATCTATAACCAGATAAAGAAATTTGAAATTCCCTTTGATCGCCTTTATCGAATTTTCATGCTGCTGGCTCACAGGATCTGAAAACTCAGGGCAGAACCAAGTTTTCCTGAGAGTTGGCATTGACAGTGATGTAGACCTTCGATTTAGAAGATGAGTTCTTCATGAAAGTTCTGGAGGCTGAAGAGTGGAAAATGGGGATATATCTTATGAAAAGTTTGGTTGAAGTTTCGATTTTGTTGTTGATTTTATACTGACTCGAGGTCGGATCTGGACAGCAGAAACAGATCTGAATTTGGGAGAAAGACACAATTTTTAAAAATAGGTAGAAGGCTTTTGAAATTCTAATAAAATTTGTAGAGGATGGAGATGGTGGACATAATCTTCAATAAATTTGGGGATTCCAAAAAAAATCAAAAAGAGGGTCGAAAGGGGGAAGAACTAAACTTCTGCTACACAGATCTGAAAAGGGACAGATCTGGAAGACAGAAAGACACGAAAATAGAAAAATGGAAAACGAAGTGTAAATGCCATGATGTTTTTACTGGAGGTTGGGAATCAGGAGAGGAACCAACCCAGAAAATCTCAACTCTGGATGAGATCGGAGTTGGGAGTTAAAATTCTCGGAGTGGGACTCTATGCAGCCAAACAGTCCCTTGGATAGAACTTCAGAAGTGGCTTCACGGCGGCTCGATGGCGGCACGAAAGGTGGCGGCGGCACCAGAGATGAAATCAGAGATAGAGGGGCTCAGGTAGAAGGGGTTCTCAACCCTGAAATGCAGAGGGAAGAAGGAGGAACCAAGAGGAGAGAGGAGAGAGGGGAGGGGCGCACCAGCTCCAATGCTCATTCAACAAATTTTCTTCTTTATTAATTCATGATAAATGGAAATACATGCGTTATATAATAAATGGAAAATGACCACTTATGCCCTCAGATCTAGGGTTGGGAGGGGTATACAAGGTATAGAACTAATTAGTTCTAATAGCCTTTTTTTACAAAAATTATAATGGGACAAAATGGGGGGGGGGTGCCCCTTGACTTTGTAGGTAAGGTAGGTGGCCAACTTTGACCCCCTTGACTTGGTAGGTAAGGTAGGTGGCCAACTTTGACATTTTACACCACTTGTCTCCCCATGTGTCAAATTGACTTGTCAAACCTTCTAGATGCCACCTTGGCTTTTGACCAGCCCCACATAGATGAGGTGGACCAATGGGGAAGGAGTGGGGGCCCCCTAGCAGGTCCTACTGGCATTTTGCACATAAACCCACTAAGACTTACAATTGCGTACCCATATAACACAAGGGTATACATACAAATATAAAATGATATAAATGCAAATAAAATATGAGCGGTCTTGATGTGATGTCCCCATCACATAGCCTGAGAGAACCATCCTTCTTTTTGACAAATAGAACCGGCGCACCCCAAGGGGATGTGCTAGGTCTGATAAAGCCCTTATCCAATAGTTCATGCAACTACTTCTTTAGTTCTTTGAGTTCTGTGGGGGACATCCTGTAAGGGGCTATAGAAACAGGTGCTGCTCCTAGAATGAGTTCAATAGTGAAGTTTAATTCCCTCTCGGGTGGTAAACTGGGTAATTCGAATAGGAACACATCGTGGAACTCATTTATAATAGGGATGTCTGCTAAGAGAATCTCCTTGGATTCGGTAACAATGACAGAAGCAAGAAAAGCTTCACATCCTTGCGAGATAAGTTTGCAAGCGTGAAGAGAAGATATGATAGTAGGATGCTTCTTGTACTTGATGCCAAGGAAGGAAAATCTTGAAAGATCGGGCTTTCGAAAGGATATAATCCTATTTCGGCAATTGATATAAGCATCATGATCTACAAGCCAATCTACCCCTAAAATGGCATCATAACCTTTCATGTCAAGGCATGCTAAGTTTGCGGGGAGATTATGACCTTCTACTATCACTTCGCTATCAAGATAATAGTCGGTAAGCTTTGTTCCAAAACCTAAGGGTGTGGTAATAGCGAGATCTGAAGGTAAGGGGACTGATACAATTGATAATATTTTTGCAAAAGTAGTGGAGATAAAAGAATGAGAGGCACCAGTGTCAAATAGCACAAATGTAGGACGAGAACAAATTTGAAGAGTACCTCCCATAAGCCCACCATCCTTGGGCGCTTCCTCTTCTTCTAAGACGGCATTAAGGCGAGCCTGCCTCCTACGTCCTCCACCAAACGATTGGTCTTTCATATGGGGGCAATCTGGCATGTGATGCTCCCTACTTCCAAAACGTAAACAAGTGCCGAGGTGCTTCCAGCATTCCTCAGCCGAATGGCGGAATTTTTTACAAAACGTGCAAGCTGTAGCAACTTGCTCCTTCTCTTCCTTGACTTTCTTTTGCTTATGGGAACTTCCACCATTCCCATTCCTAGTGCTTTTCTTACTATCACGGATTTTGTAGGGCTCCTTGATGCTGAACTTTTCTTTCTTATAACGCCGATCTGAGCGTCGACTGGATTCTTATCCTTTCCCTTTTAAATTTTTGACCTTCTCTAAGGTCCTTTCACACAAATACGTTTGTTGAACCATTTCCGCATAAGTACGGATGTTTTGGGTCCTGAGCTGTTGAATGAGACCGGGCCGTAACTCATCCATGAACCGATTTGCCTTTAATAAATCGGTGCTGATAAGATGCGGTGCGTAAGGTGCAAGCCTTGAGAATTGCAATTCATATTCGGCAACCGTCATCATTGCTGACGAAGAGCGGCGAACTCCATAGCCTTTCTCTCTTTTACGTGCTCAGAAAAGTACTTGGCACGGAATAGGGTAAGAAAACCATCCCAGGTATGAGGGGCATCGGTCGGAGGTGTCGGAACCGACTTCCACCATGTACGGGCATCTTTGTTGAGTTGAAAGGTTGCGAGACGCACCTTCTCTTGATCGGTGCATTGTATAACATCAAAGATATGATTCATTTCATATATCCAGTTCTCTGCCTCGTCAAGATTAGAAGAACCGTAGAAATGCGGAGGGTTTAAGCTCCGAAAGTTGCGATGCAAATCACTAGCCCTTGCTCCTGCGCCAGCTTGCGCCATGGTTTGTAATGCCTGTGTAAGGCCAGCAACAGTTTCTTGCATACCATTCCAATCTACGCGATGAGCCATGGTAATAATAGGGTACCTGAGAGAAAAATAACAACTTGTTATTTCTCGTGAAACTGGAAGGAAAATCAATCTTAAAACTAATTAACTATCTTATCCCAGGTTCTACCCAATTCTCACATGGGTGTGAAAATTTCTTCTATAGTTCATAGGTAGGGGTCCTTAAACCTTGGACTTATCCTATGACATGACTCTTCTGCCTATGTCCTGAGACTTAGGCTCTGATACCAACTTAATTGTCACGCCCTGAGCCTTTATGACAGCGGAAGACTAGCTCGAGGAACGCGAACAGCCAGCATGGTAAGCCTCTTGCAAGCAAGAATGATCAGAGCGCAAGACAATCACACACATAAATACAATTGCATAATATTTTCATCAAACCTCAAACTTATTTCATTGATAATCAATATTCAAATACAATAACTTTCAACTTCTTCTAATCTATCAGACTCAAGAAATAGGAAAATTACATAGACTCAATCTAAACAATATAGACTTTTCTAAGTCTTCACTCTCATCTTGACAACACTTTGATGCGGGATGGACACGGGAGACCGACTCTATATGATGCGGACCTCAGACTCTAGATGGCGATGCGACCAGCAACACACAAATTGGAGAGACTTCGGCCCGACACTATGAGTTCCTATGGGCTATACGTCGCTAACAGAAACGCAAGCTCACTCATCGTCCCAAGCGAGGGAAACACGGATCGTGCACGGTTGAGGAACCGACAGAGTTCAAGGGTAGTCGACTCACTTTCGGACTCGGTTCGAGTCACGGGACGGGTCACTCTCACACTCACAGCGGTGACATGGACTCACGGGCTAGTTCCTATCGCACTCGGTAGTGGCCTAAGATCATATACTAAACTAGCAAATGAATGCCAAGAAGTTACGATCGTTACCTCCACACTCCCGGCGTGGGGAAGACAACCCCAGCCAATCTCGGACTCCCGGTTAAACACTTTTACAGCAATACAATAATTTTGACCCACTCCACGCAGGGAGGTAACAGGTCACTTGTGGGGCCCGGGAGTGACGACAATCGGGTTGACGGGCAGCATCTTGATGTCGCCCGGCGGTGCCGAACACGCATTTGTGGTACTGTCCGGACGGCGCGATCTACGGGTCTGTGGGGCCCACGGACCGCTCCAACCTCCGGCTCTGGTGGGGTGGGGCCCGCTGTGATGGGGACCCCTGGTGGCGCGCTTCTCTGGACGGCGGTCGGCCAGAAGTACCGGTCGGAGGCCGATCGGCTACGATCGCCAAGTTGTGGAATTGCTGTCCACGGACTGAAGCTTCTGTTTTTCAGCGTGCGCTCCGACGAGATCGGACGCTGCGACCAATCCTGATGTCGGATTGAAGCACAGGAGGTACCGCTGGAAAGCTCTCTCGAAGTCCTTCAATCTAGACCTAGAGAGATGAACTGGATCTACACGGATCTGGCCTTAAATAATTTTTAAAGTTTCTATTGCACAGTACCCGAACTCTTAGAACAGCAGAGCAGTTTCCTGAGAACTGCCTTTGACCGTAAACCAAACCTCCGATTCAGACGTCGACCTCTTCATGAAGGTTATGGAGGGGAGAGAGAGGAAAACGATAATAGGTCTTGTGAAGGGATTGGTGGAGAACCATACCTGACTTACCTACCAAGCGAAACAACATTTTTTTTCTGATGTTTCTGATTTTTATGGATTTTCAAATAAGACAGACATGACAAATAAGTAAGCATAATCATAACGAAGACAACAAAACGATCAACTGAACGACAGATAATATAACCATCAACTGAACGACAGACAACACAACATAACATAACGATCAAATGAATGGAAAATAATGCAACATAACATAACAAAGACAAACAAGCACACATATGCAATGGCATTAGCATACCACATGTATGCACGATGAACATGGTGGGACAAGATAATAACGCGGTGGGACAACACACGGTTGGGACAAGAATATGAGGGATGCCCACACGGTTGGGACAACACTCGGGACACTTTCATTCGCTCTCGGACCCGCTACTTGTATAACCCGAATCCGAATTCGAATCACTTTCATTTTCTGAAAAGAATGAAAATAGGTAATGAGCACACTTGCCCAGTAGGTATCTTCGCATCAACATGAAGGCACTATTAAAGTAATTAATAGTTTTGCTCTAAGGAAATAAGGTGAAATCATGCGAATGCGATCAATCATGCGAATACCCAAAGTAACAAAGATGATCGTTTAAGATATAATGAGAGCAAGTATGAACTAGCAAGAATATAACAAGAACATGTAATAGCCTTTCAAGAACAAGAATGTAACGAGAATGTACTAGCAAGCCACATAATCATCACTCTAGTACCTTTTGCTTATGAGCAAGTACTTTGTGAATTTCTGTAGAATATCAAGTCATGTCGTACCGTGGATCTTCACTTATTTATAGAGAAAGTACTCCCAGCGTAATGCGACGCCAGTAGCATCATACCACATGGTTTGTAATAGTATGTTTCCGGCAATCAACCGAGGAGACTAGCATAGAGCCCTTGAACACAATCGTGCTCGATCGCATCTTCAAGTATAAATCAAGCTACTTCCACGCATGTAACAATAAAGTATGGCCAAGAATGTACGATTCAATAAGTTCTTGATAACACTATTCAATGAATGAACGCTTCAATTAAATAATGCGAGAGTCAAGAATGACTTAAACAAGGTTATGCTTATGGAAATAAATCGGCAGCATAACGATACATTTCTTTAACTTTTATTTCAGTATATTAAGCCTCTTTGGATAATATGGCAAGTTCTACATCATCAATAATCCATCTAGAAACTTTGGAACATCAACCCTTGGGTCAAACCTCGGGTTAAGCACTAAAATAATGTGACGGTCAAGGACTGCGCCGTTGCATGATGTGACGCCCCAGTATTCAGCCTTTACATTAGTCTGAATCCAGAAATAGTAAAATAGACTTAGTGAAATGTGAGGATCTTATATTGGGCCATTAGATGCTCCTTACGATCCAGTATAGATCCGTTACATTGCTAGAACTAGAAACACCGATAGTGTAATCTACTAAATGGGCTTTAATGGTACAACCAACTCGGCGTCCTAGTGAGAATCTCAGGCTCGCGAAGAATTATGGAGGCATTGAAACAATATTTCCTAGTCCATTGGAAGAAATATCTAATAGAGAGATCCTCAAGTCCAAGAATAATGTTCCTATAGTGCAAAGTGTGAACTAATGGACAACATATCGAAATATGTGCCATGTACTTAAAGAAATGACTCTATAGATAGAGAGAATGTGTAACAATATGAAATCATGATAAAACTCTGTCAATACATCATTTAAAATCATGGAGTTAATACAAACTATAGTGCTTTGGCATGAAATTAACATATCCTTAAAATAATTCAAGATGCTTTTAACATGCGATACTTATCATGAACCAATTAATAAATTTAAAGTCATATTAACAGGTCAAAACTTAGATAACTAGGCATATTTATAAGTTAATGTGACTGTTCTTCAATTCTATCTACAGTTACTCTGACGGTCGAGAATGGGGGCGTCACATATCGTGGGACCGTTACAGTGTTGTAACGGTTTATCGTGGGACCGTTACAGTGTTGTAACGCACTGAGTCTGGGCCGTTAGAGATAATAGAGAAATTTAAAAATAACAGAAGGTGTGACGGCTTGTCGTAAGGCCGTTAGATAACTGTGACGGTCTTACCTTGATGCGTCAGATAGTCTGCTGACAGAAAAGATAAAAAAAATCTAAGGTTTCAACTTACATCATGTCTGAAAATTATATATAAACTTCCATATGATAGAATGAAGGCTATCCTACTAGAATGTATGGGTTTTCTGTGAAATTGACAAGAGAGTTTCTTTTTAACTTAGTTAGGGTTAAGAGTATACATGTATGTATATCCTACTAAAACATGAAATTCATGATCTATGATGTATGAAATCAATCAAAATCAGAGGGCTTTTATCCCTAACAAGATGTTTTTTCCAATCATGAGATGACCTACCTCTTAACTAGGCTTTATGCTTCTAATTTGAGCCTGAAAAACTGTGCCCTAGTTCTCCTTTTCCAGTGATTTTTCAGCAATTTCCTGCTACTCTAACTCCACGACCACTTGACCTAAACATGTGAAATTTTGAGGGTAAGAAGATGAAACTAAGGTGAACAAAAAGTTTTAAAGGATTGAGCTCTAATTACCTCGTTTAGACGTCCTAATCTCTTGATCTTCAGGGGTCTTGCGTTCAGTTTCTTGAGTTATTATGGTCAAACCAGCAACTTTGGAAGCTTCAATCTCCTTGGTTACTTGATCTCCTAACATGAAATTTGGAGAACTATTAGTGTAAAGTATACTAAACAAAATCTTCTAAAGAACTTACCTGAAATTATGAATCTTTACCTTGATTCTTCACGAGTTAAAAGTAAGGGTCGCTCAGTTCAGAACTAGGTCCTATTTATAGGGTTTTGGCTAGGGTTTGAAGGTTAGATCGATTCTAGAGTCCTTAATTTGCCAGAACCTAATCCCTAAGAGTCCTTAGTAATGATATAAGCTATCCCAAGTTGATCTTTTACAGATAGGATCCCAAAGTTCCAATCTTTATGCTCGTTCTTCTATTCACGGAACTATCAGGGTGTAACGCATCAAGACTGGTGCGTTACGTGGCTGTGGCTGTCTCACGATAGACCGTTACATCCAACGTGCACAGAATTCAACATAAATCAAACTCTTTTGTTAATTATGCATATTATTATACATACAAAATGGTATTTATCCTTAAAATACGTAAATAGGCTAAATAACCTTCTAGAATATGGGCCAAACTTAATGGGCTTGGTCCTTAAACCTTTTGGATTTTATTTAAATAGGCCAGGTTAATTATTTAACACAATTGGGCCTTATAATGACTTATAAATTCAATAATCCTTTTATTAATCTATTTAGCACTTATAAATTCCTAATAAATTCTAGAAAATTCTATAAATAATCCAGAAATTATTATATAAATTCCGAGGCACTACAAAGATGACTCTAAAACAATGGTTAATTTTGGGCATCATGGAGATGAATAAGAGAAATAACGCGACATATGTGCCGAAAACAGGTGTCAACAGATGCCCCTCCTTGATGTCTACTTTGCAAGGGAACGAGCGAAAGCGACGCGGAGGCAAAATGAAAAGGGGATGGAGCGAAAGTGGCAGCGATGAGTAATGGAGATGGAGCGTAGATGAAGCGAAGAAGACTGAAAAGCGGGCATTAAGACAAAAGACACCCGTCACAACCAACAAGCGACATGAATTCTTCTGAAAACTCTAAACTAACCACTTGGAACGGATGACGCGGATGAGACATGTCTGGAGAGCTAAACTATGGGAGAAAAGGAAAGACGACCAACCTCATTGGGGACACAATCCATGGACAATGAATGGGTCGGAAGGAAACACAGCGTAAGAGCTGGAAAAGGAGAATAAGACTGAGATAAAATACAGACAGGAATCACGCTGGCCAACCAGACCAAGCGGGCAGATCAGAGAAATCATACAAATTCAGAGTGGAATGAGGAATCTCTTATCCAAGAGAATTGAAGTGCAATCAACCATTGTTGAGGAGAAATCTTGAACGGATCACGAGACGTGAATGCTCAAAATGATATGATGCATGCTGGGCTACAATAAAGAAATCATTAAAATAAATGCAAAGAAAGAAAAAATAGAAAGTACTCATGGATAATATTGCTAGACCAAGCCAAGACAAGGTCAAGAGTCTTCTTGCAACCACGGCGTCTGATACAGAGTCCATCGTCCCCCACCCGACTCAACCGAGTGGCCTATCAAACGATCAACCGTATGCTCCTAGATCATCATTATTTTTGATAAAGGGGAACATTAGATCCCACAACACACGGGTAACCAGTCGGTCCTTGAGAGGCTATAATAATGTAGATACCATATAGTAATGCAACAGTGAGCAGGGATAGAGAACCATACTTGACTTACCTGCCAAGCGAAACAACATTTTTTTTCTGATTTTTCTGATTTTTATGGATTTTCAAATAAGACAGACATGACAAATAAGTAAGCATAAACGTAACGAAGACAACATAACCATCAACTGAACGACAGACAATATAACCATCAACTGAACGATAGACAACACAACATAACATAACGATCAAATGAATGGAAATTAATGCAACATAACATAACAAAGACAAACAAGCACACATGCAATGGCATTAGCATACCACATGTATGCACGATGAACATGGTGGGACAAGATAACAACGCGGTGGGACAACACACGGTTGGGCCAAGAATATGAGGCATGCCCACACGGTTAGGACAACACTCGAGACATAGAGGGACGACTAACAACATATGCAAGATAACTAACCACACATGGTGAGGGAGAAAACAACATGCGTAGGGCGACATATAGGGACATAAACACGTGTCAAGGACACGATGAGACGAATGATATGACAAATATGCCCTTCAATCAAAGCCCAAGATCAGAATGAAGCAGAACCGTCAAGTTTATAATCATGAGGCAAAGTCCTCTCATAGAGATATAATGAGATAAAGCGAAAGTTGAGAAGGACACAAGCTTCAGAACAGATCATGAGATATAGATTGAAGAAGAGAGAACATATCATAGACATGAATAGGGGACAGATAGAACAAAATATGGAGCAAGGAAAGCTTGAGTACCTGCAACCTGCACACTTAACAAAATAGATCACGTATCTGCTCTCAGACAAATAGATAGAAAGGAACAAAATGACAAATATTTCTGGAATTTTCAATTTTCCTTATTTTTTATATTTTAAACAATATTTGAATTTTCTTTTGATTTTTGAAGTATTTGATTTTTTTGGAATTTTGAAGTATTTGAATTTTTTTAGATTTTTGACAATATCTCATTTTTTTAGAATTTTTTTTGAAATAGTAATCTGCAACACCAAAGATGGGATAGAACTACTGGCCAGGGATCATCGTTCCTACCCCTCTCATTAAAGCCTTCCCTTAAGTAGGGCGTGCATGTGAGGGTGGCTTACCACAACCAACTGCCTCTAAAGAACGGTGCCCCTACTAAAGTCATACCCTAGATTCAACCCAGTCTAAGAGGGAGGAGCAGAAGAAAAATTAGAGACAAGCTTTATACATGATGAGAAACATCAGGACTTGAATTCCTTCCAGGGCACTACCCCTCAAAGATACAGTCTGTTGCGCCGGGGCTTTGTGTCTTTGATTTTGAGACCCATATTTATTAGGCATGCATGCGACCGGGCTCATGACGTCCCGCGGAGAACTGTACTTCCACTCTTGTCATGCCTTTGATTCATAATTTTGCATATTCATTCTTATTGATTTTGAGAGCCCTTATCAGCCAAATTTAGTATGAAAGCTCACTTTCGAGGGTCAAGACTGCCCCTATTTGAGACCTCTCTCGTATTAGGGAGCGCCTAGGTTGGTCATCTCATCCGTCAATCTCTTGCCCCTGCCCTTGGCTGAGAAGAGAAAAGAAAAGACCTTTGTGTATACCCAAAGTATGGCCAAAGTAGCAACGGTGTGCCTCAAAGAGATCAACTATGGCTCGCCGTGTAGTGTGTGAAAAACCCGTACTCAAAGGTCACCCTCGACGATCGGGGAAAGAAACTAAACTCCTAGCGCGGAGCTATCACCAGCCTAAGGATGCTACAGAAGCGAACTCATTTTGACTAAGCTTAACTAATCACATTTTCTAAAAACCACTTAACCATGTTGAGGAACCAACATTATAACCATGCGCATGAAGTAATAATGGAAATGATAGCATATTCTTACATAAAATAAAGATACCTTGCAAATCCATGGCGTGAAAATAGCATCCTGAAGCGAGCTTGAGCATCAAGCTTTTGAGCAGCATGAGCTTTGTATTCCTTGCTTGACAGTACGAAAGGGAGAGGATAGCAAAGGATCAAAGATTCCCCTACACGGAGGAGCGACAGACATGACACTAGACGAAGAGTAATAAAAGGAAGAGAGACGAGGGCTAGAACTCCCTCGTTAAGGTGCAGAGACCCTGATAAAAAGGAACCAGATACATAATAAATAGATTAGCTGAGATCAATGTGGGCTAAAACCTCAAAAACAACAAGAAAAAGGGTGATGACCCTGAAAGGGTGAAGAGAAGTGAGTGGAATGATGATGAAGAGATTGCTGCGAAAGTGAGGAAGAGGGGGAGAGATCATCCGACATGGTTGGAGAAGAGGAATCAAAGCCATCCGACAGGGTCGGAGAAGAATTAGAAGCAACAACCGGGAGTCCCGGGGAAGGGGAATCGGGTGACGTCTTGAAATCGGGATGAAGGGATGACATAGGCCGAGGCCTAGAATTGTGAGAGGAGGGAAAGTCCGGAGGTTGCGGATGGTGATTTGCGGACCTGGAAAGAGAGGAGAAGATGATGGTAGCAGGATTTCAGGTGGGAAGATATACCACCCAAGGGTGGGATCTGAGCATGAGAAATGATGAATGGGAGCACTACAAAAAAAATGGGTCTATAGCGACCACACTATTAGCGACCAGTCACAATTTGTCGCATAAAATACATTTTAGCGACCCAAATACTTAGTTGGGCACTAAAGATTTGGCTTACATCAACCAACACAATATTGGTCACTAAAGGATTGTAATAGCGACCAATTTATGATTGGTCGCTATGTATAGTCGCTAATATACATCTCGAGCAACCAAAAATATCAACAGCGACGGACAATTGGTACAACGACGGACAATTGGTCGCTATACAATTTACATTAGCGACAATATGTTATTAGGTCGCTAAACGTTAAAAAGATATAGCGACCAAGGTTTTATTTGTTACTAATGGTGTCAATACAAATAGCGACTAACGTGTAGTCGCAAAATATTTATTTTAGTGACAAACTTTTTACTTTAGTCACTATTAAGTTGCAACTTAATAGAAACCTATATTTACGTGAGTTGCTAATGTTATATTATAAATTATAATATATTTTTATCTCTAAAAATTATAGTTAAGTAAATAATCAATAAAAAATAAAGTATGAATTTCAATCACTTGTTTGATAAACAATTATTAGTTGATAGCTTGTTATATCCACGCGGGGAGTCACTTGTTGTTTTATCCTCGCGGCAGGGGTTTACACTGGCCTTTTATGGAAGGCCGAGATAGGTTGACTGGGCACGCGGGGATTCCGAGGATATTGATAAGAACGCAGAGAGAACGATATGAACGCGCTGGAAGGGCTGGCGTATGGTTCATCATTCTGGGAGACTAGGACAGGGATGGCTGGGTGGAATGCAGGTGTGCCAATCGATTTCTCGACAATCACCCATTGAACCAAGGATTGACCGGAGAAGCGTCGCTAGGACGCGACATGTGGCTAGAGAGGTCAGGCGACATGTGGATAGAAGGGATTCCACGGGTGCGAGTGCGCAGGCGATTATGGGGATTTATGTACTGGACGTCTTTCCCCACCGGTCTCAAGCAACCGGTGTTTATTTTACATCGGATTGAATCCGAATACCTTTGTTTCTACTGCTGAAGAGAGAGTCAAGGACCCTGGGAGTCGCGACGTCAGGAGGGCTTAGTCCGTGCAATAGCGACAAGGCAACAGCAACACAACAAGGATAACTGGGGGAAGAGAGACTGGTTCCAGCGAAGAGGGGAATCCGCTTCCTCACTGGATTACATGACTTATATGGCATGAAAGGCATTTATATAGGGGCATGAGAGCCCGATTACAATTGCTTGCAAGCCACGGGACAATTCTGACATTCATGACGGTCCCCGGGTCATTGCACTATTGTGTGGGTAGTTCCGTATGTGAACATAGTGTCCGTCAGAGGACCTGTGACTAAGCAGGATGGCGCCCGGGGGGCGTCACATTGTATTCCCGACATGAGAGAGTGTCGAGGTCTGGGCAGTGGGGGTGCCATAGGCACCATTGTGCGGGGGAAGTTGAGTGGTCGGGTGCCGCTAGCCCCGATGTGACTGGAGTAGCTGGCAGTCGGGTGCCGGGGGCACCGTTGTGACTGGAGTTGTTGGCAGTCGGGTGCCGGGGGCACCGTTGTGACTTAAGTAGTTGGGAAGTCGGGTGTCGGCGTCACCGTTGTGACTAGGGTAGCAGGCAGTCAGGTGCCGGGGGCACCATTGTGACTGGGGTAGCTGGCAGTCGGGTGCCGGGGGAACCATTGTGACTGGAGTTGTTGAGCGGTCGGGTGCCGCTGGCCCCGATGTGACTGGAGTTGTTGGCAGTCGGGTGCCGGGGGCACCATTGTGACTGAGGAGGAGGGCGTCGCGGGCCCTGATGTGAATGGAGTAGCTGGCAGTCCAGTGCCGGGGGCACCATTGTGACTGGAGTTGTTGAACAGTCGGGTGCCGCGAGCCCCGATGTGACTGGAGTAGGTGGCAGTCGGGTACCGGGGGCACCGTTGTGACTGGAGTTGTTGGCAGTCGGGTGCCGAGGGCACCGTTGTGATTGAAGTAGCTGGGTAGTCAGGTGCCGGGGGCACCGTTGTGACTGGGGTAGCTAGCAGTCGGGTGCCAGGGGCACCGTTGTGACTGGGGTAGCTGAGTGATCTAGTGCCGCGGGCCCTGATGTGACTGGAGTAGCTGGCAGTCGGGTGCTGGGGGCACCATTGTGACTGGAGTTGCTGAACGGTCGGGTGCTGCGGGCTCCGATGTGACTAGAGTAGCTAGCAGTCAGGTGCCGGGGGCACCATTGTGATTGGGGTAGTTGGTAGTCGGGTGCCAGGGGCACCGTTGCAACTGGGTAGCTGAGTGATCGGGTGCCGCTGGCCCCGATGTGATTGGAGTAGCTGGCAGTCGGGTGCCGGGGGCACTGTTGTGACTAGAGTTTTTGAGTGATCGGGTGCCGCAGACCTCGATGTGACTGGAGTAGTTGGTAATTAGGTGTCGGGGGCACTGTTGTGACTGGAGTTGTTGACAGTTGGGTGCCGGAGGCACCATTGTGACTAGAGGAGGCAGGTGCCTGGAGACCTCGATGGTCGTGCTCGGGGCCTGGTGTGACTGGTAGTCGGGTGCCGGGGGCACCGTTGCGACTGAAGGAGGCGGGCATCGAGAGACCTCGATGGTCGTGCTCGGGGCCCGTTGTGAATGGCAGTCGGGTGCCCGAGGCACCATTGTGACTGAAGGAGGCGGGCGTCATGAAGAGGCTGAGGCCCGAGTATAGGTACGTGTGTTCAACTGGTTTCATGCTATATGAGAGCCACGTGGGCTTTACAAATGGGCCGTGGTGGCCGGAGTACAATGGGCAAAAGCCGCGGGACAATTCTGATGCGTGGGTCGGTCCCCTGGTCAATGCTGGATAAGGCGAATATCCGCGTGTTTCACAGAGGGTCCCTCTCGTGGCACGGGCCATGTTCGCTTCGCCAAACGAGGGGCTATGACTGCATAGCCGGAGAAAGCATCGGGCTGGTGTCTGGGCGAGGGTCGATCACGGCTCGAGTCGAGCTATCGGATGTGGCCTCGTGACTGTAGGGAAGCGTGACGTCATAGTGCATGCGTAGTTGCGGTCGGCGGGCACGCGAGGGAAAGTCCTAGCATGAGGGGGCGTTCACCATTGTCATAACGTCACACACGTGGCGGGGGTAGACTTGTGTGTCATGGCGGAACACCATGTGAGGGAAGTACACGCGACATACCCTCGGCGTCCTTAGCTGACGACCAAGTCACCCACACACAATTCTGCTTGCTCGTTGCCTGGAGCCGCTTGAAGCTTGGAGATCACCGGAAGCCTTGATGCATGTATCCTCTCTCCTTCCATTGAGCTCCTAGGGGGATTTTATAGGGGAGGATGAAGGGTCATGGGGGATTTAGGCATACTAGGTTTGGGGGCAAAGCTGGTCCGGGTAAACCCTGGGAAAGTGTTACGGAGTGGGGGAGGGAGGGTTTAGGAGGACTAGGTTTGGGGGCAAAGCTGGTCGGCCTAAACCCCTCCCCGGAAGGGGTTTACGTGGAGTAAAAAATCTTTTTTTGTTTTTGATGGTGTTTAGGTGGACCAGCCTGAGGGGGCAGGCTGGTCCACCTAAACCCCCTTCCAAGCTGGTCCACCAAAACCCTCCCCCAGGGGGAGGGGGTTTGGGTGGACTGGGCTGGGTGCTTTTTTAATTAAAAAAACTTTTGTTTTATTTTATGGGTGGTTTAGGCGGAGCAGCCTTAGGGGTGAGGATGGTCTGCCTAAACCCGCCCTAGGGGGTTTAGGCGGACCAACCTTGGGGGTGAAGCTGGTCCGCCTAAACCCCCCCCTAGGGGATTTAGGCGGACCAGCCTGGGGGCCCAGGCTGGTCCGCCTAAACCCCACCCCAGGGGGGGTTTAGGCAGGTTTGACTGGGGGGTTTTAGCCAGGTTTGACTGAGGGTTTACCGGGGGTTTGACCGTGGGTTTGATTGGGGTTTGACTGAGGGTTAGATTGGGATTTGACTGAGGGTTTGACCTGTTATAAATAGAGGTCGATCCGTGTGCGAGAGTGCACGATGGTGGTGCATGACGCGATGGGTTGCTGGGAGTCCCGAGTTGGGCTCAGACTTGCTGTAGAGTGCCTGGAGCATAAGCGGCTACCAGGTGCTCGGGAAAATTCCCGACACGCGTGTGTGGGCCGTATAAGGTTGCTGTGAGCTCCTGAAGCTTGTGGTTGGCCTAGATTGGTCTTCCTTTGATTTCAGAGGGCTGGAGGGAGGTGACTCGCGGGTAGACCGCCACCTCGTTGCTGGGTGCCACATGGCGTGGCTTGTGGTCAGGGTGCCCCCGAGTCGGCTCGGGTAGTTGAGTTGAGTGCAGGTAAACCCACAGACTGAGTGATCGGGGGTGGGCCCGATCGATTATTGATGTTGCCATGGGTCACGGCTAGCCGGTTAGGACCCTTGGCTGGGCCCGGTGACTGGGGCGTCGATATGATGATGTCATTTGTCTGGTCCGTCGGGGTGACCCTCGCTCCTTGGCAAAGGATCGTATGAAGCGGCAGGCCATTCCGAGTCCCGAGTTAACCTGGTTGTTGAGGTGTCGGTGGTGTGACACCGTATGCAGGGCGTCCGGGGGTAAACCCCGAATCTTCACAGAATGCCGTAAGGTACAGCAGGTTGTCCCGGATCCCGAAATTGATCCGGTTGTCGGGAAACTGGCTAGCATAGTGCCATTTGCTCGGGGCCAATCCCCGGTTGTTATGTTGTGCTGCTTGACCCGGTGAAGTGTCTTGATTTCTGAGCTCAACTTGACTCGTAGAGCTGCTCTGGCGATGTGCCATTTTGCCCTATTTAGGGAGTATTTCCCTGTGCTTAATCCTCAATTCATTCGAGAACATAAGCCGGTGCCAACATAGCTACATACCAAGATTTACTTAGGGAAGTTTCAACAATAGTGATTACGATATATCTAGTGACTAAGTTATTTAACATATTATATACATGGATATAATCTCGCTTTAATCGTGGAGTAGTTGAAACATTTTCATTTAACTTAGGAAGATCGAGCAACATTCTTGATCACTACACCGCATCACTTCAAAGATTCTCTCCATCTCTTTCAACCAATGCTCGGCTTCGTCCAGATCTGTTGAGCCACCAAATCATGGGGGATTCATTCCACGGATGTTCCGATAAAGATCTCCCGCACCTTGGTGCGCCGCTCCGCCCTGGGCCACTTGTTGCAGAGTCCGCATCAATCCTTGCACCGTTCACTACATATCACTCCATTTTGGACGTTCGGCTGCCATTGAAATACCCTACGTGTAGAACAGATTAATTTAGAATCTTTTAGAAGGAATCTTTCTGGAGTTAAATTATTAATTTAACCCAAGTCTCTACCCAAATCTCAATAGGTTGGATCCTCAGACTTGTAACAGGGTTATAGGTCCTATGACACTACCTAGAATCCTTGAACTTAGAAAACCTAGGAATATTAGAAAACCTAGGCTCTGATACCACCAAACTATCACGCCCCGACGTGGAATATCGGGACCGGCAGTATAAAGAGTTAATAATAATATGCTGATTTCCAGACATGCTATGAATTGAGCTAGGGAATTTACATAACACCAAGAACGGAAATAGCTCCATCAATCTAAACAATTACTAATTTATCATAATCCGAGCTTACATCAAACCCAATCAAAAGAACTTAAGAAAACTTCAAAAAAAACATTCGACTTAACATAGTTACATCCACCGACTTTATTACAACATCATCGAGATCAACGCAAATCCACAACTAGACTCAAGACATCTACGAATGACTCCACATAGTCTTCTAACTGGTTTGCTCCAGGGGCTTCACTCTTGTCCATCCCCTTCAGTTTGCGAGTCCTCACCTGAGCTACCTGAAAAGGGGGAAAACAACTGGGTGAGCGAACGCTCAGTAGGTAATAGCAGGCAAGTTTAAATAATTAACCGATTTGCATTTATGTTGTGCGAGAAAGGGAAGAAAAGATGATATGAATAACAAAATAAGGACAGTAAGAGAACATGAACAAAGTATAACTGGAAATGGCCAATCAAGCATGAAATAACCAAGTCATGTAAATACGTGAAGGAATCATGTAAAGGAATATGTCGTAGAGACCACGCTAGTCATGCACTCAGTGCAATGCCACACCATGTCATTACAACTCCCCGGGGCACTAGTACTTTTCGGGAGCTCCTCTTAGGACAAGACCGGGCCCTTATGATGCGTTGGGATTGATTTAATGGATCCAAAATCCCAAGTTATGTCTAGACATTAAGCAAGTTAAATGGTCAATAATTTCAAGGTATAGAACTTATCTTGGAAAAATTCCAAGGGTAAGTTGGAGTAGACATTTTGTCTAGAAAGTTCAAGTTTATCAAGAACCAACAGGTCCTTGGCATCCAACATCGTAAACCACGGAAAACATTTCTAGAAGATACACGTTCCATATTGGGCCGCTTAGAGAATGAACGGTCTATAACTGGACCGCTCTAGAAGGATTGGGCTGAAGAACAACCTAGCAGAAACCAAGGATGAACGGTCCATTAAGGGCCTCTCCAATTACAGAACGGTCAAAAATGGGCCTTTTAACAGATCAGGATGGTCCACTTTGGGCCGTTCACGACAGGGAAGATTGAAGCCCAAAAATGAAGGTAAGTGGGCCGGTCTAGGCCGCGCAGAAATGGAACGGTCCGAGTAGATCCGCTCCAATAACTGGACGGGTCTACTCCATCCGTTCAATAATGGGCCTTACATGACAAGAGGGAATCCACCCAAATGGGCTCTCGGGCTGCCATAGGCGGGGTGTAACTGAACCCAAGGTCCAGCCCACTGTCCGCTGGTCAGCCTAGAGACTTTTAGGTCGACCAAACATAACTAGGTCGAAGAATGAACAAGGCAATCGACCAATTAAGATGGGGCATTCCGCCAGAATTGCAAGGTTCATATTGGGCCATCCCGAGTGTTACACGGTCTAGTTCTGGCCGTGCAATAACCTGGACAGTCCAATGTGACTTGTGACTTAAACCAGGGTCTTTCATGCGGTTCAATCAAGTCAAACTGGTGTAGGACTTGTAGCACAACATGCACGGCGTCCTAGTGGGAATCCCAGGCTCGCGGGGGCTTACGGAGGTCTCATAATGGAAGTCCTAGTGCGACGGAAGGAATATCCGATGGAGAGTTCCAACCATTACAAGAAAAGAAGGCTAGAAATCATCGGAACACAAGTGTATAGCGGTCAGTCAATCCTACCATAGTAGAATGACTGTCAAAACAACCCTAGTATCATTAGTTCATTCTCCATTATAACATGTTTGAGATTAACTTCATTGAAATGATGAATAAGGTCATGAGAGAGTAATTAAGCAAAAGAATTATAAATTCTTAACTTTCATACATTCCAATTAATATGTAGGTTGCTAAATTATCATTAACATTAGTTGACTAAGAAGAATCATGCTAAAACAAGAATAAAGCATTCGGCAGGACAGAACAGTTTGTCCGGAACCGCTCAAAGGGCCTTAGCGGTCGGTCGATAGTTCGTTCAATCCATAAAGGTGAGGGGCCAGACGAGGTTTGAGCGGTCTATCGAGGGGGCGCGGGGGTCTCTGCACGGTCTCGATATGGCTTCTCAGCTCATGGAGGATTCTAAATGCAAGAATAATAAGTGGTTAACTACTGGCCGTCGATATCGACCACACGGTCTATCCCGGGGCCGTTCAGAATAGGGTGGTTCCTATAGGACCGCGCTGAGGTCGCCTTGCCCACCTCCGGTGAGCTCGGCTAGGGTTAGCAAAAATGACTAAATACACAACATAGGGAGCATGGAAAATTGGGCAATCTACTGCAAATGGAACGAGACCACGACGACATACAACAAGGCATGATCAATTTTAACATTTAAGCCTGCTAATCCCTACATTAATCAAGGTTAACCAAGAGAAACCCTAGATAGACATGGTTCTATTAACTTGATTAATACGCACAGGATGCTTAACAAAAATTAGGGCTTTAGGCATCAATGGAGAGAAGACTCAGAGACGTTTCCAACGGTATATAGTACTTAAGGTTTGGTCTACTATTGCCTACCTTAATCGAGGGAAGAAGAGGGATGAAGAACTACCATCGCGCACAGAACACCTCTCCGATGATCGTCGGAATCCACCCACGTCCACGCACCTAGACGGCCGCCACAGCATCTAAACTCTTCTAGGGCGACTAAGGATTGATTTTGTAGGATTAATTGCTCTCTAGAGGGCTTTATTCGGGGAGATAGAGTCCTCCGAATCGAGGGGTGCGTGAATCGCGTGAGACCAAGTCGCCGCCGCCATTCTCTTCTAAATACTCTTACTAGGGTTAGTGTTTCGATGGGGATCGAGATGGGAAATGATCAACTAATCAAGGCCGTTCATTTGGATCCGATTTGGGCTTAATTTATCGATAATTGGGCTGTAATTTTGCGATTTAAGGTCCAGTTGGACTAAGTGTTGATTTGGGCCTAATACTCCTAATTCGGCTCACTTAAAATTTTATTTTGGGCTGACTGTAGAAGACAAACTTGCTAAGTTATTAGTCCTATATAAGAATATAATTTTTCGGGATTTTTATATAGTGGTCAACTTTTTACTTATCGTATTTTCCGCCAATTTTCTTGTAAATTTTCCTATTATTATTATTTTTATTCATTTTAAATGCCGGGGTGCTACAGATAAAGCATGTTTGGACGATGCAGATATGAATATACGTAATGAGTTACATTTGAGGGTTAGTGGAGATAAGTTTATGAAGCCTCCTGCTTGTTACACTTTGTCACATAAAGAGAAACAAGGTTTTCTTGAATTTCTTCAAGCTGTGAGGTTTCCAGATGGATATGCAGCAAATATATCAAGAAGTGTGAACCTAGAGAAAGGTAAGATCTCAAGATTGAAAACTCACGATTGCCATATTTTTTTACAACGAATGTTTCCTATTGGAATGCGTGGTTACTTGAATAAAGATGTGCTTAATGCATTAAGTGAGCTGGCAAGTTTTTTTCGAGAGTTATGTTCCAAGACATTAAGAGTGGATGCCTTAGAAGAGTTATAGAATAAAATTGTGATAGTTTTATGTAAGTTGGAAATGATTTTTCCACCGGCATTCTTTGATGTTATGGTGTATCTAGCAATACATTTGCCAAAAGGGGCTAAGCTTGGAGGGCCTGTTCAAAATAGATGGATGTATCCTATTGAAAGGAATATTGGTACTCTTAAGAGGGTTGTTCGAAACAAAGCTCGTCCTGAAGGTTCCATTGTAGAAGCATATATTGCAAATGAGTGTTTGACATTTTGCTCAATGTATCTTTTTGGAGTGGTGACAAGGTTCAATCGTCCAGAACGAAACTATGATGGAGAGGATCACCTTAGTAGAACACTTTCTATGTTTTCACATAAGATATGTCCTTTAGGCCAAGTTGATTATAAATTTCTTTCACCTGAGGAGTACAATTTGGCCCATTGGTATGTGCTGAATAATTGCGAGGAATTGAGACAATATGTAATGTAAGTGATTTTTATACGCATATATTATATTACAAATTTAATGAAGCATGTAACCATATCTTTATACATTTTTTTCAGTGAACATGAGGATGAGCTTATAATGGAGGGTCATGATGACATTGAAATGAGACAAAGAAATCACTGTGCATCATGGTTTAAAGAAGGAGTAGGATATTCTTTTAAATGCATTATTATATTTTTGACATAGTAACACATTTTTAACTTGTTGTTATTTGACATTGTGTGATAGATCAAACAATTGTGTGAAGATAAATCACGAGAGATTAGTGATGAAATATACTCACTCCCATTGGGTCATGATAAGCGTGTGAGAATATATCCAGGATGCATTGTTAATGGAGTCAAATTTCTCACCAAACGGCGTGATAGTCGTCAAGTGACTCAAAATAGTGGGGTTTGTGTGGAAGGAGAGCATCATGGCAATACAATTGAATTCTATGGAATTCTAAATGATGTAATTGAGCTGATATATACAATGAATTGCCGAGTTGTTTTATTCAAGTGTGAGTGGTTTGATCTCGAATATAAAAAGCCTGTAAAAATTGATGAGGATTTTACAAGCATAAATGTCACTAAGAGGTGGTATTCAAATGATCCATTTGTGTTAGCAGGACAAGTATCTCAGGTTTTCTATGTTCTTGACACAAAATTAGGAAAGGACTGGCGAGTTGTGCAAAAGATGCAACATCGACAGTTATTTGATTCAGCTATATTCGATAAAGCTGACGACCAAGTGATTGGTGAGAGTGTTTTTGTTGAAAATGATGCATATCAAGAAGATGAGTGCACAAATGTATCAATTAGAGATGAAACTCAAGAAATTGGCCCTCTAGCTAGGAATGATGTTGATCCAGATTTCCTCCCAACTATTGATATGGAACCTGAACCTGAAGAACTTGATTTCTTTGTCAATGATATTGATGTTGAAGAAGTTAAAAATAGTAGTGGTGATGAAAGTATTCCTATTGTAAGCTTTGACAGTGATTCTGAATGAAGTGCGGAAATTTTTTAACAACAAAAGATTATGTGATTTAGTAATTTACAATCATGGACTATCCCCTATGTTTAAAATTCAACATTTGGATAAATGGCCCCTGGTCTACGTAAACGCCTGCGTGGAAGTTGTACACAAAGTGAAGATGTGGTCCCATGTGATGCAGATTCTCCTACATCTCTTACACCTCAAGCAGTTGGGAGTAGTGTTGGTGGGATTAATTTTAACTTATACACGTTTAACCAATACTTATATTTAAAGTAATCCATTTAATAAGCATTTCTATTTGCAGGTTCCTCTTCTAACACAAATAGGAATACTCGTGGATGTAATAGATCGAGAGACCTAGAGCAATACATCCAAAGGCATGGAAAGGTGACTATCAATATACCATCAGAATTGAACCGCTCTGTAGCGGACCACCATTCTTGGTTGACAAGGCAGATTGGGATCCTTGTTCGACATCATGCACCTATGAAAGTGGGGAGTTGGAAAGGTATTAGTGGTCAACAAAAATAAGAGCTTTATTACGTTTAAAGGTAAATGATTGAAGGGAAGACAATGCTATAAACCTATTCATTGCTTTTAGCTTTCAATCAATTTTTACTTCTATTTTTCTTATCATTTTATAGCTACAGAAATCAAGTATATGATAATCCTTATTTTGTAGAAAAAGTTTGAACTTGACTTGGAGGACTCAACCACCCTGTGTTGTTTGGAGGGTTTATTTTCCTCTCGCTACAAGGATTTTCGTTCCAAATGTTACAATCATTATAAAAGTCTAGGGGGTGGAGAAAGAGGTAGAGGGAAACCATATAAAGAGTTCAACATGGAGGGACGACAAGAAGAGTGGCTATGGTTGTGTGATCATTTTGATAAAGATGTTAATCATACGAGTTTTTTAATATTTGGGAGCATTGTTTTCTACTATAGGTTACTTATTAAGTGCTTACTATGTTCAAATTAATGTTTTTTAATCTATAGAAAAAGTCAACTATAGCCTCCACTAATCGATCTAAACTGAGGACAATTCATAGGATGGGCACTACGACACTAGTAGCTCATCAACATGATCTGGTAAAGGCCGCAACAACTTAGTTTGTTTTGTTTATGCACCTACACAACTAACTTTATAGTTTGTAATTGATTGGTTATATTCATGATAATATAGAGATGCAGCCCCATTGAGTTGTACAAGGAAGCATACACTTCTCATTCCTCTGGGGCATGGGCGTCTGAGGAAGCACAATCAAATTATGTAAGTATATGTTACAAGTACTTACCATACTATAAATGCAATTTTATTTTGTTTCTTGAGTACTACTACCTTTTGAATGAAAGCCTTGTTTAAATAGATAAATTTCTGCATGCTCAGATTAGTCAATATCTATATTTCCTCCATGGCCTCTGAAATCATCTTTGATAGTTCCTAGGGCAAGGGCCTGCATAAGAAGTGCCTCCACTGACTATCCATAAGGTGAACAGTGAGAAATGTAACAAAAAAAATGTTTCACCAAGGGTGAAATGGAAATGAAGTAGTATAAGAATATTTTTCCTGCTAGTCTATACTTTCAAGATAGAATATTTCTTGTAGAAAGAAGCTGAACATTTACCTTGCACAAGCTAGGACATCTGCATGCTCAGAGTTTCACCAAGGGTGGAATGGAAACATGATGCGTAGAAAGATCATTGCCCATAAAAATAATAGCTCAGGAGCAAACAAAAACATGATGTGCTAAGATAATCAGTCAAAAATAATTATTTGGTGAATTTTACAAACCTGATTGTAGGTGGATAGTTACAGAATGCTAGAGATAACAAGCTAAAAGCCACAATTGTAATTTCTGGTCTCACAAAAAGTTGCAGAATGCTAGAGATAACAAGCTAAGAGCCACAATTGCCATAGTTGCATAATGCACCTCTACTACCATCACACAAGGAAACAAAGCCATGTGGGTTACTGATATTAGCAGAGTGAATGATCTGCCACACTATTGTGATAATATAGGTTCCAGCCAATTCCACAAAGCCATAATTATCTCACACTCAATGAAGAGATGATTAAGATTCTCCATGTGAACATGGAAGCTCGGGAGAAGAATATCACAACTTAGTATTCTGCATCACATGAAAATGTAGAATACCCAGATTATGTGAAAGCATGAAGGAAAAAGGAAACAGCAAGTTTTGGCAGATTATACTAGCTTCAACAATCTTGAGTCCAAAACTAAGAAAACTGGACTGGCTTTGCTGGGTTCCTATTTTCTAACAAAGAAAACTGGACTTAATTTGGCAGATTCCCATTCAATTCAGTTACTTCTGGGCAGGGTAGTTGGTTTTATTCTGTGTGAAAATTGTTGCCTTAGACATCCACTACTCTCCACCTAAGGAAACTGGACTGGCCTTGCTGGGTTCCTAGCAAAGAAAACTGGACTCAATTTGGTAGATTCCCATTCAATTCAGTTACTTCTGGGCAGACTGGTTAGTTTTATTCTGTGTGAAAATGGTTGCCTTAGACATCCACTACTCTCCACCTAAGGAATCTGTACTTTGTGCTTCCTAAGGCATCTCTACTTTATGGATGGCCCAAGACTGTTATAGTCGACCTTCAATAGGGAGGCTGAGCAAAGTGCGTATGTATCATTAGTATCTATGTATAGTTGGTCATGCTACATGGTAATCAGAAAGCTCCTGTCATGGTCTTCAAAAAGCCCCATATTAGAGCTCTATTTTGTAGCAATCAAGGTATGGCATTATTTGTGCCATTGCTGATATGTGAATCTTTGACTATTTTACACCCTAGAAGACTAGAAAATGTATTTTCTTCTGGAAAATATGCAGTACTGGTCGCATTGCATAGCTTCCTCACTGGAAAATTTTGTCATAGTTCACACTTACCTCTTCAATCCCAAAAGTAGTGGATTCGACCTTCAGGCTTGAATTATGGATTTGACCTCAGGCAAAGCTAATTTTTGACCATTTCATGTGCATATTAGATCTGTTATTCCAACAATTTTATCAAACCTATTATAATGAGGTACAGGTAGCCACGTCATTCTAGGTCGACTAAGAAGGGACTTATAAAGGAAATTGGGCCACCCTTACAACTGGAATGAGGCACACGTCTCTTCCATTTTAGTTAGTCAACTCGGTGCAATAATAAAAAAAATTGCTCACAAAACAAAAGAAAGACTTATCAGCAGAAACTGTGGGCCCTTGATACTTTGTTGCATGCCATAAGAAAAATAGATATTGGCAATCATGCACTTAACTGAGCATGTAAGTGTATCTATGGAAGGCCTTACTTAATCAACAATAATAAAATAAGTGATTGAACAATAATAAAATTAAAAATGCTACCTAGCTGGTCTGGATGTACGTGCTACACATTTTTTTTCTATGATTTATTCATATTGATGCTATTTGTACAGCTATCCATATCACTAGTCTGGATCTACGTGACATGGTATTCTATGACACCATCTAGTTTTCATGTTTATTTGCACAGCTATATGATGTCTAAAAATTTCTTTATAATTTAGGAGCGTATGGTACAAATGCAACAACAATCTACGGAGTGTGAGGCCACTATAGCTGAAGATGACATATGTGCTGAGGTACTTGGGAGGACGTCTGGATACATACGTGGTCGTGGCCATGGACCCAAGCCACCTCAGCGAGCTAGAGCTATTTTTCGAGTCAACCCATAGTTAGAGAGAAACAATTGGAGCAGGAGGTGGCCACTCTTCGAGATCAACTTGAGGATCAACAGAGGAAGATATAATTTTTGATGACTTGGATGAATGGAAATAATATTCCACCATCATCATCATGGTAAAAATATATTTCTTATCTTGTTGATCAAATTATGTTAAATATTAATATTCTCATTTAATTTCTTTATTTTCTATAATTTTGCAGAATGGTATACTTCTAGATATGGTGCAACCTCTTCTCAATCATCAGTGGATTCATGTTGCAGATTATAAGATCATGAAAGTTATTTTTGTTAAATATCATATGATTTTTTGTATTTACATTTTCAAGACAATCAATCACTTTTTTTTCATTTAATGTAATTTTTTGTTACAATGAGAGGGAAGGTATAACATTAGTTCATTGGTATTTTAATATTTTGCAAGGTTCTAATGAATGAATGAGATTTTTGTAATAATTTTGTTTGATGTTATTAAATGAATAGATGTTACATTTAATAATATTGAAATAGTGACCAAATATATAATTCTGACTAAAATTAATAGTGATTAAAATTATAATAATATTGACTAAGTATTTAGTAATGATAAAAAATAGTAGTCACTAAAATTATAAAAAAATATATAAATAGTCGATCAATAGTGACTAAATATTACCTACGACCAAATTCAATTATGTCGCTATTTAGATCTTTTTTAGATACCAACAAGAATTAACGACTAATATTTATTCAAAATTAGGACCAATATTTTAGTCGCTTTAGCATCAATCTATAGCGACCAAAATCATTTGAGTCGCTAGTAGTTAAGGGTTTAGCGACCAATGTGATGGTCGCTAATATGGTAGAACAACGACTAAATATTATCTGCGACCAAATTCAACTATGTCGCTATTTAGAGCTTTTTAGCGACCAATGAGAATTAACTACCAATATTTATTCACAATTACGACCAATATTTATTCACAATAGCTTCAATTTATAGCGACCAAAATGATTTTGGTCGCTAGTGGTCAAGGGTTTAGCGACTAAACATAAAGATTGGCTGCTACGAGTATTAGCGACAATGCTACAGCGGCCAAGGGTTAGTGACCATGGTTTGGTCGCAAATTTTTTAGCGACCAATTGTTGTTATATTGCGACCATGGACCTTGGTTGCTATAGGCTAGTTTCCCTGTAGTGGAGGAAGAGGAAGAAGGTGAAGTGAACCCCCAAGTGCACAACTGACGGCCCTTTAACTGGCGGCGTCGCCTCTTCTTAGCAGAAATCTCTTGAGCACGGGCCTACCTGACGCGAACCCGGACCTTTAGGCTTCTTGATTTGCAGTGTCTCCTCAAATAACGGGCCCATCTGGCAGATGACCTGACCCGATTATGAACATGCAGCTTCACTGGGGCAGTTTCCCCTAGACATCCGATGCTAACAACAATAGATGGACATTCTTGGACAAATAACCCTTCAGAGTGATGAATATCACAAACCCATGAGGTTTTGTCTCTCGGCACTAGAAGCATGAGATTCGGAAACTCCACTCGGAACTCAGCCTTGAAACACAACTCCATTGATAGAAGAGACGGGTGAAGCTGATGGAGAGTAAAACACGACGTTGACATGGCCGGCTTGCAAATAAACTGAAGGAGATTGTATAGAATGTGCATAATGTCCTTGGAGAATGCTGAAGATACGGCCAATTTCCCCTTGAACATAGAATCCATAGTCTGCTTGGCGACCGTATGAGTTAGCATAACACGGGTAGAGAACCCTTCTTGGCCTGTCATCTGAATGGCAATAGATCGAGGAGAAATAATAGCATCAATAATCGAACCTCCGGCGAGCAAAGAGATTGCCAACGGCCTCACTTGGGAAGAAACTGGCACTAGTGCATGAGAGCTTTTCTTGGCAACCGTCTTCAAAAGTGTAGGCTCAACATCCCCAACATAGTCAGAAATCGGGACGCGGACCGGCATGCGGCAAATATAATCTTGAATCTGGAAACACATAACCGGCAATGACTCATCCTGACTCGGCTCCTAGTTTCCTTGGGGACTAGACCCATGAGGCACCGTAGGTGGCACACACCCGCTCCGAGGGGTGGAAATGGATGGAGAAGTGGAGGTAATAGGTTTAGAAGGTGGAGGTGAAGGTTTAGAAGGCGTAAGTAGGGGTAAAGGTAATGCGAGTGGTGGAGGGATAGCGGCAATGGCAGGCTTAGGTGGAGGCAAAGGCAAAGGTGGAGGTGTAGGAGATGGTAAAGGTGTAGGGGTAGGGGTAGCTTGCTCAGGCTCGGGCAAAGGTGATGGCAAGAATGATGAAGGTTTAGGCAATGGTGAGGGTGGTGGAGATGGTGTAGGCGATGGAGAGGATGGTGGACATGGTGATGTGGTCGATGGAGAGGATGGTGGACATGGCAAGGGTGAAGAAGGGGGTTGTGGTGCCCACCATCGACGTATAGACACAACGCGACGAGCGGCATTGGGGGTAGAAGTGGGGGTGGAAGAAGTTGTGGTAATGGGAGCACTAGCCTGAGCAGAGGCTTGGGTTTGTGGAGGTTGTGAAGATGTGGTGGGAGAAGGTAACAGTGATGGAACGGGTATTGGAGTAGGTGACGGAGCAGGTGCAACATTAGATAATGGATCACGGGGGTGCCCCGGGTCTTGTAGAGATGGAGGCGGTTGCTTAGGCGGTGCCTGCTACTTCTGTTGCTTGCTGCGAAGATGTATAATGACTTTGTGAATAGCGGCCCAATCAATCCTTTTCTTGGCTTCCAAGCCATAAATATAATCCTAGAATTTAGGGCAATCCTTAACCAAATGCCCTTGCTGGCGGTGAAATTCACAGAACCGAAGCATATCCCCGACCGCGGGTCGGCAAGGCACAACTGGAGTGAGCGGCAACGCGTGAGTGGCCATCAATGCCCCAAAATGTCGGTAAAGCACTCCGGCAGCGGAGGACAAGGAGCCTGCTTCGGGCAAGGTGGATGCCGAGAGGTATGAGGTGGTGAAGACGGTTGTGGGGGTTGCATAGGCAAGGACGTGTGGCAACTAGTGGAGGGATTTGGTGAAGGCATATGTGGAGCGGGATAAGGGGGTATATAGACGGCATCTACTTGTTTGGGATGTGGTATCCCCTTGACCGAAGGTGATAGAGGCAGACGTGGATATGCGGAAGGCTGAGTTGTGGAGGGTTGACTTGTGTAAGCGGACGGGTGTGTAGAGGGTTGGTATGCAAGAGGCTGACTCATGGTGGGATGGCATGCGGGGGCGGACGGACACGTAGGAGCGGAGGGTTGACTCGTGGAAGGTGAGTAGTAAACAGTGAATGTGGATGGAGAGGTGTATGTAGACGGGGAAGACTCGGTGTCAAGGGAACCTTGATGTTGTTGGCGAACGAAGCGGGCTCGGCTATAAAGTTGTTGCCAGGAGGTGATGCCATTGAGGGCTAAGATAAATTGATACTCGGGCGTTGCATTGGAAATCAGCATCTTGATCAGCTCTTGCTCCGGAATGTGTCCCGGGACTTGTGCGGCGAGGCAGTGCCAACGGTCGGCAAAGGTACATAAATCCTCCTCGGGCTCCATCTTCTCGTGGGCCAGATTCACAATGGAATAATTAGGCCCAACCTGATCCTGATACTGCTGAATAAACTTCTCTTGAACAGCTTGAAAACTCACAATTTACTCTTGTGAAAGAGAGAAGAACCAATCCCGAGCCAGGCCTTCCAAAGACAGACCATATAGATAGGCCATTAAGCATTGGTCATGTCGAAACTGGGCCGACTCACAAATAAATTCCTTCAAGTGCACATATGGGTCACCGACTCCACCATAACAGCGATATGCTAGAATTTGTGAAGATGGCGGAAGCCGAAGACCTTGGAATGCAAATGGAATACTTAAATAGGATTTGGGATCGATTTGACATTGGAGTTCATCAAGCTGGTGTTGGGCTTGAGCTATCATCTCCTGAGTAGAGAGAGATCGAGAGTAATGCGGGCCAACTTGAACAAGAGGTTGTGAATTCGGACTAGGATGATGGTAATGGGCCGGATAAGAAGATCCGAGCTGAGAAGGAAAAGGGCCCATTCCGAGAGTGGAAGAATGTGTGGGCCTGGAAGAGACGTTGGCATATAGACTAATTGGGCCGGCAGCATATGAAGGAGAAGAAAGAAGCCCATGAAGGGAAGAGGGCCCATTATGAGAAGAAGGCCAATTAAGATGAGATGCAATAAGACGTTTGGCCTGGGCCGGGTCCATTTGGCGAACAAGGCTTGAAATATGGGCCATGAGATTAGTATGTTCCTCGGATGGATCAGAAGGACCACGGGAAGATGGGCCCGCGTGGGAAGAGGATTCCACGCGGGAATAGGAAGAAGGTTGAGAAGAAGAATGATATAAGGGGTTGGAATGATGCTCCATGAGGGCAAATGGAGACTTAATACAAGGATATCAAGGACAATACAAGTGGGGAAGCAATGGCTTAATGGGCTTGAAAGACAAGAGGGGACTAACCCACTAATGCAAGGACCAATGGAGAACGGAACTGGACAATGGACACACAAAATGGGCTAACCTAAGTGGGCCTAGCAACAACAAAACACGTGGATGATGATGGAAATGCAACACAAACACCACTAATGGGCTTGGATAGGCCCAAACAAAACAAACAATGCAATGTGAGAGTTTTCACCCAAGTCAAACAGGTTGATATGATGGAAAATATTTTAGGAATTTTAATAGACCTTTTAATTATTTGAATTAATAATAATTCCCTCAAGATAGGAATCCCATGGGAATAAGGTCCAAACTTTGATTTGACAATAGTTTACTCCCTCACACGTATGAAAATGCAAGCCTAAAGGGTGGAAAAGGTACAATCGGCCAGGCGTCCGTGAGGGAATCCACGGCTCGCGGAGACTTATGGAGGACCCGGATAAGATCACCTAGTCAACCCCAAGGAATATGGAGGCGAGAGGATCACTTACCAAGGTAGGAAATACAACTAAGATACGCAATGCATGGCCCTATGTGCACCGGGGTGCATGCAATTTCTAGCCTAAATCTAACAAACCAAGATATGATGAACATATGCAAACATAACAACATGGATGCAAACAAGCTGAACAATATGAATATGAAATGTTATCTAAACATGGATATACACACCAAAATTGTAGAAAAGCATAAGCAAAGTGATGGGCACTAGAGGTCCCACCATGATCGCCAAAAAAGAGCTGATGATGCGGAAATGTGGAGCGTGGCATCACAAGTTACATAAGCAAACATGTGTGCATGAGTGATAGCATAATGCGCCAATCAAATGAACATCATGAACATGTGACTATGAAAACATGGTAGCATGACCATATAGGAATGAAAAGGCAATAAAAGATATAGAAGAATACCGTGATCGCCACCAAGTAATGACATCGGCAAAAGAATATGAAAGGGGAAACTAAGTGTGCGTTGTGTACCTTGGAAAAAGGAAATGATTGCGCTAAATATCAAGGATGCGGGGACTATGTGGATTATCTCTCCTCGCCTTCCAACCGGCTAGAAGGTAAGGGCCTCACTTTCCATACTTTCCTACGAAACAAAGACAAAACAAGAGGCAAAATACATTAGAAAGTGCTAAGTGTAGAAATCTGCCCAAGTGCATAAAGTAGCATGAAAGATTGAGGGCAAACTTACCGGGGGAGGGTTTTTAACCCCTATGGAAGGGTGCAAATAATAGGTGTGGATATTGGGATGAGATTAACGTGAAGAGATTGATCTAATATGTCATGATGAACATAGATAAACAAGGTGCAAAAGTGCAAGTCACAAGAAAAATTATTCAAACAGTGTAAATTGGGTGCAAAGATCGATGCCAACAGTAGGGCCAACGATGTCCAAATAGGGAGAAAATTGAGATGACATAAGACTTGAGTGTTGTGAAGAAGTAGGAATAGGAATCACTCCAAAAGAAGGTCGGGACGGAAAGTTATGATGCCGGAGATTTGGGGAAAAACACGAACTGTGCAGAAAATACAGAAGAGTGCACAAAAATGGACTCAAAGAATGATGAATAACTCACAGAATAAGACACCAAAAAAGGAAAGAGATGATGCTATGAAAAGGTGGGAAAATTATGATGAAACTAGGGAAAAAAGAAGGGTTTAAAATGGGGAAGACAGTAGTGAAAAATGGGGTGGAAAACACAAGAAAATAATGGGGTGCAGAATATGACAGAATGGAGACCAAGTGTAAAAACATAATGAAAGTGCAAAACTTATGGACAAAAATATGTATGAAGATGATGAGATAATGAGCCCAAAACTAAGGAAAACAAAGATTATACTTCCCTTAAGAGCATAGATTTGAAAGGACGGATCAAAGACGCCCCATGGCCTCGCTCTGGTGATGCAAACATGTCCCCATCGCACGAAATCTGGGTTTCAGAAAAGTGCAGAATAGAGTGGTGAAACCTGAAAAATTGGGACTTGGAAGAGGGGTAAAAGATAGGAGAAATAAGGCACACATATAATCAAAATAAAGCTAATACTCCCCTCTTCAAGATGGAGTTGAAGGAGGACGAAAAGGATGAAGCATGACTCCACCCCGGCTTGATGAACAGGCCCCCGCTGCGGACTTGTAGCAGAAAACCAGCAAATTATGATGATTTGCCAAAAGTAAGGGTGAAGTTGAGAGGGTAAACGTTCATGAAATTGAGCAAATAAGGAACCAAAATGAAGATAATACTTCCCTCTTCAGGCTAAGGTCAAAGGAGGATGAAGACAGTTCAGCATGGCTTCGCCGTTGCCTTGGAAACGTGCCCCCGTCGTGAGGTTCGCACAGGGCCCTTTATATAGAAAACTGCCTAAATCCCCAACTTTCCTCCATGAGTTTAAGAGATAGAGTCCACCAAATCTCGTGATCTATGGATTAATCTCGAGATAATAGTCAAGATAAGATGTAGGAGAAAATGGGACTCTATTTGGATGAAGGATTTGGAAGATATGGCTTCTAGAATGAGGCCTCGTCGCCCAAAAGATAGAGTTTGTGTTATAGCAGTACACCTAAATCCCCAACTTCCGTCCGTGATTCTGAGCAAGATAGCCAATGAAATTTGGAGTTATTTGGACTAAATTCAAGATAATACCAAGGAAAAGCCATAGGAACAAACGGGGACTGATTTGGATAAGAATCCGAAGAGATAGAGGCCATCTAAAGAGGGCCACGGCGGAAACAAAACTGAGAGAGTCTAGCAGAAGCTGGACTCTCGGGCGGGCTAGCGGTCGCGCAACTGACCGCTTGGCCCACCAAGTCGTTGGCCGAGCGACCGCTAGGCAGAAAATTATGGTTTTTTGCATTTTGGTCCCTCGGATGCCAGTTTGACCTCCGAATCGACCCCGAACGGACTCGAAAGTTGGGAAATTGAAAATAGAAGCTTCCAAGGCTAAATGGGCTTGAAAAATGATAAGAAAATGGGCTCGAGATGGGCTCAAAGATGACTCTAAAACAATGGTTAATTTCGGGCATCATGGAGATAAATAAGAGAAATAACGCGACTTATGGCCCGAAAATAGGTGTCAACACTTGTGAGAGTAGAGAGACTCGCCGTTCAAATCTATCTATCCCCATCATGCGCGCATGTCCCGCTCCCTGGGAAGTCCAAGGGTCTCATGTTTTCCTTAGGCTAACGATGTGTTTCATTTTTGGTGGTGATGGGGACTTCTTTTGCCTTCGAAGGCTTATGCACTACTCGTGATTAGCTTTGGGGGAGAGCGTAGGTCTTTCTTTGGCGGGAAAGGACTGTTGCTCGTGATTTATGAGGGAGCATGGTGCTCGCCGCTTGGGAGCTCGGAACTACCATGATTTTCGAGGGAGCATGAGTGCTTGCCTCTTGGAGGCTTAGAAGCTACCATGATTTCTGAGGAAGCATAAGTGCTCGCCTCTTGGGAGCTCGGAAGCCACCATCATTTCTATGGGAGCGTGATTGCTCGCCTCTTGGAAGCCACAAGTATTTCTAAGGGAGCATAAGTGCTTGCCTCTTGGGAGCTCGGAAGCCACCAGGATTTCTAAGGGAGCATAAGTGCTCACCTCTTGGAAGCTTGGAAGCCACCAGGATTTCTAAGGGAGCATAAGTGCTCGCCTCTTGGGGGACCGAAAGCCACCATAGTTGAGCTCAGCTAGCGACACTTCTGTTAAACCGGCAAGGTGATATGTCGAGAATGATTTATTGATAAAAATTCAGAGGTTTATAGAATTCCATGTCCTGGGTACCACTCACCCCTCCAGCGATGTTAGCTTGTACGCTCCTTCGTCGAGCACTTCTGTTACCCTATACAGGCCTTCCAAATTTGGTGCTAGTTTTCCCATCGCCGCTCTAGGGTTCGCCACGCTCGTTCGTCGCAGCACCAGGTCTCCGAGGAGGAAGTGGCATTCTTTGACGCGAGCATTGTATTACTGGGCCAGTTTCTGCTGATAGGCTAAGAGCCTTAGGTGGGTGCGCTCTCTGTCTTCCTCGAGCAGGTCTAGATTTTCTCGCATTGCCTGGTTGTTTCTGCCTTGTCAAACTATCCAACTCGTAGAGATGGGTTGGATATTTTAACCAGTATGACCGCCTCTGCTTCGTATGTAAGGTGGAACGGAGTCTCTCCTCTAGCGGCCCTAGTGGTGGTCCAGTGTGCCCTTAGTATGTTTGGAATGGAGTCTATCCATGAGTCGCATGCTTGTTCCAGGTGGGTCTTGATGCCATGAAGAAGTGTTCTGTTAGCATTTTCTACTAGATCGTTTACCTGGGGGTGGCCCACCGATGTATAGTGCTTCCAAATTCCCAACGTCGAGCACTTTTCGTGGAAAGCGGTCCTTGCGAATTGCCTTCCATTGTCGGTTGTGAGGACATGTGGGATCCCAAACCGAGAGATGATACTTCGTAGCATAAACTTCCATGTTGCTTCACTCGTGATTTTTCCCAGTGGTTCAGCCTCGACCCATTTGGTGAAGTAATAGATAGCGACCATAAGGAATTTCTTCCTCCCCTGAGCCTCAGAGAAGGGGCCCAGTATGTCCACCCCCCACCAAGCAAATGGGCAAGGCTCCATCAGAGCATGCAATTGTGTAGCTGGCTGGTGGTGTAGGTTCACGAACTTATGGCATTGAGGGCACCTCTGGACGTAGTCAAGGCAATCTAGTTGCAGTGTCTGCCACCAGTATCCTTGTCAAATGAGAGTCCGTGTGATTGCTCGCCCTCCTATATGGCTTCCGCAGAGCACCTCGTGTACATCCTGTATTGCCTGCTTCGCTTCCATGGGGAACAAGCATTTCAATAGTGGGTCTAAAAGCGAGCGCCTGAATAGGCGGCCATCAATGATGGTAAAGTGTGCTGCTCATGCTCGCGTGCGACGGGCTTCAGCATGATCATTGGGAAGTTGTTGTCACAAGAGGAAATCCAGGATTGGGTCCATCCAAGAAGGCTCAAAATCTATGGCATTCACCTCGGCCATCAGCTCTTCTATGCTTGGCGCCGATAGCTCTTCTATCAGGACGGCCCTTGAACTAGAGGTGGTGGTTGATGATGCCAGACGGGACAGGGCATCTGCTCGGACGTTCTCCTCCCTCAGGATACGTACTATCTCGATGTGAGAGAATTCCAAGGTCGTTGCTATAGATATATGGAAGCGCAACCTCCACACAAGCAATAAAATAAACCAACCAAGCAATGGGTATGTCACCTTACGTAAGAATGAGGAAGCAACAAATAACTATACTAAATGACATGACGTGGGCAGGAACAAAGATGCAAGTGAGGTAATAAAATCACACACACCATAGACGTGGAAAAACTAAAAGAAAGGCAATAAACTAACAAGGGAAAATATGATAAATACCCAAAGCCAAGATGCGTCATCACCAGCAAGGACAGTAACATGGAGGGAACTGCACTACGTAACTTGGAAAGAGGTGGAGCAAGGCTCACTCGCAAGCGGGGAAGAAACCCAGGTGCAGGACGAGAAACGCTCTTCCTTCTGACCGTAATAATAGAGAAACGGTCGTCTGGAGGCCGCAACAAGAGTAAAATGGCCGGACAAGGACCGCTACTGACACCCAAAAATCTGACGTGAGAACTTAGTCCTCCCTCCCTCCTAGCCGGCCAGAAGGGTTGGGCCTCATGCTAGACGTGCTGCAGACCTACAAAAGAAGAGAGAAACAACAAGAAAATGACCCAATTAGATCTAGGAACTTATAGTATCTATAAACGAATGATGATGACTATGCATAAAAGAAAGGGGCAAATACCTAGAAGTGGTGGTTTTTTAACCCCTATGGGGCATGGAAAACAATGGGAGGATATATCTAAATGAAAGATGAATGTAGAAGAATAAAGAGTAGAGGAAGAAATGGATGCTATGGGGATGCAAAGATGAACATGTTATGTTAGATGGACGCAGTCTATCTCCACGAAGTGTGGATCTAGAGGGGGGCGAATAGATCTAATGGCTAATTTAGAACACAGTTGAACTATAATGCGGAATTTAAAACAAACAACTGTTGAGCGATAGAAAGAACACTATGAGGAGTGTCGACACATGCAGCCACACAGCATATCACAAGCAAACTCACAAACACAAGACACACAAGATTTTAGGTGGTTCGGTCAGAGACCTACGTCCACCCCACACTCAACCGAGTATGGCTTACTGTTGCGCAGTACAGCTTGCGTCCGCTGGGCAATACAGCTTGGCCTACAAACCGCTGAGCAACACAGCTTGCTGTCCGAGACAAGTCTCGCCTGCTGAGGATTACAGCTTCACCTGTCCAGTGGAGACCTCCACTGCAACCGCTGGGGTTTACAGCTTACCCGTCCAGAGGCAGCACCTCTACTAACAGCTGACTCACAGCTTTAAGAAACAATTTCGGAAATAAAAGACAGAAGCAAACGAAAATAAGAAAACCCAACTGGGAATGTAGCTCGGAATGAGCAAAGCTCAGCTCTGGTATCTGAACCAAGAGTCTGAGATACAACCTCTCAATCAAAACTCTCACAATCTCACTCTCTCAACACATCTCTCTCAATCTTCTCTTCTCTCTTTTTCTTCTTCTCTGCTTTTTCTCTCTCTGTGGATCGGTGGCTCTCTGCTACTTCAGGCTTTTACTCTCACTGTATAGACTTTGCCACTGTTCGATCTGCCTCCTCCTGAAGAAGAAGACTCCTATATATACCAGTAGCAGATTGGATAAGGGCGCGTGGCTTCCACATTTCCCGCCCAAAGAATTCTCCAGATCCGAGGACATTTCATCCACATGGCAGCATCCTGGATGGGCTGCTTCCACGTGTCACCATCTGATCACCTCATCCTTCCTTGGATCACGAGCCAAGTCATCAATCCCTGCAAAGAATCCCTATCAGACAGAGGAAATAGAATTATCAATTTAAGTATAAACCATGTACATACTTTGTGGGATGCAATGCATTGTATAGACTTCACTGTATAGACTTTGTGAACTCGAATGCATTGTATAGACTTTACTGTATAGACTTTGTGAACGTGAACGCAATGTACAGACTCTGGAATGTATAGACTTCATATATGCAGTGCTGTGTGATGTACAGACTTCCTATATGAAGGCAACCGTTGTACAGACTTGCTGAAGTGTAATGCAATGTGCAGACTTTGAAGAACATTCAACAGCCAATGTATAGACTAGGGAATGTAAAGACATGCCAGTGTATCGGCTTGATGAGCGTGCAGCAATGTGCAGACTTCAATGCATGAAGAAGCACTGTGAAGACTTAGACAGACACAACGTGCAACAATGTATAGACTTGAAACACTAGATGCACGATGTACATGCTTCAACTAAAATGATGCACAATGTGTAGACTTGAATGATGTGCGATGTACAGACTTCATGTTATGCATGAGACTCTAAGTAAGACAGATGATGTGCAAACTTAGCCAGCATTCAACTCGATGTATAGACTTGATGAATGATGCATGCAATGCACTGGACAATATATGTACTTAGCCGATGCAGACTAGTCCGATGTACAGACTTTCTTATTGTTCAGACTTCATGAATGATGTACAGACTTGCCAAAGGAAAGGCTGTACAGACTTGATGCAATGCAAGATAATCGAGTGTATAGACTTCACGATGTGAAGACTTGCCAAAGACAACTGGATGATGTACAGACTTGAGCGAAGCAAAGTCTGTACAGACTTGAAGGTTCACAATGTGTAGACTTTAGCAAAGCAATAATGTACATACTTGAACAGTTCAAGGATGTATAGACTTTACGTGAAAGCCCAATGTACAGACTTGCAGAACTGAACGTAGGTAAAGATCCCAGTGTATAGACTTCGAAGTTCACTGACGGATGTACAGACTTCACCTCGAGCAAGCAACAGTGCAGTGTATGGACTTTGAAGAATGATGCATGATGCTGTACAGACTTGACTAATGTATGGACTTAGCTTCGTGCATGCTACAGTGCAGTGTGTGGACTTTGCCCAATGCATAAGACGCTAAGTGAGACGGACAGTGTATAGACTTAGCCTGTGCGAGCAATGCAGCAATGTATAGACTTGACTGCCTGCTAGATGCACTGATGCAGTATATGCACAGAGAAAGCAATGCAACAATGCAATGCATGCCCATAGCAGATATTGAACTGAAGCAATGGATGTATAGACTTGTGATGCACTGATGCAGTACATGCACAGAGGAAGCAATGCACCGGTGCAATGTATAGACTTACTGAGCTTAGTGAGCTGCAATGTATGAACTTCGCCCAATGCACAAAGACGCTAAGTCATACGGACAGTGTACAAACTTAGTTAATGCATGAGACACTAAGAAGATGGACAGTGTATAGACTTGGATGTTCTGAGGGAGTCGACCCATCTAAGAAGGAGGTCGACCCACTACTGTCCACACTGTGCATGGATGTATAGACTTACATTCTCAACAATGCACAACATAACACAATGTATAGACTATGCTGAGTGTGTAGACTTGTGTGTATGTGCAATGTGTAGACTTGTGAAATGCCATGAACACACAGACAATATGATAAAATCAATCTCATCAAAACATATAAACAGTTGCCAATCAATCAAAACAAGGTGTTGCCAATGAAGTAAAGCATATTGTCAACATCATCAACACAGAGGAGTCACAACAATCTCCTCCTTTTTGATGATGGCAACCACCTATCATATAGAATAGCAACAACCTGTCATACAGATGAATTTTTGATGAAAGACATGAATTGTTATTCAGATTTGTCATGCAGATGCTATGAATGCATGCTAGAAATGTAAGCAACTCCCTGCTAACAAAATCTCCCCCTTTGTCATAACATGATGCATACACTTCCCTTGGAATGAATTCAGAATTCATCAAACAAGACAATATTTGTTACACAGGAGGACGGTGAGCTAGAAGGGGAGGGGATGAATAGATCACCGTTTTAAAAAATTATTTGACTGAGTCGAGGCAGGACCCTTAACCAATATAACGTAATTCACGAGCGCAGAACATAAATGACTCAAAATGTCATCAGCACATATGCACAACCACCTAGCGAGCAGTCAGACCAAGATTTCAATCATCAACATTCACATTTACTTAATGAAGCCAGACAAAATCATAAGAAAAATAGATGCGCACAACCATACCACAGAGAACAGGAGATTTAGATGGTTCAGTCTGCAACCTGCAATCTTACGTCCATCCCTCACTCAAGGCCGAGTGACGCTTCCTTTCACAAGAAAGAACCGCAGACTCAGTCTGCCTACAACACGCTGATCCACAGCTTGGGGATCGAAATCCCTACAGACGCTGATCACACAGCTTGAACCCAGGTCTCACACCCCAAGACCTGACCCGGAGATAACTCTCCCTTCCTCTTAGACAAGAGGGAACCCAGCAGTGACTCACCCTCACTGCAATTCAGAGACACTATCTCTCTTCCTCCACAGCCGGAGGGAACAACCCAGATAGCCTCCTCACTATCTGAACACAGCAACCCCTGGAGACCACCTCCCTTCCTCTGATCTGATTCAGAGGGAATCACAATGCAACCCAGAGGATCCACCTCTCTTCCTCTACACCTAGAGGGAACGATAAAACAGAGTATCAGAATTTAAGAACAAACAACTGAAAACATAAAGAGATATCGAAGACAATCGAACGGAGAAACAATGTAGCTTCTTAAAGAAGCATAAACAAAACATAGCAGAAAACCATCCTCTCCTTCACCACTCTCTCTCTCTTCCAGGTACGCTCAATGAGTGGATCAGGCTGGCTTCTCCTCTCCTTCCTCTCGCTCTGGCCTCACCCTCTTCCGTGTGGCTTCGGCAGCTTGTCAGGAGCAGAAACCTTCATATATATATATATTCAACCTCACAAAAGAGTGAGGGTTTGGGAGACACGCGTGAAGACATGCTTCCAGATGAACCGAGCCACGTGTTAGATGATTATTCCCTCGGATCACGTGCTCACATAATTGGAATAAAGTTCCAATTTGTCTTTAAGTCCCTGTAAGGTTTCAGAGAACATTCAGTCAATCTCAGAAATATTCAAGTCATAAATTGTTCACACAGATTGCACGGGACTTATGAAAGGACAAAAGAGCGCATCAACGCACTAAAGCCAAGGCGTTAACGCAATGGATATAAGGAGAACATGTGCCTTGACAAAACACACTAATGCGTCAATGCATCAGTTGACAGCGTTGACGCTTCTGCTATGAGGTTGATCAAAAGAACCTTTGGTCAAAAACTCGAGGCGTCGACGCTTCCATTGTGTAGCGTCGCCTCAGCTCCTTGGACGAGACGCACAAAATCTTGGTAACAACCCAATGCGTCAACGCTTCAGGTGACAGCGTCGACTCAGCTTCATAGGCGATACGCTCAAGCCCTTGGCACCAAGCCAATGCGTCAACGCTTCAGGTGACAGCGTCGACTCAGCTCGATAGGCGAGACGCTCAAGCCCTTGGTACTAAGCCAATGCGTCAACGCTTCCATCGTGCACCGTCGACGTAGTGGACAAAACAGCAAGCGAAAGACGCACTAATGCGTCTACGCACCCAGCCAAGTGCGTCAACGCACTAAATATACAGATTCTATATAATCAAGACAAGTATGAGCTCATGGGTGTACATGATAGAGGAGCATCAAAACAGAAAAGCATGATGAAGAAGCATTTGATCCATAGATGAGCATGCAAGACAACAACATTAGATCCTGAGATTATTTAGACAATTCAGGATCTTTATCATTCATTTAGAAGCATCAAGATGATTATCATAAAAATAATTTGATTCATAGTGTTAGTCATCATCAAAACTACAGAGATGCAACAATCTCCCCCTTTTTGATGATGGCAACACCATGAGTCAAATTTAGTGAAGGGAGAAATACCAACTTAAAACATTCTCAATAAGGGCAGCAACCCCTTTCAACCTTCTCCCCTTGTGAGACTTTTCAACTTGTACTCCCCCTTTCAACCTTCTCCCCTTGTCAGACTTTTCAACTTTTACTCCCCCTTTCAACCTTCTCCCCCTTTGACATGATCAAAACAAGGAGAAAGAGAGATGTTGACGCTGGACTGATGAGAAAAGATGGAGAGGATTCCAACAGTAGACACTCATTGTCAAATCTTAGAGGCTTAAGTGGGGCTGTAAGGTGCAGTGAAGAATCTTGGAGTTCTGGTAAGAGATGGAGATTCAGAATAAACTTGAAGTTTATCAACTTACTATGATTATGAGAGAAGAGCAAGTGGCAACAAGTATGACCGAGGTAGCTGTTAAGGCTTGTCAAAGAGACAGCAAGAGTTTGAACCACTAAGACAGCCTGTAGGCATTGAGGACAAACAGTCCAGGCAAAGAAGGCATAGTTATAGAGTGTATTTGGCCAGTTACACTTTTGACATTAAGTATGCACCTTGGTCAGAGGCCAGCATCCTCAGTTACTCAGTGTAAGAGCCTCATCACTTCTCAATTAGAGAACAGAGATAGTGACCATTGGTTGTTTCATGAGGAGACACCTTGATCAGAGGCCAGAATCCCCAGTTACTCACCATTTTGTCATCATTGCTCTGCCAAGCATAATTTTGAATAGTATTTCTTTCTTTTGATTTTGTTTATGAGAACTGATACCTCATGACATAGGAAATTCTCATTTCATTGATGGGATTCCTAGTTTCTCAGTATGCAGTTTTAAGCATAGATAAGTTTAACTAGCTCAATAAGGGGTTGTTTGAAGACAAAGCCCAGGGCAAATATTGGAGGTCTTATCAAGATGTCCAAAGAGAAGCTCATAAACAGAAACCATTTCTTACAAGTCTAGCTTGTTCATGAGTCATGCAACAAAGTAAGAGGATATACTTGTGAAGGTTAATCTTAGCCTCTTAAGACTAACTAGAAGAGGATTCTAGCTGGACTTTAATTGCACAAACTTAAGAATGTAGGAAATGAATGAGGTTCTATTAAGAGGAATATTCAAGATCAATTCTAACATTTAATCCAGCAATAACACCCATCTTTCAAGCGTTTCTAATTAGTCAAGCTCCCCCTCTCTAGTAGCTCTATCTCCCATTCTACCCAGAAAATAGCAGAGAAGCATAATTGACTTTACTCAAGGCACACACCCGCTCCCCCTCACATAGGGACCCCCACCAGAGAAAGTAAGACAAAACTACCACTAACTTTATGGAGATACATGAACCAGAAACCATTGCCTCAAAATCAGTCAGAGTTTGTAAATACCAAGTTCTCTTCTCAAAGAAGTGAATTTTTCAGTGTCTAGAGGTTTTGTAAAAATATCAGCAATTTGATCTGCAGTCCCAACATGAATTAATTCAAATGTTTTATTTGCAATTTCATTTCTGATAAAGTGGTGCCTGATTTCAATGTGTTTTGTTCGTGAGTGTAAAACAGGATTCTTTGCAATGTTTATGGCACTAGTTTTATCACAAAAGATGGGAGTGCAACCTGTCTCTACTTGGTAATCCTGAAGTTGATGCTTGATCCAGATAACATGAGTGCCACAGCTGCTTGCAGCCACGTATTCAGCCTCAGCAGTGGAAAGAGCCACTGAATGTTATTTTTTTGAACTCCAAGAAACTAGGCATCCTCCTAAGAATTGGCAGTGGCCACTGGTGCTCTTCCTATCTAGTTTGCATCTAGCAAAGTCTGCATCAGTGTATGCAACTAAATCTAATGTGCGTGAAGCAGGATACCATAAGCCTAATGTTTGTGAGGCAGATAGATATCTAAAGATTCTTTTTACAGCAGACAAATGTAGTTCAGTAGGCCTAGACTGATATCTTGCACATAAACCAACACTGAATTGTATGTCTGGCCTAGAGGCAGTCAAGTACAAGAGGGATCCGATCATACCTCTGTAGAGTTTTTCATCCACTTGTTTACCTGACTCATCTGCATTAAGGGTCATGCTTGTGCTCATTGGGGTGGATATTTGCTTCAGGTTAGTCATTCCAAACCTTTTTAGGATATCCAGTGTATACTTGGTTTGGTGGAAGAAGCAGCCATCTGACATTTGATTTATCTGCAAGCCAAGGAAATAAGTCAGTTCTCCAACTAAGCTCATCTCAAATTCAGCTGACATAAGCTGTGAAAATTCTTTACACAGTTCAGGATTTGTTGATCCAAAAATGATGTCGTCTACATATACCTGAACTATGATGAGATCTTGTCTTGAATTCTTAGTGAATAAGGTTTGGTCAACTTTACCTCTGTTATATCCTTTATTCAGTAAGAAACTGTTCAGTCTTTCATACCAGGCCCGAGGAGCGTGCTTTAGTCCATAAAGAGCTTTGTTTAACCTGAAAACTTGATCAGGTTTAGTCGAGAACTGAAACCCAGGAGGTTGTTCAACATAAACTTCTTCTTTTAGAATTCCATTCAAGAAGGCACTCTTAACATCCATTTGTTGAAGTTTTATGTTGCTTGAACAGGCAAATGCTAATAGAATTCTGATAGCCTCCATTCTAGCTACTGGAGCAAAGGATTCATCAAAGTCCACTCCATACTCCTGACTGTAGCCTTTAGCTACAAGTCTAGCTTTATTCCTAGAGATGACACCTTCTTCATTCAGTTTGTTCTTAAAAACCCATTTTGTTCCTATTACATTGAAATTTTTAGTTCTAGGTACAAGTTCCCAGACATTGTTCCTATCAAATTGCCCTAGTTCTTCACACATGGCAATTACCCAATTCTCATCACTTAAGGCTTCTTCAATGGTCTTAGGCTCAATTTGAGAAACTAAAGCAATTAAGTCCTGATTCTGAACATTTCTGAAATGAGATCTTGTCCTAGGGGGATCATTAAGATTACCAATAATATTGGTTATAGGGTGGTCTTTTAAAACTCTGACATTTGTTGAGGACTCACCTTGTTCGGCTGTACTTACTGGGTTCAGATCAGTAGGTTCTTCAGCCGGTTGTACTTCCTCCTCTTGCATTTGATTCAGGAACTCTCCATCATGACTTGTAGATCTGTTATCATCATTTAGACTGTTAGAGATTTTTGTTTCATCAAAAATAACATGAGGGGTTTCCTCTACAGTTCTATCAGTTTTATTAAAGACCCTGAAGGCCCTAGATGTTTCAGAGTATCCTAGGAATATTCCTGGAATACTTCTAGCATCAAATTTATCTAAGTCTCTCTTCTTGTTATTATGAATAAAGCATTTTGAACCAAAAATTTTGAAATATGAGACATTAGGCCTCTTACCTTTCAGGAGTTTATATGGTGTTTTCTTATGTATGGGTCTTACCAATGCTCTATTAAGTATGTAGCAGGCTGTGTTTGCCGCTTCTGCCCAAAAGCTCTTAGGTAGCTGACTCTCCATTAGTAGTGTTCTTGCCATTTCCACTATTGTTCGATTCCTTCTCTCCACAATTCCATTCTGCTCTGGGGTCCTGGGAGAAGAAAATTTGTGAGTCAGTCCCTCCTTGTCACAGAAGTTAGAAAATGAGGAGTTCTCAAACTCTCCTCCATGATCTGATTGGATAACAGTGATCTTGTGCCGTATATGTTTTTGCTTATTGAAAAAATGTTCAAATTTTTGAAAAGCATCACTCTTATTTGCCAAGAAAAACAGCCATGCAAATCTAGAGTAGTCATCGACAATGACAAAACCAAATCTCTTACCATTTAGACTCTGGGTTCTGGTTGGACCAAAGAGATCCATGTGCAAGTGTTCCATGATCTTTGTAGACAAGCTCTCAGACCAAATTTTAAAAGAAGCTCGAGTTTGCTTGCCTAGAGCACAGGCCTCGCAATTCTTCGAAACTGATTTGAACTTTAAGCTAGGCATGCCTCTAACTAATTCAAATTTAGCTAATTTATGCAAGGTGTTAAAGCTAGCATGGCCTAGTCGCATATGCCAGTCAAACATGTTATTCTCTGAATCAGCAGTGAGACACAGATTAGACTCAGACTCAACATCAAGATCCACAATATAGACATTATTGACTCTATTTGCAATGAACTTTATTTTATCGGAGTTTGGTTCTAAAATTTTGCATACATGCTCATCAAAATGAACCTTGTGACCCTTGTCACACAACTGACTAATACTCAATAAATTGTGTTGTAGACCTTCAACCAACAAGACTTTCTCAACAGAGTTGGAGGTTTTCTTACCAATGGTTCCGGTCCCAATGATTTGGCATTTGTTTTTACCTCCAAACTTAACTGACCCTCCTGCTTTCAATTCAAGCTTGCTGAACTTTCTTTGATCCCCTGTCATGTGCCTCGAGCAGCCACTGTCGAGATACAACTTGTTGTTCTCGGCTGCTAGGCCCACCTGCACAATAGCAATTTAGGTTGTGTGCTTTGGAACCCAAGGTAAGTTGGGTCCAAAAATACCGTTCAATTCATTAAGCACAGTCTTGGGAATCCAGATCTGTTTTAACCCCTTTTTCTTTCTGTGCTGAGAGTTGACAATTTTGTTATTGGTGTGCATTTTATTTGTTTCTTTTTGTTTCTCAAGGTGTGTCCAGTTTCTGTTGATAAAGGTTTGGGTCCCAGCCAGACCATAATTTTTAACCTGTCTAGATGAAGGGATTTTATTGACAGTATTTTGTGTATAGTTAGACGTTCCCATGTTTCTTTTAAAATAGCCCATTCTTTTATTAGAGCCATAGTTGTTGAATTGACAGACACCTTGCTTCTGGTGCATGGGCTTGTTGAATTTCTTGAAGATATTTTTTCCAAACTCAGCCTGTTGTCTATGGATGTTCTTTTGTTGTTCAGTGGTTTTGGAACTGGATGGAAAGTCCAGTTTCTCTTTTCCTTTCTCAGTGCAGAAGGTAGTGGTTTTTACCCCAAATGCTTTCTTCTTACTTGGGTTGAAACCCAACCCCTCTCTGTTAAAGTTTACTTTGGTGCCTAACAAGGCATTCAAATTACTCTCTCCCAAAACAAACCTCTCAAGGGTTTTCTTCTTATCTTCCAGCTCCTTCCGCAGACATATATTGTTTTCCAGCAATTCATCATTGACTCTTTTAACAGCTTCATACCCTTCCCTGAGTAAGTCATTTTGTCTCAGGTTTTCTTCAGTATGTTGATTGGTTTCATAAAGTTGTTTTCTTAGTTTTTCAAGCTCCTTTTTAACAAGATTGTTCTCATTTCTTACATTTTCCATTTGATCTAATTCAGCTATCAGTTTGGAATTTTCTATCTTGATGAGTTCTTGTTCTTCATTTACCACATTGAGTTTGCGTTTGGTGACTCTATGCTCTTTAGCTAAGGCATTGTACATATCTAGCAGTTCACCATACTTATCTTCCCAGTCATCAATAGAGTAAGTCACAAAGGGATTGATTACCTCATTTTCCTCGTCGGCCATCAGACATACTCCTTCAGTCTCCTTTCCCGAGGAGTTAGTCTCTGAGTCTTCTTCTTCATCGCTCCAAGTGCATACCATAGCTTTTGGCTTTTTCTTGTACACTTTGGAGCCTTTCTTATGGTAATCCAGTGTCTTCTTCTGAAGCTCAGGGCAATCTTGCTTTATGTGCCCAAGGTTCCTGCAATGATAACACATCACACTTTTAGCATTCCTATCATTGTCAATGCCATTGTTTGGATATTTACCTGATGAGTAATTTCTTCTTCTCCCATATGATTTTCCCTTCAGTTTCAAAAATTTCCTGAACTGACGTGTGAGCAGAGCTTTTTCACTCCTGTCAAGGTCTGGAGTTTCATCAGAGTCTCCACTGCTGCTGCTGCTGCTGCTACTACTATGTCGTTCAACTTTAAGAGCAACATTCTTGCCCTTTCTGTCACTTCCTTCTCCTATTTTCTTGAGATTCATCTCATAGGTCATAAGAGACCCTATGAGTTCAGTGACATTCATGGTTGTTAAATCCTTCGATTCCTCTATCACAGTGGCCTTTGTGTGCCACGCTGGAGTCAAAGATCTCAAGATCTTCCTGACTATATCCCCTTCAGATATTTCCTTTCCAAACCCCTTGAGGCTGTTTGTGATCAGTGACAGCCTAGCATACATATCAATCGCGCTCTCCTCTGACTTCATCTTAAATAATTCATACTCAAAGGTTAGGTAGTTTACCTTGGTAGCTCTGACCTGAGAGGTACCCTCGTAAATCAGCGCTAGTTCATCCCACATCTTCTTGGCTGTCTTGCACGCCAAAATTCTGGCATATTCTTCAGGGTGAACTGCGCACTGGATGATGTTGAGCGCAGACCAGTTCAGTCCAGATAATTTGACTTGTTCTTCAGACCACATCTCCTCATTCGGAGGTAAATCATAAGGTCCAGTTGTAATGACTCTCCACAGCTTGTGGCTCTGAGATCGGATGAAAACTTCCATCTTATTTTTCCAAAAGAAATAATTAGAGCCATCAAAATATGGGGGACGGGAGATTGACTGTCCTTTAGCTATGTAGCTACGAGGACCACTGGTTCCAAGATTACCCTGGTCGTTGGACCACATCTCTGGTAAACCTGCTCTGATACCAACTGTTACACAGGAGGACGGTAAGCTAGAAGGGGAGGGGATGAATAGATCACCGTTTTAAAAAATTATTTGACTGAGTCGAGGCAGGACCCTTAACCAATATAACGTAATTCACGAGCGCAGAACATAAATGACTCAAAATGTCATCAGCACATATGCACAACCACCTAGCGAGCAGTCAGACCAAGATTTCAATCATCAACATTCACATTTACTTAATGAAGCCAGACAAAATCATAAGGAAGATAGATGCGCACAACCATACCACGGAGAACAGGAGATTTAGATGGTTCAGTCTGCAACCTGCAGTCTTACGTCCATCCCTCACTCAAGGCCGAGTGAGGCTTCCTTTCACAAGAAAGAACCGCAGACTCAGTCTGCCTACAACACGCTGATCCACAGCTTGGGGATCGAAATCCCTACAGATGCTGATCACACAGCTTGAACCCAGGTCTCACACCCCAAGACCTGACCCGGAGATAACTCTCCCTTCCTCTTGGACATGAGGGAACCCAGCAGTGACTCACCCTCACTACAATTCAGAGACACTGTCTCTCTTCCTCCACAGCTGGAGGGAACAACCCAGATAGCCTCCTCACTATCTGAACACAGAAACCCCTGGAGACCACCTCCCTTCCTCTGATCTGATTCAGAGGGAATCACAATGCAACCCAGAGGATCCACCTCTCTTCCTCTACACCTAGAGGGAACGATAAAATAGAGTATCGAAATTTAAGAACAAACAACTGAAAACATAAAGAGATATCGAAGACAATCGAACGGGGAAACTATGTAGCTTCTTAAAGAAGCATAGACAAAACATAGCAGAAAACCATCCTCTCCTTCACCACCCTCTCTCTCTTCCAGGTACGCTCAATGAGTGGATTAGGTTGGCTTCTCCTCTCCTTCCTCTCGCTCTGGCCTCACCCTTTTCCTTGTGGCTTCGGGAGCTTGTCAGGAGCAGAAACCTTCATATATATATATCCAACCTCACGAGGGAGTGAGGGTTTGGGAGACACGCGCGAAGACATGCTTCCAGATGAACCGAGCCACGTGTTAGACGATTATTCCCTCGGATCATGTGCTCACATAATTGGAATAAAGTTCCAATTTGTCTTTAAGTCCCTGTAAGGTTTCAGAGAACATTCAGTCAATCTCAGAAATATTCAAGTCATAAATTGTTCACACAGATTGCACGGGACTTATGAAAGGACAGAAGAGCACGTCAACGCACTAAAGCCAAGGCGTTAACGTAATGGATATAAGGAGAACAGGTGCCTTGACAAAACACACTAATGCGTCAACGCATCAGTTGACAGCGTTGACGCTTCCACTGGGTGGTTGATCAAAAGAACCTTTGGTCAAAAACTCGAGGCGTCGACGCTTCCATTGTGTAGCGTCGCCTCAGCTCCTTGGACGAGACGCACAAAATCTTGGTAACAACCCAATGCGTCAACGCTTCAGGTGACAGCGTCGACTCAGCTTCATAGGCGAGACACTCAAGCCCTTGGCACCAAGCCAATGCGTCAACGCTTCAGGTGACAGCGTCGACTCAGCTCGATAGGCGAGACGCTCAAGCCCTTGGTACTAAGCCAATGCGTCAACGCTTCCATCGTGCAGCGTCGACGCAGTGGACAAAACAGCAACCGAAAGACGCACTAATGCGTCTACGCACCCAGCCAAGTGCGTCAACGCACTAAATGTACAGATCCCATATAATCAAGACAAGTATGAGCTCATGGGTGTACACGATAGAGGAGCATCAAAACAGAAAAGCATGATGAAGAAGCATTTTATCCATAGATGTGCATGCAAGACAACAACATTAGATCCTGAGAATATTTAGACAATTCAGGATCTTTATCATTCATTTAGAAGCATCAAGATGATTATTATAAAAATAATTTGATTCATAGTGTTAGTCATCATCAAAACTACAGAGATGCAACAATCTCCCCCCTTTTGATGATGGCAACACCATGAGTCAAATTTAGTGAAGGGAGAAATACCAACTTAAAACATTCTCAATAAGGGCAGCAACCCCTTTCAACCTTCTCCCCTTGTCAGACTTTTCAACTTGTACTCCCCCTTTCAACCTTCTCCCCTTGTCAGACTTTTCAACTTTTACTCCCCCTTTCAACCTTCTCCCCCTTTGACATGATCAAAACAAGGAGAAAGAGAGATGTTGACGCTGGACTGATGAGAAAAGATGGAGAGGATTCCAACAGTAGACACTCATTGTCAAATCTTAGAGGCTTAAGTGGGGCTGTAAGGTGCAGTGAAGAATCTTGGAGTTCTGGTAAGAGATGGAGATTCAGAATAAACTTGAAGTTTATCAACTTACTATGATTATGAGAGAAGAGCAAGTGGCAACAAGTATGACTGAGGTAGCTGTTAAGGCTTGTCAAAGAGACAACAAGAGTTTGAACCACTAAGACAGCCTGTAGGCATTGAGGACAAACAGTCCAGGCAGAGAAGGCATAGTTATAGAGTGTATTTGGCCAGTTACACTTTTGACATTAAGTATGCACCTTGGTCAGAGGCCAGCATCCTCAGTTACTCAGTGTAAGAGCCTCATCACTTCTCAATTAGAGAACAGAGATAGTGACCATTGGTTGTTTCATGAGGAGACACCTTGATCAGAGGCCAGAATCCCCAGTTACTCACCATTTTGTCATCATTGCTCTGCCAAGCATAATTTTGAATAGTATTTCTTTCTTTTGATTTTGTTTATGAGAACTGATACCTCATGACATAGGAAATTCTCATTTCATTGATGGGATTCCTAGTTTCTCAGTATGCAGTTTTAAGCACAGATAAGTTTAACTAGCTCAACAAGGGGTTGTTTGAAGACAAAGCCCAGGGCAAATATTGGAGGTCTTATCAAGATGTCCAAAGAGAAGCTCATAAACAGAAACCATTTCTTACAAGTCTAGCTTGTTCATGAGTCATGCAACAAAGTAAGAGGATATACTTGTGAAGGTTAATCTTAGCCTCTTAAGACTTACTAGAAGAGGATTCTAGCTGGACTTTAATTGCACAAACTTAAGAATGTAGGAAATGAATGAGGTTCTATTAAGAGGAATATTCAAGATCAATTCTAACATTTAATCCAGCAATAACACCCATCTTTCAAGCGTTTCTAATTAGTCAAGCTCCCCCTCTCTAGTAGCTCTATCTCCCATTCTACCCAGAAAACAGCAGAGAAGCAGAATTGACTTTACTCAAGGCACACACCCGCTCCCCCTCACATAGGGACCCCCACCAGAGAAAGTAAGACAAAACTACCACTAACTTTATGGAGATACATGAACCAGAAACCATTGCCTCAAAATCAGTCAGAGTTTGTAAATACCAAGTTCTCTTCTCAAAGAAGTGAATTTTTCAGTGTCTAGAGGTTTTGTAAAAATATCAGCAATTTGATCTGCAGTCCCAACATGAATTAATTCAAATGTTTTATTTGCAATTTCATTTCTGATAAAGTGGTGCCTGATTTCAATGTGTTTTGTTCGTGAGTGTAAAACAGGATTCTTTGCAATGTTTATGGCACTAGTGTTATCACAAAAGATGGGAGTGCAACCTGTCTCTACTTGGTAATCCTGAAGTTGATGCTTGATCCAGATAACGTGAGTGCCACAGCTGCTTGCAGCCACGTATTCAGCCTCAGCAGTGGAAAGAGCCACTGAATGTTATTTTTTTGAACTCCAAGAAACTAGGCATCCTCCTAAGAATTGGCAGTGGCCACTGGTGCTCTTCCTATCTAGTTTGCATCCAGCAAAGTCTGCATCAGTGTATGCAACTAAATTTAATGTGCGTGAAGCAGGATACCATAAACCTAATGTATGTGAGGCAGACAGATATCTAAAGATTCTTTTTACAGCAGACAAATGTAGTTCAGTAGGTCTAGACTGATATCTTGCACATAAACCAACACTGAATTGTATGTCTGGCCTAGAGGCAGTCAAGTACAAGAGGGATCCGATCATACCTCTGTAGAGTTTTTCATCCACTTGTTTACCTGACTCATCTGCATTAAGGGTCATGCTTGTGCTCATTGGGGTGGATATTTGCTTCAGGTTAGTCATTCCAAACCTTTTTAGGATATCCAGCGTATACTTGGTTTGGTGGAAGAAGCAGCCATCTGACATTTGATTTATCTGCAAGCCAAGGAAATAAGTCAGTTCTCCAACTAAGCTCATCTCAAATTCAGCTGACATAAGCTGTGAAAATTCTTTACACAGTTCAGGATTTGTTGATCCAAAAATGATGTCATCTACATATACCTGAACTATGATGAGATCTTGTCTTGAATTCTTAGTGAATAAGGTTTGGTCAACTTTACCTCTGTTATATCCTTTATTCAGTAAGAAACTGTTCAGTCTTTCATACCAGGCCCGAGGAGCGTGCTTTAGTCCAAAAAGAGCTTTGTTTAACCTGAAAACTTGATCAGGTTTAGTCGAGAACTGAAACCCAGGAGGTTGTTCAACATAAAATTCTTCTTTTAGAATTCCATTCAAGAAGGCACTCTTAACATCCATTTGTTGAAGTTTTATGTTGCTTGAACAGGCAAATGCTAATAGAATTCTGATAGCCTCCATTCTAGCTACTGGAGCAAAGGATTCATCAAAGTCCACTCCATACTCCTGACTGTAGCCTTTAGCTACAAGTCTAGCTTTATTCCTAGAGATGACACCTTCTTCATTCAGTTTGTTCTTAAAAACCCATTTTGTTCCTATTACATTGAAATTTTTAGGTCTAGGTACAAGTTCCCAGACATTGTTCCTATCAAATTGCCCTAGTTCTTCACACATGGCAATTACCCAATTCTCATCACTTAAGGCTTCTTCAATGGTCTTAGGCTCAATTTGAGAAACTAAAGCAATTAAGTCCTGATTCTGAACATTTCTGAAATGAGATCTTGTCCTAGGGGGATCATTAAGACTACCAATAATATTGGTTACAGGGTGGTCTTTTAAAACTCTGATATTTGTTGAGGACTCACCTTGTTCGGCTGTACTTACTGGGTTCAGATCAGTAGGTTCTTCAGCCGGTTGTACTTCCTCCTCTTGCATTTGATTCAGGAACTCTCCATCATGACTTGTAGATCTGTTATCATCATTTAGACTGTTAGAGATTTTTGTTTCATCAAAAATAACATGAGGGGTTTCCTCTACAGTTCTATCAGTTTTATTAAAGACCCTGAAGGCCCTAGATGTTTCAGAGTATCCTAGGAATATTCCTGGAATACTTCTAGCATCAAATTTATCTAAGTCTCTCTTCTTGTTATTATGAATAAAGCATTTTGAACCAAAAATTTTGAAATATGAGACATTAGGCCTCTTACCTTTCAGGAGTTTATATGGTGTTTTCTTATGTATGGGTCTTACCAAAGCTCTATTGAGTATGTAGCAGGCTGTGTTTGCCGCTTCTGCCCAAAAGCTCTTAGGTAGCTGACTCTCCATTAGTAGTGTTCTTGCCATTTCCACTATTGTTCGATTCCTTCTCTCCACAATTCCATTCTGCTCTGGGGTCCTGGGAGAAGAAAATTTGTGAGTCAGTCCCTCCTTGTCACAGAAGCTAGAAAATGAGGAGTTCTCAAACTCTCCTCCATGATCTGATTGGGTAACAGTGATCTTGTGCCCTATATGTTTTTGCTTATTGAAAAAATGTTCAAATTTTTGAAAAGCATCACTGTTATTTGCCAAGAAAAATAGCCATGCAAATCTAGAGTAGTCATCGACAATGACAAAACCAAATCTCTTACCATTTAGACTCTGGGTTCTGGTAGGACCAAAGAGATCCATGTGCAAGTGTTCCATGATCTTTGTAGACAAGCTCTCAGACCAAATTTTAAAAGAAGCTCGAGTTTGCTTGCCTAGAGCACAGGCCTCGCAATTCTTCAAAACTGATTTGAACTTTAAGCTAGGCATGCCTCTAACTAATTCAAATTTAGCTAATTTATGCAAGGTGTTAAAGCTAGCATGGCCTAGTCGCCTATGCCAGTCAAACATGTTATTCTCTGAATCAGCAGTGAGACACAGATTAGACTCAGACTCAACATCAAGATCCACAATATAGACATTATTGACTCTATTTGCAATGAACTTTATTTTATCGGAGTTTGGTTCTAAAATTTTGCATACATGCTCATCAAAAAGAACCTTGTGACCCTTGTCACACAACTGACTAATACTCAATAAATTGTGTTGTAGACCTTCAACCAACAAGACTTTCTCAACAGAGTTGGAGGTTTTCTTACCAATGGTTCTGGTCCCAATGATTTGGCATTTGTTTTTACCTCCAAACTTAACTGACCCTCCTGCTTTCAATTCAAGCTTGCTGAACTTTCTTTGATCCCCTGTCATGTGCCTCGAGCAGCCACTGTCGAGATACAACTTGTTGTTCTCGGCTGCTAGGCCCACCTGCACAATAGCAATTTAGGTTGTGTGCTTTGGAACCCAAGGTAAGTTGGGTCCAAAAATACCGTTCAATTCATTAAGCACAGTCTTGGGAATCCATATCTGTTTTAACCCCTTTTTCTTTCTGTGCTGAGAGTTGACAATTTTGTTATTGGTGTACATTTTATTTGTTTCTTTTTATTTCTCAAGGTGTGTCCAGTTTCTGTTGATAAAGGTTTGGGTCCCAGCCAGACCATAATTTTTAACCTGTCTAGATGAAGGGATTTTATTGACAGTATTTTGTGTATAGTTAGATGTTCCCATGTTTCTTTTAAAATAGCCCATTCTTTTATTAGAGCCATAGTTGTTGAATTGACAGACACCTTGCTTCTGGTGCATGGGCTTGTTGAATTTCTTGAAGATATTTTTTCCAAACTCAGCATGTTGTCTATGGATGTTCTTTTGTTGTTCAGTGGTTTTGGAACTGGATGGAATGTCCAGTTTCTCTTTTCCTTTCTCAGTGCAGAAGGTAGTGGTTTTTACCCCAAATGCTTCCTTCTTACTTGGGTTGAAACCCAACCCCTCTCTGTTAAAGTTTACTTTGGTGCCTAACAAGGCATTCATATTACTCTCTCCCAAAACAAACCTCTCAAGGGTTTTCTTCTTATCTTCCAGCTCCTTCCGCAGACATATATTGTTTTCCAGCAATTCATCATTGACTCTTTTAACAGCTTCATACCCTTCCTTGAGTAAGTCATTTTGTCTCAGGTTTTCTTCAGTATGTTGATTGGTTTCATCAAGCTGTTTTCCTAGATTTTCAAGCTCTTTTTTAACAAGATTGTTCTCATTTCTTACATTTTCCATTTGATCTAATTCAGCTATCAGTTTGGAATTTTCTATCTTGATGAGTTCTTGTTCTTCATTAACCACATTGAGTTTGCGTTTGGTGACTCTATGTTCTTTAGCTAAGGCATTGTACATATCTAGCAGTTCACCATACTTATCTTCCCAGTCATCAATAGAGTAAGTCACAAAGGGATTGATTACCTCATTTTCCTCGTCGGCCATCAGACATACTCCTTCAGTCTCCTTTCCTGAGGAGTTAGTCTCTGAGTCTTCTTCTTCATCGCTCCAAGTGCATACCATAGCTTTTGGCTTTTTCGTGTACACTTTGGAGCCTTTCTTATGGTAATCCAGTGTCTTCTTCTTAAGCTCAGGGCAATCTTGCTTTATGTGCCCAAGGTTCCTGCAATGATAACACATCACACTTTTAGCATTCCTATCCTTGTCAATGCCATTGTTTGGATATTTACCTGATGAATAATTTCTTCTTCTACTATATGATTTTCCCTTCAGTTTCAAAAATTTCCTGAACTGACGTGTGAGCAGAGCTTTTTCACTCCTGTCAAGGTTTGGAGTTTCATCAGAGTCTCCACTGCTGCTGCTGCTACTACTATGTCGTTCAACTTTAAGAGCAACATTCTTGCCCTTTCTGTCACTTCCTTCTCCTGTTTTCTTGAGATTCATCTCATAGGTCATAAGAGACCCTATGAGTTCAGTGACAGTCATGGGTGTTAAATCCTTCGATTCCTCTATCACAGTGGCCTTTGTGTGCCACGCTGGAGTCAAAGATCTCAAGATCTTCCTGACTATATCCCCTTCAGATATTTCCTTTCCAAACCCCTTGAGGCTGTTTGTGATCAGTGACAGCCTAGCATACATATCAGTCGCGCTCTCCTCTGACTTCATCTTAAATAATTCATACTCAGAGGTTAGGTAGTTTACCTTGGTAGCTCTGACCTGAGAGGTACCCTCGTAAATCAGCGCTAGTTCATCCCACATCTTCTTGGCTGTCTTGCACGCCAAAATTCTGGCATATTCTTCAGGGTGAACTGCGCACTGGATGATGTTGAGCGCAGACCAGTTCAGTCCGGATAATTTGACTTGTTCTTCAGACCACATCTCCTCATTCGGAGGTAAATCATAAGGTCCAGTTGTAATGACTCTCCACAGCTTGTGGCTCTGAGATCGGATGAAAACTTCCATCTTGTTTTTCCAAAAGAAATAATTAGAGCCATCAAAATATGGGGGACGGGAGATTGACTGTCCTTCAGCTATGTAGCTGCGAGGACCACTGGTTCCAAGATTACCCTGGTCGTTGGACCACATCTCGGGTAAACCTGCTCTGATACCAACTGTTACACAGGAGGACGGTGAGCTAGAAGGGGAGGGGATGAATAGATCACCGTTTTAAAAAATTATTTGACTGAGTCGAGGCAGGACCCTTAACCAATATAACGTAATTCACGAGTGCAGAACATAAATGACTCAAAATGTCATCAGCACATATGCACAACCACCTAGCGAGCAGTCAGACCAAGATTTCAATCATCAACATTCACATTTACTTAATGAAGCCAGACAAAATCATAAGGAAGATATATGCGCACAACCATACCACGGAGAACAGGAGATTGAGATGGTTCAGTCTGTAACCTGCAGTCTTACGTCCATCCCTCACTCAAGGCCGATTGAGGCTTCCTTTCACAAGAAAGAACCGCAGACCAGTCTGCCTACAACACGCTGATCCACAGCTTGGGGATCGAAATCCCAACAGACGCTGATCACACAGCTTGAACCCAGGTCTCACACCCCAAGACCTGACCCGGAGATAACTCTCCCTTCCTCTTAGACATGAGGGAACCCAGCAGTGACTCACCCTCACTATAATTCAGAGACACTGTCTCTCTTCCTCCACAGCCGGAGGGAACAACCCAGATAGCCTCCTCACTATCTGAACACAGCAACCCCTGGAGACCACCTCCCTTCCTCTGATCTGATTCAGAGGGAATCACAATGCAACCCAGAGGATCCACCTCTCTTCCTCTACACCTAGAGGGAACGATAAAATAGAGTATCAAAATTTAAGAACAAACAACTGAAAACATAAAGAGATATCGAAGACAATCGAACGGAGAAACAATGTAGCTTCTTAAAGAAGCATAGACAAAACATAGCAGAAAACCATCCTCTCCTTCACCACTCTCTCTCTCTTCCAGGTACGCTCAATGAGTGGATTAGGTTGGCTTCTCCTCTCCTTCCCCTCGCTCTGGCCTCACCCTCTTCCTTGTGGCTTCGGCAGCTTGTCAGGAGCAGAAACCTTCATATATATATATCCAACCTCACGAGGGAGTGAGGGTTTGGGAGACACGCGCGAAGACATGCTTCCAGATGAACCGAGCCACGTGTTAGACGATTATTCCCTCGGATCACATGCTCACATAATTGGAATAAAGTTCCAATTTGTCTTTAAGTCCCTGTAAGGTTTCAGAGAACATTCAGTCAATCTCAGAAATATTCAAGTCATAAATTGTTCACACAGATTGCACGGGACTTATGAAAGGACAGAAGAGCACGTCAACGCACTAAAGCCAAGGCGTTAACGTAATGGATATAAGGAGAACAAGTGCCTTGACAAAACACACTAATGCGTCAACGCATCAGTTGACAGCGTTGACGCTTCTACTGGGTGGTTGATCAAAAGAACCTTTGGTCAAAAACTCGAGGCGTCGACGCTTCCATTGTGTAGCGTCGCCTCAGCTCCTTGGACGAGACGCACAAAATCTTGGTAACAACCCAATGCATCAACGCTTCAGGTGACAGCGTCGACTCAGCTTCATAGGCGAGACACTCAAGCCCTTGGCACCAAGCCAATTCGTCAACGCTTCAGGTGACAGCGTCAACTCAGCTCGATAGGCGAGACGCTCAAGCCCTTGGTACTAAGCCAATGCGTCAAAGCTTCCATCGTGCAGCATCGACGCAGTGGACAAAACAGCAAGCGAAAGACGCACTAATGCGTCTACGCACCCAGCCAAGTGCGTCAACGCACTAAATGTACAGATCCCATATAATCAAGACAAGTATGAGCTCATGGGTGTACATGATAGAGGAGCATCAAAACAGAAAAACATGATGAAGAAGCATTTGATCCATAGATGTGCATGCAAGACAACAACATTAGATCCTGAGAATATTTAGACAATTCAGGATCTTTATCATTCATTTAGAAGCATCAAGATGATTATCATAAAAATAATTTGATTCATAGTGTTAGTTATCATCAAAACTACAGAGATGCAATAATATTCTCCCCCTTTGCCATCAACAAAGAGGAGCGAAAGTGATTACAAGGGAAGGAACAAGAGAGATCATCTGACTGGCATTCTGAACAAGCAGTTCAGGAATAAGCATTCTAAAGCACAGAGTCTTCAGTCATATGAATTTAGAAACTACTATCAGATAGAATTCTGGTTTAAAGGTTATAAATTTTGAGTTCATGCACTACAATCAATGGTTAAGTTTTCTGTGCATGATAAAAAAATAAACCAGAATCACATTTGCATGAGAGATTCAGTTTCAAAATATCTTACTTTCGTAGACTCAGAAAAGAATGATTAAGAGATACCAAGTCATGTATTGAGATTAAACAAATTGACATCCATAAAATTTCTTTTGAAGGAACGGCATTTTTCATTGTATTTTATTAAGGGCATTCAGGTGCCATTTGTCTTTCTACGTAAGGGTATACGTTTATCAGACGCCAATACCCCTAGATACTCAACATGGTGGACCATTCTACCTTGATCAAATGCAGTAGACTGATATACACCTTTTTGTGTGAGGGTACACGTTTATCAGACGTCAGTTACCCCCAGGTACTTAGTGAAACCACCCTACTGTTTTGATCATGTTATACAGAGATAACTGATACACCTCATGACTGAAGTGTTGTCCATTTCTTTGATGGATCACTTAGTTTCTTAGTATTTTACCAATCATTGCTCTGCCAATTTATTTTCAATTAATTTTCAATGTTTTTCAATATCTTTCTTAGCTATCCTTTATTTGTTTCAGAATGACTTGTTTAAGAACAATACACATACTTAGCTTCTCTAACATGATTTCAGAAGAGTTTTCAGATTTCAGATATGATTAGCTTTGTCTGACATGAAATAAGATAAGGGTTGAGAGCTTTATCAATTTGCAGCTTTCTTATTTACTGATTGCAATCTTTAAACTTTAAAGTTTATAAAATTTAAACCATCAAAGTCAGTCTTTAAGTAATTAAAATTCTTATAAGAGAAGAAGTCTATTTTCTATTGCTTAGGAATCAAAACTGACTAACAGATTGCCATATTGTCAGACTCAATCATTCAGAGTCAAAGGATGAATGAACAGGGTCGACGCTGGGAGTTCAAGGCGTCCACGCATCAGTTGAAGAGGCAACAATATAAAACACTGAGATAATACCATTGCATCGACTCCACGTTATTGCAGCGTCAACTCATCAGAATAAGGAGCAGAGGCATTCATAGATCTAGTTCACTGTGTCAACTCCACAGTAGAGCAGCGTCGACGCAGTAATTAAAAAAAGGCAGAGTTAATGGTTCACTGGAATACCCAAGTGCGTCAACGCTACAACGTGATAGCGTCGACGCAGCAGTTCACCCTGAATTTCTGACAAGACTCCCCCTGTCTATGTGCATGCAGTTTTGCAAAGGAATGGCAAGAATTAAATGAGAGAGAGCTTCGACATAGTCATGGATGAATGATATGCAATGAAAATTATGTCATAAAAAATTATGAATGATATGCATGTGGTTTTAGACACATTCATGACTAAATGATATGCAGTGATGATCATGAGTGTAAAAAAATATGAGTTTCATGCATGATCATGAGTCTGTTGCTACATTCAACATTCACACATTTTATTCAAGTCATCAGAGAATTTATTCATTATGCTGAAATTTACACAAGTCAAGTTCTCTTCTAAGAAATTTAAACCTTTCATTCCCAAGAGGCTTTGTAAAGATATCAACAATTTGTTTTTCAGTTTCAATGAAGTTCATTTCAATTTCCTTTTTATTTATAACATCTCTAAAAAAATGGTGTTTTATCTCTATATGCTTAGTCCTAGAATGATGAACATGATTTTTAGCAAGGCATATAGCACTAGTATTATCACACAAGATTGGAATACATTCCAATTTTATCTGATAATCATCTAGTTGGTGCTTGATCCAAAGTACTTGGGCAGCACAATTACCTGCTGCAACATATTCAGCCTCAGCTGTAGACAAGGCTACAGTGTGTTGCTTCTTAGATGCCCAAGATACTAGACAGCCACCAAGGAATTGACAATAGCCACTAGTGCTTTTTCTATATACTCGACACCCAGCATAGTCTGCATCAGTGTAGGCTAAAAGTTCTAACTCACACTTAGCAGGATACCAAAGACCTAGCTCTTGGGTGCCTAGTAAATACCTAAAAATCCTCTTCACAGATTTAAGATGTGATTCTTTAGGACTAGCCTGAAATCTAGAGCATAAACACACTAAAAATTGAATGTCAGGCCTAGATGCTGTAAGATATAGAAGGGATCCGATCATTCCTCTATATAGCCTTTGGTCCACTGGTTTACCTTGAGGATCTTCATCCAAACTAGTTAAGGTACCCATTGGAGTAGCTATTTCTTTGAGGTTGTCCATTTTGTACTTTTTCAATAAATTCTTTATGTACTTGGACTGAGAGATGAAAGTACCATCCTTTGTTTGTGTAACTTGGTGAACAATGTTTGATCAACTACACCTCTTGTGAAGTTCTTTTCAGTGAGGAATTTGCTCAACCTGTCATACCAAGCTCTAGGAGCTTACTTTAAACCATAGACATCCTCACTGATTTCCCCATTTAGAAAAGTAGATTTTACATCCATCTGCTGAAGATTTATTCCTAGGGAACATGCATAAGCCAATAATATTTTGATTGCTTCTAACCTGGTTACAGGGGCAAAAGACTCTTCAAAGTCTATTCCAAATTCCTGATTATACCCCTGAGCTACAAGTCTGGCCTTATTTTTAATGACATTCCTTGATTCATCAGTTTTATTTCTGAACACCCATTTAGTCCCTATGACTGTTTCATGATCAGGAGGTGGAACCAAATGCCACACCTTATTCCTGTCAAATTGATTGAGCTCCTCATGCATGGCATTAATCCAATGCATATCTTTGAGAGCACAGTCAATGGACTTGGGTTCTACATTTGAAACAAACGCATATGCATTTAATTTATTTTGAATTCTTCAGTGACCTCTAGTCCTAGGGGGATCATGCAGATTGCCAATTACATTATCTACATGTTGATCTTTTAGATATCTAATGTTGACAATTTCATCACCATGAGTTTCATTTACCTCCCCCTGAGCTGTAGGCTCTTCTTCATTAGGCTCTTCATTTCCTTCCTCATTTTCGGATTGGTCTGCAGGATTTCCTTCTTTCAGAATTTCACCAATGTCTTCAATCCTGCATTGACCAATGTTAGTCTTTAATATGGATTCATCAAACACTATGTGTGGAGATTCTTCAACAGTTTTGGAATTCAGATTGTACACTCTATATGCTCGGGTGTTTTAAGAATAACCAAGAAAAATTCCTGGTTCACCTTTAGGTTCAAATTTATCAAGGTCTCTTTTATCATTTATATGAATGAACATTTACAACCAAAAACCTTGAAATGAGCAATAGAAGGTTTCTTACCCTTTAAGATCTCATATGGTGTTTTCTGAGTAGAAGGTCTTACAATGGCTCTGTTAATTACATAACAGGCAGTATTTACTGCTTCAGCCCAAAACTTCCTTGGTAGACCACCTTCAACCAAGAGTGTACGACCCATCTCCACTAAGGTTCTTTTCCTTCTCTCCACAACTCCATTCTGCTCAGGTGTCCTTGGTGAGGAGAACCTGTGATTAATTCCATTTGACCTGCTGAATTCATCAAACTGTGAGTTTTCAAACTCACCTCTATGATCAGTCAAAAAATTTTCAATTTTTTGATTTATTTTAAGACAGAACTCCTGAAAATTCTGAGAATGCATCACTTTTATGTGATACGAAATATACCCAAGTATACCTAGTGAAGTCATCTACCATGACAAACCCATACTTCCTCCCTGATAAGTTGACAGACCTGGTTGGCCCAAAAAGGTCCATGTGTATTAGCTCATAGGGTTTAGAAGACAGATTTTCTGTTCTAGATTTAAATGACTTTCTAGTTAACTTTGATTGAGTGCATACATCACAGATTTTATTTTCTTTTTTAAAGGAAACTTCAGAAAGTCCTCTAACCATGCTATGCTTATTCAGTTTATGCAAAATAGTGTAACTAGCATGACCTAACCTACGATGCCATAAGAATGCTAAGTCTTATCTACTAGCAGTAAGGCATAAGTTAGAATGTTGAATATCATCTAAATCTATCATGTAAGTGTTATTTATCCTCTTACCATAAAATTTAACAGTTTCGGAATCAGGTTCAAAAACTTTGCAACATTGAGAATCAAAAAGTACTTTGCATCCTTTATCACATAGTTGGCTGATGCTAAGTAAGTTATAAGCTAAACCCTCAACCAACATAACATCCTCAATGCAGCAAGTAGTACACTTACCTACCTTACCTGTTCCAACAATCTTACCCTTTGTGTTGCTACCAAAGGTGACAAGGCCTCCTTGTTTCTCTGTCAGCATGCAAAACTTGGCCTTATCCCCTGTCATATGCCTGGAGCAGCCACTATCCAAGTACCACAAGTTGTTCTTGGCTGCCAGGCATACCTGCATACACAATTAGGTAGAGAAGTTTGGAACCCAAGACTGATTGGGCTCCATAACAGATGAAGTAGAAGCAAAGCAAGAAAGCAGACTTTTCGGAATCCACATTTGTTTAAATGAATTCTGTTCAGTGGATTTTTAAAATTTCTTTTTGTTTTGCTTCTTCTTGTTGACACTAGCATGATTATTTATAGATTGATTATTTCTGTGCCAGTGCCTTGGCCAGGATGTATTCACGAAATTTTGGCCATAGTGATCATTGGGCTGGCTGTAGAAATATTGGTTCCTAGGTGTCCACTTGCCATACCCACTAACCCAATTTCTAGGGTAAGGTCTATAAGACTGTGTAGCCTGATGTCCATGACCTGTAAACCTTCCTTGAGTCCTAGTCCATCCTGACCTATTTGGATAGGTTGACTGTGCAAAGAAGTGGGACTAGGCTCTAGGTTGGTAGAAGTGTTTGGGTTGAGCTCTAAAAGCATTCTGCCTCCCCTGCACCTTGGACCCTGCTGACCTATTCATAGGTGTGTATTGGGTCTTTTTCAGATGTGGTGGTGATGGTGGAGACTTGGTGACCTTGAGATGGGGTTTATAAGACTGTGTAGGTTGACCCCTAACCTGAAACTGAGCTTTGGGATTTTTCTTGGATGTGCTAGCTCTACTAGGCTCACTCAGCTTTTGTTTGCCCTTCTCCTCAGCACTGAGCTTTTTCAGATTAGCAGTTTTGTTCAATGAAATGTTTGAATTCATGCTAATTAGAGGTCCTTTCTCTTTTTGTGCAACAAATGAAATAGTTTTCATTCCAAAGGTTTTTGTTGCACTAGAATTAAATCCAAGGCCCTCTTTTCTGAAGTTGACCTTTGACCCTAACAAAGCATCTAGGTTATCTGTACCTTGGGTCATTTTCTCAATAGTCTTAAGCTTGTCCTCATTATCCTTTTGAATATCTTCAATGGATTTCTTAAGTTCTGTATTCACACTTAGGACAACTTGATATTTTTCATTCACTATTTTTATCTCACTCTCACATTTCTAAATTTTCAATTTCAGTTCATCAGTTTCTTTTTCTAACCTCTCATTTTCTTCTTTAGAGGCTTTTGACTCATTCTTGATTTCTTCTAATTTAGAACATGTGAGTTCCAATTTTTTATTATCAGATTCTAGACATGCAATTTTATTAGTTAGAGTTGTATCATTTTGCATGGAGTTAATTTTTCGCCTTAGATGCATGTTTTCCTTTCTAATATCATCAGCTTTATCATCTATCTCATGGTAGGCATCTACCCAATCAGCAATAGTGAAATTTTCGAATCTAGTGATTACCTCATCTGAGTCCTCCTCTCTATCTTCAGAGCTTGTTGCCATAAGGCAAATGGGCTTTTCAGATTCGGCTTCACTGTCTGAAGTATTGCTCAAGGAGCCTTCATCTTCATCACTCCAGGTACTAACCATAGCTTTCCCTTTCATGTTTTTCTTCTTTGACTTGTCCTTGTATTTCTGATTCTCTGGACAGTCAGCTTTCATATGGCCTGCCTTCCTGCATTGATAACAAGTATTAGATTCAATTTTCTTTGCAGGGTTATGTTTATACGTTTTATCCCTTCGGCCGCCACTGTACTTCTTTTGGCTGAATCGTCCTGCTCCTTTCTTGAGGAACCGCCTGAACTCTCTGGTCAACATTGCCATCTAGTACGAGTTATATCTTCTTCATTCAGGCTCTCCTCGGATGATGAACTGCTAGAGCTTGATCTGCTAGACTTGCTGGATTTGCTGGCACCAGCTTTCAGAGCGATTGGCTTCTTCTTCCTCTCAGCTTCTTCTATCCTTGGCATATTACTCTCATATGCCATCAGCGAGCCAATTAGCTCATTAGCCCTCGTATTTCACAAATCCCTTGACTCCTCCATCACTGTAGCTTTAGTATGCCAAGCATGAGTCAGGGAACGCAATATCTTCCTCACTAGATCATACTCTGTCAGAGGTTTCCCGAGACCTCTAAGACCATTGGTAATGATTGTCAACCAAGCATACATTTCTTTGATGGTCTCGTTGGGCTTCATCTTGAATGCCTCATATTCAGACACTAGGAAACTAGCCTTCGTCTCCCTAACTTGAGAAGTCCCTTCATGGATCATTTCCAGTGCATCGCACATCTCCTTAGCTGAACTGTAAGCAGATACTCGAGAAAATTCGGTGGGGTGCAGAGAGCACATGATAGCATTTATGGCGCTCCAGTTTAGAGTAGACCTTCTGATCTCCTCCTTGGTCTAGACTTCCTCATTTGGGGACAGCTCATAAGGTCCCTTGCTGACTACCTTCCAGATCTCGTAATCCTTAGCCCTCAAAAATACACGCATACGATTCTTCCAGTATGCATAGTTAGATCCATCGAAGAATGGGGGCTTTGTGGTTGAGTGTCCTTCAGCTATCATCCCTCGAGCATCCATCTTGGCCTTTCCTCTTCGGGCGATGAGTCCCTGTAGAAGAGTATGGCTTTGATACCAAGTGTAATGTTAGATGGACGCAGTCTATCTCCACGAAGTGTGGATCTAGAGGGGGGTGAATAGATCTAATGGCTAATTTAGAACATAGTTGAACTATAATGCGGAATTTAAAACAAACAACTGTTGAGCGATAGAAAGAACACTATGAGGAGTGTCGACACATGCAGCCACATAGCATATCACAAGCAAACTCACAAACACAAGACACACAAGATTTTAGGTGGTTCGGTCAGAGACCTACGTCCACCCCACACTCAACCGAGTATGGCTTACTACTGCGCAGTACAGCTTGCGTCCACTGGGCAATACAGTTTGGCCTACAAACCACTGAGCAACACAGCTTGCTGTCCGAGACAAGTCTCGCCTGCTGAGGATTACAGCTTCACCTGTCCAATGGAGACCTCCACTACAACCGCTGGGGTTTACAGCTTACCCGTCCAGAGGCAGCACCTCTGCTAACAGCTGACTCACAGCTTTAAGAAACAATTTCGGAAATAAAAGACAGAAGCAAATGAAAATAAGATAACATAACTGGGAATGTAGCTCGGAATGAGCAAAGCTCAGCTCTGGTATCTGAACCAAGAGTCTGAGATATAACCTCTCAATCAAAACTCTCACAATCTCACTCTCTCAATCTTACTCTCTCAACACATCTCTCTCAATCTTCTCTTCTCTCTTTTTCTTCTCTCTGTGGATCGGTGGCTCTCTGCTGCTTCAGGCTTTTACTCTCACTGTATAGACTTTGCCACTGTTCGATCTGCCTCCTCCTGAAGAAGAAGACTCCTATATATACCAGCAGCAGATTGGATAAGGGCGTGTGGCTTCCACATTTCCCGCCCAAAGAATTCTCCAGATCCGAGGACATTTCATCCACATGGCAGCATCCTGGATGGGCTGCTTCCACGTGTCACCATCTGATCACTTCGTCCTTCCTTGGATCAGGAGCCAAGTCATCAATCCCTGCAAAGAATCCCTGTCAGACAGACGAAATAGAATTATCAGTTTAAGTATAAACACTGTACAGACTTTGTGGGATGCAATGCATTGTATAGACTTCACTGTATAGACTTTGTGAACTCGAATGCATTGTATAGACTTTGCTGTATAGGCTTTGTGAATGTGAATGCAATGTACAGACTCTGGACTGTATAGACTTCATATATGAAGTGCTGTGTGATGTACAGACTTCCTATATAAAGGCAACCGTTGTACAGACTTGCTGAAGTCTAATGCAATGTGCAGACTTTGAAGAACATTCAGCAGCCAATGTATAGACTAGGCAATGTAAAGACATGCCAGTGTATGGGCTTGATGAGCGTGCAGCAATGTGCAGACATCAATGCATGAAGAAGCACTGTGAAGACTTAGACAGACACAACGTTCAACAATGTATAGACTTGAAACACTAGATGCACGATGTACAGGCTTCAACTAAAATGATGCACAATGTGTAGACTTGAATGCTATGCGATGTACATACTTCATGTTATGTATGAGACTCTAAGTAAGACAGCCGATGTGAAGACTTAGCCAGCATACAACTCGATGTATAGACTTCATGAATGATGCATGCAATGCACTGGACAATGTATAGACTTAGCCGATGCAGACTAGTCCGATGTACAGACTTGCTCATTGTTCAGACTTCATGAACGATGTACAGACTTGCCAAAGGAAAGGCTGTACAGACTTGATGCAATGCAAGACAATCAAGTGTATAGACTTCACGATGTGAAGACTTGCCAAAGACAACTGGACGATGTACAGACTTGAGCGAAGCAAAGTCTGTACAGTCTTGAAGGTTCACAATGTTTAGACTTTGGCAAAGCAACGATGTACAGACTTGCACAGTTCAAGGATGTATAGACTTTACGTGAAAGCCCAATGTACAGACTTACAGAACTGAACGTAGGTAATGATCCCAGTGTATAGACTTCAAAGTTCACTGACGGATGTACAGACTTCACCTCGAGCAAGCAACAGTGCAGTGTATGGACTTTGAAGAATGATGCATGATGATGTACAGACTTGACTAATGTATGGACTTAGCTTCGTGCATGCTACAGTGCAGTGTATGGACTTTGCCCAATGCATAAGACGCTAAGTGAGACGGACAGTGTACAGACTTAGCCTGTGCGAGCAATGCAGCAATGTATAGGCTTGACTGCCTGCTAGATGCACTGATGCAGTATATGCACAGAGAAAGCAATGCACTGATGCAATGCATGCCCGTAGCAGGTATTGAACTGAAGCAATGGATGTATAGACTTGTGATGCACTGATGCAGTACATGCACAGAGGAAGCAATGCACCGATGCAATGTATAGACTTACTGAGCTGAGTGAGCTGCAATGTATGGACTTCGCCCAATGCACAAAGACGCTAAGTCATACGGACAGTGTACAGACTTAGTTAATGCATGAGACACTAAGAAGATGGACAGTGTATAGACTTGGATGTTCTGAGGGAGTCGACCCATCTAAGAAGGAGGTCGACCCACTACTGTCCAGACTGTGCATGGATGTATAGACTTACGTTCTCAACAATGCACAACACAACACAATGTATAGACTATGCTGAGTGTGTAGACTTGTGTGTATGTGCAATGTGTAGACTTGTGAAATGCATAGAACACAGACATTCTGATAAAAGTAATCTCATCAAAACATATAAACAGTTGCCAATCAATCAAAACAAGGTGTTGCCAATGAAGTAAAGCATATTGTCAACATCATCAACACAGAGGAGTCACAACAGAACAAACGTGAATGCAAATGACCACAAAAGAAACCATTTGTAATGACTACTCCCTGGACCAGACGACCCTAAGATGCAGAAAAATGATTTTCCCTGGTTGAAACTCGCTCCAGAAAGAGGCAGCACTTCGTCGCGAGCTCTGAAAATCTCCTCCTCGCGAGCACAAAGCCAATGGTTCTATTTATAGACCCCCAAAACCCTAGCTCGAATCAGAGGGATAAATGCTAATATTAAGCCCAAAAATGTGATAAACCTCACAGATAATACTGCCAACTATCCATAGAATCGATTAGAAGCTTCTGAGGATCGAAATCCATAGAGAAAACCCAAGGTTTAGGACTCTGTTCGTCCACAAATAGAGAGAGAAAAGCCAGTCGGGGCTGGACTCTCGGCCGACGGTAGCGATCTTGCGATAGACCACCACCATCAGTTAGTGGCCTATCGCCTGATCGCTACTCGGGTGGCCATTGGAAAATAAAAATAAAAAGAGAATAAATAGGCATATTTATCCTCAGATCAAGCCTTATCTAGGCCCATTAAGCCCAAATCATGTCATATGCGGGAAAATGAGCCCAACCAGAGAGAAAACACATAAAAGTAGTCCCAAAACCAATCAAAAACGATCCAATAAGTAGTGAATAACCTGGGACATCATAATAAATATAGGTAACTGACACAACACATAGGCAGAAAATGGGAGTCAACAGATGCCCCTCCTTAACGTCCTCTTTGCAGGGGAGCGAGCGGATGTGAAGCGAAAGTGAAATGGAACATGGAGATGCAGTGAAAATGCAGCGGAGCGGACTGAAAAGTGGGCGTTAAAGTAAACGACACCCGTTCTCAACCAATGAGCAATAGGAATCTTCCAGAAAACTCTGAACTAATGACATGGAATGGCTAAACTGAATGACACATGCTTGGAGCAACTAACAAACTAAAGGAATAAAAACACGATCAACCTCATCAGTGGAACACATAGCTGATAGGTGATCGGAAATGCAGGAAACAAGCAAAGAAGCAAGCGACTAAACTCTTGACAGGAACCTTCGGCTAACCAAACCGAGCTAATAGACCAGAGGAAACCTTCCAACTCAGAGCAGAATGATTTTCCCTTATCTAAGACCATGGTCGCACAATTATCCACTATTAATGAGACCTTTTAGATAGATCCGGTGACATGAATGCTCAAAGATGCGTGTGATGTATGCTGGGCTAAAATAAATGAAATCATTAAAACGAATGTAAAGAAAGCATAAAATAGAAAATACTCGAGAATAGTATTACTAGACTAGAACAATCAAGGTCAGGACACTATCTGCAACCACGACGTGCAAGATAGAACCATCGTCCCCTAATTCTCCCAACCTAACGGCCTATCCAACGATTAAACATGTGCACCTAGATCATCATCATTTTTGTTAATGGGGAACATCACATCCCAGAACACATGAATGACCAGCCGGTTCTCAAGATAATATAATATAGATACCATATAGTAATGCATAAAGAGACTAGGGAACAGAGATACTCACTTGACTTACCTGCCCGGCAAGACGACATGAGGCATGATGAGATGGAACGAATTTGCAATTTCTATGGACCACCATCAAGTAATTATCCAAAATCTCAGAAAGTAAGCATAATTATTCATCAAATGAAACCAAAGATCTCATGGGCATGAATCAAACACTGCAACATCATAAACGGAAAATCCATGACTAAGGCGGTCTTCAAAGGATCCTTTCTACCTAAGTTGTGGCCAGTCTTACGATCGCCACTAGGGTGACGGTTTCAAAAACTAAACCGCCACCCTTTTCCCTCTCATCCGCACATAACCTGTCATTCTCACAAACCACGCCACTGTCGCTCCCTACCTTCACCGCCCCCACCGTTGTGCATCGAGCCCTCCGTCAAGCTCGCCTGTACAGAACGATGGTGAAGAAGAAGGCCGTGAAGGGGTTTATGCATCAAATGGCGGAAGAGGAGGCCGCCCCACCGCCGGTGACCCACCCAGGGGAAGAATGGCCGCCACCGGCCATAGCCGAAGATGAGGGATCTTCTACGGCCGCCGGAGCATCCAAGAAGGAGGAAATGCCAACTGAAGGTGATTAAACGGAGGCGGCGACCGAGAAACCAGCCGGGGAAGCTCCGTCGGCCGAGGTAGTCCGTGAGCGTCAAACCCCCCCCCCCCCCATTTTCAATTTCAAATGAAGAAGTGATCATAGAACGAAGGGGGAAAATGGTGTATGATCCTTGTGGAGTGTTTGTAAGGTCCCTCGTGGCCATTCCAACGAGCAGGGAAGAGGGGAAAATGCCATCCACTACGGCGAGAGAGAGATGGGCGTTCCAACGATCGCCACGCCAAGAAACAGTCGGCCCATGGCCGCCACAAAAATAAACGGTTCATATAGGGTCGCTAACGGAATAAAAACGGCCTTAAAGGGGCCGCCATCTTCTGAGGGATTTTTTTCTTTTTTTTTGCATGACTCGCTAATTTACTTGAATTACTGACATGAATGTTCAACGCTTGTCGGGGAAACGTCAGACACGGATCTCGTGGCTTCAGGTTTGAGCGGTGTACTTAGCACTGCCAGAGTTCCAGTGAGGGAGGCTAGCAGCGATGGGCCTTGCAGAGTTCCTTGACATTAAGGTGATGAGACTGGACACGACACTCCTTTATGTGCTACACGATCGGTGGGACCCGGTAACCTGAGCGTTCGTGTTCCCGTGGGGAGATATGATCCCCACGCTAGAAGACGTGGCGAGGATCACAGGCTTGCGGGTGCACCAGTCAGCGGGAGGACGTACCCCGACTACCGAGAGCTGGCACAACGACTACTGGAGCTCGAGCTAGTGAGGCCTGGATGACACTCTTCAGTGCTGGTGAGAGCAGTTCTATGGGAGTGCCTGGGCCTACGAGGAGCCGCGATCACTATAAGTGAGCTGCCAGAGTAGCATCTGGTATGACTGACAAATAGAGTGTGACAGAGAGTAGCGGCAGGACCAGGACCCAATGCAGATGTGGTCCTTCGGTAGTTCCTGATGCTGTTGTTCGAGAAGCTGCTCTTCGCTACACGAGCCGACGAGGTGAGCTGTAGGCTCCTTCCCCTACTGAAGGACTTGGACACAGCAGGCGAGTACGCGTGGGGCACAGCCGTGCTTGCCTTCTTGTTCGACATGCTCTACACCACTAGCAGGCGGACGATGCTCGGTGGATTTTAACCACTGCTCTAGGTAAGACTTGACCCCAAATGCTTAGGCAATTACTCTGTTACTATATGCTGATGACCTATTATGCGGAATGCAGATCTGGGCCTATGTATACCTCCCGACCGAGTACCCATCGCGAGGCGGTGGATAGCCATACGGGAGATGGGCTAACTCCGACGCCAGGTGTGGGCTATTCAGGATGAGATCGTCACTTTACCATATGCATCGGTGAGACCTAAACCTAAACCTTTTAAATGCAACTATATGCTTGAACACTAATGCTTGACTTTACTACTTTGCAGGTCCGCTGGACACCATACCAGGGCGAGGGACATGAGGGACAGCCATGGGTGGAGGCAGCCCAGGCTTATGCGGGATGCTACATCTGGCTACATTGCATGAACGTGGTCGAGCCGCTGCACTACAGGATGATCATGAGGACCCGGGGAGTTCTCCAGCCAGAGGTGGACTTCCCCATGCGTGAGATGACAGAGGAGTGCGTGGGACGACACTCATGTGGGCTCGCAGGAGAGATAGACTGGATCACTCGAGTGGTGGACCAGATCCGAGACTGCACCAGGCGAGGATGAGTGGTACGAGCCCGGGCGACCAGCGACGAGGACTACCTAAAGGCCTACGCCCGACACAATGGAGACCAGGTCTTTCATGGCACGCGATGACCGGTATGAACTTTCATACTTTACACTCTTATGATGTTGATGCACTGACAACTGACATTCTACATGCAGCTGGACCCTCAGGGATGCATCACGGAGCTACAGGGGCTCCTCCACTCTACCATCCAGCAGCAGGATGATCTTCAGCGCTCGCTAGACCTCCTGGTGAGTTCCACTCAACCTTAGACCTAAAGTGCACCTATCATGCTTATGCGACTGACCAACCTGCCTCTACACGCAGCGGGCCGAGGGAGCACAGCGACGGGGACCGGATGCTCCATCTTCCTCCTCCCAGCCACTGACCGATCATGCCGTGTGAGATGTAGATTTTGCTCGAGCGGTTGCACGTGCCGAGGAGGCCGAGGCTACACTTGCGGAAAGGGTAAGAAATGCCCAACTTCTCTTGAGTTCATGACTTATGAAATGCAACGACTAATGAGGTGAATGTATATGAAGATGAGGGAGCTAGAGGGAGCGTTGAGCGAGGCCACCCGACAGAGGGAGGAGGCGGAGTGCTTACGGGTGGAGGTAGAGGCGGGATGCTACCGGGAGGAGGCAGAGTAGGCCCGACGACAGGTCCACGACCAGTGGAGCGAACAGTTTCGATGATAGGTGAAGGTCACGAGCGGAGCGCATCCCAGAGTGGTTCGCACCGCAACGCCTATAGGGACTGCTTCACTGGCTCCTCCGGCCATCGAAGAAACGAGGATGAGGAGCGACGGCGACGCCGCGAGGAGGGTAGCACAGCCATGGTGATGGGGACATGAAAGCAAGGCCACTAACACTTTATTTGCATTTTTATCCTTGGGCCAATTGTATGGCAATTATAAGCCAATGTGTTAGTCCTTAGGACTTAGTGGGTTTCTTTGCAAAAGGCCATTTAGGCCCAGCAAGACACCTACCTTCGTTCCCATTGGGCCACCTAGGTTCTAGGGCGCACATAGGCTGGTCTTTGGTCCATGGGAGAAAATGGACCATGGTAGAAAAGTCCATTTTCCTCTCTGGACCATGAAGGGGGTGCCCCCCTCCTTTAGTGTTTTTTATTATAGTTTTAATTTGACCACATGGGAGAATAATCTCCTATCCCCTATTTGCCCCTCCCTAACCCTAGATCTGAGGTTAGTTTAGGTCTTTTAGCTAGTGTTATATAATTCTTGTATTTCATTATTTTCATAGAATTAATGAAAGAAGAAAATTGCATTGTGCACAATTGCCTAAGGGTGCAGCCCCCCTCTATCCTCTCCCACCCATTGTAGTTGAGAAAGCAGTCCTCCTTGAGGTGAGAAGCCTCCTTGTCGGTTCATCTACTGAGTGAGAAGCTCAGCACCGCCGCTGCCGCTGTCGCCATCAAGCCGCCGTCGCACCACCACCGCCTCGCCGTCTCCATTCTGTTCTCTATTGGATAGCAACTTGGAGCCCTATTTCTTCCTCCAAATCCACAGATCTGATCGATCTGAAAATTTGAGGGTGAGTTCCCCACGTAATTCCCCCTCTCAAGAAAAATTCACACATTTATCCACTTTTGTTTGCTTCTCGTTCCACTAAAATCTATCAGATATACACAACATGTCCCTGTGCAGATCCACCATCCAGCAACCCACCAATTCGTGTCTTTCACCCCCTTCCCAATTTCAGATCAACCTGAAATTTGGACTGGGACTTCTGTCCATCAAACACCCTCTCCACAATTTTTTTCACGATTTTAGGAGTCTGTTTACCCCTTTAAAAGTTCCTGTTAAAACAAGACTCTGTTCTATCCCCTGTAGTCCAGATCCGACTTCCCCTGCCATAAAATCCTTCCCACCCTTCAAACCACCTCCAAATATTACAAAAGTATTTGTGCATGATCCTCACTTCCCCCTCTCTCTCTCCCATAAAATTACCAAGTCCCTGATCCACCGTTTGAGCCTCGGTCAAATCTCATTGTCAGGCAGATCCCAATCTGCCCTATCTATTCTGAGTCATCGAGTCCGCCTCTTCTAAATTCCACCACGGAGAATACAGCAATAGGAAAATTCTTGTAACACCAGTTGTTTGTAGAACTATGAGAGAGCTTCGCAACGGAGGTAGTTTCGCGTTGATCCGACATCGGGTCTGATCGTAGTATTTATACTCGCCGAGTCGCGCGGCTCTGAAACTATAGAGCAGGTTCGGGACAGCAAGCAGCAATGGCCAATCGTTAGACCGCCTCGCCTTCCACAAGGTGATCCAGTGCGATCCCCTCCAAGGGATAGTACATCCAGAAGCCCTCTTCGCAACGGTACCACTCCCAGCCCGATCGGCCCTCCGACCGGAGCATGATCATCCAGAGCGCTAGCACGCGCCGTCCAGCTAGCACCGAGTAGCAGTGCGTCGGCATCGACGAAGCTGCCCCAGGAACATCACCCGTTAACCTGAGCTCATACTCCCTGGTACCACGTGTAGCCCTTTACCTCCCTGCGTGGAGTGGGCAATAAAGTGCATTTCTATAATTATTGATAATTCTACTGTACCGGGAGTAGGAGTCTTGGCCGGGGTCATATTCCCCACGCCCGGAGCGTGGAGGTATCGTCTCTAACTCTCTTAGAATTTTGCTTACTTCGTATATTTCTATATTCCACTGCTTGCATGTGACAGGTCCTAGCTTGTTATATTATTTCAATCACCACTATGAGAGTGAGTGCGAGACCCGTCCCGTGACCCGATCTCAGCATGAAGGAGTTTGACCACCCTGACTCATTGCCGATTTCTCAACCGTGCACATCCGGACGCTTCACTTTCTAGGGTGAGTCGCGAGCTTGCCTAGAGTCCCAGGATCACATCCAAATTGGCATCGAGTCGCATCTCATCCCCCATCAAATTGGTATCAGAGCGGGTTAGAGTATGTGGTAGTCGGTCCAAAGTTTGCATTACATTCCATTCCGGTATATTAAAAGTTGTCCCCAGAACCGTAGGTTATGCCAATTGGGAAGGTAGCACACTTGCGTGAGTTTGGTCTGCAGATCAAATCTCTGCCACGTACTGGATATGGGTTGAGTCTAGGTTTGTAGTCGAGTCTACGTTCCAACTTGCTGTCTTATGGTTGTGTCTAGTCCATTAGAGAGTCAGCCTGTCTTATCTCCTTGTGTCTACTTGTCCAACTACCCTCCAGCCCCATGGCAGATCCCCGAGTCCATTATCCTGATGAGCCATCTGTGTCCAACATGTTCCGAACTCTTATGAAAAATATTGATGGGCTGAGTACACGAGTGGATTAGTTGGATGGGTTGAGTACACGTGTAGATGGCCAAGGCACACGCTTGGAAGAGAGGAGAGCGACCTTTGACCAGGATAGGAGGACCTACACCTTACACCCACCTCACCTACCCGGTGAGTTCGTATTCCATGACGACGTTCAGCCGACCACCTCCTTGTCGCAAGCCATACACCCCCAGCGGTCCGCTCCGCCTTCGGGCTCACGCCCGCCACCACTCCCGGAGCCCGCTCCTATGGCCCCCTGTAGTGGGAGTAGCCACTTCACCGACCAGTGTCCATCACATTCCCCTATCTTAGAGGACACACATTCAGAGGGTGCCCCACCCGGGCTTATTCCCTTGAGTTATGAGGCTTACCAAGAGTTGGCCGAGAAGTACCTCGCTGAGGTTGAGGGGTAAGAGAGCGATCTAATAGAGCACCTAGAGGGCCAGGGTCTGTTAGTCACCCCAGCCTCACCAGACGACCCCGTGCCATCACCCCTCCCAACTTTCCTTGACGGACCTGACCAGCCTGCCACCTCTCTCTTTCTAGTCACTCCCGAGCAGCAGTCAGCCGTCCTACTTTTGCCCGTCTCTCCCACAGTGGTGCAACCGCTTGTGACTATCGTACCACTGTCGACACCCTATGTTGACGCGGTATGGTCTGATTTCTGCCACGTGTTCAAGAGACAACATCTGGACTTCCCATGTTCCATGTTCCACACCAAACGTCCAGATTACCTTCCCGTCACCCGCCTCCTCATCCTCCCGCAGTTCAATATCCGCGGGCGTGTCTTCTCGAACCGGAGACGATTGACGAGAGTTGAGACTCACAGCATCAAATTGTGGGTCAGCCTATCTTTACACTTGGTGTACGCAGACGGCGTCCTCACTCTTCCCTGGTCTTCTTTAGTGCATCCTGTGTGTTTGTCGTCAGTCATAGGAAGTTGTTAGGTTGTGTCTCTCTGTCTATCCTCATTCCACACTCTATGAGTCAGTTTTGCTTATTTATATAGTTGATTGTCGAGTGCATAGTGAGTCGGCATACATTGAGTCGACTCAATCTAATGCAAGCTCGCCGTGTTAGTCCCTTTCGAGTGTGAGGCAAGTCGAATCTAATGCGTACGTTGTAAACTTGCCTGAGGATTATGGGACCCAGCGGTGATTCCCAGTGAGTCTTTCAAGCCGTCTCCTCCTTTGAGAGTGACCCCGCCCCTAAGTGTTCACCACTAGTCTCATTCCCACATCAGCGTGAGCATATGGAACATATACGGGATGAGTAGGTGAGACTACGAGGAGTGGAGCGTACCCGCACTACCAGGTACGGTGGAGAGCACGGCCCACATCTGGTGACACGGGGACCACCCAGGCCGATACTTACGCAGCCGCACCCCTTACTCAATGTGGTCAAGTTCTTTCCACCCAGGGAGAATTGATGGGGACATGAAAGCAATGCCACTAACACTTTATTTGCATTTTTATCCTTGGGTCAATTGTATGCCAATTATAAGCCAATGTGTTAGTCCTTAGGACCTAGTGGGTTTCTTTGCAAAAGGCCATGTAGGCCCGGCGAGAGCCCCACCTTCTTTCCCATTGGGCCACCTAGGTTCTAGGGCCCACATGGGCTGGTCTTTGATCCATGGGAGAATATGGACCAAGGTAGAAAAGTCAATTTTCCCCTCCTGACCATGAAGGGGGCGGCCCCCTCCTTTAGTGTTTTTTATTGTAGTTTTAATTTGACCACATGGGAGAATAATCTCCTATCCCCTATTTGTCCCTCCCTAACCCTAGATTTGAGTTTAGTTTATGTCTTTTAGCTAGTGTTACATAATCCTTGTATTTTATTATTTTGATATAATTAATGAAATAAGAAAATTGCATTGTGCACAGTTGCCCAAGGGCACAGCCCCCCTCTCTCTTCTCCCACCCCTTGCAGCTGAGAAAGTATCCCTCCTTGAAGTGAGAAGCCTCCTTATTAGTTCCTTTACTAGATGAGAAGCTCAACACCGCCGCCGTCGTCGCCATCGAGCCGCCGTCGCACCACCACAACCTCACCTTCTCCATTTTGTTCTCTGCTAGATAGCAGCTAGGAGCCCGATTTCTTCCTCCAAATCCACAGATTTGATTTATCTAAAAATTTGAGGGTGAGTTCCCCACGTAATTCCCCCTCTCCATAAAAATTCCCACATTTATCCACCTTTGTTTGCTTCCCGTTCCATTAAAATCTCCCAGATCTACACAACCTGTCCCTGTGCCGATCCACCATCCAGCAACCCACTAATTCGTGTCTTTCACCCCTTCCCAATTTCAGATCAACCTGAAATTTGGACTGGGACTTCTGTCCATCAAACACCCTCTCCACAATTTTTTTTCATGATTTTAGGAGTCTATTTACCCCTCTTAAAAATCACTGTTAAATCGGAATCTATTCTGTCCCCTACAGTCCAGATCCGACCTCCCCTGCCATAAAAGCCTTCCCACCCTTCAAACCACCTCCAAAAATTACAAAAATATTTTTTCCTGATCCTCACTTCCCCCACTCTCACCCATAAAATTCCCAAGTCCCAGATCCACCGTTTGAGCCTCGGTCAAACTCATTATCTGGCAGATCCCAATCTGCCCAGTCTATTATGAGTCAGTGAGTCCGCCTATTCTAAATGCCACCACGAAGAATACAGCAACAGGAAAATTCCTGTAACACTAGGTGTTCGTTTATCTTCGAGAGAGCTTCGCAACAGCACCGGTTTCACGTCGATCCGACATCGGGTCTAATCGTAGTATTTATTCTCGTCGGGTCACGTGGCTTTCAAACTACAGAGCAAGTTCGGGACAACAAGCAGCAATGACCAACCGTCCGACCGCCTCGTCTTCCACAATGCGATCCAGTGCGATCCCCTCCAAGGGATACTACCTCCAGGAGCCCTCTTCGCGACGGTACCACTCGCAGCCCGATCGGCCCTCCGACTGGAGTGTGATCATCCAGAGCGCTAGCACGCGCCATCCGGTCAACACCGAGTAGCAGTGCGTCGGCATCGACGAAGCTGCCCCAGGAATGCCGCACGTCAACCCGAGCTCATACTCTCTAGTCCCATGTGTAGCCCTTTACCTCCCTACGTGGAGTGGGTAATAAAATACATTTATGTAATTTTTGATAAGGCTAATGTACCGGGAGTACGAGTATTGGCCGAGGTCGTGTTCCCCATGCCCGGAGCGTGGAGGTATCATCTCTAACTCACTTGGCATTTTGCTTACTTCGTATATTTCTGTATGCCGCTACTTGCATGTGATAGGTCCTAGGTCATTATATTATTTCAATCACCGCTGTGAGAGTGAGTGCGAGACCCATCCCGTGACCCGATCTAGGCACGAAGGAGTTTGACCACCCTGACTCATTGTCGGTTTCTCAACCGTGCACATCTGCACGCTTCACTTGCTAGGGACGAGTCGCGAGCTCGCCTAGAGTCCCAGGTTCGCATCCAAATTGGCATTGAGTCACATCTCATCCCGCATCACATGGGCCCTCCTGAGAAGAAGCATGAGGGTACCGGCGACAGCGGGGCCCTAGAGAGGAACTGGCCTGACATGTGTTAGTCATTTTTATGTTTCCCCTTTCTTTATTATTCATTTTGAAACACACATGTACATGATGTTACCTTAAATGAAAATGGAATGAGATTTTGACCTATTGAAGGCGACGACTTGACATCAATGGATTGACTCATGCATAACTAACCTACTGACGGAGATAGAGGAGAGAGATAGGAGAACACGGGTTAGAGAGGAAGGCTAGATAGGGCAATAGAAGAGATGAAAGGGAGACACACGCGGGACAGGTGAACAGAGACAGTCCCCGACTAGATCGCTACCAAGAGAGGCGGTCTCGCGATAGACCGCCACCATGAATGGTGGCATGAGCATATGAGAAGGAAGTAACGGTCTTGCTATGAGGACATATTTTTATTTAATTATTATTAGTCTGTTTATTTGTTCATTTTATTAACGCGGGACGTGCCAGCCACTTTCGTGACAAAGTTTATTGTGCGCTCATCTGACTAATTAGACAATTGTGGGTGATAATGTCGGGACCTGAAGTCCGTCGTACCATAAAGGTTATGTCGTTAATTACATCCTTCCGAAAGAAGGAAGACCCTTGATTAATCGCCAAAGTAGAAGAGCCCTTGGGGCTGAAGAAAGTACGTAAAGTAATGTTCGCTCATAAATCAAGATGTAGCATATGCAAGCAAGAAATGCGGCAGGGTTTATTAGATCAGTTCTTGGTACGTGGCGGGGAACATAGGTCGGGAGACCATCTCACGCATAGTGGTAGCTTCCGACCGGGCCTAACCCGACATTCAGCTAGTCACCATTTGATATACCGGAGAACCGGGCAGGTGCAAGTGCTCATGCACGGGTTCATACAAGTGAATACGGAGCGTGTAGCAGTTTGTTCATTTTATTCGAGGATTTAAAGGTAGAATATTACTTTTGTTTAATAATTTATTATTTTATTTAATCATTTATCCACATACTTATTCAACAAACTCAAATAAAATTTTGGCAGCACCTCCCTTGTCCCATGGAGTGTTGGGAAATAAATAGGAGAATCATCCATGAAGAGTCGATATGAACTCCAAAAAGACGGTCGTGCCCAGATGGAATTCTCGTACCCTATGATGAGTGGAGAACCCGAGGGCTAACCCTCTAAGTTGTCCATATCACTCGCAGGGTCATCAATCAGTAGCTACCTTTTTATTTTGAGACCGCTCACAGCATTGCAGTGCACACATATGGGTCCACAAGTATGGACCTGGCATGACCACGTTTGGGTGGACTCGTATGTTTCCGGGACAATGTATGCCAGGAACGGCACATATTAACAATTTATTCCCTTAAATTCGATACGCAGCTCTCATAATCTGGCGTGAGTAGCCGTGAGGTCGCTACCACAATGAGGGGTGAGAAACCGAGCGAAAAACCCAAGAAACATAGTGCGGAGTTAAACCGTAAATTCTTTAACGAAATTTCGGCAGCATCTCCCCTTGCTCCGGAATATGTTGGGGGAGATGTATAGGATATTCGTCCACAGTGAGCTAAGACGGACTCCAAAAAGACGGCCATATCAAAATGACGGCCCGGATCCAACAGCGGGTAGTGAACCCTTTGCCGATTAGTTTTGACCTATTTTGGTACCACAGAGTGTACACAAGGGCTTTAAGGGAAGCCGGCACAACTAGGGGCTGAAGGGTATGAAAGAATCGGGGTGTTGTTCACCTTTAAGGTAGTTAATATTCTATTTCCTTGGTGGGATCATCGGAGCTCACGTTATAATGTGTAGCAAAGCCTCGTGATTCAGTGGGATGATTGGAACACCCGTGAAGGCATGGGATAACACAGCCTCCCCATTTAATTCCGGCAACATCGCCCCTTCTCTCGGGACATGCCAAGAGGCATATAGGATACCCGTCCACGGAGAGCCAAGACGGGGTCCATAATTCATGGGCATATCAAAGCCCGAGGGCCACAAGGGCAAGAGCAATGGGACATTGTCTGCTGTAAGGGCAATTTATTCATTATTTCCCTGATGAAGCCATCGAAGAACACGGCATAGGAACCGGTAGACCTCCGTGACCCAAAGGGGTAATTCAAAAAATACGGTATGATATATCAGCCTCTTGAATGAATTCCAATAGTATCTTCTCTGATCTCGGGATGTGCCAAGGGATATATAGGATACACGTCCACAGAGAGCCAAGACGGGGTCCATAACAAATGGGCATATCAAAGCCCGGGAACCACAAGGGTCATCATTCATCATTGAGGTGATTTATTCTCTTTTCCGCTCTACGAAGTCAGTGGAGAACACGCTATAGTAAGTAGCGGATCCCCATGACTTAATGGGGTAATCAGGAAACTCAGAAAATCATGATGCAATATTATAAAATACTCCCTTGAATTAATTTCGGCAGCATCTCCCCTTATCTCGGGATATGCCAAGGGATATATAGGATACCCGTCCATGGAGAGCCGAGACGGGCTCCGTAACAAATGGGCATATCAAAGCCTGAGAGCCGAAAGGGCCGAGAAGGAGCGGGACACTATTCATCATTAAGGCAGTTTATTCACTTTTCCCCTAATGAAGTCATCGGAGAACATGCTATAGTAGACAGCGGATCCCCGAGACTCGGTGGGGTAATTAAGAAGCCCAAAAAGTAAAGCATAATGTCGTGGTAAAGCCCCCATTAATGTAGCCCCTGCGGATAACCTGAGATCATGGTTGACCTCTGGCAGTCAATAAAGGGGCCAAAGGCTTGTGATCTGGCGGCCAAAGGAGTTGGGCGATCTGGCGGCTGGGTGCATAATGGAGTGAGTTTAAAAGGGTGACTGATGCATGGTATTTACATGGCCATTTTGTTGATACGGCAGCTGGATGTGGGGCCTGCTAATCCGGTGGCATGTGGGTTTACACGGTGACTGAAGAACCCGGGCCGCCGTATCAAATGTTCGTGGACGAATAGAGGTTAAACAAGGGGAATTTTAAGGGATTTAAGCATAGGAAAGAAATTTATTCACTTAGAAAAGTCCCCCACGATGGTCATAGCACCCTGTAGAGCATCAAAATTAGTTAAATCCAGGTTCGAATAACCTAAACCTTATTGAGACGATGGCTAGGAGCAGAAAATAGAGTACAATGGAACGTCGAAACAACAACGAAAAGAAAGATGTTCCCACCATTTAGAATGCACATGAAACATATCATTGGAATATTGATGGATCCCTGGCATCAGATGGGGGCATTTTGGACAAGGTTACAGAAACACCGGAAGCTACACTCACTAAAGAAGAAGAGGGATGAAGGAATAGAACAACATCATGTGATCAACAGAATATACTCTTATTTCATTCTTTTTATTCTCAAAGCATCATACACGACGATACAAAGAAATTTCAGAAGGAATTCAAAAGAGGAAGCGATGGGGGAGGGACTATAGCCTAGAGTAGGGCATTACAAGATGACCAACCTATCAATAAGAAACTACCCTTCTTGGCCCTTCTCTTGCTCTGCAGATTGATGGAGATCGCTCTCTATCTATCTTTTTCTTCTCTACTTCTTTCTCTTCTCTCTATTCCCCTCTGCTTCTTTTCTTTTTCTTTTGCCCTCCTCCTCTCTTGATCGCCAGGGCGTTTCTTGTGCTCGAAGCATGTTCTTATATAGAAGGAGATGGCTCCATATGATATAGTGGCTGGAAAGTGACGCGGCGGCTGGACAGCATGCGCAGGTTGTCCGTCGGATCGTGTGTGGCCGCCGGATGGAGTGGCCTGGCTGCCAATTCTCACTCTTCTTTGGCCCATTCGCTCACTTCGTAGCCCATTTAAGCCCCACCTTGGTCCATTTGAGTGGTTTTAGGCCCTTTCAACTTTATTAGGTCCAAGTTCGTGTATCTTCTGCCCAATTTGGATTTCTTGAATGTTTTGGCCCATCCGTTATCTGTTAAAGTAATCGGCTAATTCCAATCTTCCGTTGACTTGTTCGGGGAAGGTCCCAGATAATCTTTTGAGGCCCTCGAGTCTCACTTTAGCAGCTGTCCCTTTTGTCGGGGCACTCTTTTGCTTTTCTTCTTTTCTTCTGTCTCATCTTTCATTCGGCTTCTACCATTTTCCTCTCTTTTCCTTCTCCACTTTTTTAGGGGCCCTCAGTCGAAGTTTAAGACCTGCAAATGCAATTATTAAGAATTATTATTGAGAATATTTTCAGTGTCAAAAAATGCCCCCCACCCATAGGTGGCGCGAATAAGGGACGAGTGAGCGGGGCTTGCGGGTGTTACCCGTTTGAAAAGTGTGTTTTTTGTTCTTTATTCATGTAAGCATGTAGGCATCCATTGATCTCAAGCATAATGTAGATATATAGAATAACTCCCTATATTAGGGATAGGGTAAGGACAATGACCGCGATTCATGGACAGAGGGCGGTTCACGAAGCATAACTAAGGGAGACGTGCATGCACAAAAAGGACACCGTATAGAATATGTGCATAGCGGACATCACAATACACACCCAAGACTAGTCCTCCGTGGTGCGATAGTGCAAATATGTGAGTAGCGAATCCTAGACATAGGGATACGCAAATGTTCTAAGTAACATTAGAGGATTACCCTAGCGTCTACACATACATTCGGGGTTCTTGACTTTTGATAGCTTCGCACAACCCCCCTAGGCTTATTCTTAATGTTAAACTTCGTCGTTCGGTGCGAGTCTCCTCATGTGTCTCAATGGGGATTCCCGATTTACTAGGATTCATCCCTTATAGTAATTTTATTATGGACTTTACCGTTTGATGCGTGTCTTCTCATGTGTCTCAATGGGGATTCCTGATTTACTAGGATTCATCCCTTATAATAATTTTATTACAGACTTTGCCGTTTGACGCGAGTCTCCTCATATGTCTCAATGGGGATTCCCGACTACTAGGATTCATCCTTATTGTAATTTTATTGTGGAGTTTGCTTCATCATTTTCGTGTGAGTTTCCTCATTTGTTTCAGTGGGGATTCCCGGCTTCCTAGATCGCATTCCACCTTCTTTTTTTGGGAGGTGGGGGGTGGGGGCAGGCAGCTTTTTCCTTGTGATTATCCCTCGTGCGGATGTAGAGATTTGAGCATCCATGAAGTGTTAGGAAGAACTTTCTAGCATCCCTATGATTAGAGACCATTGCTAACATTGAGTGTAGAGTGTGTGGAGTTTTGTCTGGGTGCATCTCATGAGCTACGTTGGCAACACCATGACTTATCCCCTAAACGCATGCACTCACCGAAAATTGACTTTTCATGCCTTAATGTATGCCGTGATGGACACGTACCTAGAATCGGGTAGCTATATTTAGCAAGGCAACGCGGTCCTAGAAGTTTGAAGGAAGTATGATAATCTATAGTATAAGCGAGCATGCAAGCATGGCGAGCAACACCCAAAGTCAAAAGGCATGCAGAAGTATGTTCTTCTTCTCTCTCTCTCTCTCTCTTTTCTTTCTCTTCTCTTTTTCTCTTTCTTTTTATTATTTTTCTTTTTTTTGCTTCTCCTTCTTTTTTTCTTCTTTCTTCTTTCTTCTTTCCCCCTTTTTTTCTTTTTTATTGGGCTTAATAAGTACACCCACAGGCCGGCTGTTCTTAGAAGTGGGTGACTGACACATGGAGATGGAGAGACGACGTTATATGTTGTGGCAAATCCTTGGAGGGATCAAGGTTTGGTGTAACCAAAGGAGGTCTTTTGTACATTGGATCGGACAGAAGTTCCGGGCCAATGGTAGGATGATGGTTGGCTTTAGAGCGAAGGTTGTAACGCCGAACGACTTGTAAGGTCGTGCCGCCAAGGAGTCCTTTTGTAGGTTTATGCGCCAGACTAGATGAAAGGCCATGATGTTGATGGTGAGAAGGGTTTTTTGTTGGTTTATGCGTCAGCCTAGATAGAAAGTCATGATGCTAACAGTGGGTTTATGCATCGGCCTAGACGAAAGGTCATGATGCTGACAATTGATTGGTGCATCGGCTTAGACGGTAAGTCATGATGCCGACGATTCGGTTTATGCATCGGCCTAGATGGAAGGTCATGATGCCGACGATTGGCTTATGCATCGGCCTAGACGAAAGGTCATGATGCCGACAATTCAGTTTATGCATCGGCCTAGATGAAAGGTCATGATGCCGATGATTGGTTTATGCCTTGACCTAGATGGAAAGTCATGATGCCGATAGTAAAAAGATATTTGTTGGTTTATGCGTTAGCCTAGACGAAAGGTCATGATGCTGATGATAGGTTTATGCATCGGCAAATACGAAAGCTCATGATGCCGACAATTGATTTGTGCATCGGCTGAGACGGTAGGTCATGATGCCGGCGATTCGATTTTATGCATCGGCATAGACGGAAGGTCATGATGCTGACAATGAGTTTATGCATCGACCTAGAGGGTAGGTCATGATGCCGACAGTGGGTTTATGCGCCAGCCTAGACGAAGGAGTCATGATGCTGACAATGGGTTTATGCATCGGCCAAGATGAGAGGTAATGAGCCAAAGGTAAAAGGGATCTTTTTGTTCTTTGGTTGGACAGTAGGTCCAAACCAAAGGTGGAATATGGATGTCAACCCGACGGAATGTCGGAGTCAACAAGCCTTGCCTAAACGGTATGTCCGGGACAACGGTAGAAATAGAGCACTGTTGTCGACTCGACATCATGTCGAAACCAACCAACCTGGGAGAGACATAGGGTCTGGGCCAGGGGAGAATATAGGATAGGTGTTGACTCGTCGTCATATTGAAGCCAACGAACTCAATAGAGGCGTGAGGCCTAAGCCAAGTGAAGAATATAGGATAGGTGTTGACTAGACGTCATGTCGAAGTCAACGAATTTGGTAGAGGTGTGAGGCCTAAGCCAAGGGAACAATGTAGGATAGGTGTTGACTCGACATCGTGTCGAAGTCAACAAACTTGGCAGAGGCGTGAGGCCCAAGCCAAGGGAAGAACATAGGATAAGTGTTCACTTGATGGAGTGTCGAAGTCAACAGCCCTTGCCCCGACAGAAGGTTTGGGGCGAGGGTAGACTAGAATGTAGTCGTATGAGAGGCCCAGACCTAGGGCTAACTATTGATGTCAAACTAACAAGGTGTCGGGGTCAACCAACCTTGCTCCGACGGAAGGTTGAAAACAAGGGCAGAACGTGTGGATGCAGATGTTGACCCGATGTCATGTCGAGGCCAACCAGCCTGGCAGAGACGTGCGGTCTAGGCTAGGGTAGAATATGGACATTGACCCGTGAAAATGTCGGGATCAACAAACCTTGCTCAGATAGAAGGTCTGAGACAAAGTGAAGGGGTCTTTTTTTTAGTTTATTTGTTTGGATTCTTTAGGTTTATTGAAATTGTTACGTTTATTGAGTTTATTGATTTTGTTGGTTTTGTTGAATTTGTTAAGTTTATTGATTTTATTGGATTTATTGGTTGAGTTTGTTGGATTAATTGGGGAAAAAAATCATTGATTTTTTTTTGGGTTTATTAGGTTTATTGAGTGCGTGGGGTTTATTAATTTATTGAGTTTATTGGGTCTGTTAGGTTTGTTGATTTATTGAGTTTACTTTGGTTTGTTTGATTTATTGAGTTGATTGGTTTATTTGGGTTTGTTGATTATTGGGTTGATTGATTTTGCTTGGCTTATTGGGTTTATTGAATCTTGTTGGGTTTCTTAGGTCTATTTGGTTTGTTGAATTCGTTAAATCTATTAAATTTATTGATGTCGTCGGGTTTATTGGGTTTATAGGGTTTTATTTGGTTTGTTAGATTTATTCGTTTGTTGAGCTCATTGATTTATTGGGTTTATTGGGTTCATTTGGGTTTATTGAGTTTATTGATTTGTTGAGTTCATTTTCTTTTTCTTTTTTGTTGGTCTCCCTTGCGCAGATTCTTCTATGATGTGGGATTTTTTGGTCGGTGGGACTATTAATGAATTCGACTGCTTATTACGCCAATAGGACTTAAGGATTAATACCCAAGAGCCCAGCCAAAATGGAGTGCCTTGAGCCTGAAAGGAAGAGGTTTATGGGCCCGGTCCAGTGGGACTATGAAACAAATTTTTTTTTAGAGCTCGACGAAGGTGGAGTACCTCAAGCCAAGTGAAAAAGGTTTTATAAGCCCGGCCCAGTAAGACTAAAGGTAATTTTTAGAGCTCGGCAAGGGCGAGTGCCTCAAGCCAAGAATGAGGTTTTTATGAACCCATCCTAGTGGGACTAGGGGTAATTTTTCAGAGCTCGGGAAGGGCGGAGTGCCTCAAGCCAAGAAAGAGGTTTTTATGAACCCAGCCTAGTGGGAGTAAGGGTAATTTTTTAGAGCTCGGCAAGGGCAGAGTGCCTCAAGCCAAGAAAGAGGTTTTTATGAACCCAGCCTAGTGGGACTAAGGGTAATTTTTAGAGCTCGATAGGGTAGATGGCCTCAAGCCAAGTGAAAAGGTTTATTAGCCCAACCTAGCGGGAAAAATATTGCCTCTCTTGGTGCATCTGCATAATTATTGCGTCTGAATGCCAAGGGGCAATGAAAATGCATTGGCTGGGAGCATAGATCCCAGATCAAGGGTGATGCGGGACGGACACACGACCTGGGACTCTAGCTCGCGGGCGTCCCTAGCGAGGGAAGACGTGGGACCGTGTGCGGTTGAGAAATCGACAGTGAGTCTCGGGTATCGGCCTTTCCGCGTTAAGTCGGGTCGAGTCATGGGACAGTCACTCACTCTCACTCTCGCAGCGATGATAAAATGATAACAAGCTAGATAATCTATCACTCATGCAGTGGCATGTACAAAAATATACGAGTAAAGCAATTGATGTAAAACCGACCTATGGACCAATTTTGCAAGCATTCAAGTTTTGAGCAGCGGACTCACACTAGCGAGCTCACCCGTATGGCGCACACTTAGTGCCCGATGATGACTAGGCGATGTTGGAGAGGGTCCGAGGTTGGACCTTGAGACTCCAATGGTTGGCTAGCTTGGGGAGAACCCCAAATGGACCTAGGATGCCCAAATCATGAGCGGCCAACACACCAAGGGTGTGGGTTAAGTGGATGCTCTCACAACTCGCCCGCGGTGGTCACTCAATTTGGTGGCAATTTAAGATCGGACACTCTCTTACCGCTGATGGAGTAACTATAGCAATACTTAGCTAAGCAAGTCCATTACAGCAATGAGAGATGTTCAGGAGCTCACCTAGCCGGCGTGAAGACGCCGACTCCGGCCGGAGACGGGGGCGAGCGGGGAGGCGAGGGTATACACCCGCACGCCGCGTCGGTGTCGCTTCAACATGAAATGGCAAGATTACACCACTACGCCTCTCGCAGGAGGGGTGATCTTAGGGTGGGGATTAATCTTATTAAATCCAATACTACCTCCACGCAGGGAGGGGCCTTCAGCCGGCCAAGCGGGGTGGGGGAGTTATGAAGAAAACCCGACGTTCGGATCGTTGCCGGTTCTGCCAATCTTCAGAGTTGCTGGATAGTAGGGTGGTGATGATGCTACCAAAAATTCCACAGAGCTCAGAACTTGATGAGACTTTCGCCAAAAGTTTGCCAACGGACCAATGATGACCTCTGAATTTTTTCTGTTCTTGGTAAAGTCGTTGCTGGCCGGGACAGAGTCTGGAACCGGACTGATTGGTTCTGCCTCTGTCTGGTGCAGAACAATGTGGCTGGTTCCAGAGGGTGCCACGATCTCTACGAAGCTCTGATTGAGACGAGACCTGAACCGTTGGAACCGTGGTCGAGTCTTCTTTCTGTCGGCGGCAACAGCGTGGTCGGCAGATGTTGGAGAAGACCAGGACGATCAGATTCGTAGAGGGGTGTCAGTTCTGGCTTCTGTAAACTGACATGACATACTTGGAGTAGAAAATTCGTAACTTTAGATGCCGATGTCCAAATGCAGCTATGCTTCTTGAGGATGAAAGAGGACTTGAGAGGAAAGATTTTTACTGAAGAACACTTGATCTGAATCCCAAAAGGTTCATCGTGGTCGAGCTTCCACTCTCGCTCTGGTGCCCTGCCTGAGAGGTCCTGCACAGTCGAGGGAGAATCGCTCCTACCGGCAGCTCGGAACTCAGATGTCGACGAAACCACCTCACCTTGAAAGCCCTCTGGACGACCTTTCCATAGATGTAGGCCCTGACACCAGAAGGACCAGAGAGAGGCCAGATTCGATGCAACTTTCAGGACCCAACTCTACTGCCTGTGACCTGCTATCTGAAACTGCAAACCAGCAAGATTAAGGGAATGGGAGAGAGGGTAGCATAGCTTGGGAGTGATGGCTGATGGTTTGTGGAGGGGGGAGGGACGTGGCTAGGATCTTCCAAGAGGTCTAGGGGGGCAGGTATGGGTGGAGGAAGAGCTGGAGCTGCAAAGGGTGGTGGGGGGAAGATGGAGGTGCACAAGAGAGATGGTGAGTAGGAGAGGAGGTGGGGGGCGAACTTGGCTGTTGGGGGGAGATGGAATTTGACCTAGGGTGGTTTAGGAGGTGGGGAGATTGAAGGGCACAGCCCTAGGGAGAGGGAAATTCGAATTTGGGCTTAGGGAAGAGCCCCTTCAACCTTGGGGAGAGGAAGGGTTGCTTGGGAGAGTGGAAAGGTGCCTAGGAGAAGGGGTTTCCACCTAGGGGTTGGAGGGGGAATTGAATGAGTGCATGGGAAAGGGGAAGGGGCCTTAATGAGGGGTGAATAGGGAGGAGAGAGAATGAATTTCGAAATTGGGATGGGGAGGAGAGAGAGAGGGGGCACAACCCACTTAGAGAGAGTGATAGTAAGAGAGAGAGAGAGAGATACTGAGAGGGAACTAGAAGGTGTGGAAATTTTTTAGATTCATTATTCAAGCATAAGTTGTTACAAATGAGAGAGGGGTGGGACTATTTATAGACTCCACACTTTTCCTAAGACCAAACTGACCCTGACAAACTAACTAATGACCAAACAGTCTAAGGGAGGGGCGCCCCTGGGCCTAGCCCAATGAATTGGGCCCATTAACCTATCAAACCAACATAATGACTCAATACTTAGGAAAATGACTCAACAACCTAGGTACATGACTCAAATAAAAGGAAAATTACATGATATTGACTCAAAGAAAATGTGAAGATTACATGACTAGACTCAAAAATACATGACTAACATAATGGCGCTTGCTGACGAACAATCCGAGTCCGGAGAAAATGTGGAGGGGCAAGGGATGCCCTCATCATACCCCCGGGGTGGGGAAAACTCGACCTCGTCGAGTATGGGTCCACCAAGGAAGTAGTACATCGAACTGCGGCTCTGGGCAATCCGCGATCTCCATACTCAAACCGCGACCATAGTCGGGGAACGGCGCTTCAGCTCGACAAAGTGGCACGGTCGTACCCTCATGCTGGCGATAGGATCTTGCTTGCCTAGTATTGCCGCCGTGTGCTCACGTCGGGCTCTCAAGCTATTTGTGGTGGCACTCCGAGGGTGTCTCTCACAAGGGTAGGTGTAAGCTCGAGGCACTCACTAGGATCCACCGCGGTGCCATTAGAGGGTGCCGGATCCGCCACATGAGAAGTGGGGTGAATCCCAAAACCCATTTGAAAGTCCAACCCATAAGCTGGGTTGCCAAAGCCACTCAGATCTTGGCAAGGTCCAAGTCCTCGTGTCCTCAGATTGGAGGTGACCCTAAAGTAGAGCCACTCCTAAGCCATCATCACCAAGTTGTCAACTTGGAACTCAAAGTGGTGCTTAGGAGTTTGTGCTCACTTCTTGTGAATCTCACCGCTTGTTGCTTGATACTTGCTTGAATGCATATGCCATGCACTATGATGCGATGTGAGTTGATAATGTATGGTATGCAAAGGTGGTCCAGGACAACCACATATCGACCTATCATGCGTTGATGTTATGAGGATGTTGAATGATTTGGGAGGACCGGGGCATCCATAGGTAGGCATGGTGGTGACAAATGATGGGGGACCCGGACATCCATGTATGCTCCTTTCATGCTTATGACTCATGATGAAAGAGGGTGGACCATTACATCCAAATATGGTCCACTTATGCTCCCTACTTGACATGTGGTTGATGTGGATGAATGTATTCGACGGACTAATCATGCCAAGCGGTGTGATGTGCCAAGACATATGAATTCCTTTCCCAAAGATGACTTCCTCATGTGGGATGGTGGGGTGGCCTTTGAGCTTCCACTCAAAAGGGTCAAAGGGATCAAGGTAGGTGGATATGGGGTGGGGCACTTTCTTGATCTCTAGGCTGGTGTTGTCTAAGGTCATGATTTCTATGGTGTATCCTGGGTCATGGATGAGGTGGGCTTGGCCCAACATGGTGTGTGGGGGTAGGAAAGGTTGGGTGGTGGGTGATGTGGGTGGGTCACGTGGGTACCCATACTCCCAAAGGAAGGGATCAAAGGGGTCATGGACTGGGTTTTCTAGAAGAAGAGACTCTATGCCCACATGGTCTTCACACGGTGGGTCCTCCTCCCTCAAGGTACCAAGGTCGTTAGTGGGCCAGTCGATCAAGGTACTTGGGATCTCAATGGAAGTGGGGTGGATCATGATGGGTTTTTCATCCATAGGGAGAATGAGAAGGAGGTCACTAGTGTAGCAACCAATGGTGAAGACCGAGGTGATAGAACCATCACATGGGTGGATTAGACTAAGACTTTTTGGGTGGGCCTTTCCTAAGTTCAATAAGCAAGTTAACCCTAGTTGCCATTCTAAACCCTTGAGGAGATCATCCCAACCTTCTACCTCATAGTAGGATTGTATTGTGGTGTGATAGGAGTAGAGGGGGGCAATTTGGGATGGGTATCCCAACGGTGAGGGAGGTGGGGGTGAGCTAGGAAGGGTGGGTCCTTGTTTGAGCCATTGGAGTATGAATTCATTCATGGTGAAGGTGTGTAGCTTTTGATGATCTGGACTAGGAGAGGTGGGTGGAAGTGGAGGTTCTTGGATTTCCTCTAGGGTAGGTTTTTGTTCGGGACTAGCATCTATTTCCATGTGGATGGGTGTGTGGGTTTCAATTCCTAGTGTTAATGGGTTGGGTAGGTCTAATGCGAGAGAATTGGTGATAGCTGGAGCATGGTGCACTTGGGGTGGTGGGCAAGGGTGGACTTGGATTTGGATAGGAAGGGGAAGTAGAGGAGGCCTAGGTTGGGGAAAGATTGGTGTAGGAAGCGGGAGGTGGGTTGGGTGAGGGGTTTTGGGTTGGGGGGTGATGGCCATTATGGGCCTAGGTGGAGGGGTGGTCATGGGGTCCACTTAGGTTTGAGTGGTGAAGGTTGGATGAGTGGTGGTCCTTATGGAGGGAATCGGGTCGGTTAAGGGTCTCTTGCCCATGGGATCATTTGGGGTGGAGGTGGGCGTTAAAGGGGCTTGACTAGTGTAGGTTAGGGGAGGGGATTTGGTTGGGGTGTGGGGGACCTTATGGGGTTGGGTGAGGAGGTGGAGGCCTTAGATACTTGGGTTTTAGGGATGAGGTTTTGGTCGGGTGGGGTTGAGGGAGTGGGAGTGCTCCTTGGCCTTTGGTAACCTGGGTAGGAAGGGGACATATATTTTACCCTAAGTTGCTCCTTCATGTCCTTCCAAGTGGTGATGGGAGTTTCCCTTCTAAGTACCTTTAGCCCGACAATTTGCATCCAATAAGTTTCTGCCCGTTTGGTAAGTTGTATTTTGGCAACCCATGCCTTTTAATCCTCGGACATAGGATACCAAGTGAAGTATTGATCCATTGTAGCTTCCCAATCTAAATATTCTCTAGGAGAGGTTCCATCAAAGGTGGGAAGTGGGAAAGGGACCATCCTATCGTCCGTCCTTGGGGCGGGCCTATTTTCTCCAAGTTGGTTGAGTCGGCCCGATATGTTATCAAGCCGCTCATTGGCATAGGTCAAGGCTTTCATGAAGTAGTTGACATGGCCAGGGAAGTTATGGGTGTTAGTGGTAGGCATCTCTTGGTGGCTTGGACTTATGGAGTGGGCCGATTGGTAAGGTCGATATGAGGTGGCCATACTAGGGGACAAGAGTGATGCACTTGAAGACTATAAATGCATAGACATGCCCTAGGACCAACTTGATAGAGACAAGTTGTGAACTTGCTCTGATACCACTTGATGTAAAACCAACCTATGGACCTATTTTGCAAGCATTCAAGTTTTGAGCAGCGGACTCACACTAGCGAGCTCACCCGTATGGCACACACTTAGTGCCCGATGGCGACTAGGCGATGTTGGAGAGGGTCCGAGACAGGACCTTGAGACTCCAATGGTTGGCTAGCTTGGGGAGAACCCCAAATGGACCTAGGATGCCCAAATCATGAGCGGTTAACACACCAAGGGTGTGGGTTAAGTGGATGCTCTCACAACTCGCCCGCGGTGGTCACTCAATTTGGTGGCAATTTAAGATCGGACACTCTCTTAGCGTCGACGGAGTAACTATAGCAATACTAAGCTAAGCAAGTCCATTACAACAATGAGAGATGTTCAGAAGCTCACCTAGCCGGCGTGAAGATGCCGACTCTGGCCGGAGACGAGGGCTAGCGGGGAGGCGAGGGTATACACCCGCACGCCGCGTCGGTGTCGCTTCAACCTGAAATGGCAAGATTACACCACTACGCCTCTCGCAGGAGGGGTGATCTTAGGGTGGGGATTAATCTTATTACATCCAATACTACCTCCACGCAGGGAGGGGCCTTCAGCCAGCCAAGCGGGGTGGGGGAGTTATGAAGAAAACCCGACGTTCGGATCATTGCCGGTTCTGCCAATCTTCAGAGTTGCTGGATAGTAGGGCGGTGATGATGCTACCAAAAATTCCACAGAGCTCAGAACTTGATGAGACTTGCGCCAAAAGCTTGCCAACGGACCAAGGATGACCTCTGAATTTTTGCTGTGCTTGGTAAAGTCGTTGCTGGCCGGGGCAGAGTCTGGAACCGGACTGATTGGTTCTGCCTCTGTCTGGTGCAGAACAATGTGGCTGGTTGCAGAGGTTGCCACGATCTCTACCAAGCTCTGATTGAGACGAGACCTAAACCGTTGGAACTGTGATCGAGTCTTATTTCTGTCGGCACCAACGGCGTTGTCGGCAGATGTCGAGAAGACCGGGACGATCAGATGAGTAGAGGGGTGTCGGTTCTGGCTTCTGTAAACTGACCTGACATACTTGGAGTAGAAAATTCGTAACTTTAGATGCCAATGTCCAAATGCAGCTCTGCTTCTTGAGAATGAAATAGGACTTGAGAGGAAAGATTTTTTCTGAAGATCATATGATCTGAATCCCAAAAGGTTCGTCGTGGTCGAGCCTCCACTCTCGCTCTGGTTCCCTGCCTGAGAGGTCCTGCGTAGTCGAGGGAGAATCGCTTCTACCGGCAGCTCGGAACTCAGATGTCGACGAAATCACCTCGCCTTGAAAGCTCTCTGGACGGTCTTTCCAGCGATGTAGGCCTTGACATCAGAAGGACCAGGGAGAGGCTGGATCCGATGCAACTTTTAGGACCCAACTCTGCTACCTGTGACTGCTATCTGAAACTGCAAACCAGCAAGATTAAGGGAATGGGAGAGAGAGTAGCATAGCTTGGGAGTGATGGCTGATGGTTTGTGGAGGGGGGAGGGACGTGGCTACGATCTTCCAAGAGGTCTAGGGGGGCAGGGATGGGTGGAGGAAGAGCTGGAGCTACAAAGGGTGGTGGGGGGAAGATGGAGGTGCACAAGAGAGATGGTGAGTAGGAGAGGAGGTGGGGGGCGAACATGGCTGTTGGGGGGAGATGGAATTCGACCTAGGGTGGTTTAGGAGGTGGGGAGATGGAAGGGCACAGCCCTAGGGAGAGGGAAATTCGAATTTGGGCTTAGGGAAGAGCCCTTTCAACCTTGGGGAGAGGAAGGGTTGCTTGGGAGAGTGGAAAGGTGCCTAGGAGAAGGGGTTTCCACCTAGGGGTTGGAGGGGGAATTGAATGAGTGCATGGGGAAGGGGCCTTAATGAGGGGTGAATGGGGAGGAGAGAGAATGAATTTCGAAATTGGGATGGGGAGGAGAGAGAGAGGGGGCACAACCCACTTAGAGAGAGTGATAGTAAGAGAGAGAGAGAGAGAGAGGGAGATATTGAGAGGGAACTAGAAGGTGTGGAAATTTTCTGGATTCATTATTCAAGCATAAGTTGTTACAAATGAGAGAGGGGTGGGACTATTTATAGACTCCACACTTTTCCTAAGACCAAACTGACCCTGACAAACTAACTAATGACCAAACAGTCTAAGAGAGGGGCGCCCCTGGGCCTAGCCCAATGAATTGGGCCCATTAACCTATCAAACCAACATAATGACTCAATACTTAGGAAAATGACTCAACAACCTAGGTACATGACTCAAATAAAGGGAAAATTACATGATATTGACTCAAAGAAAATGTGAAGATTACATGACTAGACTCAAAAATACATGACTAACATAATGGCGCTTGCTGAGGAACAATCCGAGTCCGGAGAAAATGTGGAGGGGCAAGGGATGCCCTCATCAGCAATGCCTACGAGGAGGGTGGCGAGTGTACCTCCACACTCCGGGCGTGGGGAAGACGTTCCCAGCCAAGTACGGTAACACCCGATAACAACGGTAAAAGTTAATTACAACAGTGAATTTTATTGCCCACTCCATGCAGGGAGGTAAAGGGCTACAAGTGGGGCCTAGGAGGACCGACCCTGGGTTGACGGACCGCAATCTGGAGGTGCGTTCGGCACGAACTCGGCCTGCTGGTCCGACTCGGCACTATTCCAACTCGGTGCTGCGCCAACTCGGTTGCTGACTCACTGGACAGCAAGCAATGGTTTCCAAAGGTACGTCGCCTTCCTGAGATCTTCCGGAGGCGCCGCTTGGCTGGAACGATGGCAGGGCATCCCTGAACGACTCCCTGAAGGGGCGGCTCCAGAAGTTGATTTTTGATATTTATTTCTGAATATCTTCTGGACTCTAATTTCAAACCTGCACAGGGAACAGATCTGTAGGTCTTAGTGACACGAATTACGACGCTCAGATCCGGAGGCCGATCGAGGCATGGCTGGTACCGTTGGAAAGAGCACTCATAGATATAAAACATATATTTTTGACAGCTGCATACAACAAACGGATTAAAAATGAATATGACTATAACACTGTTCTTATTTCTGACTCGCACTGACAGACACATAAGGCAGCAAGGGATCTGCCTGAATCTGATATGTGACCGAGGGTCAAATGAATTTTCTAGACTCCACGAAAATTGTGGTGGAAGCGGATATATGTGTGGAACATGGAGTAATTTTTTGGGATTTTCTGAAAATTTGTAAGGGGGTGGGGAAAATGCGACAAGGTGACTCTGTCCCGTAGATCTGCAAAAGGGCAGATTACTCAGAGGATAAACAAAAATATGGGAAAATACCTAATGACTTCTAAATGACACGAAATTTGAACTGGAGATTAGGGGAGACAGGGAGAACAAACTCTCAAAATTAGTGCTTGAACAGACAACAATAAAAACATAAAATTTTAGAGATGAGGTTCTGTCCCGATTTGGACAGAACTCCGGCGATAGCGATGGCGGCTCGATGGTGACACGAACGGAAGGCGGCGGCCGAAAGTCGCATCCAACAGAGGTTGGAGATCTTGGAGTCACACCAAGATGAGGACTTCACATCCTAGAATGGCAGAAATCCATCTGCAAGAGGGGACGAGAGACACAAGCGGTGCCATTGGGCTTGCTCATGACAAAAATGCTTAATTCTTAATTAATATCTCTAATGACACTATACATAGACTTATATAGAGAATGGCAATGGGTGGGGGGCTAGAATTTCGTAGGAGAGAGGGGATTTTCTCCCCCATGTGGTCAAATGACCAAAAAAAATAAAAAATATAACATGGGATAAACTATATTATAACGGGGAAACATCTTGGACTTTAAGGGTTGGAATATTTGACTTTTCAATCCAATTATCCCCTTGAATGGTCAAGCCATCTAGAAGCCCACCTTGGACCTTTGACAAACCCCACATGGGCCCTAAGACTTAGGTGGACCAATAGGAAAGGAGATGGGGGCCCATTGCTGGTCCTATTGTACTTTTGCACAAAAACCCAAAGAATCCTAGGGAATGACACATTGGCTTATAAAGCCTTACAATTGTGAACATACTTTCCCAAGGATATAAAAATAAACTAAAGGACACAAATGCAAATAAAATGTTAGTGCTCTTGGCGTCGATTCCCATCAAAGGGTAAAGGGTCAATCTCGGTGGGACAAATGGGGAGTATCCCCGTAGGATGAGAAGCTGGCGAGGCACCATGAACTACGGTGGGACCAGGGGGCACTGAGATGGGCCATTAGAAGCCGAAAGGTGTTTATTTTATGGCTTTACAAGGAGGAAGGAGTCGAGGACATAGACGACTTCGACAGGACTTGTTCTTTTCATTCCCCTCGATGGTGTATGGACCCGTATTCGAAACAAGAGGCCCAAGGCCAATGAGATCTCTCTATTGTCGGTGGGACTGTTGATTCGATATTGCCCTTTCCCTACTCAGGGGGTATCCGATGACTGCTCGCTTCAGATCAACAATTGTCTTCCTGTTGTTATGAGTTTATGTGGAAGGTGCTACCGAATGGCTGCACCCATTGTAGAAATGGGCTCACGATGTTTACATTGAGCATCACCCTCTAGGCCCTTTGTGCTCATAATTTCTCTCCTTGCTTTTTTGCCTTTTTGCCTTTTTTTTTAGAGGTATCCGAGATGGGGGGCTGATGAATCTGCAACGGCTCCCCTCCCTCTTTGGTGAATGTGCATTCATCATTCATTTTTGACTCCCAGGAGGGAAGAATATGGTTGCCGACTTAACCTCCTTCCTTATTTCTTTAGGAAGTTGCGGCTACATCTGGCCGTACTGTTACTGTTAACACCCATTTTTAGCACACAAGTTACGTCATTTCTCTTATTCATCATTTTTGATGTCCCGAATTACCCATTATTTTGGAGCTTTCCTTGGATGGATTTCGAGCCCATTTCGTCATTCCCTATCCTTTGCGACTTCGGAGATCATGATTTCTTATAGCACTGGAGTTTATCTTATCAACTTTCGGCTTCCAATTCAGCTTACGGCCTATTTAGGCTGGTTTCCATCAAGCATTCGGCTCTCTTTCACTGTACAGTCTTGAAAACTACCCTTTTTCATCCCCTTCCTTTTCTCTATTGAAAATCTGTCCTTCATAAAAGTTGTTCGATTTTTCAAGATCTACAACTTCTTCTTCTACGCCATTAACCCGTTCTACACAAATTTCAAGTTATTCATATTTTTTCAACAGACTGCACTATTCACCAGTAGACCCAACATTTTTTCTATATTCTAGCCCCATGTGTTCCATCTTCGAATCGTCTTTTCATCTTTCTCTCTTCATGAAAGTTGTTCATCTTTCAGTTGTCTACAATTTCTTCTTCTACGACATTTCTAGTTCTACACCATTTGGGAAATATGATCAGATTTCCAAAGTCACGCGAAGTCAGCCCAAACGGTCGGTCGATCGACCGTTTATTCCTTAACGGTCGGTCGACCAACTGCTAAGCAAACCGCTAAGAGTCCAGCCTGTGCTGGACTCTGCCCCGATTCTACTCGATGGGCCTATCTTGTGGCGGCTGTAACTTTTAGAAACCAACTCCAAATTGAGCCCCATTTGTTTCTATCTCTTGTCCTTTGTATTTTCTCGAATTTGGTATATAGAGCATGATTTTTCATGGACGATATCTCCTAGAATCTTGGCCGCAAGTTCAGGTTTTATGCACTTTCGTGCAACACAAACTCTGCCAGATTAGGTTCTAGGGCCTTCTTCCAATAGCCATAACTTCCAGATCCTTCCACCAAAAAGAGTCATGTTTTCTCCTAGCTCTTATCCTGACTATTATCTCGAGAATGATCTACAGATCTCAAGATTTGGTAGACTCTATCTCCTGGAATCATGGCAGAAAGTTCTAGGTTCCATCATTTTTCTATAAATAGATGCCCAATTCGCCAGTGCGACGGGGGACTCTTCTTCATCCTGGTGCGAAGCCATGCCGAATTGCCGTCTCAACCCTTCGACCCCAGGCTATTGAGGGAAATATTAGCTTCAATTTGATACCTTATTTTCTTGATTTTATCGTCGTTTGCCCTCCTAACTTTGCCCCTACTTCTTGCAAATCATCACAGGTTCTGGGTTTTCTACACACCTTCTTGAACCTGTGCGGCGGGGCGCCCTTCGTCGGCTCGGGGCGGAGCCATGCTGCGTCCTCTTCATTCTCCATCGGCCCCAACCTGAAGAGGGGAGTATCTCCTTTCATTCCAAATTCTCTAGGATCTTTTTCTTTGCTCCTAAGCTTAGTTCTTCCCCTTTACTTTTTCAAAATCATCAGAGTTTTTACACTTAGCTTTTGCACAGTTCTCTGCACGTTTTTACATTTTTCTCAGTTTTGCACATCGCTTTTCCCCTTATTCTCTCCACCGAATTTTGTGATTTCAAATCCCATGCATGCACAACACTCCCACCTTTCTTTTGCACCCATTTATAGGGGTTAAAAACACTCCCCCGTTGCATTCTCCGCCTTTCTTTCATGCTACTTTATCATTCCGGGGCATACACTACACCATCATATTCTAATGGGTTTTATCTATTTTTGTGGCTTTTGTTTTGCAGGAGACTATCAATAGGACGTGAGGCCCTTGCTTTCTAGCTGGCTAGGAGGTGAGGAGCTGTACTTACATCGGTTCCCCGCATCCCCTTTGAGGCGCGATCACACGTTGTAGCGGTTCATCTTCGGGCCGCATCTTCTTCCCCATTTTCCAAGGTATACGGCACCGTCTTCATCCGTTCTTCATCCTTTTGGTGCGGTAGAACTTTGGTGGCGATCACGGTTCATTTCCTTTCTTCATCGCCCTTTGCTCGTCATTGTTTACACTTCATGTTTATATGCATGTTTATATGTGCATAGTTAGTAGTTTGGGGTGGGAAATGATAGATTCATAAACATTAATATCCACATCCTTTTTTTGGCGATCACGGTGGGGTATCTAGTGCCCATCACGTTGTATTTTTAGTCTCTTGCATGTTGGGTGGTTGTTTACGCATGTTTGGGTAGTCTCCATCACGTTTTTCTATTATTCTGTCCATTCCCGGGTCTGTTAGGGGTACACGGTCTATCGCAGGGCCGCTGAGCACCTTTAACGGCCATTATAGGACCGCCCCAACCCTCTGGGATTAGAAACGGTCCTCCTAGGGCCGCCTAGGACCTGGGCGGTCGTAATGCTCTGGATTCTTACCGAATTCTTATTAGGTTTTTCGGATCCTTTTCGTAGAGTTTCAGATCGCTTTTGTGGGTCCTGAGTTGAGTTTTACAATCTGTGTGGGTTTTTCTCTCGTACTAGTTATGGAACCCTACGGTGAGTTTATTTCTCAGTTCATCGACTCGTGGATGCCACAGTTGCAATATACTCATCGAGAGGATCATTTCGACTATTTTTGTGTATTATTCTGAATTAGTCCATTTTCGGGCCAATTATCAAATTTTCAGAAATTAGGAAAATTTCCTAATTTCTTTTCCTTTTTCCTTTTCCTTTCCTTCCTCTCTCCTCCCTTCTCATGTCACCGCCGTGACTTCTCTCTCCCCCGTTTTCTCTCTTCTCTCGCCCTTCCGGCTCCTGCTGACGATGGAGGAGGCTCGGGCAGGTAGAGGAGATGCCGTGGGGATGGTCGGATGCGCGAAGGGGCGAGGATCGGATCGGTTTTGGCGCGATCTCGAACGGTGGATTCAAAGCCGACGGTCGAGCTCGCGACGTGATTTTCAGCGTGGTTTAGTCACTTCCGCGCACGATTTCTTTGGTGGAGGTAGGGAGACGGATCACCTACTTCTCCTCTGCGTTTTCCCTACAATTTCGTGTTGTTCAGTGCTAGAACAGGCTCGTTTAGGCTCGTTTTGGTAAAATCATTATTTTAGGAGTTCGTAGGGTTCGCCGAAAAATGACGATCATTCTTAGTAAAATTAGTATCAAACGAACCGCTGGGATGTCTGGATCCCATTCCCCCAAGTTTTGTCGTGATTGGTCGTCATTCGGGGCCGGTAGGAGTCCGAGAACCCCGGTGACCCGATTAGGGTCAATTCATCAAAATCGCCCCGATCTCTCGATTCGTCCGTTGCATGTGGTCCTTTCTGCTTGTGGAAGGCTTTTCTCATCGTCCTGTACTGATTCCCCTGTGTTTCGGTGTGAATGGGGCGTTGAATGAGCCGATTCGGCCTTTTCCCTTATTTTCTTGCCGTCTCGCTTTAGCGGCCATTCTAGAGACCGGCACAGTCTCTGGCGACCCTACGATAGACCGCCACACCGTTGGGCGTGTCAGTGAGTTCTAGGCTGGGTTAGCGTGACGGCCCACTCTTCGACCGTCACGTGCCTCTGGTAGCCCTATGCTAGTGCGTCACAGCCTTGTCATTTCTCGATGTTCGCGTATGTCGGTTCGCTCTAGTGGTTCTATCTTTGACCGCAAGAGCACTGTAGCGCGCCACTCTTAGGCCGCCACAGTATGTGTGACTGGGTCAATGTTTTAAGTCAGTTGGCTCTAGTGGCCCAAACCTCATGCGTCAGAGTCGTGTAGCGCACCTCTATTAGGCCGCTATAGGTCTGTTTGTCTTAGATCTATGTCTTAGGGTGGTTAGTGTGGCGGTTCATTCTTTGACCGCCAAGTCCGTGTAGTGCGTCTATATTAGACCGCTATGGTGGTTTGCTGGGGTAAGTCGGTTTGGGGTTAACTGTGTCCAGCGGCCTATTCCTTGACCGCCACAGTGCCCTGGCAGTCCAACCCTTCACTGCCAGAGTCCTTAGTACCTCCATGAGTGCGACGACTTCTTCCTTGACTACTTATTTTGTTAAGCGGCCGAGGGATAGATCGCTTGTCTCCCAGAGGTTGGTTTACCGGTGTTTCAGTTTCTGATATGTCTTGGCTTGACCTTGTGGTCTGCCCACTATCCCGTGGATGTCTCTTGACATCCTATAAAAGCTAAGACTACATTAGAAGGTAGCCAGGAGTTTTCTTGCTTGAAGTAGGATTCTCTTTCCTACTGTAGAGTAGTCATTGTCTGGTTCCGGTCAACCCAGGGTGGCCCAGTGGTTGACAGGTAACCTTGTGTGTGTCTCGACGGTTTTGTCAAGTCCGAGACATGGTTCTGGATGCCTCGCGGTGTCATCTTACCTCAGTTTGCGTGTCCAGGTGTGCTGAGGGTCTTGGTGTTCCCTCATGTCCCCGTGTGTCATTTTGCGCAGTCATGTCATTTCCTCTTACTTAGGATTAGACCGATTGGCGGCTTGTACTGCTTTGTACAATGATCTTGACCTGAGTCTTCTGACTCAAGGATCATTGTGTTGGTAAGTCTAGTTGACTATCCTGAGTCCGATAGCAGTCTGGTATGCTACCTCGTGTCCTGTGCTTCGTAGTACGTGTGACAGTGCTTCCTTGCCTATCGGTACTACATCACTTGTGTTTCAGAGTTCTGTGTCTAGTGAGCCTCCACTTGTAGTAGTCTAGCGACGCGTTACGACGTGTCGACCCACCCGGTAGTGGTGGCATGGCAGTTCCCGATATACGATTTTTAAGCTTGTAGCCGTAGGCCCTCGCTGTACAGTAGCGTCCTGCTGGGTGGGGAAAACTAGTTAGAGGCCTGGCTCTCCAGCAAGAGTCGGTGTGTGCACACGTGGTGAGGGGCTTGGACTGAAGCCGACGGGCGTTACTCTGTCTAGTCACTCGTTACTGTAGTTCTTGTTCTGTTCAGACAGTGTCCTCGTCTCTGTCGTCTTGTTAGCAGCACAGACGAGACACTTGTAGGCACAGCATAAGACGTCAGTGGACGCAGCTGGTTGTTCTTCTAGTGAGGAGGTGCTTCCATCACGTGACACGTGACTCTCACATTTCTCGTACATCATGACCTTTCCGGGTTAGCCCTCATGTGGTCTTGCCCGAGGTCAGTGTTGTGTCGTGTGCACGATGTTCTAGTCATGTATGTGTGTGGTCATGTCTAGAAGAGCGTGTACGGTAATCGAGTCGTGTATGTTTTAGGCCGTCTGTGTCTGTCTAGGTCCTTTCTAGGCTTTTTGCTTGTCTTTGTAGGCCAGGCAGATCGGCAACTCCAGACTTTGTCAGATCAGAGTTCACCTTCCTATTGCTGTCTGGAGTAGTTTGGGAGGCCGAGGTTAGTTCGACAACCCCGTTTATTCAGTACGGCTTTTCCCTTTTCTTGTAGCTGTAGCTGCTCCTTCCGTTCCAGTTTTTTTTACAACTTTGTAGTTTAGTTTTCCTACTTTACTACTCGTGTTGTTTACCTACTGTTTTAGCGTGTTACTGCGTTATTTTTCAGTGGGGATCTGCATGACCTCTACTGGGCCAGTGACACGAGACTCACCCCTACTTTTCATGTGGGAGGCATCATCTACTTCTGCGGTTCCTGGTGTGATGCGTTCGTAGTTGCCAGTGGTACCTATGTCGGCTTCCCCCGACCTCAGTGTACGTTTTTCTTTTTGTTGGAATGTACTTATCTTTCCTTTGGACTGGACTCTAGTATAATTGTTAAACTTAAAATTGTTAATTAAAAAGTAATTTTATTTCTGCTACTTTAGCAAACCAATCTAATGAAATTTAATTGCTTACTGTTATATCTCTGTGGCTTCAATGTACTCTACGACATTCCTTTTTCCCTTTGGAGCTTTACATCTCTTGGGAGGCTTCACGGATTCCAAGCGGTATCGGGTCTACTCGGTTGTCCTATCGGGTATATCCAGTATCTGGAGTCCGGGTCGTCACAGCGGTCATCCATTAGACCGCATATAGGTTAAAAATGGTCATCCAGGTGACCTTTTCTTGGTTCTGGCCTGGCAGGGGCATTGCTCACAGGGGCCTTATTCATTCAAGCATAACTTTGTCTCCCGACGTCAGATTGGGCTGATTTTTGTTGCGTTGTGTTGTCCTTTGTATTGGCTTTCCATACATATAAAGTTTGCATCAGTTGGAAATCATTTGCACATTTAAAAAGTGTCTCCATTTCTGCATTTTCTGCATCTAGTTTGTAGGCAGATTCGGGACAGATTCGTAGGGCTGTTTTATTTGCTGATTTAAATTTCCTTCCAGGGTCTATTTTGCATATTCTTTAGTTACATTGTGTAGTCTTTTATATTATCTTTGCATCCATATACTGTTTGCATGCATTCGACTTCATTTGCATAGTTAAATATTACCTTCATTTTTGCATTTTATGCATAAAACTCACTTGTAGGTCCGGGGGAAAACACAAAGGAACGTTGTTCTTTTATGGTTTTCCTCATCTTTTAGTGCCTAATTGTCCCTGTTTGTGGTCTTGCATTGCTGACATTCATATTATTTTTGCATTTTTTATGCATTTTGTGATGTTTGTATAATTTTATTATTATCTTGATTTGCTAGACTTAGGCTAGAAATTGCATGCATCCCGGTGCACATAGGATCATGCATATTTGTATATTGTAGCCACATTCCTCCTCGGTAAGTGATCCTCTCGCTCCCATATTCCTTGGGCTCGACTAGGTGATCTAATCCGGGACGTCCGTAAGTCCCCACGAGCCGTGGATTCCCACACGGACGTCGGGCCGGTTGTACCTTTCCACCCCGTAGTTTCGCATTTTGCATATGTTGTGAGTGAGTTAACCATAGATTAACTAAAATTCCGGACCTTCTTCCTATAGGGCATTTATGTCTTGAGGGAATTATGCTTAATTTAAGTCATTAAAAGGGCTCGCCAAAGCTTTGGAAAAATAAAATTAATGATCATATGAACTTGTTTGATCTTGGTTCAACCCTCTCACACCCATATTGTTTGTTTGGGCTTGTCCAGGCCCATTTGTGATGTTTTGTGTTGCATCCCCCATCATCCATATAGGTTTTGTTGTTAGGCCCATTTAGGCTGGTCCATTCTGTGTGTCCATTTGTCTAGTCTCATTGTCCTAGGTTTCCTTTTCTTTTTTTTCCTTTGCATTATTGAGTTAGTCCCCCTCCTTGATCTTTGAACCCTTACTTCCCTCGTTGTATTTTTCTGATTTTCCTATATAAAGTCTCCATTTACCCTCATGGAGCGCCATTTTTCTCCTGTATATTACCCTTCTTCTTCCCCGTCTTCCTATTCCCGCGTGGACTCCTCTTCCCACGCGGGCCCATCTCCTCGTGGCCCTTCTAACCACAAGCAAATCTTGTGGGCCATTTATCATCTGTCGCCTGCCAAATGGACCCGGTCCAGGCCCAAAAACTCGCTGCTAATCACCTTAATGGGCCTCATTCTCATAATGGGTCCCATTCTCCTAGTGGGTTTTATTCCTTCAATGGGCCTCACTCTTTTATTGGGCCTCATCCTTCTAACGGGCCTCCATCTTCTACTCTTAATGGACCCCCTTTTTTAGCGGGCCTTCTTATTCTCCTAATGGGCCTACCTCTCTTAATGGGCTCGCTCCTTCTACCAATGTTGCTGCTGGCCCAATAGGTCCTTATTCCTATGTTCATGATCCTTCCAGGCCCATATATCCTTCCACTCCTAGAATGGGCTTCCCTTCTTCTCAGTCTGGATCCCCTTATCCGACCCAATACCATAATTCTGGTCCAAATTCACACTCTCTTGCACAGTCCGGCTTGCATCCTTCCCGATCTCTCCCCATCGAGGAGATGATTGCTCAAACCCAACGCTAGCTTAATGAACTTCAACATCAAATTGATCCCAAAACTTCTTTGAGTGTCTCGTTTGCATTCCAAGGTCTTCAGCTTCCACTGCGTTCATAAATTCCCGCATATCGCCGCTATGGTGGAGCCAGTGACCCCTATGTGCACTTGAAGGAGTTTCTGTATGAGTCGGCCCAATTCCGACATGACCAACGTTTGATTGCCTATCTGTTTGGTCTGTTTCTAGAAGGCCCGGCTTGGGATTGGTTCTTTGCATTATCGCAAGATCAAGTGGTGAATTTTCAAGACGTTTAAGAGAAATTTCTTCAGTAGTGGTGAATTTTCAAGCCCAAATATTCCTTGGTGATATAGCCCATGAGAAGATGATGCCCGACGAGGAGTTCTCTACCTTCGCCGACCGCTGGCGTCGCTTGGCCGCTCAAGTCCTGGGGCATATTCCGGAGGGAGAGCAAATTAAAATGATCATTTCTAATGCAACGCCCGAGTACCGCTTTATCTTAGCCTTGAACGGTATCACCTCATGGCAACAGCTTTATAGCCGAGCCCGCTTCATCCACCAACAACTTTTAGGTTCCCTTGACCCCGAGTCCCCTCCACCTTCTAAGCCCACATACGCCTCCTATCCATCATCTCCCATCAATCAGCCCTTGTTTGCGATGGGATCTTTTCCCGTTCTCCAGTTTTCTTTTTTTTTATTTATGATTATCATTTGAGTTCATTTGGTTTATTTCACGTGTCGATCAACCAATTAACTAACTGACAATTAACTTACTGATTGACTGTGCGGGCGTGCCAGTCACGTGAGTGACGAATTTATTATGCGCTCATTCTGACCCGTGTCGGGCGAAAGTGAGATTCGGTCGGGACCAGCAGTTCGCCACACCATAAAGGCTATGGCGTTAATTACATCCCCCGCGGGGAGGGAAAACCTTTGATAAATTGCCGAGATAGTGGGATGTCGAGGCTGGAATAAAGATGCGATGTTATGAACATGACAAGATCACATGAGATGCGTCTATCTATCATGCAAGAGAGGCATGGTTCATTAAATTGGAGACCCTTGGTACGTGACGGAGGACGTAGGTTCGAAGACCACCATCGCGCATAGCGGAGACTTCCTGATGTGAAACGACGATGGGAATGCAGCAAGTGACAATGAACCCTAGGACTTAATTCGCAAACGCATTCACAAAAGTCGAGAAAGCTTGGCAGACGCCGTCTCACCGTGCGCACCCGTTACCCGTGGTGACTCGATGATGCCGAGTCGAGGTGGGGGAGAAGGACCCTTGCTGGTAGAGGGCCAGCACAACTAAGGTTTTCCCTCTCGAAGGTAGGATGCTCACGATCAAGGGCGGCCGGGTGCCTTGGGGGCACAAGGTCACTCACTCACTATTATCCACGATGACCACTCAGGATGGTGGCTCCGGGAACGGGCACTCTCTCACTAGCCAGCGAACTAGTTTGACGGATATTAAATAAACAGATATGAAGGGGGGAGCAAGGGCAGGAGCTCACCTGGTTGGTTTGAAGAAACCAACCCCGGTCGAAGACGATGGGCGAGCGGGGAAGTGTTGGCTCCCCGCACACTGCGCCGGTGAGGCTTGAATCATGTTTAATTAGTTACACTCACTACACCTCTCGCAGGATGGTGGACTTGGGGTGGGGATGATTGAATTACATGCAAACACTACCTCCACGCAAGGAGGGGCGGTGAGCCGGCCAAGCGGGGAGGGTGTTCCTAGTTAGGCTCGTTGTGGTCTCTTTGGATAAAGAGGAGCCTTCTTGACCCAACCCGTGGCATTGGGCTTCATATTCTTCCTCCCAATCTAGGGGAGCCTCATATTCCTCAATCACATTCTTATCCTTTTGGGGTGTGGGGGTTTTGCTCTCCAAGGGAATGGGGAGGTCTTTTGTGGATGGGGTGATGAAGGTTGGGGCATGGTGCACCCGGGGTGGTGAGGGTGTTCGAACTTGGGTTGGGTTTGGGAGTGGAAGAAGTGGAAACCTAAGTTGGGGTAGGATTGGGGTTGGTAGTGGAAGATTGGTGGGTCGAGGAGGACTGGGTTGATTGATTCTGGGAGGTGTGTCCCTTTTAGGGGAAGATGGAAGGGTAGTGGTGGGGACCGTGGAAGCTTGTGGGGTGTGGGTTTGATGGAGAATTTTAGGTTGGGTGATGGCCGTCATGGGCCTAGGTGGAGTGAGGGTGGGGGCCACTTTGGTTTGAATGGTGGTGGTGATCGGGATAGGAATCATTTGGGGTGGTGGAGTTTGGGCCTTAAGGGAGGTCTTGGGTTGAATGGGAGAGAAAGGTGGAGTGGGAGTGCTCCTTGGGTTATGGTTCTCAAGGTAGGAGTGGGAGGGTTGGGGAGTGAAGATCTTCCTGATCTCAACCCTTATCTCTTCCAATAAATCTAGGGGTCCTTTGGGTGGTGGGGTTTGGGTCCTAATGGAGGTCTTGGGTTGACGGGGAGGGAAAGGGGGAGCGGGAGTGCTCCTCGGGTTATGGACCTCACGGTAGGAGTGGGAGGGTCGGGGGGTGAAGATCTTCCTAAGCTCACTTTTTATCTCTTCCCATCATCCTATGGGTTCTTACCTCCAAATCCTCCTTAAGCTCACTATGCGTTCCCACTCCTTCTTGGCTTGTTCCCGAAGTCGCCCAGTGGCCCTGCAAACGCTAGCGTGACCATAGACCCTAGTCCTATCAAAGTGTTTTGTCATGAAAGTCTCCCACCTAACATAATCACTAGCATGTGACCCATCAAAGGTGATACTCTCATCTATAAGGATGTCCGAAAATGGGTGGTCGATCGGACCCTTGTGGAGGGCCGAGTGGGACCAAAGAGAGGTAGCCATGTTGATGAACCGAATGACTCTAAATGCTTATGCGCCCTAGGACAAGACTTTGTAGAGACAAGTCTAGAACTTGCTCTGATACCAAGTTGATGTGACACAATAATGGGAATGCAGCAAGACACTATGCTCCCTCGGACTTAGTTCGCAAAACACAACTCAAGGTTTGAGATTTCTTTGAAATTGGATCGAACCACCATGCACACCCGTAACCCGTGGTGACTCGATGATGCCGAGTCGAGGTGGTGGAGAAAGACCCTTGCTGGTAGAGGGCCAACACAACTAAGGTTCACCCTCCCGAAGGTATGATGCCCACAATCAAGGGCGGCCGGGTGCCTTGGGGGCACTAGGTCACTAATTCACTATTGCCACGGCGACCACACAAGAGTCGGTGGGTCGGGGAACAAGCACTCTCTCACCGACCAACGGACAAGTTGTATGGATATGAAACGAACAGAAGTAAATGGAACAAGGGCAGAAGCTCACCTGGTTGGTTTGATGAAACCAACCCCGGTCGGAGATGATGGGCGAGCGGGGAAGTGTGGGTTCCCCACACACTGCGCCGGTGAAGCTTGAACCCTGTTTAAGTAATTACAAGCACTACACCTCACACAGGAGGGTGGACTTGGGGTGGGGATGTTGATTTACATGCAAACACTACCTCTGGTATCAGAGTAAGTTCTAGACTTGTCTCTACTAAGTCTTGTCCTAGGACGCATAAGCATTTAGAGTCATTCAGTTCATCAACATGGCTACCTCTCTTTGGTCCCACTCGGCCCTCCACAAAGGTTCGATCGACCACCCATTTTCGGACATCCTTACAGATGAGAGTATCACCTTTGATGGGTCACATGCTAGTGATTATGTTAGGTGGGAGACTTTCATGACAAAACACTTTGATACGACTAGGGTCTATGGACACGCTAGAGTCCGCAGGGCCACAGGGAGACTTCGGGGACAAGCCAAGAAGGAGTGGGAACGCATAGTGAGTTTAAGGAGGATTTGGAGGCAAGAACCCATAGGATCATGGGAAGAGATGAAAAGTGAGCTTAGGAAGATCTACGCCCCCCGACCCTCCCACTCCTACCGTGAGGACCATAACCCGAAGAGCACTCCCACTCCCCCGTTTCCTCCCAGTCAACCCAAGACCTCCATTAGGACCCAAACCCCACCACCCAAAGGACCCCTAGATTTATTGGAAGAGATAAGGGTTGAGATCAGGAAGATCTTCACTCCCCAACCCTCCTACTCCTACCTTGAGAACCATAACCCAAGGAGCACTCCCACTCCACCTTTCTCTCCCAGTCAACCCAAGACCTCCCTTAAGGCCCAAACTCCACCACCCCAAATGATTCCTATCCCGATCACCACCACCATTCAAACCAAAGTGCCCCCCACCCTCACTCCACCTAGGCCCATGACGGCCATCACCCAACCTAAAAATCTCCATCAAACGCACACCCCACAAGCTTCCACGGTCCCCACCACTACTCTTCCATCTTCCCCTAAAAGGGACACACCTCCCAGAATCAATCAACCCAGTCCTCCTCGACCCTCCCATCTTCCACTACCAACCCCAATCCTACCCCAACTTAGGTCTTCACTTCTTCCACTCCCAAACTCAACCCAAGTTCGAACACCCTCACCACCCCGGGTGCACCATGCCCCAACCTTCATCACCCCATCCACAAAAGACCTTCCCATTCCCTTGGAGAGCAAAACCCCCACACCCCAAAAGGATAAGAATGTGATTGAGGAATATGAGGCTCCCCTAGATTGGGAGGAAGAATATGAAGCCCAATGCCAAGGGTTGGGTCAAGAAGGCTCCTCTTTATCCAAAGAGACCACAACGAGCCTAACTAGGAACATCCTCTCCCTAGAGTTGCCAGATGACCAACCAAGTCCCCCCACCCATCCTTCCATAAGAACTGTGATTTTAGGGGAACCCCTCATTGAGTGGCTTAAGCAAAACCTCCTCCTCCACTTCATGCACCCCCCTATGGAGAATCATTACCCAATTTTGCCCACTCCTCCATTCCACGCAACCTACCAATCGTTCTCCTTTGTGGGAGCCATGAGGGACTTCATTAAGAGTATACTTTGGCAAGTAGAGGTGACAAACATGTGGGCCTTAGAAGCAAGCCACATGGGGTACCTTAGTTTCTCACACCCCTCCATCGGGACCATCACCTCCATTTACACCAAGGGTTCTTGCATGAGTAAACTCCTATTATTTCTACCCGAGCCTAATGAGTCTTACATCACCCCCTTACCCTCCTACAAGGAGCATTGCATCGGGTCCCACCAGGGTCATGACTTCCACTTCCCTATGTGTGATAGGGACCCTAGGGCGATCACTTGGATTGAAACCCCCCTCCACGTCACTCACCCCTTAATCCATCTTGATCTGTTTGGCCACTCCCTATGGGCTTCCAAGTACTCATCACTTACCACCCACTCCATCCTACCCTCACCCACCATGTCAGTCCTAACCCACCCATTCCGAAATTCTGCCCACACTATGAGAGTCAATGCCAAGGGTGACATCAACCTTGGAAATAAGGGAGTGACCCATCCCAAGAACCGCTTCGATCCCCATGAGTGGAAACCCCCAAATCTTAAAGATGGGACCATCTTGATAGGAATCCATGTATCACAACCTTTCGCATCATGTGGTCAGGCTAGTAACATCATTTGTGCCACTAACACACTAGGTCCAGTGCACAATAGGTTTACATTTGGACAAGTTGGTCTTCCCCCACTCTTTATCCGTCTCATGCATGATAGGGCCACTTATGGCTGCCCCGGTCCACCTAAGTGCACCGAGGTCCACATGGTTTCTAAGCATCATAGGACAATTCATGGATGCCCTGGTCCTCCTAAGTCTGTCAAAACCAAACTAACACTTGATAGGGCTGAATTTGGTTGTCCAGGCCCTCCCTTCATCCCTATAGGATCATCATTCATGACATTGCATGGTAACATTCACAAACACAACAACAAGAGCAGCAAGGTTCTTAAGGAATTAGCCGATTCCCACTGTCGCCACCAAGAAATCCATGTCGGTGATTTTGTGATGATGAGGACTGAGATTGTCTAAAAACTGAGGTCTCGTGGAGCAGGCTCCTTTCAGGTATTGAGGCGCCTTGACACAAATGCTTATGTGTTCGACCTCCCCGAATGGTACAGAGTAAGCCCCACTTTCAATGTGGCTGACCTGGTGCCCTACAAGGGTCCCACGGTGACACCCAGTGAGGAGATCTAGCCTATCCCACCCCTTGAGAGACCCCCCACACCAACGAGAGCTCCATCTGGCCAGAGAAACTAGCGTGATCAAGTGGAGCAGATATTAGATGAACATATCACTACCACACGGAGCAAGGCGTATGAGCGATATCTGGTTAGGTGGAAGGGACGACCACCTTCGGTTGACGCCTGGGTGGTTCGGGAGGATCTCCATCAGCTGGATCCTGACCTATCGGAGCAGTACCGCAGCAGGGTGGACCCTTACTCGACAGAGTGGAGTTCTCTGCACCCCGGGAGTATGATGGGGACATCGCTTACCACTTCCCATTTCTCCATGGGTCCCGATGATCGCCATTATGTTCGTCTTGATTTCTTGAGTCGAGTTATGTAATTTTCATATTTTTCTGGAGTCATATCATTGTAATTTTTCTTTTATTTGAGTCAAGTCACTAGGTTAATGAGTCATCTACCTAAGTTTTTTATCATTATGTCAGTTAGATTGGTTAATGGGCCCAGTTATATGGGCTTGGCCTAGGGACACCCCTTTCCCCCTTGGTTAGTTGTCATTAGTCCAAAAGTCAGAGACTTATGTTGAATTGTGGGATTCCTATAAATAGGACCCCAATCCCACCAGTTGAAGCTAATGAAGTATTGAAAGAATTTTGCAAAAGCATTTGTGCATCTCTCTCTCTCTAGCTCTCTCTCTATATCTCTCTCTCTCTCTAAAGGGGGTGAACCCCTCTCTCTCTCCTCCCCTCTCTCTCCAAATTTCAAATTTCACTCTCTCTCCTCCCTATTCACCTCTAATTAAGACCCCTCCCCCTTCCCCATACCTCCCATTTAATCCCCCTCCAACCCCTAGGTGGAAGCCCCTTCTCCTAGGCACCTCTCCCTCCTCCCAAGCAACCTTTCTCCTTCCCCATACAACCCTTCATTTTCCCAAGAGAGAATCCCCTCTCCCAAGTAACCTTTCCCCTCCCCAAGGCAACTCCTCCCCTTCCCTAGGCCTCCATTAAACACCTCCATTAACCCTCCACCCAAATCAAAGAGAACCCTCCCCATTTCCCCAAGCCACTTGCACCCCCATCACCCCACCTCCACCCCCTTGACCATTTGCGCACTCACCCATACCCCTGCTAGCTGCGCCCCTGGTCTCCTCCCTCACCACATCTTCCCACCTCCCAAACCCCTCCACCACCCCCATTGCTAACCCTTCACTTGCATCAACCTAGTTCCACCACCATTCCCTTCCCCTTTGTCTAGTCTGCAGGTGGCAGAGAAAGGCTCGACTTGCCAAGCAATCACGGATTCATACGGCGACGTCTGAGGGCGTACCATACCTTTCTGGAAAGTTCTTCCAATCAGCTTTGCAGGCGAGGTGATCCCATCCCATTGTGAGTTCAGGGCTGTCCGAGAGAACCATTCTCCCCCGACTGTGCTGGACTCCATCTGCAGAGTAGCTGAACCCGATTAGAAGCTGCACCACGACAAACGACGGAAGATTCAGACCAAGATCCCTTCTATAAAGTTCTTCCTCCTCCAGTCCTCGATCAGAATCATAAAACAGAACTGCGTTCAGTGTCCGGAGCCCAAAGTTACCATTTTTCTCCCTCGGCTGCGCGGGCCTGCCTCCCACAGTCTGCAACGACCAGCCTCCACTCTTCTGAGCCCCCCAGTCCTCTCCGACATCAGACGGCTTCCCCGCCAGTTTTTCTGTGAAGAGGGCTCATCCACGGTTCCAGAAACTCTGGCGGTTAGTAATTCGGAGTCCGGGATCCATCGGGACAACCTCTGCAATCTTCTATCAGAAGCCTGAAGCTGCCTTGCCCAGATTCTGTCACCCTGTTCGGACCTCCACCTGGACCAGCTTCGGCATCATAAGAATTCTAAAAAATTCTGAGGCATCCGTGCCCCAATTACGAAGAGTTCCTCGCTGGTCTCATCATCGGCAAAATTCCAAACCGGGAGTTATGACCTCAACAGTGACTGTCAGTCATCCACCACAGAAAGCAGGCAGATTCGACATCGGCGTCTCCTTTCGCGATTTCGGCGAATCTCCCTTCCCCGCCTGGCCGGCTTACCGCCCCTCCCTGCATGGAGGTAGTGTTTGCGTGTAAATCAACATCCCCACCCCAAGTCCACCGTCCTATGTGAGGTGTAGTGCTTGTAATTACTTAAACAGGGTTCAAGCTTCTCCGACGCAGTGTGCGGGGAACCCAAACTTCCCCGCTCGCCCATCATCTCCGACCGGGGTTGGTTTCTTCAAACCAACCAGGTGAGCTTCTGCCCTTGCTCCATTTACTTCTATTCGTTTCATATCCGTACAACTTGTCCGCTGGTCGGTGAGAGAGTGCTTGTTCCCGGACCCACCGACTTTTGTGTGGTCGCCGTGGCAATAGTGAATGAGTGACCTAGTGCCCCCAAGGCACCCGGCCGCCCTTGATTGTGGGCATCATACCTTCGGGAGGGTGAACCTTAGTTGTGCTGGCCCTCTACCAGCAAGGGTCTTTCTCCACCACCTCGACTCGACATCATCGAGTCACCACGGGTTACGGGTGTGCACGGTGGTTCGGTACAATTTCAAAGAAATCTCAAACCTTGAGTTGTGTTTTGCGAACTAAGTCCGAGGGAGCATAGTGTCTTGCTGCATTCCCATTATTGTGTCACATCACTTCCGATCGGGCGTAACCCGGTCTTCCGTCAGTGCCATTTGATATACCCGAGGGTCTATGCAAGTATGCATGCATGATGTCCGTGACTATGCTAAGCATGGCAATAGGGTTATGAAAACAAACAGTGATCAATCACATTTATTAATCTCCGCCAAGGGGGAAGAGAATAGTAACACAAGCATGATAACGAAAGCGAAGCGCTGACGGACATGGTAGTGAAAGCATGATAACAAGACGATTCGGACTCGGACAGCCCTTCTCTTATTCAGTTTATTACTAATTAGGGTTTATTAACTCCGACTACGGGAGACGAGGATCGCTCCGGAGGCGAGTGAGTGATTAAAATAGCATAAGGGTTCAAAACCGGCGTGGCCACACGTAGTGGTATGTTTCCCCGGCGTGGCCAAGCATAGGTAAGAGTGCTTAATCTGGTGCGGTCATGGCAAAAGTTAACCCGGCGTGATGGCCTTGGGGCGCGCCGGTTTAGGGCGCGCCGGGAACAAGCCAAATAAAAACAGGGAGATATGAGTCTACCGCTAATCCGGTGCGGGGGGGTACCACGCCGTATTAGGGCGCGCCGGATTAGGACCGCGTCGTTTTAGCTTATTTTTTGATGAATTTTGAAACTATTTAAGTTCATTAAGATTCTGTTAAGAGTTTTGAAGTTAGTTGGGACTATTGCTTGTTTAATTGAAGTCCAGAGCCCTTCCAGAATGAAGTGATGAGCTAGTGCGAGGTCCATACTCGAGCACTAGGGTCCCTGATTCAGAATGAATGTTTTATTACGGCCAGTCCGCAGAGACGACTTGCCTGTCTAAAACCTGCCAGAAATTGGGCAGCATCTCCCCTGAACCTGAAAGGTTGTAGGAGAGGAACGGGGTCATACTCACTTGTGGAGTAAGCCCCTAAACTGCCGGTCTGCATGGTGACAGCCAGCAAATTCCCAACGGATAGGATACCCCGAGGACTGGCCTACGAGGGGCACCAAAGCTCCGTGGGTGGAAGCAGAGGATCGAGGCAGCTCGTGAAGGAAGCAACACCCCGAGGACTGGCCTACAAGGGGTGGGCGACCTACAGCATACACTGCACTTGCTAGAGAGAGAGACCCTTAGGGAGAGAGGCTCCAAGGACTAGCCTGCTAGGAGCATTTATCCCTTGGTCACCATACGGTCCCGAAGGGCTGCGGGTTTGGGATTGTTGGGCTGGAGCCCCTGTTGTTGTCAGCTTTGTGACTCATGAGAAACATCCATCACTCGAGAGTGGAGTTCCCTGGGCCAATTAGCAGCTCTGTGAAACGGTAGGAGATATCCCCTCCACGGGTGGAGGGCTAAGATGTTGATGCTCACGAGACTGGGTTGCCATTCATAGAATAGAATGCAACAATAGTCACGGAAAGCGGCGATCGATATGCAACTAGAAAGGTTTGCCTACACACGCATACCCACAAATGACTAGAATGCAGTAGTCACGAAGCGGACTTCACTATCCCAGAAACATCACTTGCCTCCTCTGAACAACGGAGAAATGCAAATAGGAGGGGAGGCCAAGGTCGAATTTCGTATCAAAATGGAGAGTGACATGTGCACAGGCACAGGCGCGGAGGACCCAGGGAGGGGTTATCCATGTAGCCCATGGCATACCAGGGCGCGTTCGGAATCTGGAGAAACCGGGATCTCAAAGCCGTATACGGGAAGACCCATATATATATATACATCTATCGAATGAAATAGCACTGGAAGAGGAGGACGAGATGCTAAACATTCAACCCATTGGTATATTCATGTACACATGCTATCATTCCATTCATGGGGGAAACCACACACATATCACGAGTTCGGTGCCGGCATCGCGGCACGGCCACCATTCTACTCCCAGGTGAGTTCACAGAAGAGCAATCAGTAAAAAAAAGACGCGGAGAAGGGGGGAGGAGTTGGCTCATATCATCGCCATCCCTCCCCCTCTCGCTTACATTCGATAGAGAGAAAGCAAGGTCGGGAATCAACGAAAACGCAGGCGCCCACCTATTCCCAGAACAGAGTATTGGGATGCCTTCTTCTTCTCCGACTCCGGAGGGCTTCAGGCAGAGGAGGGAAGACGGCAGCGATGGGCGCTCAGGGGAACCCTGCTTCACTCGCAAGAAAACCCTTTCTCTCCCCATGACGATTGGCTCTTAGACATCTCCCTTCTCGTTCGATCTTCCTTTTTTTATCCTTTTTCTATCTCCTTTTCTTTTTCTATCTCTTTTCCCATCTTCTATCAATCGAACATCTGCTTATATATAGGAGCAGGTTCGAAGTTTTAAACCGGCGTGCAGAATGGCGCGCCGGGAAAGGGTGCTCCATCCTTTACGCGCCGGAATAGGAGGGTGCCGGATGGAGGCGCGCCGTGTTAACGCTCTTCACACGTCGCAAGTCAGCCGATGAGTCTGGGGATGATTCCGGGGGTCACTGTGAACATTTATCTCGCCACTGCTCCTTGAAACCTCGACGAGAATCCTTGTTGAAACTCTCAGGCCGACGTACGGCCATTCTCAGAACTTCAGATGACTTCAGTTTGATCACACGGGTTTTCTACTAACACGGCTCTCGGCGCTATGATATGTGACGCTGGCTCGGTCTGGCTTGTGCTCAAAGCTCCTTAAAGGGTGGGATAACACCGGGGATAGTTCCGCCTGAGATGGGCGGTCACTGGACCACTAAGGGGCCCATCTTGGCGGGAAGCCGTACCCGTACCGGGTGACCGGGATCTTCTACCGACAGAGCTTTTCGTCCTCCGTTCTGAAGAGACAAGGGGACTCTTTCATCTCAGGAGAGTCTTTCATGAGGTGGGTAGCCACTGAGTAGATCGTCATCCTTGGTCGGACAACGAGTATAGTGTATGTGGCACGACGGAGTCAATGCCGGTTCATTGGGCAGGCTTGGTCCCACTGCCGGTTGGTTGTGAGTTCATCTTGGTTCTCCTGAGGTGAAGTCCCCATGTTCATACACGGTGACTCGAGGCTCTGGCAGCTTGAGAAGTCTTTAATATGTTGATCTTTATCGGCTTCCATGCTTCAGCGGGCCGCATCATTCGTCTTTATGGCTTGATCGCCGACGATCATATTTTGGGTGCCAACAAATGCCCCCTAGACGTGGGTGTTGCAAGCAAGGCATGAGTGTCGCAAGGCCGACGGATGAGCTTCGCCCGGAATGATTTTCCCCTTCAGTTGACAGGAGCTTGACATGGCCCTTGATCCGGCACGGATGTTACTCCGATGCCGTTTGAATGTTAATACGGCGTGGGTTAATCCGGCGTGCCCCTGGCCCTTTGCGTTTCTAATACGGCGCGCCCTGGGGCTTTACGTATCTTAATACGGCGCAGCCCTGGCCATTTGACCATTAACCCGGCGCGGCCAATTCCGATGCGCCTTTTTACTGAGGGATGTTAATTCGACGCGCAAAATAGCCCACCGGATTAACCGCGGGGAAGGCTCCCCTATATATTATTTCATTTCTTCTTTTTTATTCATCACTTCTCATTTGCGCAGTTTCTTTCTGTCTCCTCCCTTCCTTCTCTTCCTGCAACGCCAAGTGAGGTGAGGGCGAGAGCGGTAGCGGCTTCTTCTTCGGGGTGAGCGGAGCGTTGCTCTTTTGGGTTTCAAACCCATTCTTTAGGCCCCGGGAGGCTTCTGGTAGGGCTCGCCCTCGGAGCTATTTCCCCGGGTCTTCCTTTTGGCCTTGGTGTAATACCGATGGCTGCTTTTAGGGACCGTTCCCTTAGTGGACGTGTTCCCGCTTCTCTTTGGCAATCCCCCGTGCCGGGGAGACTCTGCCAAAATTTTGTCAGAAATCTGCCTTTGACCAGCTATTTTCTGACTTTTGCTTATTGTTTGATGTGCTTCTTTGCAGCTAACATGGCATCTGGTTCATCTTCTTCTGCCTCCCACGCCGTGGTGACGTGGGGGAATGTTCATTCCCTTGATCGGGGGCACGATCAGCTTGCTATAGTTACAGAGTCCTCGGACTCAGAGATCGATACTGTAGACACTGGCCGTCTTCTCATCCTTGGAGGTGATTCTTTTCATTATGACCGGGAAGGCGCTGTCAGGCGGGATTACCCCAAGGACAAACATCTGATGTCCCTCCTTCGGTGTTTCAACCTTCAGGGGAAGAGAGATATGTTCCTCGTCCGCAAAGCCGAGCAGGCCTTGTTAGTAGAGAGGGATAGCCTATCAGACTGTGTGGTGCGGGGAAGGCCAATTTATCTTCCTGGAGAGGTCAGTAAATGATGTGACACAACCCCTCGGACTTAAATTTGCAAGCAACACAACGATTTAGGCAACGTGACACAAGCGGACTCACTCGCGTTGGCACACTCGGATCCGTAGGAGGACCGGCGATGGCGGTGAGGGTCTGGGGTTGAACCTCAATGTTCCAAGGGTATGGACAGCTAATGTTGGACCCCAATGGGCCAGGGATGCCCCAATTCCGTGGGCGGCCAGCACGCCACGGGCGTGGGATGTAGCGACTCTTTCACAACTCGCTCTGCGGCGGACACTCGACTTGATGGTTTTGGATCGGGCGCTCGCCTCACCACCGACGGGCAGCTAAAAATGATACTAAGCTAAGCAATGGTAATAAACCAGCAAAGAAGAGTGGCCAAAAGCTCACCTGATCGGCGTGAGGACGCCGATCCCGGCCGGAGACGAGGGCGAGCGGGGAAGCGTGGGCTACCCGCATGCCGCGCCGATGATGCTTGAATCCTGTTTAGTTAATTACAATCACTACACCTCACACAGGAGGGTGGACTTGAGGTGGGGATTTTTGTATTACAAGTCAAACACTACCTACGCACAGGGAGGGGCGCTAAGCCGGCCAGGCGGGGAGGGGAGATAAGCTCGATCACGCCGACGGAGCACCTGGCCTAATCTGCCCGGGTCTGGGACAGCAAGATAGGGGGTCGATGTAGTCACCGCTGTGAGCTCCCCTGGACTCAGAACTTGATGAGACTTGCACCAAAATGTCGCTGATGTACCCAGGTACGACTGTGATTTTTAGTGGGCGGTCCCGAGGTCGTCGCCGGTGGGGACGGGCTCTGGAAAAGGTCCCTTGCGTGCAGAAGTAGACTGTTCCCAGGGACAGCAGCGGATGGCCGAAGTCACCACGGAAGCTCCTGAAGTACGAATGAGGTAGGACCAAGTCGAGGACGTCCATGGATGAGTCTTATTCGAGCATCAACCAAGAACAGCACCAGAGGATGTCGGGGCGGTGAGGAGGAGTCCGTTGAATGAGGCACTATCGGGGCAGGACCTAAATGAACTGTCTGCGTGCCCAGGAGAGAAAAAAATGGGAAAGGCACTTCCTGATGCCGAACTGGATACCGCTTGTTGGTGGTGATGGAAGACTCATGGTTTCAGCTCTCGGCCAAGTGGCGCCTCCAGAAGTTGAAGGATGTGGCCGTGGTGGAGGTTCCAACAGCGTGGCAAAATCTGGCCGCAGCAACTACCTGATATGAACAGTGATTTGCAGAAGCTACACCGGCCGCTCCCGACCTCTGAATCACGAGCCGTTGAAGTTTCTGGAATCGTGGCCAAGTCTACTTCCAGAGAAACCAACGGGGAAGACGGATGAGGTCGGAGGAGACCGGGGGACCCAAAAAGGTGCTGATAGGTCGAAGCAGACTTGGGGAAGCAGCTTGGAGCAGTCGGAGGAGAAACTCTATAACTCTGTCTCACGGAACCTGAACACAGTTCTGCTTCCTGATCCTAGAAGAGGACAGGACGTGGAAGAACTTTGATGAAGAGGCCTCGGCTTGGTTCTGCTAGGGTTGGCCGTGGCACAGCTTCAAAACCGGTTCTGGTACTCTGCAGGGGGAGCCTAGCGCAATCAGGGGAGAATGGCTCTCCCGGACAGCCCCGAACTCGGAATGGAATGAGATCACCTCGCTTGCGAAGAAGACTCGCAGACCTTTCCGTCGATGTAGGCCACGCCCTCAGGAGCTTCGGGAAGAGGTCGTGGGCAGCACTGCAACTGGTGGCTGTTCTGCAGGTCTTCAGCTGTATGCAAATGAGAAGGGGGAAAAGGGTGGAGGGGTGGTTCCTTTGGTGGAAGGAGGGGGGAAATGGTTGCTTTGGTGATGGGGAATGGTTGGGAGGTGGCAAGGGGAGGTGAGGGAGGAAGGAGGGGCGGAGCTAGCAGGGGAGGGGGGGTGTTTGCACAAATGGTCAAGGGGGGGGGTGGAGGTGGGGAGATGGGGGCGCAAGTGGCTTGGGGAAATGGGGAGGATTCCCTTCGATTTGGGTGGAGGGTTAATGGAGGTGCTAATGGGGGCCTAGGGAAGGGGAAGAGTTGCTTTGGGAAGGGGAAAGGGTGTCTAGGAGAATGGATTCTCCCTTGGGAATGTGAAGGGGTTGTATGGGGAAGGGGAAAGGTTGCTTGGAAAGGGGGAGAGGTGCCTAGGAGAAAGGGGTTCCACCTAGGGGTTGGAGGGGGAGTAAATGGAAGGTATGGGGAAGGGGGAGGGGTCTTAAATAGAGGTGAATAGGGAGGAGAGAGAGTGAATTTCGAATTTGGAGTGGGGAGGAGAGAGAATGGGGTTCGCCTCCTTTAGTGAGAGAGAGAAGAAGAGAGAGAGAGAGCTAGAGAGAGATGCACAAATGCCTTGGTAAATTTTTTTACTCAAATATTCATTAGCTTACAACTGAGGGATTGGGGTCCTATTTATAGGAAACCCACTTTTACATATAAGACCCTGACTTTCAACTTACTAACAGATAACCAAGGAAGGGGGTGCGCCCATGGGCCTAGCCCAAAGAAATAGGCCCAATAGCAAGCACCATAGCCTAATGAGACTCGAACTTAGGGAAATGACTTAATAACCTAGGTACAAGACTCAAATAAAAGGCAAATTACATGAGTAGAAAATGAAAATTACATCATAGGACTCGAAATAACGTGGTGAACAAGATGTAGCTTAGGCGGCGAGTATCGGGATCCTCGATCATATGAAATTGCTGGTGATGTCCTCATCATTCCCTCGGGGTGCGGAAAACTCGACTCTGTCGAGTATGGGCCCACCGGGGAAGTGGTCCTCTCCAGAAACTCAGAGTGTGCCTCAACTTCCAAACTCAACCCTGCGTCCGCAACCAAGGGACGGTCCCTCATCCTCTCGAGGTGGCTCAGGCATACCCTGTTGCTGGTGATGGGACCCTGCTTGCCTAGTATTGCCTTCGTGTGCACACGTCGGACTCTCAGGCCATTTTTTTGGTGGCTCTCCAAGGGTGTCCCTCTCAAAGGAAGATAAAGGCTCGAGGCACTCACTAGGATCCACCGCAGTGCCCATATAGGGTGCCGGATCCGCCATGTGGATAATGGGGTGAATCCCAAAACCCATTAGTAAGTCCAACCCGATGGCCGGGTTGCCAAAATCACTTGGAACTTGGGAAGGTCCAAGTCCACGTGCCCTCGAATTGGAGGTGACCCTAGGGTAGAGCCACTCTAATGCCATCATCACCAGATTGCCTACTTGGAATTCCAAGTGGCGCTCGCAAGCTTTTGCCCGCTCTTTGCGAACCTCACCGCTCGTTGTTAGATGCTTGCATGAATGTGTATGCCATGCACTATGATACAGTGAGTGGGTGTGGAAGAGGATAGTATGCAAAGGTGGATCGGGGCAACCGTAAATTGACCTATCATGTTGTGATGCCATGTGGACCTTGATGCACTTAGGTGGACCGGGGCAGCCACAAATGGGCCTATCATGCCTGAGCTGGATGAAGAGTGGGGGAGGACCAGCATGTCTGAATGTGAACCTGTCATGCACTGGACCTGGTGTGTATGTGACACAAATGAGATGACTAGCCCTACCAGGTGGGGCAAAATGTTGTGGCACATGCATTACAATCAAGATGGTCCCATCTTTAGGTGGGGGTGGATTTGGGGGTTTCCACTCATACGGGTCGAAGGGGTCCAAGAAGGTGGACATTTTGGGATAGGTCACTTCCTCATTTCCTAGGTGGATGTCACCCTCGGTCATGGCTCTCATAGTGTGAACTAAGTAGTGGAATGGGTGGGTTGGGTTCAACATGGTGGGTGAGGGTAGGAGGGAGTGGGTGGTGGGTAAGGCGGCTAGGTCCCATGGGTTCAATGTCTTCCATAGGGAGGGATCAAAGGGGTCATGGAATGTGTTACCAAGGAAGGGGTATTCTATCTCCTCAAGGTCTTCAAATGATGGTGAGTCCTCCTCCTCAAATGAAGTAATTGAACTGAAGTCCTTGGCGGGTTGGTTGGCCATAAATGGAGGGCTTGGCATCCTACCCGAAATAAGCAACTCTAATTCGCGGATAGCATCGGGCTCTTCGGGTGTTGGGAGGAATAAAAGAAGGTCGCTAGTGTAGCAACCCACAGTGTATATCGAGGAGATGGACCCGACACATAGGTGTAGGAGGTCAAGGCTCCTAGGTTGGTCGGCTACAGTGGTCAACATGCCAGTTAACTCCATTTGCCAAGATAGACCCTTAAGAAAATCCCCTAATATTTCCACTTGATAGGATGATTGGATTGTGGTGTGATAGGTGGGTAAGGGTACTATAGGAAGGTTTTGTTCCATAGGAGGGCAAACATGAGCCATGAGATCTCTAAATGGGTTCTCCTTTAGCCAACGTGAAAGGGGTTCTCCTAAGATGAGCTCGGCCGCTACTAGGGAGGGTGGTGTAAGGTGAAGTCCACCATGTGAAGTTTCTTCTTCTTCCTGGACATGGGTGATCTCCATGGCGGGGGTTGGGTCCGGAGTATTCACCACTATGGGGTCGGGTATGGGGATCATGGTTTCCTCTACCAAGGAGGTGAGTAAGTCCATTGTTTGTGGGGTGATGATGACTGGCATATGGCTCTTTTGGGGTGGTGGGTAATGGGGGACTTGGGATAGGATGGGGAGGGGTAGAAGTGGAGGCCTAGGTTGGGCATCTTGTAACTCATGGGGGAGGGTGCACCCCATTTGGCCCAATGGGTCTTCTTTGGGTAGGAATGAGTTCTCTTGACCTATTTGGGCCTCATATTCTTCTTCCCAATCTAGGGGAGCCTCATAGTCTTCGGTCACCTCAGTAAGTTCCTTTTGGAAATGGGTGGGATGAGGATTTGTGGAAGCTTGTGGGGTGTGGGTTTGATGGGGAATGTTGGGTTGGGTGGTGGCCAATTTGGTTTTAATGGTGGTGGTGATCGGGATTGGAATCATTTGGGGTGGTAGAGATTGGACCCTAAGGGAGGTCTTGGGTTGACTAGGAGGGAAAGGGGGAGTGGGAGTGCTCCTCGGGTTATGGTTCTCAAGGTAGGAGTGGGAAGGTCGGGGAGCGTAGTTCTTCCTAAGCTCAAGGTAGGAGTGGGAGGGTCGGGGAGCGTAGATCTTCCTAAGCTCAATCTTCATCTCTTCCCATGATCCTATGGGTTCTTGCCTCCAAATCCTTCTTAAGCTCACTATGCGTTCCCACTCCTTCTTGGCTTGTCCCCGAAGCCACCCTGTGGCCCTGCGGACCCTAGCATGTCCATAGACCCTAGTCCTATCAAAGTGTTTATCCATGGTAGCCTCCCACTTTAGGTAGGCATTAGGATTGGATCCGTCAAAACTAAGGTCTCCTTCTAGGATGATGTCCATGAGGAGGGGGTCAATCGGACTCTTGTGGACGGCCGTGTTGAGGGGACTTAACCAATGTGGAGTGTACTTGATGATGCACTGGGTGGCCCGAAAATGACTCTAAATGCGAATGCGCCCTAGGACCAACTTGTAGAGAGACAAGTTGTGAACTTGCTCTGATACCAATTTGATGTGACACAACCCCTCGGACTTAAATTTGCAAGCAACACAACGATTTAGGCAACGTGACACAAGCGGACTCACTCGCGTTGGCACACTCGGGTCCGTAGGAGGACCGGCGATGGCAGTGAGGGTCCGGGGTTGGACCTCAATGTTCCAAGGGTATGGCCAGCTAAGGTTGGACCCCAATGGGCCAGGGATGCCCCAATTCCGTGGGCGGCCAGCACGCCACGGGCGTGGGATGTAGCGGCTCTCTCACAACTCGCTCCGCGGCGGACACTCGAATTGATGGTTTTGGATCGGGCGCTCGCCTCACCACCGACGGGTAGCTAAAAATGATACTAAGCTAAGCAATGGTAATAAACCAGAAAAGAAGAGTGGCCAGAAGCTCACCTGATCGGCGTGAGGATGCCGATCCCGGCCGGAGACGAGGGCGAGCGGGGAAGCGTGGGCTACCCGCACGGCGCGCCGATGATGCTTGAATCATGTTTAGTTAATTACAATCACTACACCTCACACAGGAGGGTGGACTTGGGGTGGGGATTTTTGTATTACAAGTCAAACACTACCTCCGCACAGGGAGGGGCGCTAAGCCGGCCAGGCGGGGAGGGGAGATAAGCTCGATCGCGCCGACGTTGCACCCGGCCGAATCTGCCCAGGTCTGGGACAGCAAGACGGGGTCGATGTAGTCGCCGCTGTGAGCTCCCATGGACTCAGAACTTGATGAGACTTGTACCAAAATGTCGCTGACGTACCCAGGTACGACTGTGATTTTTAGTGGGTGGTCCCGAGGTCATCACCGGTGGGGACGGGCTCTGGAACAGGTCCCTTGCGTGCAGAAGCAGACTGTTCCCTGGGACAGCAGCGGATGGCCGAAGTCACCACGGCAGATCCTGAAGTCCGAATGAGGCGGGACCAAGTCGAGGATGTCCGTGGATGAGTCTTCTTCGAGCAGCAACCAAGAACAGCACCAGAGGATGTCGGGGCGGTGAGGAGGAGTCCGTTGAGTGAGGCACTATCGGGGCAGGACCTAAATGAACTGTCTGCGCGCCCGGGAGATAAAAAAATGGGAAAGGCACTTCCGGATGCCGAACGGGATGCCGCTTGTTTGTGGTGGTGGAAGACTCGTGGTTGCAGCTCTCGGCCAAGTGGCGCCTCCAGAAGTTGAAGGATGTGGCCGTGGTGGAGGTTCGAACAGCATGGCAGAATCTGGCCGCAGCAACTACCTGATATGAACAGTGACTTGCAGAAGCTACACCGGCCGCTCCCGACCTCTGAATCATGAGCCGTTGGAGTTTATGGAATCGTGGTCAAGTCTACTTCGTAGCGAAACCAACGGGGAAGCCGGATGAGGTTGGAGGAGACCGGGGGACCCAAAAAGGTACTGACAGGTCGAAGCAGACTTGGGGAAGCAGCTTGGAGCAGTCGGAGGAGAAACTCTATAACTCTGTCTCACGGAACCCGAACACAGTTCTGCTTCCTGATCCTGGAAGAGGACAGGACGTGGAAGAACTTTGATGAAGAGGTCTCGGCTTGGTTCTGCTAGGGTTGGCCGTGGCATAGCTTCATAACCGGTTCTGGTACTCTGCAAGGGGAGCCCAGCGCAGTCAGGGGAGAATGGCTCTCCCGGACAGCCCCGAACTCGGAATGGGATTAGATCACCTCGCTTGCGAAGAAGACTCGCAGACCTTTCCGTCGATGTAGGCCACGCCCCCAGGAGCTTCGGGAAGAGGTCGTGGGCAGCACTGCAACTGGCGGCTGTTCTGCAGGTCTTCAGCTGTATGCAAATGAGAAGGGGGAAAAGGGTAGAGGGGTGGTTCCTTTGGTGGAAGGAGAGGGGAAATGGTTGCTTTGGTGATGGGGAATGGTTGGGAGGTGGCAAGGGGAGGTGAGGGAGGAAGGAGGGGCGGAGCTAGCAGGGGAGGGGGGGTGTTTGTGCAAATGGTCAAGGGGGGGGTGGAGGTGGGGAGATGGGGGCGCAAGTGGCTTGGGGAAATGGGGAGGGTTCCCTTCGATTTGGGGGGAGGGTTAATGGAGGTGCTAATGGGGGCCTAGGGAAGGGGAAGAGTTGCTTTGGGAAGGGGAAAGGGTGTCTAGGAGAATGGATTCTCCCTTGGGAATGTGAAGGGGTTGTATGGGGACGGGGAAATGTTGCTTGGGAAGGGGGAGAGGTGCCTAGGAGAAAGGGGTTCCACCTAGGGGTTGGAGGGGGAGTAAATGGAAGGTATGGGGAAGGGGGAGGGGTCTTAAATAGAGGTGAATAGGGAGGAGAGAGAGTAAATTTCGAATTTGGAGTGGGGAGGAGAGAGAGTGGGGTTCGCCCCCTTTAGTGAGAGAGAGAAGAAGAGAGAGAGAGCTAGAGAGAGATGCACAAATGCCTTGGCAATTTTTTTACTCAAATATTCATTAGCTTACAACTGAGGGATTGGGGTCCTATTTATAAGAAACCACTTTTACATATAACACCCTGACTTTTAACATACTATCAGATAACCAAGGTAGGGGGGTGCACCCATGGGCCTAGCCCAAAGAAATAGGCCCAATAGCAAGCACCATAGCCTAATGAGACTCGAACTTAGGGAAATGACTTAATAACCTAGGTACAAGACTCAAATAAAAGGCAAATTACATGAGTAGAAAATGAAAATTACATCATAGGACTCGAAATAACGTGGTGAACAAGATGTAGCTTAGGCGGCGAGTATCGGGATCCTCGATCATATGAAATTGCCGGTGATGTCCTCATCAGTAAATGGAGCGCCGTGCTGGGACTGGAAGATCTGGCTCCAGAAGATGGGCTGTTGACCAGGGCCCCTAAATTTGTACCCGCACGGTGGAATGATTCCGCAGGCAGGGTGGACCGGGAGAAGCCGATCTTTGGCTTGTTTCTTGTCCCGTTGAAATGGGGGTACAGAGAAGAATCATTTCTGCTGGACTGCCTGGTGATCCGCTTTAAGCACCAGATATCTGTGGGGTGGTTTGTCGAGCTGAGGGCCACCGATGCTCACGCATTTAGACCTGGCGCAGTAGAGTTCACAGATTATGTGCTGCATCATTACGCTACCATCCTGACCAGGGCTGGCGTCTACCACATCGTGTATGTCTCGAGATACCGCTACCCCATCTCCCGAGGCTTATGCTGCGGCATGATCGAAGTGTTTTGCCCCGAGTACAACACTTTCTATACCTCGGATGGAGAGACCTCTCTGGATTTATGGAGCCTCTCACAGCTTAGCGGCCTACCCATCGATGGAGAACCGTATGAGGAGGTCTGCTGGCCTGACTGGCTGAAGGATCATACCGACGGTGAGGGTCGGTATCTGGCGGGTTATGCTTATCGCTATCTGATGAAGGCGTACCGCACCCTCTATCATTCGTCGCACGACACGAGGGAAGCTCGGAAGCCGGGTGAGAAGCGGAGGGTGCGGATGGGCACCAGGCTCCAATATTTCTTCGGCGGGAAGAAGAAGTATGAAGACTTTCCCCCGATAGCGCCTGTGGCTCAGAAGCGGAAGAAGAGAGTCCGACGCCAGGCCGCATCATCATCATCTTTAAGAGGAGGGCAGAGGGAAAACCCAAACCCTACTGGCGTCGACGCAGTCACCCACTGTGCTGCGTACCTGGTCTACTGGATCTGTTCTTTCGCTCTTCCGCAAGGTGACGAGAGCATAATTAGGGCAGAGGCCATTTATCCTGCCTGTCTCATTGCTTGGGGTACCAAGCTATCTCTTTGCCCGGTGGCTCTGTGTCTTGTTTACAAGATGTTGGGAGCCCTGCACAAGACCCGTCTCGCCAGGAATCTTCGGACGGTTGGTACGTTACACTTTTTCAATGCTTGGGTATGTACCCTATTTCCGGAGGCGGCTCCTCGGGCGTTACAGTCGGTTCCTCTTATTCCGCGGATGATAGAATTCGCGAGTGCTGAGCCATCCTTACTAGCGGAGTAGCTATTCGCCATTCAGGGTAAGTTGGCCCGTATTCCGACAGATTCGCCCGGGGTTCTTCACTTTTGGAGCTTAGCTGCCCATTCTAGCCCGCTGGTGAACAGGACGAGGCAGTGCAAGCTTTTTGAGACTGAGGAGTATATCCATCCGATTTTTGGGGCCAAATGTACCAGGCCCATTCTTAAGCAGAGTTGGTTGACTGGGCGCTGGCTATCAGGCTGTGTGTCCTTGTATTCCGCAAGAGCGACATTTTGTGGTTGGAGCCGTACTACCCATTCCGCTTCAGCCGGAACTTCGGCTACAACCAACACATTCCACATTCTTCTTCACAGTTTGCGTTGCCTAACAGGCATAGGGCCGGGCAAGTTTCAAATGATGATGCCCGGATATGGTGGGACTTCTTCCACCGCCGGGAAGATGTTTCTTTCAGGGTGCCAACCCCTGCCCGTTTCCCCCGCGTCACGCCTGAGTATATCAAGTGGTGGAACGCGCGGACGGGGTTCTACAGGAGCTCCCGACGAGTGTGTTGGGCCGTAGCAGAGCAAAGGTTTCTGGACTCCCAGCCAGAGCCAGTCTTTGACATTGAGCCTTCTTATTTGATGAAGTTGAAATCCTAGACAAATACGGAAGTGAGGGCCTATCTGGAGAACCGAAAGGTCGTGAAAAGTCACAGGATGAAATTCGACCCGAAGCTACCCACAATCAGCAAGGATGACTATGTGAAAATACTTCGGGGCTTATGCCGGGTAAGTAGCGAGAGGGTGGTCCTTCAGCAACTCCCTCTGCCGGTGGAGGAGCCCATCTCGGCGGTGGCTGACTGGCGTCCCGAGGTGGATAGGTTGTACCCCTATCGGACTTTCATCCATAGGGAAGACAGGCGGGATGCTTTATATGACAACACCCCGTGGCTATTTGTGCTCCTTCGCTCACATGGTCTCTCAGTGGGTGGTCCTAGCGAAGCCATTCTGGACCGGCCCCTCCATATCTCATTCATATATGCCGACAGATGGGGGCTAGACTACCTGAGCTTATATTATCACTTGTCTTCTCATGGCCACGAGGACCTAGCGCTCTGGCTGAGCCGAGCAAAAAGATAGGAGACTTATGTTGGCTTATTCCCGAGGCAGCTTCAAGAGACAAAGTGCCATCGCTATATTATTGGCCTCTCTTCACCTTCCACACGGGGCCGGTAAGTATGTTCCATTTCTTCATTCAGGCCCTTCGGCCAGCTTCCTTCCTTCGTTGTGGTGCATTATTCTCACCTTTGTGCATGTGCAGTCCGACCAACTTCAGAGGAGACCTGGCACTTTAGGGAGCTGATAATAAAGGCTCAGAAGCCAGCATACTTCGAGGTTCCCAAGTCGGCCCCGACCACGACGCCACTGCCTCCTGGTGATTCGAGAAAGCGGACTCGATCCCAGTTGAGAGAGGCCGTCGGGAAGGCAAAAGCGGCGGTGACCCGGGTGACACGGGCGACACAGGCGCGGCGAAGGAAGGCCACAGAAAATGAATCGGCAACCGTTCTTCCTCCGGTTGTATCCTTTGAAGAGTTCGAGGCTTCTCGCACACAAAGGTCAAAAGCTGAAGGTAGACTCTTCTTTTCTTCAGAGTTCATTAGGTCACTTTGACTGCCTTGGCTAGCCCATGCTGACGGTTGCCGACACAGTTGCCGCGGTTGTCGGGCTGTAGGCGACGGTAGATGTCGCGACTAGGGAAGGGGCAGAGGAAATCCCTGCTGCTTTCGTAGAGAGAGATCTGCCTTCTCCTACGCCCAGACAGGAAATGGAAGGTAATTTATAGTTTAATTGTGACGCCACCATGAATCTTCATGTCTTCAGCCAGCTTGACCATTTCTTGCCGTAAATTTCAATTGATATACAACCGTTATTACTTCCGGTCCCGGAGAGTGCAGAGGAAGCGATTGTCCAGGGGCAGGGTGAACTTGCCCTTGAGATCCCATCCATTGTTGCTCCTGGTGTGGAGTGCACGGGGGAAGCTCCTACTACGGGTGATGCTCCTCCTGGCGAGGCTCCTGCTCCGATGGTGCAGCATCCCAAAATAGTAGAGGAGTCCTCTTCCTCTTAGCAGGTCGATTATGGTGGCGGCTCTAGTGATGAGGAGTTCCCACCTGTTGACACAGAGACTGAGGATGCCGGGGCGTCTTCGGCCTATGAAAGTGATCACCTGACTTTTAGCCCACCCCGGTTGTCATGGAGTGGTCCTGGGCCGTCAGGCTAGCTCGTGAGCGGAGGGGCTGGCGCTGGAGAAGTTGCCCTTAGAGATTTGAGCCTAGTACCGGCTGAGGTAAGGACCCACCCATGGTTAGCGCCTGCTGCCCTTCCTTTCTCTTCCTTTTAGCTTTCTGATGTACATATTTCTGGTGCAGACTGAGGTGGTGCTGCCAACCATGACGGTGCAGATACCCCTCCCGACTCTAGGCGTGGGTCACGCAACCTTCCCGTCCATCTTGCGGCCTATCGCACTGCGATACCCCAAGGACTATGCAGCGGTAGTGGCTCCAGCTGGACCCGGAGCACTTGTGAGGGTTGATAGTTTGGTAGCAGTCGAGGACTCTCAACCATTAGAAGTTGCACAACAGTCGGCTTCGGAGAAGGATGGCACCTCCGAAATAGAGGCGGGAGAGATTGTCGAAGAACAGATGTCCTCGGCTCTTGATATTTCTGTTGCAGCTCCATCCCAAGGGGCTGGCAGGGAAGTTGTCGTCATTGAGACTCCAGCTACCGTATCGGCCACCGTGGTTGTTCCCCACACCAGTGCGCTGCAGCTCATGCCGTCGTCATCTTCTGTGACGGGTGACGATATCTGGGCCACTATGGACAGCAGAGTGGAGTTCGAACTACCCGAGACGTCGCCGCTCGGTCTCCAGTCGTCGAGTGACCTTGTGTGGCAGTTCTTAGGGACCCTTCAGCAGGCCATAACGGCGAGCAGAGATTTGACTTATGTTCAGCTGAGGGGCTTGATAGAGCACTTATCCCGCTCGTGTTGCCCTTTGGTTGCCCCATGGACGACTGGACTCCACGAGGGATCTTGCTTCTGAAATATGTAAACAGGAGGGAATTCTTAGGCCGGGAGGCAGCTAACCAGCTGGCGGCCGTAACACTAGAGTGAGCCGAATGCCAAACAGCTCTCATCTCTCTGAAAGGGACTGCGGCAAGGATGAGGGATGACGCCAATGCCTCTTTGCAGCGCCGAAGCTTTCTCACGGCCCGGATAGCAGAACTATAGGCCGAACTTTCAAGGGCAGAGGCTGAGCTTCAAGAGGTAGAACGCCTGGAAGTCCAGAGGGTGGGGGAGGCAGAGATGGCCGAGGGACAAGTTGCTTCCCTCAGGGAGAAACTATCTCAGCTGGAGGCCATTGAGTTCAAACTGCAAGAACTAGCCCGCCATCCTTCCCTGTGCTTCCGGAGCTGGAGGACATTTTCTGACGCCCTCTACCATAGTCATTTTCTATTTGCCTCTTTTTGATGGACTTCATGTATTCCGGGGAATGCCCCGCGTAACATGTACCCTTTATTCTATAAGAATGAAAATCTTCATTTTGCTGTTAAATGGCGACTCCATTCTTTCATTTCTTTTTCCTTTCCATTCGCCAGTTAATTCTAGCCTGAGTGTGTGGGTCATGAGGGCAGGAGAGTGTCACGCCTTCAGCAAAGGGGTGAGGTGTTCGCTCCACCGCGCCGTGACTATTCTAAGGACTAAGCAACGGCCAGTGCAAGTCGAGAGTCTGGAGGACCCAAAAGGGTATAGAGGCCTCTTCAGGGCTAGAAAATAAGGACAGATGGCCCGTCAGGCGAATCCGTTGAAGCTGATGGAAACTGAGGATATGGCTTATTCATTAACAGAGTTTATATGGAGCAAAAACAAGCTGCTACTCAATGAGGACGAGGAGTCCAGGTTAGGGGGAAAAATCGACCGGTCCTGTCGAAGGCGACAAGGGTCGACAGAAAGTCGGTCAATCTAGGAGACGAAAACCGAAAAAGATAGCGAGCGACCTTGCCGATGGTGACAAGGACCGGAAAGGGTAGCGACCGACCTTGCCGATGGTGACAAGGGTCGAAAAGGTAGACGGTCTTGCCGATGATGACAAGAATCGGAAAGGGTAGCGACCGATCTTGCCGATGGTGACAAGGGTCGAAAAGGGTAGACGGTCTTGCCGATGGTGACAAAGTCCAAAAAAAGTAGCGACCGATCTTGCCGATGGTGACAAGGGTCAAAAAGGGTAGAAGGTCTTGCCGATGGTGACAAGAACCGAAAAGGGTAGCGACCGACTTTACCGACGGTGACAAGGGTCGAAAAGGGTAGACATTCTTGCCGATGGTGACAAGAACTGAAAAAGGGTAGCGACCGATCTTGCCGATGGTGACAAGGGTCGAAAAGGGTAGACGGTCTTGCCGATGGTGACAAAGACCGAAAAGGGTAGCGACCGATCTTGCCGATGGTGACAAGGGTCGAAAAGGTAGACGGTTTTACCGATGATGACAAGAACCGAAAAGGGTAGTGACCGATCTTACCGATGGTGACAAGGGTCGAAAAGGGTAGCGACCGATCTTGCCGATGGTGACAAGGGTCGAAAAGGGTAGACGGTCTTGCCGATGGTGACAAAGACCAAAAAAGGGTAGCGACCGATCTTGCTGATGGTGACAAGGGTCAAAAAGGGTAGACGGTCTTGCCGATGGTGACAAAGACCGAAAAGGGTAGCGACCGATCTTGTCGATGGTGACAAGGGTTGAAAAGGGTAGACGGTCTTGCCGATGGTGACAAAGACCAAAAAAGTGTAGCGACCGATCTTGCCGATGGTGACAAGGGTTGAAAAGGTAGACGGGTTTGTCGATGATGACAAGAACCGGAAAGGGTAGCGACCGATCTTGCCGATGGTGACAAGAGTCGAAAAGGGTAGCAACCGATCTTGCCGATGGTGACAAGGGTCGAAAAGGGTAGACGGTCTTGCCGATGGTGACAAAGATCGAAAAAGGGTAGCGACTGATCTTGCCGATGGTGACAAGGGTCGAAAAGGGTAGACGGTCTTGCCGATGGTGACAAGAACCGGAAAGGGTAGCGACCGATTTTACCGATGGTGACAAGGGTCGAAAAGGTGGAAGGAAGTGGAATGATGAACGAGGATAACCTCGCTACTACATTATCCTTTCATCATCATCTTTTTTATTGATTTGATTTTGATTTTTTTTTATTCTTCATTATTTTTATCACATTACTGACTTAAGCGCCCTTTCGGGTTTTCACCGAAGTCAGCCCCCTCTTGCTTTTACCCACGCGCCCTTTCGGGTTTTCACGTGACGGGGTACCCGATTTTACCTGTAACGCCCTTTCAGGTTATCGCTACAGCCGGGTGATAGCCATTTTTGCCCTTGCCCTAATATAGGAACAATGCCGATGGGGTATCTCTATTTTTAACCCCCTCTTTCTTTTTTTTTCTCTCTTCTTTCTTTCTTTTTTTTAGGAAGAAGCTGGGACACAGGAGAGCCTGCCCGTTAGCGCGCCGATCGGCCTTGTTGACGATGACAAGGGTCGGATCTTGGTTTAATTCGTTGACATTGGTTAAATGCTGAAGCAAAGGATACAGCTCTTAACAGGGACGAAAGATCCAAGCTAAGGGATAGAGGCTGGCCGATCCCACCGATGATGACGGGGGTCGAACATAGGTTTATTCATCGGCATGGGTCACATGTCGAAGCAAGGATAGATTCATTAACAGGGACGAAGGGTCCGTGCTAAGGGTAGAAATCGACCGATTTCACCGATGATGACGAGGGTCGAACATAGGTTTATTCATCGGCATGGGTCACATGTCGAAGCAAGGATAGATTCATTAGCAGGGATGAAAGGTCCGTGTTAAGGGTAGGAATCGACTGATTTCGCCGATGACGACGAAGGTTGAACATAGGTTTGTTCATCGGCATGGGTCACATGTTGAAACAAGGATAGATTCATTAGCAGGGTTGAAAGGTCCGTGTTAAGGGTAGGAATCGACCGATTTCATCGATGACGACGAAGGTCGAACATAGGTTTGTTTATCGGCATGGGTCACATGTCGAAGCAAGGATAGATTCATTAACAGGGACGAAAGGTCCGTGTTAAGGGTAGAAATCGATCGATCTCGCCGATGATGACGAGGGTCGAACATAGGTTTGTTAGGAGCTCTCCGATGGGACTCTCGATGATTGTCCTTTGGGAGTTTCATTAGGAGGAGAATGAAGAGGAATTTTTAGATTACCACTTTACTGACCCGAGCGCCCTTTCGGGTTTTCGCCAAAGCCAGCCCCCTCTTGCTTTTACCCATGCGCCCTTTCGGGTTTTCACATGGCGGTGTACCCGATTTTGCCTGCAGCGCCCTTTCGGGTTTTCGCCGCAGCCGGGTTATAGCCATTTTTGCCCTTGTCCCAATTTAGGAACAAGACCGGCGGGGTATCTCTATTTTTAACCCCATTTTTGTAGCAAAAGGACGTTGAGAGAGTCTACTAGGACACGAAGTCTTGTGCCGAGAAACGGGGTTTATTCGTCAGCAGGAAGGCAATGCTGACGCAAGGGGGTAGATTTGAGCCGATTCGGGCGTAAAGCCCGTGACGGCAATACTATCGACATCACGCGAGTCAGGTCAGGGCGAAATACCACTTGACCATGGTGAGGGTAGCCCGGTTAGGACGGAATGCCACTGAACCAAGGAGGAGGTAGCTCGGTTAGGGCGGAGTGCCACTAGACCAAGGGTAGTAGCTCGGTCAGGGCGGAATACCACTAGACCAAGGGTAGGTGGCTCGGTCAGGGCGGAATACCACTAGACCAAGGAGGAGGGTAGCTCGGTCAGGGCGGAGTGCCACTGGACCAAGGGTAGTTGGTCGGTCATGGCGGAATGCCACTAGACCAAGGGTAGGTAGCTTGGTTAGGGCGGAGTGCCACTAGACCAAGGTGAGGGTAGCTCGGTTAGGGCAGAGTGCCGCTAAACCAAGGGTAGGTAGCTCGGTTAGGACAGAGTGCCACTAAACCAAGGAGAAGGTAGCTCAGTTAGGGCGGAGTGCCACTAAACCAAGGAGAATGTAGGTTGATCAGGGCGGAATGCCACTAGACCAAGGAGGAGGGTAGCTCGGTCAGGGCGGAGTGCCACTGGACCAAGGGTAAAGAATGACGGTCATTCTGGGAATGCCGATTGAGCTGTATGGTACAGCTTTATATGCTTTCCATTGAGGGGAGAGAACTGGATGACTCCTTTGTGGTCCACCAGGACATAGGCACCCCCTTCATATACTCGGGGGATGATATATGGTCCGATCCAATTTTCGACCAACTTCCCTTTGAGGTTGGAGGCCATCACTTCTCTTCTTTTAACCATCACCAAGTCTCCCTTCTTGAATTCTTGACCTTTGACTAGCTTATCGAAAGCACGGACCATGCGAGCTTGGTAGAGTTGGATGTTTTGTTGTGCCCGGAGGCGTTCTCCTTCGAGCTCAGCGAGCTCTTCCAATCTTATTTCTGCATTTGTTTGTTCACCGCTGGCTAGTCCATGCTGGATGGCGACTCGCAGCGAAGGAACTTCTAATTCGATCGGCACCACAGCCTCCGACCCATAGACGAGGGAGAAAGGTGAACAGCTGGTTGGGGTTTTGTAGACAGTAGGATAGGCCCAGAGTGCTTCGTACATCTTTTCTTCCCAATCTTTTTTATTAGACTTGACAGTCTTTGCCAGCAACGTGCATAGTGTCTTGTTGAAGGCTTCTACAAGTCCATTGGCTTGAGGGTTGTAGGGGGACGATGTCCTCCAGTCAATCTTGTATTTCTCGGCCAGCCGATAAACCTTCTGGTTTCTGAAATGGCTGCCATTATCAGAGATGATTCGGCTAGGGATCCCGAACCGGAATATTATATTCTGCTGGAAGAATCTTGCGACCAGTTCCCCCGTTACATCTCTTAATGCGACCGCCTCTGCCCATCTGGAGAAGTAGTCTATAGCTGCTAAGATATATCTGTACCCTGATGAAGATGTTGGTAGCAGCCCTACCACGTCCGTGCCCTACTGAGCAAACAACCAGCTTGGTGGGGTCGGATGTAATGACACTGGAGGTCTCCTTGCCACGTTAGCATGTCCTTGACACTTCTGACAAGCCTTGGCGAACTTGCAGCAATCATCAAACATAGTGGGCCAATAGTAACCCAATTTCTTTATTTCAATTTTCATCTTTGGGCCAGCCTGGTGTGCTCCAGCTGATCCCTCATGGATTTCTTGCATCACCTGCCCCGCTTCTGCTGAAGACAAGCAACGAAGTAGGACTTTCCTTCGGGCATCTGCCATTATTCGGAACAGGGTTTCGCTTCTCATCTCGTAAGAGTCTTTGACCCTCAGAAGTTTCATTCTCTGTTCTTTTGCTTTCGGGAGCTGCTGGTGTTGGAACCACCGCAGGAGATGTTCTCACCAGTCGGGCTGTTGAAATTCTTCGACGGGTACCACCTCAATCTCTTATTCGTCGGCTAAGGCCTCGGTCATACTGGGGACTTGCCGGCGGTTGATCACTATTATATTCAGGCTCGTGACTGGCGGGACCGCCAACGAACTGGCCAGCTTAGCGAGGGCGTCTGCCTGAGCATTCTGGCCTCGGTTGATATGCTTGATGCTGATGAAGTAGAATCTTGACATCAGGCAGGTTGCCAGCTGATGATAGGGGAGAAGTTCTTGCTTTCGCACATCGAACTCTCCTTCCAGTTGTTTCATAACTAGCATGGAATCTCCGAATGCTTCCAGCATCTGAATTCCCATGGATAGAGCGATTTGCAACCCGATTATCAGGGCTTCATACTCTACTTCGTTGTTTGTGCAATGCTTGTTTATCGAGCAAGATGTGTGCGCCACTTCCCCTTCTGGGGATTTTAGGACTATGCCTGCTCCTGCCCTGACCCTGGCCGATCCAGTGGCAGAGGTGTCAATTCTGGAAGCGCCATCGAAATATAGCTACCATAAGGAGGGCTGCACCTGAACGGCTTCCAGGGTTTCATCTTCAGGAAGCTCCGGTTCCAGCGGGCAGTCCCCGGGTACTGGGTCCTCAGCGAAGAAGTCTGCAATAGCTTGGCCCTTGATGGCCTTACACGGCACATAGGAGATGTCAAACTCCATAAGGATTACTGCCCATTTGCCCAGGTGACCTTTGAGTGCCGGCTGGGACATAATATATTTCAGGGGGTCCTCTTTGGATACCAAGCTAATTTCATGCGACAACATGTAGTGTCGAAGCTTCTTAACTACGAAGACCAGCGCCAGATAGACCTTCTCAACATAAGTATATTTCTCCTCAGTCCTGACCAGTCTCCGACTGAGGTAATAGAGGGCTTGATCTTTCCCTTCTTCATTATTCTGGGCCAGCATTGCCCCCAGGGAGTTATGTGTAGCTGCTATATATAGTATCAATAGCCATCCTTTCACCGGTGCGCCCAGTACTGGAGGAGTACTCAGATAGTCTTTCAGCTTGTCGAAGGCTGTCTGGCATTCTTCATCCCAATAAAAGGGAACATCTTTCATCATTAGTTTGTGGAAAGGCTGGCATCGCCCTGACATATTGGAAATGAACCGCCGGATATAAGCCAAGCGGCCCTGTAGTGATCTCAACTAGGAGAGGTTCCTTGGTGCAGGTAGCTCCTGAATTGCTTTGATTTTTGTGGGGTTTATCTCGATCCCCCGATATCGGACAATGAAGCCCAAGAACTTCCCGCTCGACACTCTGAACGCACATTTCATGGGGTTCATTTTCAGCTCATGCTGCCTCAGCCTCTGAAAGATGATCCGGAGGTCCCGCAGATGGTCCTGCTTTCTTTTGGTTTTGACCACCAGATCATCTATGTAGCACTCAACCTTGTGGTAGAGCAACCGATCAAAGATTCTGGTCATTGCGCGCTGATAAGTTGCACCAGCATTCTTTAGTCCGAACGACATCCTCTTATAGTGATAGATGCCTTTAGGGGTTCGGAAGGCAGTGTGAACTCGGTCATGCTCCGCGATCCAAATCTGGTTGTAACCGGATGACCCGTCCATGAATGATAGGGCCTCATGATCAGTTGTAGCATCGATCATGACTTCCGTTATTGGCACCGAAAAGTCATCTTTGGGGCATGCTTTATTTAGATCTCGGAAGTCGACACATATCCGGATCTGTCCATTCTTCTTTTTCACGGGGACGATATTCGCCAGCCATGTGGTGTACTGGTTTTCTTCAACAAATCCCACGTCAATAAGCTTCTCGACTTCAGTACAAATTTGAGTAATGAGTTCTGGCCTCATGCGCCGCGGCGGTTTCTTCACCGGCTCGGCCTCAGGGCTGATTGCCAGCTCATGTTGTGAGACAGCAGGGTTTAGACCTGGCATTTCTTTGTAAGTCCAGGCGAAGCAATCCCGGTACTCTTGCAGTAGCTAGGTGTACAGCTCCCGTTCTTCTGGGGACAGTTGGGCACTGAGGAAGGTGGGCCTAGGGTCCTCCTCATTTCCCAAGTTGACTTCTATCAGTTCGTCGACTGTGGCTTGGCCTCCGTCTTCTATCTCCGGAGGTGCCGGTTGGAGGTCAACGAAGTATGGAATACCATCTTGAGGGTCGAATACTTCGACTTTCTCGTCAGACACCACCAAAGCTTCTTGAGAGTCCTCCGTTTCATTTGACAGTGGCCGCATGTATTGCCCTTTCAGCAAATCCGATGCCATTGCAGTCTCCTAGGGTAAGAGAGCAGCTTTAGTCATTGCGGATGGGGTTGCAGTCGTGTCAAACTGGTGACTGCTTGTTGTTGGGCTGGAATAGCAACCCAACCTTGTAGCAAAAGGTGAGGAGATCTCGCCTTCTAGGGCAATTACATCTTCAATAGGAGTGGCAATCCCATTGACGGCAACACACACCTCCTGGTCGGGGCTGGTCGAGGCTTCCCCGATTGACACAAGAGGTGCGGAGGTCCTTGTTGGCAGGACTCCATAGGAGGGGGAGATCCCTGCTTCTTCAACACCTTCAGCTTCGGTGCTGCTAGCCGTATCAAATTCGACTTGCGGGGCCGCCTCTTCGGGATAGACCTGTTCCCAACATCGGCAAGGAGTCATGGTCTCCGTTTCTTGATTTCCGGGTTGCCCCGGGTCAGTCTGTTCAGCTTCTGCTGGATATTCGTCGAAGGTTGCCCCAAACCGGCTGTCTTCAACAGGGTAGAAGGCGGAGAGGGTGTCCACCTCGTATCGCCCACTGTGATAATATTCTTCCAGGGTGAAGCCCAACCCCGAATGTTGAGAGACACATCTCATTTCCTTATCCAGATTTGCGGGATACCACATTTTCTGGAAAGCTTCCTTGCGCTTTTGAGACTGATCGGGGGGGATGTGTTGCTTCTGAAACATCCTGGCCATCCGATCAGTTGTGAATGCCAGACCCTTGACGGGAACCGACGGGTTGCTTATATCTTCGAGGAGGCTGCAGTCTGTGTCTTCCTAAGTAGGGTGTTCTTCAGCCGTATAGAACAAGCTGCTAGGTCCCTCTTCCTGTGCCACCTCTCAGGTTCTAAAAGGCTCGATAGTAGGGTTATCAAGGCCAGGAGTTGGCTTGGTGAGGCCATCCGGGATTTCAATATGATTGTGCCGCCGAGCGACCCGCACTTCATTAGCTTCAGGGTATAATGTTGGGGGTGTTGTTCTGCCCACGTCCCTGGATGCTGTGATATGGAAGACCACCTTGGGCTTGACATATCCACGCGGCGGTGGTGGATACCAACTACCACCGGACACGCTTCTGGATGCCCCCGAAGGGGTCTTAGCTTCAGAGGTCTTCTGGGAAGGCCCTATATATAGGTTGGCATCCGCCAAATGACATTCAAACACCTCGAATGCGTGGGGGTCTGCAAATATCCTCTCCTCCTTCCCTTGGAGACTGTACTTGATGCATTGGTGGAGCGTGGAGGGCACCACCATATTTTCATGCAGCCATGGGCGGCCGAGCAGTGCCTTCTACGAGGTGCGGGAGTCAATTACATGGAACTGCACCGTCGTAGTGAAATCTGCTAAGGTGAGGGTGAACTCTGCCACCCCCATTGACACTTCATATTTTTGATTGAAGCCGGTGATACGCATATCCCTGACTTTCTCGAGATGCACGTTAAAGTGGTGCCTCTCGTATATTCTATAAGGCAGGATGTTGACCGCTGCACCGGGATCAACCAGAATCCTGTTCAGCTCCCTTCCATTCAGGTGCCCCTTCATATACAGCGGCCTGTTGTGGCTGATGGTGGGCAGCAGCATATTGTCTGGAGTGAAGGTCGTGCAAGCCTCCGGCATTGCTTCAGCCAGACATGTCTCAAAATGAGCAGGCGTCTGGAGAGCAGTAATAATCGCCTGTCGAGTCTCTTCACTCAAAGAAAGGATCTCCCAGATTGTAAATCGAGCGGGGAGCTTCTTGAGTAGCTTCATTATTCGTCTTCCAGCTCGGACATTGGAGAGCTTCATCTCTTCAGCCCATCTGGGATTGGGGAAGTCTTGGTTTGCGGGCCCTGACGGACCTGCTTCATCTTCCTCGGATTCGACGCCCTTTTGGCTGGTACCGACTCCTGGGTGTTCTTTGTTAGCTGCTGCGGGGCAAGCTCCATCTGTTTTTGGATCTTCGGCATATTGTGCTAGCTGCGGGTGAACGTCCCCGGGTGTAGGGTTAACCTCCTAACAAGGCTACTTCCCCTTGGACATCTTCATGAATTCAAGAAATGAAGGGACCCCCTTGCCCCCGCTCTTGTTATATAGGCCTGGCGGAGGAGGGATTTGGACTCCCTTGACCTCCGGCGGAGGTGTTTTATAGGGCTGCTCTCCCCTGAACATGATGTTGTGGTTGGGTGGCGGCTGGGGCCCCCATTTTCGGCCTGACCGGGTGGCATGTGCAGCAGTTGCGGCCTCGGCCTTGCCTCCCCCAGCATGGGGTGTGAAGCAAATTTCCTCTTCTTCCTCCTCTCCGGATAGGTTGAAAAGTGCTGATAGAGTATTACAGGAGACAACCTGCACTTTATCGGCCTCAGCGGCCTTCCTTTTCTTCTTCTTTTGCTTCTTTTTCTTTTTTGCTTCAGTGGGCGGGTGCCCCCAGAACAGACTGCCCTCTTTATCGGGTGCCGCTTCAGCTTCCTCCTTTTGTTCAAGTGAGAGCTGCTCTAGTTCTCGCCATGGGACGTGGTCCTGCACCAGTAAAGGCTTCAATTCGGGCTGCACGTACTCGTCTAGCCCCTCAATGAGGTTTTGCAGTCGACGGACCCCAGGATTGGTCTCCTTAATCACTGGCAGCGGAGTTTGTCTCCTCCAGTTATGTGTAGGTATCCTGACAGTTGTAGGTGGAGTGATCCACACAGGTGCTACCACCGGCGGAGTAGGCCGGGGTGTAACACCACGGATATGTGCTCCCTCTTTCGGGCGGGGTGCCCTCTTTTTCTTATGCTTCACAGGGACCTGCTGCCATCCCTGCTGTTCTTTCGCGGGCTCCAAGAAATGAGCTTCATAGGTGCTCCGCGTACTTGTTTCAAAGATCTCCTCGGGTAGTGCCAGGTATAGGGAGATCATGTTGACTTCTGCCCTCCTCTGAGGGGCTTCATGTGGCTGAGGAGGGTCCACTTTGTACTCTCCCAGCTCGATCTCATCTTTCTTCACCATCCCTTCGATGATGTCCTTGAAAACATAGCAGTCTTCGATTGGATGCCCCAACATCTGGTGGTAGGGGCAGAATCTTGGGCTGTCTTTTCTCTTTAGGTCCTCCGGCTTCCTTGGCTCTGGCAGGGTGACCATGCCATATTCCGTTACCCAGTCGAACAGAACCCGGGTCTTGTCCTTTGGAAATGAATAGGCCTTCTTCATCTTGTCCCTCAGCGAAGGACCTTCTTTGCCGTCTGGGGCTTCTGCATGCTGTGGGGTGACTCCCTTCTTGCCATCACTTTTCTGTTGTTCGAACACCTTTATGTCAAGAACGTTCGCTTCTTTAGGCGACGAGCGTCGGTCCACCGCCTTGCCCTTCTGGGTCATGCCGGCAGCAGATGTAGGGGCGGGTCTGGCCAGAAAAGCTTCCACCTTGGCCAGGACATTGTTCAATCGATCAAATGATCGTATTTCCATTCCGATCATCTTTTCTAGAACCTCCCTTCTGAGATTCTGTTTGCATATTTGCACATCGTCCTCCTGATGCGGGGGCCGCTTGCACCTCATTCCGAGGTTCCTCCACCTCCTGATATAATTGAGGGCTGTCTCATCGGCCCTTTGCTTTGTTGAGTAGAGTTCGGCCACTGTGACCTCCCTCTCTGTAACATGGAATCTTTCTTTGAACTTCTTCTGTATATCTGGCCAGTCGCTGATCGACCCGGCCGAGAGGCTGGAGTACCATTCAAATGCGAGCCCCGTCAGCGAGGACCCGAAAAACTTTAGCAAGTATGACTCGTCGGTGGCCAAGTCGCCCATGACAGTCATATAATAGGCAATGTGTTCTCTCGGGGACCCCTTCCCGTTGAATTTGTCGAACTAGGGCGACTTGTTGATTCCCGGGGGAAGCCGCTTAGCAGCATAGTGTTGCGGGTATGGCACCCGGTAGGCATCAAATGCGACGTAGTCACCTTCACCCCTTTCTGCGAGCTTCAGCTCGATCATTCTTTCCACCATCATCCGGTTCATGACTGCAGGGTCAACTGGCTCTGGATAGAAGTGTGCCGGCTGTAGGTACGGGGTGACCAGAGTGGTCGCCTATGGAGGACACAGCAGCGGGGGTGTCTGGTGCACTTGAGGGAGCACCGGTGGTAGCAGCGGCTGGAGCTGTGGTGGCCGCTGTTGCGTTGTCGCCATGCTTGGTTCTGACGACTAAGGTAGTGTGTAGAGCAACGGAGGGTCGTCATTACAAACTGCTCCCCGGGATGATTCACCCTGGACTTCGGGTGGTTTGGAAGCTGATGATTGTTCAGTTTTCTCCATCAGCTGCTTCTTCAGCAAGTCTATCTCTTGCCGATATTTTTGAAGTAGTATCAAGACTGACGGGTCCATAGTTGCTGTAGTGGGGATAACTTCCGCTGTCTCCCCGGACGTACCCTCGGGCAAGATGTCGAGGGGGATGTCATCTTCTTCTTCCACCGTCACCACATTGGCGGTCAGGACGGGGGCCTTATCATCCCACTGGTGGTAGACCCATGGTTGTTTTCCCTTAGCCATCATCAGGAGCTCCCTTGCTGCTTCTGCTCTGCGAGTATTCGGCCCGGGCCGTGCTGCCAACTTAGCCAACTCGCGGGGGTCTTGGGGAAGCCCCCCCTATCGGTTGGATATACCAGCCATGTTGCAGGTAAAAACCTGTATCTCTCTTTTCTGTCGGTGGGCCCTTCTCTTAGCCTAATGCGGGAAGGTCAACCTCTCGAACACAGAAGTCCTTCTCGTTTCTTCCCGCCTGGGAATGGCTTCATCGGCTTCGATCTCGAAGTCGTCATCATATCCATTATCGTCGACTGACGACACCATCATTTTTTCTCCTACATCTTCTTCATCTACCATTGACGGGCAGTAGTCTTCATTGGCGGTGGGTGCTTGCATCAGTCGTTGTTGCCCAAGCGAGGGGTTGCCTAGCCCTCGAAAATAGTTCCTGACCAGACATGTCATCTCTTCTCGACCCCGCTCTTGATGTAACAAGGGGGACAGTTGCCGACCTCCCACAAGAGGGGTATAAGCTAGCCGAGCTCTGTCGGCAGGTTGATGGAACCTTCGTCCCACAGCTGGGACGTTGGCTTGGCGGGCGCAGGCCCAGAAACTTTCGCGGAGCGGAGGGTCCGCAACCACTTCTTCCTCTTTCGGGGCCAGGCCCCTTCCTCTCTTTCCTTCCACTCCGTCGTGAGTAAGACGGCGGGGGACAGGTGCAGCTTGATGAACAGGTTGGACCCTCTTGGGGACCCACACCTGCTTAAATTTCCTTGACCTGGGGGCCAACTTCTCCCAAATAATGGCCAGATTCTTCTCTTTCTGCTCTCCTTCCAGCGAGGGCTTGATATGAGTTGCGGACGGGGCTGGAAGGGACAACCCGATCCGGAACTATCCGCATGTCGCGTCCGTTGAGGAAGACGTGCATGCCACCAACCATCATAGATTTTCCGGATTGGGAGAGGGTTCTGGTAATCACAGCAGTACTCCTCCGGATCTGTTTGCGCTAACGTCCACCGGGGTTCCTATTGACAGCATTGGGGGCGGGCCCCACGGATAGCATAGTGCACCAGGCAGCTGGCGACCGAGGTTGGACTCTTGAGCGAGTCGTGGTAGCATCGAGCCTTCAGAGGCTCCATGTTCTTTGTTGTTCCCTCGACAGGCTCCGAGGGTTCCACTTCTAGCATATCCACAAAGGCCAACCCCAAGAAGTTGGGGAAGCCAACAGCGGCAGAGAAGCTGCCGAACTCCATGGGCACCGCCAGGTACCCTTACGCATGACCGGCAATAATCGAAGGGCCAAAGCCGACACCAGTCAACCCAGTCGTCGTCATCGCTCGCCTGCAATGACAGACAAACCAACGATCAGCAGCCTTTGGGAGGGCCTCGAAGCCCAAGTATCTCGGCAAAGAGATGAAAGGTGACACTGGTCCCACCGGGCGTGCCAGACTGTTTGCGATGGGATCTTTTCCCGTTCTCCGGTTTTCTTTTTTTTTTATTTATGATTATCATTTGGGTTTATTTGGTTTATTTCACGTGTCGATCAACCAATTAACTAACCGGCAATTAACTGACTGATTGACTGCGCGGGCGTGCCAGTCACGTGAGTGACGAATTTATTATGCGCTCATTCTGACCCGTGTCGGGCGAAAGTGAGATTCGGTCAGGACCAGCAGTCCGCCACACCATAAAGGCTATGGCGTTAATTACATCCCCCGCGGGGAGGGAAAACCTTTGATTAATTGCCGAGATAGTGGGCTGTCGAGGCCGGAATAAAGATGCGATGTTATGAACATGACAAGATCACATGAGATGCATCTATCTATCATGCAAGAGAGGCATGGTTCATTAAATTGGAGACCCTTGCTACGTGGCGGAGGACGTAGGTTCGAAGACCACCATCGCGTACAGCGGAGACTTCCGATCGGGCGTAACCCGGTCTTCCGTCAGTGCCATTTGATATACCCGAGGGTCTATGCAAGCATGCATGCATGATGTCCGTGACTGTGCTAAGCATGGCAATAGAGTTATGAAAACAAACAGTAATCAATCACATTTATTAATCTCCGCCAAGGGGGACGAGAATAGTAACACAAGCATGATAACGAAAGCGAAGCGCTGACGGACATGGTAGTGAAAGCATGATAACAAGACGATTCGGACTCGGACATCCCTTCTCTTATTCAGTTTATTACTAATTAGGGTTTATTAACTCCGACTACGGGAGACGAGGATCACTCCGGAGGTGAGTGAGTGATTAAAATAGCATAAGGGTTCAAAACCAGCGCGGCCACGCGTAGGGGTAGGTTTCCCCGGCGCGGCCAAGCGTAGGTAAGAGTGCTTAATCCGGCGCGGCCATGGCAAAAGTTAACCCGGCGCGATGGCCTTGGGGCGCGCCGGTTTAGGGCACGCCGGGAATAAGCCAAATAAAAATAGGGAGATATGAGTCTACCGCTAATCCGGTGTGGGGGGGTACCACGCCGTATTAGGGCGCGCCGGATTAGGACCGCGCCGTTTTAGCTTATTTTTTGATGAATTTTGAAACTATTTAAGTTCATTAAGATTCTGTTGAGAGTTTTGAAGTTAGTTGGGCCGATTGCTTGTTTAATTGAAGTCCAGAGCCCTTCTAGAATGAAGTGATGAGCTAGTGCGAGGTCCATACTCGAGCACTAGGGTCCCTGATTCAGAATGAATGTTTTATTACGGCCAGTCCGCAGAGACGACTTGCCTGTCTAAAACCTGCCAAAAATTGGGCAGCATCTCCCCTGAACCTGAAAGGTTGCAGGAGAGGAACGGGGTCATACTCACTTGTGGAGTAAGCCCCTAAACTGCCGGTCTGCATGGTGACAGCCAGCAAATTCCCAACGGATAGGATACCCCGAGGACTGGCCTACGAGGGGCACCAAAGCTCCGTGGGTGGAAGCAGAGGACCGAGGCAGCTCGTGAAGGAAGCAACACCCCGAGGACTGGCCTACAAGGGGTGGGCGACCTACAGCATACACTGCACCTGCTAGAGAGAGAGACCCTTAGGGAGAGAGGCTCCGGGGACTAGCATGCTAGGAGCATTTATCCCTTGGTCACCACAGGGTCCCGAAGGGCTGTGGGTTTGGGATTGTTGGGCTGGAGGCCCTGTTGTTGTCAGCTTTGTGACTCATGAGAAACCTCCATCACTCGAGTGTGGAGTTCCCTTGGCCAATTAGCAGCTCTGTGAAATGGTGGGAGATATCCCCCTCCCCGGGTGGAGGGCTAAGATGTTGATGCTCACGAGACTGGGTTGCCATTCATAGAATAGAATGCAACAACAGTCACGGAAACAGGCGATCGATATGCAACTAGAAAGGTTTGCCTACACACGCATACCAACAAATGACTGGAATGTAGTAGTCGTGAAGCGGACTTCACTATCCCAGAAACATCACATGCCTCCTCTTAACAACGGAGAAATGCAAAGAGGAGGGGAGGCCAAGGTCAAATTCTGTATCAAAACGGAGAGCGACATGTGCACAGGCACAGGCGCGGAGGACCCAGGGAGGGGTTATCCATGTAGCCCATGGCATACCAGGGTGCATTCGGAATCTGGAGAAATCGGGATCTCAAAGCCATATACGGGAAGACCCATATATATATATACATCTATCAAATGAAATAGCACTGGAAGAGGAGGACGAGACGCTAAACATTCAACCCATTGGTATATTCATGTACACATGCTATCATTCCATTGACGGGGGGAAACCACACACATATCACGAGTTCGGTGACGGCATCGCGGCACGGCCACCATTCTACTCGCAGGAGAGTTCACAGAAGAGCAATCAGTAAAAAAAAGACGCGGAGAAGGGGGGGATGAGTTGGCTCATATCATCACCATCCCTCCCCCTCTCGGTTACATTCGACAGAGAGAAAGCAAGGCTAGGAATCAATGGAAACGCAGGCGCCCACCTATTCCCAGAACAGAGTATCGGGATGCCTTCTTCATCTCCGGCTCCGGAGGGCTTCCGGCAGACGAGGGAAGACGGTGGCGATGGGCACTCAGGGGAACCCTGCTTCACTCGCAAGAAAACCCTTTCTCTCCCCTCAACAATTGGCTCTTAGACCTCTCCCTTCTCTTTCGATCTTCCTTTTTTTATCCTTTTTCTATCTCCTTTTCTTTTTCTATCTCTTTTCCCTTCTTCTATCAATCGAACAACTACTTATATATAGGAGCAGGTTTGAAGTTTTAAACCAGCGCGCAGAATGGCACGCCGGGAAAGGGAGCTCCATCCTTTGCGCGCCGGAATAGGAGGGCGCCGGATGGAGGTGCGCCGGTTTATGGCGCACCGTGTTAACGCTCTTCGCACGTCGCGAGTCAGCCGATGAGTCCGGGGATGAATCCGGGGGTCACCATGAACATTTATCTCGCCACTGCTCCTTGAAACCTTGACGAGATGCCTTGTTGAAGCTCTCAGGCCGACGTACGGCCATTCTCGGAACTTTAGATGACATCGGTTTGATCACACGGGTTTTCTGCTGACATGGCTCTCGGCGCTATGATATGTGCCGCTGGCTCGGTCTGGCTTGTTCTCAAAGCTCCTTAGAGGGTGGGATAACACCGGGGATAGTTCTGCCTGAGCTAGGCGGTCACTCGACCACTAAGGGGCCCATCTTGGCGGGAAGTCGTACCCGTACCGGGTGACCGGGATCTTCTGCCGACAGAGCTTTTGGTCCTCCGTTCTGAAGAGTCAAGGGGACTCTTTCATCTCAGGAGAGTCTTTCATGAGGTGGGTAGCCACTGGGTAGATCGTCGTCCTTGGTCGGACAACGGGTATAGTGTATGCGGCACGACGGAGTCAATGCCGGTTCATTGGGTAGGCTTGGTCGCACTGCTGGTTGGTTGTGAGTTCATCTCGGTTCTCCTGAGGTGAAGTCCCCATGTTCATACGGGGTGACTCGAGGCTCTGGCAGCTTGATAAGTCTTCAATATGTTGATCTTTATCAGCTTCCGTGCTTCAGCGGGCCGCATCATTCGTCTTTATGGCTTGATCGCCGACGATCATATTTTGGGTGCCAACAGCCCTCCACGAGTCAGCCCTCCACCACATATCCTTCCATGAGTCAGACTTCCACTCCCACATACCCATATACCTCCACGTATCAACCCTCCATGAGTCAACCTACCGCCATCCACAGTCAGCCCTCTGCTGTTTCATATCCGCATGCGTCTCCACCTCCGATCAAGGAAACATCACACCGCGGGTAGGTGGATGTCGTCCACTACATACCTCCTCAGCCCACTCTATATGCGCCATTATTTAATCCTTCCCTTAGCCATGCGCCATTGCCTACACAACCCCCGCTTCCTTCTCCACTCCCATCTCCATTACCTTCTTATACATCTCGGCATCCACCTTGTCCGAAGCGGGCTCCTTCTCCGTCATTGTCGGAGTCTTTTACATACATTTTTAGGGCTTTGATGGCCGCTCACATGTTGCAGCTCCCTCCAGTTGTGCCTTGCCGACCCGCGGCCGGCAATGTGTTTCAATATTGTGAATTGCATCGCCAGCAGGGGCATTTGGTTGAGGATTGCCCCGAGTTTTAGGAACTTGTTTATGGTTTGGAAGAAAAGAAGATGATTGATTGGGCTACCATGCATGAAGTCATTTTACGTCTCCACAATAAGCTGCAGTAGCAAGAAGTGACGCCTAGGCAGCCGTCTCCATTACAAGAAAGGGGCACCCCTGTGATTCTTTGATTAGCGATGCACCCGCTCTACCGCCTGCTCCATTATCTACCCCATCTTTGCCACCACCTACTCCATCTCCACAACCCCCATCAACCCAAGCCTCTACTAAGACAAGTGCCTCTACATCTTCTACTCGCATTTCCATCACTGCTTCTACTCCCAATGCCGCTCGACGCGCCGTGTCGATACGTCGAAGGTGGGCCTCACGACCCTCTACTTTCTCCGCCTCACCATCTTCACCTCCATTGCCTTCATTGCCCACATCACCACCTCCGATACCCCTACCGCCATCACCATCGTCTTCACCGCCTCCTCTCCCAGCGACCCCTATTCCATCACTTCCACTATCTCCATCGCCTTTGCCCTCCCCTTCGCCATCATTGCCCGAGCCTGAGCAGGCTATACCTATACCCACATCTCCACCTTCGCCTTTACCCTCTCCTACGCCTCCACCTTTGGCTTTACCCCCACTTATGCCATCCGAGCCTTTACCCACGCCTTCCAAGCCTATTACCTCCACTTCTCCATCCCTTTCCACCCCACGGAGCGGGTGTGCGCTATTATTGGTGCCCCTTGGGTCTGGTCCCCAGGGAGATAATGAGCCGAGCTAGGTTTCGATTGTGCATTTCAAGATTCAAGATGTCATTTGCCGCATGCCAATCCGGGTCCTGGTCCCTGGCTATTTTGGGGATAATGAGCCTACATTTTCAGAAATTGTTGCAAAGAAGAGTTCCCTTGCATTGGTGCCAGATTCTTCAAAAGTGAGGTCGGTAGCAATCTCTCTGCTTGCCGGGAAGTTCACCCTTGATGTTGTTCTTACCTCTCACTTGATCGCTGTTCATTTCACTGGCCAAGAAGGGTTCTCTACCCAGATGGTGCTAACTCATACGGTCGCCAGGAGCCTGATGGATTCCCAATTCAAGGGGTAATTGGCCGTGTCTTCAGCACTTTCCAAGGACATTCTGCACTTGTTATGCAATCACCCTCAGTTTATTGGTGAATCGGCCATGTCAACGCCGCGCATTACTCTCCCTCAGTTTTATCCTACTCTTCTAGTAAGGGAGTTATGCTTCATGCCCGATTGCCGAATGGAGATGACGAATGTAATGTTGCTAGTGCCGAGTGACAAGACTCCGTGATTTTCTGATGTTCATCCTAAGGAGTTACTTGTTCAAGGATGTCTGCCTATGGTTAGCACCAGGTGTCTAGGGACAGCCACCCCGATAAAATTGCATATTCATGATCGGGCTAGTCTGTCTGCCAGGTGGGCCCGTTATATGAAAAGATGTTTCAAGACAAGAAGGCCGAAGGTCCAAGTCCATGCCAGACGGGTCCGTTACAAGATAGTTTCTGCCAAGAAGAGGAGGCGGCGTAAGTTTAAGGGCCGCGTAGTGTGCACTCAGGGGTCCACTTCTTCCTCTTCCTCTTCCTTTCATTCCTCATTTCTATTGCTCAGCTCCCACCCTTGGGTGGTGTATCTTCCTTCATCCAATCCTACTTCGAACATCTTGTCCTCTCCTCCCGGGTCCGTGAACCCCCACTTCGCTTTTCCTAATTTGGAGCCACCTGATCTTCCATGTTTTCATTATTCTAGGCTGCGGCATATGTTTTCTTATCTTCCCGATCCCGGGACTTCTTCTAATTCTCTTCCCTGGGTATCTCCGGGGTTTACTTCTCGTACTCTTTCCCTGACCATGTCGGGTGTTTTTCGTGCGCTTTCCCCGGCTCTGTCGGGTGTTTATGATTCTTTTTGCCCGACCTTGTCGGGTGTTTATGCATCTTCTTCCCTGCCTCTGGCGGGTAATCGCTATTCCTTTTCTCCGACCACGTCGGATGATTATTCTCCTTCTTCCTTATCTTCGTAGCAATCTTTTCATCATCTTTCTATTCTTTCCTCCTAACCCTTTCGGGATTCTCACCCTTTTTCTTGCTGCTTCCAAGACTTTAGTCCGCCATGATCTCAGCTAATCATTGTTTATTCTGTACCTGGTTCCTTGTTTTCAGGGCCTTTGTGCCTTAACGAGGGAGTTCTAGCCCTCATCTCTTTTCCTTTTATTCTTTTTTCGTTTAGTTTGGTGTCTGTCGCTCCTCCGTATAGGGGAACCTTTAATCCTTGTTATCTTCTCTATTCTTCGTCCTATCAAGCGAGGAATGCAAAGCTCGTGCTATTCAAAGCTCGATGATCGAGATCACTTCAGGGCGCCAGTCTTCATGCCAAGGTATCTTCATTTTGTGCAAGAAACACGCTTTCATTTTCATTATTTCTATTTTATTCCTGCGCATGGTTATAGTGCTATTTCCTCAAACATGGTTGAGGGACTTTAGGCCTTAGTTGGGTTTGCTTAGTCAAATTTGGGTTCACTTCTGCAGCACCTTAGGCTGGTGATAGCTCCGCTCTGGGAGTCTAGTTCTTTCCCCGATTGTTGAGGATTACCTTTTTTAGCACGTGTTTTCCACACACTAAACGGCAAGCCATAGTCGATCTCCTCTAGAGTAACATCGTTGCTACTTTGGCCATACCATGGGTATGCACGAAGGCCTTTTCTTTTCTCTGCTCGGTCGAGTGCAAGGGCAAGAGATTGATGGATGAGATAACCAACCTAGGTACTCCCCAATATGGGAGATGTCTTAAATAGGGGCAGTCTTGACCCTCAAGAAAGTGAGCTTTCATGCTAAATCTAGCCAATAGGGGCTTTCAAAATCAAAATGACTCAATGCAAAATTATGAGAATCAAAGGCATGGCAAGAGTGGCAAAGCCCCGCGGGACGTCATGGGCCCGGTCGTATGCGTGCCTAAGGGTCCTAAAATTCAAAGACAGAAAGGCCCGACGCAACAGACTATCTCTTTGAGGGGTGGTGCCCTGGAAGGAAGTCGAGTCATGATGTCTCCAATCATGTATGAAGCTTGTCTTTAATTTTCTTCCATTTCTCCCTCTTAGGCTGGGTTGTATCCCGGGTATGGCCTTAGTAGGGGCACCGTTCTTCACGGGTGATTAGTTATTGTAAGCTACTTCCAAATGCACACCCTGCTCAGGGGAAGTCCTTGATGAAAGAGGGAGGAGCAATGAGCCTTAGCCAGTAGTTTGAGCATGTCTGTATGTGCTGCAGATTACTTTAATCAAAATCCAAAAAAAAATCAGATAGTCAAAAATCCCCAAAAAAATCAAATATGTCAAAATTTAAAAAAAACAAATATTGTCAAAAAATTAAAAAATCAAATATTGCTCAAAATCCAAAAAAATCAAATATTCCCCAAAATCCAAAAAAAAATCAAATATTGTTCAAAATCCAAATAATTAGAAAATTGTCAAAAATCCAAAAATGTTTTTCTTCTGTTCCTTTTTCTCTTTTGTTTTAAGGACAGGTGTGATTTATTTGCTAAGTGTGTAGGTCGCAGGTGTTCAAGCTTCCTGATTCTATCTTTTGCTCTGCCTCTCGTTCATACTTTTCTGATCTATCCTCTCTTTCTTCAAACTTGTCCCTCGATCTGTTCGAAGCTCATGTCCTTCTCATGCTTTGCTTCGCTCAGCTTTTGATCATATTTTCATGAGAGAGGACTCTTTGCCTCACTGTTGCAAACCCGGCGGTTATGCTTCGTCATATCTTGGGCTTGATTGAAGAGCACAGTTGTCATGTCCCGTGTTGTCCCCTTGTGGTCGTCGTCCAGATGTCTTATCCCCTACGGTCATCTGATGCATGTTCTAGTTCCACGTGTTCTCTCCTTCTACCATGTGTTACATGTGCCATTGTCCCACTTGTGGTTATTTCACATGTGTTATGTCGTCTCCCCTGTGGTTGTCTTAGACGTCCTCGTCCTACGTATTTCTGTCCCACTGCATGTGGCTTCATTCTGCATGGTGTGTTGTCCCGCCGTGTGTTGCCATGCCCCACCATTTTCTCCGTTCTCATGTTTGTTGTTTGTTTATGTGGTGCTTTGCATGTATTGCTTGCTCGTTCATTCTTCGTTATGTTATGTTATTTTTCGTTCATTTGGTCGTTATGTTTTCATTTTGTTCATGATTGCTTATTCATGTTGTTGGTTGTCTTATGATAAAAATCCATAAAAATCAAAAAATGAAAATCCAAAAAATGCTGTTTCGCATGCAAAGGTAAGTAAGGTATGGCTCTCTATCCCTACTCGTTGTTGCATTACTATATGGTATCTATATTATTATATTATCTCAAGAACCGGCTGGTCATTCACGTGTTCCAGGATCTGATGTTCCCCTTTAACAAAAATGATGATGATCTAGGTGTACATGTTTAATCATCGGATAGGCCGTTAGGTTGGGAGGATTAGGGAACAATGGTTCTATCATGCACGCCGTGGTTCCAGATAGTGTCTTGACCCTGATTGTTTGGGTCTAGCAATACTAGTCTTGATTACTTTCTATTTTATGCTTTCTTTGCATTCATTTTAATGATTTCTTTATTTTTAGCCCAGCATGCACATGTCATATTTTGAGCACGCACGTCTCGTGATCCGTTCAAGGTTTCTCCTTAGCAATGGTTAATTGTGTTGGGTCTCCTCTGGAGCTGATCAGCAGTGTAGAAACTACTGTGATCTGATTATGATTTGATTATGTTTCGATTGTGTTTTCAGTGATTGGCAATAGTTGAGTTGACTATGTTGACTTCATTTTTTCTCTAGTAGCAGTGTGAATTTTGATGAATGTTATTTAGGTCAGAAACATTATATGGTCATAGTAGGTTTGTACAGGCTTGCCTTGTGATAAACAAGGTCTGTGCATGTTGTGATAAATGCACACTACATCAGTGCATATTTGGTTGGTTCAACATATAGCATCGGTGCATAATTCAGTGGTCTGCGCTAGTTAAATTATATAAGTCTATGCAGGTTCTTGCTATGAGCACAAAGGGTTGGTGTAGGTCATTGTTGTGAGCACATAAGATCGGTGCAGGTTTTTAATGTGAGCATACAAGGTCAATGCATAGCTTGCACATCTGGCTTGATCATCTACACGCAACGTCGATGCAACTACTGTTAAGTTTTGCACTACAAGTCTGTGCACATCTCATTTATAGTAGATAAGGTCGGTGCATGTTTTTGCTTCATGTCATGTATGGTCTGTGCATGTTTTATCTTGCACACATGAAGGTCTGTGCAAGTTTCAGTTTTACACACATAAAGTCTGTATAGTTTTTGGCTCATGCGCATACATGTTTGTGCAGGTTTTGCATTTAGCACAATAAGGTCTGTGCAGGTTTTTACCGTGTGCTGAGTTAAGCTGGTGCACACTCGCATTGATATTTAGATGGTCGATGCATATAGTGTAGTCAGTCAGTGCATGTTTGCATACAAGCATATGAAAGTCTATGTACACTGTCTCATTTGCACATCTTAGGTCTGTGCATATTACAAATGACAGATTACAAGATGTTTGACGAAATGTTTTCTTTCCATCTGACAGGATCTAAGAAGCACGTGAGCTCGAACTGAAGCAGGCACATTTTCCCAGAAAGAATAGTAGCTGGCATGAGACTCCAGAAAGCTTATGATTGGCACGTGATCCAAGGAAATAAGTGAGCCAGTGTTTCTGCCAAGTGGAATGCCATAGCTCAGCGATCTTGACATGTGGACAGATGGGGATCAGATCTGCATTAGTGTTTTGGCGGGAAACATGGCGTCTATACGCCCTTTCCCTGCCGTATATAAAAGAGGAATTATCGCCAGATTATATGGAGATATAGAAGAAAAGCGAGATATACAAGAGCAGATCAGATCTCAAGAGAAGAAAAAGAGAGAGCCAGCTGATCGTGAGAGAAGAAGAGTTCTGAGAGAATCATAGAGAATTTGTTTAGTTGTGAGAGAAGGGTGATTTGCTAATGTTCCTGGCATATGGTTCATGACCATCGCCAATCTTGTGACGGCCCAAGATCTGGATACCGGGAGGAGCCCGATACCATTCGAATCCTGGCCCGTCGCCTACGAGCTGGGAGGGCTTGGAAGGGCTAAAAGGAGTGTGGAGGCACAAAGAAATAGGAAATAAGGCAGGATAATTCAACAATTAACAGAAATAAATAAACAACTACTACAACAGAGTCCAGTCCAACAGAAAGTATAGTCTAAAGCAGTAAAACGTACCACATGCCAAGTGAAGACTCGACCTGATGAGCTAGCAACTAAGAACCTCCGAACTGTACCCTCGAACCTCGAGGAATAACCGTCGCACCTGAAAAGCAGGGGTGAGCCTCCTGTCACTAACTCAGTAGGGATCCCGCGGAACCCCAACTGAGAACAACGGCGACACAGAAAGTAGTAACTACAAGAACAACAGTAGCAGCAGGAACAATAACTCGGTGGCCGGTCAAAACTCGGCACTACAACTACTTCTACTGTACCAGTCAAGTAGAAAGAAAACCCCGATCTCACCATCGGGAACCGGACCACACTAACACCACTCACTGAGAGAAAACCCACGGCAGCCCCACCGCAGAGGCCTGTCTCCCAGGACAAGGCCAACCTGGACACGCTATCTAAAGTGTAACCCCGACCACCTGGTCACGGGCACCGTACAACAACATGCAACCTCGGTAAAGCTACTAGCACCCTGGCTACTGCCTCGAAACACCAGATAGTCTAGAAAACCATGTCTCGCAGATGGGAAACGGAACCTGGAAATAGGAGAGTTACGTCTCACGTGATGGAAGTACCTGCCCACCAGAAGCAAGGCAAGATGCATCCACTGACGTCTTAGACCGCGCCTCAGGAGTCTCCCTCTGGCCCAGCGGGAATTGAGACACCGTACAAGTAACCACAGAACAAGTGACTAGTTGGGGTCTCGCTCGTCAGTGCGGGTCCAACCGCCATCAACCATGTGTGCACACACAGACCGTGCGTCCTAGGTCTGGCCTCTAACTAATTTTCCCCTCAGCCAGACTCTGACTGCAAGACATGGGGCCCTACGGTAACCAGTTTAAAAATCGTCTCTCAGGGTAGCCTCGCCACCACTCCCTGGTGGGACCACTCACGTGTTGGAAGGCTACGACTAGTGGGGAGTCACTGATGTGACCACTCACTGAAGAGAAAGTTTGAGAACCACACACGCACCTTGTGCGAAAGTCGAGAAGAACCAGGTGGTGCCGAGCCACTGGACTCTGGACAGTCCCCTAGACTTACTAAATCCAACGATCCTTGAGTCACTAGACTAAGGGTCAAGACCATCATTCGCAACGACGCAATGCTATTAATCTAGCCTGATCCCTAGGTCTAAAACCATGGTAGCATGAATACCGAGGTAGTTCACAAGCCGCCGAGACCATCCCCTCAAAAGGGAACTCAGAAACCCTCCAGCCCTAGGCTGGGTAATTGGACTCACAGTCCAAGGCCACACATATGGCACATGCGAAAAAGACAGAAGCATGATTCCCAAGGCAGCTCACAAGCCGCCACACCGATTCCCCATCCCAAGGAAAAGTGAGAAACCTTCAGACCCAGGCCGGATGACTGGACTCACAGTCCATGGCCAAACACATGGCCCACTCGGGAATCATCTTCCGCAGAAACCCACGACATGCGGGGGAACTCCACCGCACTCACACCGATACACGGTGGCTCGATCCAGCGTAACACAAAAGTCCGGAACACACACCTATGGGCACGCTAATCGAGATAACACGGCACCACCAAACACCCCAGAAACATGGACACGGAACCCACAGGGTGTTCCGGACACTCACGAGGTCGAAGGTCGACCATTGGGTCACAACTGGGTCGACCGGAGACCAACACAACGCGAACCCGACATCGCGAGTCCGTAAATCACCTAGCGGTCTAACCCTATGATGGGGACATCAGAGCAAGAGAATTAATATTTTATTTTTCATTTGTGTCCTTTCGTTTATTTTTATATCCTTGGGAAAGTATATGTGTAATTGTAAGGCTTTATAAGCTAATGTGTCATTCCCTTGGATTGTTTGGGTTTTTATGCAAATGTCAGTAGGTCCCGGAAGGGGGCCCTCACTCCTTCCCCATTGGTCCACATAAGCCATATGGGTCCATGTGGGGCTGGTCAAAGTCCTTGGTGGCATCTAGAAGGTCAATTGGACACATGGGAGACAAGTGGTTAAAAAATTCAAAGATGCCACCTACCTTACCTACCTAGTCAAGGGCCCCCCCCTTTTTGGTCCAATTTTAATTTTTGAAAAAAATTCTATTAGAAATAATTAGTTCTATACCTTGTATACCCCTCCTAATTCTAGATCTGAGGGCATAATTGGTCATTTTCATTTTATTATATACGGCATGTATTTTCCATTTGTGTTAATTAATGAGAATAAAAAAGTTGATTGCCTTGGAGCAGATTTGTGCCCCGCTCTATCTCTCTCGGGTTCCTTCCTCCTCCTTCAATATTTCAGGTTGTAGAACCCTTCTATCTTAGCCCCTCTATCTCTTATTTCTATCTCTGCTGCCGCCGCCGCCGTTCGTGCTGCCAACGAGCCACTGCGAGCATCCTTCTGAAGTGCTGTCCAAGTTCTATTTTGCTGGACAGAGGCTTACTCCGGGACTTTTCTCTCACAACTCCGACATCATCTGGAACTAAGATTTTCAGAGTGCGTTCTAGAGGTCATCACCACATCCCATAAAAATTAACAAAAATTCCAGTCATCGTTTTCCATTTTCGTGCTTCCCAATCCATCAGTTCTATCTGCAGTCTATCCAGTGTTACAGCCACTCTGAGTTTCCCCCTTTCGACCCACTTCTTCATTTTTTTTTGAATCTCCAAATTTATTACAGGTCTTGACTACCATCCCCATCCTCTAAAAATTTTCTTTGAATTTCAAAGGCCCTCTACCTATTTTTAGAAATTGAGTCTTTCCCCCAAATTTAGTTCTATGTCTACTGTCCAGATCCGACCACCTGGTACTAGAAAATACTTTTCCCTAGTCAAATCTCCACCAAACCTTTCATAAACTATATCCGCGTTTTCCTCTTGTCGGCCTATACCACTTGCATGAAGAGCTCAATAGCTGAATCGGAGGTCTACAATGCGGTCAATGCCAACTCTCAGGAAAAAGCCCTTCTGTCCTGAGATTTTGGGTCATATCAGCCAGCAGCTTGAATATTCGACAAAGGCCATCAACGGAAAATTCAAATTTCTTTCTCCAGTTATAGATCGAAGGATTTTGAGTTAGCTTTCCATCGGTAGCAGTTGTGCGTCGATCCGATGTCGTGGCCAATCGCGGAATCAGTTTTCGTCGGGACGCGCAGGTCTGAAACAGAATTCAGATCCGTGGGTAGCAACTCCAACTCGCACCGATCGGAGCCTCCTCGCCTTCCTCGAGGTGAACCAGCGTGCCGCCTTCCCAGGGAGCGCCCCTCCGGACGTCCCCATCATAGAGGTGCTGCTCCGGGTGATGCGGGACGGACCACAGACATGACTTGAATTAGGAATGTGAACCTAAGACTCTAGACGAGCTCGTGATTGTCCCTTAGCGAGGGAAGCGTCAGACGTGCGTGGTTGAGAAACCGGCAATGAGCTAGGGTGCTCGGCTCTCTCTTGTGCCCGGATCGGGTCACGGGACGGTCACGCTGTCTCTCCCAGCAGCGGTGATATCACAATATATGGCGAGCTAGATCCTAAAACATGCTCTCTAGCAGCGGCATAAACAAGCATATATGAAATAAAGCAACGTGCCAAGTGTAGGAGCGAACACGATACCACCACGCTCTCGGCATGGGGAAGACGGACCCGGCCGAACTCATATTCCCGAGACAATTAATACACAATATTAGAGCAAATGAATTACTGCCCACTCCACGCAGGGAGGTAAAGGGCTACACAAGTGCGCCCGGGAGGACCAATTTCGGGTTGACGGGCGGCTTCTCACGTAACTTCGGCAGCACACGTACTCACGACCGTGGGGCCCACGTACTGGTCAAAGGGGCCGTGTGGGACCGGGAGGCACCGCTGTAGTGGGGGACGCCTGGGGAAGCGCTCCCTGGGATGGCAGCAGGCTGGAACGTCGACCAGAGGCCGTGCGGCTCCGTTCGGCACCGGTCGGAAAATCCGGCCACGGACCTGCAGGTTCTGTTTTCAGGCGCGCGACCCGACGAGATCGCTTGCTGCGATCAGCGCCTAAGTCGGAATGCGACGAAACCAGCGCCGTTGGAAATCTGCTTCGAAGGGCTTCAACCCTATGGGATCAAATAAAAATCACCAACTCTGTATTTCTGGTGGGCGAATTTTGAAGGCTGCTATTCTCCTTTTCAGATCTGCTCTGGCAGAAACTTCTTTTCCTAAGAGTTGGCATTGCTTGATAGGTAGACCTCCGAATCTGAAGTTGAGTTCTTCAGCAAAGTTGTAGAGATTCAAAAGATGAAACCGGGGATATTTTTAGATCTGCAAAATATGGAAGTTTGGATTTGCTAGAGAGTTTATACTGGCGATGGGTCGGATCTGGACTGATGCAGATAGAACATATTTGGTAACTTGGACTAATTTTAGAAAATATGTGAAGGGCACACCAAAAATCAACAAAATTCATCGTGATATAGGAAGGTGTACAGAACTTGCAATAAAATTGGGAGCTCTTAAAAAAATAAAAAGTGATCGAGAGATGGAATACTCAAGGTTACTATCACTGTAGACAGAATCCTGGCAGATCTGGGAATAGAAGGGGAACGAAAATTGAAAAATACAAAATGAATGAATTTTGACTTGAATTATTTTGTGAAGATAAGGGTTCGAAAGGGGAACTACTCCTGAAAATTTCAAATCCAGAGGAGGTGGGAGGTGGGAGCAAAAATTCGGGGAAGATGCTTCTACCTTGGATGGACAGAATACCAAAGATGACTTCGCGGCGGCTCGATGGCGGCACAAACGGCGGCGGCGGCGGCGGCACCGATGATTACCGGAGATAGAAGGGAGGAGATATAAGGTAGATCCACTCTATAATTGGGGTTGGAGAAGGAATAACACCAGGGGGAGAGGAAGAGGGTGCAAATCTCACAAGCTCCAAATGCTTTTTTTCTATTCATTCATTAATTTCCAAATGGAAAATACATGGTTTTATATGCTTCACATCAAATCCAATCTCCACCATTGGATCTAGGGATGGGGAAGGGATGGCCTAGATTTAATGTGACCAACACACAAAAAAAATTAAATATTCCAAGTGGAAGGGGGCGCCCCCTTGACTAGGGTGAATGGGTTGAAAGGTAGGTAGCCTACCTTTGAAAATTTTAACCACTTGTCTACCCATGTGTCATTTGACATTCAACCCTTCTAGATGGTCACCTAGGATGGTTGACCAGCCCCAAATGGGTGACATGGACCAATGGGAAAGGGGTGAGGGCCCCCTAGCTGGACCTACTACATATTTGCACAAAAACCCACACAATCCAAGGGAATGTCGCATTGACTTACAAAGCCTTACAATTGCGCATATGCTTTCCCATGGATATAAAAATAAACTAAAGGACATAAATGCAAAATAAAATGTACATGCTCGGCGTCGATTCCCATCAACTCTCCCCGGGTGGGAGGAACTCGACCCCGTCGAGTAAGAGGTGCGGCTGCTCGAGTACTCCGATGGATCTGTCACCATGCCAAGTAACGCGGGTATGATCCACTCTAAGTGACTATCACCTGCTCATTCCATATATACTCGATATGCGCAAGTTGCTATGGGCTAGTGGTGGACACTCCGGGTGGGGCACTCTCAAAGTGAAGGAGATGGCTCGAAGACTCACTAGGAGTCACCGCTGAGTCCCTATAGGTGATTAGATCCGAGATGAAGTAGAACCGATCCCAATGTCTGACAAATCGCACTCGAAAGGGACTAACACGCGAGCGTACAAAATCGACTCAACTCGATGGATGCACAGACACACGACAGACAAACGAAACAAAGACTCACAAGAACCCTAAACAAACCTACTGTTAGTCCGACCTACGCGTAGGCGATGGTGGAACAGGACACCCGAATGCGTGCCATACATGCATTTGAGGTAACCGGTGGTTTGCGGAATGGGGAATTCCTAGACCTCCTAAAGTGGGCCATGCATGCATATTGGACTTAGATGTGGGAGGGACAGGGGTTCCAAATGCACCGTCTTCCTTTCCCCTAGATGGTGTATCTCGCAAGTGAATGGGCTTGGTGGATGTAGACGACCCGGCCCATGGGGAAGGAGTGTGGTAGTGGATTCCCTTGAAGAGATGAAGTATATAAGGTGGGTCATGGGGTCCACTAAGGAATGGGTTAAAGGGATCAAAGAAGGTATGACCCCCTATGGTGGGTTCCCACAAGTCACGGTCCCACGTGTAGAAGTTTTGAAGGTGTCGGTAGTCACCTTCTTGCATTGTGACGGGTGGGACGGGGATCGTAGGCAAGAAGTATGATTCCTCCGTCAGAGAAAAGGGTATGAATTCGGGCTCGGCTGGTAAGGGGAAGAATAAGAGGACCTCCGTGGTGACACAACCCGCGGTGCACTCGGAGGTAATAGACCCTAAGGCCGGATGAGTGAGGCTAACACTAGTGGGTTGGTCAAAGCCTCGGGCCAAAAGATGCGTCAACTTCCATTGTGAATCTAATCCCATGACAAGATCGTCCAACGTGTCAACATGGTGACTAGATCGAAATGTGGTATGGAATGAGTTGACCGGCACTAAAGGTAAGGTGGGGTCCATGGATGGGAAGGGATGTGGGACCAAGCCATCCTTGAGCCAACTAAGAAGTGGCTCGGCGATGAAAAGCGTACCCGTTAGAAACACGGGTGGCTCGGCCTTAGGTGGCTCCAAATGAGAGGGTTCCGAAGCAAGTTCGGAAATAAAGGGTGGTGCCATTGGAGCTCTGTCGAGTGGTGAAGGCCATGGTGTAGGCGGCTGGGAGGTAGATGCTTGTCGAAAGCTACCATACCGAGAAAAGTGAGACTCAAATGGTTCGACCAATAGAGCAACCGTATAGGATTGCGCTAGAGAGAATGCCTTGCGGATAAGACATTCCAACTGGAAGTGAAGGCGCAAACCTCTCCGGAAGTGAATTGCGGCCGTGTTGCCCTCCTCTCTATGGCCATGTTCCAACTGATACTGATGATAGTCCCGAATGTACTTGGACACGGACCTATCGTCTTGGACGGGTCGACATGGGTTGGCCATAGTTGCCAAAAGAAGGGAGGGGATCCCTAGGAATGGATATGCAAGGCCATTTTTTTTAAATTTTGAAAGCAAAATGTGATGCTAACTAATGCACCTAGACATAACCAAAACTCGGTACGTGGCGGAGATAACCGATCCGAAGATCACTCGCGCAAGTGTGCGGCCTTCCCGATAGGCGTAACCTATCGTTTGGACAACACCTTTTGATATACCGGGTTATTGGGATGCAATGTAAAAAGACACTTTTTTTGTTTTAAAACAATGATGACCCTAAACACGACTTAGACAATGACTAATGACTAGACGTAAATGACACTTTTTTTTGACACCCTAGACTCAAACTCGCTCTGATACCAAATTGATGCGGGACGGACCACGGACACGACTCAAATTAGGAATGCGAACCTAAGACTCTAGATGAGCTCGTGATTGTCCTTTAGTGAGGGAAGCGTCGGACGTGTGCGGTTGAGAAATCGGCAGTGAGTTAGGGTGGTCGGCTCTCTCTTGTGCCCGGATCGGGTCACGGGACGGTCACGCTATCTCTCGCAGCAGCGGTGATATCACAATATATGACGAGCTACATCGTAAAACATGTTCTCTCGCAGCGGCATAAACAAGCATATATGAAATAAAGCAAAGTGCCAAGTGTAGGAGCGAACACGATACCTCCACACTCTCGGCGTGGGGAAGACGGACCCGGCCGAACTCATACTCCCGGGACAATTCATACACAATATTACAGCAAATGAATTACTACCCACTCCATGCAGGGAGGTAAAGGGCTACACAAGTGGGCCTGGGAGGACCGATTTTGGGTTGATGGGCGGCTTCTCGCGTAACTTCGGCAGCACACGTAGTCACGACCGTGGGGCCCACGTACTGGTCGGAGGGGCCGTGTGGGACCGAGCGGCACCGCTGTAGTGGGGGATGCCTGGGGAAGCGCTCCCTGGCATGGCGGCACGCTGGAACGTCGACCGGAGGCTGGGCAGCTCCGTTCGGCACCGGCCGGAAAATCCGGCCACAAACCTGCAGGTTCTGTTTTCAGGCGCGCGACCCGATGAGATCGCTTGCTGCGACCAGCACCGATGTCGGAATGCAACGAAACTGGCGCCGTTGTAAATCTGCTTGAAAGGGCTTCGACCCTATGGCATCAAAGAAAAATCACCAGCTCTGTATTTCTAGTGGGCGAATTTTGAAGGCTGCTATTCTCCTTTTCAGATCTGCTCTGGCAGAAACTTCTTTTCCTGAGAGTTGGCGTTGACTAATAGGTAGACCTCCGAATCTGAAGTTTAGTTCTTCAGTAAAGTTGTAGAGATGCAAGAGAGGAAATCGGGGATATTTTTAGATCTAGAAAATATAGAAGTTTGGATTTTCTAGAGAGTTTATACTAGCGATGGGTCGGATCTAGACTGATGCAAACAAAACAGGTTTGGTAACTTGGACGAATTTTAGAAAATATGTGGAGGGCAAAAAAAAAATAAAGAAAATGCGTGGTGATAGAGGAAGGTGGACAGAACTTCCAATAAAATTGGGAGCTCCTAAAAAAATCAAAAGTGATTGGGAGATGGAAAACTCACGGTTGCTGTCACTGTAGACAGAATCTTGGTAGATCTAGGAATAGAAGTTGAACAAAAATTGAAAAATAGAAAATGAAGGAATTTTGACTTGATTTTTTTGTGAAAGTGAGGGTTCGAGAGGGGAACCACTACTGAAAATTTCAGCTCCATAAGAGGTGGGAGGTGGGAGAAGAAATTTGGGGAAGATGCTTCTGTCTTGGATGGATAGAATACCGAAGATGACTTCACGGCAGCTCGATGGCGGCACGAATGGCGGCGGCGGCGGCACCGATGATTACCGGAGATAGAAGGGAGGAGATAGAAGGTATCTCCACTCTAGAATTAGGGTTGGAGAAGAAAGAACACTAGGGGGAGAGGAAGGGGGCGCAAATCTCACAAGCTCCAAATGCTTTTTTTCTATTCATTCATTAATTTCTAAATGGAAAATACAAGGTTTTATATGCTTCACATCAAATCTAATCTCCACCATTGGATCTAGGGATGTGGAAGGGATGGCCTAGATTTAATGTGACCAACACACACAAAAAATAAAGTATTCCAAGTGGAAGGGGGCGCCCCCTTGACTAGGGTGAATGGGTTGAAAGGTAGGTAGCCTACCTTTGAAAATTTTAACCACTTGTCTACCCATGTGTCATTTGACATTCAACCCTTCTAGATGGCCACCTAGGATGGTTGACCAGCCCCACCTGGGTGACATGGACCAATGGGAAAGGGGTGAGGGCCCCCTAGCTGGACCTGCTACATATTTGCACAAAAACCCACACAATCCAAGGGAATGACGTATTGGCTTACAAAGCCTTACAATTGCGCATATGCTTTCCCACGGATATAAAAATAAACTAAAGGACATAAATGCAAAATAAAATGTACATGCTCGGCGTCGATTCCCATCACTGGGCCCACACGGCCCCACTGACCAGCACGTGGGTCACACGGTCGTGAGTACGTGTGCCGCCGAAGCTACACAAGAAGCCGCCCGTCAACCCGAAAATGCTACTCTCGGATCTCAATGTGTCGCCCTTTACCTTCCTGCATGGAGTGGGCAGTCAAATTACATTGCTGTAATTATTATTTAGCAATTGTTCCAGGAGTACGAGATCAGCCGGGATCATCTTCCCCATGCCAGGTGCGTGGAGGTATCGTGTTCGCTCCTTTGCCCGGCATTTGCTTTATTCGTATATACTTGTTTATGCCACTGCTAGAGAGCATGTGTTAGGGCCATTAGCTCGATATATTTATTTCACCACTGCTGCGAGAGAGAGTAAGACCGTCCCGTGACCCAATCTGGGCACGAATTTGTGAGTTGACCACCCTATCTCACTGTTAGTTTCTCAACCGTTCATGTCCGTATGCTTCCCTAGTTAGGGGCGATCACGAGCTTGCTTAGAGTCCAAGGGTCGCATATCCAGTTGGAGTCGAGTCGCGTGTCCGCCCCGCATCAATTTGGTATCAGAGAGCCAGTTGAGTCTAGGGTGTCTAAAATAAAAAAAAAGTGTCATTTACGCCTAGTCATCGTCTAAGTCGGTCTAAGGTTGCATCCGCATACCATTGTTCAATATATAAAAAGGTGTTTTCCGAACGTTAGGCTACGCCTATCGGGAAGGCCGCACACTTGCGCGAGTGATCTTCGGATCGATTAACTCCGCCACGTACCGAGTCTTGGTTTAAGTCTAGGGTCCTCAGTGTGCATGCATTCCAACCTTGCATAGTTGGTCTAGTGTCTTGTCCACGGTTGGCATGGTCACCCTTTGGCACCCCTAATGCCCATGGCTTCCCCATCGCCCAGGTGATATGACCATTGGCCCACCCATGGGCTTGGCAACCATCCTCTCCACTTCCGTAGGCCCGAAGCCTTGGATTTTTGTGGCTCCAATGACCCGGGCGCCTACCTCAAGTGGGAGGCCAACATGGACACCTACTTTGATTATTATCCCATGTCTGAAGTCGAGCAGTTCTATTATGCCAAGGAGCGGCTTCTACATAAAACCGCCAAAAAGTGGGATTACATTGAACGTTCGAGAGAGGTTAGGAGGCAATGGCCCATCGAGTCATGGTGGGACATGAAGAGAGAGCTTAGAAGGGTCTATCTTCCCCACCCATCAACCTCCAACCCCCGGGGTCATACCATGAGCCAACCCCACCACATCACACATAATCAAGTGGGCCACACCTCCACCCAAGCCCTCCAAAGCAACCCCAATCAAGTGGCCCGCCCAGTCGCCTCCAACCAACCTCACCTCGGCACCCCCATCCAATCCCACCCAAGCACCTCCAACCAAGTGGAAGCCCCACTTATTGCCGAGTCTAGGTCCGCATCCGGGCCGAGAGATGAAGAGTGAGTCCACCCCGAGGCCCCTACTCCAACCCGCACCTTAGATGAAATCAAGAAAATGCTTTCGGATTGGTTGGATATGATAGAAAGGACACATGCTCCTTCACCACCTATGAGTGCTCCATTGCCACTTTCTACTTCTGAACTTTATTCGGAACCATCTTATTTGGAGCCACCAAAGCCCGAGCCACCCGTGTTTCCAACGGGTATGCCTTTCGTAGCCGAGCCACTTCTCAGCTGCCTCAAGGTTGGCTTGGTCCCGCCGTCATATCCATCCATGGACCCCACCTTACCTCTAGTGCCCGTCAACTCCTACCACACGACATTCCGGTCTACTCACCATGTTGATACATTGGGTGACCTTATTATGGGTTTACACTAGCAATGGACGTTGACGTACTTATTGGCCCGAGGCTTTAACCAACCCACTAGTCGTAGCTTCACTCATCTGGCCTTAGGGTCCATTACCTCCGTGTGCACCGTGGGTTGTGTCATCACGGAGATCCTCTTATTCCTCCCTAAGTCGGCCGAACTCGACTTCATACCCTTTTGCCCGAGAGAGGAACCATACATCCTACACATGATCAATGTCCCACCTACAATGCATGAAGGTGACTATCCACACCTTCAAGACTTCTACACCGGGGACCGTGACTTGTGGGAATCCACCACAAGGGGTCATACCTTCTTTGATCCCTTCGACCAATTCCCTAGGACTCGAGGGAGTCCACTACCACACCCCTACCCCACGGGTCGGGTCTTCTACACCCACCAATCCCAATCTCGATACACCCACACCCGGCCCTTCTAGCCCTCTCATGTTCCCGAAATCCAAAGGGCCGTCCAGGCATGGTTGGGTCATATTTGGACGTTTAGGTGTTCCCCATGCCACCCATCTCCGGTTGCATAACATGCATGCATGGCACACATTCAGGTGTCCTGGTCCACCATCGCCTATAAGTAGGTCGGACTAACATCAGGTGTGTCTAGGGTCTTTGTGAGTCTTTGTTTCGTTTGTCTGTCGTGTGTTTGTGCATACAACGAGTATGAGACTTGTCGGACTATTGGGATCATCTCTACATCTATGCCCCAGATCTAGTCACCTACAGGGACCTAGCGGTGATTCCTAGTGAGTCTTCGAGCCGCCTCCTCCCCTTGAGAGTGATCCCACCCCAAAGTGTTCCACCACTAGCCTCTTCCCAAAGCAGCATGCGCATATCGAGTATATACGGAATGAGCATGTGACGATCAATTGGAGTGGAGCGTACCTGCGCTACATGGCACGGTGACGGATCCGCCGGAGTGACTCGAGTAGCCGTACCCCTTACTCGACGGGGTCGAGTTCTTCCCACCCGGGGAGAATTGATGGGGACATCAGAGCAAAAGAATTAATATTTTATTTTACATTTGTGTCCTTTCATTTATTTTTATATCCTTGGGAAAGTATATGTGTAATTGTAAGGCTTTATAAGCCAATGTGTCATTCCCTTGGATTGTTTGTGTTTTTATGTAAATGTCAGTAGGTCCAGCAAGGGGGCCCTCACTCCTTCCCCATTGGTCCACATAAGCCATATGTGTCCATGTGGGGCTGGTGGCATCTAGAAGGTCAATTGGACACATGGGAGACAAGTGGTTAAAAAATTCAAAGATGCCACCTACCTTACCTACCTAGTCAAGCCCCCCCCCCCTTTTAGGTCCAATTTTAATTTTTTAAAAAATCTATTAGAACTAATTAGTTATATACCTTGTATACACCTCCTAATTCTAGATCTGCGGGCATAATTGGTCATTTTCCTTTTATTATATAAGGCATGTATTTTCCATTTGTGTGAATTAATGAAAAGAAATAAGTTGATTGCCTTGGAGCAGATTACCGCCGCCCTCCCTCTCTCTCTGGTTCCTTCCTCCTCCTTCAATATTTCAGGTTGTAGAACCCTTCTATCTTAGCCCCTCTATCTCTGATTTCTATCTCTGCTGCCGCCGCCACCGTTCGTGCCGCCAACGAGCCATCGCGAGCATCCTTCTGAAGTGCTGTCCAAGTTCTATTTTGCTAGATAAAGGCTTACTCCGAGAATTTTAGCTCCCAACTCCGACATCCCATTGAGCTAAGATTTTCAGGGTGAGTTGTAGAGGTCATCACCACGTCCCATAAAAAGTAACAAAATTTTCAGTCATCATTTTCCATTTTCGTGCTTCCCAATCCATCAGTTCTGTCTACAGTCTGTCCAGTGTTACAACCACCCTAAGTTTCCCCATTTCGACCCACTTCTTAATTATTGTTTTAATGCAAAAATTTATTAGAGGTTCTGTCCACCATCCCCATCCTCCAAAAATTTTCGTCGAATTTCAAAGGCCCTCTACCTATTTTTAGAAATTGAGTCTTTCCCCCAAATTCAGTTCTGTTTCTACTATCTAGATCCGACCGCCCGGTACTAAATTTTTTTTTTCCTTAATCAAATCTTCACCAAACCTTTCATAAAATATATTTCCGTTTTCCTCTCTTTGGTCTCTACCACTTTCATGAAGCTCTCAACAACTGAATCAGAGGTCTATAATGTGGTCAACGCCAACTCTCAGGAAACAGGCCTTCTATCCTGAGATTTTGGGTCCTGTCAGCCAGCAGCTTGAATATTCGACAAATGCCATCAACGGGAAATTCAAATTTCTTTCTGTAGTCATAGATCGAAGGATTTTTAGTTAGCTTTCCATCGGTACCTCTTGTGCATCGATCCGACGTTAGGGCCGATCGCGGCATCCATTTTTGGCGGGACGCGCAGGTCTGAAATAGAATTCAGATCCGTGGGTAGCAACTCCAACTCGCACCGATCGGAGCCTCCTCGCCTTCCGCGAGGTGAACCAGCGCACCGGCTTCCCAGGGAGCCCCCCTCCGGACGTCCCCGTCACATCGGTGCCACTCCAGGGCCACACGGCCTCACTGACCAGCACGTGGGTCTCACGGTCGTAAGTACGTGTGTCACCGAAGGTACACAAGAAGCCGCTCGTCAACCTGAAACCGCTACTCCCGGGTCTCGCTGTGTCACCCTTTACCTCCCTGCGTGGAGTGGGCAGCGAAATTACATTGCTGTAATTATTATGTAGTAATTGTTCTGGGAGTACGAGATCGGCCGGGATCGTCTTCCCCACGCCAGGCGCGTGGAGGTATCGTGTTCACTCCTTTGCCCGGCATTTGCTTTATTAGTATATACTTGTTTATGCTGCTGCCAGAGAGCATGTGTTAGGGCCATTAGCTTGATATATTTATTTCACCGCTGTTGCGAGAGAGAGTGAGACCGTCCCGTGACCCAATCCGGGCACGAATTTATGCGTTGACCCCCCTAGCTCACTGCCGGTTTCTCAACCGTGCACGTCCGTACGCTTCCCTCGTTAGGGGTGATCGTGAGCTTGCTTAGAGTCCAAGGGTCGCATATCCAGTTGGAGTCGAGTCGCGTGTCCGTCCCGCATCACCCTAGACTGCCATGTGGCCTAGCCGTCTACCATTGGGCCGCTAAGGAAAGGCTAGCAGTTTAACGTTGGACCGCTACACACTGAACCCACGGAACCATATCGGTCTACCCTTCGACCGCGAAACAGAGCCTAGCGGCCTATTACTGCACCGCCAACGGCCCTGGTGGTCTACTGTACGACTACGAGGTCCAAACCGATATACACATGTTGGTTGTGATGGGTATCTTTTGCCTTGATGCCCGCTTATCAGTTCTTTCCACTTCATCTCCGCTTCATCTCTATTTCTCGTCTCTATCGCTGTCGCTTTCACTCCATCTCCTTTACATTTCACCTCCGCGTCGCTTTCGCTCACTCCCTTGCAAAGAGGACATCAAGGAGGGGCATCTGTTGACACCCGTTTTTAGCCCGTAAGTTGCGTCATTTCTCTTATTCACCATATTTGATGTCCCGAATTACCCATTATTTTGGAGCCTTTCTTGGATGGATTTCGAGCCCATTTTGTCATTCCCTATCCTTTGGAACTTCGGAGATCATGATTTCTTATAGCCATGGAGTTTATCTTATCAACGTTCGGCTTCCAAGTCAGCTTACGGCCCATTTAGGCTGGTTTCCATCAAGCATTCGGCTCTCTTTCGCTGCGCAGTCTTAAAAACAGTCCTTTTTCATCCCCTTCCTTTTCTCTATTGAAAATGTGCCCTTCATAAAAGTTGTTTGATTTTTCAAGATCTACAACTTCTTCTTACGCCATTAGCAAGTTCTGCACCAATTTCATGTTATTCACATTTTTTCAGCAGACTGCACTGTTCACCAGTAGACCTAGCATTTTTTCTATCTTCTAGCCCCATTTTCTCAATCTTTTGGTCATTTTTTCATCTTGGTCTTTTCATGAAAGTTGTTCATCTTTAAGTTATTTACAATTTCTTCTGCTACCACTTTAGCTAGTTCTACACCATTTGGGAGATATGATTCGATTTCCAAAGTCACGCGAAGTCTACCCAAACGGTCGTGCAAACGACCGTTTCTTATTGCAAACGGTCGATCGGCCGACCGTTTATTCCTTAACGATCGGTCGACCAATCGCTAAGAAAACCGCTAAGAGTCCAGCCGGCACTGGAATCTGCCCCGATTCTGCTCGATGGGCCTATCTTGCGGCGGTTGTAACTTCTAGAAACCAACTCTGAACTGAGCCCCATTTGTTTCTATCTTTTGTCCTTTGTATTATCTTGAATTTGGTATATAGATCATGATTTTTCATGGATGATATCTCCTAGATTCTTGGCCGCAAGTTTAGTGTTGGGTTCTGTGCGCCCCCTTGTTGTCTCTGACAATGGTTTTGATGATTCTAATATATTGTGTGTTTTATGCTTAAATGGCGACTGCACAATAAACAAGCTAACACTATAATATCTTGTTTTACAGGTGGTTCATAAACAATGGTCCTTCATGCACACATCCTTAATGTTGATGTTCACATTGGTGTCCTCATGGAAACATTATGTTGGTGTTCTTAATGAACTGACAAATGCGTGATATCTTGTTGCAAATGGTTATACATGCTCTGAACTGCATTTATAATTCATGTTTATTCATGTTTATGAACTGATTATGCCTTACATGAATGTTTGTTTTGAGTTGCTCTGAAATGCTTCATTTATTTCCAAAGTCTGTACACCTTGATATTGTACACTCTTTGATACAAAGTCTATACACTCTGTTGCATATTGAAGGTGAAGTCTATACATCGTCCAGAGTCTTGTTGCATTGTGTGCCAAAGTCTATGCATTGCCAGCACACATGTTCAAAGTCTTTACATTTGAAGTCTGTACAGCCTCTGCATTGCACTAAGTCTATACATTGGCCTTTAAGCCAAGTCTGTACATTGGCCTTCGAGCTTCCAAGTCTATACTTTTTTTTCTATACATTTGTTTCTATCTTTTGTCCTTTGTATTATCTCAAATTTGGTATATATATCATGATTTTTCATGGATGATATCTCCTAGATTCTTGGCCGCAAGTTCAGGTTTTATGCACTTTCGTGCAATACAAACTCTGGCAGATTAGGTTCCATGGTCTTCTTCCAAGAGCCATAACTTCTAGATCCTTCCACCAAAAAGAGTCCCGTTTTCTCCTAGCTCTTATCCTGACTATTATCTCAAGAATGATCCAGAGATCTCAAGATTTGGTGGACTCTATCTTCTTGAATCATGGTAGAAAGTTTTGGGTTCCATCATTTTTCTATAAATAGATGCCCAGTTCGCCTGCGCGACGGGGGACTTATCTTCGACCTGGGGCGAAGCCATGCCGAATCGTCGTCTCAACCCTTCGACCCCAGGCTATTGAGGAAAGTATTAGCTTCAATTTGATACCTTATTTGCTAAATTTTATCATCGTTTGCCCTCCTAACTTCGCCCCTACTTCTTGCAAATCATCACAGGTTCTGGGTTTTCTGCACACCTTCTTGAACATGTGCGGTGGGGCGCCCTTCGTCGGCTCGGGGCGCATCCATGCCGTGTCCTCTTCATTCTCCATCGGCCCCAACCTGAAGAGGGGAGTATCACCTTTCCTTTCAATATCTCTGGGCTCTTTTTCTTTGCTCATAAGTTTAGTTCTTCTCCCTTACTTTTTCAAAATCATCATAATTTTTACACTTAGCTTTTGCACAGTTCTCTGCACGTTTTTGCATTTTTCTCAATTTTACACAGTGCTTTTCTCCTTATTCTCTCCACCAAATTTCGTGATTTCAAATCTCATGCATGCACAACACTCCCACCTTTCTTTTGCACCCATTTATAGTGGTTAAAAACCCTCCCCCGGTGCGTTCTCCCCCTTTCTTTCATGCTACTTTGTCATTCCGGAGCATATACTACACCATCATATTCTAATGGGTTTTATCTATTTTTGTGGCTTTTGTTTTCCAGGAGACTATCAATAGGACATGAGGCCCTTGCTTTCTAGCTGGCTAGGAGGTGAGGAGGTGTACCCACATCGGTTCCCCGCATCCCCTTTGAGGTGCGATCACACGTTGTAGCGGTTCGTCTTCGGGCTGCATCTTCTTCACCATTTTGCAAGGTATACGGCACCGTCTTCATCCGTTCTTCATCCTTTTGGTGCGGTAGAACTTTGGTGGCGATCACGGTTCATTTCCTTTCTTCATCGCCCTTTGCTCTCCATTGTTTACACTTCATGTTTATATGCATGTTTATATGTGCATAGTTAGTAGTTTGGGGCGGGAAAGGATAGATTCATAAACATTTATATCCACAGCTGTGAAGCATATGTCCCATATTGTGCTAGCCTTGCGCCGCAACTGCATCTAGTTGGGTCTTTGTGTTTGAAGGGGGTATCCCTTGGTGGTCTTCCTTAGTAGCCTTAACATTGCTCTGTCGCTAGCTCAGACATTGGCCACGCTTGCCTCTTAGTTGTGACCTGTTTGGCATCGCCTTGCCGTAACTAATGGTGTTTATTCGTAAGGAGATTCATTCTCCTGCCTCTCTTCTATTCTTCGCATGCTTGTAGCTCCCATCCATCTGACTCCTTGCCTACAAAGATCTAGCGATTGAGTTGGGGCTTTTTACTATTCGACTTGCAGCTTGCTGGGAGTGCCCCCTGTTCCATTCTACCTTTGATGGCCTTATTGAGAGCCTTTGCTACTACAAAGCATGTGTATATTTAGAGTCTGTTGACATGAATAGTGCCAACACTGAATTGTCATGCAGAATTGCATTTATAACTTTCTTTTCTTTCTTCCTCTTTTCGTTTCACTTTTTTTTCCTCTCTTTTTTGCAATCTTCTTTTTTTCCTTTCTTCTTTTTTTGAACTGCCAACTCGGATGGCAAATGACAGCGAAGTGCCATGCGGGCCTATCACCCTTCATCCCCCCCTTTTATGTTCACAGACCAAGGCGGGTGCGTAGGACAACACTCACCTCCTTAGAGAGGGGATGAGTAGTTCTCTCCACTATGCCAACCCCATAATGGTAGTTTTTTTATTTAACACAGAGCGAGCATGCGGGGAGTAATTGTTCCCTTGACAGGTGCGGCCATCAATGCCTCTCTTCACTCTTTTTTTTATATTTTGCATCATTTGTTATTCTCCTTTTTGTTGGCGAGTATCCACATTCGGGCTACGCAGCCATGTTAGATGTTGGCTTTAGCCAAACTTGCGAGGAGCTGTTGAGGCAGTGATGCCGTGCGGGTTAGCTCTCTTCTAGACAGACATTTGGTGAGGGCGCGGTGGGTCCACCTTGTACTCACCCATCTGCAGTTCGCCTTTCCTGATCAGGCGTTCAACAATGTCCTTGAACATGTAGCAGTCGTCAATAGGATGCTCTGCTACTTGGTGATAAGAACAAAAACGTGAATCGTCCCTTCTTTTGGCGTTGCTTGGCTTCTTTGGCTCTGAAAGCACCATTTTGCCGCATTCAAGGGCCCACTCGAAGATAGCTTGGGTCTTATCTGTTGTGTCCCTGTGATTTTGATGATAGCAAACACTATAAGTCATCATCTGTTTGAATCTGCATATAAATCTGTTTGTGTTGCATATGCATGTTTTATTGAACATCTTATCTAGATTACACAACCAACGAACAGGCTGAGGCTGTGTGGTGTGTGCATTGGTGCATTTCATTGTTGTTGATGCATTTCATAATTGCAGTTCATCTGGATTGTTTGATGTTAGTCTGCTCAATGGGTGATGCTACTATACCCTTTCAGCATTGTCTGGACAGTAGTGGGTCGACCCCCCTTTTCTGATGGGTCGACCCCCCAGATCTGCAAGTCTATACAACGCCATTTTGTTCTCTCCATGTCTACACTCTGCATTGAGGCAAAGTCTGCACATTGGTAGAGTCTGCACATCGCCTCATTTCTTCAGAGTCTATACATCTTCAGTGCATGAGTGTCTTACAAGTCTAAACATTACCTTTGGGCATCCATGTATGTACATTGGGCTCTTCATTCAAAGTCTGTACAGTGCCATGTACATATTCTTCAAAGTCAATACATTGCACTGTAGATGCCTCGAAGGGAAGTATGCTCATCGGACTGTACATGATAAGTCTATACATTGGAAGTGTGTACATTGTTCAGCTGCCTTGATCAAGTCTGTACAGCGAGCAGCGTCCTTGTGTCTCAAGCTATTCTCCAAGTCTATACATCGCTTCAGGCACTCCTGTGCAAAGTCTATACATTGTCTCTTTTACCTACGTTGCTCGAAACAAAGTCTATTCACTGCTGCTTGATCAAGTCTGCACATTGGTGCCTTTCCCTACGTTCTGGCCAAGTCTACACATCGTGAGCTTGGCTTCTGCTTCAAGTCTATACATTCGTTTCTAAGGCAAAGTCTATACGTTGGCTCAAGGTCTTCAAGTCTATACAGAGTTCAAAGCCTATACATTGTTCACTCAGCTTCTTCAAGTCTATACATTGGTCGGTGGCGAGCTTGTACAGAGCACTGATTCAGGCATTCAAGTCTATACAGAGTCTTCATCTTCTGAAGTCTGTACATTCGTTTTGGGAAGTCTATACATTCATTCATCTGAAGCTTCATCAAGTCTGTACAACGCTGCTTTGTCAAACCCTGTACATCGCAGCTGTGTTGAAGTCTGTACAACCAGTCTCTTGCCAAAGTCTAGACATCGTGAATCTTCAAGTCTGTACAGACTTTGCTTGTTCAAGTCTATCCACGGTTCAGTTGTTTTGGGATGTCTACTCATCATTAAGTCTATACATCCGATTGCCTTTGCATTGCTCAAGTCGGTACAGCCTTGGCAAATGCTCCTAAGTCGATACATCACAATGTATGTACATCGCTGTGTCAAGCCTTCCAAGTTTGTACAACCCAAGTCTGTACAACCACTGTCTCACTTGGACTTGAAGTCTATACAGTGGTCTGTCTCTGTAAGCGTCTCAAGCTGCAAGTCTGTACAGCCTACAGTGCATCGTCTCTTCAAGTATGTACAGCCTTGGCGTATGCATCTTAAAGTCTAAACATTGTGGGGCTTCGAATCTTCAAGTCCATACATCCATGCATCATGCGTCGACCCCTTTCTTTGATGCGTCGACACCCCCAGACTACCAAGTCTATACATCAGCCTTTGCATTACAAGTCTATACAACGTGCATTGTTCAAAACAAGTCTGCACAGTCATTGTCTGTTGGCATCACGAAGTCTATGCATTGCTTGTGCATCATAGTCTGTACAGTGTCTCAAGTTCACTAAGTCTATACACTCTCTCACATTGTACACACGTGTTTCTTTACTGTTTCTAATTCTATACATCGGTTGGGTCGTTAAGTCCATACAATGCATATGTTCAACAAAGTCCATACATTGCATAATGTTCATCAACTGCTTTTAATTCCGCATACTTGAGCATTAGAGTTTTAATTGGGTGATATTTAGAGCATGATACATTCACCCCCCCTCTGTATCCAGGCCTTGCATCTTATCAATTGGTATCAGAGCAGTTCTCTATCTGATCCGATCCAACGATCTGCAGAGGATCTTGTTGTCTTTGGTGCATTTCTGAATTTACTCTCTGCTGCATTAATCTGCTTGCCGATTTAATCAATGGGGGCTCCACCAGTTTTCAATGGTTCTAATTTTAACTCATGGGTTACCAGTTTCCATAACTATGTGAAATTGATGGATCCGGATTTGTGGAAGTTAATTTCACAAGGTCCTCGTAGATTACCAAGGAAAGAGTCCAAATGGACTGACAGTCACAAATCAAACATGGAGAGAATCAGAGAGCCTTGAATCTAATGAAAGAAGCTACTGACAAGGCTCTATACTCTTGTTTTTATGACTGCAGGTCTGCTAAGGACATTCTGGATCAGCTAAAGCTAGCTCAGAGGAGAAATGAGGACAGCTGCCTTGTTGTGCCCCTGTGATTTTGATGATGGTTTTAATGGTGGTTTTGATGATTGGCCTTTGAAGTGAGTTATTCACTGTGAGTCATCTTGTGTGAGTCTTCATGCTAGTATTCACCTTCTGATCATAATGCAGTTCTTCATAAGTTCTGTTATGACATTGCATATTTGATTATGTTCAGTCATGTTACTGCATATTTGATTATGTTTAGTCATGTTACTGTTGCTCCTTAGACTGAAGTTTGATACTGCAGCGTCGACGCTGCCAAGGCACTTCAGAGGTAGCAGTAAGAAATTTTTGTACTGCTACGTCCACGCTGCTTGGGCAATGCGTTGACGCCTGGTGCCTCTTTAACTTCATTTATTCATTGGTCTGGTCTGTGGTGCGTCGACCCCTTGTGCTGATGGGTCGACCCCTTAGTTCATTCATCAGATTTATACAAGCCCATACATTGGTCTTCAGGCGTTCCAAGTATGCACATTGATTCAGGTTCTCCTAGTCTATACAATGAAGTCTGATCATTGCATTTGCATTCACAATGTCTTCACCTGAAGTCTGTACATCCACAGTTAAACTTGATGTCTACACATCGGCCTGTGGCCTACTTAGCTGAAGTCTGTACAACGTCCGCTGTCTAGAGTTCTTGAAGTCTGTACATCGGACCGCTTCTTTTGAAGTCTATACATTGTGGCCTTGAAACTTCAAGTCTATACATCTTCAGTTGAACGTAAAGTGTATACGTTGTAGCGTCAACTCATTGGACTGCAGCGTCAACTCAGCAAGTATGCACATCGCCTTCAGACTTTCAAGTCTATACACTTTATCTTCATAGGTTTCAAGTCTGTACAGCATGCCTTGCTATTCACAGCCTTTAAAGTCTGTACATTGGTTCAGACTCCTCAAAGTCTGTACAGCGTGAAGTCTAAACATTAGCTCAGGGGCTTTAAGTCTATACATTGACCTGCTATTCAAAGTCTGTACAGTGGCTTCGAATCGGCAAGTCTGTACATCCGTCTTTCAGCAAGTCTGAACATCATCCATCTTTGTTAGCGTCTCAGGCATTAGGCAAAGTCTGTACAGAGTCCAGCGTCTCATTCACCGTCTCATTTAGCGTCTCATTGCATGGGCTAAGTATGTACAACATTCAGTGTCTAGAGTTTCATGAAGTCTGTACATCAGACTGTTACAGAAAGTATGCACATTGTCTTCAGCTCAAGCGTTCAAAGCCTAAAGTCTGTACAGCGCAAAGTCTACACATTGGCTCAGGGTCGTCAAGTCTATACATCCACAGTGGACGTTCAAGTCTATACATTGGCCCTAACACTCAAAGTCTGTACACTGGTTTTCACGAGAAGTCTATACCCTCCCTCAGTGTACATACTTACTCATTTGCTGGTTCAAAGTCCATACACTCATTTCTAAGGCAAAGTCTATACAATTGTCTTTGAGCATCAAAGTCTGTACAACCTGTCTGTCTTCATTGGTTCTGTGCTTTTAGTGCGTTGACGCACTTGGCTGACTGCGTAGACGCAATTGTGCGTCTTTCGCTTTCTATCTTGTTCACTGCGTCGACGCTGACACTGGATGCGTTGACGCATTGGCCAGTTGCCAAGGGTGTGAGCATCTCGCTTAAGGAGCTGAGGTGACGCTGCACGATGGAAGCATTGACGCCTTGGGCTGATGTCCAAAGGTCTGTTGATCAACATCAAGTCTGTACAGCATGAAGTCTGTACATTGGTTTTGTCTTGAACAGAACGCCTAAGTCTGAACAATGCATTCAACTTCACAAGTGCGTACAACGAAGTCTATACACTGCTATATATACACTTAACCTGATAAAATTCTTATCTGTCTGACAGGCACCCTTCGAAGAGGCAAATGGAAGGCACGTGATCCAAGGAGGACGAGGTTCCCTGATCATGACACGTGGATACACTGTGCTGAAATGCTGACACGTGGACTGAGGTCCTTTGGCGGGAGATGTGGAAGGCACACGCTCGCCCTAATTGCTGTAGTATATATTGAAGCCTTCGTCTTCAGATGGAGGGCATCGATCGAAGCCTTGAGGGCAATAAAAGAAGATCAGCAGAAGAGGGCCGATCGAGACAGTGAGTGAAGAAGAAGAAGTGCAGCAGAGAGTGAAAGAGGAAGAGAGCAGCAGAAGAAAAAAAAGAGAAAGAGAGAGCTCGTGAGGACTGAAAGAAAAGAGAAAGACAGTGAGAGAGAAAAGGAGAACAGAGATCGAGAGAAGAAGAGAAGTGCAGCAGAGAAGAAAGAGAAAGAGAGATCGTGAGTTGAGAAGAAGAAGAAGAGAAGTAGCAGAAGAAGTTCCTACTGGACCGTGGATCAGATCCAGGCCAGTCAGCTCCGTTGAGAGCCACATTGTGCATTTCCTTTTTCAGCTTTCTGTTTGCTAAAGTTATTTTCAGTTCGTGTTTTTTATTTTTCCTTTTTCATTTGGTTAATCCTTGTTCTTCTGATTGCCCTGTTGGGGATCGGGTCCCTCCTGTGGACTCAGGAGAAGGGAGATCTGATCTCCGGTTCTGGGCTTGTGGGTTGCAAGTCTAGGGGTCCCTCCGGTTGGAGGAAGAGAGGTCTTCGACCTCTGGTTGCTGGTGACGGGGAGTCACTGGCGGGTTCCCTCCTGGACTGGAGGAGGAGAGACTTTGGTCTCTGGTTTCCAAGTGGCTGGGAGTCACTTGGGGTGTCCCTCCGGTTGGGAGGAAGAGGGGAGGTTGTTCCCCTGGTCAAGCTGTGTGGCAGCACCTTGTTCGCAGACTGAGTCTGCTTGGTTCTAGCATTTGCTAGTGAAGCCTCACTCCAGTTGGGAGTGAGGGGTGGATGTAGGTCTGGAGGACCGAACTACCTAAAAATCCTTTGAGCTATGGTTTGCCTTGTGTGTTTGCTTCCGCTAGATGCTTGGATAGGCGCGCTCCATGTGCTGGCTCATAAGTTTAATTGAATTAGTTTTATTCTGTGATTGCGTCTAGCATCTGAGTTTTTAAATTGGGCATTATTCGTAGAAGGATACATTCACCCCCCCCCCCTTGTATCCGGGCCTAGCACCCTAACATGCCTGATGGCTGACAAGAGCAACCAAGGCAGTGATCAAGATGAATCAGAAGAAAATGAAGAAAAAGATGAAGATGAGGTATCTTCTAAATTTGAAAATTATGATATAGATGATTGGATTAGAGCGTACAGTGATTTGGTTGATTCTTACAAAAAATTGAGAAAATGATATAAATCTCTAAAAAAGAAGTTGAAGAATCATGAGGATGCTAAATCTCGAGGTGAAACCCCTGAAATTCTGAAAATTGAAAATGACATATTTAGAAGACAGTTAACAGATTTTGATTCGATTAGTTCAGATTTAGATCATTTGAAATCTGAAAAACAAATTCTTATGAAACAAATTGATTTACATAAAAAGGGGAATCAAGAGCTTGTTTGTGAAATTGCTGAACTAAAGGAGAAGCATAGTTTGACTGATGATGGTCATGCTCATAACAATGAAGTTGTTCAAATTGAAGAACTGGTGAGAAATTTAGAGTGCCTCAACTCTGAATTGGAAAACATGAAATCTGAAAATAAAACACTCAAAAACCAACTCAAAGAATCTGAACACAAATCAATAAATCTTGAAAAAGAAAATAGATTGATTTCTGAAAAATTAGAGGCTGCTAGAGTAACAAACTCAGAGATTCAGAAAAATCTTGACAAACTTCAATCTGAAAAATAATAAGAAAATTTTTATGAATGTTAGTTTTCTTCAGATGAATGGGCGCTTGATGATGAACTCCTAGAGCAGAACAATAAGTTGAAAGAGGAAATCAACAAACTGAAACATCTAAACACCCAGCTGACAGATAGGCTAATGACAATGGAAAAGGCAAGTGTGTGAGCGTGGATAATTCTGATAGGTAGGTGAATGCTGAACAAGAAATTGAGAGTCTAAAAACCATCAACCTAATGTTGAGTGGAAATGTCAATTGCTGTGAAGAGAAGTTAGCTAATTATGAGCTCACTATCACATCCCTTCAACAAGAAATTGATGATCTTAACAAGTCCCTATCTGAAGCTGACAATGAAATAAAATTAAAACATGAAGTTGAAAAACTCAAAAGTCTGAATGATGCCTTGCATCAACAAGTCATTTCCTGTGAAACAGATCTCTCCAAATATGAAGCGAATATTTGTGGCTTAAATTTTGAAATTCAAGATTTAAAGAACTCCTTGTCAAAATTTGTCAAGGGAAAGGACAATCTGAATAAGCTTCTGGGAAAGAGTGATAACTCTCAAAGAGAAGGGCTGGGTTACAGTTCAACAAACAAAAGGATCAATAGCATTAAAGCTTCAACTGTGTTTGTAAAAGCTTCTGATCAAACCACAACTATTGGTTCTTCTGTTTTTCAATTTACTGCACAAAAATCCATTGTGAAACCCAAAACTGTGGAACAAACTCCAAAACAGAAAAAGGGTGAAAATTCATAGAAAAAGGAAAAAGACACTCATGTTGCTACAAAGAAGGCTACACACAATTCACATGATCTCTCACACACTCATATTAAAAAGGGGTCATGTTATTATTGTGGGAAAGTAGGAGACATAATGGAAGATTGCAGTTTGATGTTAAAGGATGAGCATGCTAGTGGAACATTACATTCTAGAAAATTTTCTTATAGAAACCATGCTACTAGGAAGCCTGATGCTTCATGTTATTATTGTGGTAAGTATAGTCATCTCATGAGTGAATGTTTTATCATGAAAGAAGATAATAAATTGCATGCCAAGTCTTCCATTCATTTTCATGGTCCATATGGATCTGAACACAATTCTAGTCTGCACATTGTGTGCTTCAACTGCAATAAGCCCAGGCACAGGGCTGCTGAGTGCTAGTTTAGATCCACTTGGAGTAAAAATGGTTTTAAAAGTAAGCAAACCAGATGCTTTGAATGTGGGGAAAATGGGCATACAGTCAAGGACTGTTGGTATGTTCAAAAGAATTCTGTTAAACCCCATTTTGTCAAATTCCCTGCAAAACTATTTATGAAAATTTCATGCTATAACTGTGGGAAGCCAGGCCATAGATCTGCTGAATGTTGGCTAAGTAAGAACAAGCATCAAACTGTTCATGCATACAATAGAAAAACTTATCAACATGTTTATAAACATCACCCTGCTGTTAATATGCATCAGAAGAACCAAAAACCCGCCATTTCATGTAGATACTGTGGAAAATTTGGACATTCTATGGATGACTGCTCACTGATGAAATTCGATGATAATGTTGCTATGAAATTGTTTAGAACACCTGTTAGGGGTAAGGCAGGACCTAAAGTTGCTTGGGTCCCTGCAGGATCAAATGATCAAATACTTTGCAGGTGTGCCTTGCACTGAGGAATAAAGAGGGATAAATTAAACCAAGGCACCCAAGATGATAAAGCCCCATTCAGGTAAATTCTGAAAACTCTATATTCTGAATTTATGTGATCTGAATGCACTGCATATCATGATAATTCTTTTGTGCATTGTCTAACTGAATATAATTGAAAAATATGAAATGCTCATGGAAATGATTGTAGTTTATCTCTGAATGAGCATAAATTGTAAAATTATGTTTCAGTGCTTTAATTGCATATCATGCACTCTGTAAGGGGGAGTTTGACTAATGCTTGCATATCATGATAATCTCATTTGCTGTATGCATACATGTATTTAGTTGCATTGCATCTCCTTGCATTAAAAAAAAAATCTAAAAAGAAATGACTCACTGCATATAGATAAGGGGAGCATGCTTAATCCGTTCAGTAGTGTCTTTGTCTGAACTCTTCATGTGCATCTATTTGACTCATCTAGTCATATTTGTAGAGTCAGTGATTCCATCATCAAAGTGGTATCAAATGATCTTTCTTGACTGCTTCTGAAGTTGTTCATACTCTGAATTTATACCTTGTTTGGTATCTGTCCGCCTCTCCCAAATCTGTTGAAGGATAGCTTCACCTCTATTCAGTCAACTTTGAACTTCTTTGCTCAAGAGCAGCTCCTTTGCTACATATCCTTAGAATCCATGCTGCCTGTTGAATATTCTCACTTGAATTACTGAGCTGAGATATGAAGTAAACCTTCAGCCTGAATACTACTTCATAAATGTTAAAACATCTTTAATGAGGAACCTTCCATTATACATGCTGAAGAACATTTGTTAACTGGAATTGATTTAAGTCTTATGTACTCTTGGTTGGTCACAAGGATCTTGAAAATATCTGTTTCAACCTCTTAATAAACTTTAACTGTCTGCTTCATGTAAATTCATGTAAGACTTTCTGAAATATGAAAAGTTGATATCCATGTCTACCATGACTGAGATATATAGTGTATGTGGTTGTTCCTAAACATCTAATTTGTTCTAAATCTATTTTGAGTAAAAGTATGGATAGATCAATGACTGTGGTTACTGAGAAACTTGTCCAAAGGATTGTGTCATGAAGTACCATGGTTAACTCTGCTTAAAGAGATGATTGGAAATAATTGTGAAAATATGGCAGAGCAATGGCATAGTTGTATTGAGTAACTGGGGATTCTGGCCTCCGATCAAGGTGTATCCTCATGCCAAAGATACTTTTAATGCTACCTCTATTCTCTAAAATGGAAGAAGCAATACGGTTGTCACACTGAGTAACTGGAGATTCTGGCCTCTGATCTCGGTGTTTCCCCACGTAAAAAGGAGCTGATAAACCAAAATTGTTCATTAAAATTGTTTTTTGAATATGTGTAAATCAATTTTTGAAAGAACACTTAAAATTCAGGTGCATTCACTTATGTTTCTCTTAAAGCTGTCATGGAAAGTAAACTAAGTAAGATTGAAGTTGGTTGAACTAGAATCTTATATGAGCTTGTGGTTTTTTTTTATTAAGAGTTGGTTCAGATATGAGTACAATTTCTCTTTGAAAAATTCAGTTTACATCATTCTTAAACCACATATGACAATCAAGGTTTCATAAGCTTCTATAATGGAGGAATCTAGAACTTAAAATTATGCTCTATGAAGTTGGTATCTTGCTGAAAAGTTCAATATCTCAATTATCACTAATTGTTGAATATGCTCATCCTATGGCTCTTTATCACTGTGTTTTGATTCAGACTGGTTGTCATATATGAGAGGCACTTTTCTCAATTTAACCTGTGTACTTGTAGTCTTTGGATAACCAGAGTTCATCCTTGTAGTGTGCTAATGAAAATCTGTCCTCCTCACTTTTTCACTGTGATTACAGTCTGTGGTAATTCATGGATACCCATGTGTTTTGCTGATAGATGCTCTTCACCTCTTTCACTCCATCTAATCAGGGGGAGTTTCCATATCATGCTGAGTGTTTTTCATAAAGAGGGAGATCTAGTTAGCAGTTTTGAGTGTCCCTGTGCTTTTGTGATATTCTCCCGACATCTCATTTGGTTTCATCCATCAAATTGTTTCTGATAAGGGGGAGCTTAGTCAAAGGGAGAGTTCTTAATTCACTCATATTATGCAGTCTTATTCTTCCTTCTTCAATTCATGTCTTTTTACTGAAGTCAAAGGGGGAGAAATAATTTGATCAAGTTAATATGACTCATACTGTTGCCATCATCAAAAAGGGGGAGATTGTTGTGTCCCTGTGATTTTGATGATAGCAAACACTATAAGTCATCATCTGTTTAAATCTGCATATAAATTTGTTTGTGTTGCATATGCATGTTTTATTGAACATCTTATCTGGATTACACAACCAACGAACAGGCTGAGGCTGTGTGGTGTGTGCATTGGTGCATTTCATTGTTGTTGATGCATTTCATAATTGCAGTTCATCTGGATTGTTTGATGTTAGTCTGCTCAATGGGTGATGCTGCTATACCCTTTCAGCATTGTCTGGACAGTAGTAGGTCGACCCCCCTTTTCTGATGGGTCGACCCCCCAGATCTGCAAGTCTATACAACGCTATTTTGTTCTCTCCATGTCTACACTCTGCATTGAGGTAAAGTCTGCACATTGGTAGAGTCTGCACATCGCCTCATTTCTTCAGAGTCTATACATCTTCAGTGCATGAGTGTCTTACAAGTCTAAACATTACCTTTGGGCATCCAAGTCGGTACATTGGTCTCTTCATTCAAAGTCTGTACAGCGCCATGTACATATTCTTCAAAGTCAATACATTGCACTGTAGATGCATCGAAGGGAAGTATGCTCATCGGACTGTACATGAGAAGTCTATACATTGGAAGTGTGTACATTGTTCAGCTGCCTTGATCAAGTCTGTACAGCGAGCAGCGTCCTTGTGTCTCAAGCTATTCTCCAAGTCTATACATCGCTTCAGGCACTCCTGTGCAAAGTCTATACATTGTCTCTTTTACCTACGTTGCTCGAAACAAAGTCTATTCACTGCTGCTTGATCAAGTCTGCACATTGGCGCCTTTCCCTACGTTCTGGCCAAGTCTACACATCGTGAGCTTGGCTTCTGCTTCAAGTCTATACATTCATTTCTAAGGCAAAGTCTATACGTTGGCTCAGGGTCTTCAAGTCTGTATAGAGTTTAAAGCCTATACATTGTTCACTCAGCTTCTTCAAGTCTATACATTGGTCGGTGGCGAGTCTGTACAGAGCACTGATTCAGGCATTCAAGTCTATACAGAGTCTTCATCTTCTGAAGTCTATACATTCGTTTTGGGAAGTCTATACATTCATTCATCTGAAGCATCATCAAGTCGGTACATCGCTGCTTTGTCAAAGCCTGTACATCGCAGCTATGTTGAAGTCTGTACAGCCAGTCTCTTGCCAAACCTATACATCGTGAATCTTCAAGTCTGTACAGACTTTGCTTGTTCAAGTCTATACACGGTTCAGTTGTTTTGAGATGTCTACTCATCATGAAGTCTATACATCGGATTGCCATTGCATTACTCAAGTCGGTACAGCCTTGGCAAATGCTCCTAAGTCGATACATCACAATGTCTGTACATCGCTGTGTCAAGCCTTCCAAGTTTGTACAGCCCAAGTCTGTACAACCACTGTCTCACTTGGACTTGAAGTCTATACAGTGGTCTGTCTCTGTAAGCGTCTCAAGCTGCAAGTCTGTACAGCCTACATTGCATCGTCTCTTCAAGTATGTACAGCCTTGGCGTATGCACCTTAAAGTCTAAACATTGTGGGGCTTCAAATCTTCAAGTCCATACATCCATGCATCATGCGTCGACCCCTTTCTTTGATGCGTCGATGCCCCCAGACTACCAAGTCTATACATCAGCCTTTGCATTACAAGTCTATACAGCGTGCATTGTTCAAAACAAGTCTGCACAGTCATTGTCTATTGGCATCACGAAGTCTATGCATTGCTTGTGCATCATAGTCTGTACAGTGTCTCAAGTTCGCTAAGTCTATACACTCTCTCACATTATACACACTTGCTTCATTGCTGTTTCTAAGTCTATACATCAGTTGGGTCGTTAAGTCCATACATTGCATAATGTTCATCAATGTCTATACATTGCATTGTCTTCAACCAAGTCTATACATTCTGTTCCTTTGATCAGCAAGTCTATACACACTTCAGCATATGTGCATCACCTTCAAAGACGAAGTGTATACATCCTTCCAAGCATTCAAGTCTACACACTCGTTGTTAAGCCTTTGCATCGAAGTCTTTACAGCATGTGTCTTGTATGAAGTCTATATAGCCTGTGGCTTGTTCATCAACTGAACGATCTTCAGCAGAGTATATACTCTTCAGAAGTTAAAGTCTGAACATCCTTCTGTGAAGACTGTATACACTCAGTTAACCTTCAACCCTATACACTCGATATCACCTTCAAGTCTATACACTCGATTGTTAGGCCTTCAACCCTATACACTCATTTGTTAACATTCAAGTCTATACACTCTAGCTGCATCTTGCTTGTACACACTTTGTTAACAGCCTGAACCATGTATATACACCAACTGATATCTTCTTATGTCTGTGTGACAGGTACTGTTCGTAAAGCCTTGAAGTGCACGTGATCCGAGGTTGGCACCTGGCACGTGATCTGAGGATAACGCCCTAATTGCTGCAGCTATAAATACACAGCTGCCTCCATCTGGAGAAGATATATAAGAGAGATCAGATAAGAAAGAGAATGAGTGTGATCGAGATAGAAGATAGAGCTGCAGAAAGGTAGTGAGCAGAAGAAGAAGAAAGAAGAGACAAACAGAGAGCCTGTGAAAGAGAAGAAAAAGAAGAGTGAGAAGAAGAGAGAGCTAGAGCAAAGGAAGCTTCATCTGAAGATCAGTTTCTGCTGGACTGTGGATCAAATCCAGGCCAGCCAGCTCCTGTGAGAGCCACAGTTTCATTTTATTTTTTCAGCCTTCTGTTGCTACGGTTTTTGTTTTTCTTTTTAACCATTCACCAGTTGTTCTTCCGATTCTCTTGTGTGAGGTCGGGTTACCTCCGGTTGGGAGGAAGAGAGGTCCGAGACCTCTAGTTTGCAGGTGACTTGGTGTCACCTATGCTTCCCTCTGGGTTTCAGAGGAAGAGAGACTTAGGTCTCTAGGTTCCCCTCCGGTTTGGAGGAAGGGAGGATTGGTCCACAGTTCTGGTCTTGTGGGTTGCAAGACTAGGTGTTCCGTCCTGGTCTGGAGGAAGAGAGACTTGCGTCTCTGGTTTCCATGTGGCTGGGAGTCACTTGGGGTGTCCCTCCGGTTGGGAGGAAGTGGGGAGGTTGTTCCCCGGGTCAAGCTGTGTGGCAGCAATTTGTTGCAGACTGAGTCTGCAGTTTCTAGCCTAGCTAGTGGAAGCCTTACTCCGGTTTGGAGTGAGGGGTGGACGTAGGTCTTTGGACCGAACCACCTAAAAAATCTTGGTGTTCACTTGTGGTTTGTTTTTCCTTATATGTTATTTTCTCTGAACACCAAGATTTTTTAGGTGGTTCGGTCCAAAGACCTACGTCCACCCCTCACTCCAAACTGGAGTGAGGCTTCCACTAGCTAGGCTAGAAACTGCAGACTCAGTCTGCAACAAATTGCTGCCACACAGATTGACCAGGGGAACAACCTCCCCTCTTCCTCGCAACCGGAGGGACACCCCAAGTGACTCCCAGCCACATGGAAACCAGAGACGCAAGTCTCTCTTCCTCTAGACCAGGACGGAACACCTAGTCTTGCAACCCACAAGACCAGAACCGGAGGACCAATCCTCCCTTCCTCCAAATCGGAGGGGAACCTAGAGACCTAACTCTCTCTTCCTCTGAAACCCAGAGGGAAGCACAGGTGACACCAAGTCACCTGCAAACTAGAGGTCTCGGACCTCTCTTCCTCCCAACCAGAGGGAACCCGACCTCACACAAGAGAATCGGAAGAACAACTGGTGAATGGTTAAAAATAAAAACAAAAATCGCAGCAACAGAAGGCTAGAAAAATAAAATGAAACTGTGGCTCTCGCAGGAGCTGGCTGTCCTGGATTTGATCCACGGTCCAACAGAAACTGATCTTCAGATGAAGCTTCCTTTGCTCTAGCTCTCTCTTCTTCTCACTCTTCTTTTTCTTCTCTTTCACAGGCTCTCTCTCTGTCTCTTCTTTCTTCTTCTTCTGCTCACTGCCTCTCTGCAGCTCTATCTTCTATCTCGATCACACTCATTCTCTTTCTTATCTGATCTCTCTTATATATCTTCTCCAGATGGAGGCGGCTGTGTATTTATAGCTGCAACAATTAGGGCGTTATCCTCGAATCACGTGCTAGGTGCCAGCCTCGGATCACGTGCACTTCAAGGCTTTACGAACAGTACCTGTCACACAGACATAAGAAGATATCAGTTGGTGTATATACATGGTTCAAGCTGTTAACAAAGTGTGTACAGGCAAGATGCAGCTAGAGTGTATAGACTTGAAGGTTAACAAACGAGTGTATAGGGTTGAAGGCCTAACAATCGAGTGTATAGACTTGAAGGTGATATCGAGTGTATAGGGTTGAAGGTTAACTGAGTGTATACAGTCTTTACAGAAGGATGTTCAGACTTTAACTTCTGAAGAGTATATACTCTGCTGAAGATCGTTCAGTTGATGAACAAGCCACAGGCTGTATAGACTTCATACAAGACACATGCTGCAAAGACTTCGATGCAAAGGCTTAACAACGAGTGTGTAGACTTGAATGCTTGGAAGGATGTATACACTTCGTCTTTGAAGGTGATGCACATATGCTGAAGTGTGTATAGACTTGCTGATAAAAGGAACAGAATGTATAGACTTGGTTGAAGACAATGCAATGTATAGACATTGATGAACATTATGCAATGTATGGACTTTGTTGAACATATGCATTGTATGGACTTAACGACCCAACCGATGTATTGACTTAGAAACAGCAATGAAGCAAGTGTGTACAATGTGAGAGAGTGTATAGACTTAGCGAACTTGAGACACTGTACAGACTATGATGCACAAGCAATGCATAGACTTCGTGATGCCAACAGACAATGATTGTGCAGACTTGTTTTGAACAATGCACGCTGTATAGACTTGTAATGCAAAGGCTGATGTATAAACTTGGTAGTTTGGGGGCGTCGACGCATCAAAGAAAGGGGTCGACGCATGATGCATGGATGTATGGACTTGAAGATTCGAAGCCCCACAATGTTTAGACTTTAAGATGCATACGCCAAGGCTGTACATACTTGAAGAGACGATGCACTGTAGGCTGTACAGACTTGCAGCTTGAGACGCTTACAGAGATAGACCACTGTATAGACTTCAAGTCCAAGCGAGACAGTGGTTGTACAGACTTGGGCTGTACAAACTTGGAAGGCTTGACACAGCGATGTACAGACATTGTGATGTATCGACTTAGGAGCATTTGCCAAGGCTGTACCGACTTGAGCAATGCAAAGGCAATCGGATGTATAGACTTCATGATGAGTAGACATCCCAAAACAACTGAACCGTGTACAGACTTGAACAAGCAAAGTCTGTACAGACTTGAAGATTCACGATGTATAGGTTTGGCAAGAGACTGGCTGTACAGACTTCAACACAGCTGCGATGTACAGGGTTTGACAAAGCAGCGTTGTCCAGACTTGATGAAGCTTCAGATGAATGAATGTATAGACTTTCCAAAATGAATGTACAGACTTCAGAAGATGAAGACTCTGTATAGACTTGAATGCCTGAATCAGTGCTCTATACAGACTCGCCACCGACCAATGTATAGACTTGAAGAAGCTGAGTGGACAATGTATAGGCTTTAAACTCTGTATAGACTTGAAGACCCTGAGCCAACGTATAGACTTTGCCTTAGAAATGAATGTATGGACTTGAAGCAGAAGCCAAGCTCACGATGTGTAGACTTGGCCAGAACGTAGGGAAAGGCGCCAATGTGCAGACTTGATCAAGCAACAGTGAATAGACTTTGTTTCGAGCAACATAGGTAAAAGAGACAATATATAGACTTTGCACAGGAGTGCCTATATCGATGTATAGACTTGGAGAATAGCTTGAGACACAAGGACGCTGCTCGCTGTACAGACTTGATCAAGGCAGCTGAACAATGTACACACTTCCAATGTATAGACTTCTCATGTACAATCGGATGAGCATACTTCCCTTCGATGCATCTACAGTTTAATGTATTGACTTTGAAGAATATGTACATGGCGCTGTACAGACTTTGAATGAAGAGCCCAATGTACAGACTTGGATGCCCAAAGGTAATGTTTAGACTTGTAAGACACTCATGCACTGAAGATGTATAGACTCTGAAGAAATGAGGCGATGTGCAGACTCTACCAATGTGCAGACTTTGCCTCAATGCAGAGTGTAGACATGGAGAGAACAAAATGGCGTTGTATAGACTTGCAGATCTGGGGGGTCGACCCATCAGAAAAGGGGGGTCGACCCACTACTGTCCAGACAATGCTGAAAGGGTATAGCAGCATCACCCATTGAGCAGACTAACATCAAACAATCCAGATGAACTGCAATTATGAAATGCATTAACAACAATGAAATGCACCAATGCACACACCACATAGCCTCAGCATGTTCGTTGGTTGTGTAATCCAGATAAGATGTTCAATAAAACATGCATATGCAACACAAACAGATTTATATGCAGATTCAAACAGATGATGACTTATAGTGTTTACTATCATCAAAATCACAGGGACACAACATTATCCTTCCGGAAGGAGTAGGGCTTCATCATTTTGACCCTTAATGAGGACCCTTGTTTTGCAAGCTCGATGGAAGAAAGACTAGCCACCTCTTCTATTTTCTTCTTTTATCACTCAAAGGCCTCAAAATTTGAAGTGCAAATTTCTTCTTGGGCTGGGTGTTTGCCAGTTGGTTTATTCTTTTGGCTCGAGGTTGTGGAAGTTGGGCAAAGCCTTGCAAGAACTGCTTCGGCATCCACTGTGATGTTACTTACTTGTTCAAAGGTCATAACTTCAATGTTGATGACCCATCATAGAATTTCCATTCTCAAATTTTCTTTGCAGATTTGAACAGAGTCCCCGTAGCTAGGCAGATACTGACACCTTTCACGGAGTTTTCTCCACCTTCTTATGTAGTCCATGGCTGGCTCATTTTCTTTCTATTTTGTTACTTGCAATTCGGCATCGGTGACTTCCTCTTCAACCATCTTCACATCTATTGTTTGTTCGAGCTTTAGCTTGTCCATTGTCATTGGGTCTGCTAAACTCGGGTGTAGGGAAACCAGCTGCATATGCGGCCTCATTGGCACCATTGTCGGAGATGTTTTAGTTGCCCCCTGACTCACCCAGGGGATTGTATGTTGGCATAGTTGAGGGAGAATGCCCCCTATATGATCGTGTATTATTCGGGGCATGGCGGACCGTGTTGAAGCTTCAGGTGAGCTAGCACTAACTTGTGTTGCCTCATGTAGATGTCCTGCTGATTGTGGCATGGGTGGACTTATATTCATTTCATTTAGCGGCTTTTGCAGCATTTTAATCTCCTGCTATTTCTAGTGTAGTAGCGCCATCATGGCAGGGTCTTGCCGGGAGGGACTGATAGCACTATCTTCCGCCTCCGATTTGTATGAGATGTGTGGCATCCTATCATCATAGCCGGATGCACCCAGTTTCTTCAGGACAACTTTCCTGGGTTTTATGCCTTTGGGTGAAGGAGGCATATGGTATAGCGCCTCCTTGTTGGCCGACGGGTATGGTCTTGATATTCTCCTGGACCCAGTAGCAGGGTGGGATGCAGAAGCTTTAGCCTAAGCTACTCACTTCGGCACAAAGTAAATTTCTTCATCTTCTTCATCAACAGATTGAGTCACGTGAGGTTGATAACATGTTGCTGGAGAGAGCAACATATCTTATTTTAACATTTGTATTCTTCTTTTCCTTCCCCCTTATGGTTGGCATCTACCCCTACAGTGGGTTACTCGGTGCATTGAACACCCTCGTCTTTTCTATATTTCTTTTTGTTAGCCAGTGGGACTCATTGCGTCTTTGAGGGGCATGCTTCTTGAGTTGCATTGGCGGGCTCTTGGGCTGTTCATGCTTATCAGGCCCACTTATAATAGCTTGTGGCCGCTCTATGGCTGAGCTAGCTTCTTCATGTAGCCATGACGGGGTCTGTTTCTTTTCTTTATTGTTAGTTGACCTCTTGATAGCCACTAGAGAGGCTATTTGAAGGCAGGTAGAGACTACAAGTGGTAGAGTAGGCCAGTCCATGGCGTTGGGAATTTGATTCTCCATTGCCTGGTGAGAAGCCGGTCTTGTTGCTCTCTTTGTTGGCGATGCTCGCCAATTCTCTTGCTCCTTTTCATGCGACAGAATACAGTCTTCATAGGTGTGCCGGCTGTAAGTCTCTCGCACTTCTTCAGGTGGCTGTTGACATATGGATATCATGTTGACTGATGCCCCCAAAGCAGGCACTTCATGAGGGCGTGGAGAGTCGACTCTGTGCTCCCCCATTTGCAGCTCCCCTCTTTTGATTAAGCCCAGGACCATGTCCTTGAATATTTGGCAATCTTCAATAGGATGCCCTAGGATTTGATGATAAATGCAGAAGCAAGGGTCATCTTGATGAGGACATCTCCCGGCATTCCCTATGGCACGAGGCGACTCCGACTTCGTGACCCCTTGGAGATGTGGTCCTCATGGCTATCTTTATTTGTTGCTTATGTAGTTTCTTTATTTGAGTCATATCATGTGTAATTTTCCTTTATTTGAGTCCATTATCTAGGTCTTAGAGTTAATTATCCAAGTCTTGAGTCATTTGGACCCTTAGTTGAGGACATTGGGCCCAGTTAGTGGGCTTGGCCCATGGGCGCCCCCCCCTGTCTCTTGGTCTTTTGCATTTATGCACTTTGTTAGGGGGTTTTGTGCAAATGGTCCAACTCTATATAAGGACCCCCCCCTCTCCCATTTGTAAAAAACTTTTGATGAATTGAAAAATTAAACCCTCAAGTATTCTCTCTCCCTCCCTCTATAGTTCTCTCTCTCTCTCTCACTACTTCTCCCTCTCTCTCTCTAAATTTCGAAATCCCCTCTCTCTCCTCCCTAATCACCCTTCTTTAAGACCCCTCCCCCTTCCCTATACACTCATTCAATTCCCCCTCCAACCCCTAGGTGGAAACCCCTTCTCCTAGGCACCCTTTCATCTTCCCAGGCACCCTTTCACCTTCCCAAGGCCACTCCCCACCCTTCCCAAGCCATATTCCTCCACCCAAGACCCCTTTCCCCTCTCCAAGGGACCCCTTCACCTCCCTAGGTCGTCCATCCCCTTCCCCTCCCTCCTAGGGTCGCACCCCCCTCCATCTCCACCCACATACACCACCACCACCTTAGCCTCCCCTCCACAAGACAACTCCCGCCCACAAGCAGATCCTGGTCCGAAGTTGCAGCTCGTTTTCCAACCTGTTCCAGGCAGAATCGGCGACCAAGTTCTTCATCAAAGTGGTTGGTCTACGGGTCCTCTTCGCACGAGAGTTGGAATCGTGTCGATCCGAGTTTGTGGCCGCCCACAGGAGACTTTCTTTCCTGACTGCGCAGAGGAGACCTGGCAGCGACCTGAAGCAGTTTGAGGCAGCAACCACGACCACTTCTTGAAGGATCCAGGCTCCAGGGTCTTCATCAAAGTTCTCCATCGTCAAGTCAGTTTCCAGGATCAGGAGCCGGAGCTGCATTTGGAGGTTGGTAGACGAAGTTACGAATTTTCTTCTCCGAACAGTCATTTCTGCCTCCCTTCAGTCCCCTCCGACCAGTCCCCCTTCAACGGGACCTCCCAGTCTCCATCGGTGTCAGAACGCAACAAGACCAACTCTGCTGAAAAATAGTCTGTCCCACGGTTCCAACGCCACCCGCCATTTGCAAATCGAAGCTCGGGAGTGCTCGTGACCCCTCCGGCAATCCACTGCTGAAGTTCAGGCCGCATGTGGACCAGAACCTGAGCCATTGTTCTTCCCTCTGCCACGCCCGGTACCAACAGCAGAATAAATCAATAAAATTCCACGAAGTTCGGCATCCAGCTACAAAAAGAACCCCACTGGTCTCAACATCAGAAAAAATCAGGAGCTCAATCTGCGTCCTCTACACCGACTGTCTGTCAGCAGAACCAGCAAGGAGGGTGATTCTTCCATTGGGCCCATTGCCCGCCGTCCCACCTCGTTTCCCCTCCCCGCCTGGCCGGCTTACCACCCCTCCCTGCGTGGAGGTAAATTTTGGTTGTAACAATTTAACCCCCACCCCGAGGTCACCCCTCCTGCGTGAGGCGTAGTTGTGTAACTTAATTAATCCGCAGGTCAAGCTACCTCGCCGCGGCGTTCGGGTGCATACCCACGCCTCCCGGCGCGCCCGTCGTCTCCGGCCGGGATCGGTGTCTTCACACCGATCAGGTAAGCGCTGAACCCTCCTGGATAATATCCTTGCTCCTTTAGTATTGCATACTATTGCTCGTCGGCGGAAAGGGAGAGCTCGATCTTGAATGTGTTTGTGCCCGTGTGCGCCACCGTGGCAAGTGAAAGAGAGTGCCACAAAATCCCCACGCCCTAGCGTGCTGGCCCGCCCATAAATTGGGTATCCCAGGCCCATTAGGGGTCAGCCACAAGCCCACCATCCGGTGGAGACCTTAGGGTCCCACCCCGGACCCTCACCCTCATCACTCGGGCCCACCGGGTGCGCGTGTGCGTCGTGTGAGATAGGCCGCACGGTGAGCCGAATTGAGAGCTTGTATGCTTGTGGATGCATAGGTCTAAGGGTCATTATCATCCTAGGTAGACCGTTTCACATCAAATGGTATCAGAGCAAGTTTTAGACTTGTCTCTACTAAATCTAGTCCTAGGGCGCATTGTCATCTAGTTCATGAATCATGGCTACCACATACCCATCCCACTCGGCCCACTACCGGGATCCGATCAACCCAATACTTTGGGACATTATTCGAGATGAGGGTGTTACCTTTGATGGGTCGCATGCTAGTGATTACCTCAAGTGGGAGGCTGCAATGGAAAGGAACTTTGAGAGGAATCGGGTATACGGACACACAAGAGTTTGTAGGGCCAAGGGACAAATTCGGGGTCAAGCCAAGATAGAATTGGAACACATAGAGGCCATAAGAAGGATTGAGAGGCAAGAGCCCATTCACTCGTGGGAAGAGATGACGAGAGAACTTAGGAAAATCTACATTCCAAAACCTTCCTACTCTTCCTACTCACACACCCCTAGCTCGAGGAGCACCACCACTACTCAATCCCAACCCGGCCAACTTAAGACCATCCATAGGACTCCGCCCCCACCACCCCTAACCGATCCCCTCTCCACATTTCGCCACCAACTCCTCTCCCTTAGAACCCAACTGTCCCAACTACCCACCCCTCCACCTAGGCCCCCAAAGACCACCACCCTCCAACCCACAAATCCCTACCAAACCCCTCCACCCCAAAGAGTTGAGAAAGTGATTGAAGTTCATGAAGCTCCCCTTGAATGGGAGGAAGAATTTGAGGCACAATGCCAAGAGTCAAGTCAGGAAAACCCAATCCCCACCAACCTTCCCCAACTAAAACTCACTTCCATAACCCTCACCGTTCAAACCCAAGTGGATCCCGTGCCCACCCCTCCACCTAGGCCCGCACCGGTCACCACCCCGCAACTCACTATTCCCCATGAGACCCATACTCCCCAAACCCCCGTAGCCCCTACTACTACCCCTCCATTATCCCCTATAAGGGATGCCCCACCCAAGATCGACCAATCCAACTGTCTTCACCCAACCCACCTTCCACTTCCAACTACAAACCTACCCCAACCTAGACTCCCACTACCTCCACTTCCAACCCCAACCCAATTCCGACCTTGCTCATCACCTTGGGGGCGCCATGCACCTACCATCACCACCCCACCCCGAACATACTCTCTCACCTCTTTGGAGGAGGAACCCATACCCGACCCCAAAGTGGTGAACACCCCGGACCCAATTCCCAACATGGAGACCACACATGTCCAAATTGAAGAAAAAAACTCACATGGTAACCTTCACCCTACACCACCCTCTCTAGATGGGACCGAGCTTATTTTAGGAGAGACCCTTGTTAGCTGGTTGATGGGTAGCCCAATTAGAGAGATAATGGCCCATGCCTACCCTCCCATGGAACAACACCTCTCCATAGTCCCTCTCTCCTCTTATCACACCACTATCCAATCCTCCTATGAGGTTGAGAGTTGGGATGACCTTCTTAAGGGCCTAGCATGGCAAATAGAGTTGACCGACATGTTGGCCACAATGGCTGACCAACCTAGGAGCGTTGACCTCCTACATCTATGTGTCGGATCCATCACCACAGCTTACACTGTAGGTTGCTACACTAGCGACCTCCTTCTAATCCTCCCTACACCGGATGAGCCTGCTGCTCTCCATGAATTAGAATTGCTTATCTCGGGTAGAGTGTCAAACCATCCCTTCCTGGCTGATCCACCCACCAAAGACTTCGGCCCAATTATTTCTTTAGAGAAGGATGACTCACCGCTACATGAGGACCTGGAGTTCCTCTCCCTAGGGGACCCTTACCATGACCCCTTTGACCCCTTCCTATGGGAGTCTAGACCCCCATGCAACCCACCCCCCTTACCCACCACCCACCCTTTCCTACCCTCACCCACCTTAATAGACCAGGCCCACTCTATTTTCCCAGACCCATTTGACCCCTATGAGAGGAAACTCCCACACCAAACCATACACATTAGGGATGCCATTTGGGAAGGAATGCATGTGTCTAGACACACCACACCGCTTGACATGATTCATGAGTCGGGTCCATTCATTCAAATCACCCACATGACATGTAAGAAGTATGAGTGGTCTATGTACGGATGTAATGGCCCACCCTCGTTCGTCGCAAGTCTTAGGCATGAGAGAAATATTCAAGGAAGTTCGGGTTCCCCGGTAATTATCACCACCATGCATGATAGATCCATCTATGGTTGTCCTGGCCCACCTAGGTCTATTAGGGTCTACATGGCATGGCATGATAGGTTCCTTTATGGGTTTTCTGGGCCTCCCATCCCCACCCCCCCTGACAAGACGCATAAGCTTCCTAGGTCTACCAAAGTCGGTGTAGCACCACTGCATGATAGGTCCACATTTGGTTGTCCAGGACCCCCTTTATCCACTAGTGAGCCAACATCCACAAAGTCGCATGAAGAAATCCGCAAGCATATAGGCAAAAGCAATGAGGCTTACAAAAGGCAGGCTGATGCTCATCGACGTCACTGTGAATACCAAGTGGGAGACCATGTGATGGTGAGAACGGAGTGGCTCCTCCCAGGGCCCGCCTCCAAATTGAGGACACGGGGTTTGGGACCCTTTCGGGTTCTAAGACGGGTTGGTACCAATGCTTATGAGCTCGACTTACCTAAGGGCTTTGGGGTTCACCCCACTTTCAATGTGGCGGATCTGGTTCGCTATAAGGGCCCCACGGTGGAACCCAGTCAGGATCTCGAGCCTTTACCCCCCCTTGTGAGTGACCCTCCCGGAGCGAAACTACCACCCCGATTGAGAGGCCGACTTGAGCAAGTGGAGGCAATACTGGATGAGCAGAGCACACTTACCAGGAACAGGGTCTACCAGCGCTACCTCGTGAGGTGGAAAGGCCGTTCCCCGACCGAGGATGCTTGGGTAAGCCGAGAGGACTTGATGCGCCTAGACCCGGACCTGCTGGTGCAGTACGAGAGCCGATTGGACCCCTACTCGACGGGGTCGAGTTCTCCCCACCCCGGGGGATTTGATGAGGACATCTCCCGGCATTCCCTATGGCACGAGGCGACTCCGACTTCGTGACCCCTTGGAGATGTGGTCCTCATGGCTATCTTTATTTGTTGCTTATGTAGTTTCTTTATTTGAGTCATATCATGTGTAATTTTCCTTTATTTGAGTCCATTATCTAGGTCTTAGAGTTAATTATCCAAGTCTTGAGTCATTTGGACCCTTAGTTGAGGACATTGGGCCCAGTTAGTGGGCTTGGCCCATGGGCGCCCCCCCCCTGTCTCTTGGTCTTTTGCATTTATGCACTTTGTTAGGGGGTTTTGTGCAAATGGTCCAACTCTATATAAGGACCCCCCCCCTCTCCCATTTGTAAAAAACTTTTGATGAATTGAAAAATTAAACCCTCAAGTATTCTCTCTCCCTCCCTCTATAGTTCTCTCTCTCTCTCTCACTACTTCTCCCTCTCTCTCTCTAAATTTCGAAATCCCCTCTCTCTCCTCCCTAATCACCCTTCTTTAAGACCCCTCCCCCTTCCCTATACACTCATTCAATTCCCCCTCCAACCCCTAGGTGGAAACCCCTTCTCCTAGGCACCCTTTCATCTTCCCAGGCACCCTTTCACCTTCCCAAGGCCACTCCCCACCCTTCCCAAGCCATATTCCTCCACCCAAGACCCCTTTCCCCTCTCCAAGGGACCCCTTCACCTCCCTAGGTCGTCCATCCCCTTCCCCTCCCTCCTAGGGTCGCACCCCCCTCCATCTCCACCCACATACACCACCACCACCTTAGCCTCCCCTCCACAAGACAACTCCCGCCCACAAGCAGATCCTGGTCCGAAGTTACAGCTCGTTTTCCAACCTGTTCCAGGCAGAATCGGCGACCAAGTTCTTCATCAAAGTGGTTGGTCTACGGGTCCTCTTCGCACGAGAGTTGGAATCGTGTCGATCCGAGTTTGTGGCCACCCACAGGAGACTTTCTTTCCTGACTGCGCAGAGGAGACCTGGCAGCGACCTGAAGCAGTTTGAGGCAGCAACCACGACCACTTCTTGAAGGATCCAGGCTCCAGGGTCTTCATCAAAGTTCTCCATCGTCAAGTCAGTTTCCAGGATCAGGAGCCGGAGCTGCATTTGGAGGTTGGTAGACGAAGTTACGAATTTTCTTCTCCGAACAGTCATTTCTGCCTCCCTTCAGTCCCCTCCGACCAGTCCCCCTTCAACGGGACCTCCCAGTCTCCATCGGTGTCAGAACGCAACAAGACCAACTCTGCTGAAAAATAGTCTTTCCCACGGTTCCAACGCCACCCGCCATTTGCAAATCGAAGCTCGGGAGTGCTCGTGACCCCTCCGGCAATCCACTGCTGAAGTTCAGGCCGCATGTGGACCAGAACCTGAGCCATTGTTCTTCCCTCTGCCACGCCCGGTACCAACAGCAGAATAAATCAATAAAATTCCACGAAGTTCGGCATCCAGCTACAAAAAGAACCCCACTGGTCTCAACATCAGAAAAAATCAGGAGCTCAATCTGCGTCCTCTACACCGACTGTCTGTCAGCAGAACCAGCAAGGAGGGTGATTCTTCCATTGGGCCCATTGCCCGCCGTCCCACCTCGTTTCCCCTCCCCGCCTGGCCGGCTTACCACCCCTCCCTGCGTGGAGGTAAATTTTGGTTGTAACAATTTAACCCCCACCCCGAGGTCACCCCTCCTGCGTGAGGCGTAGTTGTGTAACTTAATTAATCCGCAGGTCAAGCTACCTCGCCGCGGCGTTCGGGTGCATACCCACGCCTCCCGGCGCGCCCGTCGTCTCCGGCCGGGATCGGTGTCTTCACACCGATCAGGTAAGCGCTGAACCCTCCTGGATAATATCCTTGCTCCTTTAGTATTGCATACTATTGCTCGTCGGCGGAAAGGGAGAGCTCGATCTTGAATGTGTTTGTGCCCGTGTGCGCCACCGTGGCAAGTGAAAGAGAGTGCCACAAAATCCCCACGCCCTAGCGTGCTGGCCCGCCCATAAATTGGGTATCCCAGGCCCATTAGGGGTCAGCCACAAGCCCACCATCCGGTGGAGACCTTAGGGTCCCACCCCGGACCCTCACCCTCATCACTCGGGCCCACCGGGTGCGCGTGTGCGTCGTGTGAGATAGGCCGCACGGTGAGCCGAATTGAGAGCTTGTATGCTTGTGGATGCATAGGTCTAAGGGTCATTATCATCCTAGGTAGACCGTTTCACATCACATCTCTTCTCTTGACATCATCGGGCCTCTTTGATTTTGGAAGAATGATTTTATTATATTTGACAGCCCACTCGAATAATGCTCGAGTCCTGTCTCTGGGGAAGGCATAGAGCTTCTTTGCTTTGTTCTACAGCGGAGGCCTTTCTTGACATCCAGCATGCTCATTGAGAGGAGGGTTGTGCACCCCTTTGTGCCTCTTCGACTTGAGGCTAACATCAAGGGCTGCTTTCAGTATCGGCCGTTTATTAGCCTGCCTGGCTTGATGACTTGAGTCGGCAGAGGTGGAAGGATACCTTGCGAAGAAGTCTTCGACCTCCGTGGCAATATCATTTAAGCGGTCAAAAGACCAGATTTCAATTCCAATTATTTTCCCCAGAGTTTCTTTCTTCAGGTTCTGTTTGCATACTTGTATTGAATCTTCTAGGTGCGGAGGACGTCAGCACCTCATGCTTAGATCCCTTCATCTTTTGATGTATTCTGCAGCTGGTTCATCATTTCTTTGTCGGGTCGCATATAGCTCGGCTAGGGTCACTTCCGTCTTGGCGACATGAAATCTTTGATTGAATTTTTGCTGCATGTCCATCCAGTGATTGATAGACCTGGCCGGCAGGCTAGAATACCATTCAAAGGCCGGTCCTGTAAATGAGGATCTGAAGAACTTCAATAGGTACGACTCGTTCGCTGGCAAGTCGCCCATGACTGTTGCATAATATGCGATATGTTCCTTTGGGGAGCCATGCCCATTGAATTTGTCAAATTTTGGTGGTTTGTTGACACCGAGCGGCAATTTTTTGGCAGCATGATATGTTTGATATGGCACTTCATATATGCTGAAGGGGGCATAATCATCACTGCCCTTCTTTTCTAGTCTTGCCTCGATCATTTGCTCCATCATCAACTTGTTCACCATAGATGGTTCTGCTGGTTGAGGGCAGAGGCGGGCGAGCTGCATCAGTGATGTGGCCTGAGCCATAGCATGGGGTAGTAGAGGGCCTGACAATAGAGCTTGCTGCTGCATTTGGGGAAGCATTAGCCGTGCTAGCAGGAATTATCGGGAATGATGCTGGGGAGTAGCCCGGTTATAGTCTGTGAGTTGTAGAACAATCGGTGAGGAAGTGTCTGTAGGGTCAGAGCCTTCCTGTGACGATTCAGCTTGTGCCCCTAGTTGCTTGGGTGCTAGAGTATGTTCAACCTCTTAATTTAATCTTTCCTTCAACAGTTCTATCTCCTGTTGGTTTCTTTGTAGCATTATCAGGGCAGCATGGTCCATAGTTGTTTTGCCAATAATGCCCTTCAGCATGTCACTTGAGGCGCACTCAAATGAAGGTGGTGGAAGTACTCCTTCTTCTTCAGACGCCACTATTTTGGCAGTGGCAGTAGCGATGTCTTCTTCAGCAACCTGCTTGCCCTTGTCGGTTCGTAACAGCTCAGCAGTGGCTGTGCCCTATCTTGTCATCGGGTCTTCTCTTCCAGCATTCCTGACTGGCTCTTCTTGTTCATTTGGCAGGGTGCCAGGTACGTTCATTACCCCTGTCATGTTGCAAGTGAAGATTTGCATTCCTTTTTTGTGCTTTCTAACTCCCCTTCGGGTCTAGCGGGAGAAAGTTGGCTTTTTAAATATTGAGATCCTTTTCATTTTTTCATTTTGTGGAGGTATTTTGAAGCTTCTGATGCTAGCTTATTTCTTATCTCCTTCTGCACCCATAGGTGACACTTCATCTTTTTCTTCTTCGGCCCTGACGACATGAAGTAATCTCTGCTGACCCAGGGAGGGGCGCCCGAGGCTATCTAAATATTCCCAGATCATCTTTGTCATGTATTCCTGACTGCACTTTGGAGAAATGGCAGGAGACAACACTTGTACTCGAACAGATGGCATATATGAAAGTCGTGACAGTTTAGCAGCTTGATTGGAATTCCATGAATATTTGGAGATATAGGTCTCCCTTGCACAGGCCATGATAGTGGCTGGAGAAGTTGTAGCTGTGGCCTCCTCCACATGCATAACTTTGTTGCCCCCTCTCCAAGGGACATCAGTAGAATTGTTGGAGTTGTACGAGGCTAGCATAGGGTCCTGGATCTTTTTGGGAACCCAGACTTGCCTGAACTTTGTTAGATTCGAGGTTGGCTTCCCTTGCTTGTTATTATCAAAGTTTGCCTTCCGACTTGCTAATACTTGGAAGGCGTTATGGGTGGGCACGGTCGGGATGACCTGATCCGGCATGACTTCGACGCTACGGCAATTGAAGTAGACCCGGACATCACCAACCATCATGGATTTTACGGAGATCGAGAGTCGGCCCTTGGGAGCAGCATAGACTCTTCTTCTTTGATTCTTCTTCTTCCCCCAGACGCCTTGTCACTGACGGTGATGTCGGCCTGACAGTCGGCCCTTCGCTTCTGTAGTGCCCCAAGATTTATATAAATAATTTCTGGTTTATTTTAAGAATTTTCTGGAATTTATTAGTTATTATAAAGCTTAAATTGATTATAAGGCCCAAGTATATTGAATAATTAATGCAGCTTTGATAAATAATACCCAAAAGGTTTAAGGACCAAGTCCATTAAGTTTGGCCCATATTCTAGAAGGCTATTTAGCCTATTCACGAATTTTAAGGATAAACACCCTTTTATAGATAATTATGTGGATAAAACAAATGAAAGAGTTTGAATTAAGTTGAATTCTACCCACAGTGGATGTAGCGGTCTATCGTGCGACTGCCACAGGCATGTAACGTGCCAAGATTAGACTGTTATGCTCTGTCAGTTCCGTGAATGGAAGATAGAGCAAAAAGATTAAAATTTTGCTAGTTTATCACTTTGGGATCGAGATGGGAGGACTAGTAAATGTGTTAAGGACTCTCAGAAGTCGATCTAAGCCTTAACAAGGACTCTAGAATCGATCTAGTCCATAAAACCCTAGCAAAACCCTATAAATAGAACCTAGTTTTAACCTGCGCGACCCTTACATTGGCTCGCGTGGAACTAAGGTAAGGAGATGATATTTCGGGTAAGTTCTTTAGAACTTTTTATTCCTTATACATAGGACTAATCTTCCTCAAACTTTTGTGCTAGGAGATCAACTACACAATAAGTTTGAAGCTTCCAAAGTTACTGGTTCGACCATAGCAACCCAAGAATCTGAGCGAAAGCCTACTGGAGATCAGGAGATTAGAGCACCAAAACGAGGTAATTAGCCTAAGTGTCTTTACAACATTCTATTCCCCTTAGTTTCACCTTCTTACCCTCTAAATTTCACGTCCTTAGGTCAAGAGATTGAGAAGTTAGAGCGACGCAAAGTTGCTGAAAACTCACTGAAAGGAAAGAACTGCGGCGTGTCTTGCAGTCCCAAATTGGAAGTTGAAAGCCCAGTAAAGAGGTAGGTCATCTCATGAATGGCAAGAATATCATGTTAGGGATAAAAGCCCCCTGGTTTTGATTGATTCCATGCATCATAGACTTTGACTTTCATGTTTTAGTAAGTCTATCCATACATGCATGTCCTTAGCCTTAAATGAAGATTAAAGATATTATCTTATTCATTCACTGCAATCTATGCATCTAGATGGACTATAGTTTATTTTATCATGACTAGATTAGTTAAGTCTTTTCAAAGCATGACATGCTTCAAGGCATAGTATTTTATCTTTTTACTTTCTTATCAACAGGACTCTAACGGCCTTTAGTTAGACCGTCAAAGGGACGTAACAGCCTTACGATAAGCCGTCACCCTCCCTGTTATACTTAAGCTACTCTGTTATCTCTGACGGGCCATAACCGGAGCGTTACAACACTCTAACGGCTCTACGATAAACCGTCACAGCCCTCCGACGCGCCCATGTTCGACCGTCAGAATAACTGTGTTCTGTCAACCCGAGATAGAGTTAAAAATAGTCAAATTTACTTATGAATAAGCCTAGTTATCTAAGTTTGACCTATTTTTCATAACTTTGAGTTTATAAATTGATTCATGTATGTTTAAAGCACTTTAGTTATTTTAAAGTACATGTTAATTTCATTGCTAAAACTCTATAGTTTTGTATTAAAACATGCTTTTAATTGATGTATTGACAGAGTTTTATCATGGTTTCACATTGTACACATTCTTTCAGTCTATAGAGTCAATTTCCCTAAGTGCAAGGCATATATTCCAGTATATGACCTGTAGTTCACACTTTGCACATAGGAACATCTTCTTGGACTTGAGGACCTCTCTATTAGATATTCCTTTCAATGGACTAAAAAATCTTGTTTCAAGGCCTCCGTAATTCTTAGCGAGCCTGGGATTCCCACTAGGACGCCAAGTTGGTTGTACCATTAAAGCCTAATTGTTTAGAAAGCGCTATTGTTGTTTTTTGGTTTTGACTATGTAACGGCCTATTACTCGACCGTGAGGCCCATCTAACGGTCTAATATACAACCATCACATTTACTCAGTGCAATTTATTCTTCTGGATTCAGCCCGATCTAATGGCCCAATTATAGACCGTCATGTTCATGTAATGGCCGATTAATTGACCGTCACAATTCCTGAGTACTTTAACCCGAGGTTTGACCGAAGGGTTGATATTTCAAAGTTCCTAGATGGATTATTGATGGTCTAGGACTTGTCATATTGTTCAATATACATAATTTTAATTTATGAAAGATAAGGAATGTACTGTTATGCTATCAAATTGTTTCCATGAGCATAACCTTGTTTTAAGTCATTCTTGATCCCTCTCATTGAAGCGTTCATTCATTGAAACTTATTGAACTTGTTATATTAATGGCCATATTTTATTGCTTGAAACGTGGAAGTAGCTTAATTTATACTTGAAGATGCGATCGAGCACTGATTGTGTTCAGGGCTCTATGCTAGTCCCCTCGACTAATTGTTGGAAACATACTATTATAAATCATGGGGTATGATGCTACTGGTGTCGCATTGTGCTGGGAGTACTTTCTTTATAAATAAGTGAAGATCTACGGCATCGTGAAGTGAAAATCCACGACACATACATGACTTTCTTGCTTGTTACATGATATTCCACAGAAATCCACCAAATACTTGCTCATAAGCAAAAAGATATTTGTGTGATGATTACGTGGTTTGCTAGTACATTCTCGATACATTCTTGTTCATGAACGGCCATATCATGTTCTTGATAGATTCTTGCTAATTCATACTTGTTCATTCTATCTTACATGATCATCTTTGTTACTTGATTTAATCACATGATTGATCGCATTCACATGATTTTACCTTATTTCTTTAGAACTAAAATGGTAATTACTTAAATATTGCTAATCATGTTGATGTAAAGATACCTACTGGGTAAGTGTGCTCATTACCTATTTTTCCAATCTTTTCAGGAGATGGAAGTGATACGAATTCAGATTCGAGTTATACAAGTAGCGGGTCCGAGAGCGAGTAAAATTCATATCAAACTGAGAGTGAAGACTTAGGAAAGTCAATAATGTTTAGATCGAGTCTTTGTAATTTCCTTTTTCCTTGAGTCTGATAGGTTAGTAAAGGTTGAAAACTCATTGTATTTGGATATTCTGATTATTAAATAAAGTTGGAGTTTGATTAAACTATTGTGCAATTGCATCTTATGTGTGATTATCTTGCGTTCTGATCGTTCTTGCTTGCAAGCAGCTTACCATGCCGGATGTTCACGTTCCTCGAGCTAGTCTTCCGCTGTAATAAAAGGCTCAGGGCGTGACAGTTAAGTTTGTATCAGAGCCTAAGTCTCAGGACTTAGGGAAAGGAGTCACGTCATAGGATAAGTCCAAGGCTTAAGGACCCATACCTATGAACTAAGGAAGAAATTTCCTCACCCATGCGAGAATTGGGTAGAGCCCGGGATAAGATAGTTAATTAGTTTTAAGATTTATCTCTTTCTAATTCCATGAAAATTAACAAATTGTTATTTCTCTCAGGTACCTCATTATTACAATGGCTCATTGCGTAGATTGGGGAGGCATGCAACAAACGGTTGTCGGCCTTACTCAGGCGTTACAAACTATGGCCCAGGCAGGCGCAGGGGCAAGGGCTGGTGATTTGAATCGCAATTTTCAAATCTTAAACCCTCCGCGGTTCTACGGTTCTTCTAATCCAGATGAGGTAGAAAACTGGATAGATGAGATGAATCGCATCTTCAATGTTATTCAGTGCACGGACCAAGAAAAAGTGTGTCTCGTAACCTTCCAACTCAATAAAGATGCACGCAAATGATGGAAGTCAGTACCTACACCTCCGACTGATGCACCTTTTACATGTGATGGTTTTCTCACTCTATTCCGTACTAAGTACTTTTCTGAACATGTCCAAGAAAGAAAGGCTACGGAGTTCGCCTCTCTTCATCAAGGAATGATGACAGTCATGGAGTATGAACTTCAATTCTCCAGGCTAGCACCCTATGCACCGCATTTAATAAGTATCGATTTATTGAAGGCTAATCGATTTATGGACGGGTTACTACCCGGTTTCATTCAGCAGCTCGGGACCTAAAACATCCATACCTATGCGGAGATGGTTCAACGGGCGTATTTATGCGAAAGGACCTTAGAGAAGGTCGAGAAATTGAAAGGAAAAGGAGAAGTGTCTAGATGACAATCTGATCGGCATTATAAGAAGGAGAAATTCAGCATCACGGAACCCTACAAAAGTCATGATAGTAAGAAATGATCCAGGAGAGAGAACGGTGGAAGTTCCCAGAAGAATAAGAAAGTCAAGGAGGAGAAGGAGCAAGTCATGGCGGCTTGAACATTTTGCGAGAAGTTCGGCCATTCGGCTGAAGAATGTTGGATGTGCCTTAGGGTGTGTCTACGTTGTGGAAGCAGGGAGCATCGTATGCCAGATTGCCCCCTTATGAAAGATCAACCATCTCGTGGAGGACGTAAGAGACAAGCTCGCCTCAATGCTATTCTAGAAGAAGAAGAAGCACCCAAGGTTGGTGGGCTTATGAAAGGTACCCTTTAAATTTGTTCCCATCGTGCATTTGTGCTATTTGATACTTGTGCCTCTCATTCTTTTATCTCCACTACTTTTGCAAAAACAATACCAATTACATCAGTTCCCTTACCTTCAGATCTTACTATTACTACACCTTTAGGTTCTGGAACTAAGCTTACCAACTATTATCCTGATAGTGAGGTAATAGTAGAAGGTCACAATCTCCCCGCAAATTTAGTATGCCTTGACATGAAAGGTTATGATGGCATTTTAGGGGTAGATTAGCTTATAGATCATGATGCGGATATTAACTGCCGAAATAGGATTATATCCTTTCGAAAACCCGATCTTCCAAGATTTTCTTTCCTTGGCATCAAGTATAGGAAATATCTCACTATCATTTCTTCTCTTCAGGCTTGCAAACTTATCTCGCAAGGATATGAAGCTTTTATTGATTCTGTCATTATTACTGAGTCCATGAAAATCATCATAGCAGACATCCCGATTGTAAATGAGTTCCTAGATGTGTTCCCATCCGAATTACCTAGTTTACCACCCGAGAGAGAAGTAAACTTCACCATTGAACTCATTCCAAGAGCAGCACCTATTTCTATAGCCCCTTACAGGATGTCCCCCATGGAACTTAAGGAACTAAAAAGATAGTTTCAGAAACTACTAGACAAAGGTTTCATCAAACCTAGCACATCCCCCTGGGGTGCGCCAGTTCTTTTTGTCAAAAAGAATGATGGCTCTCTCAGGCTATGCATCAACTACCGGCGACTGAATCAACTCACAATCAAAAATAAGTATCCGTTGCCGCGTATTGATGAACTCTTTGATCAGCTTTCAGGAGCATAGTATTTCTCCAAGATAGACCTCAGGTCAGGTTATCATCAGCTTAGAATTAAAGAAGAAGACAGTTATAAATCGGCTTTTCGAAGTCGTTATGGCCACTATGAATTTGTGGTAATGCCGTTCGGGTTCACAAATGCCCCAGCAGTATTTATGCAACTTATGAACAATGTTTTCCAGTCATATCTGGACCAGTTCATCATTGTCATCATTGATGACATCCTGGTATATTCTAAGATAAAAGAGGAGCATGAAGAACATCTGAGGATAGCTTTGCAAACACTTAGAGAACATAAACTTTATGCCAAGCTTAACAAGTGTGAATTCTGGCGCAAGGAAGTTTTATTCCTAGGCCACATTATTTTAAAAGAAGGTATCGCTGTGGATCCTTCTAAAGTAGAAGCTGTCAGAAACTGGAGCCGGCCAACGACTATATCAGAAGTAAGGAGATTTCTGGGTCTAGCTGGTTATTATAGGAGGTTCATTAAAGACTTCTCAAAAATTGATGTTCCTTTAACTAGACTTACAAGAAAAGAAAATCCTTTCATCTTGTCAAAGGAATGTGAAAATAGTATTCAAACTCTTAAGAATCATTTTACTACAGCTCCTATTCTACACTACCGGTGGAGGGTGGTGGATTCGAAGTATATTCGGATGCATCTGGCATTGGCTTAGGGTGCGTCCTCATGCAGAATGGAAAGGTAATATGTTATTGTTCAAGATAGTTGAAACGTCACGAGGAAAACTATCATGTGCATGATTTGGAATTGGCTACTGTCATTTTCATCTTAAAAATTTGGCGTCATTATCTCTATAGAGAAAAATTCACAGTCTACTCGGACCACAAAAGCTTGAAATACTTATTCTCTCAAAAGGAGTTAAATATGAGGCAGAGGAGATAGTTAGAATATCTCAAAGACTTTGATTTTGCTATTCAATATCATCCTGGCAAGGCTAATACTGTAGCAGATGCACTCAGCAGAAAACCAATGGGAAAGCTATCAAGTCTTATGATTAGTAGGAATAATCTTATTCCTCAATTTGCTCAGTTGAACTTAGATATTGACGTGAAGGAAGAAGATTGTTTCATCACTAATATTCAAGCTCAACCAACACTAATAGAAGATCTGGTCAAGCTGCAAAATGATGATCCTGTATTACTGGAGATTAAAGCCAACGTAGAACAGAGGTCGGATTTTTCTATTTCCAATGACGGAAGATTGCTATTTAAGGGCCGAGTGTGTGTACCAGATCATGAGGATACGAAGAAACTGATCCTGGAAGAAGCACATAAATCTAAGTACACCATTCATCCAGGTTGTACAAAAATATATCAAGATCTCAAAAGAAATTTCTGGTGGCCCAATATGAAGGATTTCGTGTCCCGTTGTCTCACTTGTCAACAAGTAAAGACAGAACATTTTAGACCCGCAGGTAAATTACATCCCTTAGATATTCCAGCATGGAAATGGGAGAGTATATCAATGGATTTCATTATGGGTTTACCAAAGACAAGAGGTGGACACGACGGTATCTGGGTAATCATAGACCGATTGACAAAATCTGCACATTTTATACCAATCAAAAGTCGATGGTCTGTGGATATTCTAGCAGCCTTATACATGAAGGAAATTGTCAAGCTACATGGTGTCCCTATCACTATCATATCTGATAGAGATCTTAGATTCACATCGTAATTCTGGAGGGGTCTACAACATTCACTAGGGACTAGATTGAATTTTAGCACATCATTTCATCCACATACGGATGGTCAGACTGAAAGAACAAATCAAGTGGTAGAAGATATGCTCAGGGCTTATGCTATTGATTTTGGAGGAAGTTGGCACGATCACTTGCCTCTGTTAGAATTTGCATATAACAACAGTTATCAGGTCAGCATATAGATGGCACCTTTTGAAGCATTATATGGAAAAAGCTGTAGAACACTCATATGTTGGAATGAAATAGGGGAAAGGTAAATTCTAGGCCCCGACATTATCAGGGATTCTTCAGAGAAAATCAAGCTCATTCAAGAAAGATTGCAGATTGCACAAGATAGGCAAAAATCTTTTGCTGATAATCGAAGGCGCGACTTGGAGTTTCAGGTAGGAGATCATGTGCATCTGAAGGTTTCTCCGGGTCGTGGTATTCGAAGATTTGGCATCAAAGGTAAGCTAACTCAAAGGTTCATTGGCCCATTTGAAATTCTCGAAAGGGTCGGTGAAGTGACTTATAGATTAGCTTTACCCCCACAAGTAGCAGGAGTTCATGACGTGTTTCACGTCTCTATGCTGAAAAAGTATGTATATGACCCTTACCATATTATCACTTATGATAATTAGGAGATTCAGAAAGATATGATGTACGAACAAACACTAACAAAGATTCTGGAACGGGAAGTGCGTCAACTAAGGAATAAAGTAATTCCTATGGTCAAAATTCAATGGAAGAAATCATGGCCATCCGAAGCAACTTGGGAAACGAAAGAAGCCATGCGGAAAAGATTCTTAGAATTATTCAACTGTAAGTACACTCTCCATATAATCCATGAATTTGGGGACCAAATTCTTCTAAGTTGGGGAGGGTGTAGTGCCCCAAGATTTATATAAATAATTTCTGGTTTATTTTAAGAAATTTCTAGAATTTATTAGGAATTATAAAGCTTAAATTGATGATAAGGCCCAAGTATGTTGAATAATTAATCCAGCTTTGATAAATAAAACCCAAAAGATTTAAGGACCAAGCCCATTAAGTTTGGCCCATATTCTAGAAGGTTATTTAGCCTATTCACGAATTTTAAGGATAAACACCCTTTTATAGATAATTATGTGGATAAAACAAATGAAAGAGTTTGAATTAAGTTGAATTCTGCGCACAGTGGATGTAGCGGTCTATCGTGCGGCCGCCACAGGCATGTAACGCGCCAAGATTAGACCGTTACGCTCTGTCAGTTCCGTGAATGGAAGAAAGAGCAAAAAGATTAAATTTTTACTAGTTTATCACTTTGGGATCGAGATGGGAGGACTAGTAAATGTGTTAAGAACTCTCAGAAGTCGATCGAAGCCTTAACAAGGACTCTAGAATCGATCTAATCCACAAAACCCTAGAAAAACCCTATAAATAGACCTTACTTTTAACCTGCGCGACCCTTACATTGGCTCACGTGGAACTAAGGTAAGGAGATGGTATTTCGGGTAAGTTCTTTAGAACTTTTTATTCCTTATACATAGGACTAATATTCCTCAAAATTTCGTGCTAGGAGATCAACTACACAAGAAGTTTGAAGCTTCCAAATTTGCTGCTTCGACCATAGCAACCCAGGAATCTGAGCGAAAGTCTGTTGAAGATCAGGAGATTAGAGCACCAAAACTAGGTAATTAGCCCAAGTGTCTTTAGAACTTTCTGTTCTCCTTAGTTTCACCTTCTTACCCTCAAAATTTCACGTCCTCAAGAGATTGAGAAGTTGGAGCGACGTGAAGTTGTTGAAAACTCACTAGAAGGAAAGAACTAGGGCGTGTCTTACAGTCCCAAATTGGAAGTTGAAAGCCCAGTAAAGTGGTAGGTCATCTCATGAATGGCAAGAATATCATGTTAAGGATAAAAGCCCTCTAGTTTTGATTGATTCCATGCATCATAGACTTTGAATTTCATATTTCAGTAAGTCTATACATACATGCATGTCTTTAGCCTTAGATGAAGATAAAAGATATTCTCTTATTCATTCACTGCAACATATGCATCTACATGGACTATACTTCATTTTATCGTGACTAGATTAGTTAAGTCTTTTCAAAGCATGACATGTTTCAAGTCATAGTCTTTTATCTTTTTACTTTCCTGTCAACAGGACTCTAACGGCCTTTAATTAGACCGTTAGAGGGACGTAACGGCCTTACGATAAGCCGTCACACTCCCTGTTATACTTAAGCTACTATGTTATCTCTGACGGACCATAACCGGAGCGTTACAACACTCTGACGGCTCCACGATAAACCGTCACAGCCCTGTGACGCGCCCATGTTCGACCGTCAGAATAACTGTGTTCTGTCAACCCGAGACAGAGTTAAAAATAGTCAAATTTACTTATGAATAAGCCTAGTTATCTAAGTTTGACCTATTTTTCATAACTTTGAGTTTATAAATTGATTCATGTATGTTTAAAGCACTTTAATTATTTTAAAGTACATGTTAATTTCATTGTTTAAACTCTATAGTTTTGTATTAAAACATGATTTTAACTGATGTATTGACGGAGTTTTATCATGGTTTCACATTGTACACATTATTTCCGTCTATAGAGTCAATTTTTCTAAGTGCATGACATATATTCCGGTATATGACCATTAGTTCACACTTTGCACATAGGAACATCTTCTTGGACTTGAGGACCTCTCTATTGGATATTCCTTCCCATGGACTAGGAAATCTTGTTTCAAGGCCTCCGTAATTCTCTGCGAGCCTAGGATTCCCACTAGGACGCCGAGTTGGTTATACCATTAAAGCCCAATTGTTTAGAAAGCGCTATTGTTGTTTTCTGGTTTTGATTATGTAACGGCCTATTACTCGACTGTGAGGCCCATCTAACGGTCTAGTATACAACCGCCACATTTACTGAGTCCAATTTATTCTTCTAGATTCAACCCGATCTAACGGCCCAATTATAGACCGTCATGTTCATGTAACAGCCCATTAATTGACCGTCACAATTCCTGAGTACTTTAACCCGAGGTTTGACCTAAGGGTTGATATTTCAAAGTTCTTAGATGGATTATTGATGGTCTAGGACTTGTCATATTATTCAAGATACTTAGTTTTAAATTATGAAAGATAAGGAATGTACTGTTATGCTGTCAAATTGTTTCCATGAGCATAACCTTATTTTAAGTCATTCTTGATCCCTCGCATTGAAGCGTTCATTAATTGAAACTTATTGAACTTGTTATATTACTGGCCATATTTTATTGCTTGAAACGTGGAAGTAGCTTGTTTTATACTTGAAGATGCGATCGAGCACTGATTGTGGTCAAGGGCTCTATGCTAGTCCCCTCGACTGATTGTCAGAAACATACTATTATAAACCATGGAGTATGATGCTACTGGCGTCGCATTACGCTGGGAGTACTTTCTTTATAAATAAGTGAAGATCCACGGCATCGTGAAGTGAAAATCCACGACACATACATGACTTTCTTGCTTGTTACATGATATTCCACAGAAATTCACCAAATACTTGCTCATAAGCAAAAGATGTTTGTGTGATGATTACGTGGTTTGCTAGTACATTCTCGATACATTCTTATTCATGAAAGGCCATATCATATTCTTGATACATTCTTGATAATTCATACTTGTTCATTCTATCTTACATGATCATCTTTGTTACTTGATTTAATCACATGATTGATCGCATTTGCATGATTTTACCTTATTTCTTTAGAGTTAAAATGCTAATTACTTAAATATTACTAATCATGTTGATGTGAAGATACCTACTGGGCAAGTGTGCCCATTACCTATTTTTCCAATCTTTTCAGGAGATGGAAGTGATACGAATTCGGATTCGACTTATACAAGTAGCAGGTCCGAGAGCGAGTAAAAGTCATATCAAACTGAGAGTGAAGACTTAGGAAAGTCAATAATGTTTAGATCGAGTCTTTGTAATTTCCTCTTTCCTTGAGTCTTATAGGTTAGTAAAGGTTGAAAAGTCATTGTATTTGGATATTTTGATTATTAAATAAAGTTGGAGTTCGATTAAACTATTGTGCAATTGCATCTTATGTGTGATTGTCTTGCGCTCTGATCGTTCTTGCTTGCAAGAGGCTTACCATGTCGGCTGTTTGCATTCCTCGAGCTAGTCTTCCATTGTAATAAAAGGCTCGGGGGATGACAGCTTCCACAATGGGGGGTGAAAAATCGAGCGAAAAACCTGAGGAACATAGTGCGAAGTTAAACCACAAATTCATTAACGGAATTTCAGCAGCATCTCCCCCTACCCCAGAATATGTTGGGGGAGATGTATAGAAAATCCATCCACAGTAAGCTGAGACAGACTCCAAAAAGGCGGGCATATCAAAATGACGGCCCAGATCCAACATCGGGTAGTGAACCCTTTGTCGATTAGTTTTGACCCATTTTGGTACCACAGAGTGTACACAAAGGCTTTCAGGGAAGCCGACACAACTAGGGGCCAAAGGGTCTGAAAGAATCAGGGCGTTGTTCACCTTTAAGGCAGTCAAAGTTCTATTTCCCCTGCGGGATCATCGGAGCTCATGTTATAATATGTAACGAAGCCTCGTGATTCAGTGGGATGATTGGAACACCCGTGAAGGCATAGGATAACACAACCTCCCCCTTTAATTCTGGCAGCATCTCCCCTTGTCTCGGGACATGCCAAGAGACATATAGGATACCCGTCCACGGTGAGCCGAGATGGGGTCCATAATCCATGGACATATCGAAGCCTGACGGCCACAAGGGCGAGAGCAATGGGACATGGTCCGCTTTTAAAGCGATTTATTCATTATTTCGCTGATGAAGCCATCGAAGAACACGCCATAGGAACCGGCGGACCTCTATGACCCAAAGGGGTAACTCGCAAAATATGGTATGATATATCAGCCTCTTGAATGAATTCCAGCAGCATCTCCCCTCATCTCGAGATATGCCAAGGGATATATAGAATACCCATCCACGGATAGCCGAGATGGGGCCCATAACAAATGGGCATATCAAAGCCCAGGAACCACAAGGGTCATCATTCATCATTGAGGCGATTTATTCTCTTTTCCTCTCTACGAAGTCAGTGGAGAACACGCTATAGTAAGTAGCGAATCCTCATGACTTAATGGGGTAATCAAGAAACTCATAAAATCATGATGCGATATTATAAAATACTCTCTTGAATTAATTTCGGTAGTATCTCCCCTTATCTCGGGATATGCCAAGCGATATATAGGATACCCGTCCACGGAGAGCCGAGACAGGGTCCATAACAAATGGGCATATCAAAGCCCGAGAGCGGAAAGGGCCGTGAAGGAGTGGGACACTGTTCGACATTGAGGTGGTTTATTCACTTTTCCCCTAATGAAGTCATCAGAGAGCATGCTATAGTAGACAGCGGATCCCCGAGACTTGGTGGGGTAATCGAGAAGCCCATAAAGTAAAGCGTAATGTAGGGGTAAACCCCCATTAATGTAGCTCCTGCAGATATCCTGAGATCAATGTTGACCTCTGGCAGTCAATAAAGGGGCCAAAGGCTTGTGATCCGGCAGCCAAAGGAGTTGGGCGATCCGGTGGTTGGGTGTATAATGGAGTGATTTTAAAAGGGCGACTAATGCATGGTATTTACATGGCCATTTTGTTGATCCGGCGGCATGTGGGTATACACAGCGGCCAGGAAAAGCGGGAATATGTTATTCGGCGACAAAAGGGTGATACGGCGGCAAAGAGTTCATACGGCGGCCAAATAGGTGCCATTTGGCGGCTGAAAAATGGGTTTGTGAGAGGGTTGTGGCAGTTAAGGCGGGCCACACGGCGGCTGAAGAACCCGGGCCGCCGTATCAAATGTTTGTGGACGAACAGAGGCCAAACAAGGGGAATTTTAAGGGATTTAAGGATAGGAAAGGAATTTATTCACTTAGAAACGGCCCCCACGAAGGTCATAACGCCTTGTAGAGCATCAAAATTAGTTAAATCCGAGTTTGAATCACCTAAACCTTATTGAGATGATGGCTAGGAGCAAAAAATAGAGTACTGGGGAACGTTGAAACAACAACGAAAAGAAAGATGTTCCCACCATTTAGACAGCACAAGAAACATATCATTGGAACGTTGATGGATCCCTAGCATCAGATGGGGGCATTTTGGACGAGGTTAAAGAAACACCGGAAGCTACACTCACTGAAGAAGAAGAGGGACAAAGGAATACAACAACATGATGTGATCAACAGAATAAACTCTTATTTCATTCCTTTTATTCTCAAAGCATCATACACGATGATACAAAGAAAGTTTAGAAGGAGTTCAAAAGAGGAAGCGATGGGGGAGGGACTATAGCCCAGAGAAGGGCATTACAAGACGACCAACCTATCAATAAGAAACTACCCTTCTTGGCCCTTCTCTTGCTCTGCGGGCTGATGGATATCGCTCTCTATCTATCTTTTTCTTCTCTAGTTTTTTCTCTTCTCTCTATTCCCCTCTGCTTGTTTTCTTTTTCTTCTACCCTCCTCCTCTCTTGCCCGCCAGGGGGTTTCTTGTGCTCGAAGCATGTTCTTATATAGAAGGAGATGGCTGCATATGATACGGCGGCTGGACAGCATGCGTGGGCTGCCCGTCGGATAGGGTGTGGCCACCGGTTCTCACTCTTCTTTGGCCCATTCGCTCACTTCTCAACCCATTTGAGCCCCACCTTGGCCCATTTGAGTGGTTTTAGGCCCTTTCAACTTTATTACATCCAAGTTCGTGTATCTTCGTCCCAATTTGGATTTCTTGAATGTTTTGGCCCATCCTTTCTCTGTTAAAGTAATCGGCCAATTCCAATCTTCCGCTAACTTGTTCGGGGATGGTCCTAGATATTCTTTTGAGCCCCTCGAGTCTCGCTTTAGCAGCTGTCCCTTGTGCCTGGGCACTCTTTTCCTTTTCTTCTGTCTCATCTTTCATTCGGCTTCTACCATTTTCCTCTCTTTTCCTTCTCTACTTGTTTAGGGGCCCTCGGTCGGAGTTTAAGACCTACAAATGTAATTATGAAGAATTATTATTGAGAATATTTTCAGTGTCAACACTTGCAGAAGACTATCAATATGGAAAGGCAGTCACCATGGAGACCGTCTCTTGAGGCGGTGTGTTGAAAGAATAAAGCAGTCCAACGGGGACCGCTAACAGGAGTGGCGATCGGCCGATAGACCGCCTCCCCATGGAACCTCCCATACATGAACATGACTCTTCCTCAAAGTCCTAATCTGTGAGAGAACCAATCCAAAACACCCCAAGACTTATCCTAACCCCAAATCCGACCCCCTTGATCTAATCCCAATGGGAAAGGGTGCTAATCCCAGCTCTATAAGTAAGAAACTAGCCCCAAACTCGTGGGTCACAGCCAACCCATGTCTTAAGCCTTGCATACCTTAGGAAAGGCCCTCCTTTTATCATGAAGAGGTCTAATGGAGAGGGTATGAGCATGAAGTGAGGCTATAATGGGCCAAAGCCCACTAGAAGGCATCATGGGGAGCTGAAGAGGCTGACCTCCATCACTCAACACTTGAGCACCAACCCCGCCAGAGAGGTGTGAGCGACGTCACGCGGTTCGGGGAAGAGCGGAGAGGACGCGGAGCGCGCGCGGGCTCCTCTTTTCTTTCTTTTGGTGTTTGTTTGTTGCAACACAGAAATAAAAGAAGAGAGAGAAGGGGCCACCACGGGAGATTGCTCCGGTGGGGCGAGCGGGACAAGTGTGATATAGCAAGATATGGGGGTTAAACGGCCATAGCGGTAAGTGACTCGCCGCGGCCTCGGGGGGACGGGAATGGTGCAGAAATTAAATAACAAGAATTGAAACGGCCATTGGGGAAGTGACTCGCCGCGGCCTCGAGAATATGAGCAGATAATAAGGTGACAGAATATAAAGTGAATACAAAGAGCGGGAATTTAAACGGCCATTGGGGAAGTGACTCGCCGTGACCTCGAGAACACAAACAGATAAGAATATAACGTATAAGAACGTGAATTTAAACGGCCATTGGGGAAGTGACTCGCCGCGGCCTCGAGAACACGAATAGATAAGAATATAACATATAAGAACGGGAATTTAAACGGCCATTGGGGAAGTGACTCGCCGCGGCCTCGAGAATATGAGCAGAATATAACAGAGTATAAAGAGAATATAAGAATGGAAATTTAAACGGCCATTGGGGAAGTGACTCGCCGCGGCCTCGAAAATAAGATGTAATCGCCAGGGGCCGAAAGACCCCAAAATAAGAAGGTGATCGCGCCTACCTCAAGAGCGGGAGATGGCGGGTTGCTTCTTCCTCTCCCTCCGACCGGCCGATGGAGAGGGCTTTCCTCGGCTACCCTTACAAAACAACGACAAATAAATGACAAGTGGATTAGAAAGATGGAGGTGTAGTATTCAAATCCTTGCGATAAAAATAATGAAATGATGGCAAGACACACACCTGGTTGGTGTTATCTTTTAAACCCCTCTCGGACTCGAGTAGGAGGGAAATGAGATGATGGATGCAAGAAGTATAAGAGAAGAGGCGCCCTTATGAAGGGGGATAGAGGATGCAGTATGATGAATGTAAAGAACTATGAAAAAAAAGGGAAGAAAAGGCTTATTGGAGGAGCCGAGGGTGAAATCTGGCGGAGCTCCGGCAGCGTGGGGACGACGTGGAAGCGCGGTGGATGAAGACGACCTTCCTCTCGCGAGCGTGGGCACCCGAGAAGCCGGCAGAACCTCCACCTACAAAAGAACCCACGGGTTAGAAAATGACTCCGTAGCCTCTGGGCTTCGGTAGCCTATCGGATCACTTCTGAGCTCTTCCAGAATTGAGGGGGTGGGCCTCTATTTATAGGGCTCCGGAGGGTGGAGGCGTCCAGGACCCTGGACACCTCCATCAGGGCCGAAATAATATTTTATTCTATTTTTATTTATTTTTTGGAATATTTTTGTGGAGGCGTCCAGGGTCCCGGACGTCTCAAACAGGTCCACCGAAAACCGACGACGGCCGCACGCGGTTTGGCACAACGCGTGGTTTTGTGAGCGGCGCCCCGTGATTCAGAAATGGGCGCGTCTAGCTGGCTGGACGTCTCCATATTTTGGATTTTTTCACACATGACAAACCGTCGTTCGGTGGCCGGCGCCCGTGAGGGTTTTGATGGAGGCGTCTAGGGGCCTGGACGCCTCCAAAATTATATTATTTTTTATTTTTCCTTTATCTTTTTATGATAGGGCTTCGCATTTTGTTTTTTTTATAATTGTTTTTATGGAGGCGTCCAGGGGCCTGGACGCCTCCATTAATATATATATATTTTTATTTATTTATTTTTTTATGCCAACTGGCATTTCACAAACATTTTTTTTATTATTGTTTTTATGGAGGCGTCCAGGGGCCTGGACGCCTCCATTAATATATATATATATATTTTTTTTAATTAGTTTTGGGCCCTGAGAAAAGAAATAAAATAAATTAGAAATATGGGGGCGTCCAGAGGCCTGGACGCCCCCATTAAGACCCACCCGGGTCCTCAATCGGCGGCCGCCCGGCAGTCAACATCTTGGTTCCGGAACCTCTTGATGCGTCTGACTAGTGTTGATGCCGTCCGAATGCTGTGACGAGACGATTCCGGATGCCGAAAAAGGCAGAAGAAGACCCGAGAAAAGGAAGCACTCGAGTGATTCAAAATGCGTAAGCCGTTGCGGGGCGTTGTATAGTAATATGAGACTTTCTCAGGAGACGTCAGGAATGGCGTGTCTACAGCTGCCCCGCCTTGGCGTCTGCTTTGCAAGGGAGCGACACGTAGTGGAATGGTATCGAAGTGGAGTGGAGTGAAGTGGGAGCGGACTGATAAGTTGATGCCAAGGTGTGATGAGACACGCTTTTGACGTTACTGTTTGGAATCTTTCCTGGAGTTTCATTGAGGCGACCTTGAAGAAGGTCTTTCAAATATTGACGATTGCTTGGACGCAGATCAAATAAGGGAGGGTGAGATGTGCGCTCAGGCACGAAACAAAAGGAGACCAACTTCTCGGTGTGGAAGTACCTGGGTCATAAACCGGAGGTTTCACCTTTGGGGAGCGGTTACCAGCCAATGTGGAAGTGCTGCGGCCAAGGTGGGTCAAAAAAGGTAAAGGAATATCTGAGGGTTATCCAAACAAGGGTCTCCTTTGGAAGAGCAGCGTAGGGCTGTCTCAAGGAAACTCAGTATTTCATTCGGAGTGGAATATCTCATATTTGTGGGAATTGGAGCACAACGGCTTTCACAATCGAATCACTTGAATGATCTTCCGCAATAAATCAAAGTCCTATATGAATGCATGCTGGGTTCAAAGAAAAATTTAAAACAAACTAAAATAGAAAATAGCCAAGGATAATATTGTCAACTTGTGAAGAACGGGTCAGGATACCGACCCGTTGAGCTGATACTGGGCTGGGACCCGTTTATCCGCGTACCAACTCACTGAATGGAACCGTCATCCCCATGCTACCACAAATTAACGGTCTATCCGTACAACCCAAATTCTTCCGGGATCATCACCATTTTTGTTGAAGGGGAACTCAGATCCCAGATTCGTTCGGGCCGCACGGTTCTCGGCATGTTCTAGTAGCGTACGTATCATATACTACGATGCATGACATGGTGGGACCAACCAATGAAAGGTGGGACAGGAGATAGGACAAAGACGTCCGTTAGTAAAACCTGCACAGGCCAGCAAAGGTTAGCAACATCATAAAGTAGCAGAATCATAGCAGAATCGCACCACAGTTCAAAGGAGATCCAGATAAAATCTTGATAGCGACCGCTGATGTGACATGTTCTGTCCTGTAGCGATCTTCCCTTCCTATAAGAACTCCCCTTAGGCTAGTTCATTCAAATGCACCAAGGTGGGTTTTGGAAGCTCAGGAGAGGAAGGAGAGGAGAATCTAGAGATTTCAGGATGGAAGGAGAGTCTTCCCGCGTTATGAAGAGGAGCAAGCCTAGCAGCGAGATTAGGCGACTTTCCGACCTCGAGGGTCATCTGAGTGGGACGATCATGTCGCATATGGTAAGCTGACTCTTTTCAAATTTCTCCACGTGAACCTTCTTTTTACTTCCTTCATTTCTTCTTCTTTCCTCTTCCAGCCATATCCACTCTTCCCAGGCCCGAGGAAGTTTTCCAAGCTGCCATGGCTTTCAAAGCTGACTTCCAATATCTCCATTGGCATGAGGGCCATACTCTCGAAGTGGCATCTGCAGGGGCTCCTTATTCACGCCAAGCATTACGAGAAGATTCGTATGGACTGGGCGGCTATGGGCGCACTAGTGGAGATCTGGCATCCCCAGACCCACACTTTTATCTTCCCGACCTTCGAGGTGACCATCCTCCTCGAGGAGGTGGAACTTCTGCTCGGATTGAAGAAATTCAAGAGTGACGGGAAGGTGAAGGCTATGCGGATGCTGACACGGGGGACTTCTGAAAGCGTCCTTGGAAGCTTCATGCCGCCCGACGCAGCCAGAAAGGTCCGTACTCAAAAGGGGATCGATCTCCAAAAGCTTGCGGAGTGGGTCATGGACGCCCTGAGAGGGTCACCAGACGATGACTATTTGGAGGGAATCACGAAGGGGTTCACCATTTGTCTGGCGGGTGCTCTCTTGTTCCCTTATACCGACAACATGGTGGAGGAAAACCAACTGGGTGCTATCTGCGGGATCTGGCGTGGAAAGAGGGTGGGACCCGCCGTCCTTGCCTATCTTTACAGCGGTCTTACTGCCTCGAGCATGGGTAAGCCTCCATTTGGTTGTGCACTTGTCTTGAATTGCTGGCTTGATTTGCACTTCAAATTCGACCACCGCGAGGGAATGCCAACTGCTTCGAAACTCTTCCAACAAAGCCCTCTTCATCACATAGCCGACGTGTTAGGCTTCGGTGGTACTGTAGTGAACCATGTTCCGTGGCTGAAGAAACATGAAGACTGGCGGTCTCACTTCCGCACCGTGACACAAGGCTTCTTTACTTGCGCACCGGCATGTTTGCTTTCGCTAGATCTCCTCATGAGGCCTTCTCCCGAAGTCGATCTTCAACTGATCGGCGCGACCGAGTTTATTATTTACAACGCACATCGGTGCTGCCTCCAGATTGGCATCCCACGCCATTCGTTCCCGCCACCGACTGACATCGTTCCTTTGAAGAAGAGGGAGTTGGGTACAGAAGCGGACGCGAAGGAAGCGAAGGCCATTAAAGCTCCCTGGAAGACAAGTGTTGCGGGAAAGGCATTAGCGCACGTGGTGGAAGAATGCGAGCCGTGGAGGGCTTATGTAACCGAACTGGGGAAGTTAAGGCCTAAGGCGCCTAAACCCCTGATGTAGCTCATTCTGCTTTCTGATGGAATAAAATCTGGCATTTGGATGTTTCGGACCCCCGTCCTCTTAATTATTATCTTTTTTGTGATTTTTCTTTTTCTTTCTTTTTTTTATTTTGTTTGGATTATATTCTTATCTTTTTTTCTTTTATTATATATATATATATATATTTATTATGGGGGCGTCCAGGGGCCTGGACGCCCCTACGTTTTATTTTTATTATTTTATTTTTTTTTGACAATTTATTTTTGGGGGCGTCCAGGGTCCTGGACGCCCCTATTTTGATTTTTTTTATTTTTTTATTTGTTTTATTTATGGGAGCGTCCAGGCGCCTGGACGCCCCTATTTTTTTGAATTTTGAAAAAAATAAAAGAGTGTGGGGGCGTCCAGGCGCCTGGACGCCCCAATAAAAGGTCAATCTATATATAGGGGGGAGGGCTCCCCCCTACTCACTTATACTGTTCATTCTGACCGTCCAGCCACTCCAAACGACCCATTCTTAGTCCCAATGGAGCGAGGAGGATCGAGCCAGGGTCTAGAGAAGCGGAAACGACTGGCTCGTCGTGCGAGGAGGTTGAGGGATGATGCCGAGGAGGCCGTAGCAGAGGAGATTGCTGCGGAGGAGGACATGGAGGTGCCGCTTCTGGCCGCGGAGGCCGCTGCGGATGCTGGTGACGCGGGAGAGGACGATCACGACCCGGTAAGTACTTCGGAATTCTCACTCTGTGGTTCAATAGGCTAAAACGGGCGTGCGAGAGACTGTGAGAGAAGGCCGGGTAGTGAGAGAAGGAGGCGTCCAGGGGCCTGGACGCTCCAATTTTTCTTTTTATTTTTGTTTATTTATTTATTTACGTAAATAATAAAATAAAATTAAAAAAATAAGGAGGCGTCCTAAGCCCTGGACGCCTCCATAAAAATATACATATTATTAATAAATTTTGTTTTGGGTTTTTGGGTTTTTTCTAAAAAAGAAAAAATGTAAATTGGAAGGAGGCGTCCAGGGCATTGGACGCCTCCACAAGAAAATATAAATATTTTAAAAAAGTAAAAATAAAATAAAAAGAATAAGTAGTATATATACAGTGTTATTGTTTATTACTGTTCATGATGCTGATGTGTTCTTTGTTGGTTTTGTGGTTTGCAGGGCGTGATGAATGGCCGGATTAGCTGGTCCCTGGTGGTGGCAGCATACCGTGGGCTGCCGGATTTCCAGAGGGCGCGTGTGGACGCCATGGGCTTTGGAGCTTTCCTTAGGATCGAGCCCTTCCGGCTCGACCTTCCTCTTATCCAGGCATTGAGGGAGCGGTGGCATGCACCGAGCCGGGCGTTTCTGATGCCCTGGGGGCACATGGTGCCGTCACTAGAGGACGTGGCTCGGATCACCGGGCTACGGGTTGACGGAGAGGCAGTCAGCGGGGTCACCTACCCCGACTACCGAGAGAGTGCCCTGGACCTGCTGTGGTTAGAGACGAGCGTGACTGATAGAGACAGCAGGGTAGTCGGCCGAGTGGAGATCATGGAGGCGCTCGGATTCGTTGACCCGCGCCAGCGGGTTAGCGAGACTGGAGCGGAGTTCTTGGCTCGACTGGAGGGGGATGCTCGTGCAGCTTTCACCCAGGATCCGAGCGAGAGGGAGCTGGTGGACCTAGATCTTCGGATATTTCTTTTCTTCTTCCTGGGCCGCCTTCTGCTGGGGACGAAGGGGGATGGCATCCACTGCCGTTTCCTCGGGATCTTGGCGGATCTGGACAGAGTGGGACACTACTAGTGGGGAGCGGCTCTGCTTGCCCATTTGATTGCTGATCTCTCCCAGACTTCGGAGAAGGAGACGACAGTCAGCGGCTTCGCACCTTTCCTCCAGGTAAACATTTTATTTATGCATTCCCACAGTTAAATATGCAATTATTGTACTAATGATGTATGATGGATGCAGGTGTGGAGCTATTACTATTTCCCGATGGGGAGGGCTAGGCATGGGAACAGGAGGGCCGTGCCTCAGGCGCGGCAGTGGAGGCCAGTCGTGGTTGCAGCACCCCACGGCTACCAGCTGGCGTCACTTCGTCGGGAGCTGAGCGAGTATCCCGAGGCCATGGTATGATGCGTATGATTTTTTTGTGTTTATGCATGTGACTGAATGGTAACTAATATGATGTATGTATGGTGATGCAGGTGGTGTGGAGGCCCTAACTGGGCATGGGCGATGCTGGCCAGCCCTGGGTTGTAGCGGGTCTTCCTCGCTTCAGGCGGGACGTGTGGGTCCATTGCCCGAACGAGATTGAGCCGCTGCGGCTTAGACTGGTCATGAGGACGTTGGGGATGGCCTAGGAGTGGGTTGACGTAGATACGCCAGCCCGCATTGGGCGGAAGACCAAGGGGAAGGCGAAGATTGTGGACTGGCGTACGCGCTTCCCAGCACAGTACCAGGACTGGCAGTAGGGCGGGGTCCCAGTGGTGTCCCATGTACAGGACAGTACTGATTACCTGAGATGGTACCGGGCTACGTATGGGGACCGCCTCTTCCTTGGTGGTATGGCAGGGGTAAGTGAAATGAGAATGCTTCACCCTTCTATATGTATATGCATGTGGTACTGACTTATGTGCAATGCAGGATGCTCGTGACAACATGATCGCCGACCTGCGGGCCCAGCTGGCGGACGCCAGGCGGCAGTTGGTGGCCATCCGACAGGAGTTGGAGATCCTGGTGAGTCTATGCAATGCATTTTTTGTGACCTGGATTTTTGATGCTTAGCCTTTGACTAACGTTTGCCCCGTGTTTCAGCGGGCCCACCAGACAGCGGCAGCCGGGATGGCTGGTGGAGCGGGTTCCAGTTCGCGGGGCCCTCCTCCGGAGGTTTCTGCCCTCCAGGAGCAGCTGGCACACGCGGTGGCTCGGGCTGAGGAGGCCGAGCGTGACCGCGAGGCTCGAGTGAGTGTTTGCTTGGCCCCGACCCTTTTCTAGCTGCTTTCCTTCTATCACTGTTCTCTTACGGTGCATGCGTGCTTTGACAGGTGGCCGAGATTCGGGAGGCCCTGGCCCGTGCTGTTCGTGTTGAGTAGGAGCGCGATGCCTGGGTGGCAGAGCGCGTTGCCTGGGTGGCAGAGCGTGACGCCCGGATTGCGGAGCTGGAGGAGGAGCGTCGACGGGAGGCTGAGGAGCTCCCTCATGACGTGCTGGATCTGCGGATCGCCCTCGAGCTGTCGAGAGGGGAGGCGGTGAGAGAGAGAGAGGAGAGGGAGAGGGATAGGGAGACCATGGAGAGAGTGAGGGAGTGGGATAGGGAGACCCTAGAGAGAGAGGGAGAGGGATAGGGAGACCATGGAGAAAGAAAGGGAGTACAGGATGGCAGAGCGATATCGAGATTGGGACGAGAGGAGAGCTCTGGTGGCCCAGGTGTCGGAGCTCCGGCTGAGTCTTGGCACGGCGGAGGGGAGACTCCGGGAGAGTGAGGAGCGGTATCAGAGGGCGAAGGAGCGCGGGGCGCGACTTCGTCAGTCCGGTTCCTTTTCTGTGGGCAGCTGTTGACAGCTAAAATATGAACAAAGATAAAGATGGGACCAGACCAGCAATGAAGACTGGAAGATGCCTATGAAGTCAGGATTGAGGGAGGATCCTCACCACCAACTAATTGCCCGGCTAGGACCATCTCAGGCCTGGCTGATGTCCGGTGTTATCGTCATCATTCAGATGGCAATACTGATAAAACCCCAGTTTGTTCACTGATTGAACCTCGAGATGATCTCAACAAAGCTGTGTCACTACTAAAGGGGCCTCTTTCGGTTCTGATAAAAGTCAATACAAAATAACTAAGAGAAGCCAAGGCAATTATGCGGCCTAAAAGCACTAAATGGGCCGGCCGATTGGGCTTCTGACCATGGCGCCGGGAACCTCAACGAAGGGCCGCTGGACGCGCCGAGAGCCTGAAGGAAGGCGCGCCGGGAACTTCTCCCATGGATACAGGCGCCGAGATCCCTTTTGCAAGGCAAGGGTTCTATAAAAACCCATTGCTTCTCCCACAAGAAAGGGCGGACAGACAGAAAAGAAGAAAAGAAAGAGGCAAAGAAAAAAAAGAGCGAAGAGATAGCCAGAAAGAAAAGAGAGGGAGAGAGTCTCCGTCGAAAGAAGAAGCAGAAGAAGGGAAGGAAGAGAGGCTCCAGGTGGGCTGATAGGGGGAGGGAGAGGAGTCAATACTCCACCCTCCCCCCATGATCGATGTTTTCTTTCTTTTCTGTTTCTTATTACTGATTCTCCGTATGAAATAGTAGAAATCTTGATGTTTGGATCATTCATACGATTCTCTCCTTTTTCCTCTCCTGTATGTTTCTTGGCTTCAGTTATGAAGTCGATGTAAGTGAAGGTGAGATGAATAGATGCAATGGCCGTGATGGATTTTTAGGTGATGTTATCTTCTTTTGTCTCCATATGTACGCGTACTGTTTGTATGAATGCCCCATGGGCGAAATGACTCAGGCTTCGGAGTCAGGTCTGTTCTTCGAACAGGGATGAAGGTAGAACCCCCACCCTTGTTCAATGGGTTGCTGGGTTCTATTCTCTTCTCTCTTCCCGCTTCAATAGCATGCCCCCGTATGTATTTGAGTCTGTTCCTCAAGCCTCTCGTGCTGTCCGGGAACCAGAGACATCAATCTCTTGGTTCCCAGGGCTGTCGGCTAACAAAGATACATTTGACCGCAGACGAATGCAACCCTGGATCTTCATTCCAATCTTTGGATGACTAAGGCCTGGGTTCCCAGCATCGAGGTTTCCTTCATCGCCGTTGTGCTTCTCAGATGATGCTATGCTGGTCTGGGGAATCAGAGACAGCCATCTCTTGACTCCCCCAGACGTCTGGCAGCAGACATGGCAATATAACAGATAAAGGCTACTCAGCCCCGATGATGGTCTCTCCTCCTCCTGATGATCTGGCCTCTCAGATCCCTTGGCATCCTTCTAGTAGAGGTGTTCGTGAAATCTCCTCATACACCCCCGATTCGGCCTCAATCTGAGCCATAAAACCCAGAAATCCCAGAAACAGAGCATCGCTTTTGAGCTCTGAAACCCTGAAATCCTTCTGCATATTCATCTTCTCGGCGTGCGAGTTTCCCCGCCGAGAACCGTAAGGCCGAGAGGCCTTCCCCTCCTTTCAGCTAAACGACAAGTCCTTTTGTGAAAAACCCACAGCCACAGCCTCCCGGGGCTAGGCGCCCGGCGCGGCCATGAGCGCGCCGGGAAGCCTTGTGCCGAGAGCTCCCTCCATCCACCAAATGCCCAGGCCGAGAACCCCCCCCCCTTGGCCAACCAAATGTCCAGGCCGGGAGCCCCCCTTTTGTCCACTAAAAGGCCATGCCGAGAGCCCCTTTGGCCAATCAAAGACCATGCCGAGAACCCCCTTTGGCCAATATAAAACCATGTTGACAACTCCCTCTTGGGCCAGTAGAAAGCCACACCGAGGTCCCTCCTTCGGCCAATGAAACCCAGACCAAGGTTCATCTCTGCACCATTATCCTTCAACTCTTTAACCTCTCCATACATCTGTCAAGAGGATGCTTAGAGATCACCAGATACACCCTGAGGAGATACAGCAATGGGGAAGACCTCCCCTACATTCCTATGTCCCGAATTGGATTCGCATGCAACCCCACGGGTTCGGTGGACCTTGTCTTTACAAGGGTTTCGTCGGTCTCCGAGAAGGGGAATAGTGACCGATGTCAGAGACATGGACAGTCTCTTCGAGCCTTAGTGCTCACTCATTTTCCGGCTTTCATCCCGGCACTCCGTGGATGTCAGCCTATACCATTCTCTGGCAAATGCTCGGTCCAGGGGAGGTGCTGCCAAAATTCTCTCAGGAAGATGAAAGTCGACATCAGGTTGTCCCCCGGGCTCTGCATGATAATGGTGACAGGGTTTCCCTCGACCCTAGACTTCCCAAATCCCTCTTCTATCCTGATGCTCCTGTAAAGCCCAAATCTAATCCAGCTCAGATTTGATGAACTGATCTACCTTGACCCCATTGAATCTATCTATTTTAGCCTGGATCATCGATGAACTCAAAGCAGAGTATCGTTTGAACCTTGAAACCCTGTAGCAATTCCAGCTTCTCGGCGTGCTAAATTCCCCGCCGAGAACCCTCCTGCCGAGAGGCCTGCCGCTTCAGCAAACCGACAAAAAGGCCATCTGAGCACTTGCATACAAAGCCTCCCAGCCTACGGGCTCCCGGCGCCAAGCTCCCGGCGCGGCAAGGAGCGCGCCGGGAAGCTCCAGGCCGAGATCCCCTGTAGGCCAACTCCACCCTTCATGCAAAGTCCCCAGCCCTTCCCGGCGCCACCTTCCCGGCGCGGTAATGGGCACGCCGGGAACCCTCACGCCGAGAGCCACCCCTTGGCCCTCTTGTCAACCCTCGCGGTAATGGGCACGCGGTAATGGGCTCTCGGCATGGCCTTTTAGTGGACAAAAGGGGGGCTCCCGGCCTGGACATTTGGTTGGCCAAGGGGGGGGGGGTTCTCGGCCTGGGCATTTGGTGGATGGAGGGAGCTCTCGGCACAAGGCTTCCCGGCGCGCTCATGGCCGCGCCGGGCGCCTAGCCCCGGGAGGCTGTGGCTGTGGGTTTTTCACAAAAGGACTTGTCGTTTAGCTGAAAGGAGGGGAAGGCCTCTCGGCCTTACGATTCTCGGCGGGGAAACTCGCACGCCGAGAAGATGAATATGCAGAAGGATTTCAGGGTTTCAGAGCTCAAAAGCGATGCTCTGTTTCTGGGATTTCTGGGTTTTATGGCTCAGATTGAGGCCGAATCGGGGGTGTATGAGGAGATTTCACGAACACCTCTGCTAGAAGGATGCCAAGGGATCTGAGAGGCCAGATCATCAGGAGGAGGAGAGACCATCATCGGGGCTGAGTAGCCTTTATCTGTTATATTGCCATGTCTGCTGCCAGACGTCTGGGGGAGTCAAGAGATGGCTGTCTCTGATTCCCCAGACCAGCATAGCATCATCTGAGAAGCACAACGGTGATGAAGGAAACCTCGATGCTGGGAACCCAGGCCTTAGTCATCCAAAGATTGGAATGAAGATCCAGGGTTGCATTCGTCTGCGGTCAAATGTATCTTTGTTAGCCGGCAGCCCTGGGAACCAAGAGATTGATGTCTCTGGTTCCCGGACAGCACGAGAGGCTTGAGGAACAGACTCAAATACATACGGGGGCATGCTATTGAAGCGGGAAGAGAGAAGAGAATAGAACCCAGCAACCCATTGAACAAGGGTGGGGGTTCTACCTTCATCCCTGTTCGAAGAACAGACCTGACTCCGAAGCCTGAGTCATTTCGCCCATGGGGCATTCATACAAACAGTACGCGTACATATGGAGACAAAAGAAGATAACATCGCCTAAAAATCCATCACGGCCATTGCATCTATTCATCTCACCTTCACTTACATCGACTTCATAACTGAAGCCAAGAAACATACAGGAGAGGAAAAAGGAGAGAATCGTATGAATGATCCAAACATCAAGATTTCTACTATTTCATACGGAGAATCAGTAATAAGAAACAGAAAAGAAAGAAAACATCGATCATGGGGGGAGGGTGGAGTATTGACTCCTCTCCCTCCCCCTATCAGCCCACCTGGAGCCTCTCTTCCTTCCCTTCTTCTGCTTCTTCTTTCGACGGAGACTCTCTCCCTCTCTTTTCTTTCTGGCTATCTCTTCGCTCTTTTTTTTCTTTTGCCTCTTTCTTTTCTTCTTTTCTGTCTGTCCGCCCTTTCTTGTGGGAGAAGCAATGGGTTTTTATAGAACCCTTGCCTTGCAAAAGGGATCTCGGCGCCTGTATCCATGGGAGAAGTTCCCGGCGCACCTTCCTTCAGGCTCTCGGCGCGTCCAGCGGCCCTTCGTTGAGGTTCCCGGCGCCATGGTCAGAAGCCCAATCGGCCGGCCCATTTAGTGCTTTTAGGCCGCATAATTGCCTTGGCTTCTCTTAGTTATTTTGTATTGACTTTTATCAGAACCGAAAGAGGCCCCTTTAGTAGTGACACAGCTTTGTTGAGATCATCTCGAGGTTCCATCAGTGAACAAACTGGGGTTTTATCAGTATTGCCATCTGAATGATGACGATAACACCGGACATCAGCCAGGCCTGAGATGGTCCTAGCCGGGCAATTAGTTGGTGGTGAGGATCCTCCCTCAATCCTGACTTCGTAGGCATCTTCCAGTCTTCATTGCTGGTCTGGTCCCATCTTTATCTTTGTTCATATTTTAGCTGTCAACAGCAGCTTTCTAGTTTCTTCGGCCGAGCAGCGTCGCCGTACCTTGGAGGCTGGCAAGGTGCCACCTGGAGAGGCGAGCACGGCTTCTCAGGGTTCACATAGGTCGCAGAGCCCCCCTAGGGATCCCCGTCAGAGGAGGGAGGAAGGAGATGACCAGGAGGGTGACGGTGAGAGTTAGAGAGTTGCTTGTACGTCACCCTTCTCACTGTATGATGTACTTTCGGCTATTATATGAAATGGAAATGGCTTTTTTGTGTTGTGTGTACCTTTCTCTCTCCCACACTTTCTTCTTTGCGCTGAGTTGTCCTTTGAGGCACGCTCCGCGAGACCTTGCCCTGAACAGCGGGGAACTACGCTTTGCACGGGGGGATTTTGTATCCTTTTCTCCCTTTTGGGCGCGTCCAGGCGCGAGGACGCGTCTTAATCCTTGATTTCAAATTAAAACGACGGGTGGTCTTTCTTCTCCCGTGCCTTACCCGCAAACGAGCCCGCCTTCTGCCAAAACTCGCTTGCCCCCTTTCTCGTCTTCCTCCTCTTTTGATCGATGGAGTTTGGTGGGCCTGACCACGGTGAAGGTGGAGAGGGACGCGGGACCCCTCGCCCAAGGAGGGACGCGCCCGAGCACGGAATGGCGTCCATGGAGGAGGAAGGGCCGCTCCGGGCCCCCGAGGGACCTGAGGGGCCCGATGGCGTGGGAGGTGGTGAACACGGTCCGGTAGGTGCTTCGATCTCTTCCTCTTTTAATTCATTTTGGGTTTTGAAGCGAGCCGCGCGAGGGGGAAAGGGTTCGGCAAGTGTTGCACTCAAATGATGGACGCGTCCTAGACAGGGGACGCGTTCCTTTTGACTGATGTGGGACCCCTTTCTTGGTGCAGGACATGGCAAGGACCTTGGGTCTGGCCGATGAGTGGGCGAGTGCGGACGAGCCGAGCCGCGTCAGGAGGGAGAGTCGCGGCAAGGCGAGTCTCGAGGAGTGGCCCATATGTCTCCCTGGACAGCAAGGGGGTGTACTAGTGCAGGACAGTGCCGACTTCCTGCGGCGGCAGAGAGAGAGCTACGCGGGGCTTCCCCAAGCTGGGGACACGCGTGGCATCGGCGGCTCGCGCGCCCAACTGTCAGAGAGTAGGCGGCAGCTGGCTGTCGCTCAACATGAGTTGTCGCTCCTGGTAAGTTATGTGCCGCACTTTTAACTTCAGATTTAGGAGTTTCACTGACGGTCGTTGTTTATTTTGTTCCAGCATGCCCAGCAGACAGCGACGGTGGGAGTGGCTGGCGGATCTTCCAGTTCCTCGGCCCCTTTTCTCGAGATTGCCTCCCTCCGGGAGAAACTTGCCGGTGCGGTGGCCCGCGCGACCCGGGCGGAAGAGGAGCGTGACGCCTGGGTGGCGATTGTAGCGGAGCTGCGGCATCGCGGTGAGGAGAGACCTTCTCCAGACATCCTGGAGTTAAGGGTTCTTCTGCAGATGATGAGGAGAGAGGCAGAGAGAGAGAAAGCCGAGAGAAGGTCCGAGCGACAGTGGGATCTGACCGAGAGGAGGGCCTTGGAGGCCCAAGTGAGGGAGCTCCAGCTGGGCCTTCAGGCCGTCGTGCAGAGGCTAGGAGGGATGGAGACGCGCTACGAGAGAGCGCGAGAGTTCGGGGAGCGACTCCGCCAGTCCGGTCGCTTTGCCGCCAGTGGCTTCTTTGCCACGCCAGGGGAGGAGCAGTGAGTCACTGCTGCGGAGCAGGCGCCCAGAGGTGAGGCAGGTGCTACTGCACGGGGATCCCGGAGGCTTCTGAGGGACCCTCACCTCGGGGGAGAGGAGGAGAGTGCCCAGAGAGATGAGTGATGGTGAGGATTGGCGAGCTAGTGGACCTGCCACCTCTCTATGATTGTAGTGTTTGTGACAGCTTATGTAGAATTATGAATGGAGTGATTTGATTTTCTGCTGTTTATTTGTTCTTTTGTGCGTTCCTTCTTCCCTACACTTCTTCTCCTTTGCACTGTTCCCATGTGATAGGTCTGTCGAGACTTCGCCCCAAGCAGAGAATCGCATCTTGTTGTGACCATTTTCCACGGGAATCTGCCGTCGAAGTCAATAATGACGGCCCTAGTTCCTTTTCTCGGATGTTATGTCAAATTTTGTGGACGTCCTCCAAATCATGATAGGGTATCCCTAGACAACGTAGGGGTTATTCGTCCTATTCTTCGTCCAGTCAATCACCCTGTGCGAGCGGTGAAGCGACACATGGGACCGCTTGGGCGGTGCCTCATTGCGAGGGCTATCATTGACTGGTGATGGAGGCAATCTTGGCCCGCACTCCTTCCATTTCTATAAATTCTTGTCCCTTTTATCTTCCCAGGTATATCGAGAGCTAACTCGAGGAGCACAAATTTTCACGGGAGAGGAGGAGTTCAAAATTCTGAGAGTTGGATGGAGGGCGAATCTTCCCACTCCTCGAAGAGAAGCAGGTCCAGTGGTAGTAGTTCCAGGAGGCTTTCGGACCTCGAAGGGCACTTCAGCGAAAGGCCCAAATCACAACTCGTAAGCCAAGTTTTCCTGCCCTTTTTTCCGTTCTTTTTCCTTCCTTTCTTTCTGACCAAACCTCCTCCCCATTCCCTGTATGCGTAGAGTGTGATGAAATCACAGATCTCATGGGAGTTGGTAGTGGCAGCGTACAGGGGCCTCCCAGATTTTCAGAAGGCCAGGCTAGACGTGATGGGATTTGGCACCTTCCTTCGGATCGAGCCGATCCAGCTCGACCTGGTCCTGATCCAAGCCTTGTGTGAGAGATGGGACCCAGTGAGTCGGGCATTCCTGATGCCCTGGGGGCACATGGTGCCCAGCTTGGAAGATGTGGTCCGAATTACGAGTCTCAAGGTGGATGGCGAGGCAGTGACCGGAGTCACTTACGCGGACTACCGAGAAGGTGCCCAGAAGTTACTGGGTTTGGACCTAGATGGTCGGAAAAATAGGTCGGTAGCTAGGGCGTCTCTCATGGATGCATTAGGGCTCACCGACACTCGTCGGCGGGACGACGAATCCTCAGAAGAGTTCATGGAAAGGATGGAAATAGGATGTCGTGCCGTGTACTGCACAGATTTCGGCAACTGGGAAAGATGTAACATAGATTTGAAGAGATTTCTCCTCTTCCTTTTGGGGAGATTGGTACTGAGCTCGAAAGGGGACGGTATCCAATGTTGCTTCCTGGAGCTGCTGTCAGACCTTGAAAGAGTAGGGTACTATGCCTGGGGAGCTGCCATGCTGGCACACTTGTTTGCAGGCCTATTCCAAGAAACGGGTCGTGAGATGACTGTGAGTGGTTTCACACCATTCATCCAGGTATTTTTTTGGTTTTGCTTGTTTTGTATTTTTTTTGTTGTTTTTGCAAAGTACTAATGATATGTGCCGAGCAGTTATGGAGCTATTATTACCTCCCTATGGGGAGAGCTCGGCATTGGCGACCTGCGATGGTGCCGCTAGCCAGGCGGTGGGAACTCATCATGAGTGCGGCACCCCTAACCTACCAACTGATGGTGCTAAGGCGGGAGCTACAGGAGTTCCCTGTAGCGATGGTAAACTGGAGACCCTACTCAGACATGGTCGATGCCGACCAGCCGTGGGTTCTAGCAAGTCGTGCCCGGTTCGGACGGGAACTGTGGATGCACTGCCTGAATGAAATCGAGCCGCTTCGGCTACGATTAGTTATGAGGACTTTAGGACTGGCTCAAGAATGGGTGGATTCAGCTGCGCCACCTCGTGTCGGGAGAAAGACGCGAGGACCGGCGACCTGCATTGACTGGCGCGTGCGGTTCCCTGAACAGTGTGAAGACTGGCAACGGGGTGGCATGATTGTAGAATCGCAGGCGCGGGATAGCGAGGACTACTTGCATATATATAGGACAAAGTACGCAGAGCGGCTCCAACCCGGGGACTTGCGGAGGTAGGTTTCCCCTTTTTCTCTTTTCTGCTTTCTCCCTTTTCTCTTTTTTTTGGTTTTCTGGTGGAAATGCTGACTCGTATGGCTGCAGGATGTCCGGGATGCCATGATAGCGAATTTACGAACTCGCTTGGCAGAGATGGAACAACAGTTGGGTGATGCCCGCGGAGCTACGAGCGCCTTGGTAGGTGTACAGTACGTTCCTAATTAAAACCCTAGATTCCAGATGTTGGCTGCTAATTTACGCGGTCGTAGCATGCCCAGATTGGCGTGGCTTCTCCAGCGATGGGAGTGGGTGGTACCTCTTCCAGCTTGTGGATTCCCACCTCAGAACTTGACTCGCTTCATGAGCAACTTGCTCACGCCACGCAGCGTGCTGCGGAGGCAGAAGGGATGCTCTCTATACAGGTAAGAGTCTCAGTGTTAAGTTCTCCTTGTTTATGCCTTATCGTGTATCTGAGATGGTACACTCGGCAGGAAAAGGAGACGGAAGAAGCGCTTGGCCAAGCTGCGCAGAAGGAGGCTAGGATAGCAGAACTGGAGAGGGAACTGCGGCGTCATCCTGATGACGACTCCTCTAGGGATGCTGTGGAACTGAGGATCACTCTCCAGTTGGAAAGGGAAGACCGTGAGAGAGAACGTGCAGAGAGAGAAAGAGACGCGGAGAGAAAGAGCCAACAGATTGACTGAAAGGGAGGAACGAAGGGCCATGGAGGCCCAACTATTCGAACTCCGAATCAGCCTTGGTCTTGCTGAACAGTGGCTGAGAGATGGTGAGGAGCGCTACCGAAGAGCACGAGAGCATGGCTTTCGTGTTGGTAGCTTCTCTGCTGCTTCCGTAGATCAACGCCGGGATGCGGGAATAGGAAGAGGAGTACAGAGCAGTAGGAGTACCGCTTTTCGTAGTTGGGTAGCACCTTTGAGAGTGTTTTGTCCGGAGAGTAGTGGGACGAGTAATGCAGAGAGAGAGGGCGGAACTTGATGTAATTTTTTGATTTTTGGAATAAAACACAAGGTTCGGTTTGTTTATTTTTCACCTATGCTTCTGTTGCCTGCACACATCACTGAAACAAATAAATCAGAATTTCTGTTCTTACTTGGCCCCTTGCTCAATAAGCAAATGGTCACTGTGATTGTCCTTGATAACTGGTCAAGGGGCCAAGCCTTTATTTAACGAAGGCAAGGGAAAGATGCGGTGATGATAAATGCGACAGGCAAGCACACGAATGCAAGCGGTATTAAAAGTGAGATGCTGCACGCAAATGTAATCATGCAAAATTAATTTGTTTTTTTTATATTTGATATTTTTTTTGTTTTATCATAAAAAGATTTTTTTTGTTTACAAATATGTGCATTTTCTCTTTTCCATTTTTTTTGCTTTTATTATTTCGATTTTTTTATTGCTAACGCCCGGCAAGCACCCAAATGGCACCTGACCTTCGTGAGAACATGGGTTTCTTACTAACCTCCCAGGTATCCTAAGTGCATATCTAGGTTGATTTGGGCCTCTAGACCCCTCGAATGATGATCCCGCCGGCTAAGACTTACCCTGATGACAATACCGTCATGCCATGCTTAGGCTCCCAGTCGCTTCCGACCACAGGGATTCACCCAAAAGGTGTTTGAGGTAAATGATTTGCCCGACCCGGGTCTGTTTCCTCACAACTCTAGATGGTATATGATCAAACACCCTGGAACCCTAACGACCAACCGCGCGACGCTGACCCGGAATCAGACACCATCGCACCCATAGGTGACGCGCTTGCATTGGCCTAAGCCCGAGGTTAAACAAGAAGACATCAAGGCGGTAAACATGGGTCTTGACCAGCCAGAAACACAGAGACTCCTTCGCATCGATAGCTTTTGCTTTTCAAAGTAGGTAACCAAATGTGTATATTAAAATAAGGTCGCAGACCCTAGGCAGTTTTCACCCTTCAGAAACTCCATCGAACCTTCATCTTTAGAGGGAGAAGGAAGAGCGTAGGGGATAAACCTCCTGAGAGGACCGGCAAAACCGTTAACCTGGCGAGCGAATAAGGGCCCATTAACTCTTTCCTTTCGGACAACTTCGGACCAAATCTCGAGCATTTACATTCCACGGCCCCTTTTGTGGATTCAGACTTTTGCTTTGAGCGGTTCCGTTTATCGCAACAGGCACGGTCACGACCAGGCTTTTCTCTTGATTTTGACTTTGTATTTCTTTTTGTGAGGGAGATATAGTCGTTTGACGTTTGTGGGCTCCCTTTTTGTATGCCTGCGGGGACACTGCCCTCTTCTCGTGCACTGATCGATGCTCGAGGAAATGGATCCCACTCTTGCCCTTGGGGTTTGAGTTTCGGTTTCTCATGCTCAGCGTTTTAAGGGCGCCGACTGTCTCATTTGGTCGAAGAGAAAAGAATAAAGATTACAGCTTCCGGAGATCTTCTAGGTGTGGCCCTACCGTAGGTGATGCTACCAACTTTTTTGAATAAAATACATAAGTGAACACATGTTAGCTTCCTTCGAGCGAGCATAGGCCGACGTGGCCGGACAGGGGTCTCCACGGTTCTGGCAAACCAAGACCCGGTGCCTACCAAGCCTTAATGGGCCCTATCCTAACATGAAGGTTAGATGCAAGGACTTAACTACATGGTGACTGCCAGGCATCGGCATTTTGAATTTTCCATATTTTTAGTGGTTTTCAATATTTCTTTGTTTTTGATGTTTTTTATCTTTTCATCATTTTTTTTGTTGTGCTAAGGGTAGTATTTCTTAAGATAAAGCCCATTCCAAGGGTGGGATAACTCGGTCCCTTCGGCGTTGACTAGCTTGTAGGCGTTGCCAGGGTACACGGCTTGAATTACAAATGGTCCTTCCCAATTGGGTTGGAGCTTAGAACGCGGCCCTCCAGGTTTGACAAAAATTCATTTTACGACCATCTCACCGACTTTGAATTTTCTCTCAACGACTTTCTTTTGGTAAAAGTGAGCGAGTCTATTTTGATACACACGCGCGTGTTCGGCGGCGGCCAGCCGCTTCTCATCCAAGAGTTCCAACTGGGCGAGGAGTGAATTACGACGATCGTCGAGAGGAAATTCCTCGTCCAATTGTACCCTGAGAGAAGGGATCAGAGTCTCGTACGGGACTACCGCTTCCATACCATAAGTAAGGGCAAATGGAGTCTGCCCGGTGGGGGTATGGATTGAAGTGCGATAGGCCCATAGAGCTTCGATAAGCTTTTCTGGCCAGTCTAAAAACTTACTAGACTCGCAGGTTTTTTTGATGATTTTAAGCAATGTTTTATTGGTGGCCTCCGCTTGGCCGTTACCTTGTGGGTAATATGGCGATGAATGATGCAATGCAATTGCGTACCTTTTGCAGAGGTCCTGTAGGTCCTGAGAAATGAATTGTGGCCCATTGTCGGTGACGATCGTGCTTGGGATGCCGAATCTGGCGAGAATGTTCTTCATGATGAACTTGCATACTGTTGACGCCTTGATTTCCGCGTAAGCTTCGGCTTCGGCCCATTTGGTGAAGTATTCCGTCGCAGTAAGGATGAAAGATTTCTGCTTGGTGAGGGAATTGGGATCACCTAGGGGACCAATGATGTCGAATGCCCACATGGAGAAAGGCCACAGGGAGGATATTGGGTGAAGTGAGGAAGATGGTGAATGGATTTTATCGGCGTAAAGTTGACACTTGACACACCTACGGACATAGACAGCACAATCCTCTTCCATAGTGGGCCAGTAAAAGCCTTGCCGAATGATCTTCTTGGCGAGCATCTGACTATTCACGTGGCCACCGCACACACCCGAGTGCGTCTCCTCTACACATTTCCAAACCTCATCATCACCAAGACATCTTAACAGAATACCAGTAAGGCTCCTCCTATAGAGTAGACCTCCAATTAATGTATATTTCTGAGCCACCCTTCTTATGGCTTTCTTGTCCTCTGTGGTGGCCCCTTCAGGATAAGACTGATCTTGGCAGTATTTGACGATTTCATAGAACCATGGTTTCTCTTGATCAGCCAGTTCTTCTTCGGCCTCTGCCAATATGATTTCCCTCTTCTCAAGGATATCTTCCTGCAGGATCTTCCTTGCTATCCTGTCTTTAATGTTTACGTAGGAAGCATCATCGATCGCAGGGGCGTGAAGTTTGTAGATGGAAATGGACTTAAACCAACTTCCTAGAGGGAACCTTATGGATGATGCCAACGAGGCGAGGGCATCGGCGAGAATATTCTGATGACGAGGGATATGAACAAAGATCAGTTTTATGAACAGTTTGGCAAAGGCAGCAGTGAGTTCTTGGTATGGCTTGAGTTTGGGATCGCGAGTGCGATACTTAGTGAGCACCTGGCGAAGGATGAGTTGACTATCACCTACGACTCGCAACTCAGTGATACGAAAAGAATGGGCGAGTTCTAGGCCAGCTAGAAGAGCTTCATATTCGGCTATATTGTTGGTAATTGGGAATTTAAGCTGGTATGCCAATGGGAATGTGAGGCCTTCAGGCGACAGGAGGGCGATGCCGATTCCTCTCCCTTGAGAATTCAGAGCTCCATCAAAATATAGTGTCCACATTGGCTCATCTGATTGGTTGACGGACATTAGTTCCTCATCTGGAAACTCTGATTGGACGGGATCGAACTTGGGAAGAGGATGGTGAGCGAGATGCTCGGCTATGGCATAGCCTTTAATCGCCTTTTGCTGGATGTAGGTGATGTCGAACTGAGAGAGAAAACTTTGCCAACGTGCTAGCCTATCCGTAAGGATGGCTTTCTCTAGAAGGAATTTGATAGGATTCATTCGAGCAATCAAGTGGACTTCGTGAGCCAAGAAGTAGTGCTTCAATTTCTGCACTACCCAAACGAGGGCAGCACAGGTTTTCTCCATGCCGGTGTACTTCTACTCACAGGGATTGAGAAGTTTGGACAAGTAATAGGTTGCCCGTTCCTTGCCTTCTTCATTAGCTTGTGCGAGGACGGCTCCCACGGAGTCATCCAAGACTGAGACATAAAGGATCAGAGGTTTTTCTGGTTTGGGTGGAATGAGAACGGGTGGACTAGTCAGATATTCCTTCAACCCTTCAAAAGCTTTCTGACATTTAGAATTCCAGTGGAATTCTACTCCTGGCTTGGTCAACTCATAGAGAGGTCTACACCTTTGTGAATGTTGAGACACAAACCGACGAATAAACTGCAACCTCCCGATTAAACCTCGGACTTCCCTCAAATTCTTGGGAGGCGGCATATCCCTGATGGCCTTAACTTTGTCGGGATCTATCTCGATCCCTCTTTTACTCACAATGAACCCCAGCAATTTACCCGATGACACACCAAACACACACTTTTTCGGGTTCATTTTCAATTGGAACTCTCTTGACCTTTGCAAGACCTTAGCCAAAACTTTTGGATGTTCCATCCTGGTCCTTGATTTCACCAATAAGTCATCCACATACACTTCCATATATATGTGCATCATGTCATGAAATATGGCCATCATCGCTCTTTGGTAAGTAGCTCCAGCATTCTTTAACCCAAACGGCATGACCACGTAACAATATGTTCCCCAAGGGGTAGTGAATGACGTCTTTTCCTGATCCTCTTCTGCCAAACGAATTTGATTGTATCCTGAAAATCCATCCATGAAAGAGAGGGTTTCGTAGCCTGCCGTGTTATCAATCAGCACATCAATGTGAGGTAAGGGAAAATCATCCTTTGGACACGCGCGGTTAAGGTCCCGGAAGTCGATGTAAATCCTGACTTTCCCATCTTTCTTCATGACCGGGACAATGTTCGCCACCCATTGAGGATAAAGGACGACTCTAATGAACCTGGCTTTGTGGAGCTTATCGACCTCTTCTTTCATTTTCAAAGCCATCTGAGGGTGGAAACGCCTTAACCTTTGTTTTACCGAGACGGACCCTGGTTTTAGGGTTAAACGGTGTTCGACCAAGGTTGAATCTAGACCCGGCATATCCTCGTAGCTCCATGCAAACGTGTCCTTATATTCCTTGAGAACCTCAATTAATGCCTCTTCTTCAGAGGGTGGTAGGTTGTCACTTATGAGGATGATCCTAGGGTCTTCCTCAGTTCCCAAGTTGACTTCTTTGGTGGATTCTTCTACGGCGGTTGACGGCTCGTCGAATCTCCTCATTCCACTAGAGTATGCGCCCGCCGCATCCTCATATTCTTCACCCTCATCTTTAGTGGGGCATTCTTCATCCGTGATCTCGTAGACTCCATACCCTTCATCAGATGCACAGTCGCCCTCACATTCTATTTCGGGTAGCTGGATGGGATTTCCTAACAACTGGGGGATGGCAAGAAGGGCCTGACACCTGGCGGCCAAATCCAGAAGGAATCGACGAGGGATCTGCCTACCCTTGGATTTCTTCCTAGGTACTACCCTTGGCCTATCATTCCTAGATTGACTGACAATATTTACAGAAGAAGAGGAAGATGAAGAGGATGGTGTAGAATGTACAGGAGAAGACCCCTCAGAGGAGGGGTAGAAAAGGTCGCTCATCGGATCTTGGACGGGTGGTCCGCAAGGCGGTACGCACCCGTGGGAGATGTAGGAGGTTTCCTCAACGAAGATGTGTTGTTGGGGAGTTTGAAAATTGACGTTTTTTTTTCGTTTTCATTTTTAATGACAAAGCAGTGAAAAGAGATTGGAGGAGAGAGGAAAGTGGTTATGGCTAGAGGATTGTGAGGCTCATAGAGCATATCATGGTTGGAGACCTGGCGCGGGTTGAAAAGCCCGCGTAGGTATGTAAGCAAAGAAGGGGACCTGGGAAGATCATCAGACAATTGTCTGGCCTAGGAAGAAGATATCAGCAAAGGCTGAGACGAGTGGATGGAGAAGATGGCGGCTAATGAGCCGTCAATGGCAATGCTGAGGACGGATGAAGATCCGTCGATGACAGGGTCCTTCTGGCGAGGACGAGGATAGTTTAGAACCTTGGCAAGAGTGGTAATATTCTCTGGTATTTCGGAGATCAATGGTGGTCCTTCAAGCTGCGGAGACGAGAACATCCTTTCTAGTGCAACGGAAATGTCCCGTATGTCGAACCATTTGTCCCATTCGCATTCCGGATCTTTGATCTTGCCTCTTTTGGTGATCCTCGGACATTTTTCAGTCAAATATACAGCATGTGATCCCCCATATGCTTCTCGTGGGTGATCTCCCATCTGAACAACGGGCCCTCTGTTGAAGTGGTTTGATAGAGTCCACGTGAGGGGCTTCCAATCTGCCTTGAACGGTCCTTTGAAGCCTAGGCCAAACCTGCGGTTCGGCCTAATTTCCTTTGGCGGTTTGAGCATACCCTGTAACTGTGCGCCCAGACCTTTTCCTTGTTGATAGCCGATGTTCCTCATAATCTCCCAACCTTTGGAGTGAAAAGGGAGACATGATGTTGTGGTTGCCCTGACCGGCTCCTTTGGTGCTAGTGGAACATGAGATGGATCACGTACGTCCAGTAGTGACAATATGGGCCGATGAGACGGCCAAACAGAAGGCAGAGAGGTGTTGATAGCATCCACTGTGTGAAGGACAGGTGTACTGACCACTTTAATAATTCTCCCATTGTAAGGAAACTTCATGCACTGATGGTTGGTGGAAGGCACAGCGTCCATGGCTTCGATGTAAGGGCGACCCAGTATAGTCTTGAATGTGGGGTCCATGTCGAGGACATGGAATTCCGTGGGAATTGCCATGGGGCCTAGTTCTGCCTTCAGAATAATCATCCCCTACGGCGGCCTTTTGCTATTGTCATAAGCCGTGACCGTGATCGAGGAAGGTCTTATTTGTTCCTCGTTGACCCCACACAACTGAAGAGTGCTCATGGAGATTACATTTATGGACGCACCCGTGTCCACAAGACACGGGTTTATGGATACCCCATTGATTTTTATTGAAATGCACAATGCATATTTCCGAGCTTCCTTGGGAGCGAGCTCGTAGTTGTGGAACATGATGGCTGGTTGTGTGTCTGTTGGGGTCAGGACTGTCGAAATCTTCTCCACGGGGAGGTCTTCATTAACCATGACTCTTTGAAGGTATTCCATTAAGGCTGCCTGGTGGGATGTGGATCTTTGAAGAAGCTCCAGGATGGAGATCCGAGCAGGCGTCTTGTCCAAATATTTTAATAGGTCATACTGTGTTCCAGGGATAGCTCTTTCTGGTTGTTCTGCATCATCCTTCTCTGGCTGAGATTGCTCGAGATTCTGACTGTTGTGGGGGAAAACCCTGTGGAAAATCCTTCCACTCCGGAGCACCATTGCCTGCGGCTTTTGTACCTCTGTGGGGGTAGCAGTGGGTTTTAACAGGGGTTTGAGGGGTAGTAGTGGAGGAATGGTTGATGAAGCAGGGGTGATGACAGGAGCAGGGATTCTGATGAGGGGTTTGTTAGGTGGCGGCATGGTGGAGGTAGAGGGGATATTGCGTGGATTATGAAGGATAAGGGGTCTGGAAGGTGGAGGCGGAGGCAAAGTGGAAGTGGGTAAGGTTTGAAATGGGTAATGGTTTTGAGGTGGATGGTGGGTGATGAGTGGTTTTGAAGGCATTAGTGGTGATGTGGTGGAGAAAGACGGGGTTATGTATGGTTGACGGATGATAAGGGGTTTAGAAGGCGTTGGGGTAAATGTGGTAGAGGTGGATGGTAAAGTGGGGGAGTGAGAGAAGATGAGAGGGTGTGAAGGCGTAGTGGAGAGTGTCGGTTGATAGGAGGTCGGGGTGCGGATGAGAGGGCGTAATGGTAGTGAAAATGATGATGGTGATATTGACGCGGGTTGATGAGAGAGAGGTGCTACCCGGGCAAGGTGAGGGGGTTGCATGACGATAGGGTTGGAGGTAGAAAGAATGGAGGTACTTTCCTAGTGCCACACCTGCTCTCTCCCGACTTCCGGGAAGGAGGAGATGGGGTTAACCTGATGATTGGGCTGTTGGTGCTCCGGTAATGGATTCTGGATTATGCCCATGTCGGGCTGTTGTTGTGGGGCCTGCTGAGCCTGCTGTTGTTGTTGTGGTTGCTGTTGCTGTTGCTGTTGTAACTGCTGCTGTGGCCTATGAGGAGGTCTCCTAGCCTTGAGAGCCGCGACGTATCGTCTCATCTCATCCCAATCTATTTGATGTTCATCATTCATATCATGGATGTAATCTTTGAAATGGAAGCAGTAATCTACTGTGTGTCCTGGCTGCCTGTGGTAGACGCAGTATTTAGAGGTATCAACATTGGGGGGCCACGCGGGCCTTTCTCTGGGTAGGGCGAGTTGGTTTGATGCCATGAGGGCATTAAAAATGTCTGCTAAGGTTTCCGGCAATGGTGGATAGTAGGCTCTCTTGGGACCGAGCGGCCTCCTTTATTGCTGTTGGGGACCATAGTTCCCCGGGGGTGGAACTTGGTTGTACTGAAGCGGTGGTTGTTGTTGCTGAGGTTGTGGTTGTTGTTGCTGGGGTTGGCGTAATGGAGGCATATTATCCTGGGGTGGATTATTTTGGGGTGGAGGACGAAGAGGGAAAGGACCCGGTTGAAGGGGAAGTCGGGGCATTTGTGGAGGCCTTGGGTTGACTACATAGTTGGCATTGTTGACCGCACTGACTTGCTCATTTGTCACGACCCCTTCTGTGGCTCCGCCCGGGACACCAGCGCCTGTCTTTCTGACCACTTTGGGCTTCGGCGACTCAAACATGTTCATGATGGGGGAGTCTTTTAGCTGGGTTTGGATGTATCGGGCCCTTTCATAGAGTTCCTCCATTGTAGTAAGTTTATTCATAGCCAAGACATGTCTGAACTGTGGGGTTGCATTAGACACAATCATCTTCACTTGTTCAGGCTCGGAGAGGGTATCCCTTATTCTTTCCGCCAGAGACCTCCACATATCAGCATATAGGACAAAAACCTCGTCGGGTTTCATCTTTTCGGCCACTAGGTCGGTAATGGAGAGTGAGGGACCGACTCTATCCCTATATTTCTGCAAGAACCTTCTCTGGACTATTTCAAAATTCTCGGCCTCGCGGGGCTCCAGAGAATAGAACCACTCAAGCGCGGGACCATCCAATGATCTCCGAAATAGGTATGCCAGGGACCTCTGATCGTTTTGCCAGTAAGAGGACTCATACATGAAATCCTTGAGATGAATGAAGGGGTTGCCGGTACCATTGTATCTGAGGTACGTGGGCATTTCGGAGGGAGGAAGATGAATGACGGGAAGGATTGGCAAAGCAACCTCTGGGGTGGCTTTCACGTCCACCATCCTTCTCAGATTTTGAAACTGCTCATCCATGCGGTTGAACCTGTTGAGGAGCGATTGGGCGAGCTCCTCTAGAGGTGAAGGTGGCACTTGCCACTGGGGGAGAAACTGTCTCCCGGAGACTTGAGGGGGAAATCCAGAATGAGAGGGAGCTGTCGGACCGCCGACAGTTGGCCCCGGCTGAAGCGGTGTCTGGGGAACAACGGGAGTTTGAGATTGTGATGGGAACTGGAATGAGGGTGGTTGTTGGCTCGCTTGTCCTTGAAGTGAGGGAGACTGGATGGCTTGCGCCAATAAGGGAGATGGAATGGCCTGCACAGACTCTTGGAGAGGTGCGATGGCCGGAGTTGACTCCTGGGGCGTGGGGGAAACAAATTTCCCCTTCAGAATGGCCTAGAAGGCCCGGAGCTGTTCAGAGGTAAGCTCCGTGTTGGCGAGGACGCCCAGTAAGGAAGTGATATCCTGTGGCGGGGACGTGTCCCTGGCAATAACCTGCACCTCATGCGAGGGGTCATGAGAAGGACCCGAGTCCATAGCATAGACTCGCGGGTCGGCTGACAAACCACGGCTAGGGTGGTTCTCCTCAAAAGACTCGTGAGACATGCTCACAGTTTTCCCAGAACGTAAAAACATACACTAGCAAGTAGGTAGCAGAGATTATCAAACAAGTGGATGCCTTTACGCCCTTTTTTGTGTTTTGATTTTGATGATTTTTTTTGTATTTTTAGCGAGATCCGAAGTTCACACAAAATGGGGACCCTAGTTTGTTTTTGTTTCAACGCCGTGTCAGCTAGGGTCTCTCGTCTCACCATGAATGAAATGACTAACTCCGGGGAACTTCAATGGTACAACCAGCCCAGTGAACGAAGAGGAAATTCTTCGATGTCGGGGACTTACGGAGGTCCCAGTGTAGGAGATTCTAGTCCGTTGTGAGGAATTCCCAAACGAAGAGTCCTTCCTTCACCGGGAAAGGGTGATCCTCAAAAAATGAAAAAAAAGGATAGAAAAGAGGAATGGATGTATGTAATGGAATGCTGACAGATATATGGAGTGGGAAAACAACAGAAATAACAGACATATAATAAACAAAGAACCAATCAGAACTGACGGTGCTGCCGTGAGCACAACAGGGGCGCGCGCGGGCGCGAAGGTGGAGAGGCACGGGTGGTGCCGAACATGCAAGGGTAGCCGAAAGGAAGCAGTAGACGTCCCACCGTGATCGCCAATCTGTGAGCGACGTCACGCGGTTCGGGGAAGAGTGGAGAGGATGCGGAGCGCGCGCGGGCTCCTCTTTTCTTTCTTTTGGTGTTTGTTTGCTGCAACACAGAAATAAAAGAAGAGAGAGAAGGGGCCACCACAGGAGATTGCTCCGGTGGGGCGAGCGGGACAAGTGTGATATAGCAAGATATGGGGGTTAAACGGCCATAGCGGGAAGTGACTAGCCGCGGCATCGGGGGGACGGGAATGGTGCAGAAATTAAATAACAAGAATTGAAACGGCCATTGGGGAAGTGACTCGCCGCCGCCTCGAGAATATGAGCAGATAATAAGGTGACAGAATATAAAGCGAATACAAAGAGCGGGAATTTAAACGGCCCATTGGGGAAGTGACTCGCCGCGGTCTCGAGAACACAAACAGATAAGAATATAACGTATAAGAACGTGAATTTAAATGGCCATTGGGGAAGTGACTCGCCGCGGCCTCGAGAACACGAATAGATAAGAATATAACATATAAGAACGGGAATTTAAACGGCCATTGGGGAAGTGACTCGCCGCGGCCTCGAGAATATGAGCAGAATATAACATAGTATAAAGAGAATATATGGACGAAAATTTAAACGGCCATTGGGGAAGTGACTCGCCGCGGCCTCGAAAATAAGATGTGATCGCCAAGGGCCGAAAGACCCCAAAATAAGAAGGTGATCGCGCCTACCTCAAGAGCGGGAGATGGCGGGTTGCTTCTTCCTCTCCCTCCGGCCGGCCGACGGAGAGGGCTTTCCTCGGCTACCCTTGCAAAACAACGACAAACAAATGACAAGTGGATTAGAAAGATGGAGGTGTAGTATTCAAATCCTTGCGATAAAAATAATGAAATGATGGCAAGACACACACCTGGTTGGTGTTATCTTTTAAACCCCTCTCGGACTCGAGTAGGAGGGAAATGAGATGATGGATGCAAGAAGTATAAGAGAAGAGGCGCCCTTATGAAGGGGGATAGAGGATGCAGTATGATGAATGTAAAGAACTATGAAAAAAAAGGGAAGAAAAGGCTTATTGGAGGAGCCGAGGGTGAAATCTGGCGGAGCTCCGGCAGCGTGGGGACGACGTGGAAGCGCGGTGGATGAAGACGACCTTCCTCTCGCGAGCGTGGGCACCCTAGAAGCCGGCAGAACCTCCACCTACAAAAGAACCCACGGGTTAGAAAATGACTCCGTAGCCTCTAGGCTTCGGCAGCCTATCGGATCACTTCTGAGCTCTTCTAGAACTGAGGGGGTGGGCCTCTATTTATAGGGCTCCGGAGGGTGGAGGCGTCCAGGACCCTGGACACCTCCATCAGGGCCGAAATAATATTTTATTCTATTTTATTTATTTTTTGGAATATTTTTGTGGAGGCGTCCAGGGTCCCGGACGCCTCAAACAGGTCCACCGAAAACCGACGACGGCCGCACGCGGTTTGGCACAACGCGTGGTTTTGTGAGCGGCACCCCGTGATTCAGAAATGGGCACGTCTAGCTGGCTGGACGTCTCCATATTTTAGATTTTTTCACACACGACAAACCGTCGTTCGGTGGCCGGCGCCCGTGAGGGTTTTGATGGAGGCGTCCAGGGGCCTGGACGCCTCCAAAATTATATTATTTTTTATTTTTCTTTTGTCTTTTTATGATAGGGCTTGGCATTTTGTTTTTTTTTATAATTGTTTTTATGGAGGCGTCCAGGGGCCTGGACGCCTCCATTAATATATATATATATATATATATATATATATATATATTTATTTATTTATTTTTTATGCCAACTGGCATTTCACAAACATTTTTTTATTATTATTTTTATGGAGGCGTCCAGGGGCCTGGACGCCTCAATTAATATATATATATATATATATATATATATATATATATTAATTAGTTTTGGGCCCTGAGAAAAGAAATAAAATAAATTAGAAATATGGGGGTGTCCAGAGGCCTGGACGCCCCCATTAAGACCCACCCGAGTCCTCAATCGGCGGCCGCCCGGCAGTCAACATCTTGGTTCCGGAACCTCCTGATGTGTCTGACTGGTGTTGATGCCGTCCGAATGCCGTGACGAGACGATTCCGGATGCCGAAAAAGGCAGAAGAAGACCCGAGAAAAGGAAGCACTCGAGTGATTCAAAATGCGTAAGCCGTTGCGGGGCGTTGTATAGTAATATGAGACTCTCTCAGGAGACGTCAGGAATGGCGTGTCTACAAGAGGTAAGCAAAAAAATTTCCTTATTCAATTCAACCATCATGGATCCACTCTCTTCTCATCTCATTCTTCCTTTTCTCTTTAGATTCTACTCGGTCACGGCGTTATTCTACCTTAAAGTGGATGAATCCCATGGTACAGGGACTGCCCATAGAAGTGGTATCTATCTTGAACACTTGCCACCTTCGCCCTTTGCTTGTCCTAGCCAAAGCTTACCCGAAGATTTCACTTGATTGGTATAGTATCACAGCCTTGGTAGAATTATGGCACCCCTAAACTCATACTTTTGTCTTCCCATCTTTCGAGGCCATGATTTTTCTAGAGGAGGTAGAGACGTACCTAGCCCTCCCTAAAACTAAGGCGGGTGAAGAAGACTTAGTGTGCCATACGGTGGCTCCTATAGATCCTACTCTCATTCTAGGGGGGTTCCTTTCTAATGCCAAAGACATTCAGACCATGATCAGCTCACAGCATATCCATCTGATTCCCTTATGCTAATGGAACACAGCTCATTGTAAAAACAAGTGCGGGTGGCATGAAGCCATAGCAAAAGTCGTTTCTATATGCCTATGTGGAGCCATACTCTTCCCGACCACCGACCACCTCTTAGACGTACCCAATCTGAGTATCATTAGCAGGTTATGGAGGGTCTATCCATCTCCCAGGCTGTCCTATCATATCTGTATGAGGGCCTCAGCTCGGCCTCCCTTGGGGGTCCTGTCTTCTGGTCTATGATCCTCAACGAGTGTTGGATGGGGGTGAGATTAAAGTTCCTACCCAAAGAGGATGTATCTTCTGCAAGCCGAATTTTCAGGAGCCATCCATTATCCTTTATTGGCGGGGCATTTAGGTTCCCACAGCAGGTTGAGTGTCGCACAGCCGACAAGAAGACTAAAGATGAGTGGCGGGTCTACCTCAACACCTTATCTTTAGAGAAATTCATCATGCGCTTACAGATCTTCCATGGCTCTTCACTCAGGATACCCCGGGGACTAGGATTGGACCTAAGGCTGGTGGGGAATACTACCCTTGCAATGTACAGCCCTCACAGATGCTATCTCCAGGTGGGCCTCCCCGTACCATGGTTCCACCCTTATCGCACCTATCCGCGTTACAAGCAAGGAAGATCGGGACCGAGGAGGATGAGCAGGCGGTTCAGAGTGCTCTTATTATGTGGTTGATCAGTCGAGTCCGTGCCCTACTAGCTGAGGTGGCAAAGGAGCGCGAGAGCTACCAGGCATACTTGAAGGAGTTACGTGAGATCCAACCTCGCGGGGATGCCCTGTTGATGATAGAGTGATGCTTCATGATGCAAACGATTCATAGCTTGATTTTGATGTACTAGACATTGAATAAATGAATGAGACACATTGATTATATGAGCTACATATTTGCCTTTTCTTTTTCATGTGCATGTGTGGATTTTGCAATTCTCGGGTAAGAAGGCGGCCTAGATAGGGACCTCTACCAGAATAAAAACTGTCTGATGGACACCGCTATACAGATAAAATGGTCTGCGGGAGACCGCAACTGGGTAAATGATAGGAGGGTTTGTGGGCTCAGACTTAAAAAATTCTCAGGTACGAAGGCAGCCTAAAAAGGACCGCCACATGAAAGAGACGGTCTGAGGAAGAGCGTTAAGTGAATAGAAGCGGTCCAAGTCAGACCGCAACGAGCTAGATGACAGGAAGGTTCGTGGGCTTGAGGTTCGGACTTTGGGGACCTGTCCCTGTTGTTGACACCCATTTTTTACCGACAAGTTGAGTCATTTCTCTTACTTCCATTTATTGATGCCTCGAGTTATCCGTTACTCATTGCGTTATTTTCCAGGCAACATCTTTGGGCTTACTCTATGGGTGGCCTCCCTCTCTGGCCAGGTCTGTTCAATTCAGGGCTTAGTGGGCCTTTCTCACTTTTTTAGTAATTCTAAGCGTCCAGTCTTGCACGGTTAGTCTCCAGCCGCTCATCATATAGACGGTTGAATTTGGGCCGTTCATATATTTTTGGGATATTTAGCTGATTTTCTAAATTTCCACCAATGAGCTGTAACACGGTCTGGATATCACCGCTCAACCTCATTGTGCGGTCGGATCTTAGCCGTTCTTCTCCCAGAGTCCTAACATCATTGGTTTTCAGATAATTATCTAATTTATTTTGATTTTCCACCAACAAGGTATGAGCGGTTGCCTCTTGGCCGCTCTTGTAGATGAAAGGTCTACTATCAGCCGTTCATCTTATGAGTCCAACGGTGATAATTTCGGGCAGTTCGATGGGTATTTGGATAATATTTTCTATTTATTGAGTTTCCACCGACAGGGTTGGACGACTTACATATAGCCGCCCAACATGATGAGTGGTCTATCCTGCAACCGTTCATATGCCCGATTTCTGAAGGTTAACATATTGTCTCTCTCTATCCGTGGTTTTATCCCCAACTTCCTCGAACTATTTCTTTGCGAATATTGAGTCAAATTGGGCACCGTTTCTTCTGGTTGAAAGATAATTCGATTATCTTCAACTTTTCTTTCATTATCTCGACCTGAAAATGCTTAGAAACCCTAATTTTGAGCTAAGACTCCAGGTTCTCTATAAATAGACCCTGAGGCCTAGCTTTGAAAGGGGGGGAGATTTTTGGTCGACGGCGAAGCCCTGCCGAATCTTTGAACGACCTACCACCAGGGAGGGAGGTCTTCTACGTACATACAGGCCTCCGGTTCAGGGAGTAGTCATATTTTGAGTCATCATTTCATTTAGTCCCATCGTTCTCTTTTATCTACATGCATTGCTTCTTCTATATTTCTTCCACGTTTTCTTACTCTCATGCATCATTTACACACACCCACCTATGTTTTTGATGCCCTTAGGGGTTTAAAAATCTCCAGGTACCCTTCATTCCATTTGGTTATGTTTATCTCTATTCGTTCTTACATTTACTACACTTTATAGTTCTAATCTGGGGTTCGTTTCTGTGTTCTATACGTGATTTTGCAGGTCAGCGACACACAAGCATGAGGTCCATCCTTTCTGACCGGCTGGAAAGGGTGGAGGTTGGACCTTTGCATCTTAGGGCGTGGTGATGTTGGGCGGTTGCATACTGTCTGTTTGAAGGGACGTGCGGCATCATCAGAGCCGTTCTTCTTCTTCTTGCGGTCATCTCCAAGCCGTTCGTCGTCCACTGCACTTCATCCCGTGTCCCCTCTCAGCACTGACGGGCGGTCTGTCGAGCGGCTGTTCAAGATAAGGGCAGCTTATTCGGAGCCACGCATCCCTCCAGTGTTGGTTCATAGGTGAGTACCTCCCTCTTCTTTCTAAGGTACGGCATGTTCATCACGTTCGGAGCCTTGGTGGCAATAATAGGTTTCTACTTTTGTTATTTTCTATTCCCGTTTGGTTTACCTTCACATTCATATTGTTGTGACTCCTCTATGTTGATGATGTTGACATATGCTTTACTTCATTGGAAACACCTTGTTTTGATTGATTGGCAACTGCTTATGCTTTGATGAATTTGTTCTTATCAGATTGTATGTGTGTTCTATGCACTTCACAGGTTTACACACTGCACACACACTCAAAGTCCACACATTGCACATAGAGTCTATACACTGCATGGCGAGCCCAAAGTCTATACAGTGGTTCAGGCTAAGTGTGTACATCGTTCGTCTTAGTTGAAGTCCAAAAATTGCATTGCATTGGCTAAGTATGTACACTGTCCATCTGACTTAGCGTCTTGTGCATTGAGCGAAGTCCATACATTGCAGCTCGCACATTCTGCAAGTCTATACAGTGGCTCAGGCTAAGTCGGTACATCAGACTGTGTTAGGCGAAGTCTGTACATCGGACTATTTCAAGTGAAGTCTGTACATCCGATTGTTCATGCACTCATCTTAAGTCCATACATTGGACTGTAGTTTGCACGAAGCTAAGTCCATACATTGGGCTGTAGCATGCATCAGTGAAGTCTGTACAGTGTCATGCATTGCATCATTTGATCTAAAAGTCTATACATTGCATCAGCCTTATCTTGCATGCACAAAGTAAAGTCTATACATTGGACTGTGTCATTTAGCATCTTACCAGTCTATACATTGTACACCGTCTCAGTCAGCGTCTGCATGCATTCCATGAAGTCTGTACACTGCATCGTCTTATGTTGCGTCTCAGCATGCATTCACTGTAAAGTCTATACATACTTCATCGTCTTGGTCATTGTCTCACTCGAGTAAGTCTGTACAGCCTTTTGCGTTGCACTTAAAGTCTACACATTACTGTAGCATGCAGTTCAAGTCCATACACTGCACTGTAGATGCTCGAGGTGAAGTATGTACATCCTTCATTAAACTTCCAAGTCTATACATCGAGGTAAAGTCTGTACATCCATCAGTGAACTTCCAAGTCTGTACATCCACCTGTTAAACTTCGAAGTCTGTACATTGGAAGTTTTACCTACGTTGCACACGCAAGTCTGTACATCGGTAGCTTTACCGACGTTGCACTCAAAGTCTATACATTGGAAGCCTATACACTCGACTGCCTTGCCTTGATCAAGTCTGTACAGAGTTTCCTTGTTCAAGTCTATACATCGCTCAGTTGGCAAGTCTATACATTAGAAGTCTATACACTCGACTGTCTTGCCTTGATCAAGTCTATACAGAGTTTCCTTGTTCAAGTCTGTACATCGCTCAGTTGGCAAGTCTATACATTGGAAGTCTATACATTCGATGCCTTGCTTTGTTCAGGTCTGTACAGCCTTTCCTTTGGAAAGTCTATACATCGTGAAGTTTACACATTGGCTGTTGAATGATCTCCAAGTCTGTACATCGTGCATCTTTTAGTTGAAGTCTGTACAGTCTTTGCTTCGCCAAAGTCAGTACATTGGTCTGCATTGCATTGCATGAAGTCTATACATTCATCTGCATTGCATTGCATGAAATCTATACACTGCACGAGCTGAAGCCTGCCTAAGTCCATACACTGGTTGTTGTGTCTGTCAAGTCTACACATTGCATCTTTCATTGAAGCATGCACATTGCTGCACGTTCAGCAGGTCCATACACTGGCAAGCCTTTCAATTGCCTAAGTCCATACATTGTCTGTCTTCCTTAGTGTCTCAAGCATAACGTGAAGTCTATACAATGTATTCACATTTGCAAAGCCTTCACAGTCTGGAGTTTGTACATTGCATTCGACGAGTTCACAAAGTCCATACAGTGAAGTCCATACATCGTCTATTGTCTATCCAAGTCGTTACATTGCCTAAGTATGTACAGTTGTTGCCTTCTTATATGAAGTCTACACATTGGGCAGAGTCTGTACATTGCGTTCGAGTTCACAAAGTCTGTACAGGGTTCTATACTTACAATTGATGATCCGATATACTGTCTGATAGGGATTCTTTACAGAGATTGGTGACCTAGCTCGTGATCCAAGGAAGGACGAGGTACCATGATGGTGACACGTGGAAACAGCCCATCAAGGATGCTACCATGTGGATAGAATTGCCTTGGTTCTGGTGAATTCACTGGGCGAGAAATGTGGAAGCCACGCGCCCTTATCCACCTGCTGCTGGTATATATACAAGTCTTCATCTTCAAATGAAGTGGAGATCGATGAAAGTGGCAAAGTCTATACAGCGACTCTGAAGGCAGCAAAGAGCCACCGATCCACAGAGGAGAAGAAAAACAGAGAAGAAGAGAAAGAGAGAAGAGAGGAGTTGAGAGAGTGAGATTGAGAGAGCTTGTTCGAGAGGTTGTAAATCAGTCTCTTGGTTCAGATACCAGAGCTGATATGTTTGCTCATTGAGAGCTATTTCCCTTCCGGGTTTTCTTATTTTCATTTGCTTCTGTTTTACTGCTTTCGAACTCTTGTTTCTTCAAGCTGTAAGGCAGCATTTGCAGTGGAGGTCTCCACTGGACAGGTGAAGCTGTAATCCTCAGCAGGCGAGACTTGGTCTCGGACGGCCAAGCTGTATTACCCAGATGTTGTAGAGGATCTGTTCCTCTGGTCAGCAAGCTGTAAAGCCCAGCGAAGCTGTGTATCAGCGGTTGTATGGCAAGCTGTGTTGCCCAGCTGTTTAAGCTGTTAGTCAGCGGAATCCACACTCTAGTTGGAGTGTGGGGTGGACGTAGATCTCTGGATTGAGATCGAACCACCTTAAAATTGCTGCCTACTGTGTGTTTGCTTGTGGGTCTTGTGTTTTCATTGTGCACCTTAGTGATATTGCTTGTGTTCTATTGTGTGGCTGCATGTGTCGACCCTTTACATAGTGGTTCTTCATTTGGCTTAACTGCTGTTTGCCTATATTCCGCATTAGAGCTTATACTAGTTTTTAATTTGGCATTAGATCTATTCACCCCCCTCTAGATCCACACTTCGTGGAGATAGACTGCGTCCATCTAACATAACACTTGGTATCAGAGCCATACTCTTCTATAGGGACTCATCGCCCGAAGAGGAAAGGCGGAGATGGATGCTCGAGGGATGATAGCTGAAGGACACTCAACCACAAAGCCCCCATTCTTCGATGGATCTAACTACGCATACTGGAAGAATCGTATGCAGGTATTTTTGAGGGCTAAAGATTACGAGATCCGGAAGGTTGTCAGCAAGGGACCTTATGAGCTGTCCCCTAATGAGGAGGTCTGGACCAAGGAGGAGATCAGGAGGTCCACACTGAATTGGAGTGCCATAAATGCCATTCAGTGCTCTCTGCACCCTACAGAATTCTCCCGCGTATCAGCCTGCAAATCAGCTAAGGAGATGTGGGATGCACTGGAAGTAATTCATGAAGGGACCTCTCAGGTTAGAGAGCAGAAGGCTAATCTCCTTGTGTCAGAATACGAAGCCTTTAAGATGAAGCAGAACGAGACAATCAGTGAAATGTATGCTCGGTTGACTATTATTACCAATGCTCTCAGAGGTCTCGGGAAACCTCAGACAGAATATGATGTGGTGAGGAAGATACTTCGCTCCCTGACTCATGCCTGGCATACTAAAGCTACAGTGATGGAGGAGTCAAGGGACTTGCGAAATACAAGAGCTGATGAACTAATTGGTTTGCTGATGGCATATGAGATTAATATGCCAAAGATGGAAGAAGCTGAGAGGAAGAAGAAGCCGATAGCGTTGAAGGCTGGTTCCAGCAAATCCAGCTCCAGCAGTTCATCATCAGAGGAGAGCCCGAATGAAGAAGATATAACTCATTCTGAGATGGCCATGATGACCAGAGAATTCAGGCGATTTCCCAAGAAAGGAGCAGGATAATACAGCCAGAAGAAATACAGTGGTGGCCGAAGGGATAAAAGGTATAAGCATAACCCTGCTAAGAAAATTGAAACTAACACTTGTTATCAATGCAGGAAATCGGGCCATCTGAAAGCTGACTGTCTAGACAATCAGAAATACAAGGACAAGTCAAAGAAGAAAAACAAGAAAGGGAGAGCTATGATTAGCACCTGGAGTGATGAAGATGAAGGCTCCTTCAGTAGCAGCTCAGATAATGAAGCCGAATCTGAACAGCCCATTTACCTTATGGCAACAAGCTCCGAAGACATAGAGGAGGACTCACATGAGGTAATCACTAGATTTGAAAATTTCACAATTGCTGATTGGGTAGATGCTTACCATGACATAGCTGATAGAGCTGATGATGTTAGAAAAGAGAACAGGCATCTAAGAAGAAAGATCAATTCCATGCAAAATGATAAAATTCTAACTGATAAAATTGCATGTTTAGAATCTGAGAATGGAAAATTGAAACTCACATGTTCTGAATTAGATGAAATCAAAAATGAGTTAAAAACTTCTAGGGAAGAGAATGTGAGGCTTGAAAATGAAATTGATGAATGGAAGCTGAAAATTCAGAAATGTGAAAGTGAGATAAAAATTGTTTCTGAAAAATATGAAGTTGTCCTCAATGTAAATAATGAATTGAAAAAGTATATTGATGAAATTCAGAAAGACAATGCGGATAAGTTGAGAACCATTGAGAAAATGACCCAAGGATCTGAAAACTTAAATGCTTTATTGGGGACGAAGGTTAATTTCAGAAAAGAGGGCCTAGGATTTAATTCAAGTGCAACAAAAACCTTTGGAATGAAGACTATTTCATTTGTTGCACAAAAAGTAAAAGGACCTCTAATTAGCATGAATTCAAACAATTCAATGAACAAAAATGCTAATCTGAAAAAGACTAGTGCTGAGGAGAAGGGCAAACAAAAAGTGAGTGAGCCTAGTAGAGCTAGCACATCCAAGCAAAATCCTAAGGCTCAGTCCCAGGTTAGGGGTCAACCTAAACAGTATTACAAACACCATGTTAAGGTCACCAAGTCTCCACCATCACCATCACCTCAGAAGAAGACCCAATATATACCTATGAATAGGTCATCAGGGTCCAAGGTGCAAGGGAGACAGAATGCTGTTAGGAGTCAACCCAAACATTTCTACCAACCCAGAGTTCAGACCCACTACAATGCACAGTCAACCTATTTCAATAGGTCAGGTTGGACTAGAACTCCGGGGAGGTATACAGGTCTTGCATATCAGGCTGCACAATATCAAAGACCTTACACTAGAAATTGGGTTGATGGGTATGGCAATTGGACACATAGGAATCTGAATTTCTTTAGCCAGCCAAGGAACTACTATGGCCAGAATTTCATGAATACACCCCAGCCAAGGCACTGGCAAAGAAAAAACACTGTCAATAATCATGTTGGTGCAAACAATGAGAAGACAAACAACAAGCAGAAGAGGAACAACAACAGAAGGAAATCTGTAGAATCAACTGAACAAAATTCATTTAAACAAATGTGGATTCCGAAAAGTCTGCTTTCTTGCTTTGCTTCTATTTCATCTGTTATGGAGCCCAATCAGTCTTGGGTTCCAAACCTCTCTACCTAATTGTGTATGCAGGTATGCCTGGCAGCCAAGAACAACTTGTGGTACTTGGATAGCGACTACTCCAGGCATATGACAGGAGATAAGGCCAAGTTCTGCATGCTGACTGAGAAACTAGGAGGCCTTGTCACTTTTGGAAGCAACACAAAGGGTAGGATTATTGGATCAGGTAAGGTAGGTAAGTGTTCTACCTGCTACATTGATGATGTTATGCTGGTTGAAGGGTTAGCTTATAATTTACTTAGTATCATCCAGTTGTGTGATAAAGGATATAAGGTTTTATTTGATTCTCAATGCTGCAAGGTTTTTGAACCTGATTCTGAAATTGTCAAATTTTATGGAAAAAGAATAAATAATACATACATGATAGATTTAGATGATATTCAACATTCTAATCTATGCCTTACTGCTAGTAGAGAAGACTTAGCATATTTATGGCATCGTAGGTTAGGTCATGCTAGTTATACTGTTTTGCATAAACTGAATAAGCATGGCATGGTTAGAGGACTTCCAGAGGTTTCCTTCAAGAAAGAAAATAAAATCTGTGATGCATGCACTCAATCAAAGATAACTAGAAAGTCATTTAAGTCTAGAACTGAAAATCTGTCTTCTAAACCCTATGAGCTGATACACATGGAGCTTTTTGGGCCAACCAGATCTGTCAGCTTATCAGGGAGGAAGTATGGGTTTGTCATGGTAGATGACTTTTCTAGGTATACTTGGGTTTATTTATTATCTCATAAGAGTGATGCTTTCTCAGAATTTCAGGAGTTCTATGTTAGAATAAATCAAAAAATTGAAAATATTTTGACTGATCATGGAGGTGAGTTTGAAAACTCACAGTTTGATGAATTCTACAGGTCAGATGGAATTAACCATAGGTATTCTTCAGCAAGGACACCTGAGCAGAATGGAGTAGTGGAGAGAAGGAACAGAACCCTAGTGGAGATGGGTCGTACACTCTTGGTTGAAGGTGGTCTACCAAGGAAGTTTTGGGCTGAAGCAGTAAACACTGCCTGTTATGTAATTAACAGAGCCATGGTAAGACCTTCTACCCAGCAAACACCATATGAGATCTTAAAGGGTAAGAAACCTTCTATTGCTCATTTCAAGGTTTTTGGATGTAAATGTTTCATTCATATAAATGATAAAAGAAACCTTGATAAATTTGAACCTAAAGGTGAACCAGGAATCTTTCTTGGTTATTCTGAAAACACCCGAGCATATAGAGTGTACAATCTGAATTCTAAAACTGTTGAAGAATCTCCACACTTAGTTTTTGATGAATCTTTATTGAAGACTAATATTGGTCAATACAGGAATGAAGACAATGGTGATATTTTGAAGGAAGGATATCCTGCAGACAAATCCGAGGATGAGGAAGGACATGAAGAGCTTAATGAAGAAGAGCCTACAGCTCAGGGGGAGGTAAATGAAACTCATGGTGATGAAATTGTTAACATTAGATATCTTAAAGATCATCCAGTAGATAATGTGATTAGAAATCTACATGATCCCCCAAGGACTAGAGGCCACTTAAGAACTCTAAATGAATTGAATGCTTTTGCTTTTGTTTCACATGTAGAACCCAAGTCCATTGACTGTGCTCTCAAAGATGTGCATTGGATTAATTCCATGCATGAGGAGCTCAATCAATTTGACAGGAATAAGGTGTGGCATTTGGTTCCACCTCCTGATCATGAAACAGTCATAGGGACTAAATGGGTTTTCAGAAATAAAACTGATGAATCAAGGAATGTCATTAAAAATAAATCAAGACTTGTAGCTCAGGGGTACAATCATGAATTTGGAATAGACTTTGAAGAGTCTTTTGCCCCTGTAGCTAGGTTAGAAGCAATCAGAATATTATTGGCTTATGCATGTTCCCTAGGTATAAATCTTCAGCAGATGGATGTGAAATCTACTTTTCTAAATGGGAAAATTAGTGAGGATGTCTATGTGAGACAACCTCCTGTGTTTGAATGTTTAGATTTCCCTAATCATGTTTACAAACACAATAAAGCTCTCTATGGTTTAAAGCAAGCTCCTAGAGCTTGGTATGACAAGTTGAGCAAATTCCTCACAGACAAGAATTTCACAAGAGGTATAGTTGATCAAACATTGTTTACCAAGGTGAGTCATTCAGATATTCTTATTATTCAGATTTATGTGGATGACATTGTGTTTGGGTCAACTAACCCCAAATTATGTAAGGATGTAGCACCCTTGGAAATTTTAAAAGAATAAGACAGATTTTAAATAAATAAAATCTATTCGTGCTAATATTAGTTATGAATTAAATAAAATAAAGATAGCATAAACTGATAATGGGCCATGCGCTTAAAAGATAAATGGGCCAAAATGAAATAACACCTTTCATTAAGACGTTAATTATAGTAAAAATGCCTTTAGCATGGGCGCTAATTCATACGAAGAAATTTGGAAATAAAGCGGGAAAATATAGAAATAATAAGAGACGACCTAGGTTAAGGCACTAATTAATGAAAAGACGCCCTCTTTTAAGGCGCGACTTAATGTGAAAACACCCTTGTCTCAGACGTCTTTTTCCTGAGGGAAAAACCGTGCTCGGTCGAATGCATGGCTAGGGTTTTCTATGCAAATGGAAGCATGCGGCTGCTATCTAGGAAGGGAGAGGACCATGCATAGTAGGTTTAAAACCCTGCCAAACTTGATCGTAAATCCCTTCCGTAACTAAGCATTTGAATCCCCCAGAACCCACACAACCCTATAAAACTACGTCTCCGTCGACCGTAGCAACGTTAGTGCTGTATCGACTTCCTCCTGCTGCTACCGCGATCATCTTCCCTCTGTTTCCTGTTGCTGTGGACGTGAGGAAGTGGAAGAAACTCTTCTTCCTCCTGTTGTAGTCGAAGGCTCGTCTCTCCTATCCTTCCTCCTTGCTGGCTATTACGAGAAGGCTGCACCTTCTCCATCCCTCTGCTTCCACTCTTCTTCCGGCAGACTGCAACGTGAAGGATGAGTGTCTCCTTCCTCACCTGCATCCTGCCGATTGCCTGAACGAGAAGAAGCACCCCATCTTCTTCTCCTGTTACAGCTAGGAAGCCTGGGCACCAACTTCTTCTTCCTCTACTTCATCCTGCAAGCAACCACCACACTCTGTTCAAAACAGAGTATCGGTTCATCGTCTGTCCATCGTTTAATCTTCAACAAGAGGTAGGTTTTCTCAAGGATTGTAGCCCAAACTAGCATAAAAATTTATGATAATATCATCTGTAATTCATGCATATAGTTTTACTGCGGTTTAGAAGTTTTCTATGAAATTTTGGAAAGAGGCGACCTGGGTCAGGGCGCTAATTCATGAACTGACGCCCGAACTAAGAGTCGTCAATTTCAAGAAAATTAATAAATATACACGTTTAAAATTTAATATCTATGAAACCATGAATTTGATGTAATGCATGATCATATACCCAGAATCCTGCTATTTTTCTTGTCCAGTTCCTATATGTGTTTCCTGAAAATTATTTATCATGAAAAACCGTTATTGTTCATATTCTTGGAAGCCAATGTGAATTAACGACCTCTAGAAGGTCGTCTTTTATGAAAGTGACGCCCCACCAAAGGGCGCTATTTTAAGTTAATGGCTTAGGATAAGTTGTTACTTTCCTGAAATTTCTAAAAGTTATTAAATTCTATAAAATGGTAATTAACAACACAGTGCAAGTCGCTTCTTTGTGAAATAACGCCCCTGCCTAAGGCGTGTTTTCTTGAAATACAGAATTGGGTAAATTGCAGTAATAATAGAAATTACAGATGGGACTACTATTCCAGCTGTCGTCAATTAGTAAAGAAACGGCCCAGAGAAGGCCTTGAATTTATTAAATAGTGACTTGGCATAAGTCGTAAATTTCCAGCATATGTATTTTCCACGGCTTTCTGTGAACCGAGGGTTATATATATATATATATATATGTATATATGTATATCGGCACTATATTCCATTCCGTGAGTATAGTCCCATGTATCACGATGATTTGTCGCATTACCCACTAACTCTCAATGACATAGAAGCCCTCCATTGGACATTCCGTTCCTTTAGACTGGCGAGTTAGTCATTGGGACCTCCGTAAGTCCCCTCGTAGCCTTGGATTCCCTCAAGGCCGACTGAGCTGGTTGTACCTTAAACACCTTGTACCTTTTTGATTGCCACGACTTGTGGTAAACCGGCCCTCTCATGTCGCCATCTTGGTCCATGAGAGTATAATCTTTGCCAATGGAATGATGATATTCCACTAGGCGATATCTTGGATTGAGTCCCTTATAGATGGGGTCAATCAGCTTGATTCATGTCCCTTGATTGGTGACAGGTGTAGTCATCCACTCAAGTTATCTCGGCTACCTAGCTAAGGTACCGTCTCTACCCAGGTTATCGACACATCATGATTCTCGTTGGTTTTATCATTGTCCATCTAATGTTTTTCCTTGAATTCCGTGGAACCTATCCACGAATCTACCTTGATATCCTACATGAGTTTGTTCTTGGAAATCCATGGCTATCACTAAAGTGGTTGTCTAGATATTACATGTAACAATGTCCACGCATTTAGGGCCCGATCTGGTCCTGGGAGGAGCACCCGAAAGTACTTGTGCCCATGGGAGTTATATTGATCATGGTGTGGCATTGCACCGAAGTACTTGCTTGAATCTATGACACTCCACTATCTCTCTCTCGCGTGCTTAACTTGATTGACTTAACCTGACTTGCGTGGCCCGGAATGGGCAAAGTACTTGCTTGTTAATAGCCATTATCTCATGACATGAAAAACTTTATTGATATACTCGGTACTTATACTTGAAATCTTGAATACTTGAAATTCCTTATCTTGGATCAACAACACTTGTTATTTCCTCTCGTTATTATGTTCAATTCCGTATCGTCCTATTTTACATGTTTTACATGCTAGACTTGCATTTTCATTTGGAAGAAGTAATTACTTAAACCAATTGCTAGTTCTTGAGATATAATTCCTACTGAGCGTTCGCTCACCAAGTTCTTTTCCCCAAACCTTTCAGGTAAAATGGACCCTGACTCGGACTCTGATGGGCAGGAGCAAGAGTGAGGAGCGTAGAATCAGCAAGCGCCATGCTGCTATACCTTATCATGTCGAGTCATCCTTAGTTTATTCCTTGGAGGCTTGTCGTTAGATATTTTGTTATGTCTAGAGTTGTTACATTTATGGCTTGTGGGCCTGATTAGAATTGTATCGTCTTGGAGTTATGTGACTTTGTTTAATGGATAAGTTGTTATCGATGGTATCAGTATATGGTTAAGTTTTAAAATTCTCGTCTTATTGCGCACTCTGTTGTGATGTAGAAATTCTACTTACTCTGATTGACATGATTGATATAAACTCGTCACGCTCTTCCCGGGTTCCTTCCGCACTCGGGGCGTGACAGTTTTTGTGGTATCAGAGCCTAGGATTTCAAATTTCTAGGAAACCCAAGTCCAAGGATATGTCTATTCCTAAACCGTGAGGATGGGTAGTACCGTGGGTACAAGTCCTTGTAGGGCATCCGACTACAAATTTCAACCTGGAACTAATTAAGGTTCACCCCTTGTAGGACTATGACTGCTGAACGCGCACAATGGCGTGAGATGCAACGAACTGTTCAAGGCCTGACCCAGGCCTTGCAACAGGTGGCTCAGGGTGGGGCACACCATGGTGCTGGCGACCTCCATCGGAGCTTTAGAAATCTCAACCCTCTGAGATTCTCAAGTTCATCAAATCCCGAGGATGCGGAGAATTGGATAAAAGAGATCGAGCGAATCTTCCGCGTCATGCAATGTGCGGATGGTGAGAAGGTGCTCTTGGCCACGTTCCAACTGGAACGGGACGCCCGTGCTTGGTGGGAGTCCGTCGAGGCCACCCTGCTTGAAGATCATGTTTCATGGGCCGAATTTATCGAGCACTTCAATAGCAAATATTTCTCCGACTGTGTTCAAGAGAAAAAGGCCACGGAATTTACTGCCTTAAAGCAACGATCCCTGTCGATAGCTAACTATGAAGCCCAGTTCTCCCGGTTATCTAGATATGCACCACATTTAGTATGCACTGAAAAGATGAAGGCAAGAAGGTTCTTGAACGGGTTACGACCTCAATATATCACATAGCTCGCTCCCTTAGATATTCAAGTGTACTCAAAGATGGTACATCGTACCTAGATGTTAGAAGACGCCACGGAATTGTCTGACAAAATCCGTGGTAAGCGTAAAAGGGAAAATGTCACAATCCCTAACACTTTTAAACCATCTTTCAAAAAGTGGACCAATAATGGAGGCGAACCCTCCAAGGTGAAGAAATTCAAGAAGGGCAACAACAAACCTTTCTCCATCACGGCACCGCCAAAGGAGAATTGTAAATATTGTGATAAGCCGGGTCATCAGGCTGCGGAATGCTGGAGAAGGCTCGGAGCATGCCTTCGTTGTGGGAGTAAAGAACACCGTATTCCCGACTGTCCAATGATGAACGAGCAGAGTGAGCCGGAGACAAAGGAAGAGAAGCGTCCGACAAAGAAGCAAGGACATTTACAAGCTCTCCAAGAGACGGAACCAACCGAGGGTGGGTTGGTGGAAGGTATTTTGACTGTCTGCTCTAAATCTGCTCAAGTACTGTTTGATACTGGCGCCACACATTCTTTTGTTTCAAAGAAATTTGCTGCTTCCTTCTCTATGGAACCTGAATGGATAGACTTGGTAATTTCTACCCCATTAGGGAATGAGTCTGATGTCACTTTCCATTACCCAAACTGCAAGATTATAGTTAAAGGTCACAACTTACCTGCAGATTTAATATGCTTAGACTTGAAAGAGTACGATATAATTTTAGGGGCCGATTGGCTATCCACCCATCGGGCAACTGTAGACTACCGAAATGGAAAAGTCACTTTTGTGGATTTCCCGGAGTTAACTTACGTTACTCCCCGGAAGAGATCACCAGTCATCTCTACTCTCCGAGCCCATAAACTTATCAACAAAGGATGCGAGGCATTCCTAGCATTTATAACTGCCACGGAGGCGAAGATAGCTAGACTAGAAGACATTCTAGTGGTTCGGGAGTTTCCCGATGTTTTCCCTGAAGACTTGCCTGGTTTGCCACCAGAGAGAGAAGTCTCATTCACTATAGACCTTGTTCCGGGTGCCGGACCTGTTTCCAAAGCACCCTACAGAATGTCCCCCGTAGAATTGAAGGAATTGAAGGAACAACTAATGGAGCTATTGAAGAAAGGATTTATCAAACCAAGTACTTCCCCATGGGGAGCACCAGTGTTGTTCGTCAAGAAGAAGGATGGATCGATGAGACTATGCATCGATTATCGGCAGCTGAATCAACTCACTATCAAGAATAGATACCCGTTGCCGAGGATTGATGAACTCTTCGATCAGATTTCGGGAGCAAAGTATTTCTCAAAAATTGATCTTCGATCGGGTTATCACCAATTGAGGATCAAGAACGAGGATATTCACAAAAGTGCATTTCGAAGCAGGTACGGGCATTATGAATTTACTGTTATGCCTTTTGGACTAACAAACGCCCCTGCAGCTTTTATGCAGCTTATGAATAGCATCTTTAGACCACATCTGGACAAATTTATTGTGGTTTTTATCGATGATATCCTGATATATTCGAAGTCTGAAAAAGAGCATGAAGTGCATTTGAGGATAGCATTGCAGATATTGAGGGACAATCAATTATATGCAAAATTTAGCAAATGTGAGTTTTGGCTGGAAGAAGTGTCCTTCTTAGGACACGTAATTTCAAAGGATGGATATTCAGTAGACCCCGCAAAGGTAGAGGTAGTAAAGAACTGGGAACAACCGACAAATACAACAGAAATCAGGAGTTTCATTGGTCTTGCTGGTTATTACCGACATTTTATTAAAAACTTCTCGAAGATTGCAATACCGCTCACCAGGCTGACCCGCAAGGAAGTGCCATATGAGTGAAATGAGGAATGTGAACAAGGCTTCCAAACATTGAAGGACCATTTGACCACTGCTCCGGTCTTGGCCCTTCCTATTGAAGGAGAGAAGTATGAGGTATATACCGATGCTTCTGGTATTGGCCTCGGTTGTGTGTTAATGCAACAGGGAATGGTTATCGCTTACTCCTCTAGGCAGTTGAAGAAGCATGAAGAAAACTACCCGGTGCATGACTTGGAGTTGGCCGCGGTGGTATTTACCCTAAAGATCTGGAGACACTATCTCTACAGAGAACAATTCACAGTATTCTCCGATCATAAAAGCCTCAAATACCTATTCTCTCAGAAGGAACTTAATATGAGGCAACGTCGATGGCTGGAATATTTAAAAGATTTTGATTTCACTATTCAGTATCACCCCGGAAAAGGGAATTCGGTAGCCGATGCCTTGAGTCGGAAGCCGAGAGCCCTTATGGCCAGCTGTATGATACGGGAATGGAAATTATTGGAGGAATTCTCCAGATTAAATATAAGCACGGACCAGAAAGAGGGGTGTATTACTCTCTCTCACATGAGTGTGCATCCGGACTTGCTATCCGAAATTATTGACTTTGGCGGAGGTTGGCATGATCATTTGCCCCTAGCCGAGTTTGCATACAATAATAGTTATCAAGCTAGTATACAGATGGCTCCATTTGAAGCCTTGTACGGCAGGAGTTGCCGATCACCTATATGCTAGAATGAGGTTGGCGAAAAGCAACTACTAGGGCCAGATATGGTAAGAAACACAACGGAAAAGGTTGAACTTATCCGAGAAAGACTCAAAGTGGCACAATCCAGACAGAAATCCTATGCAGATAATAGAAGAAGGGAATTAGAGTTCCAAGTTGGAGACCATGTTTACCTCAAGGTCTCACCCGGTCGAGGAATAAGAAGGTTCGGAGTTAAAGGCAAGCTTACACCGAGATTCATTGGTCCATTCGAAATATTGGAAAGAGTTGGCGAGGTAGCCTATCGTCTTGCTTTGCCTCCACAACTGTCGGAAGTGCACAATGTGTTCCAAATTTCCATGCTGAAGAAATATGTGCACGACCCTTTCCACGTCATTGTCATAGTAATTTAGTAATTCAGAGGGACCTCACATACGAACAGAATCCAATGAAGATTCTTGATCGAGAGGTCCGAGTCTTAAGAAACAAGACCATTCCCATGGTAAAAGTGCAGTGGAACAAATGCTTGGAGCAAGAGGCTACATGGGAAACTGAGGAATCTATGCGAAGGAGATATCCGGAATTGTTCTAAACCATAAGTACTCTATACCCTCCATGTCTCCATTCACGCAAATGAATTTGGGGACCAAATTCTTTTAAGTGGGGGAGGATGTAGCACCCCTGGAAATTTTAAAAGAATAAGACAGATTTTAAATAAATAAAATCTATTCGTGCTAATATTAGTTATGAATTAAATAAAATAAAGATAGCATAAACTGATAATGGGCCTTGCGCTTAAAAGATAAATGGGCCAAAATGAAATAACGCCTTTCATTAAGACGTTAATTATAGTAAAAATGCCTTTAGCATGGGCGCTAATTCATACGAAGAAATTTGGAAATAAAGCGGGAAAATATAGAAATAATAAGAGACGACCTAGGTTAAGGCACTAATTAATGAAAAGACGCCCTCTTTTAAGGCGCGACTTAATGTGAAAACGCCCTTGTCTCAGACGTCTTTTTCCTGAGGGAAAAACCGTGCTCGGTCGAAAGCATAGCTAGGGTTTTCTATGCAAATGGAAGCATGCGGCTGCTATCTAGGAAAGGAGAGGACCATGCATAGTAGGTTTAAAACCCTGCCAAACTTGATCGTAAATCCCTTCCGTAACTAAGCATTTGAATCCTCCAGAACCCACACAACCCTATAAAACTATGTCTCCATCGACCGTAGCAACGTTACTGCTGTATCGGCTTCCTCCTGCTACTACCGCGATCATCTTCCCTCTGTTTCCTGTTGCTGCGGACGTGAGGAAGTGGAAGAAACTCTTCTTCCTCCTGTTGCAGTCGAAGGCTCGTCTCTCCTACCCTTCCTCCTTGCTGGCTGTTACGAGAAGGCTGCACCTTCACCATCCCTCTGCTTCCACTCTTCTTCCGGCAGACTGCAACGTGAAGGACGAGCGTCTCCTTCCTCACCTGCATCCTGCCAATTGCCTGAACGAGAAGAAGCACCCCATCTTCTTCTCCTGTTACAGCTAGGAAGCCTGGGCACCAACTTCTTCTTCCTCTACTTCATCCTGCAAGTAACCACCACACTCTGTTCAAAACAATGTATCGGTTCATCGTTTGTCCATCGTTTAATCTTCAACAAGAGGTAGGCTTTCTCAAGGATTGTTGTCACGCCCCGAGCGCGAAAGATACCCGGAGACGCGTGATGAGTTTATATCAATCATGTCAATCAGAGTGGTCGTGTATTCGACACAAAGACAGAGATGCGCAAAATAGCAAGATAACCCAATCCTTTATTTCATAATGGATAGACTATTACAAATCCAATACTCTGTTTAATAAAAAGAAAAGTACATAGTTGACTCAAGAAATATGAAAAAAAAGACTAGATGACACTTGGAAAGCTCTATCTCTTTCACTCTTGAACATTCCCATCCGATTGACTTCCATCGTCGTCGGACTTACCTGAAAAGTAAAAAGGGACAAACGGAATGAGCGAACGCTCAGTAGGAAATTATATCTCAAGTACTAGCAAGAGGTTTAAGTAATTACATATTTCATGAATGCAATAAAGCTATGCATGCTCGCATAAAATGACAAGATAGCGAGAGAATATGTCAATAAGGTAACAAGTTGAACTAGTCATGAACTTTCAATAAAAGATAACAAGATATTCAAGCAAGAACATTTAACAAGTCATGTCAAGAACTTTGGCTATCATGTATCAAGCAAGCAAGTAAATTACCCTTTTTCGGGCCACGCATTTCATTTCATGTCAAGTACGAGTCAAGTACAAGATATGAGTGGAATGTCCAATCAAGCAAGTCAAGTACTCGGTATAATGCCAGATACCTTATCATTTTAACTCCCATGGGCACAAGTACTTTCGGGTGCTCCTCCCAGGACCAGATCGGGCCCTATATGCGCAGGCATTTATCATGTGTTTTGACATCCACTCTTGTATATATAGCCAATTTTTGAATTTCAATAATCAAGCTTGTAGACATGTATGACAACTTTGACAGAATGGAGTCCAAAAATATGACAAAGGACATAGAATGGCAATAATAACGGTATAATCACGATATCGATAAAACTAGGTAGAATATGGTTCCCTTAACTTGGGTACCATGACAAATCAATATGGACATTCTTTATATAGAATTGAGGTCCACATGAACAGTATATCAGAGGTAAGATACCCTCATTCTTATCATAGAATTGAGGTTTACAAGAATGACATGATATGGCATGATATCATCATCCCATTAAGAATTTCTTATGATATACTCTTTGTATAATCATAAGGGCCGGTATACCATGTTTCTTTAGATTGACATGGCAAAGATCGTGTAATGCGTTTTTAGGGTACAACCAGCTCAGTCGACCTTGAGGGAATCCAAGGTACGAGGAGTCTTACGGAGGTCTCTATGACTAACTCGCTAGTCCAAAGGAACGTAATGTCCAATGGAGAGCTTGTATGTCAATGAGAATTGAGTGTGATCGATAAAACAATCGTGAAACGTGGGACTATACTCACGGAGTGGAGAATAGTGTCGATATATATTATATAAATAATTAGAACCATCGGTTAACAGAATCAGGATAAAAAATCAGTTTACAGAAAATAACGACTTAGGTAAAGTCGTTTCTCAAGTAATTAACACCTAACAGAAGGGCGTTCATCTATTTTCCATATTTGCAGAATTTCATTATTTCAATAATTTTTATAAAACGCGCCCTGGACAAGGGCGTTTCTTCAATATTTGACGACTATACAAGAAGGCGTCCTTTTTATTCACAATATTGGACATGATATAATTAATTTTAGGTATTATCAAAAACGCGCCCTGGGCAAGGGCGTTATCTTTAATTCTATTTTTTTACAGAATATATTTCATAGATACGCGCCTTAGGAAGGGGCGTTATTTTTCAATTCACGCCCTGTAATGGGGCGTTAACATAGTTGGAAACGACCTAGTCTAGGTCGTGAATTCAAGAAATACCAGGAATTTACATAATCAGCAAGATTTGCACGATAATCAAGGATAACGATCATATAGTCATGACAGGAAAATTGGCAGGAGTTCATATGCAGTATATTAGATTTGATGTTTCATTTTTATTAACTTTAACCGCTAATAATTATTGATTTGAGCAATTTCATGGATAATCAGTTCTTAAGATAGGTGATTAACGTTTACATGAAATTAACGCCTGTATATAGGGAGTTAAATATGAAATTAACGACCTTGTGAGGGTCGTGTCTTGTAAAATAGCGCCCTGGACAGGGGCGTCTCTTTCAAAATATTGCAGAAACATAATAAAACCATATTCAACCGTATGCATGTCATGTCAATACGTATATAAGTCTTGTCTTAATTTATTTGGGCTACAGTAACTTGAGAAAACCTACCTGAAGACTTGAAGATTGATATGAAAGGGGGACGTTGTTGCTTCACAGCAACAATAACCACAGTAGGAGGAAGAGAAGGCTTTGGTGAAGAACCTTTGTTCTTCGGTTCTGTAACTTCTACAAGAACAGAAGAAGAAACATTAGTATTTCTTCATACTACCTGACCGAAAGTAAAAAGGGAAAAAGAACAATACCTTTGTTCTTCACGTACGCCGCCTTCTTAACCTATAACAGAAGAAGATGAAGAACTGTTAGTTCTTCATGTAACAGACGTAGAGAAATAAATCAGAGGAACTATTCCTCTCTCACGTACCTTGCAGATTCCGAACGCCAAATAGCGTTGAAGGTTTCGAGCAGTAGATTATTTATAGGGATTTAGGGAATCCTAACAATAGTTAGTGTTTGATTACGGGTAATATATCCCTAATAGAGTCCTTGCCTTATTAAATACTTACTAGATTAACATAATCCTTCCCTAGATAAGCTCCTGGGTCGAACGGTTCACGAATGGAATTAACGACTTTGGTCAGGTCGTCGATTCTTGAATTGACGACCTGCTTCAGGTCGTTTCTTAATAAGCGCCTTGTGTAAGGGCGTTCTTTTCTTTAAAACACGCCCAAGATTGGGGCGTTTCTTGGCCTTACCTTTTTTTGACGTTGGAATTTGACGCCGTGTAGTGAGGGTGTCACTTCTTGAATAACGCCTTTGATAGAGGCGTTTATTATTAAATTAACGCCTTAATGAGAGGCGTTATTTACATCTTGGGTTTTATTCCTCCATTTAACCCTCTTCTTATTATCTGTATTACTTCTGTAATATATATATTTTAATTCATTTCAAATATTCATTTATCAGGGTTGCTACACCCTCCCCCACTTAAAAAGAATTTGGTCCCCAAATTCAATTGCATATTATGTATACATGCGGAGAGTGTAGAGTATATACCTCTTAGAACAACTCGGGAAATCGTTTCTTCATAGATTCCTCGGTCTCCCATGTCGCTTCGTGTTCAGTATTCTTATTCCATTGCACCTTGAGCATGGGAATAACCTTATTCCTTAGAGCTCGTATTTCTCGATCTAAGATCTTCATAGGCTTCTGTTCATAGGTGAGATCTTTCTGGATCACCAGATCTCCATGTTCAATAATATGAGATGGATCGTGTACATACTTCTTCAACATAGATATGTGAAATACATTATGTACCTCGGACAATTGAGGAGGCAATGCGATGCGATATGCAACCTCGCCAACTCTTTCGAGTATCTCAAATGGTCCGATGAATCTTGGCGTAAGCTTGCCCTTAACACCAAATCTTCGTATGCCACGTCCAGGCGATATTTTAAGAAATACATGATCTCCAACCTGGAATTCAATATCTCTTCTCCTTGTATCAGCATAAGCCTTTTGTCTGGTCTGAGCAACTTGCAATCTTCTCTGATTACTTGTATATTCTCAGTTGTATCCCTTACCATGTTTGGACCTAACAGTTGTTTCTCTCCAACTTCGTTCCAGCATAAGGGTGATCGGCAACTCCTTCCATATAAAGCTTCGAAAGGTGCCATTTGGATACTAGCTTGGTAGCTATTATTATATGCAAATTCCACTAGTGGCAAATGTTCATGCCAGCTTCCACCAAAGTCAATGATCCAAGCTCTTAGCATATCCTCAACAACTTGATTAGCTCTCTCGGTCTGACCATCCGTTTGTGGGTGAAAAGCAGTACTAGAGTTGAGCCTTGTTCCCAACGAATGTTGTAATCCCTTCCAAAAATGAGAAGTGAAACAGGGATCTCTATCAGACACGATTGAGATAGGAATTCCATGTAACATGACTATTTCCTTGATGTATAGTGCAGCTAGTACATCAATTGACCATCGGCTTTTTATTGGCAAAAAATGCGCCGATTTAGTTAATCGGTCAATGATAACCCAGATTCCATCATGTCCTCCTTTTGATTTAGATAATCCCATGATGAAGTCCATACCAATATCCTCCCACTTCCACTTAGGAATATCTAGAGGATGTAGTTTTCCAGCAGGCTTTTGGTGTTCTGCCTTGACCTGTTGGCATGTGAGACAGCGAGATACATAGTCTGCTATTTCTCTTTTCATATTAGGCCACCAAAAGTTCCTCTTTACATCTTGATACATTTTGGTTGATCCTGGATGAATAGTGTACCTTGATCGGTGAGCTTCATCTAAGATCTTCTTCTTTTAATTCCGGACAGTCGGGTATACAAGTTCTACCTTTGAATAATAATCTTCCATCAGAAGTTAGTTGAAAATCAGATTGTGCTTCTAATCTGCCTTTGACTTCCACTAATATAGGATCATCATCCTGAAGTGCTTATATCTCAGATAATAAATCTGACTGTATGATTACATGAGATAATGTGACAAATTTGGCTTCCTTGTCCAAGCTTATATTGAGCTCGGAGAATTGTTCTAGCAACCTCCATTCTTGTATCATACAATTGGCTATCATTGCTCTCGGCTTTCGACTAAGGGCATCAGCAACATAATTACCCTTTCCGGGATGGTATTGTATATTGAAGTCGAAGTCCTTGAGATATTCTAGCCAGCGTCTTTGTCTCATGTTTAGCTCCTTTTGTGAAAATAGATATTTGAGACTTTTGTGATCGGAGTATACAGTAAACTGCACTCCATATAAGTAGTGTCTCCATATCTTTAGGGTAAATACCACCGCGGCCAGTTCTAAGTCATGGATGGGGTAATTCTCCTCATGCTTCTTCAGTTGACGTGAAGAGTATGCTATGACCTTTCCTTGTTGCATTAGGACACATCCGAGGCCAATGCCAGAAGCATCTGTGTAGACCTCGAATTTCTCTCCTTCTATTGGTAGAGCCAACACCGGAGCTGTAGTGAGATGATCTTTGAGAGTTTGGAAACTTCTTTCACATTCCTCACTCCATTCATATCGGATCTCCTTGCGAGTTAACCTTGTAAGGGGCACGGCGATCTTGGAGAAATCTTTGATGAATCGCCGATAATATCCTGCAAGGCCTAAGAAACTTCTGATCTCGCTAGCATTGGTTGGTTTTTCCCAGTTTCTCACAGCTTCAACCTTTGACGGGTCTACAGATAATCCATCCTTTGATATGACATGTCCGAGAAAAGCTACCTCTTTAAGCCAGAACTCGCATTTACTAAGTTTTGCATATAAATGATTTGACCTCAAGACTTGCAATGCAATCCTCAAATGTTCTTCATGCTCTTCCTTAGTCTTGGAATATATTAATATGTCATCAATGAAAACCACTATAAATTGATCCAAGTAAGGCCTGAATATGCTATTCATTAACTACATAAAGGTAGCAGGGGCATTTGTTAGTCCAAAAGGCATAACAACGAATTCATAATGGCCATACCTGCTTCTGAATGCGGTCTTATGAATGTCATCATCTTTGATCCTTAACTGATGATATCCCGATCTGAGGTCAATCTTCGAAAAATATTTGGATCCAGAAATTTGATCAAATAATTCATCGATTCTCGACAGTGGATACTTGTTCTTGATAGTGAGATGATTCAACTGTCGATAGTCAATGCATAGCCTCATGGATCTATCTTTCTTCTTTACAAACAGTACAGGTGCTCCCCACGGGGAAGTACTTGGTCTAATGAACCCTTTTCGAATTAGTCCCATCAATTGTTCCTTCAACTCTTTGAGTTCAGCAGGTGACATCCTATAGGGTGCCCTTGAAACAGGACCAGCACCAGGGACTAAGTCAATGGTGAAGGCCACATCCCTTTGAGGGGGTAATCCCGGCAACTCTTCCGGAAACACGTCCGGGAATTCTTGTACTACTGGAATGTCTTCTAGCTTAGTGTCCTTTGTTTCCTTAACTGTGACAAATGCAAGGAAAGCTACACATCCCTTCCTGACGAGCTTGCTAGCTCGGAGGGCCGAGATAAGAGGGGAATTGCTCCGACTCTTGGGGCGAGTAAAGACTAATTCTGAAAAATCTTTGAAAGCAATTTGGCTATTGCGGCAATCAACCGTTGCCTGGTATTTGGATAACTAGTCCGCTCCCAGTATAACATCATACTCCTTTAGATCAAGGCATATGAGATCTATAGGTAAATTCCTACCTTGAACCATTACCTCACAGTTTTGGTAGTGATGAGTAATATTATTTTCACTTCCAAGAGGAGTAGTTAGAACTATTTTTATCCATTCTGGTTCTAACGGTAACGGGTCGGCAAACTTCTTAGAAATAATGGAATGCGATGCACCCGTATCAAATAAGACATAAGCACTTTTGGAACAAATTGTTAATGTACCTTCTACCAGTCCACCTTCTTCTTGCTCGATCTCCTTTATTGCATGAAGTCGAGCGTTCTTTGTCACCGGGCGCTTACCGTCTCCGGCTTGGTCATTAAGTAACGGACAGTTGGGAATCCGATCTTCGCGGCTCCCACAACGGAGACATGCTCCTAATTTCCTCCAGCATTCTTCGGTCTTGTGACCAGCCTTGTCACAATGCTTACACACTACATTTGAAGGGGTAGTGGTGATAGAGAAGGGCTTGGATTTCTTGAACTTGGAATCTTGAGAGGATGAACCTCCATTATTGGGCCTCTTCTTAAAGTTGGGTTTGAAAGAACCCGAACCTGTGACTTGCTCCTTCTTGTCTTTTCCATGGATCCTATCAGATAGTTCTGTGGCATCTTCAAGTAATTGAGCTCGGCACACTATTTCAGAATAAACTTGGATGTCCATAGGCGCCAGTTGAGTAATATAGTGGGGCCTAAGCCCATTAAGAAATCTACGGGCTTTCATCTTCTCCGTGCTAATAAGATGCTTAGCATATCTAGACAACCTGGAGAACTGAGCTTCATACTCTGCTAATGATAAAGATCGTTGCTTTAATGCAGCGAATTCTGCAGCCTTCTTTTCTTGGACTCGGTCCTAGAAATATTTAGCATTGAAGTATTCCACAAATTCTTCCCATGTTACTTGAGTAGGATCGATGGTTGCTTCAATAGACTCCCACCAGCATCTAGCATCTTTCTCTAACTGGAATGTAGCTAATAGAACTTTGTTCTGATCCGTGCATTGCATGACAAGGAATATGCGTTCAATTTTTCGAACCCAATGCTCGGCATCGTCCGGATCGGTCGATCCTATGAACTTCGGGGGATTCATACTCTTAAATGCTTGGTGTAAGCTTCCAGCTCATGGAGCACCACCTTGTGCTACCTGTTGTAGCACTTGAGTCATCTCTTGGAGGGTATGCTGCATGTTGCGCCATTGAGCACGTTCGGCAGCCATTATCCTACAATTACAATAGCTACATTAGTATTATATCACTGTGATCTTATTAAAAGACTCATTGACTCTTAACCCTTGGTTCTACCCAATCTCACTTGGTTAAACGTTCAACTTATCCTTGGACTTGAGTTTTTCCTAGGAATTGAATACCTTAGGCTCTGATACCACAAAAATTGTCACGCCCCGAGCGTGGAAGATACCCGAATACGCGTGACGAGTTTATATCAATCATGTCAATCAGAGTGGTCGTGTATTCGACATAAAGACAGAGATGCGCAAAATAGCAAGATAACCCAATCCTTTATTTCATAATGGATAGACTATTACAAATCCAATACCCTGTTTAATAAAAAGAAAAGTACATAGTTGACTCAAGAAATATGAAAAAAAAGACTAGATGACACTTGGAAAGCTCTAGCTCTTTCACTCTTGAACATTCCCATCCGATTGACTTCCATCGTCGTCGGACTTACCTGAAAAGTAAAAAGGGACAAACGGAATGAGCGAACGCTCAGTAGGAAATTATATCTTAAGTACTAGCAAGAGGTTTAAGTAATTACATATTTCATGAATGCAATAAAGCTATGCATGCTCGCATAAAACGATAAGATAGAGAGAGAATATGTCAATAAGGTAACAAGTTGAACTAGTCATGAACTTTCAATAAAAGATAACAAGATATTCAAGCAAGAACATTTAACAAGTCATGTCAAGAACTTTGGCTATCATATATCAAGCAAGCAAGTAAATTACCCTTTTTCGGGCCACGCATTTCATTTCATGTCAAGTACGAGTCAAGTACAAGATATGAGTGGAATGTCCAATCAAGCATGTCAAGTACTCGGTATAATGCCAGATACCTTATCATTTTAACTCCCATGGGCACGAGTACTTTCGGGTGCTCCTCCCAGGACCAGATCGGGCCCTATATGCGCAGGCATTTATCATGTGTTTTGACATCCACTCTTGTATATATAGCCAATTTTTAAATTTCAATAATCAAGCTTGTAGACATGTATGACAACTTTGACAAAATGGAGTCCAAAAATATGACAAAGGACATAGAATAGCGATAATAACGGTATAATCACGATATCGATAAAACTAGGTAGAATATGGTTCCCTTAACTTGGGTACCATGACAAATCAATATGGACATTCTTTATATAGAATTGAGGTCCACATGAACAGTATATCAAAGGTAAGATACCCTCATTCTTATCATAGAATTGAGGTTTACAAGAATGACATGATATGGCATGATATCATCATCCCATTAAGAATTTCTTATGATATACTCTTTGTATAATCATAAGGGCCGGTATACCATGTTTCTTTAGATTGACATGGCAAAGATCGTGTAATAGGTTTTTAGGGTACAACCAGCTCAGTCGACCTTGAGGGAATCCAAGGTACGAGGAGTCTTACGGAGGTCTCTATGACTAACTCGCTAGTACAAAGGAACGGAATGTCCAATGGAAGCTTGTATGTCAATGAGAATTGAGTGTGATCGATAAAACAATCGTGAAACGTGGGACTATACTCACGGAGTGGAGAATAGTGTCGATATATTATATAAATAATTAGAACCATCGGTTAACAGAATCAGGATAAAAAATCAGTTTACAGAAAATAACGACTTAGGTAAAGTCGTTTCTCAAGTAATTAACGCCTAACAGAAGGGCGTTCATCTATTTTCCATATTTGCAGAATTTCATTATTTCAATAATTTTTCTAAAACGCGCCCTGGACAAGGGCGTTTCTTCAATATTTGACGACTATACAAGAAGGCGTCCTTTTTATTCACAATATTGGACAGGATATAATTAATTTTAGGTATTATCAAACACTACCAGAAAAAGTGAGATTTCAGACGGAATTTTCAGTCGAAAATTTCAGACGGAAATTTCCGTCTGAAATTTGTGACGGATTTTTTTCTGTCACAAATTTCGTCTGAAATATGCAATTACACACCAAATTTCAGACGGAATTTGTGACGGAAAATATTCCGTCACAAATTTCAGACGGAATTTGGGACGGAAAATTTAATCTGTCAGAAATTTATGACCAATAATTTGTGACGGCCGCATTTGTGACGGATCCGTCTGAAAATCCGTCACAAATGTGTCTTCTCACGGATTTTCAGACGGAAATTAATCCGTCACAAAATTTTTCCGCCCCCAATCCGTCGCAAAGGCACATTTGCGACGGATTGGGGGCGCAAAAATTTTGTGACGGATTAATTTCCGTCTGAAAATTCGTGAGAAGACACATTTGTGACGGATTTTCAGACGGATCCGTTACAAATGCGGCCGTCACAAATTCTTGGTCATAAATTTCTGACAGATTAAATTTTCCGTCCCAAATTCCGTCTGAAATTTATGACGGAATATTTTCCGTCACAAATGCCGTCTGAAATTCGGTGTGTAATTACATATTTCAGACGGAATTTGTGACGGAAAAAAATCCGTCACAAATTTCAGACGGTCCGTCTGAAATCCCGCTTTTTCTGGTAGTGAAAAACGCGCCCTGGGCAAGGGCGTTATCTTTAATTCTATTTTTTTACAGAATATATTTCATAGATACGCACCCTAGGAAGGGGCGTTATTTTTCAATTCACGCCCTGTAATGAGGCGTTAACATAGTTGGAAACGACCTAGTATAGGTCGTGAATTCAAGAAATACCAGGAATTTACATAATCAGCAAGATTTGCACGATAATCAAGGATAACGGTCATATAGTCATGACAGGAAAATTGGCAGGAGTTCATATGCAGTATATTAGATTTGATGTTTCATTTTTATTAACTTTAACCGCTAACAATTATTGATTTGATGCACTTTCATGGATAATCAGTTCTTAAGATAGGTGATTAACGTTTACATGAAATTAACGCCTGTATATAGGGCGTTAAATATGAAATTAACGACGTTGTGAGGGTCGTGTCTTGTAAAATGGCGCCCTGGACAGGGGCGTCTCTTTCAAAATATTGCAGAAACATAATAAAACCATATTCAACCGTATGCATGTCATGTCAATACGTATATAAGTCTTGTCTTAATTTATTTGGGCTACAGTAACTTGAGAAAACCTACCTGAAGACTTGAAGATTGATATGAAAGGGGGACGTTGTTGCTTCACAGCAACAATAACCACAGTAGGAGGAAGAGAAGGCTTTGGTGAAGAACCTTTGTTCTTCGGTTCTGTAACTCCTACAAGAACAGAAGAAGAAACATTAGTATTTCTTCATACTACCTGACCGAAAGTAAAAAGGGAAAAAGAACAATACCTTTGTTCTTCACGTACGCCGCCTTCTTAACCTATAACAGAAGAAGATGAAGAACTGTTAGTTCTTCATGTAACAGACGTAGAGAAATAAATCAGAGGAACTATTCCTCTCTCACGTACCTTGCAGATTCCGAATGCCAAATAGCGTTGAAGGTTTTAGCAGTAGATTATTTATAGGGATTTAGGGAATCCTAACAATAGTTAGTGTTTGATTGCGGGTAATATATCCCTAATAGAGTCCTTGCCCTATTAAATACTTACTAGATTAACATAATCCTTCCCTAGATAAGCTCCTGGGTCGAACGGTTCACGAATGGAATTAACGACTTTGGTCAGGTCGTCGATTCTGGAATTGACGACCTGCTTCAGGTCGTTTCTTAATAAGCGCCTTTTGTAAGGGCGTTCTTTTCTTTAAAACACGCCCAAGATTGGGGCGTTTCTTGGCCTTACCTTTTTTTGACGTTGGAATTTGACGCCGTGTAGTGAGAGCGTCACTTCTTGAATAACGCCTTTGATAGAGGCGTTTATTATTAAATTAACGCCTTAATGAGAGGCGTTATTTGCATCTTGGGTTTTATTCCTCCATTTAACCCTCTTCTTATTATCTGTATTACTTCTGCAATATATATATTTTAATTCATTTCAAATATTCATTTATCAGGGTTGCTACAATTGTAGCCCAAACTAGCATAAAAATTTATGATAATATCATATGTAATTCATGCATATAGTTTTACTGCGGTTTAGAAGTTTTCTATGAAATTTTGGAAAGAGGCGACCCAGGTCAGGGCGCTAATTCATGAACTGACGCCCGAACTAAGAGTCGTCAATTTCAAGAAAATTAATAAATATACACGTTTAAAATTTAATATCTATGAAACCATGAATTTGATGTAATGCATGATCATATACCCAGAATCATGCTATTTTTCTTGTCCAGTTCCTATATGTGTTTCCTGAAAATTATTTATCATGAAAAACCGTTATTGTTCATATTCCTGGAAGCCAATGTGAATTAACGACCTCTAAAAGGTCGTCTTTTATGAAAGTGACGCCCCACCCAAGGGCGCTATTTTAAATTAATGGCTTAGGATAAGTCGTTACTTTCCTGAAATTTCTAAAAGTTATTAAATTCTGGAAAATTGTAATTAACGACACAGTGCAACTCGCTTCTTTGTGAAATAATGCCCCTGCCTAAGGCACGTTTTCTTGAAATATAGAATTGGGTAAATTGCAGCAATAATAGAAATTACAGATGGGACGACTGTTCCAGCAGTCGTGAATTAGTAAAGAAACGGCCCAGAGAAGGTCGTGAATTTATTAAATAGTGACTTGGCGTAAGTCACGAATTTCCTGCATATGTATTTTCCACGGCTTTCTGTGAACCGAGGGTTATATATATATATATATATATATATATATATATATATATATATATATATATGTATTTATGTATATCGGCACTATATTCCATTCCGTGAGTATAGTCCCATGTTTCACGATGATTTGTCACATTACCCACTAACTCTCGATGACATACATGCCCTCCATTGGACATTCCGTTCCTTTGGACTGGCGAGTTAGTCATTGGGACCTCCGTAAGTCTCCTCGTAGCCTTGGATTCCCTCAAGACTGACTGAGCTGGTTGTACCTTAAACACCTTGTACCTTTTTGATTGCCACGACTTGTGGTAAACCGGCCCTCTCATGTCGCCATCTTGGTCCATGAGAGAATAATCTTTGCCAATGGAATGATGATATTCCACTAGGCGATATCTTGGATTGAGTCCCTTATAGATGGGGTCAATCAGCTTGATTCATGTCCCTTGATTGGTGACAGGTCTAGTCATCCACTCAAGTTATCTTGGCTACCTAGCTAAGGTACCGTCTCTTCCCAGGTTATCGACACGTCATGATTCTCGTTGGTTTTATCATTGTCCATCTAATGTTTTTCCTTAAACTCTGTGGAACCTATCCATGAATCTACCTTGATATCCTACATGAGTTTGTTCTTGGAAATACATGGCTATCACTAAAGTGGTTGTCTAGATATTACATGTTACAATGTCCGCGCATTTAGGGCCTGATCTGGTCCTGGGAGGAGCACCCGAAAGTACTTGTGCTCATGTAAGTTATATTGATCACGGTGTGGCATTGCACCGAAGTACTTGCTTGAATCTACGACACTCCACTATCTCTCTCTTGCGTGCTTAACTTGATTGACTTAACATGACTTGCGTGGCCCGGAATGGGCAAAGTACTTGCTTGTTAATAGCCATTATCTCATGACATGAAAATCTTTATTGATATACTCGGTACTTATACTTGAAATTCCTTATCTTGGATCAACAGCACTTGTTATTTCCTCTCGTTATTATGTTCAATTCCGTATCGTCCTATTTTACATGTTTTACATGTTAGACTTGCATTTTCATTTGGAAGAAGTAATTACTTAAACCAATTGCTAGTTCTTGAGATATAATTCCTACTGAGCGTTCGCTCACCAAGTTCTTTTCCCCAAACCTTTCAGGTAAAATGGACCCTGACTCGGACTCGGATGGGCAGGAGCAAGAGTGAGGAGCGTAGAATCTGCAAGCGCCATGCTGCTATACCTTATCATGTCGAGTCGTCCTTAGTTTATTCCTTGGAGGCTTTTCGTTAGATATTTTGTTATGTCTAGAGTTGTTACATTTATGGCTTGTGGGCCTGATTAGAATTGTATCGTCTTGGAGTTATGTGACTTTTTTTAATGGATAAGTTGTTATTGATGGTATCAGTATATGGTTAAGTTTTAAAATTCTCATCTTATTGCGCACTCTGTTGTGATGTAGAAATTCTACTTACTCTGATTGACATGATTGATATAAACTCGTCACGCTCTTCTCAGGTTCCTTCCGCGCTCGGGGCGTGACAGAGGAATTCTCTCAGATAATGACTAATGAGTTTGAAATGAGCTCAATGGGCGAGCTCAAATTGTTTCTTGGACTGCAGGTTATACAAACAAAGGATGGAACTTTCATCTCTCAGTCCAAGTACGTAAAGAATCTATTGAAGAAGTACAAGATTGACAACCTCAAGGAAATAGCTGCTCTAATGGGTACCTCAACTAGTTTGGATGAAGATCCTAAAGGTAAACCAGTGGACCAAAGGCTATATAGAGGTATGATCAGATCTCTTCTTTATCTTACAGCATCTAGGCCTGATATTCAATTTACAGTGTGTTTATGCTCTAGATTTCAGGCTAGTCCTAAAGAAACTCATCTTAAGGGTGTGAAAACGATTTTTAGGTATTTACTAGGCACCCAACAGCTAGGTCTATGGTATCATGCTAGGTGTGAGTTGGAGCTTCTAGCCTACACTGATGCAGATTATGCTAGGTGTCGAGTATATAGAAAAAGTACTAGTGGCTATTGCCAATTCGTTGGTGGCTGTCTAGTATCTTGGGCATCTAAGAAGCAACACACTGTAGCATTGTCTACAGTTGAGGCTGAATATGTTGCAGCAGATAATTGTGCTGCCCAAGTACTATGGATCAAGCACCAACTAGATGATTATCAGATAAAATTGGAATGTATTCCAATCTTGTGTGATAATACTAGTGCTATATGCCTTGCTAAAAATCCTGTTCATCATTTTAGGACTAAGCATATAGAGATAAAACACCATTTTCTCAGAGATGTTGTAAATAAAAAGGAGATTGAAATGAACTTCATTGAAACTGAAAAACAAATTGCTGATATTTTTACTAAGCCTCTTGGGAATGAAAGATTTAAATTTCTTAGAAGAGAACTTGGCTTATGTAAATTTCAGCATGATGAATATTTTGTTCAGCTGCTTTGAATAAACTTTCTAATTTGGACTTGCATCTGATAGCTTGAATAAATCTTGTGGATGTTGAATATTGCAACAGACTCGTGAACATGCATGACATAGTTTTTTCTTGACATATTATTCATTGCATATCATTTTGTTATGATTGTGTTTAAGCTTTCTCTCATCTAACATAACACTTGGTATCAAATTCCTGCCATTCATTTGCAAAACTGCATGCATATAGACAGGGGGAGTATTATTAGAAATTCAGAGTGGTCATCAACTTTCTTGATTTCATTCATTCTTTGGCCCTGAATGAGTTGAATCTGACATATGGCAATCTGTTAGTCAGTTCTGATTCCTAAGCAATAGAAAATAGACTTCTTCAGTTATAAGAATTTCAATTGCTTAAAGACTGACTTAATGGTTTAACTTTTATAATTTTTGGAGTTTAAAGATTGCAATCAGTAAATAGGAAAGCTGAAAATTGATAAAACTCTCAACCCTTTTCTTATTTCATGTTAGAGAAAGCTAATCATATCGGAAATCTGAAAACTCATCTGAAATCATGTTAGAGAAGCTAAGTATGTGTATTGTTCTTAAACAAGTCATTCTAAAACAAATAAAGGGCAGCTAAAAAAAATATTGAAAATCATTGAAAATCAATTGAAAAATAACATTGGCAGAGCAATGACTGGTAAATCACTGAGAAACTGAGTGATCCATCAAAGAAGTGGACAACACTCATGTCATGAGGTATATCAGCTATCTCTGTATAAAATGATCAAAATAGTAGGTTGGTTTCACTGAGTATCTGAAGGGTAACTGGCGTCTGATAAACGTGTACCCTCACACAAAAAAGTGTAAATCAGTTTTATTGTGGTTGATCATAGGTAGAATGGTCCATGATGTTGAGTATCTAGGGGTATTGGCATCTGATAAACGTATACCCTTGCGCAAAAAGACAAATGGCACCTGAATGCCCTTAATGAACTAGTATTGAAAATGCTGCTCCTTCAAAAGTAATTTCATGGATGTCAAATTGTTTAATTTCAACACATGACCTGACATCTCTTAACCAGTTTTACTGAGTCTATGAAAGTAAGATATTTTAAAACTGAATCTCCCATGCAAATGTGTTTCTGGTTTATTATTTTATCATGCACAGAACTCTTATCCAATGATTGTAGTGCATGAACTCAAAATTGTATAGTCCTTAAACCAGAATTCTATCTAAAAGTAGTTTATAACTTCATATGACTGAAGAATCTGTGCTTTAGCATGCTTATTCTTGAACTACTTGTTCAGAATGCTAGTCAGATCGTATCTCTAGTTCCTTCACGTGTACTCACTTTCCCTCCTCTTTGTTGATGACAAAGGGGGAGAATATTGTATGATTTCTGAATTCATTCCAGGGGAAGTGTATGCATTATGTTATGGCAAAGGGGGAGATTTTTGTGTGCAGGGCGTTGCTTACATTTCGTAGTATGCATGTATAGCATTTGCATGATAATCTGAATAATAAATCATGTCTCTCATCATCTGTATGACAGGTAACTGCTATTCTATATGATAGGGGGTTGCCATCATAAAAAAGGGGGAGATTGTTGTGACTCCTCTATGTTGATGATCTTGACATATGCTTTACTTCATTGGCAACACCTTATTTTGATTGATTGGCAACTGCTTATGCTTTGATGAATTTGTTCTTATCAGATTGTATGTGTGTTCTATGCACTTCACATGCTTACACACTGCACACACACTCAAAGTCCACACATTGCACGTAGAGTCTATACACTGCATGGCGAGCCCAAAGTCTATACAATGGTTCAGGCTAAGTGTGTACATCGTTCGTCTTAGTTGAAGTCCAAACATTGCATTGCATTGGCTAAGTATGTACACTGTCCGTCTGACTTAGCGTCTTGTGCATTGAGCGAAGTCCATACATTGCAGCTCCCACATTCTGCAAGTCTATACAATGGCGCAGGCTAAGTCTGTACATCGGACTGTGTTAGGCGAAGTCTGTACATCGGACTATTTCAAGTGAAGTCTGTACATCCGATTGTTCATGCACTCATCTTAAGTCCATACATTGGACTGTAGTTTGCACGAAGCTAAGTCCATACATTGGACTGTAGCATGCATCAGTGAAGTCTGTACAGCGTCATGCATTGCATCATTTGATCTAAAGTCTATACATTGCATCAGCCTTGTCTTGCATGCACGAAGTAAAGTCTATACATTGGACTGTGTCATTTAGCGTCTTACAAGTGTATACATTGTACACCGTCTCAGTCAGCGTCTGCATGCATTACATGAAGTCTGTACACTGCATCGTCTTATGTTGCGTCTCAGCATGCATTCACTGTAAAGTCTATACAGACTTCATCGTCTTGGTCATTGTCTCACTCGAGTAAGTCTGTATAGCCTTTTGCGTTGCACTTAAAGTCTACACATTACTGCAGCACGCAGTTCAAGTCCATACACTACACTATAGATGCTCGAGGTGAAGTCTGTACATCCTTCATTGAACTTCCAAGTCTATACATCGAGGTGACGTATGTACATCCATCAGTGAACTTCCAAGTCTATACATCCACCTGTTAAACTTTGAAGTCTGTACATTGGAAGTTTTACCTACGTTGCACTCGCAAGTCTGTACATCGGTAGCTTTACCTACGTTGCACTCGAAGTCTATACATTGGAAGCCTATACACTCGACTGCCTTGCCTTGATCAAGTATCTACAGAGTTTCCTTGTTCAAGTCTGTACATCGCTCAGTTGGCAAGTCTATACATTGGAAGTCTATACACTCGATTGCCTTGCCTTGATCAAGTCTGTACAGAGTTTCCTTGTTCAAGTCTGTACATCGCTCAGTTGGCAAGTCTATACATTGGAAGTCCATACATTCGATGCCTTGCTTTGTTCAGGTCTGTACAGCCTTTCCTTTGGAAAGTCTATACATCGTGAAGTTTACACATTGGCTATTGAATGATCTCCAAGTCTGTACATCGTGCATCTTTTAGTTGAAGTCTGTACAGTCTTTGCTTCGCCAAAGTCTATACATTGGTCTGCATTGCATTGCATGAAGTCTATACATTCATCTGCATTGCATTGCATGAAATCTATACACTGCACGAGCTGAAGCCTGCCGAAGTCCATACACTGGCTGTTGTGTCTGCCAAGTCTACACATTGCATCTTTCATTGAAGCCTGCACATTGCTGCACGTTCAACAGGTCCATACGCTGGCAAGCCTTTCAATTGCCTAAGTCCATACATTGTCTGTCTTCCTTAGTGTCTCAAGCATAACGTGAAGTCTATACAATGTATTCACATTCACAAAGCCTTCACAGTCTGGAGTCTGTACATTGCATTCGACGAGTTCACAAAGTCCATACAGTGAAGTCCATACATCGTCTATTGTCTGTCCAAGTCATTACGTTGCCTAATTATGTACAGCCGCTACCTTCTTATATGAAGTCTACACATTGGGCAGAGTCTGTACATTACGTTCGAGTTCACAAAGTCTGTACAGGGTTCTATACTTACAACTGATGATCCGATATACTGTCTGACAGTGATTCTTTACAGAGATTGGTGACCTGGCTCGTGATCCAAGGAAGGACGAGGTACCATGATGGTGACACGTGGAAATAGCCCATCAAGGATGCTGCCATGTGGATAGAATTGCCTCGGTTCTGGCAAATTCACTGGGCGGGAAATGTGGAAGCCACGCGCCTTTATCCACCTATTGCTGGTATATATACAAGTCTTCATCTTCTGATGAAGTGGAGATCGATGAAAGTGGCAAAGTCTATACAGCGAGTCTGAAGGCAGCAGAGAGCCACCGATCCACAGAGGAGAAGAAAAAGAAAGAAGAAGAAAAACAGAGAAGAAGAGAAAGAGAGAAGAGAGGAGTTGAGAGAGTGAGATTGAGAGAGCTTGTTTGAGAGGTTGTAAATCAGTCTCTTGGTTCAGATACCAGAGCTGATATGTTTGCTCATTGAGAGCTATTTCCCTTCCGGGTTTTCTTATTTTCATTTGCTGCTATTTTACTACTTTCGAACTATTGTTTCTTCAAGCTGTGAGGCAGCATTTACCATGGAGGTCTCCACTGGACAGGTGAAGCTGTAATCCTCAGCAGGCGAGACTTGGTCTCGGACGGCTAAGCTGTATTGCCCAGCTGTTACGGAGGATCTGTTCCTCTGGTCGGCAAGCTGTAAAGCCCAGCGAAGCTGTGTATCAGCAGTTGTATGGCAAGCTGTGTTGTCCAGCTGTTCAAGCTGTTAGTCAGCGGAATCCACACTCTAGTTGGAGTGTGGGGTGGATGTAGATCTCTGGATTGAGATCGAACCACCTTAAAATTGCTGCCTACTGTGTGTTCGCTTGTGGGTCTTGTGTTTTCATTGTGCACCTTAGTGAGATTGCTTGTGTTCTATTGTGTGGCTGCATGTGTCGACCCTTTACATAGTGGTTCTTCATTTTTCTTAACTGTTGTTTGCCTATATTCCGCATTAGAGCTTATACTAGTTTTTAATTTGGCATTAGATCTATTCACCCCCCTCTAGATCCACACTTTGTGGAGATAGACTGCGTCCATCTAACATAACACATATTAGTAAATGGGATTTGAAGGGAGTTTTAAGCCGGTGTGGAGAAGGTAACCATTTCCTACCAACAAATTTCTGGCGATCATGGTGGGACATCTAGTACCCGTCGTGTTAGTGATGTGCTGACCAGCTTCTATTTTTGTTTAGAGTTTGCGATTGAGTGGTTTCAGGTCAATTGTTCGCCATCACTTGTTCCTGTCCTCTGGAGTTCGCATGGTCTCTTAAGAGCCGTTCATAGTTATGAGCGGCGAGGAATCAGCCGTTCTTCTCTGCTTACAATGCTAATTATTCATGCGAGCCTGCTGCATTCAGCGGTCTACATTTGCCTGTCCAACTCTTCATACGGCTAGATCTCAGCCGCCCACCCTATTGGCTCAGGTACGTCTCTATTTTTGCACTGTTGGCTTTACTGGCGTTATGCGGTTGATACAGGTCGTCCGAGATTTTGAACGGCTGTCGATAGACCGTTCATCTAGGTACGCCCCCGTTTTAACATTCTGTGTTTTGTGTTTTTTATGTTGTTACTCTCTGCTGTTGAACGGTCCACCCAGGACCATCAACCTCCCTATGCGGTCTTACAGAGACCGTCCTTGTCTTGCTACAGTGCACCCGAGCCTCATTTTGATTGCCATGCTATATTATCTTAATGATATTTGGTGATGATTGTCGATCTCCCCCTATTGTCATTATATGTGTGTATCATTGCTATTTCTCCTTGTTGTTCATATTTGTTCATTGATTGTTAGTTTCTAGGCTAGACTCTTTGCATGCACTCCGGTGCGCATAGGATTCATGCATATTTATCATCTGTAGTTGCATTCCTACCGAGGTAGGGTTTCCTCTCGTCTCCATACTTCTTGGAGCTGACTAGGTGACCTTACCGAGGACCTCTGTAAGTCCCCGTGAGCCGTGGATTCCCACACAGACGCCGGGCAGGTTGTACGACATCATCCCCTAGTCTAGAGTTTGCATCCGCGTGGGGGAGAGTCCCTTAGAGTCACCCAGTTTCTCATTCTTACCCTGGTTAGATACCTTGTGGTTGAGTGAATTCAGATATTAATTAATCCACTAAGGTCCTAAAGAGGAACTTATAAGATTGTTCATGCATCGTTTATAACTTGGGTGGTCAATTGGTTGATTCTTTTCTCATCTCATCCCTCCATTGTATGTTGCAGTGCCATCATTTGCATCTTTTTATCCGATTAGGCTCATTTAGTCTAGTTCATCTTTGTGTGTCTTCATTTTGTCACATTTGTCCTAGGTTGCTTCCCCTTTTGTATCCCCTCCCATTCTTGACTGTATAAAGTCTCCATTTCTCCCATGGAGCATTTCTCCCCCTTGTCCTATCCTTCTTCTTCCTCTTATCCCCGCGTGGAGTCCTCTTCCCATGCGGGTCAGTCGCCTCACTCATCTAATGGGCCTTATTCTCTTCACAGGCCCTCTCCTCTCAACGGGCCTACTCCGTTTAACGGGCCTTCTTGTCCCGCCCATGCTACTGCTAGCCCGATCAATTCTCGTCCCCACATACATAATCCTTCCAGGCCCATGCATTCCTCCATTCCCAGAATGGGCTTGCCTTCACATCAGGCCGGATCCCTTCATTCAGCCCATCATCATTATCCTGGTTTAAATTCATCCTCTCTTGCTTAGGCTGGCCCATATCCTTCTCGGACTCTTCCCACCGAGGAGATGATCGCTCAGCACAGCGTCAGCTTGATGAATTACAACATCGAATCAATCCCCAAACTTCTTTCGATATTCCATTTGCATTCCAGGGTCTTCAACCCCCACCACGTTCACAGATTCCCGCATATCGTCGCTATGGTGGAATCGGTGACCCCTACGTGCATTTGAAGGAGTTCCTTTATGAGTCGGCCTAATTTTGACATGATCTACGCTTGATGGCCTATTTGTTTGGCCTATCTTAGAGGGCTCGGCCAAGGATTGGTTCTTCACATTACCGCAAGAGCAGATGATAAATTTTCAAGTTGTACAAGAAAAATTCGTTCAGCAGTACTCAGACCAGGTGGGGCCCAAGTACTCTATGGTTGATTTGGCGCATGAGAAGATGAAGGCCAACGAGGAATTCTCCACGTTCGCCGACCTCTGGCGTTGCCTGGCCGCGCAAGTTCCAAGGCATATTCCGGAGGGTAAACAAATCAAGATGGTTATTTCTAATGCAACGTCCGAGCTTAGATGCATCTTAGCCCTGAATGATATCACTTTTTGGCAACGACTCTACAGCCGAGTCCGCTTCATTACCCAACAACTCCTAGTTTCCCTTGACCACGAGTGTCCTTCACCTTCGCCTTCCACATACCCCTTCTCCCCACTGTCCCCCACAAGTCAGCCCTCCACCTCATATCTCTTCATGAGTCGGTCGTCCGCTCCCACTTATCCATATGCCTTCCCATGTCACCCCACTACATCTTCCTTCACAAGTCAACCCTCCGCTGTTTTATTTGCTCACACCTCTCCACTTCCGGTCAAGGAAACATCACACCTTGAGCGGGTGGATGCCGTCCATTACATTCCAACTCCCTCCACATCATTCACTTACTAGCCCTTTGCCTTCACCTACGCAATCCCCCTTACCTACGCAACCTTCACTACCATCCCCACTACCTTCTCATACCCATCGGCGTCCACCTTGCCCGAAGCGGGCTTCTCACTCTCCGTTGCCGGAATCTCTTACAGATGTTTTCAGGGCTTTGATGGCAACCCATGCATTGCAACTCCCTCCGATTGTGCCTTGCCAACCCGCGATCGGGAATTTGCTCCATTTCTGTGAGTTTCATCGTCAACAGGGGCATTTGGTTGAGAACTGCCCCGAGTTCCGGGAACTTGCTTACAGCTTGGAAGACAAGAAGATGATTGATTGGGCTGTCATGCGCCAAGTTATTATAGATCTTCGCAAACAACAGCAACAACAGCAAGCGTCGCCCAGGCAGCCGTCTCCATCTCAAGACCATGGCCATCCCTATGATTTTTCAGTTGATAGAGCACCCGCTCTGTCTCGTACTCAACCTCTACGGCCTCCACAAACCCAAGCCTCTACTCAGGCTAGCACAAACTCTTCTCCTTCCCCCTCCATTTCCACCACCGCTTCTACTGCCAACGCCGATCGACGTGTTGTACCGACACGTCGGAGATGGGCGCCACGACCTGCGACCTCTTCTGCCTCGCCACCACCTTCTCCACCCTCATCTTCGCTGCCTCCATTGACCACATCTCCATCATCGCGTTCTCCATTATCCCCATTGCCGTCACCACCACCATTTTCATCGCCTCCTCTCACAGCGATCCATATTCCATCACCTTCACAACCATCCCCTCTACCGATGCCGCTCCCTTCACCATCATCGTCAGAGCCCGAGCAAGCTACCCCTACGCCCACACCCCCGCCATTGCCTTCATCTCCACCCACGCCACCATCTTCACCTTTGCCCTCTCTTACACCTCTACCCTCCAAACCTTTACCCCCACCAGAGCCTATCATCGTCGTTATCTCTCTGCCGCTCACATTGCCTTCATCTACACTTTCCAAGCCCTTTACCTCCGCTTCCCCATCTCCTTCTACCCCACGGAGAGGGTGCGTGCTACCTTTGGTGCCCCTCGGGTCTAGTCCCTAGGGAGATGAAGAGCCGAGCCAGGCTTTGATTATGCATTACGAGCTTCAAGATTTCATTTGTCGCATGCCGGTCTGAGTCCTGGTCCCTATCTATTCTCTAGATAATGAGCATGCACTTTCCATGAAGACGGTTGCCGAGAAGAGTTCTTTAGCACTAGTGCCAGTTCCTTCAAAAGCGAGGCCGGTGACGATCTCTTTGCTCGCCGGAGAATTCATTATCTATGTTGTTATCACCTCTCGCTTGATTGCTATTAAGTTCACTAGCCCAAAAGAGTTTTCCACCCGGATGGTGCTAACCCACACGGCCGCCAAAAGTTTAATGAATTCAGCATTCAAGGGGCAATTGGCCGCGTCTTCGAGATTGGCCAAGGGCATTCTGCATTTTCTGTCTCATCTCCCTCAGCTTATTGGTGAGGCAGCCACGTCAACGCCGCGCATCGCCCTCCCTTAGTTCCATCCTGCGCTTCTAGCAAGGGAGTTATGCTTCATGCCCAACTGCCGAGTGAAGATGCCAAAGCTCCATGTTCTAGTGTCGAATGATAAAACTCCATTGCTTCTTGATATTCATCCCAAGGAGTTGACTGTTCTGGAATGTCCTTCTATGGTTAGCACCGCGTAGCTAGGGGCAACCGTCCCAATGAAGTTGCATATTCATGACCGGACTCGGCCATCTGCCAGGTGGGCCCGTTATTTGAGAAAACATTGCAAGACAAGAAGCCCGAAGGCCCGATTCCGGGCCAGGTGGAATTGTTGCAAGCAGATTTCTGCCAAGAAGAGGCAGCGACATAAGTTCAAGGGCCAACAGTTGTGCATTCGGGGGCTCACTCCACCTCCTTCTTCGGTCTCTTCATCTTTCTTTCAGTTGTCTTTTCTGTTGATCAGTTCTTATCCTTAGGTGCTGTACCTTCCACCACCTAACTATATTTCTACCATCTTCTACTGTCCTCACCATTCTAGGTCCCGGCCTATATCCTCCTCTTTCCCTGATCCATGGGCCTCTTATAGTTTTTCTCCCTGGATACATCCGGATTTCACTACTCATCCTTTTTCTCCGCCCCTGTTGGAGATTCCTCATGCTCGTTCCCTGACCATGTCGTGTGATTACCCCTTTCTTTCCCCAACCTTGTCGGGTGGTTCTCATTCTCCTTCCCCGACCCTATCAGGTGTCTATGATTTTCCTTCCCCGACCCTATCGGGTGGTTCTCACTCTCCTTCCCCGACCCTGTCGGGTGAGTCTAATTCCTTTTCTTTGACCGCGTCAGATGATCACTCCTCTCCCCCCTTATCTTTGCCATAATCTTTTTACGGTTCATCTATTCTTTCTGTCTCACCCTTTTGGGGTCATTACACTTTTTCTTGCTGTTTTCTAGGCTTTAGACCGCCTTAATCTCAGTTAATCCCTGGTTATTCTGTACTTGGTTCATTGTTATCAGGGCCTCAGTGCCTTAACGAGGGAGTTGTAGCCCTCATCTCTCTTCCTTTTATCTCTTCTTCGTCCAGTTTGATGTCTGCTGCGTCTCTATGTCGAGGAATCCAATCCTTTGCTCTCCTTTCATCCTTTATCCTGACAAGCAAGGAAAATAAAGTTCGTGCTCCTCAAAGCTCGATGATCGAAATCGCTTCAGGAGGCCGGTTTCTACGTCATGGATTTGCAAAGGTATCTTTGATTTTGTGCCGAAACATATTATCATTGCTATTACTCTGTTATTTATGCACGCGCTTATAATGTTGGTTCCTTAAAACATGGTTGAGTGACCTTAGGATTTAGTTAGTTTGCTTAGTCAAATGAGTTGCTTCTGCAACATCCTTAGGCTGGTAATAACTCCGCGCTGGGAGTCTGAGTTCTTTCCCCGATTGTTAAGGGTGACCTTTTGAATATGGGTTTTCACACACTACACGGCGAGCCATAGCCTATCTCTTTAAGGCGCATCGTTGCTGCTTTGGCCATACTTTGGGCATGCACAAAGGTCTTTTCTTTTCTCTGCTCGGTCAAGTGCAGGGACAAGAGATTGATGGATAAGATTACTAACCTAGGCGCTCCCTAATACGAGAGAGGTCTCAAATAGGGGCAGTCTTGACCCTCAAAAGTGAGCTTTCATGCTATATCTGGCCAATAAGGGCTACCAAAATGAGGAAATGAATCAATGCAAAATTATGAATCAAAGGCATGGTAAGAGTGGCAGTACAGTAATCCGCGGGATGCCATGAGCTCGGTCGCATGCGTGCCTGATAAATATGGGTCTAAAAATCAAAGACACAAAGCCCCGACGCAACAGACTATCTCTTTGAGGGGTAGTGCCCTGGAAGGAATTCGAGCCTTGATATCTCCCACCCTGCACGAAGCTTGTCTCCAATTTTTCTTCTGCCTCTCCCTCTTAGGCTGGGTTGTATCCCTGGTATGGCCTTAGTAGGGGCACCGTTCTTTAGAAGCGGTTGGTTGTGGTAAGCCACCCTCACATGCACGCCCTACTCAAGGGAAGTCTTTAATGAAAGGGGTAGGAACGACGATCCCTGGCCAGTAGTTTGAACCCGTCTTTAGGTGCTGCGGATTGCTATGTCAAAATCCAAAAAAATTCAAATATTTCGAAAAGTCTAAAAAAAATCAAATACTTCAAAAAACCCAAAAAAATCAGATATTGTAAAAAATCCAAAAAAAATCAAATAATTTCAAAAAAAATCAAATATTTCAAAAACCTAAAAAATCAAATACTTCAAAAAATCTAGAAAAAATGAAATACTATTGAAAATCTAAAAAAATCACAAAAAATCTAAAAAATGTGTCTTTTTCATGCATTTGCATTTGTTTTAAGGACAGATATGTAATCCGTTTGCTAAGTGTGCAGATTGTAAGTACTCAGGCATTCCTTGCTATATCTTTGTGCTCTGCCTCCTGTCCACATCTTTGATATGTTCTTTCCTTCTTCGATCCACTCTCTCGATCTGTTCTGAAGCTCATGTCCTTCTCAGCTTTTGTTTGCAATGATTATATCTATATGAGAGGGCTTTGCCTCACGATTATGAACCTGGTGGTTCTACTTCATTCTGATCTTGGGTTTTGATTGAAGTGCATATTTTGTCATGTCTTTTGTCCCACCGTATCCTTATCACGTGTTTAGGTCTCGCCGTGTTGTCCCACACATGTTATTTTGTTCCTCACCACGTGTTGTTAGTTGTCTTACATATGTTGTTAGTCATCTTTCTATATCTCGTGTGTTGTCCGAACCGTGTGTTGTCCCTTTGCGTCGTTATCTTGTCACACTGCGTTCATACATGCATATTGTTTCTGTTCATACCCTTGCATATGAGCTCGTTTGCCTTTGTTATGTTATATTGCATTGTCTCCCATTTCATTTGTTCGTTATGTTATGTCATGTTGTTTGTCGTTCAGCTGAGCATTATGTTATCTACGCTATGATCATATTTGTCTTATACATGAAAATCCATAAAAATCTGAAAATGAAAATCCAAGAAATATGCTATCTCACCTGCACAGGTAGGGGTGAGCACGTTTTGGTTTGGTTTGGTTTCAATAGATTTTTTCTCAAACCAAACCAAACCGAATTGAGAGGTCAACCCAAACCAAACCAAATCAAACGTCTTTGAAACCAAACCAAACCAAACCGAATTAATTCGGTTTGGTTCGGTTTCAACCATAATTTTAGGTCAAATTTAGATTGCTGATGGCACCTTCTTTTCATCTTGGGGATTGATATGATTGTGGAAAATATCAAAAGACTTCAGAAAGCTCTGAAGTAGCCTTTCTAGATCTAAAGTTGGTAGGGAAATGAAATGTCATAGAATAATCTAATACAAAAGACTATCTGCCTTAAGTGCATGCGGTTTCCCAAGTAAATAATTGGTATACCATTGTCAAATGGGCCATTAAAAGTGAAAGATTGGGAAGGGAATTATAAAGAATGTGAAAAAGATTGGAAGAACCAAACAAATCAAATTGCTTTCAACAAGAGGCAGATGGGTTTCAACACTAGACAGGAGGCCTACTTCGTTGTCACCTAATTAATGGCCTGCAGGCAGGTACCTATCAGGAAAACTTAAAAAAGGAGAAGCTCCAGAAGAACATTCATTTCATTGCTCTAGTTTCCTTATTACTTGCAAAAATTGCCATGAAGACATGAATATTTCATGTCATTGTACTTGGTACACCCCACTGGATCCCCCCTAATCGAAGACTACTCACGGTATTTTAGAAAGCTTAAACATCAGAGAAGACCCTATTCTTTGATCGTAAAAGGAATACAGAAACACTGCTACAACTAACTACCATAGAACTTTGCCTCAAGGCCCTTTGCCCTTGGGTCATTACATAGACTCATTGAGTGATAGAGAGGAAGATAATCAAGAGATAACACGAGGAGGTGACAAGCCGTACCAGCCAGCAGGCACAGTAATGGTAGTCTATGTTCGAGATCGACGAAGTCAAGGAGGACCGTGAGGAATCCGACTGTCCGGCGGAGCTGCACGCAGGGGCAGTGGACGAGCTATCCGACAGAGGGATCCAACTACGGGCTATTTGACGGAGGGATGTGGCGGTCCTGTGGAGCAGGACGCAGGGGGGGTGGGCCAGTGGCAGGAAAAGGGTGGTGGAGCTGCAGGCAGGGGCGTCGGCGCATCAGCGCGTCAGCGCATCCGCAGGCGAGGGTCGTGAGGCCACGAGGGGTGAGGTCTCAGACTGTGACCATGTAAAGTGTGAAGCCGTGGCCCGTGGCCCCGTGAAGGACTGAGGGGTGGGTGAGGCCATGTGGGGCGACTGTTGCCTGCTAGGCCGGTGACCAGCGACCTACGTGGGGCATGTCAAACGTGCCTCTGCGGCGCTGCGAGGTGAGGGATCGTGTGGCCGTGTCTGTGTCACGCCGTCGCCGCCGTCGTGGAGTGTTGTGAAGACTGAAGTGTGAACTCACTGACACAGTGCGAAATGAGAATGGGTTAAGAAATAAGGGTTGATTTTTGGGTTTAATTAAATGACGAAATTATCCTTACTAAATCGGTTTACCCAGTTTGGTTTGGTTTTTAGTGACTAAAAACCAAACCAAAATGAATTTTTAAATATGGTTCGGTTTCAAATCAAACCAAAATTTTTAAAATCGTAACTCGAACCAAACCAAACTAAACCTATCGGTTCAGTTTGGTTTTCGGGTTGAACCCAAATTATGCTCACCCCTATGCACAGGTAAGTCAGGTATGGCCTTCTGTCCTTGTGTCTCTTATTGCATTACTATATGGTATTATGCTATATTACCTCAAGAACCAGTTGATTATCTACGTGTTCCACGATCTGATGTTCCCCTTTAAAAAAATGATGATGATCCAGGTTCACATGTTTAATCTTCGGATAGGCCGTTGGGTTGGGATGTCCTGGGGAGGATGGTTCTATCTTGCACGCTGTGGTTGTGGATAATGTCTTGACTCTGATTCTCCTAGCCTAGCAATATTATTCTCGAGTATTTTATATTTTATCCTTTCTTTGCATTCGTTTTAATGTTTTCACTTTTTTTAGCCCAGCATGCATCATGCACATCTTTTGAGCATTCATGACCCATGGTTTGCCTGTAAAATGTCCCATCAGTGATGGATGGCTGTGCGTTCAATGTTTGAGTAAGAGGAACAATTCCACTCTGAGTTGGAAGGTTCTTTTTGGTCGATTCGCTTGGTTTGGTTGGTTAAGAGGTCCCCGTCTGGAGTTTTAGTCTATTTCTTCATTTTTCCGTTACTGCTTATTCTAGTCTCCTCATCGGTCCTCGGGATTGTGTCCCCCGTGAGGTTGATAGTGTGTTTCTTTTTATTTAGTTTAGTTCCTCCAGATTGGTGTCACTTTTAGTCTGATCATTCCTTGTGTTTGGTTCAGAATTTTCCGGAAGATTCTTATGGCTCGTTGGTAAAAACGGGTGTCTTTTGACTTAAGGCCTGCTTTTCAGTCCGCTCCGCTTCATTTCTGCTTCATCTCCATGTTCCATTTCGCTTCCGCTTCCCCTCAGCTCGCTCCCTTACAAAGCGGACGTTAAGAAGGGGCAACTGTTGACACCCGTTTTTTACCGACAAGTTGAGTCATTTCTCTTACTCCCATTTATTGAAGCCTCGAGTTATCCGTTACTTTCCAGGCAACATCTTTGGGCTTACTCTATGGGTGGCCTCCCTCCCTGGCCGGGTCTGTTCAATTCAGGGCTTAGTGGGCCTTTTTCACTTTTTTAGGAATTCTAAGCATCCAGTCTTGCACGGTTAGTCTCCAGCCACTCATCACATAGACAGTTGAATTTGGGCCGTTCATATATTTTTGGGATATTTAGCTGATTTTCTGAATTTCCACCGACGAGCTGTAATACGGTCTAGATATCGCCGTTCAACCTCATTGTGCGGTCGGATCTTAGCCGTTCTTCTCCCAGAGTCCTAACATCGTTGGTTTTCAAATAATTATCTAATCTATTTTTATTTTCCACCGACAAGGTATGAGCAGTTGCCTCTTGGCCGCTCTTGTAGATGAAATGTCTACTATCATCCGTTCATCTTATGAGTCCAACAGTGATAATTTCGGGCAGTTCGATAGGTATTTGGATAATATTTTCTATTTATTGAGTTTCCACCGACAAGGTTGGACGGCTTACGGATAGCCACCCAACATGATGAGTAGTCTATCGTGCGATCGTTCATATGCCCGATTTCTGGAGGTTAACATATTATCTCTCTCTATCTGTGGTTTTATCCCCAACTTCCTCGAACTGTTTCTCCGTGAATATTGAGTCAAATTGGGTGCCGTTTCTTTTGGTTGAAAGATAATTCGATTATCTTCAAATTTTCTTTCATTATCTTGACTTGAAAATGCTTAGAAACCCCAATTTCGAGCTAAGACTCTAGGTGCTCTATAAATAGACCCTGAGGCCCAGCTTTGAAAGGGCGGAGATTTTTGGTCGACGGCGAAGCCCTGCCGAATCTTTGAAAGACCAACCACCAGGGAGGGAGGCCTTTTACGTCCATACAGGCCTCCGATTTAGGGAGTAGTCGTATTTTGAGTCATCATTTTATTTAGTCCCATCGTTCTCTTTTATCTGCATGCATTGCTTCTTCTATATTTCTTCCACATTTTCTTACTCTCATGCATCATTTACACACACCCACCTATGTTTTTGACGCCCTTAGGGGTTTAAAAACCTCCAGGTGCCCTCCATTCCATTTGGTTATGTTTATCTCTATTCGTTCTTACGTTTACTACACTTTATAGTTCTAATCTGGGGTTCGTTTCTGTGTTCTATACGTGATTTTGCAGGTCAGCGACACACTAGCATGAGGCCCATCCTTTCTGGCCGACCGGAAAGGGTGGAGGTTGGACCTTTGCATCTTAGGGCGTGGTGACGTTGGGCGGTTCCATACTATCAGTTCGAAGGGACGTGCAGCATCAACAGAGCCGTTCTTATTCTTCCTGCGGTCATCTCCAAGCCGTTCGTCGTTCACTGCACTTCATCTCGCGTCCCCTCTCAACACTGACGGGCGGTCTGTCGAGCGGCCGTTCAAGACAAGGGTGGCTTATTCGAAGCCGCGCATCCCTCCAGTGCTATTTCATAGGCGAGTACTTCCCTCTTCTTTCCAAGGTACGGCGTGTTAATCACGTTCGGGCGATCACAGGTTTCTACTTTTGTTCCCTTCTATTCTCATTTAGTTTACCTTCATATTCATATTAGTAAAAGGGATTTGCAGGGAGTTTTAAGCCAGTGTGGAGAAGGTAACCATTTCCTACCAACACCTGCGAACACTAAAACATGAAAATAAGTTAGATATGTTCTTAGGCTTAACCCCTTACTTAGAGCAAGTGACTGATCCTAGATATTTGGTCAAGGGGTTATGCCTTATTAAATAGGCTGGCAAAGATAAATAAGAGAATGAATGCAATGCATGCCATGAAATGCAAGGATGATGGCGACATTTTTTTTGCTTTTTTGAAATATGTGATTTTTTGGGTTTCTTGAAATATCTATTTTTTTAGATTTTGAAATATTTGATTTTTTTAGATTTTGAAATATCTGATTTTTTTATTATTTTGAAATACCTGATTTTTTGATTTTTGAAATATCTGATTTTTTTATTTTTGATAATATTTTATTTTTCCCTTTAAATTTTTAATTTTTCTGTTTTCTTTAAAGCTAGTTTAGACCCGACAGTGAGGACCCTACCTATCTCACCAGGAATCTCCCGAGGTTGGCATGTGTTTCTGAGGTGACAATTCCCGGGCCAAGGACCAATTCGCATGACGGTGCCTCTACTAAGGCCATACCCAGGGTACGGTCTAGTCCTTGGAAAATAAAGAAAATTCACGAGGCAAGCCTAGGATAGGTATAGATGTTTTTACGGCTTGTGTCCTTCTCGCGACAACCCTTTTAGAGATTCAGTCTGTTGCGCTGGGGCTTTGTATCCGTCATCGAACCTTCATCCACTCTAGGCATGCATACGACCGGGCTCATAACGTCCCGTGGGGAAACTGTACTGCCACTCTTGACATGCCTAGTTTCATATTTTGAGAGCAGTTGAGCTTTGAGCTTTGGATAAGCTATTGGCTTTTGCCTCGATTTGTGCCCTTTTTTCCCCTTGGAATCAGGTCATAACAGATTGCCCCTATTTGAGACCTTCCCTCATCGGGGTGTCTAGGTCGGTCACCTCCCCCTTATTCACTACTTGCCCCTACCTTTCGCTGAACAGAGAAAAGCAAGGACTTCCACTTCCCCCAAATATGGCCAGAGGAGAAACGATGTCACACAGAAAAGGGAAACCCGACTAGGGACGTCGTGTAGCGTGTGAATGCCGTGCTTGGGATCTTCCTTTGCGATCAAGGAGAGGGACACCTCACTACCGGGTTATCAATAGCCTGACTCTAAGGGGAAAATGCTTAAGGTACAACCCATTCCACGCGTGAGACAATTCCACACCTTCCGTATTAACTAGACGATAAGCATTCCCTGGATAAGCCTCCCTCACTACAAACGGACCTTCCTAATTCAGTTGTAGGTTGGACCTAGGACCTCTAGACCTAATGAATTTGCGTTTCAAAACTATATCACCCACATAAAATTTTCATTCAATTACCTTCTTTTGAAAATAACATGAAACTCACTTTTGATAAACGGAAACGTAATCGGCCGCATTGAGCTTCTTCTCATCTAAGAGTTCCAGCTGGACTAGCAACGCCTCTCGACGTTCATCGAGATTAAGTTTCTTATCGAGCTGTACCCTTAGGGAAGGGATTAAAATCTCATATGGGAGTACCACCTCCATCCTGTAAGTGAGAGCATAAGGGGTTTGCCCCGTAGGGGTACAGACAGAGGTACGATAGGCCTATAGAGCTTCTACCAGTCGTTCATGCCAATCGAAAAATTTATGAGATTCGCACGTTTTCTTTATAATTTAAAGAAGGGTTTTATTAGTGTCCTCGTCTTGACCGTTGCCTTGAGGGTAATATGGAGATGAATGATGCAATGCAATATTAAACTTCTTACAGAGAACCTAGAGCTCTTGCGATACGAACTGAGGCCCGTTGTCGGTGACGATGCTGCTTGGCACTCTAAACCGCGAGATGATGTTCTTAACGATGAAGCGGGAGACTGTGGTAACTTTGATCTCCGCGTATACTTCAACTTCGGCCCACTTGGTGAAGTACTCAATTATGGTAAGGATGAAATATTTTTGTTTGATCTGAGAATTAGGATCACCGAGTGGGCCTACAATGTCAAAAGCCCACATGGAGAATAGCCAAGGAGCAGAAAGAGGATGGAGAGATGAAGTAGGAGCATGAATTTTATCGGCATGGAGTTGGCACTTGAGACACCTTCAGACATAGAGGGAGTAATCTTCCTCTAGAGTGGGCCAATAATATCCCTACCTAAGAATCTTCTTTGCTAACGCAGGGCCATTCACATGACGTCCACACTCACCAGAATGAGCTACTTCAGCCACTTTCCAAGCCTCATCATCATCTAGGCATCTCATGAGCATTCCATTGAGATCATGCCTGTATAATTCTCCAGCGATGATGGTATACTTCGAGGCGGCCCTTCTAATGGCCTTACACTGCTCAACATTTGCCCCTTCCAGGAACAATCCATCTTTACAATACTTCTCAATTTCATGATATCACGGCAATTCCTCTTCTTCCTAGATCTCTTCTAATTCTGCCAGAGAAACTTCCTACAAATCCTTCTTCTCAGCCTTCACCTCTACAGCTCTCCTAAGGTTATCGAACCAAGTATGTTGAAGGGAAGGGGCATCCAGTCTCTGGACCACGATGGTCTCAGTACCCTGACTGAGAGGAAATGATAAGGAGGAATCAAGCGATGCTAGAGCATCGACGAGGATATTCTGAGATCGAGGAGTATGAATGTAGATGAGTTTGTGAAATTGCCTAGCCAAGAGGGTGACCAAATCTTGATATGGATTGAGTTTCAGGTCATCACGAGTGCGGTAGGTAGAAAGAACTTGACGCAAGATGAGTTGAGAGTCTCCTATGATGTTCAAATAATGCGTGCCCAAGAGGTAGGCGTGCTTCAATCTGGCCAGGAGAGCTTCATACTCAGCTATGTTGTTGGTAGCTGGAAAAGAGAGATGATACGCCAGAGGAATCGTTAGTCCTTATGGAGTGTGGAGAACGGCACCTATCCCTCGGCCTTGAGAGTTGAGTGCACCGTCAAAGTGCAGAGACCAGAAGGGATGATGAGTAAGGATAGCGAGATGCTCATCAAGAAACTCATCCTGAATGGAACCAGTGTAGGGAATGGGCAAGTGGGCGAGATGCCCAGCGATGACATATCCTTTGATTGCCTTCTGAACAATGAAGGTGATGTCAAATTGAAAGAGGAAGCTCTGCCAGTGAGCTAACCTACTATAGAGGACATGCTTTTCTAAGAGATAACTGATGGGGTCCATTCTAGAGATCAACTTAACCTGGTGAACTAGGAAATAATTCTTCAAGTTCTGAGCTACCTAAACAAGCACGGCACAAGTCTTCTCCATGGCAGTATATTTAACTTCTACAGGATTAAACAACCTAGAGAGGTAATAGGCTGCCCTTTCCTTACCTTCGTCATCCACTTGCGCCAGGACAACTCCTAGAGAGTCCTCAATGACATAAATGTATAGGATAAGGGGTTTCCCAGGGACAGGAGGCTACAAAACCGGAGGAGTAGACAGATAAACCTTCTGATCCTGATAGGTCTTCTGACATTCTTCATTCCATTCAAATTTAACCCCCGTCTTTAATAGATCATAGAAAGGACAACACCTCTGAGAATGTTGAGATATGAATCTTCTAATGAACTGCAGACTTCCAATCAATCCTCGAAGTTCAGTGATGTTCTTTGGTGGAGGCATGTTCATAACGGCCTTGGCCTTATTTGGGTCAATTTGAATCCCCAGTTTGCTAACTATGAAACCTAACAACTTCTCTGAAGATACTCCAAACACACACTTCTTAGGATTCATTTTAAGCTTGTACTCCCTAGCTCTCTGAAGCACCTTGGCTAGGATAGCGGGGTGTTCTTCTTTCATTCTCGACTTCACCAAAATGTCATCCACGTAGGCTTCCATATAAACGTGCATCATATAGTGGAATATAGCCATCATCGCCCATTGATAGGTGGCACCCGCATTCTTCAATCCGAACGGCATCACCACATAGCAGTAAGTGCCCCAAGGCTTCTCTTGTTTCTCGGGATCTAGACGGATTTTGTTGTATCCTGAATAACCACCCATGAATGAAAGAGCTTCGTAAGCGGTCTTGTTATCCACCAACACACCTATGTGAGGTAGCGAAAAATCATCCTTGGGACATGCCTTATTTAAATCCCTAAAATCAATATAAATTCGAACCTTTCCATCCTTCTTGATGATAGGGAGTATATTCGCCACCCACTGAGGATATAAGACAACTCGAATAAATCTGGCCTTATGCAATTTATCAACCTCTTCTTTCATCCTCAAGGTCATGTGGGGGTGGAATCTTCTTAGTTTTTGCTTCACGGGCGTTGCCCCTAGCTTAAGCACAAGTTGATGTTCCACTAAAGAGGGATCGAGCCCCGACATGTCCTCGTACGACCAGCCAAAGATATCGATATACTCCCTTAAAACCTTAATCAACTCCTCTTCAATCTCAGGAGAGAGATTAGCAGAAATAATGATAGGCCTGGGGTCCTCATCAGTTCCAAGATTAATTTCTTTTGTAGGTTCATCCACGACCGACGATGGATCGTAAAACCTCTTTAAACCTTGTGCATATAGGTCGGCAGTGTCACCTACATCGCTATCCTCAAGATCAATAGGGTTCTTCTCATCCATAATTTCATAAACACCCAATCCATCGTCGCCCCACACCCCATCTTGCTCCTTATCTTTTTCTAGCACAATCCCCGTCTCAACGAATTCTGGACACTTGAGGAGGGCATAACAATGCTGAGCTAAATCCTGCAAGAACCTATGAGGGATGGATTTGGAATGACATGCCACTGGGCGCACCTCAGGCGGAGAGGAAGGGTCAGAGACAGTAGAACACGACCTTACTTCTCTAGACTCGACAGACCCTACTTCTAACCTAGGAGAGAGAAGATCTAATGGAAGGGAAGTAGGGGCCTCATGCCCCTGGGAAGTGCAAGAGGGTATACGGAAGGATAGAAGAGATCTAAGAAGGGATCAGAAGAAGAGAAGAATGGAGTGGACAGATCGATGGGTGGGCAGCGCCCACAATCACAAACCTTGACGATGAGAAAATCAGTGGGAATTTCTAACAACAATGGATTGATCAAAATAGGAGGTGAATGTGGCATAAAATCCAGCTCTCATAGAAATGAGAATAAACGGGAAGCAGACCAAGTGAAAATAATGGATGAGCTCCCCTCTTCCCGCAGACAGTGAGTTTGCTTTACGGGTGTGTATTCTACGAGTTGTACCTCTGGGTTTCTTGAGCAATCTTCTTCATAAAACATGCTGGCAAAAGCTTCACAGAAATCATCCATATCGTCAACAGGCCCCTTAGACAGCAACGGCAGGCCAGAAACTGTGCAAGCAGCATCTTCTTTTTCGACCTGGCTTGGCGGGGCTTTCAAGATGCCTGGCTGCAACGGACCCCTTACAAAATGCTGGCGGTAATCCAAGTCAATGGCATTGAATATCCCAGGATTGATAGTGGCGTCTCTCGGTAACCAAGGTCTCTTTTGTTCATCTTTCTGCCCCTTGGGAATGGCTTGGTCCGCCCCTGCAACTAAGCTCCGAGACCTCTTCCCGGCTGATAGCCTAACTTCAATATAATATTCCAGCCCTTGGAGTCTCTAATCTTGGGCTTCTCTCTGACGCTCACCTGTGCAACAGCGGGCTTGCGCTGTGCGTTGGACCATGGAAAGTTGAGATCTAGCACAGAGATAACATGCCTATTGTTGGGCCACTGTTGTACTCGGACTGATGCGGGACGAGATACGGACACGACAAGCTCGCGATCATCCCTTGATGAGGGAAGCGTCGGACGTGCACGGTTGAGAAACCGGCAAGAGCTAGGGTGGTCGGCTCGCACTTTCGTGCCCGGATCGGGTCACGGGACGGTCTCGCTCACTCTCTCGCAGCAGCGGTGATATGAAATTATAGCGAGCTAGGTCCTAAAACATGCTCTCTAGCAATGGCATAAACAAGCATATATGAAATCAAGCAAAATGCCAAGTAAGGAGCGAAGACGATACCTCCACGCGCTCGGCGTGGGGACGACGGACCCGGCCGAAACTCATACTCCCAGAACAATATTACACAATATTACAGAAATGCAAGCCGCTGCCCACTCCACGCAGGGAGGTAAAGGGCTACACAATGTGGTCCAGGAGGACCGAATTCGGGTTGACGGGCGGCTTCTCGCGTTGATTCGGCAACACCTGAACACGTGACGGTGGGGCCCACGTGCTGTCCAGAGGGGCCGTGTGGGACCCGGTGGCACCGCTGTAGTGGTGGATGCCCAGAGGGTCGCTCCTTGGGATGGCGGCACTCTGGTTCGCCGGTCGGAGGCCCGGCGGCTCCATTCGGCACCGGTCGGAAAACCCGATCGGAAATCTGCCGGTTCTGTATTTCGGCGCGCGCTCCGGCGAGAATGGGCGCTGCGATCAGTCCCGATGTCGGATCGACATGAGATAGGCACCGTTGGAAAGCTAGCTTGAAGTTCTTCAACCTAGGCCCAAAGATCTGGCCTGGATCTCGTCGGATCTTGACTTATGGAATTTTCAATCTCCTGTTGTATAGTAACCGAAGACTCAGACCTGCAGAGAACTTGACTGTGGATTGCCTTTGACTGTGAGGTAGATGTTCGAATCTGGGGTTGTATTCTTTTAGTCAAGTTGTGGACAATTGAGCTGGGAAGACGGCAAAATTGGTTTGGGCCCGTTTGGATGTGTCTATGAGTTTCTGTGATTTGTTTAGTGGATGCAGGTCGGATCTGAGATCTGGCTGAAAGTACTGTAGCTTCGGTAGAACATGAATTTTTAAAAATAGGTAGAAGGATGATAAAACTTTAAGAAACATTGTGGTGGTAGGGGACGATGGAAAGAACACCCAGTTAAATTGGGAGGTCTAACAAAAATCAAAAGGGTTGTCGAAGGTGGAGAACTCAGGGCTACTGTCACTGTAGATAGTGACATAACAGATCTGAGATTGAGAGTTGAACGAAAAGGTAAAAATATGAAACGGTGGATTTTGAACCTCAATTTTTTTGTGGAGAAGGGGATAGAAGATAGGAACCAACCCTCAAAATTTCAAATGGATCTGAACTCGTGGCTGGCTTCAGGAATTCACGAACTACACCTCTATCCAGCAGGACAGAAACTTGATGACGATTCCACGGCGACTCGAAGGCGGCACGAACGGCGGCGGCACCAATGAAGATCAGAGGTTGAGAGGGGGAGATAGAAGATTGATACACTCTAGAACTTGAGGTTTGAGGAGAAGAACACCAGGGGGAGAGAGGAACAAGGACACACCCTTCAATGGCTCAAGCCAATTTTACAAATTTTTCTTCATTAATCTCTAATGACACTATACATAGGTTTATATAGAAAATAGCAAGGGGTGGGGGGGCTGATAATTTCGTGGGAAATATGTCATTTTCATCCCCCATGTGGTCAAAACTCAAAATAAATAAATTACATATGAATGGAGCACTCCTTTGACTAGGTAGGTAAGGTAGGTGGCCTACCTTTGAAATTTTAACCCCTTTGTCTCCCATGTGGTCAATTAGCATTCAAACCTTCTAGATGGCCACCTAAGATGGTTGACCAGCCCCACATGGATGAGGTGGACCAATGGGGAAGGGGAGGGGGCCCCCTAACTGGACCTACTACACATTTGCACAAAAACCCACACAATCCAAGGGAATGACGCATTGGCTTACAAAGCCGTACAATTGCGCTTATACTTTCCCATGGATATAAAAATAAACTAAAGGACACAAATGCAAAATAAAATGTACATGCTCGGCGTCGATTCCCATCAACTCTCCCCGGGTGGGAGGAACTCGACCCCGTCGAGTAGGGGTAAGGATGCTCGAATACTCCGGCGGATCCGTCACCGTGCCAAGTAACGCGGGTACGCTCCACTCCAAGTGACCGTCACCTGCTCATTCCATATATACTCGATATGCACAAACTGCTGTGGGCTAAAGGTGGACACTCTGAGTGGGGTACTCTCAAAAGGGAAGGAAGCAGCTCGAAGACTCACTAGGAATCACCGCTGAGTCCCAATAGGTGACTGATCCGGGTATAGATGTAGAATCGACCCAATACTCATCAAGTGAGTCCACTCGCCTCTTACTCATAAGAGACCGACAACGAGCTTGCACAAGACACAGGCAGACTCACCATGCATTACACACAAACCATGCAAACAAACCACACAAAACAAACCACACAAGGAAAACACACCGACTCATATATGACCCTAGACACACATAATGTTAGTCCGACCCGTACATGGTTGACGGCGGACCAGGACACCTGAATATGTGCCATGCATGCATGTTATGCAACTGGGAATGGATGGCATGGGAAACACTTATACGTCGGGTGTGGCTATGCATCGATGGTCTTTTGAATGTGGGCGACTCGGGTGATTTAGAAGGGCCAGGTGTAGGTGGGTCGGGGTTGGTTGATGTAGATGGACCATCCTGAGAGGAAGGGGCATAAAAGTGGGCTTCCTTGAAGAAGGGGAATACGGGTGGTAACTCGGGAAGCCTAATAGTGAAGGGGTCAAAAGGGTCAAAGAAGTTATGACCCCTTGTGATGGGTTCCCACAAGTCACGGTCCCATGTGTAGATGTTTTGAAGATGTGGGTAGTCACCTTCTTGAATTGTAACGGGTGGGACGGGAATCGTAGGTAAGAAGTATGATTCCTCCTTCGGACAAAAGGGTATGAATTCGGGCTCGTCCGGTATAGGGAGGAGTAAGAGGACCTCTGTGGTGACACAATCCACGGTGCACTCGGAGGTAATGGACCCTAAGGCCGGATGGGTGAAGCTAAGACTAGCGGGTTGGTCAAAGCCTCGGGCCAGTAGGTGCGTCAACTTCCATTGCGAATCTAATCCCATGACAAGATCGTCCAACGTGTCAACATGGTGACTAGATCAAAATGTGGTATGGAAGGAGTTGATCGGCACTAAAGGTAGGATGGCGTCCATGGATGGAAAGGGATGTGGGACCAAGCCATCCTTGAGCCAACTAAAAAGTGGCTCGGCTATGTAAAGTGTTCCCGTAAGAAACACGGGTGGCTCGGGCCTTGGTGGCTCCAAATAGGATAGTTCCGAATCAAGTTCGAAAATAGAGAGTGATGACATTGGAGCTCTCATGGGTGAGGAAGGAATGTCCTTCTCATGGTGAAGGGGTCCTTGGGGTGGTTCCGGGAACAACCAATCTACCCCGATATACCGATCTAGGCTAGTACTAAACCGATCTAGGCTTGTACTAAACCATTGCACTTTTCCCAGCATGGCTTGGAACATTGCGCCCACTTCATCTGGACTATAGGCTCGGGATGTAGCCATGGTGGCCAAGATGGGGTTGGGTCCCCTAGGAATGGATATGCATGGCCATTTGGACAAAACACTAGACACAACCCTAAGTAATGCAAAGTTGGAATGTGACTCGACGACAACCTAGACACAACCAAGACTCGGTACGTGGCGGAGATAAGCGATCCGAAGATCACTCGCGCAAGTGTGCGGCCTTCCCGATAGGCGTAGCCTAACATTCGGACAACACCTTTTGATATACCGAGTAAAGGGATGCGATGCAAAAAGACACTTTTTTTGTTTGTTTTAAAACAATGATGACCCTAAACACGACTTAGACAATGACTAATGACTAGATGTAAATGACAGTCTTTTTTTTTCTTTTTGACACCCTAGACTCAAACTCGCTCTGATACCAAATTGATGCGGGACGAGACATGGACACGACAAGCTCGCGATCGTCCCTTGATGAGGGAAGCGTCGGACGTACACGGTTGAGAAACCGGCAAGAGCTAGGGTGGTCGACTCGCACTTTCGTGACCGGATCGGGTCACGGGACGGTCTCGCTCACTCTCTCGTAGCAGCGGTGATATGAAATTATAGCGAGCTAGGTCCTAAAACATGCTCTCTAGCAGTGGCATAAACAAGCATATATGAAATCAAGCAAAATGCCAAGTAAGGAGCGAAGACGATACCTCCACGCGCTCGGCGTGGGGACGACGGACCCGGCTGAAACTCGTACTCCCGGAACAATATTACAGAAATGCAAGCCGCTGCCCACTCCACGCAGGGAGGTAAAGGGCTACACAATGGGGTCCGGGAGGACCGAATTCGGGTTGACGGGCGGCTTCTCGCGTTGATTCGGCAACACCCGAACACGTGACGGTGGGGCCCACGTGCTGTCCGGAGGGGCCGTGTGGGACCCGGTGGCACCGTTGTAGTGGTGGATGCCCGAAGGGTCGCTCCTTGGGATGGCGGCACGCTGGTTCGCCAGCCGGAGGCCCGGCGGCTCCGTTCGGCACCGGTCGGAAAACCCTATCAGAAATCTGCCGATTCTGTATTTCGGCGCGCGCTCCGGCGAGAATGGGCGTTGCGATCAGTCCCGATGTCGGATCGACATGAGATAGGCACCGTTGGAAAGCTAGCTTGAAGTTCTTCAACCTAGGCCCAAAGATCTGGCCTGGATCTCGTCGGATCTTGACTTATGGAATTTTCAATCTCCTGTTGTATAGTAACCGAAGACTCAGACCTGCAGAGAACTTGACTGTGGATTGCCTTTGACTGTGAGGTAGATGTTCGAATCTGGGGTTGTATTCTTTTAGTCAAGTTGTGGACAATTGAGCTGGGAAGACGGCAAAATTGGTTTGGGCCCGTTTGGATGTGTCTATGAGTTTCTGTGATTTGTTTAGTGGATGCAGGTCGGATCTGAGATCTGGCTGAAAGTACTGTAGCTTCGGTAGAACATGAATTTTTAAAAATAGGTAGAAGGATGATAAAACTTTAAGAAACATTGTGGTGGTAGGGGACGATGGAAAGAACACCCAGTTAAATTGGGAGGTCTAACAAAAATCAAAAGGGTTGTCGAAGGTGGAGAACTCAGGGCTACTGTCACTGTAGACAGTGACAGAACAGATCTGAGATTGAGAGTTGAACGAAAAGGTAAAAATATGAAACGGTGGATTTTGAACCTCAATTTTTTTGTGGGGAAGGGGATAGAAGATAGAACCAACCCTCAAAATTTTAAATCGATCTGAACTCGTGGCTGGCTTCAGGAATTCATGAACTACACCTCTGTCCAGCAGGACAAAAACTTGATGACGATTCCACGGCGGCTCGAAGGCGGCACGAACGGCGGCGGCGGCGGCACCAATGAAGATCAGAGGTTGAGAGGGGGAGATAGAAAATTGATACACTCTAGAACTTGAGGTTTGAGGAGAAGAACACCAGGGGGAGAGAGGAACAAGGGCACACCCTTCAATGGCTCAAGCCAATTTTACAAATTTTTCTTCTAATCTCTAATGACACTATACATAGGTTTATATAGAAAATAGCAAGGGTGGGGGGGCTGATAATTTCGTGGGAAATATGTCATTTTCATCCCCCATGTGGTAAAAACTCAAAAAAAAACAAATTACATATGAATGGAGCACTCCTTTGACTAGGTAGGTAAGGTAGGTGGCCTACCTTTGAAATTTTAACCCCTTTGTCTCCCATGTGGTCAATTAGCATTCAAACCTTCTAGATGGCCACCTAGGATGGTTGACCAGCCCCACATGGATGAGGTGGACCAATGGGGAAGGGGAGGGGGCCCCCTAACTGGACCTACTACACATTTGCACAAAAACCCACACAATCCAAGGGAATGACGTATTGGCTTACAAAGCCGTACAATTGCGCTTATACTTTCCCATGGATATAAAAATAAACTAAAGGAAACAAATGCAAAATAAAATGTACATGCTCGGCGTCGATTCCCATCACGGACTATTTCCCCAGTAAAATACCCAGGAATAAGAGTTTGAGAATTTCCTCGAACATCTTCAAGGTGTGGGCTACCCGGCCCCTCCGACAATCCAGTGGGCCCGATCAACGGCCCTAACCGGCTAGCCGAGGTGCACGGCGGCAATAGCCATCAATCGGGACCACTCTCGATTCATAAGTTGCGGATTTTCTCCGCGCCCTACACGGCCACCCGAGCGACCCCAGGGGCACTCCGACTACAAGCCACACCACATGGCACTCAGGGAAAAGGCCAGGGCCTACCCCGAAACGCCTTCCTTCAACCCTCCAAGGTCAAAGGGAGACCTAAATAGGTCAACCACGGGCTCAGGGGGCCCGTAGTACGTGTGTACGGCTCACACACACGTGTTCGGCTCACACACACGTGTTCGGCATTCTACCGAACACCTTGTGGGCGCGCATGTTTCAACCCTTCTACACCAACCCATGGGCCATCCCGTGGTTCCAGTACACCAATTGGGTCCTACAACGACCCCCAACAAGCCGGGGCCACCCCCGACCCTTAGACACGTGGCAACATGCCACTCGACTTCAGCTCTCGGGCCAACCCGAGGTTACTCTACCAACCCGCCGTACAACATGGCACGTAGCCCGAGGACGGGCACGTAGCCCGAGGTGCCTCCTCCTAGCCCCTACGGACTTCTACCTTTGGCCCTTAGCCAAATTCAAGGTCCGTCGGCCACTTATGCGGCTCGTTCGGCAACCCGGGTTGTGTCGGGCATTCGCCCGAACACCTTGCGAGCGGCCACTACAACTCGAAAAACAATGGCTCCCATGGGCCATTTCAATACCTCGAAACTTCATATCTCTCAAGGGGTATCCCCAGAGCATGGCCGCACCCCCGGAGAGGGTGAACTCCCCGGGGGCCGCGCCCTCCCCTCAGCTCGGAGGCCCGACGGCCCTCCCCAGTCCTAGTTCATGGAAATTCCTAACTTCACGGTCCGAGGTTCATGGAAAGTGTGTTCGTCGTACCCGTGTGTCGAACGATTCGGGAAGATGTAGTCCTGGGATTACGCTGAGTCACACACGTCAATCCCTCAATCTTCGCGCACAAGCAGCCAGTCCACCAGTGTATCCTCCTAGTATCCTTTATCCTATTTCTTCTTAATCAATTTGGGAAGAAAACAACCAAAAAATCGGGTTTTATAGAGGTGGGACCACTCACCCTCTCTCTCTTCTACCTGGTCCACCCAAACCCCCCCTTGAGGAGGGGTTTAGGCGGACCAGCTTGGGCCTCAAAGTTGGTCCGCCTGTTTAGGCAGACCGGCCTTGACCCCCAGGCTAGTCCGCCTAAACCCTTGGAGAATAAAATTTTTTTTAAAAAAATATAAAAAAGAAGGACCACTTTGGTCCGCCTAACCCCCCCCCCCTGGGGAGGGGTTTAGGCGGACCAGCTTGGACCCCGAAGCTAGTCCGCCTAAACCTCTCCAAAAATTAAAGAAAATTGATATTTTCCCCTCCAAAGAGGGGTTTAGGCCGACCAGACCAGACCATGGGGCTGGTCTGCCTAAACCCCCCCTGGAGGAGGGGTTTAGGTGGACCAGACCAGCCCCTTGGGCTGGTCCGCCTAAACCCCACCACTTCCACTCCGTCACACACACAAAATGCACAAATAAAATGCAAATAAAATAATAATAAAAATACTATTGGGGGGTTTGACCCTGACCAAGTTGGACCCCCAACTTGGTCCGCCTAAATCCCACCCCCACCCCTTCAACTTCTATAAATTGCCCCCCTTACTAAAGCACAAGGGAGATGGTATGCGAAGCAACCTACGGACACACAAACGGACGAGCAAACTCCCCCGGCCTAATTGTCGCACCCTCGGACTCTCGAGGCTTTCGACAAGGGTCGGGAACGCGAGAAGACAAGTGCGTGCGCGGTTCGCTTGCTAGTCGGCTCACACACGCCGAGGGTATGTCTCTAGTACTCCCCTCACGCAGTGTTTAGCCGTCTCACACCAAGTCCGCCCCCGCCACATGTAAGATGATCGTACCAACGGAAAATACGCCCGCATCCCGGGACCGCCCATGCACGTCAACTTACGACACTTACGACGGTGATGAGGGGTACTTCATAACGCCGCGTCAGCCCTCGACGAAGAACCGCGTGCCCAACGCTCACCTCCCAGTTGGCCGTCGGCCCCTCAGATCGACATATCGAGTCTAGTCGGACCTTTGGCTCGGGAATCACAATCCCGACGCCGACTTTGACTCTCCAGCATGACAACACTCACCGTCCAAGACTCGGAACCGACCGCTCACCTCGAGCCACATCCGACCTCCGCCAGGCGCCAACCCGTGTCCGTTCTGGCTACCAAGGTAGTCGGACCCACACCAACTGCTCTGTAAAGAGTTCCAGTAGAACACGCGGACATCTGCTTTGTCACGCAATGACCCGGGGACCGACTCACATGTCAGAATTGTCCCGTGACTTGCTCCAGTTATGCTTCGGCCCATTAAGGCCCGCTTGTAAAGCCAATGTAGATTATCATAAAACCAGTGAATTGTATACGCCCGTGTTCGGGCTCCCAGCTTTCTACCCACACCACTCGGCATCCGTGCCCAACACCCTGACCCCAGAGAACACCCCTCGGTCTAACACGTACCCCTAGCTGTTGAACGCCCTAGCCCTCTACGCACGGCTTCAGACATATATACAGACTTTTCTTCAGCATGGAACGAAGGTATTCGGATTCAATCCGATGTAAATAAACACCAGTTGCTTGCGGCCGGTGGGGAAAGACGTCCTGTACACGATTCCCGCAATCGCCTATGCACTCGCACCGATGGAACCCCTTCTCTCCACGTGTCGCCCGATCGCCCGAGCCCATGTGCCGCGCCTTGGTGGTGCTTCCCCGGTCAACCCTTGGTTCCATGAGTGATTGTCGAGATATCAACTGGCACGCCTACACCTTGTCCGGTTAACCTTTATCTCGACACTTACGTGCCATTCAACCCTTTCCAACTTTCCGTAAAAGGAGAGTGCCCGATCCCGCCGTGAGAGGCATGCACCCATAAGGAGGATACCCGAGATACATCAAACTCCCGTATTTTCCTTCCCCGCTGTATCCCTTCCTTCACCCCGGTAACCGGCTTAAAAACCCGCGCAACCGAGAAGATGGCACACCCAGTGGGACTTCTCCCGCTTTCCTTCTTGTTGCTGAAGAAAAGTCTGCGCCAGCCCTGAAGCCCGGTGCCCTTTCCCTGTCCTTGCAGGAGAGGCAGAGGAGGGTACTTGTGCGCGTTCTCCAACAGCTCCCGATTCATGTTCCGATTGTCGGACCACTCTCGATGACTGTCAGCGACTGTCGCCTCCATAGCACTCAGCTCTCCTGCAACCATGGTGGCCGTCACCTACGGCCCCAACGTCATCGCCACCCATGCCCGGGTGGGCTACTTGGTGACGCCGATTGCTTTCGGCAGCTTCACCCCGGTTATCGGATCACCCTACTTTCTGGGTGTGATCCCTGTGGCTGCTTCTCAGCCAACTCCAGTCTCTCCAATGGCCCCTGCGGCCAATGCGCCATGCGCACCCCCAGCTCCAGTGTCCCGCCAGAGTGTTGGGCGCCGGACTGTCACTGCAGGCCCCTACAGGGCCCCCCGATCAATGCCGGCCCGAGTGAACGTCAGTTCCCAAGGTCAGCCCCGTCCGCTCTCCAACACGGGCCCCGCGCCCCGAACTTCGGTCACTATCACAGCACCTGCCTTGGGTCTTCAACCCCGAGCTTCGGCCAAGCCAGCACCCAACACGGGCTCCCTGCCCCGGGTCAACGGCTTCCCAGTATCTTCCTCAGGACCTCAACCCCGAGCCGCAGCCAAGCCAGCACCCAACACGGGATCCCTGCCCCGCGTCCACGGCTTCCCAGCCTCTTCCTCGGGTCTCCAACCCCGAGCCCCAGCAAAGCCGACACCCGATACGGGCTTTCAGTCCCGGGTCTATGGCTCCTTAGCATCTGCATTGGGTTTCCGACCCCGAATCCCGGCAAGGCGGACACTCGACACGGGCTTTCAGCTCCGAGTTCGCGGCTCTCTAGTATCACACTCGGGGCCCCGATCCCGAGCTCCAGTTGAACCGGCTCTCCCCGTGGGCATTCCACCCAGGGGGCAGTGATCCGCAGCACCTCCCTCGGGTCCCCCGACCCGAGCCTAGACTACGCCGTCACCTACCACGGGTCTTTGACCCAGGGGCGTTGGCACCCCAGTACTTCCGACGGTGTCACCTCCCGGTGCAAGAACGTCATCGCGAGCATCGATGACACTCCTATCGGCGCGGGCGAAGGCTTACACCCAAGTCACCCAGCCATCGACTCCCGGTGCGGGTTACTTACCCTGGGGGCGAATCCCTGCACTTCGGACCGATGGCTTCATGTTGCCGGTCGTTCCGGGCCATGTCTTTTCTGTCTACAATCTTGGGGCGGAGTCTTCCTCGGCTCCTCAGAAGAAGCGTCGCCATGGCCGCAGAGGCAGGCGCCTCGCTGCCGTGGCCAGCAACTCCGGCAGGACGGTCCTTGTCGGCGACTTGCGGATCCATCTCGACGGGGGTGAACCAATCATACCTCTGGAATGGACTGTTCCCACCATCCCCACTTCCAATCGTTTTGACCTCCTGCGTCAAACACGAAAGGATGGGGCGAAGATCAAAGGAGCGGGTTCCTCGGCCGCACCTAGGGGCACCCACCGCAGCTATGCACACAGCCTCCCAAGATAGCTCGTCGGAAAAGCGACGACAAGGGAGACCAGCAACCTGACCTAAGAAGAATTTGGGTCACCCCAGAAGAAGCTCGAATTGTTCGATGGGCGTGGATCACCAACCCCCTCCGAGCACTCAGATGTGGCGTCAGACGGAATGCGGCTGGCCTTACAGTAGCACAGTCTGACGATGCCCAATCGTCCAATGTCCCCCGCACAAGCGAGCGGAGGCAAAGGTGAGCCCGTCTCCGGGCCCTCCAGCAACCTGTCCCAGACTCTCCTCCGACTGACATCGGGAGCGAGCCCCCTCCGCAATGCATCTCGGTCTTTGATAGACTAGGGACGCCTGTTCACCCCGAGCAACACCAGCGAGGGAAGCGGACGGCCCGGTTCATCAATGACGCGGCTCGAGTGTTCACGTTCTACACCGTCGGACACTAACCAGACACCCAGTCTGATGACTTGAACCAGCCTCTAGCCCACTTCAAGAGGCCACGCCACCTGGCTCCGCCGCCTCCCCCAACAGGTCATATCGGCACTTCTGTCGGACCGCATGCGTCGGAACGCACGGAAGAAGTCCCGGTGGAAGATCGCGCCCCTCCTATCAACACAGAACAAGTCAAAAATGACCCTCCTATGAATGAGGTTCAAGAGGTGACTCTCGACACTCTCATGAAGGAGAACCAGCATCTGAAGGCCATCCTGCAGGACCTTCTCCAAGAGCGAGACCTTCATGCGCAGTAACCTGACAGGCCTCAGGTCGAGGCACTAGTACCCCCGGCAGCCCACGATGCTGCCAACACCTCAGCGGTGATTGCCCGAACTCTGTTAGCAACTGGGTTTGGCACGCCTCCGATTGATACTCAACCACGAGCCTCTAACATGCCAGCGCCGGGGGATCTCTTGGCACAACGTCAGATGATCGAGCGCATCGTCAAGACAAAGCTCGCCTAGTATGGTGAAGGGATGGCCACGGTGGATCTCTACAGTGTACCCTACCCGCGTCACCACCAGTTGAAGAAGCTTCCTCCTGAATACTCCAAGCCCCTGAAGCTACAAAAATTCGACGGGCAGGGGTCGCCACATGAACACTTGGCCTACTATGTTACGGCCATGGGGGAGTTAGCGTTGGACGAATCATATATCCTCCGCTACTTTTCCACTTCGCTCACGGGGACGGCCTTCCAATGGTACTCCCGCCTGAAGCCTAACTCAGTCAGCGACTGGGCGGATCTCCAGAAAAAATTTCTCGACCGCTTTCAAATGGCCGAGCGAAAGGTCTCCTTAGCCGATGATGGGAATCGATGCCGAGCATGTACATCTTATTTTGCATTTGTGTCCTTTAGTTTATTTTTATATCCATGGGAAAGTATAAGCGCAATTGTACGGCTTTGTAAGCCAATGCGTCATTCCCTTGGATTGTGTGGGTTTTTGTGCAAATGTGTAGTAGGTCCAGTTAGGGGGCCCCCTCCCCTTCCCCATTGGTCCACCTCATCTATGTGGGGCTGGTCAATCATCCTAGGTGGCCATCTAGAAGGTTTGAATGCTAATTGACCACATGGGAGACAAAGGGGTTAAAATTTCAAAGGTAGGCCACCTACCTTACCTACCTAGTCAAAGGAGTGCTCCATTCATATGTAATTTATTTTTTTTGAGTTTTGACCACATGGGGGATGAAAATGACATATTTCCCTCGAAATTATCAGCCCCCCCACCCCTTGCTATTTTCTATATAAACCTATGTATAGTGTCATTAGAGATTAATGAAGAAAAATTTGTAAAATTGGCTTGAGCCATTGAAGGGTGTGCCATTGTTCCTCTCTCCCCCTGGTGTTCTTCTCCTCAAACCTCAAGTTCTAGAGTGTATCAATCTTCTATCTCCCCCTCTCAACCTCTGATCTTCATTGGTGCCGCCGCCGCCGCCGTTCGTGCCGCCGTGGAATCGTCATCAAGTTTCTGTCCTGCTGGACAGAGGTGTAGTTCGTGAATTTCTGAAGCCAGCCACGAGTTGAGATCGATTTGAAATTTTGAGGGTTGGTTCCTATCTTCTAGCCCCTTCTCCACAAAAGAATGGAGGTTCAAAATCCACTGTTTCATATTTTTACCTTTTCGTTCAACTCTCAATCTCAGATCTGTTCTGTCACTGTCTATAGTGACAGTAGCCTTGAGTTCTCCACCTTCGACCACCCTTTTGAATTTTTTTAGACCTCCCAATTTAACTGGGTGCTCTGTCCATCGTCCCCTACCACCATAATGTTTCTTACATTTTTATCATCCTGTTACCTATTTTAAAAAATTCATGTTCTACCGGAGCTATAGTACTTTCAGTCAGATCCCAGATCCGACCTTCATCCAGTAAACAAATCACAGAAAATCATAGACACATCTAAACGTGTCGAAACCAATTTTGCTGTCTTCCCAACTCAATTGTCCACAATGTTGCTGAAGAACACAACCCCAGATTCGAACGGCTACCTCACGGTCAAAGGCAATCCACAGTCAAGTTCTCTACAGGCCTGAGTCTTCGGTTACTGTACAATAGGAGATTGAAAATTCCATAAGTCAAGATCCGAGCAGATCTAGGCCAGATCTTTGGGCCTAGGTTGAAGAACTTCAAGCTAGCTTTCCAACGGTGCCAGTCTTGTGTCGATCCGACATCGGGGCTGATCGCAGCGCCCATTCTCGCCGGAGCGCGCGCCGAAATACAGAACCGGCAGAATTCTGATCGGGTTTTCCTACCGGTGCCGAAGGGAGCCGCCGGGCCTCCGGCCGGCGAACCAGCGTGCCGCCATCCCAAGGAGCGACCCTCCGGGCATCCACCACTATAGCGGTGCCACCGGGTCCCACACGGCCCCTCCGGACAGTACGTGGGCCCCACCGTCACGTGTTCTGGTGTTGCCGAATCAACGCGAGAAGCCGCCCGTCAACCCGAATTCGGTCCTCCCGGACCCCATTGTGTAGCCCTTTACCTCCCTGCGTGGAGTGGGCATCGGCTTGCATTTCTGTAATATTGTGTAATATTGTTCCGGGAGTACGAGTTTTGGCTGGGTCCGTCGTCCCCACGCCGAGCGCGTGGAGATATCGCATTCGCTCCCTTACTTGGCATTTTGCTTGATTTCATATATGCTTATTTATGCCACTGCTAGAGAGCATGTTTTAGGACCTAGCTCGCTCTAATTTCATATCACCGCTGCTGCGAGAGAGTGAGCGAGACCGTCCCGTGACCCGATCCGGGCACGAAAGTGCGAGCCGACCACCCTAGCTCTTGCCGGTTTCTCAACCGTGCACGTCCGACGCTTCCCTCATCAAGGGACGATCGCGAGCTTGTCGTGTCCGTGTCTCGTCCCGCATCAATTTGGTATCAGAGCGAGTTTGAGTCTAGGGTGTCCAAAAACAACAAAAAAAAAGGTGTCATTTACGTCTAGTCATTAGTCATTGTCTAAGTCGTGTTTAGGGTCATCATTGTTTCAAAACAAAAAAAAAGTGTCTTTTGTATTTACATCCCTTTACTCGGTATATCAAAAGGTGTTGTCCGAACGTTAGGCTACGCCTATCGGGAAGGCCGCACACTAGCGCGAGTGACCTTCGGGTCAATTATCTCCGCCACGTACTGAGTCTTGGTTTACGTCTAGGGTCCTTAGTGTGCATGCATTCCAACTTTGCATTACTTAGGGTCGTGTCTAGTGTCTTGCCCAAATGGCTTTGCATATCCATTCCTAGGGATCCATTCCCGTATTTTGGCAACTATGGCCAACCCATGTCGACCCGTCCAAGGTGATAGGTCCGTGTCCGAGTACATTCGGGCATATCATAAGTATTGTTTGGAACATGGCTTGGGAGAGGAGAGCAACACGGCCGCATTTCAGTTCCGGAGAGGTTTGCGCCTTCACTTTCAATTGGAATGTCTTATCCGCAATGCATTCTCTCTAGCAGAATCCTATTCGGTCGCTCTAGTGGTCGAACCATTTGAGTCACACTTTTCTCGGTATGATGGCTTTCGACAAGCATCCACCTCCCAGCCGCCTACACCATGGCCTTCACCACTCGAGAGAGTTCCAATGTCATCCATCTCTATTTCCGAATTTGATTCGGAATCCTCTCATTTGGAACCACCAAGGCCCGAGCCACCCGTATTTCTAACGGGTACGCTTTTCATAGCCGAGCCGCTTCTTAGTTGGCTCAAGGATGGCTTGGTCCCACCTCCCTTCCCATCAATGGACCCCACACTACCACTAGTCTCAAGCAACTCATTTCATACCACCTTCCGGTCTCGTCACTATGTGGACACATTGGACGACCTTCTTAAAGGGTTAGACCGGCAGTTGACCTTTACACATTTATTGGCCCGAGGCTTCGACCAACCCGCTAGTATTAGCTTCACCCATCCGGCCTATGGGTCCATTACCTCCGAGTGCACCGTGGGTTGTGTCACCACGGAGATCCTCTTACTCCTTCCCTTACCGGCCGAGCCCAAATCCATACCCTTTTGTCCGAGGGAGGAATCATACTTTTTACTTACGGTCCCCATCCCACCCATCACAATGCAAGAAGGTGACTATCCACACCTTCAAAACTTCTACACGTGGGACCATGACTTGGGGGAGCCCACCACAAGGGGTCATACCTTCTTCGATCCCTTTGACCCATTCCTTAGTGGACCCCATGACCCACCTTATATAGTTCATTTCTTCAAGGGAGTCCACTATCACACTCCTACCCCACGGGCCGGGTCATTTACACCCACCAAGCCCGTCCACGATACAACAACATTCGGCCCTCCTAGCCCTCTCAAGTCCCCCAAATCCAAAGGGCCGTCCATGCATGACTGGGTCATACTTGGATGTTTAGGTGTTCCCCATACCACTCATCTCTGGTTACATAACATGCATGCATGGCACACATTCGGGTGTCCTGGTCCGCCGTCATCTATGTACGGGTCGGACTAACAATAGGTGTGTCTAGAGTCATGTATGAGTCGGTTTCTTATTTGTGTGGTTTGCATATGTGTGTTAGTGCATGGCGAGTCTGCATATGTCGTGTGCAAGCTCGTCGATGTCAGTCCCTTATGAGTGTGAAAGCGAGTAGACTCACTCGATGAGTATGGGATCGGTTCTACATCAATACCCGGATCAGTCACCTACAGGGACTCAACGGTGATTCCTAGTGAGTCTTCGAGCTGCTTCCTTCCCTTTTGAGAGTGCCCCACCCGGAGTGTCCACCTCTAGCCCGTAGCAGCTTGTGCATATCGAGTATATATGGATTGAGCAGGTGATGGCCACTTGGAGTGGAGCATACCCGCGCTACTCGGCACGGTGACGGATCCGCCGGAGTACTCGAGCATCCATACCCCTACTCGACGGGGTCGAGTTCCTCCCACCCGGGGAGAGTTGATGGGAATCGACGCCGAGCATGTACATCTTATTTTGCATTTGTGTCCTTTAGTTTTTTTTTATATCCATGGGAAAGTATAAGCGCAATTGTACGGCATTGTAAGCCAATGCGTCATTCCCTTGGATTGTGTGGATTTTTGTGCAAATGTGTAGTAGGTCCAGTTAGGGGGCCCCCTCCCCTTCCCCATTGGTCCACCTCATCTATGTGGGGCTGGTCAACCATCCTAGGTGGCCATCTAGAAGGTTTGAATGCTAATTGACCACATGGGAGACAAAGGGGTTAAAATTTCAAAGGTAGGCCACCTACCTTACCTACCTAGTCAAAGGAGTGCTCCATTCATATGTAATTTGTTTTTTTTGAGTTTTGACCACATGGGGGATGAAAATGACATATTTCCCTCGAAGTTATCAGCCCCCCCACCCCTTGCTATTTTCTATATAAACCTATGTATAGTGTCATTAGAGATTAATGAAGAAAAATTTGTAAAATTGGCTTGAGCCATTGAAGGGTGTGCCCTTGTTCCTCTCTCCCCCTGGTGTTCTTCTCCTCAAACCTCAAGTTATAGAGTGTATCAATCTTCTATCTCCCCCTCTCAACCTCTGATCTTCATTGGTGCCGCCGCCGCCGCCGTTCGTGCCGCCTTCGAGCCGCCGTGGAATCGTCATCAAGTTTCTGTCCTACTGGACAGAGGTGTAGTTCGTGAATTCCTAAAGCCCGCCATGAGTTGAGATCGATTTGAAATTTTGAGGGTTGGTTCCTATCTTCTATCTCCTTCTCCACACAAAAATTGAGGTTCAAAATCCACCGTTTCATAATTTTACCTTTTCGTTCAACTCTCAATCTCAGATCTGTTCTGTCACTATCTACAGTGACAGTAGCCTTGAGTTCTCCACCTTCGACCACCCTTTTGAATTTTTTTAGACCTCCCAGTTTAACTGGGTGTTCTGTCCATCGTCCCCTACTAGCACAATTTGTCTTACATTTTTATCATTCGTTTACCTATTTTAAAAAATTCATGTTCTACCGGAGCTACAGTACTTTCAGTCAGATCCCAGATCCGACCTTCGTCCAGTAAACACATCACAGAAAATCATAGACACATCCAAACGTGTCGAAACCAATTTTTCTATCTTCCCAACTCAATTTTCCACAACGTTTCTGAAGAACACAACCCCAGATTCGAACGTCTACCTCACGGTCAAAGGCAATCCACAGTCAAGTTCTCTGCAGGCCTGAGTCTTTGGTTACTGTACAATAGGAGATTGAAAATTCCATAAGTCAAGATCCGAGCAGATCCAGGCCAGATCTTTGGGCCTAGGTTGAAGAACTTCAAGCTAGCTTTCCAACGGCGCCAGTCTTGTGTCGATCCGACATCGGGGCTGATCGCAGCGCCCATTCTCGCCGGAGCGCGCGCCGAAATACAGAACCGGCAGATTTCTGATCGGGTTTTCCGACCGGTGCCGAAGGGAGCCGCCGGGCCTCCGACCGGCGAACCAGCGTGCCGCCATCCCAAGGAGCGACCGTCCGGGCATCCACAACTACAGCGGTGCCACCGGGTCCCACACGGCCCCTCTGGACAGCATGTGGGCCCCACCGTCACGTGTTCGGGTGTTGCCGAATCAACGCGAGAAGCCGCCCGTCAATCCGAATTCGGTCCTCCCGGACCCCATTGTGTAGCCCTTTACCTCCCTGCGTGGAGTGGGCAGCGGCTTGCATTTCTGTAATATTGTGTAATATTGTTCCGGGAGTACGAGTTTCGGCCGGGTCCGTCGTCCCCACGCCGAGCGCGTGGAGGTATTGCATTCGCTCCCTTACTTGGTATTTTGCTTGATTTCATATATGCTTGTTTATGCCACTGCTAGAGAGCATGTTTTAGGACCTAGCTCGCTATAATTTCATATCACCGCTGCTGCGAGAGAGTGAGCGAGACCGTCCCGTGACCCGATCCGGGCATGAAAGTGCGAGTCGACCACCCTAGCTCTTGCCGGTTTCTCAACCGTGCACGTCCGACGCTTCCCTCATCAAGGGACGATCGCGAGCTTGTCGTGTCCGTGTCTCGTCCCGCATCAGCCGAGCTCTATTCTCTTCGGCAGAAAAAGGGCGAGGGTGCCCTTGACTTCATCAAAAAGTGGTGAGACCTCAGCATGAGGGGTGTCAATCCACCCGTCCAAGAGGACACCATCACCATATGTCATCGAGGTCTGGCGGTCGAGGTCAGCGAAAAGCTTCTCGGCACCAATATCAAAGGCTTCGACCAGCTCAATTTGGCGGTCGCCGAAATAGAGGTGTTCTTCACCGACAACCCAAGCTATACTGCAGCAAAGGGTAAGCAAGCGCGAGAACGCTAGCCTGGTAAGGAGATGAATATCATAGAGTTCACCCCAACCGCCAAGGCCAGTAAAGGGGCCGAATCCAGTGGCTCTAACAAAAAGCCAGTAGATAAGCCGGCTGCTCCTTCTTTCTTATAGCGTATGAAGACACCCTTCTCATTCAAGAAGGAACATACGAAGATGCTCTTCGACCTCTGCATGGCCCAGAGGATCGTCGAACTGCCAGAAATCCGCAAGCCGGACGAGGCCCTGAAGACCGATGATCCCAGTTACTGCCTATACCATCGCATCCTGGGTCATTCAATTGAAGATTACTATGTCTTCAAGACTCAGGCGCAGAAGCTGATCCGAGACGGTCTTGTCAAAATGAAGAGCGGTCTCATCGATCCTCTGCAACCACATATGTGGGCCAGGCCGGCTAAGGCTGCACGCGTGGCTCACCCTTCGGCCAATGTCATCCACATGATGGCCGCATTCTCTCTCTCTGATGACAAGTCAGAGGAGCCCCGCACCAATCGAAGGGAGCGTTCGATCTGGTACCCAGTGTGGAGGCCCTGGCACGATCGAAGACCTCTCTCCTTCCCCAGGGAGAGAACCCGGCAACTCTTCGATATCCTCATCGAGAGGGGCCAAATCATGCCCTGCGACTCGCCTGCCAACTACACCCATTGGGATCGTAGTCACCCCCAGTACTACCCCTTCCACACCAGAATATGCCACCCGATCGAGTCTTGTGAGGAAGTTCAACACCTCATCCAGGAATAGATCCAATGGGAGCAGATCGATGTAGAGGGGAACTGTGGACGTCAAAAAATGACAATGATGATCATATGGCACTCGCGTCTATGCGTTCAAGCGGAAGTCTAAGACGGGAGGGCCGAAAAAACCCATACCTCACCCAACTAGGACGAGAACTCACTTGGTGGTCCGCCATCCTTTAAGGAAGCCCCCGGGCAGAAGATACGGCCACAACTCTACGACCGGCCATGCCGAGAGCTGAATCAAAGAAAAGCCGGGAATTCCGACACAGTCTCGGCATATGTCGGAAGTCACGCAAAGCCCTGGACCGAGCCCCAGAAGCTACGAATGGAAAATTGTGGAAGCCATGCATTGCAACTAAAACATTCCGGGGATGCCAACGTTCGTATAAATAGCCGCGACTTTGAAAAGAATTCATTCAGTGCTTAAAACGGTGTGGCAAGGCCCTTAATCGGTGCGCCCCCCTTGTGTTGCATTAAAACGGCACGCCCCTTCTTGCTTTGGTTATCCGGCGTGCTCCTGTTGAAGGGGCCATCCCCCTTTGATGCTTAAAACGGCGCCACCCATTTGCACAAGCTAAACCGGCTCGCTAAAGCTGAAGGACCCGTCTTGCCCATCTTCAAAAGCTTCTTCTTTCAAACATTTAATATGGCGTGGCCCATTTGCAATCTTAATACAGCGTGCCAATTGCACTTGGGTTTAAACCGGTGCGATCATTGTTCCACCGTGCCGTTTTAACCTCATGCCATCCCATCAAAACTCTGATGCTCTGTTTTGTTTAAATGCGGTGCGCAGAGAGCATTCAATGTTCTGAAGCCGTGCCTCCGTCTCCACTCGACAGCGTATTAACATCATCGGTGAAGGCATGTCTTCGGACGAAGATCTCCCGACAAACCCGCAACCGTGCCGTCCTCGGACGAACGACAGTGTACGGCACGAATCGCCGGATGCCAGCATAGAAGCCAACCCTGATCATCTGGCAGACGAATGCAGTGGCGGCAGCTTTCTTCCATTCGAGAAGGAGAAGGCACCCAATATATATACTTTGGTTGGAGACTCCTCTCACAAAAAGGGGGGCTGGCCATTTTTTTGGAGGAAAAGGCGCTCGGCTGTGTGCAGTGAAGAGAAGAAGAAGAAGAGAGAAGGAGATTGGTCCCCCGGCGCCGGCAAGGTGAAGAAAAAGAGAGAGAGTGTGTGTGAGAAAGGGAAGGTGAGTCCGGAGGTGGGGGAGCTTGTGCTCCATCCCCTCTCCTCCACCGGTCTATCCCCCTCTTTTCCCCCTTGTTATGTATTTCTCTTACCCGGAGATGAATCTCCCATGTGTCAACTTCTACCCCCGTTTGTGTGGATGAATAAAAAGAAAACCCCTTTTGCAAGGTGATCTCGATTTAAACCTCTGCTTCCTCTTCGCCCTCTCCTCATATAGAGCCCTTCGAGACTTGCTTCTCCATAGCATGTCCTTCGAAGGGGTCCGACATGGGCTGAACATCCATGGCCCTTGAGGCGAACACTTGTCCCGCTTCAAAGAAACTCCATCACCCGTGCTCTCTCTCTTCCTCCCATGTCAATGTATTCTCCCTCTTTTCCCCTACGATGTTCCCTTTTTTTTCTTCCCTCGAGGATGAATGAGAAGAATGGGTTCTCTAAGCATGCGTAGTCCTCCACTGTTGTGATCTCTTCCCCTTCCTCTCGATTTTCTTATCATCCAGGGACTTCGGAGGTCTGCCTCTCCGTGGCATGACCTTCGGGGAACCCGTCCGTGGGATGAAGAGCTACAGCCTTCCATGGCGAACATCTAGATCATCGCCCGTGAGTCGTGGTTGCTCTCGTAGGCTGGCCCTCGAGCGTTCCATACTCGCACTTGGGCTAACGGACCGCCGTGAGGCCGTTCCGCATTTTTTGAGAGTTTACCCGGGAGTAATCCGTGTGGTGGCTTTCGCTTCTCTCTGGCAAGTCCCGGTCTGGGGGAGGTGCGGCCCAATTCTTGCCAGGGCCAAGAACGCTCAAGAAGAAATGAAGAAGATACCCTCTAGGGAACAAACGGAACACACAGTGAGCCCTCTGTGAATTAACCACTTGAAGTCTTTGCACAATAAACTCCTCCGAACAAAACACGTAAACCTCGTGCTAATTCCTCTTAATAATCAACTAAAATGATTAAACCCCCTCTTCACCAACTTAATCCACCAAATGAATGAACAAACGGATCATTAAACCAACCTGCAGATGAAAGAAAAGAAAAAACACAGTCAATCCCCGTGAACCAAACCATCGGGAGAGTTTATCCCGGTGCGGGCTAATCCGACGCGGTCACTGTTCCCCCGCGCCAGTTTAACCCTCCTCTCAAAACACTCTCCTCCCTCTTTGAACCCAAATCCGGTGCGCCCCTGCTCACTTCCCAATTCCGGCGTGCTCCCTTGCAAGCGTACTAATCCGGCGTGCCTCTTGTGACCCCCCCTAATCCTGCGCGCCCAAAAATCTCTCCAGGTTCACCCCCTATTTCGGCGCGCCCCTTTGCCGTGCCGGTTTAAGTCCCCCTTTCACCCATCTTAAAGTGGCGCCATCCCTTTGCTTCTCTTTAATATAAAAAGGGGGGGTAAATAAAAAAGAGAGAACGGTTCAAACAAAGAAAGGAATGCAAAAGATCAATGCCATTAATAAAAAAATGAATGAAAGGAACTCCATCACCCCCGCCTTAATTAAAATTTTGTTCCGGGGGCACTGCCCCCTTGACCCCTGCGACCTGACCACGTAGGTCGATGCGCATGCAACGACGCACGTTGGCGAGTTCGGGATCCACACTTAACAATTCACTCCCCCGGACTGGGTGCAAAGAGAAAATCAATGATGCCTTGTGGTATCGAATGTGGGCCTCGGAACCCCCGACATGGTCATGATCCGAACACATCTCAGGCCAATAGCTCGTTAACTCAACCCGCTTCTACCGAGATTCAATCCCGCACCCGCATTAAACTTACCATACCTACGGCAGACATTCGTACGCTTTATCGTCGTCTTCGATGCTTCAAACGCGGACTCTCATCCGAACAATGAATGGGCCGTTAGTGACAGACATATATATATACCAGGATCTAATCCCAGTATCGAATTAAACTTGCCGTACTCGCGGCAGACATCCGTACGGTTTTATCGTCGTCTTCGACGCTACAAATGCGGACTTCCGTTCGAACACGAAATGGTCTGTGAGTGACCAACATATACATATCTATGAACACTTTACGCCCCAACGCGGGTTTGTTTGAACGTGACCCGAGATATTTATTCTCGCTTTATTACCATGAATTTCAGGCCGTAGGGCCCTTATTCCCAGCAATCAATCAAGGGTGTTCCCCCGTATGGGGGATGTAAATAACGTCGTGGCCTTTACGGCAGGGCAGGTTTTGGTCCCGACACGAACTACACAATTGTCTGATTAGTCAGATCGCGCACACCATGGGCTTCTATGAAGCCCGAATAAATCGTCACTTTGTGACTAGCACGCCCTCGCACTAAATAAACGAATTAACCCGATCAATAAACGAACTGATTCTTTCCAAATTTTAGTGCGTCCACAACTCTGGCACGCCCGGTGGGACCAGAATCACCCTTCATCTCTTTGCCGGGACTAAGGGCCTTACGGCCCCTTTCTTGTAATATTAATTGCTCGATTTACAAATGCAGGTTGCACTTCAGACATCAAGGATGGCGCTCACTTTCGGCCAGCAGGCCGTCGCAAGCCACGTCAAGAATGGATACTTGACCGTTCCTCTTGGCTTTGGGAGCTTCCCTCCCGCGGTGGGCTTCCCCAACTTCCTTGGGGTGGTCTTCGCAAACCTGTTGGACGTGGAGGCGTCTGACGTTGCTGGGATCAACTCTCCAATTCAGGGCGGCGCCAAAGCTACTATCGGCCAGTCATCGGCAAAAAGTACCAAAATTTTCTCGACTTGGGCGTTGAGCTACCACGTGCACTCGACCGTCGGCCCATCCCACCAGGGGTCGGCCGCCGACCAAAGGAGGCTCCAGAAGAGCCGTGCTACCACTGCACCTAGAGGCCGGTTCTCCAACACCGGCAAGTCTGCCATTGTCGAGAGCGTCCGAGTTCACCTCAAGGGACAATGCTCCGAGATGATCCCAGAGCGGGTCGTGCCTGCTGTACCAGTGCGGAACTCATTCCAAGCGTTGGAGAAGATGAAGAGCAGAATGATGCCTGCTGCCCCGGCCAAAGCGCTGAAGCATGGGTCGACCTCCAAGCCGGCCAAAGTCAAGTGGGTTTGGGTTCCTAAGGGAGCCCGGATTACTCCACCCGCCCAGGCGGGATCTAGTACCTTTTGCCCTGTGAGGGCACGACGAGAAGATCGGGTCGAGATAGCGACCCATGTGTACCAGCAGGTACTCACCACACCGTTTCACCAAAAAGCACTCACCGTCGATACTACCGGCGTCACCACCACGCTGCCCATGCGGGGCCTCCAACCTACAAGCCTATTGCTACTACCAGGGCGACATCACCAACCTTTCCTTCTGCCTAGGCCTGGGAAGGAGTGGAGGAGGCTATGTGGAACTACTTACAGAGCCCAGAGAACGCTCCCCTGGGTCGTCAAAGACCGCTAGGGGCAGTAGCCACTGCCTGTAAAGAAGAGGAAACCCGACCTCTGCCCAGTGTGGGGTCGAGGAATTGCTCGAAGGAGCGCCATGAAGCCCCGCCTCGGGGAGAAGCGAAAGCATGGAGATCGATCTTCGAGAGACTGACCTTTCCAAGCAAGCCATCGAGAAGGGAGGCAAGAGAAGGCATGAACATGTTGATATACACCTGCAATATGGCCGGAGTATTCATCCGACATGGAGTCCTACCCACCGACCTTGAAGAAGTGGCTAGACTCGCCGAAAGGCAAGGCCCTCTCACTAGAAGGGGGAGAGGAACAAGCGAGTTATTGCAGACTCATACTGAAGAAACAACCCCAGAAGAAGCTACGACAGCCTTAATTGACAATGTTGTCACTGCTAGAGATGCTAGCGGGATGCCATCTACTTCATCCCAGGATGTACCAGAAGAAGAAAGAGGGAGCACCCCCAGTCTCCCCATAAACTACCCTGCCATATTACTCATGTTGCAGCGATATCAACAAGAGGTCGAAATGTTAAGAAAATAGTTGAATGAGTGGGACTCCCGCCCTTCAACTTTCGGGCAAATTGAAGCACCACCCGAAGTGCCTGGGGGCAATGAGCAGGCCCCTGAAGCCCCTCCACAGAAGATGGTGTCTCCACCAGTGCCCAGCCACACTGGGGACATTCCTCTTCAACAGCCACAACAAGTAGCACCAGCGCCGCCATCGACCTTTCCATTCCAAGGGTCTGCAGTCGCACCGCAAGCAATGGCGTCGATGATGCCACTTGCACAGTCGGCCCATGCTTAGCCAGACCCGGCTGACCCAGTAGCGGTAAGCAAGTAAATGCTAGAGCAAATGATAGAGCTAAAGCTCATCGAAGTGAGAGATGGTAACCACATCTCATTTGATGTGTACAAGGTCCCATACCCGGCCCACCATGCTGCAAAAAAGTTACCTCCTGGTGTCAACAAGCCACCAAAGTTTGACAAATTCAACGGGCAAGGCTCGCCCAAAGAGCATACATCACATTACATTAATGTCATGGGGGACCTTGCCATGGAGGAGTCCTACTTGCTGAAGTTCTTTGGATCCTCCCTCACAGGCCTCGCCTTCGAATGGTATTCAAACTTGCCAGTTGACTCTATCAACAATTGGCCAGATATGCAACGAAAGTTCCAAGAGCGGTTCTATGTTGCTGAAAGAGAGGTGACCATGGCCGAGCTATATGCCTCCAAGCAGGGGCACGATGAGACGGCCTGGGAATATATCAAGAGATGGCGGAATCTCAGCATGAGATGCAAGCGTCCGCCACATCTGGAAGACGCTATCCACATATGTAAGTAGAACCTGAGACGGGATATCCTCGAAAAGATGGTCGGGACCGAAATCAGGTCTTTCGACCGATTAAACGGCATAGTAGCGGAGATTGAAGCCTTCTTCTCCAGTGATTTCTCTGCCCCTGCTATGGCCTGTCAGAAGGTCAAAATAATGGATAAGAGGCCCGTGCCTAAAGAAGTCCACACAGTCGACTGCAAGGCGTCCGAGCGACAAGAAGATAAAGGGGTCCCCTACCCTCCTCCCGTCAAGCCGGCGGAGTGACAGGAAGGCCCCGCCTTGCGAGCCAGGATGAGCAAACCCTACTCTTTCCCTAAGGAGAGGACCCAGATCCTGTTTGAATGGGCCTCCCAATATAACAAAGTCACTCTTTCGGAGCCAAAGAGACGCGGTGGTGTTCAAAGAAAAGATGACCCCCGATTTTGCCCATATCATCAAGCACTCGGGCACCCTATTGAAGACTGATGCGTGTTCAAAGATGCCTTCGAGTGCCTGATCAGGAAGGGGGAACTCCAACTAGGCGAACATAAAATGGGCCCTCCACGTCCCCATGAGATGCCCGATCTGAAGAGAACAGTCAATATGGTGTCTCTGTACCACCTGTCACCCAAAGAGGCACTCGAGGCTCCCTCAACATGCCCCGATGAATGTGTCCTGTGCGGGCATTCAGAGCCCCTGGGCATAGAGCAAGAAGCCGAAGGGAAATCTAAGGCACTGCATGCACTACATGATTTATCGTAGGAGCATACACGAAGCCCGTAGCGGAAGGAAAGGGAGACTTCAAAGAATAGGAGGGGTGGCGTTGTCCTCTCTTGCTACACACTCTCGACCAGGCACGGCTGAGGCCAAACCGGTGAAAGAGAAAATGAAGAGACGTACTTCCCACCGTCTAGTGAGGAGGCCCCTCATCATGACTCTCCTCCATATGGGGGCCTGGGGGCAGTAATGTCGACTCTTCAAGGACAAGGCGTTGCCGGCCATGACAACATGATCTCGCCGGCCCCATTTGAAGCCAGGGTCGGAGGCAGCACCTCCAACTTCCATCAACCCACCCTTGCCATGACGGCAAGCTTATTTGAAGAATTCCACGAAGTCGAGGCGTCAAGAGGGAAATCGACCAAGATAGGTTTATGCCTAGCAGTGCCCGGGCAGGCAGGGCCTTCTTCTGGGACCTTCTGGGGCGGCTGTGAGCCATCCGAGGTCCCACCGCCACCGCTAGCAATGTCCCGAATGATACATTATTACACTAGGGGCACCCCCTTCCAGGGGCTGCAGCATGCATTCTCGATACCTCGCATGACGCCAGGAACAAACCTTCTTCACTGATCGTCTGACTCGTACGCAAGCTTGATAGCGCCAACAGGGACGAATAAGCTGAGGGCCGAACGAGGGGCAAAAATGAGGCGGCTCGATAGCAAAGTCGTCGAGGCCGAATCACAAGTAGCTGACTGAAGAGGTGCTGGGCCTGCCTTAGACTATCCGAGGAGAGGGGGAAACCCCCGTGAAGAATGTGGAAACCCTCCAAATTGTGGGGGCACCGTCCAAAGACTCCTAAGAAGCCTGAAGGGTGAAATAATACAAAGGGCCATGGATATTGAGGTCAAAACTCTTGAAGAGCTGAGTGGCCTAGCATCTGATGCCGAGGTCTTCCTGGAAAAATATTGCCCGACCACCACTGCCCAGAGTGAGGAAAAGCGATCAGCCGATGAGCAGTTGGCATGAGAAAATTTTTGCCCCCCAGACCTCGAAGCCTTTGAGCGACAACAGGGGAGAACAAAGATCACGGCCAGAGCTTCCTAGGCCTGCTGACCAGAGACTTTTATTAAGGGATAGAATGAAGAAGCCCTACTCCTTCCCAAGAGACAAGACTCGAATCCTCTTCGAATGGGTTCAAGAATGTGGCAAAGTTATGCTTCATGAGCCAAAGAGACCGAACGACCTCGAAAGAAGGGACGACCCCCAATTCTGCCTATATCATCAGATGAACGGGCATTCCATTGAGGATTGTTGCATATTTAAAGATGTTGTCGAAGACCTGATCAGGAAGGGTGAATTAAGGATGGGCAAGTACATGGTAGACCCACCACGCCCTCACCAAATGCCCAACTTGAAGGCGACAGGTGTAGCCACACCACATCGGCCGAAGAATAGCGTGCCCTGAAGGACATGCCAGGTCTTTTTCGAGTAATGCTAGGAAGTCTTTAAAAAAATGTTATCAGACATTGGTGATGCCTCATCCTATCGGCATCCATCTAAACTAACACTGGCTGCATGATCGGCTGTTGCCGGATGTACCCCCCCTTTTTTAGGGGTGATAGTCACCTGTAACGGTGATGCATATCTATGGAATAGTGAATGATCATCTAGGCTTATTAAAGGCCCTTCTATTATGAACTTTCGCATTTACACCGTGGCTGCTGATTGCAAGGGCCACCCAGACCATGAAGCCTCTAGATAGCAAAAAAGAAAAGAAAAAAAAGGGTAGAAAAGATAGAAACAAAAGGACAAAGAGAAAGAACTGACTAGAGAGGGTTATACGGCCATATCCACCAAGACCCGTGCTGAACAAAGATTACCACTGTGGGATTGATGTGGTGGAGCGGACCACTCATCCACTCCCTGAGGGGGTGAGCGCTCTCCTGCGCACCCACCCTGGTCCATTGCACAAAAGGGAAGAAGAGAAGAAAAGAAAGGAAAAAAAGGGGGGGCTGGCAAGCATTGCCATCCAGGAGAACAAAGACCCAGGTATTCCACCTTCCTACTGCCCATATCCGGCATAAGACGGCCCCTCGAATGGCTGTTCAAAGATCCAACAAGCCGCAACTCTAGCTTGATGAATTACTGCCCGCTGCGGGGAAGGCTTCATAGCAATGAGGCCAAGTACGGCCACCACTCCTGCAGAGAGCATGCATATACCCCACCATGGGGGATAATAATAAGGAATACACTCCGCCACGGGGCCATAAGAAGCAGAAGAATCTACCCCGACCTGGGGGCACAACAAGTAACAGAGTTACACCCTGATCTAGGGGGGGCATGAAGAGAAATATATCCCGCCATAGGGGCGTATAAAAGAAAAGAGAGCAAGAATACGCCCTGGTCGGGGGGTACAGAAGCAAAGAGATATACACCCCGACTTGGGAGCATATGAAGAAAGGTATGCCCCGCCAAAGGGGCATTTAAAGAAGCAACATATCCCACCACAGGGGGGCATGGAAGCCATGAAGAATTCACCCCGACTTAGGGGCGTTTGAAGAAGAAATATATACCCCGATAGGGGGGCATGGAAGCCATGAAGAATTCACCCCGACTTAGGGGCGTTTGAATAAGAAATATATACCCCGATATGGGGGCATGGAAGCCATGGAGAACTCACCCCGGCTTGGGGGGGTATTCAAAGAAAATCTACCCCGGTTCGGGGGCATTTTGATGCGGGACAATATGCTCTGATACCAAATTTGATGCGGGACAATATGCTCTGATACCAAATTTGATGCGGAACGGGACACTAAAGGACTGGACCTACTATGAAGACCAAGTGCGGCCAGCACTCACACGTGACAAGGCAAGCCGAGTGATCGACCTCCGTACTATTTCTCCGAAGAGAGGCGTCTCTCAACAAGAAACCCAAGTCCACGGCCGTCCCTATGAGGGAAACGAGTGGATCAAAGCGGCAAAGGGAGCCGACGCGCAACTATGGGAGTCTAGTCCGAGCTCGGGCTCGACTAGGGCCACGGAATGGTGCTCTCAACTCGCAAAACCCACGGTGAATTGAATATGTGGCTAGGATCCTACACTCGCACGCTGCATAATCGAGAGCATACTAGCAAAGCAAATGCTAAGGGAAGGAACGTCGCACGTACCTCCACGCCTAGGCGTGGGGAAGGAACCCCGGCCGAGACCGACAACCCCGATACACACAATGAAAGAATAATTACAAGCCAACAAATGCCCACTCCACGCAGGGAGGTAACGGGCTACAGCAACTCTGTTCGGGGCGACCGGTACACGGGCTGACGGGCAGCACTCGGTGAAGGGGATGGCCGCGAGGAGGGTGTCGACGGTGATCTGCCAGTTCGCAGCAGCGCGTGACTCGGCGGTAACGGCTCCCACGACCTGGTCCGGTGTCCGATGGAGGCACCGTTAGCGAGGGCGCATAGCTGGGTCACGGGAGGAAGCCTCGGCCAAAGGGGGCACGCAGATTCCGCCCGTGGAAGCCGTGGCCGCACCTGCAAGTCGCGACGGGATTTCTGCTCGCAGAACAGCACACTCGAGCGGGGAAATTGAGAACTCGCAGTTATGGAAGGCGAATGGGGCGCCGCTTGAGGGAGGACGTCGGGGACGCAGAGCAGCAGGTCCCGGTCGAACGGCTTGGCCAGATACGTCCGGGGTTGGCCGGGAGAACGTCTGCAAGTCGTCGTTGTCCCCGGCGCCGGACTGTGCAGATGGATCTGCGCGGCTCCACGAGGATCAACGCCACGCTCGGCACCGACGTCGGAACGAAGCGAGGTCAGCGGCGTTGGAAAGAGGAGGACGAGAGGTACCAACCCTGAAGAAATCAGGTCCAAACTCGGAGTTTGTCGCTCGGGAGAACTTCTGCAAGATGGCAGGCAGGATCTGGCTCGCAGTGGGAAGGGGTCCTGCGCGATCTCACGAGAAAAATCGATGCCGGCGATGTGGACCTCGGATCGAGGCGAAACCAAAGCCCACGCGTCGGGGACTCGCAGGGGTACCTCCAGAAAAAAGGGGACGAGCAGATTCGTCCGGATCTGGGCGGAGGCGCTGCTGCAAGTCGGGGTAGAACTCAGGCGAACAGCTACGTGCACTTGTGACAGGGGATAAAGAAGGGGGAAGCCTCGGCGTCGCACCGAGGGATGGGGAGTCGCACCCCGAGGTGATCCCGTCGCAGGATCAGAGAGAGAGAGGAGGAGGGGGCGCAGCCACCAAAGTTCTTGATCAGCAAAATTTCTTCATTATTCTTCAAAGAAAAATACATAAGATCTTTTATATGCTAGGGTTGAAACCCTAGCCAAGAGGGGGGGGGGAAAGGGGACGCACATGACATGGGGGAAAGGGGGGGGGTGCGCAACAAGGCAAGGGGGAAAGGGGGGGGGTGCGAACCACTCCTAGATTCTAGGGATGGATTGGGGAAAGGGGGCGGCCAAGGAGGGAGGGAGGAGGTCGGATGGGGAAGGGAAAGGGGAGGGGCCGCACCCCTCTTCCTACAATCTAGGAGAGGGGCGGCTGCCACCTTCCAAGAGGAAGGAAAGAGGTGGGGGCGCCCAAAACCCTAAGCCTAGGTGGGCTAAGCAAGGGAGTGGGTGGCCAGCCCAAATGGGCCAGAAATTGAACCAAAGAAATGGCCCAATAGCCCTCTCTCCTATCTAATAAGCATAAAATGGCCCAACTAAAGCCTAATTGGCTCCAAATGGCCTACAAAGGTCCATAACAATGCAAAAAGTGTCCACGCAGGGACTAAACTAAGGCCCAGCATGGCCTGAAGCATAAAAAGGGACTCTGCTAGTCCGCCAAGTGGCCGCCAAGCCAAAGGGATATCGGCAAGCTCCATGTGCTCCGTCGAGTGATGCGGCGCGTGTCCTCACCACATTTGGGGAAGAACTACACCGTGCGATGGGGGGGCATGAGAAGCAAAGACTATACCCTACCTAGGGGCACATGAAGAAAGAAACATACCCCACTCTGGGGCATAAGAAGCAGAAGTTACACCCCGTCTGCGGGCCTGGAAGCCATGAAAGATACAGCCCACTTGGGGGGACAGAAGAGAAGTTACACCCCAACCTGGGGGCATGTTGAGAGGAATACACCCCAGTCTGAGGGTATTACTGAGAAAAGAAGAGCAGAACAAAAATAAAGGTGATATGAGGCATGCATGGTCTTCGAACCCGCCTCTTCACGTAAAAGAAAGAGAAAAGAAGAAAAAAAAGTCATGAGGCAGACATGGTCTTCGCACTCGTCTCTCCACGCAAAGGAAGAAGAGAAGAAAGGAAAGAAGGTCTTGAGGCAGACATGGTCTTTTACCTTCAGCCTTCGGCCATCCACCCAATAAATCTCTCACATGGTCGGCATCATGACCTTTCAGCCAGACCGATAGATGTTCAACCAATCGGCACTTTAATCCGATAGATGCTCAGCCAATCGGGGCTTTAGTCCGATAGATGTTCAGCCAATCGGGGCTTTAATCCGATAGATGCTCAGCCAATCGGGGCTTTAATCCGATAGATGTTCAGCCGATCGGGGCCCTAATCCGAAAGATGCTCAGCCATTCGGGGCTTTAATCCGATAGATGCTCAGCCAATCGGGGCTTTAATCCGATAGATACTCAGCCAATCGGGGCTTTAATCCGATAGATGTCTAGCCATCGGGGCTTTAATCCGATACATGTCCAGCCATCGGGGCTTCAACCCGACAGATGTTCAGCCGATCGGGGCCCTAATCCGAAAGATGCTCAGCCAATCGGGGCTTTAATCCGATAGATGCTCAGCCAATCGGGGCTTTAATCCGATAGATGTCCAGCCATCGGGGCTTCAACCCGACAAATGTTCAGCCGTCGGAGCTCCAATCCGACGGATGTCGACAGCCGGCGACTGAGCCAACAGATGATCAATCGTCGACACACAGGCTGACAGATGCACAGCCACTGGCAGCCACGCCGACAGATGACCAATCCCTATGTGTAAAACTTCCCCCCTTCCCTACTACAGCATTGATTTTGTACCCAAAAGAAAAAAGAGAAGAAAAGAGGAAGAGAAAAAAGAGGAAGAGAAAAAAAAAGAGAGAGCCTTCTTGCTTGGCCCGGACCTTCCGTCCAAGTCAATAAAAAAATTGGGAAGGGAACTTCCTTGCTTGGCTCAGACCTTCCGTCCAAGTCAATGAATAAAAAAAAAAGAACTTTCTTGCTTGGCTTAGACCCTCTGTCCAAGTCAATGAACAAAAAAAAGAGAAACCCCCTTTGCTTGGCTTGGACCTTCCGTCCAAGTCGATGAACAAAAAGAACTCCTTTGCTTGGCTCGGACGGTCCAAGTCGATGAACAAAAAAAAGAGAAACCTCCTTTGCTTGGCTCGGACCTTCCGTCCAAGTCGATGAACAAAAAGAACCTCCTTTGCTTGGCCCGGACCTTCCGTCCAAGTCAATGAACAAAAAAAAAGAGAAACCTCCTTTGCTTGGCTTGGACCTTCCATCCAAGCCAATGAATAAAAAAAAAGAGTGAGTCTTCTTGCTTGGCTCGGACCTTCCGTCCAAGTCAATGAATAAAAAAAAAGGGAAGGGAACTTCCTTGCTTGGCTTGGACCTTCCGTCCAAGTCAATGAATATAAAAAAAAGGGGGGACTTTCTTACTTGGCTCGGACCTTCCGTCCAAGTTGATGAACAAAAAGAACCTCCTTTGCTTGGCTTGGACCTTCCGTCTAAGTCGATGAATAAAAAGAACACCTTTGCTTGGCCCGGACCTTCCGTCCAAGTCAATGAACAAAAAAAAAAGAAAGAAACCTCCTTTGCCTGGTTCGGACCTTTCATCCAAGCCAATGAATAGAAAAAAGAGAAAGTCTCCTTGCATGGCTCGGACCTTCCGTCCAAGTCAATGAATAAAAAAAAAGAGAACTTTCTTGCTTGGCTCGGACCTTCCGTCCAAGTCGATGAACAAAAAGAACCTCTTTGCTTGGCCCGGACCTTCCGTCCAAGTCAATAAAAAAACAGAGGGAACTTCCTTGCTTGGCTCGGACCTTCCGTCCAAATCAATGAAAAATTAAAAAAAAGAAGAACTTTCTTGCTTGGCTCGGACCTTCCGTCCAAGTCGATGAACAAAAAGAACCTCTTTGCTTGGCTTGGACCATCCGTCCAAGTCAATGAATGAAAGACCCCTTTGCCTTGGCACTCACCCCGTGCCAATGAATAGACCACGTTAGCTCCCGACACCCTGTCGGCACCAGCAAATAAACCCTTCGCTTCGAACATTCCACCCGAATGCATAAAATCCATCTCACTCCGTCGGAGCACTCTCAAAAGCATCCGGCTTGGACCTCCCATCTAAGTCGATGAATGAACAACTCTCCTAAACCCAACACGAGTCACCAACTCCCCCTTGGGATTGGCCTCATCTAAGTCATTTTAGGCCTCTTGCCTAAGATGACGCATAGACCCTTCGTTCTCGCTTCGGTATTCACCCCATGCCGATGACTAAACCCCCACTCTGACATCTCAGTCTGCCGACATATGCGGTGAAGCGATCCCCTCATCCCTTCGCTGAAGGAGTGAGCACTTTCCCATGAATTCGCACCGGACCAGCATCCCACTGGCTCGGAAGAACAGACGTCCTGTCGAAGAGCTCTACACTCGCGGGCCCCCCGCACTCGTCCCTCGTTTGCGCCACCCACGAGCGGGGGGCACTTGTGGACGTCAAAAAATGATGATGATGATCATACGGCACTCGCGTCTACGCGTTCAAGCGGAAGTCGAAGACGGGAGGGCCGAACAAACCCATACCTCACCCAACCAGGACGAGAACTCACTTGGTGGTCCGCCATCCTTTAAGGAAGCCCCCAGGGAGAAGATACGGCCACAACTCTACGACCGGCCGTGTCGAGAGCTGAATCAAAGAAAAGTCAGGAACTCCGGCACAGTCTCGGCATATGCCGGAAGTCACGCAAAGCCCTGGACCGAGCCCCAGAAGCTGCAAACGGAAAATTGCGGAAGCCATGCATCGCAACTAAAACATTCCGGGGACGCCAACGTTCATATAAATAGCCGCGACTTTGAAAAGAATTCATTCGGTGCTTAAAATGGCGTGGCAAGGCCCTTAATCGGTGCGCCCCCCTTGTGTTGCATTAAAACGGCGCGCCCCTCCTTGCTTTGGTTATTCGGCATGCTCCTGTTGAAGGGGCCATCCCCCTTTGATGCTTAAAACGGCGCCACCCATTTGCACAAGCTAAACCGGTGCGCTAAAGTTGAAGGACCTGTCTTGCCCATCTTCAAAAGCTTCGTCTTTCAAACATTTAATATGGTGTGGCTCATTTACAATCTTAATATGGTGCGACAATTGCACTTGGGTTTAAACCGGCGTGATCACTATTCCACCCCACCGTTTTAACCTCATGCCATCCCATCGAAACTCCGATGCCCTGTTTTGCTTAAATGTGGTGCGTAGAGAGCATTCAATGTTCTGAACCCGTGCCTCCGTCTCCACTCGACAGCGCATTAACATCATCGGCGAAGGCATGTCTTCGGACGTAGATCTCCTGGCAAACCCGCAACCGTGCCGTCCTCGGACAAACGACAGTTTACGGCACGAATCACCTGATGCCAGCATAGAAGCCAACCATGTTCATCTGGCAGACGAATGCAATGGCGGGAGCTTTCTTCCGTTCGAGAAGGAGAAGGCACCCAATATATATACTTTGGCTGGAGACTCCTCTCTCAAAAAGGGGGACTGGCCATTTTTTTGGAGGCAAAGGCGCTCGACTGTGTGCAGTGAAGAGAAGAAGAAAAAGAGAGAAGGAGTTTGGTCCCCCGGCGCCGGCAAGGTGAAGAAAAAGAGAGAGAGTGTGTGTGAGAAAGGGAAGGTGAGTCTGGAGGGGGGGAGCTTGTGCTCCATCCCCTCTCCTCCATCGGTGTATCCCCCTCTTTTCCCCCTTGTTTTGTATTTCTCTTACCCAGAGATGAATCTCCCTTGTGTCAACTTCTACCCCCGTTTGTGTGGATAAATAAAAAGAAAATCCCTTTTGCAAGGTGATCTCGGTTTCAACCTCTACTTCCTCTCCGCTCTCTCCTCATCTAGAGCCCTTCGAGACTTGCTTCTCCATAGCATGTCCTTCGAAGGGGTCCGACATGGGATGAACATCCATGGCCCTTGTGGTGAACACTTGTCCTGCTTCAAAGAAACTCCATCACCCGTGCTCTCTCTCTTCCTCCCCTGTAAATGTATTCTCCCTCTTTTCACCTGCAATGTTCCATTTTTTTCTTCCCTCGAGGATGAATGAGAAGAATGGGTTCTCTAAGCATGCGTAGTCTTCCACTATTGTGATCTCTTCCCCTTCCTCTCGATTTTCTTATCATCCAGGGACTTCGGAGGTCTGCCTCTCCGTGGCATGACCTTTGGGGAACCCGTCCGTGGGATGAAGAGCTACAGCCTTCCATGGCGAACATCTAGATCATCGCCCGTGAGTTGTGGCCGCTCTCGTAGGCTGGCCCTCGAGCGTTCCATACTCGCACTTGGGCTAACGGACCGCCGTGAGGCCGTTCCGCATTTTTGAGAGTTTACCCGGGAGTAATCCGTGTGGTGGCTTTCGCTTCTCTCTGGTAAGTCCTGGTCCGGGGGAGGTGCTGTCCAATTCTTGCCAGGGCCAAGAACGCTCAAGAAAAAATGAAGAAGATACCCTCCAGAGAACAAACGGAACACACAGTGAGCCCTCTGTGAATTAACCACTTGAAGTCTTTGCACAATAAACTCCTCCGAACAAAACATGTAAACCTCGTGCTAATTCCTCTTAATAAACAACTAAAATGATTAAACCCCCTCTTTACTAACTTAATCCACCAAATGAATGAACAAACGGATCATTAAACCAACCTGCAGATGAAAGAAAAGAAAAAACACAGTCAATCCCTGTGAACCAAACCATCGGGAGAGTTTATCCCGGTGCGGGCTAATCCGGCGCGGTCACTGTTCCCCCACGCCGGTTTAACCCTCCTCTCAAAACACTCTCCTCCCTCTTTGAACCCAAATCCGGCGCGCCCCTGCTCACTTCCCAATTCTGGCACGCTCCATTGCAAGCGTACTAATCCGGCGCGCCTCTTGTGACCCCCCCTAATCTGGCGCGCCCAAAAATCTCTCCAGGTTCACCCCTTATTCCGACGCGCCCCTTTGTCGCGCCGATTTAAGTCCCCCTTTCGCCCATCTTAAAGCGGCGCCATCCCTTTGTTTCCCTTTAATATAAAAAGGGGGGGTAAATAAAAAAGAGAGAACGGTTCAAACAAAGAAAGGAATGCAAAAGATCAATGCCATTAATAAAAAAAATGAATTAAAGGAACTCCATCACCCGCGCCTTAATTAAAATTTTATTCTGGGCGCGCTGCCCCCTTGACCCCTGCGACCTGACTGCGCAGGTCGATCCGCATGCGAGGGTGCACGTTGGCGAGTTCGGGCTCCACACTTAACAATTCACTCCCCCGGACTGGGTGCAAAGAGAAAATCAATGATGCCTTGTGGTATCGGACGTGGGCCTCGGAACCCCCGACATGGTCATGATCCGAACACATCTTGGGTCAATAGCTTGTTAACTCGACCCGCTTCTACCGGGATTCAATCCCGCACCCGCATTAAACTTGACGTACCTACGGCAGACATTCGTATGCTTTATCGTCGTCTTCGATGCTTCAAACGCGGACTCTCATCCGAACAATGAATGGACCGTTAGTGACCGACATATATATATACCGGGATCTAATCCTGGTATCGAATTAAACTTGCCGTACTCGCGGCAGACATCCATACGGTTTTATCGTCGTCTTCGACGCTACAAATGCGGACTTCCGTCCGAACACAAAATGGTCCATGAGTGACCAACATATACGTATCTATGAACACTTTACGCCCTAACGCGGGTTTGTTTGAACATGACCCGAGATCTTTGTTCTCGCTTTATTACCATGAATTTCAGGCCGTAGGGCCCTTATTCCCGGCAATCAATCAAGGGTGTTCTCCCGTATGGGGGATGTAAATAACGCCGTGGCCTTTACGGCAAAGCGGGTTTTGGTCCCGACACGAACTACACAATTATTTGATTAGTCAGATCGCGCGCACCATGGGCTTCCATGAAGCCCGAATAAATCATCACTTTGTGACTGGCACGCCCTCGCACTAAATAAACGAATTAACCCGATCAACAAATGAACCGATTCTTTCAGAATTTTAGTCCATCCACAGGAACTCCATGTCACTTTTCAGGCTTCGGTAAGCTGTCGAAGAAACCCTGAGCACTGCCAGGAGTGCGCCAGAGTGGCCAGACTCCCCTCAAGAGAATGGGCACGAGCTGCCTTACCAGCATCCTCTAGAATGGCTCGAGTTTCAGACCGAAAATCAAGAAGCGCTCGAGCGGTTGCGAAGGCGTAGACAGCGGGATACCAGTCAAGAGACGGGGACGACCAACTTCTCGGTCAACGTCATCCATTCCCCCGCTCCTCCGGCCCCTTCGGGCTCTCAGACATCAGCACCTAGCCAGCCAACCCCAGCCACTTCGGCCACGCGGTGGCTGTCCTGGTGGGAGCTGAAGTCTCTTCCTTTTCCTGAAGAAGACACTGCCAAGCTCTTCCGGGTCCTTCTCGGCCGAGAGGATGTTCTGGTGGGCGAGACGATGACGGACTCCTCAGCTCTTTCTCATCCTCCTCCCGTCCTATCTCCGCCACTGGCAGCCGTTGATAGGAAGGGAAAGCAAAAGCAAGGTGAGGCCTCGCCTCAGCCTCGGTTTACCTCCTCAGCGAAGGGGCCGTCGGGTCTACCCCGCCTACCTGTTGATACAATCCGGAGTACAAAGAAGTCATCTTCGGAGTCTTCAGCGGCTTCGCTTTAAGTAGCGGGTCCACCGCCACAAGGCTCCTTCATTCCGCAGAGCTGGGATGACTGTGCAGAGCGACAACGTCTCGCAATGCCATTAGTCATCGCTAGGCCTAGCTCTTAGCATGGTTACAAAGGCAAGGCTAAGGAGCGGGGCGACCAGTGCACCTCACTGTCTACCTCTCAACAGAAGCCGTTGCCACCGCAGCTAAGGCATCAAACCGCGCATATGTCTTCGGACGCCAGCACTAGCCTACCGACTCCTCATAGGATCCCGTCGCCACCGCGGCTAAGGCATCAAACCGCGCATACATCTTCGGATGCCAGCACTAGCCTACCGACTCCTCGTAGGCTGTCGTCGCCACCACGGTTAAGGCATCAAACTGCGCACACGTCTTCGGACGCGAGTCCCAGTATTCCAGCATAGCAGGAATTGCCGCTCGAAGTAATCGAGCAAGCGATCAATGCCACCTTCCAAATACAACAAGCGGAAGGTGCCTGGATTGAAATCCAGGTGAGGAAGAGTCATCGACCTCGCCCTGCAAAGGCATCAGCTCGGAGGTATCCTCATCAGGATTTGTTGACTCCGGCTGTAGCACCTCTCCCTCCTACTCCCTTGGAGATGGCTATCGCCAAGAGACAAGAGAAAAATAGGAGGAAGAACCTCAGAAGGTGGCTCAAGAAACAAGCTGAACAAGCCGCCGCCCTGCAATTTTCGGCAGAGCCAATGCCTCTACAAAGGCTTCAGCGGCTCATTGATGACCTGGAGGAATACGTTCCTCCTCGTCCTACCGAGGCTCTCCCACTCGAAAGCTACATCCCGTGGGAAGAGATGCAGAAACGAGCCCGCCTCAGAAATTGGGTCCAAGAGATGATTCAAAAGCTCAAGGACGGTGAAAGACTCGTGATCCCTGATGAGCTCTCCTTGTGTTATAAAGACAAGGAGATCACCACAGAGCAGTTGGAAGAAATGCTTCGGGGCTATACCTGCAACATGGTGGCCATTCCACCTCCAGATAACATCAATGCTTCTCGGTGAGGCAAGCCAGTGGCCTCCCGAATAAGGCAAAGAACCATCGCCCCTCTTGGGCTACAGATAGCTCCAGAACACACCGGTCGTGGCCGAGGTCATGGTCGGGGACGCGGTAAAGGTCGTGGGAGAATCCCCGAGTTACCCCTCTCCCCGTCCACATTCGACTCGGAGCGAATTATCCTCTTTCGAGGAGAGGAAGCGGCTCCTATTCCGGAAGTAGAAATTCGGAGCGGACCCGGTATCTTCGATCCTTCCAACAGTGAAGAGGCTACTTTCAGCCTCCCAGCCCCGACGCCAGTACCAACTGCTATAGCAGAGCAAGCAGAGCCGTCCGGTAAGGACGAGCCAGCCCCCCAATCACCCCCAGAAGAGCTGTCATTGGCTTCCCTATTTCAAGAGTCCGTTGGTGATCAAAATCAATATGACCCCGGTGGTAAGGGCAAGGCAGTGCAACTCCCCGGCGGGGAGCAGCACGGCAGCTCGCAGAAGGTTCAGCCTGACATACTACCCTTTCTGGAAGATGCTCGAGCCCAAGCTAACCGGAAGGTCCTCCACTAGATGAAACGCTTCCCTGCCAGCATTTCAATCTAGGAAGCCATCGCTTGGAGTAAGGATCTAAGGGAAACCCTTATCAAAAGACTCCAAGAGCCGGAAGTCTATGAAGCACATGCCGCAGAAATGAAGGTGGCTGGCTATGGAGCCTTCGCAGCCACCATCACCTTCACGGAGAAAGACATGCTGCTTTCCCCTCCGTGCCACAACCGTCCTCTCTACATGAAGGGGAAGATCAATGGGCACGATGTGAACCGGATCCTAGTGGATGTCTGTGCCGCAGTTAACATCATGCCCCTCAAGACATTCAAGTCTCTATATCTGACCCCGTACCTCCAGAAGGTTCAGGCGGTTAAGATATCCTGGTTCAACCAGAATACCGAGGACGTCCTCGGCTGGGTGGACGTCGATCTAGTGCTCGATGATTTTGCCTCCAAGGTGACATTCTACATCATCGACTCCAACACATCTTATAAGATGCTATTGGGTAGACCCTGGCTCCATGAAAACTGGGTCGTCCCGTCAACTCTCCACCAATGCATCAAGTACGCCAAGGACGGAGAGCAACGTAAGGTCTTCGCAGACCTGTCGCCGTTCACACCGGCAGAGTGCAACCTAGCTGACACTGCGCTCTACTTCAAGGGGATTAGTCCCTACCCCGTGATCAAGAGCAAAAGCAACAACTGGCTCTCAAAGGAAGACGACGATGATCTCTTCTTTGTCGACGAGGAGAAGGCCATGCTTCACCGGCTGCGCCTCGACTCCAAGTCAACCTCAGATCACCCTGAGAGGCGCCAGATCGACTTCGAGGCTAATCATATTAGCCGAGCCATTGACAAGAGTATATGCTTGCCACCGGACTGCATCCAGCTCCCGTGTGCATTCGAGGAGCACAGCGTTGAGTCGCTGACAACAATTATTGTCACCTTCAATCGACAACGCTAGAACAAAAGGAAGGCTAATAGGGACAAACCCATTGTCTTCTAGAAAGGAGACATGGTCCCTCAAGCCCCACTAGCAGATGACTTCGGCTGGTCTAGGGAAGCCGGTGATACCCCTGAAGCAGTTCAGGTGTGGGGTGACCTATCGCCGCATATTCAAGAAATGTGTTTGAACCAACACATTCCCCTGTGGCAAACTCCTACCCAACAAAGATACTCCCGTCGACTATGGGACCCTTCCCAGGGTCGAGGGCAACCCCCGTCCTTCCATAAGGATACCAGGGGGCTTGGGTATGACCAGGAATCGGACTTCTGGGTCCACTATGCAGTCAACGTAATAAACTTGGCACTACTAGCCAACGGCTAAGTAAGAGTCGAAGCCAAATTCGACAGCTCCGAGGATGAGGGAGAGGAAATTTTGATCCCGATCTCCGCCCAAGCCAGAACCCAGGCCCAGGCCGTCGGGGAACCTTCTGCGCCTCCCCACAAAGATAAAGGGACGGAAGAAGCTTCTCCGGTCTCTCAGCCAGTCGAGGGACCCAGTATAATAAACCTTCCTGAGGGGAGGAACTTGCTGGTCCAAGCTGAGGCAGATTGTCAGCTTCGCCAGGCAACCTCGGAGAAATCTCAGCAACTCCAGTTGACGACGGCTGGCCAAAAGCCAGCGGCCCAGATTGATCCCTAGCGGATCCCGACAACAACCACTTTCTAGTCCCATCATTATATGATGGTGGCCTCGAGCTACCTGAACCCGACACTGATGATGAGGATTTCATCGACTTCCAACCCGCTCCTCCCGAGCTGGAGGACGGCGGCCAGGCGACCGTCGATGATCTTGTGGAGATCAATCTAGGCGACGATGAAGCCCCTCAGCCTACATTCATCAGCGCTCTTCTCACCGAGGCAGAGAAGCAAGACTACAAGCAACTCCTTCTCGAGTTTAAAGACTACTTCACCTGGACATACAAGGAGATGCTAGGGCTAGACCCCTCTGTGGCGGAGCACGATCTAGCAATTTCTTCCTCAGTCGCTCCGGTCAAGAAACCACAGCGGCGCATGTGCCATGAGCTAGAGCTCCAGGTTTCGACCGAAGTCCACAAAATGGCGGAGGTCGACTTCATCGAGCCGTGCATCTACCCGATCTGGCTTGCCAACATAGTCCCGGTTAACAAGAATAATGGTCAAGTCCGCATCTGCGTCGACTTCCGAGACCTCAACAAAGCTTGTCCAAAGGATGACTTTCTAGTCCCCAATACAGAAACAATGGTCGATATGACCACCGGCCATGAAGCCTTGTCTTTCATGGATGGGTCTTCCGACTATAATCAAATCCGGATGTCTCTCAAAGATAAGAATCACACAGCCTTCAGACCCCCCAAGGGGATTTTCAACTACAAACGCATGCCCTTCGGTTTGAAGAATGCTGGTGCTACTTACCAAAGGGCCATGACCAAAATATTCGACGAAATGCTACACAACATCATCGAATGCTATGTCGACGACCTCATCGTCAAGACTAAAAGGCGAGAAGACCATTTGCGCGACCTCAGCCAAGTCTTCGAGCGCCTCCGGAAATATGGGCTCAAGATGAACCCCATGAAATATGCCTTCGGTGTATCTAGCGGCAAATTTCTTGGCTTCGTCGTCAGGTACCGAGGAATCGAGGTGGATCCCAGCAAGATCAAAGTGATCCGGTAACTTCCACCACCCAGCAACATCACCGAACTCAGGTCCTTCCAAGGGAGGCTGACCTACATTCGGAGGTTTATCTCTAACCTCTCCGGTCGGTGTGTGCCTTTCAGCAAGCTGATGAACAAAGACGCCCCATTCACATGGGACTCGGAATGCCAAGCGGCTTTCAAGCAAATCAAGGAGTACCTCCTTACTCCCCCAGTCCTGGGGGCACCAGTCAAGGGTAAACCCCTCATCCTTTACATCGCTGCCATGGACGGTTCGCTGGGAGCTCTGTTGGCGCAAATCAATGAAGAAGGCAAAGAGCAGCCCCTCTATTACCTCAGCCGGAAGCTGATCGGTGCCGAGTACCACTACTCCCCTATGGAGAAGGTCTGCTTGGCATTGGTGTTCGCAATTAAGAAGCTGCGACATTACCTCCTGTCCCATCAAGTCGAGCTTATATCCAAGCACGACCCTCTGAAGTATCTCCTTCGACGGCCTATCCTTTCGGGTAGACTGGGAAGGTGGGCTCTCTTGTTGATGGAGTACGACATTACTTATGTCCCCAGAAAGGCAATTAAGGGATAGGGTATGGCTGAATTTTTGGCAGCCTATCCGGTGCCAGACGATTCACCCTTCAACTCGAAGCTCCCAAACGAGGAGTCCCTTGTTGCTCAATCACAACAACCAGTTGAACAGAGCAGAGATGTCTTGCATTATTGGCAACCAAGTGCTCTCACAACCAGCGTGCCTTGCTGGGAACTCTACTTCGACGGTGCTTCCCGAGGGATCAGCTGGAGCAACCAGGATCCAGCCACCACGGCAGCTGCCGGCATAGTCTTCCTGACTCCTCGGGGCGGAGTTTTGTACAAACTCCTGCGCCCTTATGAAGTCCCTGACCAACAATGTAGCCGAGTATGAAGCCTTACTCATTGGGCTCCAGATGGCTCTCCACATGGGCGTTAAATGCCTCAAAGCCTACGGGGACTCCCAACTGATAGTCTGATAGGTCCTCGGCATTTATGACGTGCGGAAGCCAGAATTGGTTCTATACCATACCGCCGTCACCAGATTAACCCAGAAGTTCTATTTCTTCGAAATAGACAACATTCCTAGAAGCAGCAACGCTCAGGCAGATGCCTTGGAAAAATTGGCCGCGACCATCAAGCTCCCGCACGAGGGCGAGGTCGACATCGTCATCAAGCACAGAAGACTGATGCCGAGCTCACTCGAACGTGACACCGATCTCACCATTTACGAGGTCCACGACCTTGACCAGAGCACAGCTCCAGAAGAGGATGATTGGCGTGTGCCCACCATCAAATTCAAGAAAGGGTGTCTCCCCCCTGACCGAGCTCAAAGGGTCCAGCTACTCCATCGAGCAATCTCTTACGAGTTGATTGACGACTCCCTGTATAGACTCATCGACGAGAAGGACATGTCGATTCTCCTTAGATGTGTCTCTCTGGCAGAAGCTCGAGCCATCATGAAGGAGGTCAACTCTGGGTTGTGCGACGCACACCCTGCCGGAGATCGAATGAAGCACAACATCAAGCTCAAAGGCTTCTACTGGCCGACCATGTACGTAGACTGCATCCAGTATTGTAGCAACCCTGGTAAATTAAAGGACTAGAAAGTCCAAATAAATTAAAACCAATAATTAACAAAGCCTAGATTCTATACACAACCCTGACATCCTAATGACCTTACCCTTGTATTATAATAAATGTAAGAATAACATGTCATTTTTTAATAGGCATTAAAAGCACAATATAATTTTATTTGATTTAAGAATCAATAAATCTCGAAGAAAACATCAATTTGTATTTTATTAATAATTTAGAAAATTTAATATGTCATATTTGTTACATTATATTTTGTTGGAAGGATTAATGATACATTAATAAGCTTTAAATACCTTAAAGATAAATAAAGGATAATAGAGGGGGCATTTATACAATATCGATCCTCTGAATGTGGTATTACAAGTAAAAATGTGAAAGACGCCTATGACATGAGTGTAATATTTCAATAGCGCGACCAACACAAGGGCGTTATTTCACTAGATGCATGAATAATGGTGAATAGTGCCACTTTTTAAATACAAGGAATTTTATAAAACTAATTACATGGAAAAATAAAGAAAAATGGAAAAATGTGACCCATAAAATTTCATAATCAGACCTCATCAAATAAAAATAATAAAAATCTGGAAAGATTATAACACATAAACATACACGTTAATGTTATTTCGAGAACGGTTCGAACTGATAATTGAGAAGGGGTTTAACTAGGAAGTAAGGGTATTTTGGAAGGGTTTAAAGGGAACAATCCAAATATTAGTAGGACTTGAACCAAAGGGTTTGGGTCCCAATCGAACACCAAACCTATAGGGTCTCCAAAACCCTATAAATACCCCACTACATCCCTTGTAAACGACCCACTGATACTATCCTTCTTCCACGGTTGAACTGCAGCCGCAATACTTCTGAGAATTTCTTAAGGGAAATTGTTGCCTCTTCTTCCTCCAACATGCTGCTAACGGGAAGTGGAGAATCATCAGATTCTCTGTTAGGAGTTGTTGTTGCTGATTGCTCCATCTGTTATTGATCATCCACTGCTACCATCAGGCTGCAGGCGGATATCCTCTCTGCTACTAAAGGGGGCTTCTCATTATACTCTCTACCAAGTTGTTGATCTTCTCCATGCTAACAGCGAAACAAAGAAGAATTCTGTTGTTGCCAAGTTCCTCATCTCCTTCTTCTTGAAGCACGAACATGAATTTTTAACACTGCTATTGACTGTTCGCTTGAACTCCTGTTGCTTAGGGAAATCTTCCACATGGTCATAGAGCCTTGATTCATTCAATTATTTTCAATCCTTCAATCAAACACCATCAACTCAAGGTAGGTTTTCTCAAGTTCTAGTCCAAGCCATGAGTATATAAGTGCATGCATACATTAGACCCCTTTTTATCATGTTTTACCATGTTTTTATAGCTTAATGCTTTGATTTCGAAATTTACAGTCAAATAGCGACCCAATCTTGGGCGCTATTCTTAAGGCGCGACCGCATGGCAGTCGCCACTTTCATAAACTAAATAATTAAATCAGCATGTTTGAAATTTAATAACTTGACATATGGACATCTACTTAACTTAGTACAAACATGACTTGATTCCTTTTATTTTCCTCTACGAGACCACATGACCTGTTCCATGCAAATTTCACCAGATTAAACAACGCCTGAATCATGTGCGCTGTTTTGATATCGCGCCCGTGAGGCCGGCGGTACCTGTCAAAAGGCGACTAATATCAAGGCGCCATTCACTCTAAGCATCAACTTGAAACACGACTTGACCTAGGGCACTATTTTTAAAACATGGCTGCGCCATGGGCGCTATTTAATCCAGAACATAATGATGTATTGAAAGGCTATACAAATTCCATGTTTTGTTTACGTTAAAACTGGAAATGGAATTTAAAGGACACGGCTGGGTCACAGACGCGTTTCTGTAATATAGTGGGCGTACCCCAGTCGCTATTTAAGAAATAGCGACCATGACCCAAGCGCCATTTTTTGTTATATATGTTTTCCATTGATTTCATGTACACCTTTCAATGGGGTACACACTAGGCACTATATTCCAAGCCGTGAGTATAGTCCCACGTTTCTCGGTGATTTATCGATTACCCCACTAATTCTCGATGATATACGAGCCCTCCGTCGGACATTCCATTCCATCGGATTGGTGAGTTAGTCATAGAGACCTCTGTAAGTCTCCTCGATGCATTGGATTCCCTCGAGGCCGATTGAGCTGGTTGTACCATAAAAACCCATGACACTATTTGAAATACCATGTCACTCTAAAGAAACATGGTATATTGGCCCTCATGATATGCTGTTTGAATGTCATAAGAATACTCTTGAAATAATGGAATGGGAAAAACCATGCCATTTATATTCTTTAAGAATTATATGCCATACTTATGGACACTAATTCTATCTACCTTATCATGTACAAGAACGAGCGACCATTTTTATATGAGCACTTATTCTTAATATCATGGCACCTATCTAGGGAGCCGTTTCCACCTAGTTTTATCACAATCATGGGTATACAGTTATTATCGTCCTTACATATCCTGTTCGACCTTAAAATCCTACTCTCTATGGTCTACCTTAAAGTTCCTACAAGCTTGAATCCTTTGAAATTATATATTGGCTATAACTATAGTGGATGTCAAAATACATGATCAATACCTGCGCATATAAGGGCCCGATCTGGTCCAGGGAGGAGCACCCGAAAGTACTAGTGTCCATAGATGTTGTAATGATCACGGTGTGGCATTGCACCGAAGTGCTTGTTATTCTCATTGACATTCCACAATCTCGTGCTTGACTTGACATGACATGACTTGCGTGACTCAGATAGGGTATTTATTGTTACTTGCTTGAAATATGATAGCCAATTCTTGACATGACTTGATAAACGTACTTGCTTGAATGCCTTGATCATTATTGACATGAATTCTTGAAAGACATGCTAGTTCATTCAAATATCTCTTTGATATACATTCTCTATCATGATATACATCCTCTCTCTTATCATTTTACGCGAACATGCATAGCTGTACTGCATTCATGTAACTTGTAATCTACTTAAAGCTAGCTAGCACTTGAGATATAATTCCTACTGAGCGTTCGCTCATCCAGTGTTTTCCCCTATTTTTCAGGTAAGTCCGATGACGAGACTCAATCGGATGGGGAAGGTCAAGAGTGAAGAGATTAGAACTACTCCATATATCAATGCGTCAATTAGTCCTGTCCTTCTATATTATTGAGTCAATTGTTGTACTTTTCCTTTATTGAGTCTTAACATTTTCATTAAGTAAATTGCAATAGAAGTACTTTGAGGTTATAATTGAATAAATGATTGTGATATCTTTACTTTTGCGCACTCTGTCTTTGTGTCGAATACATTAACGCTCTGATTGACATGATTGATATAAACTCGTCACGCACTCCGGGTTCCTTCCACGCTCGGGGCGTGACAGTTTGTGTGGTATCAGAGCCTAGGATATTCAATTCCTAGGAAACCCAAGTCCAAGGATAGGTTTAAACCTTTACCCGGTGAGATTGGGTAGAACCGAGGGTTGAGTTAACTTAGAAACTAAAACTTTTTGACATAATCACATATTAATATAGTTATTGTAATTGTAGGACCATGGCCACAGAATGTGCTTAGTGGCGCGATATGCAGAGGACCATCCAAGGTCTTACTCAAGCACTTCAACAGGTAGCACAAGGAGGTGCACACCGTGGAGCGGGAAACCTCCATCAAAGTTTCAGAAATATGAACCCTCCTAAGTTCATGGGATCTACCGATCCAGATGACGCCGAGCATTGGATAAGGGAAACCGAACGTATCTTTTGGGTTATGCAATGCACGGACCAGGAGAAGGTCTTATTAGCAACATTTCAACTGGAATGAGACGCGCGATGCTGGTGGGAGTCGGTAGAAGCCACCTTTGACCAAGCTCAAGTTACATGGGAGGAATTTGTTGAACATTTTAACAATAAGTACTTCTCAGATCGAGTCTAGGAGAAGAAGGCCACCGAATTCGTGACACTCAAGTAATGGTCATTATCGGTGGCCGAGTACGAGGCATAATTCTCGAGGTTGTCCCGGTACGCTAAGCATTTAGTCAATACCAAAAAAATGAAAGCTAGAAGGTTTCTAAATGGGCTCATGCCCCAGTTTATCACACAGCTGGCCCCGATGGACGTACAAGTTTATTCATAGATGGTACGACGGGCCCAGCTACTGGAGAATGCCACTGAACTATCTGATAGGATCTGTGGGAGAGACAAGAAGGAGCATGTCACTAGCTCCGGCAATTTCAAACCCAACTTCAACAAGAAGAGGCCATGTAATGGAGGAGAGTCTTCCCAGGAAAATAAAGTTAAAAACATTAACAAGCCGTTCGCCATCACCACCACACCTTCTAAAGTGGTGTGTAAATATTGTGATAAGGCCGGACACAAGGCCGAAGAATGCTAAAGAAAATTAGGAGCTTGTCTCTGCTGTGAGAGTCGTGATCACAAGATTCTCGACTGTCCGTTGCTTACTGATCAAGCCGGTGACGTGAAGCGCCCGGCAACGAAGAATGCACATCTCCAAGCTATTAAGGAGGCAGACCAAGACGAAGGCAGACTAGTGGAAGGTACATTGGAAGTTTGTTCCAAGTCTGCATATGTCTTATTTGATACTGGTGCATCACATTCATTTATTTCCAAGAAGTTTGTCGATCCACTACCTATGGAACCGGAATGGATAAAATTAGTTATTTCAACTCCTCTCGGAAACGAAGCCGATATTACTCATCATTACCAAAATTGTGAAGTCTTGGTAAAGGGAAGAAATCTTCCTATCGACCTCATATGTCTAGATATGAAGGATTATGATATCATATTAGGAGCCGATTGGTTATCCAAATACCAGGCAACCGTTGATTGCCGTAACAACAAAGTTACTTTCAGGGAATTCCCGGAATTAGTCTATACTATCCCTAAGAGTCGGAGCAAGTCACCTCTTATTTCGGCTCTCCGAGCTAGCAAGCTAATAAGGAAAGGATGTGTATCTTTCCTTGCTTTTGTCACCATTAAGGAGACTAAGGAGACTAAGTTAGAAGACATCCCTGTGGTGCAAGAATTTCCAGACGTGTTTCTGGAAGATTTGCCTGGATTACCTCCACAAAGAGAAGTGGCATTCACCATCGATTTGATCCCTGGTGTTGGCCTAGTTTCTAAGGCACCTTATAGAATGTCCCCTGCCGAACTCACGGAGCTGAAGGAGCAACTAATGGAGCTTCTGAAGAAAGGATTTATCAGACCAAGCACTTCCTTGTGGGGAGCACCTGTGCTATTTGTAAAGAAGAAAGATGGATCCATGAGGTTATGCATCAACTATCGACAGTTGAATCACATTACTATCAAGAACAAATATCCACTACCGAGAATCGATGAGTTATTTGATCAGATATCAGGATCCAAGTATTTCTCCAAGATTGATCTCAGGTCGGGATATCACCAACTAAGGATCAAAGATGAGGACATTCATAAGACCGCGTTCAGGAGCAGGTATGGGCACTATGAATTTGTGGTTATGCCTTTTGGACTAACGAATGCCCCTGCAGCCTTTATGTAGTTGGTCGATAATATATTCAGGCGTCATCTAGATTAATTCGTAGTGGTTTTCATTGATGATATACTGATCTATTCAAAGACCAAGGAAGAGCATGAGGAGCATTTGAGAATTGCATTACAAATATTGAGGATGAATCAGCTATATGCGAAGCTCAGTAAATGTGAATTCTGGCTAGAAGAAGTATCCTTCCTAGGACATGTGATTTCGAAGGACGGACTATCTGTAGATCCATCAAAGGTTGAAGTTGTAAGGAATTGGGAAAGATCGACCAATGCTAGCGAGATCCGAAGTTTCTTAGGTCTTGCAGGCTATTACAGGCGATTCATCAAGGATTTTTCCAAGAGCACCGTACCACTTACTAGGCTAACTCGTAAGGAGATCCGTTATGAATGAAGCGAGGAATGTGAAAAAAGCTTCCAAGCTCTTAAGGATCACCTAACTACTGCCCCCGTCTTAGCCTTACCAGTAGAAGGAGAGAAATTTGAGGTATATACGGATGCGTCTAACATTGGCCTCGGATGTGTTTTGATGCAACAAAGAAGAGTTATAGCTTACTCTTCTCGCCAATTGAAGAAGTACGAAGAAAACTACCCAGTCCATGACTTGGAGTTGGCTGCGGTAGTGTTTGCATTAAAACTTTGGAGACATTACCTATACGGAGTGCAGTTTACTGTATACTACGACCATAAAAGTCACAAATATCTCTTCTCTCAGAGGGAATTGAATATAAGGCAAAGACGTTGGCTAGAATATCTCAAGGACTTCGACTTCACAATACAATATCATCCTGGAAAGGGTAATCCTATAGCTGATGCCCTCAGTCGAAAGCCGAGAGCACTATTAGCCAATTGTATGATTCAAGAGTAGAAGTTGCTAGAACAATTCTCTAAGCTTGATATAAGCATGAACAAGGAGAGCAGGTGTGTTACACTATCCCATAGGAGTATACAGCTAGATCTACTCTCAAAAATACAAGGACTTCAAGATAATGACCCGACATTAGTGGAAATCGAGGGTAAAATAGAAGAACAATCTGACTTCAAATTAGCTTCTGATGGAAGGTTGTTATTCAAAGATAGAACTTGTATACCGGATTGTCTAGACCTAAAGAAGAAGATCTTAGATGAAGCTCACAGATCAAGGTACACCATTCATCCAGGATCTACCAAAATGTACCAAGATTTAAAAAAGACATTCTGGTGGCCCAATATGAAAAGAGAAGTAGTGGACTTCGTATCTCGCTATCTCACGTGCCAACAGGTCAAGGCAGAACACTAAAAGCCTACCGGTAAGCTACATCATCTAAATATTCCCAAGTGGAAGTGGGAGGATGTTGGTATGGACTTCATTATGGGTCTGTCTAAATCTAAAGGAGGACATGATGGGATATGGGTCATCATCGACCATTTGACTAAGTCAGCACACTTTCTCCCAATTAAGAGCCGATGGTCAATTGACATCCTCGCTGCTCTATACATAAAGGAGATAGTCAGACTACATGAAGTTCCGGTTTCAATCGTGTCTGATCGAGACCCACAATTTACTTCTCATTTCTGGAAGGGTCTACAACATTCGTTGGGGATGAGACTCAACTTTAGTATAGCTTTTCATCCTCAAACGGATGGTCAGACCGAAAGAACGAATCAGGTGATAGAAGATATGCTTAGAGCTTGCATCATTGATTTTGGTGGAAGCTGGCATGATCACTTGCCATTGGTCGAGTTTGCATACAACAATAGTTAGCAGGCAAGCATACAGATGGCACCTTTTGAAGCTTTATATTGAAGGAGTTGCCGATCACCCTTGTGCTGGGATGAAGTTGGCGAAAAGTAACTACTAGGCCCAGACATGGTAAGGGATACCACCGAAAAGAGTCAGTTGATAGAGAAAGACTTTAGGTTGCTCAGTCTAGACAGAAGGCTTATGCTGACATAAGAAGAAGAGATCTCGAATTTCAAGTTGGAGATCACGTGTTTCTCAAGATATCACCCGGACGTGGAATAAGGAGATTTGGTGTTAAGGGTAAGCTTACACCAAGGTTTATCGGATCTTTTGAGGTACTAGAAAGAGTTGGTGAGGTGGCTTACCGCGTCGCTTTACCTCCTCAATTGTCTGAGGTTCATAATGTGTTCCACATATCCATGCTAATGAAGTATGTGCACGATCCGTCACATATCATCGATCATGGAGACCTGGTGATTCAAAAGGATCTCACATATGAGCAAAAGCCCACGAAGATCCTCGATCGTGAAGTACGAACATTAAGAAACAAAACCATTCCCATGGTAAAGGTGCAATGGAGTAAAAGCTCAGAACACGAAGCCACATGGGAGACCGAGGAGTCTATGAGTAAGCGATTCCCAGACTTATTCTAAGTGGTATGTACTCTACACTCTCCACATTTATATGCGATTGAATTTGGGGACCAAATTCTTTTAAGTGGGGGAGGGTGTAGGAACCCTGGTAAATTAAAGGACTAGAAAGTCCAAATAAATTAAAACCAATAATTAAACAAAGCCCAGATCCTGTACACAACCCTGACATCCTAATGACCTTACCCTTGTATTATAATAAATGTAAGAATAACATGGCATTTTTAATAGGCATTAAAATCACAATATAACTTTATTTCAATTAAGAATCAATAAATCTCGAAGAAAACATAAATTTGTATTTTATTAATAATTTAGAAATTTTAATATTTCATATTTGTTACATTATATTTTGTTGGAAGGATTAAGGATATATTAATAAACTTTAAATACCTAAAAGATAAATAAAGGATAATAGAGGGGGCATTTATACAATATCAGTCCTCTGAATGTGGTATTACAAGTAAAAATGTGAAAGACGCCTATGACATGAGTGTAATATTCTAATAGCGCGACCAACACAACGACGTTATTTCACTAGATACATGAATAGTGGTGAATAGTGCCACTTTTTAAATAAAAGGAATTTTATAAAACTAATTACATGGAAACATAAAGAAAAATGGAAAAATGTGACCCATAAAATTTCATAATTAGACCTCATCAAATGAAAATAATAAAAATCTGGAAAGATTATAACACTTAAACATACAAGTTAATGTTCTTTTGAGAACGGTTCGAACTGAAAATTGAGAAGGGGTTTAACTAGGAAGTAAGGGTATTTTGGAAGGGTTTAAAGGGAGCAATCCAAATATTAATAGGACTTGAACCAAAGGGTTTGGGTCCCAATCGAACACCAAACCTATAGGGTCTCCAAAACCCTATAAATACCCCACTACATCCCTTGTAAACGACCCACTGCTACTATCCTTCTTCCACGGTTGAACTGCTGCTGCAATACTTCTAAGAATTTCTTAAGGGAAATTGCTGCCTCTTCTTCCTCCAACCTGCTGCTAACGGGAAGAGGAGAATCATCAGATTCTCTGTTAGGAGTTGCTGTTGCTGATTGCTCCATCTACTATTGATCATCCACTGCTACCATCAGGCTGCAGGCGGATATCCTCTCTGCTACTAAAGAGGGCTTTTCATTATACTCTCCACCAAGCTGTTGATCTTCTTCCTGCTAACAGTGAAACAAAGAAGAATTATGTTGTTGCCAAGTTCCTCATCTCCTTCTTCTTGAAGCACGAATAGGAATTCTTAACACTGCTATTGACTATTCGCTTGAACTCCTGTTGCTTAGGGAAATCTTCCACAGGGTCATAGAGCCTTGATTCATTCAATTATTTTCAATCCTTCCATCAAACACCATCAACTCAAGGTAGGTTTTCTCAAGTTCTAGTCCAATCCATCAGTATATAAGTGCATGCATACATTAGACCCCTTTTTATCATGTTTTACCATGTTTTTACAGCTTGCTGCTTTGATTTCGGAATTTACAGTCAAATAGCGACCCAGTCTTGGGCATTATTCTTAAGGCACGACCGCATGGCAGTCGCCACTTTCATAAACTAAATAATTAAATCAGCATGTTTGAAATTTAATAACTTGACATATGGACATCTACTTAACTTAGTACAAACATGACTTGATTCCTTTTATTTTCCTCTACGAGACCACAAGATCTGTTCCATGCAAATTTCACCAGATTAAACAATGCCTGAATCATGGGTGCTATTTTGATATCGCGCCCGTGAGGCGGGCGCTACCTGTCAAAAGGTGACTAACATCAGGGCGCCATTCACTCTAAGCATCAACTTGAAACACGACTTGACCTAGGACGCTATTTTTAAAACATGGCTATGCCATGGGCGGTATTTAATCCAGAACATAATGATGTATTGAAAGGCTATACAAATTCCAGGTTTTGTTTACGTTAAAACTGGAAATGGAATTTAAAGGACACGGCTAGGTCACAGGCGCGTTTCTGTAATATAGTGGCCATACCCCAGTCGCTATTTAAGAAATAGCGACCATGACCCAGGCGCCATTTTCTGTTATATATGTTTTCCATTGATTTCATGTACACCTTTCAATGGGGTACACACTAGGCACTATATTACAAGCCGTATGTATAGTCCCACGTTTCTCGGTGATTTATCGATTACCCCACTAATTCTCGGTGACATACGAGCCCTCCGTCTTACATTCCGTTCCATTGGATTGGTGAGTTAGTCATAGAGACCTCCGTGAGTATCCTCGATGCCTTCGATTCCCTCAAGGCCGATTGAGCTGGTTGTACCATAAAAACCCATGACACTATTTTAAATACCATGTCACTCTAAAGAAATATGGTATACTGGCCCTCATGATATGCTATTTGAATGTCATAATAATACTCATGAAATAATGGAATGAGAAAAACCATGCCATTTATATTCTTTAAGAATTATGTGCCATACTTATGGACACTAATTCTATCTACCTTATCATGTACAAGAACGCGCGAACATTTCTATATGAGCGCAAATTCTTAATATCATGGCACCTATCTAGGGAGCTGTTTCCACCTAGTTTTATCGCAATCATGGGTATACCGTTATTATCGTCCTTACATATCCTGTTCGACCTTGAAATCCTACTCTCTATGGTCTACCTTAAAGTTCCTACAATCTTGAATCCTTTGGAATTCTATATTGTCTATAACTATAGTGGATGTCAAAATACATGATCAATGCTAACGCATATAAGGGCCCGATCTGGTCCTGGGAGGAGCACCCGAAAGTACTAGTGCCCATGGGAGTTGTAATGATCACGGTGTAGCATTCCACCGAAGTGCAGGTTATTCTCGTTGACATTCCATAATCTCGTGCTTGACTTGACATGACATGACTTGCATGACTCGGAAAGGGTACTTATTGTTACATGCTTGAAATATGATTGATGGGGGCATCTCTCGCCCCATATATTTTCAAAGCCCCGGTTGCCCGCCAGCATGGTTCCATTACATCCGTCACATTTTTCTAAGTCAATTCATGTAACTTTCATATTTTCTTTGAGTCATAATTATGTAATTTTCCTTTTATTTGAGTCTTGTACCTAGGTTAATGAGTCATTTACCTAGGTTAAGTGTCATTATGTTGATAGATCAGTTTATGGGCCCAATTCAGTGGGCTTGGCCCAAGGCCCCCCCCCCTTCCCGTGGTTATTTGTCATTATGTTAAGAGTCAAGGTCTTTTGTAGAAATGTGAGTTACCTATATATAGGACCCCATTTCCTCAATTTGAACTAATGAATTAATGAATGAAAAAATTGCCATTTTGAGAGTTTACACTTCTTATCTAGTGGAGAGATTCCATTTTTTAGGTGAGAGACCCTAGGGGAGAGATTCCCCACCCATCCCCCTCTTAATCTCTCTTTTTCACTCCCCTTTCCCTCTCCTCCACACCCAATTTTGAAAATTTTCTCTCTCCTCCCTTCCCAACCACCACTCTCCCACCTACCCCCATTAAAGACCACTCCCCTTCCCCACACATCCGATTACTCCACCCCCTAGTCCCAAGAGAGCTTCCACCAATCCTAGCTCCACCTCCCAACCCCCAACTACCCCACCCACTTCCCCAAGCACCCTTCCCACTACCCAAAGTAGCCATCCACCTTCCCAAGCCACCTCTTCCCATCCCCAAGACCACCATTGACCACCCCACATCAAAGGAAATTCAAACTCACATGCCCTCCACCCACTTGTGCCCCCCCCACCTTCCTCCTTCTCCCTCCAAGCCCAAATTCGTAGCTCCTCCTCCCACCACCTGTTAGACCCCCTTCCAGACCCTATTCTTCCCCTCCCACACCTTGGAACACCCCCTCCTAGACCCCCTCACAGTCAGGGTTCTCCCCACACTCATCCACCTCCATTTCCCCTCCCATATACCCCATTTCCCCCCACCATCTTCAACCACCGGTTTTCAGTTCGCTGGCAGCAGAAGAGTAGGAGTTTGCAGAGGCGACCCCGACCACATCCCAGAGATTATGATGGCCCAAGAGGTATCCACGGAAGCGTCTACCTGTCTTCTTCGGAACGGCGGTGGTCTCGTCCGCTTCCGAGCTCCGAGCTGACCGGGAAATCCGTTCTCCTACAACTGCGCAGAGCTACCCCTACTGAGCACCTGAGCCATAGTAGAAGCTCTGCCACGATGAACCTTGGAAGATTCAGGCCAGAAGTTCTTCTGCAAAGTTGTTCCTCTTCCTGTCTACTTTAGAATCAAGAAGTGGAACTTCTATCGATGTTTGTGGGCCATAGTTATCATTTTTCTCCCTCGGGTACGTGGTTCAGCTTCCCACAGCCTGCACTGACCTGTCATCAGTGTTCAGAGTCCCCTGGTCTTCTCTGGCATCGTTTGGCTTCCCAATCAGTTTTTATGCAAAGAGGACTCGTCCACGATTCCAAAAACTCTAGCGGTGATTGATTCTGAGTTCGGGAGCTGACGGGGCATCCTCTGCAACCTGTTGTTGGCTGCCAGTCCAAGAATCTGCCTCCCTGCTCGGGCCTCTACCCAGACCAGCATCGGCGCCAGAAGAAATCAACAAAATTTGGACGACTTCCCTGGCTCCTTTGAAGATTTTCCAGGTGGTTTCATCCCCAACAAAATTCGGCATCAGTTGCAGCAACCATTTCTTCGATCATCTGTCAGCACCCACAGAACGTGGACAGAACCGGCGACCTCCCATCTTCGGTGTTCCTCTCTCAAGTTCCCCTCCCCGCTTGGCCGGCTGAAGGCCCCTTCCTATGTGGAGGTAGTTTTAGTTGTAATATCACTTAACCCCCACCCCAAGATCCCCCTCCTACGGGAGGTGTAGTATTGTAATCATTTGGGTAGGTCAAGCTACCCCGACGCGGCGTGTGGGGATCCACCCGCCTCCCCGCTCGCCTCATCTCCGAGCGGGATCGGTTTCTTCAAACCGGTCGAGTAAGTGCTCCAAACTTTGCTCTAATTTGTGCTTGTTCTTTCAATATTAGTTCATAAACTCCGCTGGCCGTGAATGAGAGCCCGATCCTTAAGCTCCTTTGCTATAAGTGATCACCGTGGGAAAAGAGTGGAACCCGTGCCCTCGGCACGACGTCGGCTCCCTTGAATTGGGCTGCCATTACCCTTGGGAATCAACTTAGGCCTTGCTGGCCCTCTACCAGCAAGGGCCCAGCCCACACAACCTCCACTTGGCATTGCCAAGTTACCCCGGGTCTTAGTGAGCATCGGGTGAGCGGTCGCCGACATCGGTCTGTTTGATTGCGATTGTGCTTGTTTGTTTAAGTCCTAGGTTGTGTCACATCAATTGGTATCAGAGCAAGTTTTAGACTTGTCTCTACTAAGTCTAGTCCTTGGGCACATTTACATTCATCAACATGGCTACCTCTCTTTGATCACATTCATCCCACTCGACCCCCCACAAGGGACCGATCAACCCTCCATTTGACATAATCTCTTTTGAGGATCTCCTCTTCGATGAATCATGCTATAGTGCCTACCTAAAGTGGGAGGTCACCATGGAAAAACACTTTGAGAGAACTATGGTTTATGGACCCGCAAGAGTCCGCGTTGCCATGGGGCAATTTCGGGGTCAAGCCAAGGAAAAATGGAGGAATATAGTGGGCTTAAGGGACGTTAGGAAACAAGAACCCATTTCCTCATGGGATGATATGAAGAAAGAACTTAGAAAAATCTACATCCCCAAATATTCCCACCCCTTCTACTCAAACACCCCTAGCCTGAGGTGCACTACCACTCCTCCATCCCCACCCGACCAACATGATACCACCTTTAGGCCTCCTCCCCCACCACTCCCAACAAATCACTTCTCAACCATCATAACTACACTTCGCGACCAAGTCCTCTCCCTTAAGGCCCAAATAAACCAAGCATCCACCTCTACACCAAATCCCCTAAGGGTCCCCGCACTCCAACCAAAACACCCTTCCACAATCCCTCACCAAACCCATACCCCACATCTCCCCTTGGTCCCCACCACTACCCCTCCATCATCCCCAAAAAGAGGTACCCCCCTCAAAACCCATCAACCCAAATCTCGTCACCCAACCCACCTTCCACTTCCAACCCCAATCCTACCCCAACCTAGGCCTCCACTACTTCCACTCCCAAACCCCACCCTACCAACCCAAGTTTCCCTTTACCCTCCACCCCGGGAGCACCACACACCAACCCTCATCACCCCAAAAGACCCTCTCACCTCCTTGGTAGAAGAACTCATACTCGATTCAATAGTTGAGAACACTCTAAACCCACTCCCCACCTTGGAGGAAACCCAAGTCCAAGTTGAAAAAGAAACATCACACGATGGTCTTCCCCTTACATCACCCTCTCTAGTTGGGACCAAGCTCATCTTAGGAGAACCCCTTGTTAGTTGGCTGAAGGAGAGCCCAATAAGAGAGACCATGGACCACAATTTCCCACCCATGAAGGAAAACCATCCCATACTGCCCATCTCCTCTTATCACACCATTATCCAAAACTCCTACCAAGTGGAAACCTTAGAGGACCTTCTCAAGGGCATAGCATGGCAATTAGAGATGACTAGCATGTTGACCCCTATGGTCGAACAACCTAGGAGCCTTAGCCTCCTACACCTATGCATAGGGTCTATCACCTCAGTTTGCACCATTGGTTGCTACACTAGCGACCTCCTTCTATTCCTCCCTACACCCGATGAGCCCAACCTTCTCCTCGATTTAGAGCTTCTTATCTCGGGTAGAAAGCTAAGCCCTCCACTCATGGCCGACCCACTTGCCAAGAACATTGGCCCAACTATCATGGAGAAGGATGACTTAGCACCTTTTGAGGATCTTGAGGACATAGAGTTCCTCCCCCTAGGTAACCCATTTTATGATCCATATGATCCATTCCAATGGGAGTCAAGAGACTTGTGTGACCCAAACACTTTATCCACCACCCACCTTTCCCTACACCAACTCACCATGTTTGACCCAATCCACTCCATCCTAGACCTGGGTTACACCTTGGGAGCCATGACCTTGGGCCATCCCTAGGTAATGAGGTTGTGCTCTACCCCATGATTACCACATTCGTAGATCCGTTCGATCCTTTGCAATGGGAGTTAGAAGGTTGTCCCACACCTATACACATGGAAGCCACCCTTAGGAAAAACATGCATGTGTCTAGGCTTACCACACCACTTGGCATGAACACCATGAGGGGTCCATTCATTCATACCACCCACATGTCAAGTAGAAAGCATGAGTGGCCCATATTCAGATGTATTGGTCCACCTTCATTTATCATGGGTCTTAAGCATGTCAAAAGCATCCACGGATGTCCGGGTCCCCCTACATTCATCACCACTTTGCATGATAGGTTCACCTACGGGTGCCCCGGCCCACCTAGGCCCACCAAAGTCTACATGACAACATTGCATGATAAGTCCACATATGGTTGCCCCGGCCCTCCAAATTCCATCAAAGTCTTCTTGGCATCAAAGCATGATTGGTCTACTTTTGGTTGCCCAGGTCCACCCATCACCCCTAGAATGTCAGCATTCATAAAATTACATAAAAACCTTAGCAAGCACATAAGCAAAAAGAATGAGACACATAAAAGGAAATCCAACTCTCATCGATGGCACCAAGAATTCCACGTGGGTAACTTTGTGATGGTGAGGACGAGGAGGCTCCCCCCGAGAGCCATCTCTAAGTTGAGGCATCATGGGGCTGGTCCCTTCCGGGTTTTGAGACGCCTTGGCACTAATGCCTATGAGTTAGATCTTCTCGAGGAGTATGAAGTAAGTCCCACATTCAATGTAGCCGACCTAGTGCCATATAAGGGGCCCCCGGTGGTACCTAGTGAGAATATTGAGCCTATTCCTCCTGTTGAGAGAGCACCCACCCGAGAGGAGAGACCACCAGCCAAGAGAGCCCAGCGTGAGCGCATTGAATGAATATTGGGTGAACAGGTCACTACCACCAGGAGCAAGGTATACGGGCGCTATCTCGGCAGGTGGATGGATCGGTCTCGTTCGGAAGACTTGTGGGCGATACCACTTCTACACCCTCCGAGGAGGGAAGGACTCTTACTCGATGGAGTCGAGTTCTCCGCACCCCGGGAGTCTGATGGGGGCATCTCTCGCCCCATATATTTTCAAAGCCCCGGTTGCCCGCCAGCATGGTTCCATTACATCCGTCACATTTTTCTAAGTCAATTCATGTAACTTTCATATTTTCTTTGAGTCATAATTATGTAATTTTCCTTTTATTTGAGTCTTGTACCTAGGTTAATGAGTCATTTACCTAGGTTAAGTGTCATTATGTTGATAGATTAGTTTATGGGCCCAATTCATTGGGCTTGGCCCAAGGCCCCCCCCCTTCCCTTGGTTATTTGTCATTGTGTTAAGAGTCAAGGTCTTTTGTAGAAATGTGGGTTGCCTATATATAGGACCCCATTTCCTCCATTTGAACTAATGAATAAATGAATGAAAAACTTGCCATTTTGAGAGTTTACTCTTCTTATCTAGTGGAGAGATTCTATTTTTTGGGTGAGAGACCCTAGGGGAGAGATTCCCCACCCATCCCTCTCTTAATCTCTCTTTTTCACTCCCCTTTCTCTCTCCTCCACACCTAATTTCGAAAATTTTCTCTCTCCTCCCTTCCCAACCACCACTCTCCCACCTACCCCCATTAAAGACCACTCCCCTTCCCCACACATCCCATTACTCCACCCCCTAGTCCCAAGAGAGCTTCCACCAATCCTAGCTCCACCTCCCAACCCCCAACTACCCCACCCACTTCCCCAAGCACCCTTCCCACTACCCAAAGTAGCCATCCACCTTCCCAAGCCACCTCTTCCCATCCCCAAGACCACCATTGACCACCCCACATCAAAGGAAATTCAAACTCACATGCCCTCCACCCACTTGTGCCCCCCCCACCTTCCTCCTTCTCCCTCCAAGCCCAAATTCGTAGCTCCTCCTCCCACCACTTGTTAGACCCCCTTCCAGACCCTATTCTTCCCCTCCCACACCTTGGAACACCCCCTCCTAGACCCCCTCACAGTCAGGGTTCTCCCCACACTCATCCACCTCCATTTCCCCTCCCATATACCCCATTTCCCCCCACCATCTTCAACCACCGGTTTTCAGTTCGCTGGCAGCAGAAGAGTAGGAGTTTGCAGAGGCGACCCCGACCACATCCCAGAGATTATGATGGCCCAAGAGGTATCCACGGAAGCGTCTACCTGTCTTCTTCGGAACGGCGGTGGTCTTGTACCCTTCCGAGCTCCGAGCTGACCGGGAGATCCGTTCTCCTACAACTGCGCAGAGCTGCCCCTGCTGAGCACCTGAGCCATAGTAGAAGCTCTGCCACGATGAACCTTGGAAGATTCAGGCCACACGTTCTTCTGTAAAGTTGTTCCTATTCCTGTCTACTTTCAGAATCAAGAAGTGAAACTTCTATCGACGTCCGTGGGCCATAGTTATCATTTTTCTCCCTCGAGTATGCGGTTCAGCTTCTCACAGCCTGCACCGACCTGTCATCAGTGTTTAGAGTCCCCTGGTCTTCTCCGGCATCGTTTGGCTTCCCCGTCAGTTTTTCTGCGAAGAGGACTCGTCCACAATTCCAAAAACTCCAGCTGTGCTTGATTCTGAGTTCAGGAGCTGACGGGGCATCCTCTGCAACCTGCTGTTAGCCACCAGAAGCTGCCAGTCCAAGAATCTGCCTCCTTGCTCGGGCCTCCACCCAGACAAACGTCGGTGCCATAAGAAATCAACAAAATTTGGACGACTTCCCTGTCCTCCTACAAAGATTTTTCAGGTGGTTTCATCCCCAACAAAATTCGGCATCAGTCGCGGCAACCATTTCTTCGATCATCTGTCAGCACCCACAGAACGTGGATAGAACCGGCGACCTCCCATCTTCTGTGTTCCTCTCTCAAGTTCCCCTCCCCGCTTGGCCGGCTGAAGGCCCCTCCTTATGTGGAGGTAGTTTTAGTTGTAATATCACTTAACCCCCACCCCAAGATCCCCCTCCTACGAGAGGTGTAGTATTGTAATCATTTGGGCAGGTCAAGCTACCCCGACGCGGCGTGTGGGGATCCACACGCCTCCCCGCTCGCCCTCGTCTCCGAGCGGGACTGGTTTCTTCAAACCGGTCGAGTAAGTGCTCCAAACTTTGCTCTAATTTGTGCTTGTTCTTTCAATATTAGTTCATAAACTCTGTTGTCCGTGAATGAGAGCCCGATCCTTAAGCTCCTTTGCTATAAGTGATCACCGTGGGAAAAGAGTGGAACCCGTGCCCTCGGCACGATGTCGGCTCCCTTGAATTGGGCTGCCATTACCCTTGGGAATCAACTTACGCCTTGCTGGCCCTCTACCAGCAAGGGCCCAGCCCACACAACCTCCACTTGGCATTGCCAAGTTACCCCGGGTCTTGCTGAGCATCAGGTGAGCGGTCGCTGACATCGGTCCGTTTGATTGCGATTGTGCTTGTTTGTTTAAGTCCTAGGTTGTGTCACATCAATGATAGCCAATTCTTGACATGACTTGATAAATGTACTTGTTTGAATGCCTTGATCATTATTGACATGAATTCTTGAAAGACATGCTAGTTCATTCAAATATCTCTTTGACATACATTCTCTATCATGATATACATCGTCTCTCTTATCGTTTTACGTGAACATGCATAGATATACTGCATTCATGTAACTTGTAATCTACTTAAAGCTAACTAGCACTTGAGATATAATTCCTACTGAGCGTTCGCTCATCTAGTGTTTTCCCCTATTTTTCAAGTAAGTCCGATGATGAGACTCAATCGGATGGGGAAGGTCAAGAGTGAAGAGATTAGAGCTACTCCATCTATCAATGCGTCAATTAGTCCTGTCCTTCTATATTCTTAAGTCAATCGTTGTACTTTTCCTTTATTGAGTCTTAACATTTTCATTAAGTAAATTGCAATAGAGGTACTTTGAGGTTATAATTGAATAAAGGATTGAGATATCTTTACTTTTGCGCACTCTGTCTTTGTGTCGAATACACTAATGCTTTGATTGACATGATCGATATAAACTCGTCACGCACTCGGGTTCCTTCCGTGCTCGGGGTGTGACAAGTATTCACGTACATGCCATCAATGTCAAGCCTTTGTCCCAGTACCCAGAAGACCTCCCAACCAACTACGTCCTACATCCCCAACTTGTCCATTCGCTGAATGGGGCATGGACATCGCGGGGCCTTTCCCGCCATCTTCCAAGGGCCATAAATACATCTTGGCCGCCACTGACTACTTCTCTCATTGGGCGGAGGTTCTACCCTTGCGAGAGGTTACCGACAAAATCGTTGCTAGATTCGTCCGGCACAACATCATATACAGATTCGGTACTCCTAGTCCCATAGTGTCCAACAACAGGGCACCATTCAAGAATAAGGCCGTATACCAGTTAGCGGCCAAATTCCACATCGACTGGAGAACCTCTTCGGTCTACAACCCTGAGGCTAATGTTTTGGCGGAAGCCTTCAACAAAACCCTCTGCAAGCTCCTGGCTAAGATGGTTTGCCATCAGAAACGTGATTGGGGTGAAAAGGTCTGCGAAGCATTATGGGCCTATCGGACGGTCTACAAAACCCCCATGGGGTGCTCGCCGTTCTCCCTTGCTGATGCGGGACGGACACAGGGACCGACTCTAAGTAATGCGGACCTCGGACTCTACGTGTAGACGCGACCATCAACATACGAACATGAGAGACACTTTGGCCCGACACTAAGAGTTCCTATGGGCTATACGTCGCTAACAGAAACGTAAGCTCACTCGTCATCCCAAGCGAGGGATAGCGTGGATAAGCACGGTTGGGAAACCGGCAGAGTCAAGGGTGGTCGACTCACTTCCCTGCTCGGATCGAGCCACGGGACGGGTCACTCTCTCGGTTACAGCAGTGACATGAACTCACGGGCGAGATTTGTCACGCCCCGAACTGATAGCAGCGGGAAGCGATGCTCCGAACGTGGCAGTTAACAGTCATGATAACAAGAGCGGAAGATAAATAACCACAATTAAACACAAGGAGGCCATACACACATATTAAAAAAATACGAGCTCTTATTAATGTTAAAAAGGTCACTTAACAATATTAGATTCAAATTAAGGGAAGAAAGAACAAAAAGAAATAACCAGACTCACGACACTAGCTAGACTTAAGAAGATAAAAAAAAGACAAACTCCAATCTCTAGGTTCTAGGTTCACTCGATCACACTGATCCGATTCCCATTTGCAACGTACCATTAACCGCGTTACCTGAAAAGGATTGGAAGTAGGGGTGAGCAAGAATCTCAGTAGGAATTATACTCTATCATCAGGCATAGTTTAAGTGATTAACCAATTAATGAATATGCATGATTAACGCGATAAAATAAGCAGAACTAAATAATCACTAAGATAGAAAGAGTAACGATAATTAAAATGGAAGAAATAGTTGCATGTCGAGATATCAAGCAAGATTAATAAGATTTTCTAGTAAATGGCCATTTACAGTCAATTTCAAGTCATGTCAAGTAAGCAAGCAAGCAAGTACTTCATACTTTAAGCATGAATAATAATAAGTTTCACGGGAATGTGGAATGTCGTAGACCCAACACGCTAGATAGTACCGGTGCCAAATGCCACACTTAATCATTCACCTCCCCGAGGATCAAGTACTTTTCAGGTGCTCCTCCCAGGATCAGACTGGGCCCTTCATTTGTTTGCCTTGGCATTGATTTCTTTTTGGATCGTAGATCCCACGAGACTAGACATCCACAATATTTAATGGCCAAGGGTTCCAAGGTCAAGTTCATGTAGTCAAGGTAAAGAACATAAGAATAATGATTCTTTAAGAGTCCAAACAATAAGCTCCATAACTGAGAGGAATAATTGTCTCAAAGGACTATAATTAATGATCAATAGATCTAACAATAGGTAAATTCACAAAATACCATAGCCTACATTGGCTTGGTTAGCTCACACGATTCGAAATTCATGAAAAAACCACTTTTCGAAAAACTGTCATGTAAACGGTCAGACAAGGGCCGCTCAAGGGTACATATGGTTAATACTGAGCCGCGCATGTCCGGAAGACATTAAGACCCATGAACAAGATATACGGTCCATATAGGGCCATATTAAAGATATGCGGTCGTTATAGGGCCGCCTATAAGGATATGCGGTCCACTACTGGCCGCACATGCCTGTTCAGCCCTATTCGATCCAAGACTTAAAACCAGCGGTTCAATCACATAAATCGATGTTCTGGTGGTTCATTAGGTTCATAACAAGGGTATAAAGAAATCTCGAGATGATGGTAAGTTCGCCGGATGGAGTTTCTGGTGATAAGTTCAAAGTTAACGCAACTTAAAGGGGCTAATGACTTACTAGAAGTCCGTAATTTGGTCAACGTTCTACCGGAATAGAATTGTTATCCAGCAACTAAAAGTTCATGATAAACCTTATTTCCATGTTAAATCATCAAGGATTAAGTTTTACATTTAATGTATTTACCAAAAAGATGAATCAAGATGATAAGATAATAAACAAGATCGTGTAGGAATGAACAACATGCAATTAACAGAAATTTAGTTACATAATTAACCACTAATCATGTGGGTTTCAAATTAACCATTGTGTGCGTTGAAGTGGAGATGGTAATCAGAGTGGTTCATACACTTTGATTGAGTGCAGGGACCATTGTTCTTCAATTTTGGATTGAGGAACACTGGGCTTAATTTGAGATCATGCATGGGTCCTTGGTTTCTCAAAATATGGTTTTCAATTGGACTAGGCTTGAATGGGTCGATCCCCTCATGGTCCGGATCGATCCACGGGCCAAAAACAACTTTTCTGGGTCCATCAGTATATAGGTCGACCCTTTGGGATGACCCCTGGAAAAACCAGGGGTCTGTCTATGTCTGGGTCGACCCTTGGGGTCGACCCCTGCACAAACAGACTACTGTCTGTTGAATGGGTCGACCCATGGGGTCGACCCCCACGCGCCTGCTGTCTGGGTCGACCCCATGGGTCGACCCTCGGGCAGGCAAATTCTGCTTGAGCATGGCTCGACCCCATGGGTCAACCCCTGCGTTCACAGAATCGAACGTGACTTCCGGAAACCAACTAATCTCACCCAATTGGGGTCTAATTGGGCTGAGATCTTAACCCCATGCTCCTGGGTTCTTGATGGACATACTAGGGTCATAATACAAGGGTTTAGAACATGAAATTCACCGAAAAATCAATCGAAATCACAACCTATCTAGGAAGAACACTTGAAAACTTAGTTTTAGCATGCTTCTAATCAAACACGAAATTCTCTAAGCATGGTCTATGAAAATTGGGGCTTTATATATCAAAAGAAATAGGATTGGATGCTGAACATTTTGATATATTACTTGCGATTTGAGCCCGAGAGAACCTACCTCAATCAGAGAAGAAAGGAAGAAGAAAGGAGGAAGAACGGACGCCGACATGTCACCACTAAACTCCCGAGATCTCCCTAGATCGATCTCCACTGCAACCGCTGCTGCTACCAAAGGATTCTAGGGTTGCATAGCTTCATTTTTATAGCTCATACACCTTCTAGAGCCTTCGGTGCTGGGAGAATTCCTCGAAACAAGTTGATTGTTTGAAAACGGCGCCGAAATGTTTGACCTAGTCAAAGCTTGGCCGACACCACGTTTTAGGGCTGGGGTTTCGATCAATTAACAGAGGGGAATGATCCTTAAATCGTGGCCTTCCATTCGCCACCGATTTGGGGTCATTTGGTTGAGTATTAAGCTCTAATTTCGCGGATTAAGCTAAGGTTAGGTAAAGGTTAGGTAAGTGTGCATTTTTGACTTAATCCACTAATTAGACCTAATTACAGATTTTTGCTGGGTCGACCACAGAAGACAAAGTTGTTAAATAAATGGTCCTTAACCCAATTACCATTTTTCTAGATTTTTATAAGGTAGTCAAAATTTCATTAGTTCTATTTACTAAGGAATTAAATATTAAATTCTGAAATTCATTTATTTCAATTAAATTTCAGATATTTAAAACCAGGGTATTACACCCTCCCCCACTTTAAGGAATTTGGTCCCCAAATTCATCGGGTATTACCAATTATGTGAATGTTTGAACTAAGATGATCTTATTTATCAAAATAACATGTTAATTATACAATTAATGCCGAAAGAAATTAGCTATAGCTAGGGATAAAAGAGAACGATACCATATATAATTATTCATTCGATAGAAGTTGGTTCCAATTCTTCTTGTAGTTTTGCTTGTGAAAGTAACTTAGGACAGTTAGTCATTGTATGATCCTGATTTTCACAACGCAGACACGCTCCGCTCCTTCGCCAGCACTCCTTTACGAGATGACCAAGTTTGTGACAGTATAAACATTTCATTTGCGTAATATTTCTCTTCTTCTTATTATTACTTCGGGTTTCCTTACGACGGACCCGCCAGCCTCTAGCGGAACCGAATCTTAGCTTACCCATGGAACCACTCGGTTTCATTTTAAGAATGGCTTAGCGACCTGTAAGATAGTTATATGGTTAACTTTTTCATTACCCTTACGTGTAACACAACACAATCTTGCATATATGATGCGGGACGGGACCGAAATGGGCTAGGACCTACGAATGCAATAAAGTGCGGCCAGCACTCGCACGCCAAAGGCAAGCCGGGCGGCTGACCTCCGTAGCGTTCCTCTGGGTGGAGGCGTCTCTCAACAAGAAACTCAAGCCCACGGCCGTCCCTATGAGGGAAGCGTAGGGATCTCAGCGGCTAAGAACCGCCGTGCGCCTATGGGAATCTAGTCCGAGCCCAGAGCTCGACTAGGGCCACGTAATGGGGCTCTCAACTCACAGTCATGCGGTGAATAAAAAAAGCTAGCTAGGATCCTAAACACTCACGCGGCATAATGGAAAGCATACTAGTAAAGCAAGTGCCAACAAGGGGGAGCGTCGCACGTACCTCCACGCCTAGGCGTGGGGAAGAAACCCCGGTCGAGACCAACAACCCCGATACACGAAGAATGAATTTACAACCCAATAAAGTGCCCACTCCTCGCAGGGAGATAACAGGCTACATGCAACAAATTTGGGGCTGCCGGGACACGGGCTGACGGGCAGCACTCGGTGAAGGTTGGTCACGAGGGGGTCCCGGGTAGCGTCGACAGGATCGCAGCAACGCGCAAGTCCGCGGTAACGGGTCCCACGATCTCATCCGGACCCCAAATGACGCGCCGTCAGTGAGGGTGAGAAGCCGACAGGTGGGGGAACGTCCCGGCCAAAGGGCGCGGCTGGAACCGCTTGTGGACGCCGGTGGAGGATCTGCAACCTGTGACAGGGTCGCTGCACGCAGAACTGCGCAGCTGAGGGAGAAAATGAAGAAAATGCTGCTCCGGAAGGCGAAGGTGGTCCCGCTTGTGGGAGGACGTCGAGGACACCCGGCAGCAGATCCCGACCGAAGGGCTCGGTCAGATCTGGTCGTGGCTGAGAGCAGCAAGCTCGGGAATCCGCAGGTGATCCTGGCGCCGGGTGGACAGGGCAGACCAGCGCTACCTCACGGGAACGGATGCCACGAACAGCTCGGACGTCGGAACGAGGCGAGGTCGGCGGCGTTGGAAAGAGGACGAAGAGAGGTTCGACCGGTGAAGATCCTACGTCCAAACTCGCAGCTTTCAGCACCGTGGAATTTTCGCAAGGGGGCGGACAGAACCTGGCTCGCAGGGAGAGGGTGTCCTGCGCGAGCTCACAAAGAAAAATGCCACGGGCGATGCCGATCACCAAACGAGGCGAGACCACCTCGCACGCGTTGGTGACTCGCAGAAGATTGACCAAAAAATGGGTTGGTCGCCCAAAGTCTCCACGAGCAGGGGGTGGCCGTCGTTGATCTTGGAGGAGAGATCCGGGCTCACCGAACTTGAACTTGAGAAGGGATAGAAGAGAATGTGGTCCTCGGCGTCGCACCGAGGGATGGGGAGTCACACCCCGAGCTTGCTCCTGTCGCAGGAGCAAGGAGGAACAGAGGAGGGGGGCGCAGCCACCTTCAGCCAATTTTCTTTTCAATTCATTCAATTATTTCCTCAAAAGAAAATACAAACCTTTTATATGGGGAGGGGGAATGCTAGGGTGAAACCCTAGCCAAGAGGGAGGGGAGGGGGGTGCGCACATGGCATGGGGGAAAGGGGGGGTGTGCAACATGGCAAGGGGGGGAAAGGGGGGTGCGCACCACTCTTTGATTGTAGGAGTGGATTGGGTAAGGGGCGGCCAAAGGAGGGAGGGTGTGATCGGATGGGGAAGGGAAAAGGGGGGGGGGTGCGCACCCCACTCCTAGAAAGTAGGAGTGGGGGCGGCTGCCACCTCCTCCACTTGGAGGAGATGAAAGGGGCGCCCAAACCCTAGACCACAAGAGGGGGCGCAAATCCCCATGGGCCATCTCATGTGGGAAGGTGGTCAGCCCAAATGGGCCAAGAAGGTGGATCACAATGTCGCCCACTCTCCCCTCTGCCTAACTAATAAGCCTAACATCACCCAATGGAAGCCCATTTGGCCCCAATTAGCCTACAAAGGTCCACAATAATAAATATAGTGTCCACGCATGGACTAAACCAAGGCCCAGCATGGCCTAAAGCATAAATAACTAAAGATAACTCTGCTCGTCCGCCAAGTGATCGCCGAGCCAAAGGGATGCCGGCGAGATCCGTGTACTCCGTCGTGAAGTGTGGCGCGTGTCCTCACCAATTCTCCCTGGGTGGGAAGAACTTGACCCTGTCGAGTAAGGGTCACGGTCGCTCAAGTGGCGCTCCAGCAAGTCGGGGTTGATCCTCTCTTGCTCTCCTCGTGTGATCCAGGTGTCGTCTGTCGCAGGGCGCCCTCTCCAATGCACTAGGAAGTGTTCGTAGGCTCCGCTCCTGGTAGTGGTCACCTGCTCATCCAGTATGCAATCTATATGCTCGTGTTTCTGTAATGGGGCTGGAAGAGGTGGACGCTCAGAAGGTGTAATACTCTCAACAGGAGGGGAGGGCCCAAAAAGGTCACTGGGAATCACCGCGGGATCCCGATATGCCACCAGATCTGAGACATTGAACGTCGAATAGATCCCATAGTCGTCTGGCAGCTCAATCTCATACGCATTCGACCCAATTCGCTTCAAGACTCGAAAGGGTCCAGCACTGCGGGCCTGGAGTTTCTTCATGGCCCCCAAAGGAAACCGTTCAGGTCTGACCCTGATCATGACGTACTCTCCTTCTCGGAACTCACGGGTGCGTCTATGCGCATCAGCTAACTCCTTATAACGTGCGTTGCTGGCCTCGAGGTGGTGATGATGCAGACTCCGAACTAGCTGTGTTGACTCATACCTATGTGAATGCAGTGGTGGTCCTGGACATCCAAACACAGACCTAGCATGCCTATGACTCCTACATGATTGGACAACACGGGGAGGACATGGACAACCAAAGTTGTATCTATCAGGCATGGGTGTCCTACTGAATGTGGTAGACTCATGGGGACTAGATTGCCCAAACTCACTCATGACATTACCCCTATATGATGAGGGACATGGAGAAACATGAGAGTGAGACATGTGTCCATGGCCTCCTAAACTCTGGCGTCTGGGTGTATGCGAGGTGAGATGTTGACGAGCAGGCCTAGATGGGGTGTGATAATAGACCTGCTCGACAAGGTGGGGAAAAGAATACGAGTCGAGAGACTCACTAGGGAAAGGATCGAATGGGTCAAAGAAATGATGACCCCTCCCGACAGGTCCCTTCACTATACTTGCCCATGTGCGACATTCGCCCAGGTGCAGATGATCACCGTCAGGCGCTCTAATGTATCGGGCAAGAGGCTCATGAGGATGGCAAGGAAGGCAAGGCTCCACCCTCGGGACCGTGATACCATAAGAGGGGACAAAATCAACCTCCACGGGTATGGGAAAGAATAAAAGGACCTCGGAGGTGATATGTCCTATGGTGTAGACCGAGGTAATAGACCCCAAAGCAGGGAGTGTAAAGCTATGACTATAGGGTTGGTCAGACCCTAAGGTCAACATATATGTCAACTCCCATTGACAATCTAAACTCCTAAGGAAGCCCTTCACATTTTCAAGAAAGCAGAAGGACCGAAAAGTGGTGTGAAAGGAGTCAAGGGGTACAATTGGGAGGGCTGGTCCCATGGGTGTATAGCAAGGAATGGAGACATCTAGAAGTGGACCCTCCCTTAGCCAGCTAGCTAAAGACTCTCCAATGACCAGTTCACCCTCGGAAGGTAAGAATGGCTCTATATGAGGGTCTAAGGGTGAAGCATCTCTCTCGGGAATGGAAACAGAGTCCTCTATGATGTGGAGGGGCCCCTGGCTCTCAGTCGAGGGTCTCAGGCCGAGAGTGTTGGCCCTAACTTCCAAAGGTTCAGGCACGACTGGGTGCTCCATGGGGTCACTCCCTAACTCCTCGACCTCAGTTAGGTACTCCTCAATCAACTCCTGTTCAGCCTCGTAAATCACTGGAACAAAAGGCAGAGTGGATCGCTGGGGGTGGGTGGCTAGCGACACAGAGGTGGTCGGCGCAGCGCCGTCGTGGAAGACAAACTCGCCTGGAAGGTGAGATGGATGTAAGGTGCAGGTCCTCCTGTCCAGGTCGATGGTCGCTCTTCTCTCCTCCAACCAAGTTTGCCCTAAAATGATGCATGGACCAGCAAGTGTGTCGATCTTACACCATGCGCCATCGTGATATAGAACGGGGCCGAACCACCGTTGAAACTCGATAAAAGCTAAGCCACCGTGGAGAACAATCTCCCCAGTCTTAGAGAGAGACTCAACAATGTCCTGTGAGACCCAATTAGATGGAACCCTACTGATGAAGTCGATCTCCGTATGCAACCCATTAGGTAGGACCGCCACGGACATGACAGGGCGCTGGAACGACTCGGTCATCGGTATAGGGATCGGGTCTCCCGACGACTGAGTGGTAGGGGCGACACCTAGGGGTCGTGCCATAAGAGCCTCGAATTGGGCCACCAGGGATGACCAATCTGACACGTGGGCTCGAGGAACCACCATGGGACTGGCGGTGAGCTGGACATGCAAGACTCAACGAGACAAGGATAAAACTCTAACTAGACACAAACCTAAAATGACAATGCAATGGTAGGTTACCTAGATGAACTAAGAGACTCAATGCACCCTAGACAACCTAAAGACTCAAATGACCTAAGACCCCAATTTGTTAGAACAAACGGGTTCCCTAAGCTCTGATACCAATTTGATGCGGGACGGGACCGAAACGGGCTAGGACCTACGAATGCAATAAAGTGCGGCCAGCACTCGCACGCCAAAGGCAAGCCGGGCGGCTGACCTCCGTAGCGTTCCTCCGGGTGGAGGCATCTCTCAACAAGAGACTCAAGCCCACAGCCGTCCCTATGAGGGAAGCGTAGGGATCTCAGCGGCTAAGGAACCGCCGTGCGCCTATGGGAATCTAGTCCGAGCTCGGAGCTCGACTAGGGCCACGGAATGGGGCTCTCAACTCACAGTCACGCGGTGAATAAAAAAAGCTAGCTAGGATCCTAAACACTCACGCGGCATAATGGAAAGCATACTAGTAAAGCAAGTGCCAACAAGGGGGAGCGTCGCACGTACCTCCACGCCTAGGCGTGGGGAAGAAACCCCGGCCGAGACCAACAACCCCGATACACGAAGAATGAATTTACAACCCAATAAATTGCCCACTCCTCGCAGGGAGATAACAGGCTACATGCAACAAATTCGGGGCTGCCGGGACACGGGCTGACGGGCAGCACTCGGTGAAGGTTGGTCGCGAGGGGGTCCCGGGTAGCGTCGACAGGATCGCAGCAACGCGCAAGTCCGCGGTAACGGGTCCCACGATCTCATCCGGACCCCAAATGACGCGCCGTCAGTGAGGGTGAGAAGCCGACAGGTGGGGGAACGTCCCGGCCAAAGGGCGTGCGCTGGAACAGCTTGTGGACGCCGGTGGAGGATCTGCAACCTGTGACAGGGTCACTGCATGCAGAACTGTGCAGCTGAGGGAGAAAATGAAGAAAATGCTGCTCCGGAAGGCGAAGGAGGTCCCGCTTGTGGGAGGACGTCGAGGACACCCGGAAGCAGATACCGACCAAAGGGCTCGGTCAGATCTGGTCGTGGCTGAGAGCAGCAAGCTCGGGAATCCGCAGGTGATCCTGGCGCCGGGTGGACAGGGCAGACCAGCGCGACCTCACGGGAACGGATGCCACGAACCGCTCGGACGTCGGAACGAGGCGAGGTCAGCGGCGTTGGAAAGAGGACGAAGAGAGGTTCGACCGGTGAAGATACCACGTCCAAACTCGCAGCTGTCAGCCCCGTGGAATTTTCTCAAGGGGGCGGACAGAACCTGGCTCGCAGGGAGAGGGTGTCCTGCGCGAGCTCACGAAGAAAAATGCCACGGGCGATGCCGATCTCCAAACGAGGCGAGACCATGCACGCATTGGCGACTTGAAGAAGATTCACCAAAAAATGAGTTGGTCGCGCAAAGTCTCCACAAGCAGGGGGTGGCCGTCGTTGCTCTTGGAGGAGAGATCCGGGCTCACCGAACTTGAACTTGAGAAGGGATAGAAGAGAAAGTGGCCCTCGGCGTCGCACCGAGGGATGGGGAGTCACACCCCGAGCTTGCTCCCGTCGCAGGAGCAAGGAGGAATAGAGGAGGGGGGCGTAGCCACCTTCAGCTAATTTTCTTTTCAATTCATTCAATAATTTCCTCAAAAGAAAATACAAACCTTTTATATGGGGAGGGGGAATGCTAGGGTGAAACCCTAGCCAAGAGGGAGGGGAGGGGGGTGCGCACATGGCATGGGGGAAAGGGGGGGTGCGCAACATGGCAAGGGGGGGAAAGGGGGGTGCGCACCACTCCTTGATTGTAGGAGTGGATTGGGTAAGGGGTCGGCCAAAGGAGGGAGGGTGTGATCGGATGGGGAAGGGAAAAGGGGGGGGTGCGCACCCCACTCCTAGAAAGTAGGAGTGGGGGCGGCTGCCACCTCCTCCACTTGGAGGAGATGAAAGGGGCGCCCAAACCCTAGCCCACAAGGGGGGGCGCAAATCCCCATGGGCCATCTCATGTGGGAAGGTGGTCAGCCCAAATGGGCCAAGAAGGTGGATCACAAGGTGGCCCACTCTCCCCTCTGCCTAACTAATAAGCCTAACATCACCCAATGGAAGCCCAATTGGCCCCAATTAGCCTACAAAGGTCCACAATAATAAATAAAGTGTCCACGCAGGGACTAAACCAAGGCCCAGCATGGCCTAAAGCATAAATAACTAAAGATAACTCTGCTCGTCCGCCAAGTGATCGCCGAGCCAAAGGGATGCCGGCGAGATCCGTGTACTCCGTCGTGAAGTGTGGCGTGTGTCCTCACCAATATACTTTATTACTTAACCCACGATACTACCCAATCTCACCATGTGACAAGGGATGACATGGGTCTTAAGACTTAGGGTAACCTATACTCTTGGACAAAATCCAAGGACTCAGGCAAGGAGGCTCTGATACCACCTCTGTCACGTCCCGAATCGATAGCAGCGGGAAGCGATGCTCGCAACGTGGCAGTTAACAGTCATGATAATAAGAGCGGAAGATAAATAACCACAATTAAACACAAGGAGGCCATACACACATATTAAAAAAATACGAGCTCTTATTAATGTTAAAAAGGTCACTTGACAATATTACATTCAAATTAAGGGAACAAAGAACAAAAAGAAATAACCAGACTCACGACACTAGCTAGACTCAAGAAGATAAAAAAAAGACAGACTCCAATCTCTAGGTTCCAGGTTCACTCGATCACAATGATCCGATTCCCATTTGCAACGTACCGTTAACCGCGTTACCTGAAAAGGATTGGAAGTAGGGGTGAGCAAGAAGCTCAGTAGGAATTGTTGGATTTTGTGTCTTCCCTAAGTGTTTTGATGATGAGCAACACTATGTTAATTGTTGTTGTTATTTTTGATCAGATATCTTGCACTTGAGTTATCCATGGTTTTATATGGAAAAGCTGCTAAGAGGTAACACTTCGTGTGTTCGTACAAGTTCTATCTTCGTGCTATTTTCCTTAAAACCTCATGTCATTCTTACTTCGCGTTTTCACCTCGTGTCGAGTTAGCCATGTTGTCGTCTGATTGAGTGTTGTCTTTCACCTCGTGCAGTATTTTTTTACTGTGTTGTTTCCATGTCATCCTTTGTATTCCTGTCTTCGAGTCCCTTCGCTGAGTCTCTAAGTCAGTCTTAGTTCAAGTGTTCGTTTCACTTTGTGATTGTTTTCTCTTCTCATGACTTCGTGTCGTGTTCCTGAAGCTGCTCTAAAAGTTCTGATGAACTTTGAGTAGTTTTCCTGTAGACCTCGTGTCGTTCCTACTTAGTAACCACACTTCGTGACGGTTACTATACTCCACGTCTTCGTGTTGGTTTCATGCACTCCGTGTCGTCTTCTTTGTTTCATTCTGTTCTCATCTCACTTCGAGTCGTTTCTTTGCATACTGTCTTCGTGTTGATTGGCACTTCTTCTTGGTTACAACACCTCGTGTTGTACTGTTTGACTTCGTGTCGATTTCGGTTGCTAGTCCATGTTGTTTTCATGTCGTTCTCCTTATTGCCACCTCGTGTCGTTTTTCTTATTAAGTCTTCGTGTAGTTTTACTTCGTGCAGTGTGATCCCGTGTCATTTACTATTTCGACTTCGTGTCGTTATCAGCCCGTGCTGTTTTCATCTCGTGCTGTTCTTACTGGCTTCGTGTCGTTTTCTATATAGTGTGTGTTTGTCACCACTATACTTCATGTCGTTGCTTTTTACTTCGTGTCAAACTTCACTTCGTGTTGTTTTCACCTCGAGTCATTTTCGTTATATTCTGTCCTCGTGTTGGTTTCTCGCTTTAGTCTTCATGTCGGTTTCTGTCATTAGCACGTGTTGTCCTCGTGTTGTTTTTGCATTCGTGACCTCGTGTCTCTTTTGCTTATAACCTCACCTCGTGTCATTTTCTTCTGTGTATCTGACCTGTTACAGAGTATCTCGTGTCGTTCTTGTGTCATCTCGAGTAATAGTCACGTCGTGTTGTTACTATACCTCATGCAGTTTTGGTTTTAATGGCCATGCAGCGTATTAATGGACTTAATCTCATTACAGGTCCGAGGAAGAACATTCCACACTCCAGGGCTGCACGTGATCCGAGACAAGAGGAACCAATCTGATAAAGGCACGTGGCAGGAAGATTCTGGATCGAGCGTGTGAGGCACACGCGTTTTGTGCCCTATCCACCTTCTGTTCTGCTATAAATAGAATCCTTCGTCCTCAGATGAAGGTGATCGAAGAAGAGAGGCACAGAAGAAAAAATAGGAAAATTGAGAGCCCTTCGATCCAGGAAAAGAAAAGAAAGAAGAAAGAATAGCAGTGGGAAAAAGAGAGAGAGAGCAGAAGAGTGATCAGAAGAGTTGTTCTGACTTGCGGATCAAATCCGAAGTCTATTGCTCTGTGTTGAGCTACATTGTTTCCATTTTCTGGCATTTGATTTCCTTCGTTCGTATTTTTTTTTTGGTTATTGTTCTTATCCTTCTTCTACTGTCATTGTTTGTGTTTTCGATCCTCTGGATTGAGGTCGGGGTCCTCCTGTGAGATCAGGAGAAGGGAGATTCATTCTCCGGTTTGCAAGCAGCAGGTGAGCTGCTTGTAGGTTCCCTCCGGGTTGGGAGGAAGAGGGGTCTTCGACCTCTGGTTCACTAGTAGCAGGGCTGCTACTAATGGGGTTCCCTCTTGGTAAAGAGGAAGAGAGACGTGAGTCTCTGGGTTCTAGTGACTGCTGGTCGCTAGAGGTTCCCTCCGGGTAGGAGGAAGAGGAGAGGTTGTTCTCCTGGGAAGCTGTGTATCAGCAGTTGTCTGGCAAGCTGTGTTGCCCAGCCTTTAGTGAAGCCACACTCGGTTTGAGTGTGGGGTGGATGTAGGTCTGAAGGACCGAACCACCTTAAAATCCTCTGAGTCCTTGTGTGATCGATTGTGGTATTATTGTGGTATGCCTTCTATTTACGTGAGCTATTAACTGCACTGCATCATTTTCGATAGTCAGAGCTTGAGGTTATTTGCGTTTAGCAATATACTCTGCAGTATTTTTTAATTCTACGAAAAATCGTGATCTATTCATCCGCTCCCCTTCTAGATCACTTCATATTGTACTTATCAGTTGGTATCAGAGCGGGTTTTTCCCAAAATGTGGTCCAGCGGCCAGGGAAACGGATCCACTGGTCCTCGCAGTTTCATAGCTGATGGGCAGTCTATCACCCGTCCCCCCTTCTTTGATGGTAGTAATTACTTCTTCTGGAAGAACAGGATGGAAGTCTTTATCAGGGCCCAAAGCCACAAGCTATGGAAAGTGATTACAGATGGTCCATACACCCTTCCACCGAATGAAGATATGTGGATAGAAGATCAGGTCAAACTCTCCGCACTGAATTGGACAGCTCTTAACATCATACAGTGCGCCGTCCACCCGGAAGAGTATTCGAGGATCTCAGCGTGCAAGACTGCAAAGAACATGTGGGATGATTTGCAGTTAATTCATGAGGGGACATCTCAGGTGAAGGCTACCAAGATCAACATACTTACAACTCAATATGAGTTATTTAAGATGAAGCCAGAGGAGCCGATCACATAAATGTATGCCAGATTATCTGTGATCATCAACAGTCTGAAGGGCCTTGGAAAGGATATTCAACAAGAAGACATAGTCAGGAAGATCCTTAGGTCTCTAACTCCCGTCTGGGAAACCAAGGTGACTGTAATAGAGGAATCAAGAAATTTATCCATCATGACAGTGACCCAGCTGATTGGATCCCTCATGACCCATGAAATGAATTTCAAACATGGAAACGATGGGCATGACAGAAAGGGAAAGAATGTTGCTCTGAAGGTCTCACGACATGCTAAGAAGAACAACAGCAGTAGCAGCAGCAGTGATGATAGCAGCGAAGGCTCTGATGGATTCTCAGACCTGGACAAGGACGAGCGAGCTATGCTCACCAGGCAATTCAGAAAGTTCCTGAGAACTAAAGGAAAATTCTACAGGAGGAAGAAATTTAATGCTGCAATGAAGTCTCCTGAGCGAGGATTTGAGAAGAACCGGTCTGCTAAGAAGATCACTTGCTATCATTGTCAGAAACCCGGTCACATGAAAAGTGAATGTCCAGAGCTACAAGCTAAGGCTCCAGGACACCAGAAGAAGATGGTGCACAAGAAGAAGAAGGCCATGCTGTGCACATGGAGCGATGAGGAGGAGGACCCAGAAGCCACTTCGTCCAGTGAAAATGAAGAGAAGACCTGCCTCATGGCCGATCATGAGAAAGAGGTAACAAACCTATTTGAGAATTTTACTTTAGATGATTGGGAGGATGCCTATGGCGACCTGTTAAGTAAATATAATTGTTTAAACAAGGAGCACAGAATGCTTAGACGTAAGTTTCATTCCTTGTCTGAAGAACACTCTTCTTTTGTCACTGATAGCATGAAAACCAAGGAGATGGTCATTGAGCTAGACCAGGTTAAAGGTGAGATAGAGAGGTTGAGAATGGAAAGAGAGGAGAGTCTAGCTAGAATGGATGAGCTGAAGTGTAAAGCTGAAGAGTGTAAAGGAGAGATTAGACTGATGGCTGAAAAATATGAGGCAGTTAGAAAAGTTAATCAGGAACTCCAGGACCAATGCAATGAATTTCAGAAGGAGATTGAGGACAAAGAAAAAATGCTTGAGAAGTTTACAGAGGGGAGAAACAACCTGAATGCCCTTCTAGGGTCGAGGGTTAACTTCAATAGGGAGGGATTAGGATACAATCCTACTAGTAAAAAACCCTTTGAATTTAAGACTACCACGTTCTGCCCCGCCAAAGGCAAAGAGAAACTGGAAACACCATCCAGTTCCAAATCTATCTCTACAATGAAGTTTTCGACCGGCAAATTCATTCAATCTATTGGTCAGCAACCTAAGTCGAGAAATCCTGAAACAAGAACTGCTCATGTGCAACAGGTGGGGAACAAAGGTTCTCACAGAACCAATCCTATTGATGTCACAAAAAGAGTGAAAAGTTTTGTTAAGAAAGCTCATCATGCTAATTATCAAGTAGAGCATGGCAACGTTCACCAGTTTCAGCACAAATTTTATTGGAGTAAAAATGCTTACATGAATTATGCTCAACACACACGCGTATCCTCTAAGAGGCCAACCAACAATGTCTTTGTTCAGAAACAGCATAGTTCAAATAGGAATAAGCTTATTCAACACCCACCAAGAAATGACAAAAGGGAAGAATCAACCCACATAAAACCACTGAAGAGAACTATAAAACAAATGTGGGTTCCCAAGTGCTTTTTGCATAATCTGAAAACTGGTTTTGGACCCAATTTGAGTTGGGTCCCACATTACTCTGTCTGAATTTTTGCAGGTCAGCCTGGCAGCTGAGCATAACAAGTGGTATCTTGACAGCGACTGTAGCAGGCACATGACAGGAGACCGGTCCAAATTCAGCAAACTAAAAATGAAGTCTGGGGGCTTGGTCAAATTTAGAGGAAATAACAGAGGAAGAATAATTGGAATTGGTACGGTTGGTAAGTCCTCCACTAACTCCATTGAAGATGTGTATCTTGTAGAAGGACTTCAGCACAACCTGGTAAGTATAAGTCAACTTTGTGACAAAGGACACAAGGTACTCTTTGACCACAACTAGTGCACTATTTTTGAGCTGAATTCTGATAACATCATGTTCAAAGGTCATAGAGTAAATAATGTGTACATCGTTGATCTAGATGATAATTCTGAAACAAACTTGTGTCTGTCTGCTAATTCTAAATAGGTTGCTTTTGACTGGCATAGGCGTCTAGGCCACGCTAGTGTGTCTACTTTGAATAAACTGTCTAATTTTAACCTAGTCAGAGGTTTGCCCAAAATAAAATTCCAGTTAGGGTCCAAGCTCTGTGATGCTTGTGCTCAAGGTAAACAGACTCGTGCAGTTTTTAAGTTGAGAAATGAGGGTCTCTCATCTAAACCACTACAGCACTTGCACATGGATCTCTTTGGTCCTACTCGAATACAAAGCCTGTCAGGTAAGAGATATGGTCTAGTCATAGTTGATGACTTCACTAGATTTTCTTGGTTGTTCTGTTTAGCAAATAAAAATGATGCTTTTGTTCACTTTGAAGAACTTTTTAATAAAATCAAACTGCAAGGTGAACATAATATCATTACAATTCAGTCTGACCATGGAGGAGAGTTTGAAAACTTTTCATTCTCTGAATTTTGCTCAAGAGAGGGAGTGACTCACAGATTTTCTTCTCCCAGGACACCGGAGCAGAATGGAATTGTTGAGAGAAGAAATAGGTCAATAATTGAAATGGCCAGGACTATGCTGATTGAGAGTGGACTTCCAAGGAGATTTTGGGCAGAAGCTGCAAATACAGCATGCTACATTTTAAATCGAGCCTTGGTAAGACCTACTCATAAGAAAACTCCTTATGAACTCCTCAAGGGTAAGCTGCCAAACATTTCTTACTTTAAAATCTTTGGTTCCAAATGTTTCATCCAAAATAATGGTAAGAATGGTTTGGATAAGTTTGAAGCAAAAAGCTCTCCTGGAATTTTTTTCGGATATTCAGAAACCTCTAGGGCTTACAGAGTCTTCAATAAAGATGAGCAAACTGTTGAAGAAACACCTCATGTGGTGTTTGATGAGAATGTTCTATCTGACAAAAGGATAAATGATGACAGGGAGTCACCTGATGAGGGAGACTTCTTGGAGAAAATTGAAGAAGAAGAGATGCAGCAAACTGCTCAACCAGAAAACTTACAACAAGAAGGAGCAACTGAAGTAGGTGAACCCTCAGGTGAGGTAATATTTCACAAAGATCATCCTAGTGAAAATGTCATAGGTAATTTGCATGATCCCACTAGGACAAGGTCTCACTTTAGAACTGTCCAAGAACAGGACTTAGCTGCTTTGACATCTCAGGTAGAACCCAAGACTGTGGAAGAGGCTTTAAAGCATGATTCTTGGGTATCCTCCATGGGTGAGGAATTAAATCAATTTGAGAAAAATAATGTATGGAAACTAGTTCCTAGACCTGAAAACACTCATGTCATTGGCACTAAATGGGTCTTCAAAAATAAGATTGATGAAAATGGAGCTATCTCTAGAAACAAAGCAAGACTTGTAGCTCAAGGCTACAGTCAGGAATTTGGTGTGGATTTTGATGAATCCTATGCACCAGTAGCTAGGATGGAAGCTATAAGAATTCTGTTTGCATTTGCATGCTCTAGAAACATTCAGCTACAGCAAATGGATGTCAAAAGCGCATTCTTAAATGGGTTATTGAAGGAAGAGGTATATGTTGAACAACCTCCTGGGTTTAATTTCTCTGTTCAGCCTAACATGGTTTTTAGGTTGAATAAAGCCCTCTATGGATTGAAGCAGGCTCCCCGAGCCTGGTATGAGAGACTTTTTGAGTTCCTTGTGAGCAAGGGCTACATTCGAGGTAAGGTTGACCAAACCCTCTTCACCAAAAGTCTCGGAAAGGAGTTAATTGTGGTCCAGGTATATGTTGATGATATCATTTTCGGATCTAACAATTCAAAATTATGTAAAGATTTTTCTGAGTCTATGTCCCAAGAATTTGAAATGAGTCTAGTTGGCGAACTAAAATATTTTCTTGGGCTGCAGGTCAAACAAATGGAGGATGGTTGTTTCATAAATCAAACCAAGTATACTCTAGAGATGCTGAAAAGGTTTGGAATGACCAACCTCAAGACAATCTCAACACCCATGGGTACCAGCTCCTCACTGGATTCAGACGAAAAAGGTAAAGAGGTGGATGCGAAACTATATAGAGGTATGATCGGTTCACTCCTCTACTTAACTGCATCCAGGCCCGACATTCAATTTAGTGTAGGGATGTGTGCCAGATACCAGGCTAGGCCTACTGAATTGCATCTGGCAGCTGTAAAGAGAATTTTTAGATACTTATCTGCCACCCATGATCTAGGTCTCTGGTATCCTGCATCATGTAGTTTAGATCTCATTGCATACACTGATGCAGATTATGCAGGATGTAAATTGGAGAGGAAGAGCACTAGTGGTCACTGCGAATTTCTAGGAGGGTGCTTAGTCTCTTGGAGATCCAAGAAGCAACACTCTGTGGCTCTATCTACTGCTGAAGCTGAGTATGTGGCAGCAGGGAGCTGTGGCACACAGGTTATATGGATAAAACACCAGCTTCTGGACTACTCGGTTGAGCTAGGTTGTACTTCTATCTTTTGTGACAATACTAGTGCAATAAATATTGCAAAGAATCCTGTACTTCATTCTCGAACCAAACATATTGAAATCAGGCATCATTTTATTCGAGATGAAGTAGCTAGGAGGACTTTTGAGTTGATCCATGTTGGCACTAACTCACAAATTGCAGATATCTTTACTAAGCCACTGGATACTGAAAAATTTAGCACTTTGCGCAGAGAACTAGGTATTTACAGAATTTCATGATTGAAAAATTGATTTCTGAATACCATGTCATGTGTTATTATGCTTATCATATTCATCATCTGTTGCTGAAGAAATAACTTCATTATGAGTGTTTGGTGACTCACTCCGTTTTGATTGAATAGTCTGTCCAAACTTCATGGTGTTCTCTTTGAAGTGTTTTGAGGGTTGTCTTGGTTAAGTTTGTGTTGGGGTCAAGGTCTCAGGGGGAGCTGATTTATAATAAGTGTTTTGATCTTTGACCTAATTTGAACATACTCCGAACGACATTTTGCTGACATCATAAGAGAATCAGGTTGATTAGGTGTATAAATGAAAATGTTGGATGCTTTACTCTTTAAGGCTGATCATCTAATTTCTTGTTGGAATTTCAGCTGTTAGTCCCACTGAGATCAAAATCTGAATTCAAGATTAATCTTCATACACTGTAACTGTCTTCTGATCTAGCCAGTACAGCATACCTACTTAGTCAATGTGAGTCCAAAATGAGGTATTTTGTGCTTTAGTCTGAATCACCTTGGATCTGGTGTATTGTTCTCAAACGGACTCAAGCTTCATTAACAAGGTTTTAAGAGCTGGTTAAGAAAAACAAATTTCATAAAATTGTTATCAACTTTGTTAACTGCTCATTGAGAAACTGGGATTTTCATCAATGAAGTGAAAGCTTCCCATGTCATGAGATGGCAGTAATTATCTGGTCTTAGTAGTTGTCTTGATCATACAGAGCTATGGTACATATCTGGTTAGTAACTGGGGTGTCTGGCCTCAGATAAAGGTGTCACCTTAATGTCAACACCAGTTAGAATACTATCTCTGTCCTCTTATCAGAAGGGGTAATGTGGTCCTGCCACCGAGTAACTGGGGATTCTTGCCTCTAAACAAGGTGTCTCCCTAATGTCAAAGGTGTACTTGACAGACTTACCTTTGATCTTGACCATCTTTAAAGATCCTGCTCACTTGAAGTATAGCTTTTGATTTGTTTGTTCTCAATACCACAGGTCTTTGTCTTCTGACTGTCTTACATAATACTCTCTCAGTAAAGACTTATTTTGATCAATCTGGTATCTTGTACCTCACTTGCTTAGAATCTGGTTCTGTGTATGGAGCGAATCCTTATTCACAATTTTTGCACAGTCTGACTAACTGATCCTCAAAAATCCTCACATAAAATTAATGGGTTTCTTAATTGACTAAACATCTCAATAGTCTCCATTTATCTGCCTTACTCTGTCCTGTTTTCTCTCTATAGTCAGCAATTTTCCTTTCTCTGTATCTTCAGATTTGCCCCTAGTTTTGATGATGTCAAAGGGGGAGAGAATAGTGTTGAGGGGGAGTGTTCAGGTTTCTCAGGGGAAGTAAGGCAGCAAGTATGCTTTAATTTGTCTGCATTAAATATCCTGAAATGATCTCTTTTGAACTTATCTCTTATACTTAATATAGTGTTGCCATCATCAAAAAGGGGGAGATTGTTGGATTTTGTGTCTTCCCTAAGTGTTTTGATGATGAGCAACACTATGTTAATTGTTGTTGTTATTTTTGATCAGATATCTTGCACTTGAGTTATCCATGGTTTTATATGGAAAAGCTGCTAAGAGGTAACACTTCGTGTGTTCGTACAAGTTCTGTCTTCGTGCTATTTTCCTTAAAACCTCATGTCATTCTTACTTCACGTTTTCACCTCGTGTCGAGTTAGCCATGTTGTCATCTGATTGAGTGTTGTCTTTCACCTCGTGCAGTATTTGTTTACTGTGTTGTTTCCATGTCATCCTTTGTATTCCTGTCTTCGAGTCCCTTCGCTGAGTCTCTAAGTCAGTCTTAGTTCAAGTGTTCGTTTCACTTTGTGATTGTTTTCTCTTCTCATGACTTCATGTCGTGTTCCTGAAGCTGCTCTAAAAGTTCTGATGAACTTCGAGTAGTTTTCCTCTAGACCTCGTGTCGTTCCTACTTAGTAACCACACTTCGTGACGGTTACTATAGTCCACATCTTCGTGTTGGTTTCATGCACTCCGTGTCGTCTTCTTTGTTTCATTCTGTTCTCATCTCACTTCGAGTCATTTCTTTGCATACTGTCTTCGTGTTGATTGGCACTTCTTCTTGGTTACAACACCTCGTGTTGTACTGTTTGACTTCGTGTCGGTTTCGGTTGCTAGTCCATGTTGTTTTCATGTCATTCTCCTTATTGCCACCTCGTGTCATTTTTCTTATTAAGTCTTCGTGTAGTTTTACTTCGTGCAGTGTGATCCCGTGTCATTTACTGTTTCGACTTCGTGTCGTTATCAGCCCGTGCTATTTTCATCTCGTGCTGTTCTTACTGGCTTCGTGTCGTTTTCTATATAGTGTGTGTTTGTCACCACTATACTTCGTGTCGTTGCTTTTTACTTCGTGTCAAACTTCACTTCGTGTTGTTTTCACCTCGAGTCATTTTCGTTATATTCTGTCCTCGTGTTGGTTTCTCGCTTTAGTCTTCATGTCGGTTTCTGTCGTTAGCCCCTGTTGTCCTCGTGTTGTTTTTGCATTCATGACCTCGTGTCTCTTTTGCTTATAACCTCACCTCGTGTCATTTTCTTCTGTGTATCTGACCTGTTACAGAGTATCTCGTGTCGTTCTTGTGTCATCTCGAGTAATAGTCACGTCGTGTTGTTACTATACCTCATGCAGTTTTGGTTTTAATGGCCATGCAGCGTATTAATGGACTTAATCTCATTACAGGTCCGAGGAAGAACATTCCACACTCCAAGGCTGCACGTGATCCGAGACAAGAGGAACCAATCTGATAAAGGCACGTTGCAGGAAGATTCTGGATCGAGCGTGGGAGGCACACGCGTTTTGTGCCCTATCCACCTGCTGTTCTGCTATAAATAGAATCCTTCGTCCTCAGATGAAGGTGATCGAAGAAGAGAGGCATAGAAGAAAAAACAGGAAAATTGAGAGCCCTTCGATCCAGGAAAAGAAAAGAAAGAAGAAAGAATAGCAGAGGGAAAAAGAGAGAGAGAGCAGAAGAGTGATCAGAAGAGTTGTTCTGACTTGCGGATCAAATCCGAAGTCTATTGCTCTGTGTTGAGCTACATTGTTTCCATTTTCTGGCATTTGATTTCCTTGGTTCGTATTTTTTTTTGGTTATTGTTCTTATCCTTCTTCTACTGTCATTGTTTGTGTTTCCGATCCTCTGGATTGAGGTCGGGGTCCTCCTGTGAGATCAGGAGAAGGGAGATTCATTCTCCGGTTTGCAAGCAGCAGGTGAGCTGCTTGTAGGTTCCCTCCGGGTTGGGAAAAAGAGGGGTCTTCGACCTCTGGTTCACTAGTAGCAGGGCTGCTACTAGTGGGGTTCCCTCTTGGTAAAGAGGAAGAGAGACGTGAGTCTCTGGGTTCTAGTGACTGCTGGTCGCTAGAGGTTCCCTCCGGGTAGGAGGAAGAGGAGAGGTTGTTCTCCTGGGAAGCTGTGTATCAGCAGTTGTCTGGCAAGCTGTGTTGCCCAGCCTTTAGTGAAGCCACACTCGGTTTGAGTGTGGGGTGGATGTAGGTCTGAAGGACCTAACCACCTTAAAATCCTCTGAGTCCTTGTGTGATCGATTGTGGTATTATTGTGGTATGCCTTCTATTTGCGTGAGCTATTAACTGCACTGCATCATTTTCGATAGTCAGAGCTTGAGGTTATTTGCGTTTAGCAATATACTCTGCAGTAATTTTTAATTCTACGAAAAACCGTGATCTATTCATCCCCTCCCCTTCTAGATCACTTCATATTGTACTTATCAGGAATTATACTCTATCATCAGGCATAGTTTAAGTGATTAACCAATTAATGAATATGCATGATTAACGCGATAAAATAAGCAGAACTAAATAATCACTAAGATAGAAAGAGTAACGATAATTAAAATGGAAGAAATAGTTGCATGTCGAGATATCAAGCAAGATTAACAAGATTTTCTAGTAAATGGCCATTTGCAGTCAATTTCAAGTCATGTCAAGTAAGCAAGCAAGCAAGTACTTCATACTTTAAGCATGAATAATAATAAGTTTCACGGGAATGTGGAATGTCGTAGACCCAACACGCTAGATAGTACCGGTGCCAAATGCCACACCTAATCATTCACCTCCCCGAGGATCAAGTACTTTTCGGGTGCTCCTCCCAGGACCAGACTGGGCCCTTCATTTGTTTGCCTTGGCATTGATTTCTTTTTGGATCGTAGATCCCACGAGACTAGACATCCACAATATTTAATGGCCAAGGGTTCCAAGGTCAAGTTCATGTAGTCAAGGTAAAGAACATAAGAATAATAATTCTTTAAGAGTCCAAACAATAAGCTCCATAACTGAGAGGAATAATTGTCCCAAAGGACTATAATTAATGATCAATAGATCTAACATTAGGTAAATTCACAAAATACCATAGCCTACATTGGCTTGGTTAGCTCACACGATTCGAAATTCATGAAATAACCACTTTTCGGAAAACTGTCATATAAACGGTCAGACAAGGGCCGCTCAAGGGTACATACGGTTAATACTGAGCCGCGCATGTCTGGAAGACATTAAGACCCATGAACAAGATATACGGTCCATATAGGGCCATATTAAAGATATGCGGTCGTTATAGGGCCGCCTATAAGGATATGCGGTCCACTACTGGCCGCACATGCCTGTTCAGCCCTATTCGATTCAAGACTTAAAACCATCGGTTCAATCACATAAATCGATGTTCTGGTGGTTCATTAGGTTCATAACAAGGGTATAAAGAAATCTCGAGATGATGGTAAGTTCGCCGGATGGAGTTTCCGGTGATAAGTTCAAAGTTAACGCAACTTAAAGGGGCTAATGACTTACTAGAAGTCCGTAATTTGGTCAATATTCTACTGGAATAGAATTGTTATCCAGCAACTAAAAGTTCATGATAAACCTGATTTCCATGTTAAATCATCAAGGATTAAGTTTTGCATTTAATGTATTTACCAAAAAGATGAATCAAGATGATAAGATAATGAACAAGATCGTGTAGGAATGAACAACATGCAATTAACAGAAATTTAGTTACATAATTAACCACTAATCATGTGGGTTTCAAATTAACCATTGTGTGCGTTGAAGTGGAGATGGTAATCAGAGTGGTTCATACACTTTGATTGAGTGCAGGGACCATTGTTCTTCAATTTTGGATTGAGGAACACTGGGCTTAATTTGAGATCATGCATGGGTCCTTGGTTTCTCAAAATATGATTTTCAATTGGACTAGGCTTGAATGGGTCGATCCCCTCACGGTCCGGATCGATCCACGGGCCAAAAACAACTTTTCTGGGTCTATCAGTATATAGGTCGACCCTTTGGGACGACCCCTGGAAAAACAAGGGGTCTGCCTGTGTGTGGGTCGACCCCTGCACAAACAGACTACTGTCTGTTGAATGGGTCGACCCCCACAAGTGGGTCGACCCCCACGCGCCTACTGTCTGGGTCGACCCCATGGGTCGACCCTCGGTCAGGCAAATTCTGCTTGAGCATGGGTCGACCCCATGGGTCGACCCCTGCGTTCACAGAATCGAACGTGACTTCCGGAAACCAACTAATCTCACCCAATTGGGGTCTAATTGGGCTGAGATCTTAACCCCATGCTCCTGGGTTCTTAATGGACATACTAGGGTCATAATACAAGGGTTTGGAACATGAAATTCACTGAAAAATCAATCGAAATCACAACCTATCTAAGAAGAACACTTGAAAACCTAGTTTTAGCATGCTTCTAATCAAACACGGAATTCTCTAAGCATGGTCTATGAAAATTGGGGCTTTATATATCAAAAGAAAGAAGATTGGATGCTGAACATTTTGATATATTACTTGCGGTTTGAGCCCGAGAGAACCTACCTCAATCAGAGAAGAAAGGAAGAAGAAAGGAGGAAGAACGGACGCCGACACGTCACCACTAAACTCCAGAGATCTCCCGAGATCGATCTCCATTGCAACCGCTGCTGCTACCAAAGGATTCTAGGGTTGCATAGCTTCCTTTTTATAGCTCATACACCTTCTGGAGCCTTCGGTGCTGGGAGAATTTTTCGAAACAAGTTGATTGTTTGAAAACGGCGCCGAAATGTTTGACCTAGCCAAAGCTCGGCCGACACCACATTTTAGGGCTGGGGTTTCAATCAATTAACAGAGGGGAAATGATCCTTAGATCGTGGCCTTCCATTTGCCACCGATTTGGGGTCATTTGGTTGAGTATTAAGCTCTAATTTCACGGTTTAAGCTAAGGTTAGGTAAAGGTTAGGTAAGTGTGCATTTTTGACTTAATCCACTAATTAGACCTAATTACAGATTTTTTCTGGGTCGACCACAGAAGATAAAGTTGTTAAATAAATGGTCCTTAACCCAATTACCATTTTTCTAGATTTTTATAAGGTAGTCGAAATTTCACTAGTTCTATTTACTAAGGAGTTAAATATTAAATTCCGAAATTCATTTATTTCAATTAAATTTCAGATATTTAAAACCGGGTATTACACCCTCCCCCACTTTAAGGAACGTGGTCCCCAAATTCATCAGGTATTACCAATTATGTGAATGTTTGAACTAAGATGATCTTATTTATCAAAATAACATGTTAATTATACAATTAATGCCGAAAGAAATTTGCTATAGCTAGGGATAAAAGAGAACGATACCATATATAATTCTTCATTCGATAGAAGTTGGTTCCGATTCTTCTTGTAGTTTTGCTTGTGAAAGTAACTTAGGACAGTTAGCCATTGTATGATCCTGATTTCCGCAACGCAGACACGCTCCGCTCCTTCGCCAGCACTCCTTTACGAGATGACCAAGTTTGTGACAGTATAAACATTTCATTTGCGTAATATTGCTCCTCTTCTTATTATTACTTCGGGTTTCCTTACGACGAACTTGCCAGCCTCTAGCGGAACCGAATCTTAGCTTACCCATGGAACCACTCGGTTTCATTTTAAGAATGGCTTAGCGACCTGTAAGATAGTTATATGGTTAACCTTTTCATTACCCTTACGTGTAACACAACACAATCTTGCATATACTTTATTACTTAACCCACGATACTACCCAATCTCACCAGGTGACAAGGGATGACACGGGTCTTAAGACTTAGGGTAACCTATACTCTTGGACAAAATCCAAGGACTCAGGCAAGGAGGCTCTGATACCACCTCTGTCACGCCCCGAACCGATAGCAGCTGGAAGCGATGCTCGGAACGTGGCAGTTAACAGTCATGATAACAAGAGCGGAAGATAAATAACCACAATTAAACACAAGGAGGCCATACACACATATTAAAAAAAATACGAGCTCTTATTAATGTTAAAAAGGTCACTTAACAATATTAGATTCAAATTAAGGGAAGAAAGAACAAAAGGAAATAACCAGACTCACGACACTAGCTAGACTCTAGAAGATAAAAAAAAATAGACTCCAATCTCTAGGTTCCAGGTTCACTCGATCACACTGATCCGATTCCCATTTGCAACGTACCGTAAACCGTGTTACCTGAAAAGGATTGGAAGTAGGGGTGAGCAAGAAGCTTAGTAGGAATTATACTCTATCATCAGGCATAGTTTAAGTGATTAACCAATTAATAAATATGCATGATTAACGCGATAAAATAAGCAGAACTAAATAATCACTAAGATAGAAAGAGTAACGATAATTAAAATGGAAGAAATAGTTGCATGTTTAGATATCAAGCAAGATTAACAAGATTTTCTAGTAAATGGCCATTTGCAGTCAATTTCAAGTCATGTCAAGTAAACAAGAAAGTAAGTACTTCATACTTTAAGCATGAATAATAATAAGTTTCACGGGAATGTGGAATGTCGTAGACCCAACACGCTAGATAGTACCGGTGCCAAATGCCACACCTAATCATTCACCTCCCAGGGGATCAAGTACTTTTCGCGTGCTCCTCCCAGGACCAGAATGGGCCCTTCATTTGTTTGCCTTGGAATTGATTTCTTTTTGGATCGTAGATCCCACGAGACTAGACATCCACAATATTTAATGGCCAAGGGTTCCAAGGTCAAGTTCATGTAGTCAAGGTAAAGAACATAAGAATAATGATTCTTTAAGAGTCCAAACAATAAGCTCCATAGCCGAGAGAAATAATTATCCCAAAGGACTATAATTAATGATCAATAGATCTAACAATAGGTAAATTCACAAAATACCATAGCCTACATTGGCTTGGTTAGCTCACACGATTCGAAATTCATGAAATAACCACTTTTCAGAAAACTGTCATATAAACGGTCAGACAAGGGCCGCTCAAGGGTATATATGGTTAATACTGAGCCGCGCATGTCCGAAAATATTAAGACCCATGAACAAGATATACGGTCCATACAGGGCCATATTAAAGATATGCGATCGTTATAGGGCCGCCTATAAGGATATGCGGTCCACTACTGGCCGCACATGCCTGTTCAACCTATTCGATCCAAGACTTAAAACCAGCTGTTCAATCACGTAAATCGATGTTCTGGTGGGTCATTAGGTTCATAACAAGGGTATAAAGAAATCTAGAGATGATGGTAAGTTCACCGGATGGAGTTTCCGGTGATAAGTTCAAAGTTAACGCAACTTAAAGGGGCTAATGACTTACTAAAAGTCCGTAATTTGGTCAACGTTCTACTGGAATAGAATTGTTATCTAGCAACTAAAAGTTCATGATAAACCTGATTTCCATGTTAAATCATCAAGGATTAAGTTTTACATTTAATGTATTTGTCAAAAAGATGAATCAAGATGATAAGATAATGAACAAGATCGTGTAGGAATGAACAACATGCAATTAACAGAAATTTAGTTACATAATTAATTAACCACTAATCATGTAGGTTTCTAATTAACCATTGTGTGTGTTGAAGTGGAGATGGTAATCGGAGTGGTTCATACACTTTGATTGAGTGCAGGGACCATTGTTCTTCAATTTTGGATTAAGGAACACCGGGCTTAATTTGAGATCATAGGGTTGCATGCATGGGTCCTTGGTTCCTCAAAATATGGTTTTCAATTGGACTAGGCTTGAATGGGTCGATCCCCTCACAGTCCGAATCGATCCACGGGCCAAAAACAACTTTTCTGGGTATATCAGTATATGGGTCGACCCCTGGAAAAATCAGGGGTCTGTCTATGTGTGGGTCGACCCCTGGGGTCGACCCCTGCACAAACAGACTACTGTCTGTTGAATGGGTCGACCCCATGGGTCGACCCCCACAAGTTCTGCCGTTTGGGATGACCCCATGGGTCGACCCCCACGCGCATGCTGTCTGGTCCGACCCCATCGGTCGACCCCCGCACGCTGCTGTATGGGTCGACCCCATGGGTCGACCCCTGCGTTCACAGAATCGAACGTGACTTTCAGAAACCAACTAATCTCACCCAATTGGGGTCTAATTGGGCTGAGATCTTAACCCCATGCTCCTGGGTTCTTGATGGACATACTAGGGTCATAATACAAGGGTTTGGAACACGAAATTCACTGAAAAATCAATCGAAATCACAACCTATCTAGGAAGAACACTTGAAAACCTAGTTTTAGCATGCTTCTAATCAAACACGAAATTCTCTAAGCATGGTATATGAAAATTTGGACTTTATATATCAAAAGAAAGAGGACTGGATGCTGAACATTTTGATATATTACTTGCGGTTTGAGCCCGAGAGTACCTACCTAAATCAGAGAAGAAAGGAAGAAGAAAGGAGGAAGAACGGACGCCGACACGTCACCACTAAACTCTCGAGATCTCCTTAGATCGATCTCCACTGCAACCGCCGCTGCTACCAAAGGATTCTAGGGTTGCGTAGCTTCATTTTTATAGCTTATACACCTTCTGGAGCCTTCGGTGCTGGGAGAATTCGTCGAAACAAGTTGATTGTTTGAAAACGGCGCCGAAATGTTTGACCTAGCCAAAGCTCGGCCGACACCACATTTTAGGGCTAGGGTTTCGATCAATTAATAGAGGGGAAATGATCCTTAAATCGTGGCCTTCCATTCGCCACCGATTTGGGGTCATTTGGTTGAGTATTAAGCTCTAATTTCGCGGTTTAAGCTAAGGTTGGGTATAGGTTAGGTAAGTGTGCATTTTTGACTTAATCCACTAAGTAGACTTAATTACGGATTTTTGCTAGGTCGATCACAGAAGACAAAGTTGTTAAATAAATGGTCCTTAACCCAATTACCATTTTTTTAGATTTTTATAAGGTAGTTAAAATTTCACTAGTTCTATTTACTAAGGAATTAAATATTAAATTTCGAAATTTATTTATTTCAATTAAATTTCAGATATTTAAAACCGAGGTATTACAAGATTCCTATCACACTCACAATGTCATATGACCATATACTAAACTAGCTAATGAACGCCAAGAAGTAAGACAGTTACCTCCACGCTCTCGGCGTGGGGAAGACAACCCCGACCAAATCCGTACTCCCGGTTAACAAATATATAGCTGTACAAATGTTTCGACCCACTCCACGCAGGGAAGTAACATGTCACATGTGGGGCCCGGGAGTATCGAGAAGTGGGTTGACGGGCAGCATCTTGATGTCACTCCGACGGTGCCGAAATCCACATTTTAGTGCTGTCCAGACGACGCGATCTGCAGGTTCGTGGGGCCCACGTGCTGCTCAATCCTCCTGACCTGATGGGGTGGGTCCCACTGTAATGGTGACACCTGGTGGTGTGCTTCCCTAGATCGTAGTCAGACTGGAACACCGGTCGGAAGCTGGGCTGCTCCGATCTCCACTTGTCGGAAGTGCTGGCCACGGATCTGCAACCTCTATTTTGCAGCGCGCGACCTGGCGAGATTTGTTGCTGGGATCAGCACCAATGTCGGATCAGCACGAAACCAGCTCCGTTGGAATGCTGACTCAAAATCCTTCGACCCTCTATTACTCCAGAAAATTCTTTGTGACTGTGCTTCTGATGGGGAATTTTAGAACCGGACTGATCTCTATTTCAGATCTGGCCAGACTGAAATGAACTTTCCTGAGAGTTGGCGTTGACCATGATGTAGACCTCCGAATCAGAAGATGAGCTCTTCATGAACGTTGTAGAGGGGAGAGAGAGGAAAATGGGGATAATTTTTATGAAAGGTTTGGTGGAGGTTTGGATGGGGAAAGATATTTTATACTGCTAGGTGGTCGGATCTGGACAGTGGCAAGCAGAACTGAGCTTGGATCAAACAAAATTCACAAGAAAATTTGTGGATGGTGGGAGTGGTGGACAGAACCTCCAATAAATTTTGGGATTCAAACAAAAATTGATAAGAGGATCTAAAGGCGAAAACTCATGGCTTCTGTGACACAGGATCGAGATCTAGCAGATCTGGTGGACTGGGAAGCACAAAAATGGAAAACGATGGCTGGAATTTTTTTTCAATTTTTCTAAGACGTGGTGATGATCTATGGAACTCACCCGGAAAGTTCAGGCTCCAAATGATCTCGTGGTTGGGAGCAGAAATTCCAAGAAGGGGCTGTCCTGGGTGGACAGAACTCCGGCGACGATGGTGGCGGTGCGATGGCGGCATGATGGTGGTGGTGGCGGCGGCGACGATCTTCACACCTGATAGATGAGGCTTCACATCTCTGATTCATAGCCTTCCCAACTGCAGAAGGGGGAGAGAGGAGAGAGAGAGAGGGGTGCACCAAGCTATGCTCCAAGAAAATCTCACAAATTTTATGCATTAATTCTTGAAAATAAGAAATACAATCCTTTTATATGAAACCCATGGATCTTGGTTTACATAGAGGAGATGCCAAATGCTATTTCTCCCATGTGGTCAAGCCTAAATAAAAAAGTTTAGCCTAATGAGGCTAAAAGAGGGGGGCACCCCCCTTATTTTAAGGAGAGAAAGTGGGCTTTTCTCCCACTTTGTCTCCCTTGGTCAACAAGAGAGGCTTGGTCCAAGTTGGGCCATAGACCAGCCAATTGGGCCTTCCAATCTAGGAAGCCCATGAGAAAGAGAGAAGCCCAATTGGGCCTTAAGTAACTTAAAGACCCATTATGAAGCCTAATGGTCCAATATGGCCACACCCTTTAATGGACTCTAAAGGGCCTAATCCAAATGGCTTATTAAGAGCCTTACAAAGATCCCAGAATGAAAACCCAAGTAAAAACACACATTACAAGCCCAAATACAATGCAAATAAAAGCTAAAGGTATCTAAACTCAAGGTGGAGACTCCAGACTATCTCCGAGCCAAAGGGAAGCCGGTGTAGCCCGAGTGGTGCTCCGCGTACGGTATCGACGGCTCGCTGGTTCGTGCTTCTCGCTCGCTTTGGTGTCCGCACCAATTCTCCCCGGGTAGGGGAAACTCGACCCTGTCGAGTATGGGCCTGCATCACTCTGGTAGCGCTCTAGTAGGTCCGGATCTATCCGCTGCAACTCTCCACGGGTGATCCAAGTATCTTCGGTGGCGGGTCGCCCTCTCCAATGCACTAGGTAGGGCGGGTAGGATCCACTCCTGTTAACTGTCACCTGCTCATCCAGTATATGATCTATATTCTCTCGCTGTCTTGGAAATGAGGCTGGTGGTGGACACTCAGGTGGGGGATCACTCTCAATGGGAGGAGATGGCTCAAAAGGCTCACTAGGGATCACCGCTGGGTCCCTATATGCAACTAGATCCGACACATTAAAAGTTGAGCTTATACCATATTCCTCGGGCAGGTCCACAACATACGCATTGGATCCAACGTGTTTCAACACTCTAAATAGACCGGCTCCGCGAGCTTGCAATTTCTTTAGGGTTCCAGAGGGAAACCGTTCAGGTCTTACCCTGATCATGACATAATCACCCTCTTGGAACTCACGGTGGTGTCTATGGGTATCGGCTAGCTCCTCATACCATGCATTGCTAGTCTCAATGTGACGACGGATGTCGTCATGCAGACTCCTAACATGCATAGCAAAAGACTCGACAGACTCAGACGCTCGTGCATGAATGGGCATGGGAACAACATCCACTGGCTTCTTAGGCCTATGACCTGTGACAATCTCGAATGAACTCATACCGGTAGACCTGTTAACCGAATCATTATATGCAAATTCTGCCAATGGTAATATGAGATCCCAATCCCCTACACGGTCCCTGACAAGACACCTCAAAAGGTCACCCAGACTCCTATTGACCACCTCGGTCTGACCATCTGTCTAGGGATGATATGCAGTGGAAAATTTGAGATGAGTACCCAACATATGCCACAGTGTCTTCCAAAAATAACTGGTGAACCTAACATCACGGTCAGACACTATGGTACGAGGCAATCTGAACTTGCACACCACATGAGTAAGGAATAGGCGGGCTACCCTCGAAGCATCCGAAGTCTTCGAGCAGGGAATGAAAAGGGCCATCTTCGAGAACTGGTCAACTACCACATAGATCGAGTCATGCTTCCTAGAGGTACGTGGCAATCCCAAGATAAAATCCATGCTAACATCATACCACGGGGCATCAGGTACGGGAAGAGGCATATAAAGGCCCGAGCTTTGCTTCTTCATTTTGGCCGTAGCACATGTACGGTACTGTGCCACAATATGAGCAACATCTCTCTTCAAGCTCGGCCAATAAAATCTATGCTCAACAGCCTCGATAGTCTTGTTCCAACCAAAGTCGCCGGCTAGACCTCCCGCATGTAGCTCCCACACTAAGAAGTCTCGAACCGAAGTTCGGAGAACACAAAGCCTACCTCCTCGAAAGAGGTAACCCTCCTGAAGCACATAATCATCATGATCTCTCAAGGGTCTGGCCTGGAAAGTGGTATAAATCTGACCGAAGTCAGGACAGTCAACATAGGCCTCTCTCATCTTCTCTAACCCTATGACCTCGGCACTCATGGTGGTCAGCAGACAAGCACGCCGACTCAAGGCATCAGCCACCTTGTTCTCCACTCCAGCCTTATGTTTAAGCATAAATGTGTAGTGTTGGAGATACTCAACCCATCGGCTGTGACGCGCATTAAGCTTCTTTTGGGAATTGAGGTACCTCAAAGCCTCATGGTCGGAGTATAAGATAAACTCCTGATGTAATAGATAGTGCCTCCAATGCCTAAGAGCCTGAACAACTACGTAGAATTCCTTATCATAAGTGGAGTATCGCAGTTTCACGTCATTCAGCTTTTCACTGAAATATGCGACCGGGTGGGCCTCCTGACACAACACTCCAATCCCTACACCCGACGCATCACAAGAGACCTCAAACACCTTCAAGAAATCTGGCAATCAAAGGATAGGTGTCTGGGTCATGCGCTCCTTGATGTCCTTAAAGGCAGCAGCTGCAGCCTTCGTCCATACAAACGTGCCCTTCCGAATACAGTCCGTGATCGAGGCAGTGACGGAGCTAAATCCGTGGATGAAATGATGATAGAACGTCGCAAGGCCATGAAAGCTGCGGACATCATGGACCGTACGGGGTTCCGGCCACTCAACAATGGCCCGGACCTTCTCCGGATCGGCGGAGACCCCAGTACTAGACACAATAAAACCCAAGAAGGTAAGCTGAGGTGTCATGAAGGCACACTTCTGTGGGTTTGCAAACAACTGCTCTTGCCTCAAAAGCAGACAGACATGCCGTAGATGGCCCAAGTGGTCCCCTTTTGTGCGACTATATATAAGGATATCATCAAAATACACAACCACAAAGACTCCAATGAATGGTCGAAGGACCTGAGTCATTAGTCGCATGAAGGTACTTGGGGCATTGGTCAACCCAAAGGGCATAACCAACCACTCATATAGACCATCCTTGGTCTTGAATGCGGTCTTCCATTCATCACCTGGCCTAATCCTCACCTGGTGGTAGCCACTCTTAAGATTGATCTTCGAGAAGATAGTGGCACCGGCCATCATGCCTAGCATATCATCTAGGCGGGGAATAGGGAACCTGTACTTCACGGTGATTTTGTTGATGGCACGACTATCAATGCACATTCTTCACGTGCCATCCTTCTTTGGGGCGAGTAATGCGGGAACAGCACACGGACTCATGCTGTCCCGAACAGACCCTCTCTGCATCAACTCATCGACCTGCCGTTTTAGCTCGGCATGTTTCGTGGGACTCATGCGATAATGAGGAAGATTGGGCAATGAGGAGCCCGAATCAGGTCGATAGCATGTTGAATATCCCGCATGGGTGGGAGTCCCTCGGGAAGCTCCTCGGGAAAAATATCTGCGAACTCCTGCAGAATAGGAATGACATCGGGTGGGAGTTCACCCTCGGACTTCGGCTCCACCTCTCGTACCGTAATAGCAAATACAGGGTAGCCCCTACTAGCCTCCTGCTCTATTTCTCGGGAGCTAATCATCATCAACCTTTTAGTTGAGGGCTCGCCTATGCCAGAGGTAACAGTCATAGCCCGGGCTGGGGATGGGATACTGGGCCCGGGAACGGAAGGCTCCGGAGTACTAGGACCAGTTGGACCTCTAACTGATGGCTTCTTGGGCTGAGAGGGGCTGAGGATGATCCGCTGGCCATCATGGTCGAAGGTACATGTGTCCGACCGGCCATGGAGTGGGGCATCCCGATCAAATAACCACGGCCTACCAAGAATGATATTGCTCACTTCCATGGGGAGGACATCACACCAGATCTCGTCACGGAAGGCATGGAACTATAGTGGGACCAAACACCGCAGCCTGATTGGAATGGAGGTGGAATCCACCAATGATACTCGATAGGGGCAAGGATTGTCCATGGGAGTAAGACCAAGATGTGAGACTACGCCCGTGGAGATTGCATTGATGCAACTGCCACTATCGATAATCACCTTACATACATGCCCCCCCAGCCTACAGTATGTATGAAAGATGGTGGTTCGACGCCAGTCATCACTGGCCTGTGGCTGGGTGAGAATACACCTGACGACCCCCACTTGGGTATCGTCCAAATGCTGGGCATCCTGGCCATCACCTTCAATCTCATAGTATTCGTCAACTAGCTCCTGATCTGCTTCATAGCTGACTAACACAAGATCTGAAGAGGTGGCGTCCCCGGCCTGTGTATCCCCAATGACAAGAGATTGACGCGTGGGACACTGGTTGGCGAAGGTCTTTTCCCCTTATCCTCCTGAGGGATAGGAGGTGTTGGCAACAATGGATGAGCAATGGGTGCGGGTGCCGGTGGATGGACCGTGGGTGCCGTGGGTTGGGGACGAGGAGGGATATCCCTCGGAGGTGGAGGGCGAGGCCTAGGAGCGAATGGCTTGGGGCAAGTGGGCTCCTGAGGTCGAGCCATGGGGGCCCTCGGATACGTGCCTGAAGAGCCACGGGGCTCGACACTACGAATGGGAAAGGGGCCCAACCGATGGGTAGGCTCAAACTCGGCCTCGAATTGCTCCAACTCGAGAGCAACCTGATACACATGTTCCAAAGTGGTCACATTATGGCGGAAAAGTTCATATTGGTAGTTCAGCCGCAGACCTCTTCGAAAGCGCGATATGGTCATCGTGCTCTCTTCCGTAACTCCACACCGCAAATAATACTCATCAAACTCGGCGGTGTACTCAGTCACGGACCGATTCCCTTGGGAGAGACTTTGCCATTTGTCTATGAGACGCTGGCGATACGTGGCAGGAAGGTATTTCTACCTCAACTTCATTTTCATGTCATCCCAAGTACTGATCGGGGGTTGATGTCGCTGCACTAATAGGCTCTCCACATTGATCCAATAAGTTTGGTCCTGCCCATGCAACTTCATCTTAGCGTACCGAACTCTTCGATGGTCCGTCATCTCAAACCACTCAAAGTACCAGTCCATGCCGGCCACCCAATCTTAATAGACCTTCGGGTCAAGAGACCCATCAAATAGGGGAGGGTCCGCATGCACGCTCCTAAGAACGCGATCATCGTCGTCATCGCGATTCTGTCGTTGGTTTCAACGATCACAACCATAACCCCCTTGTTCATTATCAGAGGCGTAATCATCCACCTCATGCACTTGCTGCCTCTATCATCTGCCCCTTGAACCCCTGGAGCAATAGGTTGCTGAACCGGCTCTTGTTGCCCATTTGTCGGCACGGGTTGTGCCGCCACTAGGGCCCTCTCAAGGACAGCAATCAACCCTACAAGACCCTGAATGGACTGGTCCGATGCTTCGACCCGATCCTCTAGAGCTTTCATCCTCCCTTCTAGACGCGTTCCTACGCCATCTAGACGCATACTAAGGCTATCCATACGCGTATCGAGACGATCCATGAGGGCTCGGAACATCACGACCGTCGAGTGCTCACCGGAACTACGGGCTCGGGAATCCGCCATAGGTGGTGGTGGCGAGTATTGGGTGCCTCGACGGGTGGGCATGCAACTGACGCACGGACTAGGAGACACAGACTAATGCTCCAAGACGTTCCCAATATCCGGTACGTGACGCAGGGTCGACCCGAAGATCTCCTCGCGCAAGTGTGCGGCCTTCCCGATAGGCGTAGCCTAACGTTTGGACAACACCTTTTAATATATCGAATTATCTGGATGAAATGTAATTTTAAAACACTTTTTTTGTATTGAAAATAATGATGATCCGAGACTCAACTTAGATCGTGCAAGACTTATGCAATGACTACCCTAGACTCGACTCGCTCTGATACCAAACTGATGCGGGACAGACACGGGGACCGACTCTAAGTAATGCGGACCTCGGACTCTACATGCAGACGCGACCAGCAACATACGAATAGGAGAGACACTTTGGCCCGACACTAAGAGTTCCTATGGGCTATACATCGCTAACAGAAACACAAGCTCACTCGTCGTCCCAAGCGAGGGATAGTGTGGATCCGCGCAGTTGAGAAACCGGCAGAGTCAAGGGTGGTCGACTCACTTCCGTGCTCGGATCGAGCCACGGGAAGGGTCACTCTCTCGCTCACATCGGTGACATGAACTCACGGACTAGATTCCTATCACACTCACAGTGGCATATGACCATATACTAAACTAGCAAATGAACGCCAAGAAGTAAGACCGTTACCTCCACGCTCCCGACATGGGGAAGATAACCCCGGCCAAATCCATACTCCCGGTTAACAAATATACAGCGGCACAAATGTTTCGACCCACTCCAAGCAGGGAGCTAACAGGTCACATGTGGGGCCCGAGAGTATCGGGAATTTGGTTGATGGGCAGCATCTTGATGTCGCTCCGACGGTGCCGAAATCTACATTTTAGTGCTGTCCGGATGGCGCGATCTGCGGGTTCATGGGGCCCACGTTCTGCTCAGTTCTCCGGACCTGATGGGATGGGTACCGCTATGATGGTTACACCTGGTGGCGTGCTTCCCTGGACGGCGGTCGGACTAGAACACCGGTCGGAGGCCAGGCGGCTCCGATCTCTACTTGTCGGAAGTGCTGGCCACAGATCTGCAACCTCTACTTTGCAGCGCGTGACCCAGCAAGATTTGTTGCTGCGATCAGCACCGATGTCGGATCGACACGAAACCAGTGCCGTTGGAACGCTGACTAAAAATCCTTCGACCCCCTATCAATCCAGAAAATTCGTTATGACTATGCTTCTGATGGGGAATTTTTGAACCAGACTGATCTCTATTTTAGATCTGGCCGGATTGAAATGAACTTTTCTAAGAGTTGGTGTTGACCATGATGTAGACCTCCGAATCAGAAGATGAGATCTTCATAAAAGTTGTAGAACTGAGCTGGAAGAACTGAGCTGGGATTTGAAGTAAAATTTTAAAAAATATGAAGGAGATTTTAAATTCACAAGAAACTTTTTGAATGGTGGGGGTGGTGGAAAGAACCTCCAATAAATTTGGGAATTCAAACAAAAATCAAGAAGGGGATCTAAAGGTGGAAACTCAGGGCTGCTGTGACACTGGACAGAGATCTTGCAGATCTTGTGGACTGGGTAGCACGAAAATGGAAAAATGGGAAACGATGGCTGGAATTTTTTTTAATTTTTATGGGATGTGGTGATGATCTATAGAACTCACCCTCAAAGTTTGGACTCCAAACGATCTTGTGGCAGGGAGCAAAAATTCTTGGAAGAAGAAGCTATCCTTTGTGGATAGAACTTCGGCGACGATGGTGGCGGTGTGATGGCGGCACGATGGCGGTGGCGGCGACGATCTTCACACCTGATAGATGAGGCTTCACACCTCTGATTCATAGACTTCCCAGTTGCAGAAGAGAGAGAGAGGAGAGAGAGAGAGGGGTGCACCAAGCTATGCTCCAAGAAAATCCCATAATTTTTATGCATTAATTCTTGAAAATAGGAAATACAACCCTTTTATATGAAACCCATGGATCTTGGTTTACGTAGAGGAGATGCCAAATGCTATTTCTCCCATGTGGTCAAGCCTAAATAAAAAAGTTTAGTCTAATGAGGCCAAAAGAGGGGGGCACCCCCCTTATTTTAAGGAGAGAAAGTGGGCTTTTCTCCCACTTTGTCTCCCTTGGTCAACAAGAGAGGCTTGGTCCAAGTTCGGCCATAGACCAGCTAATTGGGCCTTCCAATCTAGGAAGCCCATGAGAAAGAGAGAAGCCTAATTGGGCCTCAAGTGACTTAAAGACCCATTATGAAGCCTAATGGTCCAATATGGCCACACCCTTTAATGGTCTCTAAAGGGCCTAATCCAAATGGCTTTTTAACAGCCTTACAAAGATCCCAAAATGAAAACCCAAGTAAAAACACACATTACAAGCCCAAATACAATGCAAATAAATGCTAAAAGTATCCAAACTCAAGGCGGAGACTCCAGACTATCTTCGAGCCAAAGGGAAGCCGACGTAGCCCGAGTGGTGCTCCGCATACGGTACCGATGGCTCGCCGGTTCGTGCTTGTCGCTTGCTCTGGGGTCCGCACCACTTGCTTACGGGGCGAAAGCAGTTGTCCCCATCGAAGTCCAGTTAGGCTCCTACCGGATGGCCATCCACACCAGCCTAGCCGGCTCTGATGAAGATGAGTATCGGAGAAGGCTAGAAGAGCTCGCCGATCTAGAAGGCAAGCGACTCAAAGCCTACAAACACCTGCAGGTATACTAGGCTTGCATGGCCCGGGCCTACGATAAGCTCGTCAAGCAGCGAGCTTTCAAGCAAGGCGACCTCGTCATGATCAAAGAAAAAGTGGTCATGGTAGGGCGCTCTAGTGGGAAACTATATCCAAATTGGCGAGGTCCGTACATCATCCAGAGCGTCTATGAGGGTGGGGCCTACACGGCGGTCGATCACAAAGGTCATAGACCGTTCCCGCCTCTCAACGGCAAACATATGAAGCTATATTATGCACCAGAGCATGAGTTCACGCGCCAGCCAGACTAAGGCGTATGTCCCAGCTACTATCAATAAGGCCGGTCCTCCCTCGTGAAGGATTCAACCGGCCAGTCCTCCCGGTCTATGATTTCCGGTCAACCAGCCAGCCCAGCTCCTCAGAAGCGCCGCCAGGCATCCGCGGGGGCTGATCTCCTGCCCTCATTCCCGTCACCACGGGAACACGGGCACCTCTGCACCGACACCAGTCTAGCCGCCAGGCTCTCAAGTAAGTCAAAAAAAAAACAACAAAAAAACAAAAAATGAGGTTAAAAATAGAGATGCCCCGGCAGACCCAGTCATTCTCTCCGCAAGGGGGTGACTAGGGGCAAAAAGGCCAACAACCCGGTTGAGGTGAAAACCTAAAAGGGCACCTCAGACAAAATTGGGAAACCCCTCAACATGAAAACCTGCAAGGGCGCGTCGAAAAAAGCTAAAGGTGGTCGGCTCTGGCGAAAACCTGAAAGGGCGGTAGAGTCGATAACGAGAAAATCGTCTTCTCTCCACCAGTCAGAACGGCCTCCCACCCATTCCGTGGTGGGCCGTTAGCCTCATCCAGAGCCAGTCTTCAATCCGTTCGCACTACTCCGGTGCGAACCCTCCAATCCCCCGTTAACCTTGCATTATTCCTGCCGAGTTTGGCCAACCTTCGGCCCTTACCTCAACACCACAGTTCAACCAGTCCCTGCAATAGTCAAGCTTCTAGTCACCGTCTTGATAAACTTATATCCTGATACATCGCCAGACATCTGTCATTCTCTTCCCCTACATCCCACATATCCTGCAAATCCAGAGCCTTCCAGTTCATTAGAACTCCACTCTCCCCATATAATCTCAGATCCCCTAATCACAACCCCAGTCATACCCTGCCATGAAAAAGCGGCACTTCACCACCATGGCTTGAAGAGTTCCAAAAAAAAAAAACCCTTCCTAATGGTCGAACAATATCCGGCCATCCACACCTTCCAGCCTCCTGTTACGTCCCCTGATAGCAACATGCTATGGACGATAGTCTCAAAAAAAATGTATATACAAAAAATGGGGTTAAAAATAGAGATAATGCGGCTGCCTCAGTCAACTCCCTCTACGAGGCGACTGGGGGCAAAAATTGCCACCAACCCGGCTGAGGTGAAAACCCGAAAGGGCACCTCGGGCAAAATCATGTAACCCCTCGGTGTGAAAACCCGCGAGGGTGCACGGGAAAAAGCTAAAGGGGGCCAGCCCTGGCGAAAACCCGCAAGGGGGGTAGGGCTGGTAAAGAGAAAAAAAAACTCCCTTCCTCTCCACTCTTCACTTACAATGCCACCGGCTACGACACACCCCGATTGCGAGCTCAACATCACGTCACAAAAATGGCAGCCACTACACCCTCGAGGGTCGGTAGCCGCCAGTTTCCAGCTTCCAGTTTCAGCTACAACGCCTTCACAGGCCAGTCGCCCATTTCCAGCTTCCAGTTTCGGCTATAACGCCTTCACAGGCCAGCCGCCAGTTTTCAACTTCCAGCTTCGGCTACAACGCCTTCACAGGTCAGCCGCCAGTTTCCAGCTTCCAGCTTCGACTACAATGCCTTCACAGACCAGCCGCCAGTTTCCAGCTTCCAGTTTAGGTTACGACGCCTTCATAGGCCAGCCACCAGTCTCCAACTTCCAGCTTCGGCTACAACGCCTTCACAGGCCAGCCGCCAGTTTCCAGCTTCCAGTTTTCGCTACGATGCCTTCACAGGCCAGCCGCCAGTTTCCAGCTTCTAGCTTTGGCTACAACGCCTTCATAGGCCAGTCGCCAGTTTCCAGTTTCTAGCTTCGGCTACAACGCCTTCACAGGCCAGCCACCAGTCTCCAGCTTCCAACTTCGGCTACACCGCCTTCACAGGCCAGCCATGTCACGCCCCGAGCGCGGAAGGAACCCGGGAGAACGCGACGAGTTTATATCAAACATGTCAATCAGAGCAAGTAGAATTTAGACATCAAAATAGAGTGCGCAATAAGATGAGCTTTTGAAACATAATCAAACACCGATACCAGTGATAATAACAAACCCATAAATAAAGTCACATACTCCAAGACTTAACAATACGAACCAGGCCCATGAGCCTTAACTATTACAACACATTGACATAACACCATAGCCAACGACAAGACTCCTAAGAATAAACTAAGGACGACAAGACACGATAAGTGGTAGTAGCACGACGCTTACAGATTCTACGCTCGTCACTCTTGCTCCTGCCCATCCGAGTCCGACTCATGGTCCGTATTACCTGAAAAGTTTGGGGACAAGAACTTGATTAGGGAACGCTCAGTAGGAATTATATCTCAAGAACTAGCAATTGGTTTAAGTATTTAACTTTTTCAAATGAAAATGCAAGTCTATATGTAAAACATGTAAAATAAAATGTTATGGAATTGAACAGGATAACGAGAGGAAATAACATATGCTGTTGATCCAAGATAGGGAATTTCAAGTATTCAAGTATTTGAATGAGTACCAAGTATATCAACAAAGTCTTTCATGTCATGAAATAATGGCTATTAACAAGCAAGTACTTTGCCCATTCTAGGCCACGCAAGTCATGTCAAGTTAATCAAGTCAAGCACGCGAGAGAGAGATAGAGATATAGTGGAGATGTCGTAGATTCAAGCAAGTACTTCGGTGCAATGTCACACCGCGATCAATATAACTCCCATGGGCACAAGTACTTTCGGGTGCTCCTCCCAGGACCAGATCGGGCCCTAAATGCGCTGACATTGTTACATGTAATATCTAGACAATCACTTTATGTATAGCCATGGAATTCCAAGAACAAACTCATGTAAGATATCAAGATAGATTTGTGGATAGGTTCCACGGAATTCAAGGAATAGCTTTTAGAGTTCAAAAAAAATCGATAATGACGGTATAATCATGAGTGTCGATAAAACTGGGTAGATTTAGTTCCCAAATTGGGTACCATAACAAATAGGTATCCATATACATGGATGGTCACCCATTTGATATAGAATTGAGGTCCACAAGAACAGCATATCAATGATATGATGTCCACATTACATTAAGAATATACTCATGATATCCACATAGCATATCATGAGGGCCGGTATACCATGTTTCTAAAGAGTGACATGGCAAAATAGTGTAAAGGGTTTTTATGGTACAACCTGCTCAGTCGGCCTTGAGGGAATCCAAGGCTCGAGGAGTCTTACGGAGGTCTCTATGACTAACTTGCTAGCCCAAAGGAACGGAATGTCCAATGGAGAGCTTGTAGGTCACCGAGAATTGAGGGGTAATGCGATAACCATCGTGAAACATGGGACTATATTCACGGAATGGAACATAGTGCCGATATATATATATATATATATATATCCCTCGGTTCACAGAAAGCAGCATGAAATAATTCACGGAACGGAATGTCCAATGGAGAGCTTGTAGGTCACCGAGAATTGAGGGGTAATGCGATAACCATCGTGAAACATGGGACTATATTCACGGAATGGAACATAGTGCCGATATATATATATATATATATATATGTGTGTGTGTGTGTGTGTGTGTGTGTGTATATATAGATATATAAATCCCTCGGTTCACAGAAAGCAGCATGAAATAATTACACAGGAAATTAGCGACTTAATCTAAGTCATTACTTATCCAATTAACGCCTTTTACAGGGGCGTTTATTTATAATTTGATGACTTATACAGGGGTTGTCCATTATATAATTCTATTTTGCAGGAATTTCTATATTCTGGAATTTTAACAAAAACGCGCCTTGGACAGGGGCGTTACTTTTAAATTAGCGCCCTTTGGTGGGGCGTCAGTTCTATAAGAGACAGCTTGTATCAGGTCGTTAATTCAAGTTCATCCAAGATTTAACATGAACAGTGAAAATTTCCAGATAATACAATTTTTGGGACAACAAGTTACATGGTCAGGACAAGAAAAATAGCAGGATTCAAGGGGTATAATCATGCATTAGATTGGATTCATGGTTTCATAGATATTAAATTTTTAAACATGAGTATTTAATAATTTCAAAGAATTGACGACTCCTGGGCAGGGCGTCAGATCTTGAATTAGCGCCCTAGGCTGGGTCGCTTCTTTTAAAATCTTACAGAACCTTTGAAAATGTAATAAGACTATATGCATGAGATCATGGATGATATTATTACATAATCTATGCTAGTTTGGGCTACGTTTCTTAAGAAAACCTACAATATGATCATGATTTATGCTTGTTTGGGCTACGAGACTTGAGATAACCTACCTCTGTGGATGATCTGGTGAACAGGATGAAGGTCTGAAGCTTTTACGTTGGTCTGTCTCAAACAACAGCATGATGAAGAATGCACTTCGTGGTTCACCGGAGGAAGAAAATGATGACGATGAATGCCCGTGGTCAAGTGCAGGCCTCAGCAGGATGACGGGGGAAGCAGAGGAATGCCTTCACACGTTCGTCAGCAGGAAGAAGAATGAAGAAGAGGGAGCTCCCCTTCAAGTTGCAGTCAACAGGAAGAAGAGGAAGAAGCCTTCCTCACTTGCATTCGTAGTAGTAGGATGGCGTCGATGCAGCAGTAACGTTGCTACGATCGATGGAGACGTAGTTTTATAGGGTTGTGTGGGTTCTAGGGGATTCAAATGCTCAGATACGAAAGGGATTTTTGATCACGATTGGTAAGGTTTTAAACCTACTATGCATGGACCTCACCCCTTCCAAGATAGCAGCCGCCTACTCCCATTTGCATCGGAGAACCCTAACACAGGCCATGCAGCGAACGAGCATGCCTTAATTTAACTTTCGGGGAATGAGACGTCTCTGACAAGAGCGTCTTTTCATTAAGTAGCACCCTCACCAGAGGGCGTGTTTTTATAAAATGACGCCTTAACTAGGGTCGTCTTTACATTTTCCATATTTTGGCGCTAAATTTCTATTTTTTTCTTGGTATGAATTAGCACCCATGATCAGGGCGTTATTTATACAACTAACGCCTTAAGTGAGGGTGTTATTTAATTAGCGCCTTAAGGAAGGGCGTTATTTCTTTTTGGCCCAATTTTATGTATTTCTATTGGATGGTTTTACGTTTATTAAGTACCTCTAATCATATATATCAATTATTTTTATTCGTTTGGAATATTTTAGTCCTTATTAATTATCTGGGGTCTCACAAGCCACCAGTCCCCAGCTTCCAGTTTCGACTACAACTCCTTCACAGGCCAGCCGCCAGTCTCCAGTTTCCAATCTCGACTATAACGCCTTCCCAGGCTAGCTATCTGACTCAGTTCCAGTTCCCAACCATTGCACCTTTTTAGGTCACCCAGCTGGCTTCAGCTCCAGTCCCCATTCCCGGTCACAGTCCCAGCTTCAATTAACAGTCCCTCTCCTAGTCCCGGTCTTGGTCGCCATGTCTGCCAGCTCAATCCCAGTCCCCCAGACACATACGAATCCAATTTTTTGGTTAACGGCATAATGTTAGCCGGCATTCCACCATCCCGTCAAGGGTCAATGTACACCCTCCGGAATCACCTCTATAACCCGAAACCACGTAGGTTGCCTCGTTCATACAGACCTACATTGGTTCTTCGGTATGCGGGCTTTCATTCTCCGGGAGAATCAGCCCCCACATATAGCCTTTCGTTCCTCTGCTGCTCAGCACTCAACCACCAGCTTCTAACACCGAGTTTCTTAAAATCGGTCCCTGTTATCACTCATGACGATGCATCATAGGACAAGAAAGCATGACTAATGATAAGTGGTCGTCAGTTCACACGCATCATTCCATTCCATTAAAGAGGGGAGGGAACGACCCAATAAACAAAGGATCTGGAGTTTGTCATTAATACTCTGTAAAAAGAGCCCAAGACATGCCCTTGGGGTAACAAAATCAATACACTCCAGACACAAAAAAAGGGGGGGAGATATAATCAGGGCTCCGGCTCAGTCCCCTCTAGCGCTGCAAGATGAGTGTTCGCTGCTGCAAGCTCCGCCTCCAAGGTGGACAAGAGCTGGGCACTAGCTCCGACTGTGGTCTCAGCCGCATGCCACTCAGCTCGGACGTGCTCGGTGACTGCCTGCCGCTCCTCCCAGGCCTTCCTCAAGGCCTCAGCCTGGCTCTCCACCTCCCTCAGCTATGCAGCTCGCTCCTGAGATGCTGACGAAGTCGCTTTGGCATGACTCCTCTGCTCAGCTATGGCTGACACAAGCCTAGTCCGCTGCTCCTGTGCCTCCCGGATCACCGCCAGCCTCTGAGCCCTCTGCGCCTGAACCTCGCGGAGTCGCAGGTATTCGGCCCAGATCCCAGCCAGCCCAGACATCTAGAGCTCGCGTGGGAATCCAAGCGTGTGGTAGCCCTGGGTGCACTCCCGCAGCCGCTGTGTCACGTCCCGAGCGCGGAAGATTACCTGGAGGCGTGACACGTCTATATAGATCATGTCAATCATGTAAATATCAGAGTGCGCAAATAACTAAGATTTAACTTAAAATTAATACAAATAGTACGAGCTGACAATTGTCACAACTAATCAAAGGACAAATACATATGTTCCCAGAGTCCACCGACTAGGCTTCAAATCTTAAGCAGTTCTAATCAAGTTGACTAATACAAATGACGTAGATGAATTGATACAACTGACATAAGTTAACTAATACAATAACACAAAGGACATGACAATTTGATAACTTCACTCTAACACTCAACACTCAGTCTCATTCCCTTCCGAGTGTTGGTTGACATCTAAATTACCTGAAAATATTAGAAAACAACTAGATGAGCGAATCGCTCAGTAGGAATTACATCTCAAGATTTAACATGCTTTAAGTGGTTTACAAGTTCAATTAATGTCAGTAAATCTATGCATGTAGATGAGTAGATATCAAGGATTGTAAAAATCGACAAGAGCAGTGAAGGAATAACAAGTGAGAGTATAAGGATTCCAACTTCAATGCAACAATAGCAAGAGATTCAAGCAAGTAATAACTGGAATTAACAAAATCTTTCCAAGAGAGTAAGAACTCATGTCAAGCAAGTAATAGAAAGTAATATAAATTCAAGCATGAAAAACTGGAATTGGCTATTTATCAATTTCATTCAAGCAAAAACTTTACCCTTCTGCGGGTCTCAAGTCAAATCAATCAAGTAATATCACGAGAATGAGTGGAATGTCTAAAGCCTAGCAAGCAAGTACTCAGGTGCAATGCCAAACACCGTGGTCAATAAACTCCCATGGGCACAAGTACCTTCGGGTGCTCCTCCCAGGACCAGACCGGGCCCTATATGCACAACATTAATCATGTTTGTTGACATCCACTCTCATTTATAGCGAATATGGAATTTCAAGGTTTGACCAGTATGATATATAAGGTTGAATTATGGAATGGAATTTAAGGGCACATTGATGTGTAGGGATGAACTAGGAGTGGAAACCAGTAACGTTTGATACACGGAAACAAACCAGATAAGAGAGGTGCCTTATGGGCCACCTGACAATTTTAGAAATGACACCCTCACTGTGGGATGCCCTTCCTGGGAACTATACAGGGTTTAGAGGACCCTGTCAGGAGTTAAATGTCATCTCTCAGACTGCCATCTATCAGTGGAGATGGCAAAAGTGAAAGCCTAACGATCACGTTAACGCAATAAGTCAGCTGTGTCGACTAAGTAGTTCATCACGTCAACGCGGTAAATAGGCTGAGTCGACCCTGTGAACAAGCTGGGGCGACTCTGCAGTTCATCACGTCAACGCGATGAATAGGCTGGGTCTACCCTGTGAACAGGCTGGGTCGACTCTGCAGTTCATCGCGTCAACTCTGTGGTTCATCGCGTCAACGAGGTGAACATGCTGGGTCGACTCTGCCGTTCATCGCGTCAACGCGGTGAACAGGCTGGGTCGACCCTGTGAACAGGCTGGGTCGACCATGTGAACAGGCTAGGTCGACTCTGCAGTTCATTGCGTCAACGCGGTGAACAGGCTAGGTCGACCCTGTGAACAGGCTGGGTCGACTCTGCCATTCATCGCGTCAACGCGGTGAACAGGCTGTGTCGACCCTGTGAATAGGCTGGGTCGACTCTGCAGTTCATCGCGTCAACGGGGTGAACAGGCTGGGTCGACCCTGCAATTCATATCTGCTCAAAATGGCTTAAGGTATTAATCATTGATTAAGCTAGGGTTAACTGGACGATTAGTTTAACATCATGCCGTTAGAAGGCGCCCATGGGGCTGCCATATCTTAGAAGAAGGCGTCCTTGGGTCTACCACCTTCTATTAGAAGGCACCCTAGGGGCTGCCATAAAAAAAAAAATTTATAGGTTCCCAAGGGGGTCCCTTCACAGAGGGGCAGTTTGCCTATTTCCTATTTAAAATGAGAATCTGTTCTACAGCCGTTGTTCAGTGAATAGCGTCCGGGTCAGGGACGCCCTTTGATTTAAGTTGATTTAGGTAAAACTGATGATATGGATAGATAGAGAAAACTGTAAGGATTATAGATCTTTATTCATGCTTTAGTTGCTTAAATATCAGATTTCTAACATGACGTATCATACTAGTTTTCATTTTTGAAGGAACTAAATGGAGACAAGGTTTCTAGATAGGCTACCTAACAGATTAATTAGGTATGCTAATTAGTTAGTAGATCAACTAACATGTTAATTAGGTATGTTAATAGATTAGTTAATAGCTAAACTAATAGGTTACGTAAAAACATGATAAAACTTGCGTTACACGGAAATATCGTATGGATATGAAGCTAATACATGCTAATCAATGCTAATCAGCTTGGGTATAAGGCTAGTACATGCTAATTATCTTAGGTACGATGTTAATACATGCTAATCATCCTAGATTTAAGCTAACACATGCTAATTATTCTAGGTATGAGACTAATACTTGCTAATTATCTTGGGTATGAAGCTAATACACGCTAATCATCCTAGATTTAAGCCAACACATGCTAATTATTCTAGGTGTAAGACTAATACTTGCTAATACTTGTTAATACTTGCTAATTATTCTGGGTATAAGGCTAATACATGTTAATTATCTTAGGTATGAAGCTAATACATGCTAATCGTCCTAGATTTAAGTTAACACATGCTTTATAAACACTAAATATGCATGGAAATGAGCCTAAGACTAAATGCCTAGACTAATCATCCTAGATTAGCTACTATTTTAGTTAAAAGTTGAGAACACCTACCTTGTTGGAAGATCTCTAGCAGTAGTAGAACCCTTCTAGGTGACTGTGTAATCCCTGCAGAGCTTTGTCCCAACCTTAGCTAACATAGAATGGGGGTAACAAAGGGTATGTTATAGGGTCTGGTATGACCGGATAGGGGGGCAAGATCTGGAATAATGGGGCTTTACAGCTTGTACAGGCTGGAGAGATAAGGGATAATGTTTGGACAGCCAATCCATGGCCCAGATCGTAAAGTCTGTCTCCCACATTCATACACGATCCCTCTTCAATGTGCACACTTTCAAAGTCTATACATCCTCAAAGTCTATACATTGGCCTCCTCAAAGTCTATACATTGGCTTCACAAAGTCTGTACATTGGCCTCCTCAAAGTCTATACATTGGCTTCACAAAGTCTGTACATCCTCTCCCTCTCAAAGTCTATCTGTACATCCTCTCCCTCTCAAAGTCTATACATTGGCTTCCATCACAAAGTCTGTACATCCTCTCAAAGTCTATACATTGGCTTCACAAGTCTGTACATCCTCTCCCTCTCAAAGTCTATACATTGGCTTCCATCATAAAGGCTGTACATCCTCTCAAAGTCTCTACATTGCAGCTCAAGTCTATACATTGGCCATTTGTGCAAAGTCTATACATTGGCCATTTGTGCAATTCAAAGTCTATACATTGCTGCAGCTCAAGTCTATACATTGATGCGGTTACTGCGGTGGCTCAAAGTCTATACGTTGCTGTAGCCCGCAATAAAGTCTCTACATTGCTATTGCTAGCCTATTTACCAAGTCCGTACGTTGCTAGCCTATAATGTATAATTAATTGGCACAAAAAGTAAATGGTGGATGCTAGGATTTGAACCCTAGTCATTGGGTTAAAAGGCAAATTACTTAACCAACTATACTAGGAAGTCACTTGTTAAGTGAATAATCTTTACATATGATAACTTCGTGTTCCAACTTCTTACTTAAGCTTCCTCTAGAGTTTATCTAATATATATATTTTATATTTGGGAAATATTATTAATATATATATATATATATATATTATACGGGGTACTACACCCTCCCCCACTTAAAAGAATTTGGTCCCCAAATTTAATTACCTTATACAGAAATAGGGAAGGTGTAAAGTTCTTACAATTAGAATAACTCGGGAAACCTTCTTTTCATAAATTCTTCAGCTTCCCAAGTAGCTTCTTGTTCGAAACATTGATTCCATTGGATTTTCACCATAGGGATCGTCTTGTTTCTTAGAACTCGGACTTCTCGGTCAAGGATCTTCAGTGGCTTCTACTCGTAGGTAAGGTCCTTCTGTACCGCTATAACACTATGGTTAATGACATGGAGGGATCGTGCACGTATTTCTTCAGCATAGAAGCATGAAATACGTTGTGCACTTCAGACAGTTGTGGAGGTAGGGCGATGCGATAAGCCACTTCGCCTACCCTTTCCAGTACTTCGAATGGACCGATAAACCTTGGTGTTAGTTTACCTTTAACACCGAATCTTCTAATGCCTCGGCCGGGAGATACCTTAAGGAAAACATGATCTCCGACTTGAAATTCCAGGTCTCGCCTTCTGTTATCGGCATAAGATTTCTGCCTTGACTGTGCTATCATTAACCTTTCTCTAATGAGTTGTATCTTCTCAGTAGAATCTCGTACCATATCTGGGCCTAGAATTTGTTTTTCACCGACTTCATCCCAGCATATGGGAGATCGGCAACTCCTGCCATATAATACCTCGAAAGGTGCCATTCGTATACTGGCTTGATAGCTGTTGTTATATGCAAATTCGGCTAGTGGTAAGTGGTCATGCCAGCTTCCGCCGAAATCTACAATACATGCTCTTAACATATCTTCAACAACCTGATTTTTTCTTTCAGTCTGACCATCTGTCTGGGGATGGAAAGCAGTGCTGAAATTAAGTTTCATCCCCAGAGAGTATTGGAGACCCTTCCAAAAATGAGAGGTGAAGCGTGGGTCTCGGTCAGATACGATCGAGACGGGAACTCCATGGAATCTAACCATCTCCTTAATATACATGGCAGCAAGTACGTCGACTGACCATCGACTTTTGATGGGTAAGAAATGGGCCGATTTAGTTAACCGGTCGATAATTACCAAAATTCCATCATATCCGCCCCTAGACTTGGGCAAACCCATGATAAAGTCCATGCCAATGTCTTCCCACTTCCACTTGGGAATATCCAGCGGATGTAGCTTTCCGGCGGGTTTTTGATGTTCCGCCTTCACTTGTTGGCATGTGAGGCAACGAGACACAAAGTCTGCTACCTCCCTTTTCATGTTAGGCCACCAGAAAGTTCTTTTCAAGTCTTGGTACATCTTAGTGGCTCCAGGGTGGATTGTGTATCTCGATCTATGAGCTTCTTCAAGAATCTTCTTCTTCAATTCGGGACAGTCGGGCACACATGTCCGTTCATGAAATAGTAATCTACCATCAGGTGCCAGCTTGAAATCTAGTCTCTCATCCAGCTTGCTCTTTATTTCCACTAGCGAGGGATCCTCTTCTTGTAGCTTCTTGATTTCATGTAGCAAATCTGGATGTAGGCTCATATGAGATAGAATAATACACATGCTCTTCTGATCTGTGCTGATATCAAGCTCAGAGAATTTCTCCAGCAATTTCCATTCTTGTATCATGCAGTTGGCCAATATTATTCTCGACTTTCGACTAAGGGCATCAGCTACGAAATTACCCTTACCAGGATGGTACTGTATAGTGAAGTCGAAATCCTTGAGATACTCGAGCCAACGCCTTTGCCGCGTGTTCAGCTCCCTTTGGGAGAATAAGTACTTAAGGCTTTTATGATCGGAGTACACAGTGAATTATTCTCTGTAGAGATAGTGCCTCTAGATCTTTAAAGCGAATACTACTGCGGCCAGTTCTAAGTCATGAACTGGGTAGTTCTCTTCATGTTTCTTCAATTGTCGGGAAGAGTATGCAATGACTCTCCCATTCTGCATCAATACACATCCGAGGCCAATAACAGAACCATCGGTATATACCTCATAATTTTCTCCTTCCATTGGTAATGATAAGACTGGAGCAGTGGTCAAGAGATCCTTCAAAGTTTGAAAACTTTTTTCACAGTCTTCCTTCCACTCATAAGGCACTTCCTTGCGGGTTAACCTAGTCAAGGGAACAGCAATTTTGGAGAAGTCCTTTATAAAACGCCGGTAGTAACCAGCTAGATCGAAGAAGCTCCGAATCTCAGTTACGTTTGTGGGTCGTTCCCAGTTCTTCACGACTTCGACCTTTGATGGGTCAACAGCAATTCCGTTCTTCGAAATGATATGGCCTAAGAAGGATACTTCCTTGAGCCAAAACTCGCATTTGCTGAATTTGGCATATAGCTTGTTTCCCCTTAATATCTGTAATGCCTTCTTGAGGTGTTCTTCATGATTCACTTTGGTCTTTGAATAGATCAGAATATCATCAATAAAGACCACAATAGATCGGTCTAAATAGGGCCTGAATATGCTGTTCATTAACTGCATAAAAGCTGTGGGGGCATTTGTTATTCCAAAAGGCATAACAGTAAATTTGTAATGCCCATACCTGCTTCGGAATGCAGTTTTATGAATGTCTTCTTCTTTGATCTTCAATTGGTGGTAACCAGAACGAAGATCAATCTTGGAGAAATATAAAGCTCCAGATAGTTGATCGAACAGCTCATCAATCCTTGGCAGTGGATACTTGTTCTTGATTTCAAGGTGATTTAACTGCTGATAATCTATGCATAATCTCATCGATCCGTCCTTCTTTTTGACGAATAGCATGGGTGCTCCCCATGGGGAAGTACTCGGCCTGATGAAACCCTTGTTCAATAACTCCATTAGCTGCTCTTTTAGTTCCTTTAGCTCAGCAGGGGACATTCTGTGTGGTGCCCTAGAAATAGGACCAGCACCAGGGACAAGGTCGATTATGAACGACACTTCCCTTTCCGGGGGTAAGCCGGTTAAATCTTTTGGAAAAACATCGGGAAAATCCTGAATTACACGGATGTCTTCAAGTTTAACCTTCTCGACTTCCGTGGCAGTCACTAATGCTATGAAAGCCATGCATCCCTTATTCATAAGTTTACTAGCTCGGAGTGCTGATATAAGAAGTGATTTACTCCGAGGGCTATTGTAAACTAGCTCTGGGAAATCTACGAAAGTTACCTTGCCATGCCGGCAATCTACAGTTGCTTGGTATGTGGATAGCCAGTCAGCACCTAGTATGACATCATAACCCTTTATATCTAGGCATATCAGGTCAGCAGGTAAATTATTTCCCTTAATCATCACTTCACAGTTTGGATAGTGATAAGTGATATCAGACTCATTCCCAAGAGGTGTAGATATGACCAAATCTAACAGTTCATGTTTCTTAGAAAATGAAGCAGCAAAGTTCTTGGAAACGAATGAATGAGTTGCTCCGGTATCAAAAAAAAACTTGAGTAGTTTTTGAACAAATAGTGAGAGTACCTTCCACAATTCCACCTTTAGTGGGTTACGTCTCTTGGAGAGCTTCCAGACAGCCTTGTTTATTTACCGGACGCTTCTCGTCTTTGGTGTCTTGTTCCTTCATCAGTGGGCAGTCTGGGATTCGATGCTCTCGGCTCCCACATCGAAGACAAGCTCCTAACTTTCTCCAGCATTCCTCGGTCTTATGACCAGCTTTATCACAATACTTGCAAATCTCCTTTGATGGTGTGGTGGTGGAGAATGGCCTGTCATTCTTCTGGAATTTCTTCGCCTTAGAGGGCTCCCCTCCCATGAAGAATCACTTCTTGTTGAAGGATTGTTTGAATTTTCCCAGGCTTGTGACGGGTTCTTTCTTATCTCTTCCTCGGATTCTCTCAGATAATTCGGTGGCGTCTTCCAGTAGTTGAGCACGCCGAACCATCTTCGAATAGACTTGGATGTCCATCGGGGCAAGTTGTGTGATATAATGGGGCCGAAGCCCGTTAAGGAATCTTCTCTCCTTCATCTTTTCCGTACACACCAAGTGGGGTGCATACCTAGATAATCTGGAGAATTGGGCCTCATACTCGGCCACTTTCAAGCCCTGTTGTTTTAGAACGGCGAATTCCGTGGCTTTCTTTTCCTGGATATGATCGGAGAAGTACTTGTTGTTGAAATGCTCCGTGAATTCATCCCATGTGACATGTTATTCTGGCAATGTTGCTTCTATGGATTCCCACCAGCATCGAGCATCCCGCTCTAGTTGGAATACGGCAAGTAAAACCTTCTCTTCATCCGCGCATTGCATCACACTGAAGATTCGTTCCAGCTCCTTTAGCCAATTCTCGGCATCCTCGGGTCGGACGAACCCGTGAACCTCGGTGGGTTCATGTTACGGAAACTTCAGTGGAGATCTCCCGCTCCACGATTTGCTCCGCCTTGGGCCACTTGCTGTAGTGCCTGTGTGAGGCCTTGCACGGTGCGCTGCATCTCGCGCCATTGTGCTCTTTCCGCAGCCATGAACCTACAAAAGAGTTAAGATTGATAAAGATTGGATTTACTTGTAAGGTCGAAAGTCATTGTAGAACTTAACCCATGGCTATCCATCTCACCGGGTAAGGTATATCTATCCTTGAACTTGGGTTTTACCTATCCTTGGACTCAAGTTTTTACTTAGATTTCAATTTCTAACCGTTTATTTTTTCTACTTCCCTAGGTTTGAAAATCTAGGCTCTGATATCACGAAGACTGTCACGTCCTGAGCGCGGAAGATTACCCGGAGGCGTGACACATCTATATAGATCGTCTCAATCATGTAAATATCAGAGTGCGGAAATAACTAAGATTTAACTCGAAATTAATACAAATAGTACGAGCTGAAAATTGTCAGAATTAATCAAAGGATAAATACATATGTTCCCAGAGTCCAACGACTAGGCTTCAAATCTTAAGCAGTTCTAATCAAGTTGACTAATACAAATGACATAGATGAATTGATACAACTGACATAAGTGAACTAATACAATAACACAAAGGACATGACAATTTGATAACTTAACTCTAACACTTATCACTCAGTCTCATTCCCTTCCGAGTGTTGGTTGACATCCAAATTACCTGAAAATATTAGAAAACAACTAGATGAGCGAATCGCTCAATAGGAATTACATCTCAAGAATTAACATGCTTTAAGTGGTTTACAAGTTCAATTAATGTCAGTAAAGCTATGCATGTAGATGAGTAGATATCAAGGATTGTAAAAATCGACAAGAGCAGTGAAGGAATAACAAGTGAGAGTATAAGGATTCCAACTTCAATGCAGCAATAGCAAGAGATTCAAGCAAGTAATAACTGGAATTAACAAAATCTTTCCAAGAGAGTAAGAACTCATGTCAAGCAAGTAATAGAAAGTAATATAAATTCAAGCATGAAAAACTGGAATTGGCTATTTATCAATTTCATTCAAGCAAAAACTTTACCCTTCTGCGAGTCTCAAGTCAAATCAATCAAGTAATATCACGAGAATGAGTGGAATGTCTAAAGCCTAGCAAGCAAGTACTCAGGTGCAATGTCAAACACCATGGTCAATAAACTCCCATGGCACAAGTACCTTCGGGTGCTCCTCCCAGGACCAGACCGGGCCCTATATGCACAGCATTAATCATGTTTGTTGACATCCACTCTCATTTATAGCTAATATGGAATTTCAAGGTTTGACCAGTATGATATATAAGGTGGAATTATGGAATGGAATCCAAGGGCGCATTGATGTGTAGGGATGAACTAGGAGTGGAAACCAGTAACATTTGATACACGGAAACAAACTAGATAAGAGAGGTGCCTTATAGGCCACCTGACAATTTTAGAAATGACACCCTCACTGTGGGATGCCCTTCCTGGGAACTATACAGGGTTTAGAGGACCCTGTCAGGAGTTAAATGTCACCTCTCAGGCTGCCATCTATCAGTGGAGATGGCAAAAGTGAAAGCCTAACGATCACGTTAATGCAATGAGCCAGCTGTGTCGACTCAGTAGTTCATCGCATCAACGCGGTGAATAGGCTGAGTCGACCCTGTGAACAGGCTGGGTCGACTCTGCAGTTCATCGCATCAACGCGGTGAATAGGCTGGGTCGACCCTGTGAACAGGTTGGGTCGACTCTGCAGTTCATCGCGTCAACTCTGCAATTCATCGCATCAACGCGGTGAACATGCTGGGTCGACCCTATGAACAGGCTAGGTCGACTCTGCCATTCATCGCGTCAACGCGGTGAACAGGCTGGGTCAACCCAGTGAACAGGCTGGGTCGACCCTGTGAACAGGCTGGGTCGACTCTGCCGTTCATCGCATCAACACGATGAAAAGGCTGGGTCGACCCTGTGAACAGGCTGGGTCGACTCTACAGTTCATCGCGTCAACGCGGTGAACAGGCTGGGTCGACCATGCAGTTCATATCTGCTCAAAATGACTTAAGGTATTAATCTTTGATTAAGCTAGGGTTAACTGGACGATTAGTTTAACATCATGCCGTTAGAAGGCGCCCATGGGGCTGCCATCTCTTAGAAGAAGGCGCCTTTGGGTCTACGACCTTCTATTAGAAGGCACCCTAGGGGCTGCCATGAACATTTTTTTTTATAGGTTCCCAAGGGGGGGCCCTTCACAGAGGGGCAGTTTGCCTATTTCCTATTTAAAATGAGCGTCTGTTCTACAGCCGCTGTTCAGTGAATAGCGTCTGGGTCAGGGACGCCCTTTGATTAAAGTTGATTTAGGTAAAACTGATGACATGGATAGGTAGAGAAAACTGTAAGGATTATAGATCTTTATTCATGCACTCGTTTCATGCTTTAGTTGCTTAAATATCAGATTTTTAACATGACGTATCATACTAGTTTTCATTTTTAAAGGAACTAAATGGAGACAAGGTTTCTAGATAGGCTACCTAACAGATTAATTAGGTATGCTAATTAGTTAGTAGATCAACTAACATGTTAATTAGATATTTTAACAGGTTAGTTAACAGCTAAACTAATAGGTTACGTAAAAACACGATAAAACTTGCGTTAAACGAAATATCGTATGGATATGAAGCTAATACATGCCAACTACCCTAGATTTAAGCTAATACATGCTAAGCAATGCTAATCATCTTGGGTATAAGGCTAGTACATGCTAATTATCTTAGGTACGATGCTAATACATGCTAATCATCCTGTATTTAAGCTAACACATGCTAATTATTCTAGGAATGAGACTAATACTTGCTAATTATCTTTGGTATGAAGCTAATACACGCTAATCATCCTAGATTTAAGCCAACACATGCCAATTATTCTAGGTGTGAGACTAATACTTGCTAATACTTGTTAATACTTGCTAATTATTCTGGGTATAAGGCTAATACATGTTAATTATCTTAGGTATGAAGCTAATACATGCTAATCGTCCTAGATTTAAGCTAACACATGCTTTATAAACACTATGATGTGAGACGAGGTCAAGGAAGGACTTCAAACTATCAGCCGGAGAGCAGGAAGGCGAGGTGACTAGAGAAGAACGAAGGAGCTCGATCGGGGCCTCACACCCATCCCCATCTCAGGGACAACGCAGTCGCGCTCTTCAATTCTTCTCTACGGTGATGGCGGTTGCAGGCGTTTCAATTGGCATGGCGGGGATGGCGGTGGTGATGGACGACGACGGCGGTTGAACGGTGAAGGAGGAAGATCGTGGAGCTTCGATGGGGCTTCACATCCGTCCTCTTCTCGAAGACGCTGCATCGGAGCTTCACGGACGACCTCCATGGCGGGGCGAAGTGGGGTTGGGCCTCTCACCCGGGGTTCTAAAAATCTGGAAGAACACTCATAGCCATAGTTAAACTAGTTTTTTCTTCATTCTATTGCTTCAAATAAGGACTACAAGACTCTTTTTATAGACTTCACAAAGAAGATCAAAGGACAAACTCACTCTTTAATGCCTAGGAATATGAAAAGACACCTATGACTCATTATAACTCTCTTAAAAACTCTAAGACTCTTTAATGTCTAGAAATATGAAAAGACACATATGACTCATTATAACTCCCTTAAAAACTCTAAGACTCTTTAATGTCTAGAAATATCAAAAGACACCTATGACTCATTATAACTCCCTTAAAGACACTTAGGGATATCAAAAGATAAACTTCAAAGACCCTTATGTAAAATAAAAAAAATTACAAATATTTTAAGATGGAAGATCAAGTCTGATGTTGATGACGATCCCGTCAAACCCCTTCGCTTGGAAAAGGTTCGACCTCGAACCTCGAATCTCGAATTGCAGGACCCCGACTTGTTGGGACAAACCAGACGACTTGCTCTGATACCATTTGATGTGAGACGAGGTCGAGGAAGGACTTCAAACTATCAGCCGGAGAGCAGGAAGGCGAGGTGACTAGAGAAGAACGGAGGAGCTTGGCCGGGGCCTCACACCCATCCCCATCTCAGGGACAACGCAGTCGCGCTCTTCAATTATTCTCTATAGTGATGGCGGTTGTAGGCGTTGCAATTGGCACGGCGGTGATGGCGGTGGTGATGGACGACGACGGCGGTTGAACGGTGAAGGAGGAAGATCGTGGAGCTTCGATGGGGCTTCACATCCGTCCTCTTCTCGAAGACGATGCATCGGAGCTTCACGGACGACGTCCATGGCGGGGCGAAGTGGGGTTGGGCCTCTCACCCGGGGTTCCAAAAATCTGGAAGAACACTCATAGCCATAGTTAAACTGGTTTTTTCTTCATTCTATTGCTTCAAATAAGGACTACAAGACTCTTTTTATAGACTTTACAAAGAAGATCAAAGGACAAACTCTAAGACTATTTAATGCCTAGGAATATGAAAAGACACCTATGACTCATTATAACTCTCTTAAAAACTCTAAGACTCTTTAATGTCTAGAAATATGAAAAGACACATATGACTCATTATAACTCCTTTAAGAACTCTAAGACTCTTTAATGTCTAGAAATATCAAAAGACACCTATGACTCATTATAACTCCCTTAAAGACACTTAGGGATATCAAAAGATAAACTTCAAAGACCCTTATGTAAAATAAAAAAAATTATAAATATTTTAAGACGGAAGATCAAGTCTGATGTTGATGACGATCCCGTCACACTAAATATGCATGGAAATGAGCCTAAGACTAAATGCCTAGACTAATCATCCTAAATTAGCTACTAGTTTAGTTAAAAGTTGAGAACACCTACCTTGTTGGAAGATCTCTAGCAGTAGCAGAACCCTTCTAGGTGACTGTCTAATCCCTGCAGAGCTTTGCCCCAACCTTAGCTAACCTAGAATGGGGGTAGCAAAGGGTATGTTATAGGGTCTGGTATGACCAGATAGGGGGGCAAGATCTGGAATAATGGGGCTTTACAGCTTGTACAGGCTGGAGAGATAAGGGATAATGTTTGGACAGCCAATCCATGGCCCATATCGTAAAGTCTGTCTCCCACATTCATACACGATCCCTCTTCAATGTGCACACTTTCAAACTCTGTACATCCTCAAAGTCTATACATTGGCCTCCTCAAAGTCTATATATTGGCTTCACAAAGTCTGTACATCCTCTCCCTCTCAAAGTCTATCTGTACATCCTCTCCCTCTTAAAGTCTATACATTGGCTTCCATCACAAAGTCTGTACATCCTCTCAAAGTCTATACATTGGCTTCACAAGTCTGTACATCCTCTCCCTCTCAAAGTCTATACATTGGCTTCCATCACAAAGTCTGTACATCCTCTCAAAGTCTCTACATTACAGCTCAAGTCTATACATTGGCAATTTGTGCAAAGTCTATACATTGCAGCTCAAGTCTATACATTGGTGCAGCCCGCAACAAAGTCTCTACATTACTATTGCTAGCCTATAATGTATAAATAATTGGCACAAAAGGCAAATGGTGGATGCTAGGATTTGAACCCTGGTCATCGGGTTGAAAGGTAAGTTACTTAACCAACTACACTAGGAAGCCACTTGTTAAGTGAATAATCTCTACATATGATAACTTCGTGTTCCAACTTCTTACTTAAGCTTCCTCTAGAGTTTATCTAATATTTTTTTTATATATTTAGGAAATATTATTAATATATATATATATATATATATATATTTATACGGGGTGCTACACGCTGCCTTAGGTCCTCCGGAGAAAGGAGGGGCTCGCTCTGTAAGTAGCCTCGCGCCCGCTAGAGCTGGGCGGCACCTGCACTCGCCTCCAGCAACAACTCTGGAGGAGAAGCGAATGGAGGCCACTCCACCCCTAAATTTAGGGAGAAGCCTCCGGATGCAGCTAGCACTCCAATGGAACTTGCATAGTTCCAACAAATACCAGAGGGAGTCAGTAACACATACAAGGCTTCCTTTGACAAACAAGGTGAAAATCCTGACAAAAAGAATGAGGCAAATCTTGACTCCTTACGTGGAGCAAGTCCAGCCGACTCTGTGGCATCACCTGTCGGGGTCGGGGAAGGCAACTGCACCTCCGCCTCCAAAGCATTACCTATCGACGTTGGAGAGGGCAATGGTTCCTCCACCATCGGGTCATCTCCAGCAAGCACAGGTGGGACAGGAGGCTCCTCCTGCCCACCTTCATCGGGAGCCGATGCATGCTCCTCCCCAGAATCCGATGCTGAATGTAACTCAAGAACGTCAGCACTCTACCTTATAGAACATGCAAGGACTAAGTAAAGGCAGAGAGGATCACTGCATACCTCTAGAAGCAGTCCTCGTCGGAACCTCCCTACCAGCCGATGCCCCGGAGGACTCTCCTCTATCTCCATCTTTGAGCCGCAGTGGTCTGAAGAGCTGGACGAGGTCCCCGATAGACTCCCAGAGGTGGCTGAACCTGAAATTCCTGCAAGCCAATGCAATAAACAAGGTCATCACCAGACCTAGCTTCATACAAGAGTGGTTCTCCAACTAAGAGTGGCAAACAAAAAACTCACCGACCGGAGCACTCCCCTCCGAAACCTTTCCAATGTCGACGATCTCCTCATCGCCCTCAGTAGGGGACACTTCGGTGGACCCCTCATCCACTATCTCGACCCCGTTGCGGGGCAGCTCACCTTCTTCTAGAGGCGAAGGTACACCTGTAAACAATACCAACAGGACCTCAGCACTAGAAGACAATCAACGACAATAGGCTTAACAGAAATGATTAAGTCCCCAGCTACGCACCTGAGGGTCCCATGCTCGAGGACCCGACCAGCCCCACAGTGCAGGCCGACATACAGCTGGCTGGGAAACCTGCTCCACTCCTACCAACAGCTGTGGTAACAGACTAGACACTTCCTCGGTCGTGGGCGGCATTGAAGCGCTCCTCCCCTTAGGCTCCCCCTCAAAGGAGGGAAGAGACACTGAAGGGCCAGTACGGACCAGCTCCTGAATCATCTCCAGAGTAGCGGCTGGATCCTCACCTGGCAAATGACCCCATAAAGTTGGTCAGTATCAGCATCCCCGTGACTATATAATGGAAGGGCAATGGCCTCTGTAACAGTTCAATACTTACCCAAGCTATCCTGGGTCACACCGGGCTCCTACCCATCATCGGATGGGGGCACCCCACCTTGCATCTCAGGAGAAGCTACGGTCTCTGATGCCCCGGCCACCTCTTCACGACATCAACAACTATGTCAACTCCCAGAAAAAAATACAGGCATAAATACGGCACCCTCAGTTCCAGAATTATTTACCTGACTGAGCATCCTTTGAAGCCTTCCATGGCTCAAAATCGGGGAATGTCTCGACATCAGGGGCGGTCTCGTCCATCTTACGAAGGAGCCCCTCCATATCTATCTCATGATTGACCCCGTCGTCAGGAAGTGGGTCGACCTCCGGGGGTGGCGAGAAAGCCGCGTCAGCCCCGGTCTCCAATGGCGCTGTGAAAGGCAAACCCAATTGCACAAGGTTAGCCGATCGTCAAGACTGAATGAATATAAAGCAAGCAGGCAAATATGGCACTTAACTAGAGCCGGCTCCGCCTAGATATGCTCCCTGGCAGTGGGTCCCCGAGAGGACTCACCAACCTCCCTGACTCTGGTCTCTACTCGGGGGCGCTTCCTTCGGGGCTGAAGGGCCCCGTCAGCATCCCAAGAAGATGTCCCTATGGAGAGGGGATCCCTGTCCGCTGCAGAACCTGCCAAACACAGTCACACAAGATCTCTCAGCCGTATGTCCTAGAGAATGACAAAGCAGGGCTAGCAGGCTAATGAAGAGGCCTTACCTAAAGTCATGAAGGGGGTCGGTGGCAGAGGAACTAGCTGCTCTGGCTTTAAACCCACAACCCGTGCGGCCTTCACGACCACCTCTTTCACGTCCCTCAGGGTGTAGGCGCACTCAATGAGGGACATGAGCTCTACGGGTCCAGCTGACCCGATCGCGTGGGCAATATGACGCCTCCAATCGTCAGCCGCCGTAACTGCAAAGCTCCCCTCAGGGAGCACTCGGTCCAGTGAACCCCTCTGCTCGAACCCACAGTCTACCGAAAACTGGGTCCACCAAGTCCTCGACGTCTCGGGTCGAGGTGCCCAGACTCTGGTACCTCCAGGCACCGCCCGCGCCTGCTTAAGGGGATTCAGTGCCCCGTTGCCACTCCGCCCCATCGACAAAGAGCCTCGGCTTCCCCGGGGTGCCTGCTGCGCCAGCCTCTCGACCTCCTGGCGGATCAGAGAAAAGCGAGCCCGCAGATACCCGTCATCTAGTGCGATGAGAGGCAGATCCTTCCTCAAGAGACGAGTCACCTTGGCTTTTCGGATCGCCGAGGCCTTCTATCAGTACTGATGACTATGCTCGAACCACCACCTGGCATAGTGGACGTCAAACCGTCCTCTTCGTCCTGGCACAGGCATCGGCAATCGCTCCGGCTCCCGGCGATAGTAGAAGTCCCACCACGCCGCAACTAGCAAGTGGGTGTCCCGACCTCTGTACTGGCGACCCGCCAAAGGGAACGCCTGGTTCGGCGGGATCCCCTGGTCATACCCGAAGTTCCGAGCGAACCTGTGCTGGTAGTACGGCTCTAAGAAGCTCATCACAGATCGGTGTAAAGGCAGCACCGCTAGTCGGGTGCTCATCACCCACTCTGTGTACAATGACGCGTCTGGCTCCTGCTGGTAAGGTAGGGCACCGGCCACCCCACCATCTGAAGGCACCATGATCAGGTGGTAGTCCCTCGTGGCACTGTCAAAGGGAATACCCTCCTCACCCCTGCCGGGAAAGTAACACAAAACTTTCCTAGCCTCCTCCAGCTGCACAACTGCATCCCCATCTAGCTGTCCGGTGAAGCTAAAAAACAAAGGTGCTGCCTGGTTCGCTACGGACCCCCGAGACACCAACCATGGGAATAGTAGCCCAGCCCATGCGCTGAGGTAGTGAGTCGGCAGAAGCAGGCTCTGCTCGCGTGGCGCCAGGTGCGCCGCCAGTACCCCCAGTCCTTGATAAACATTAGCCAAAGCTGTTGGGGCTAAGACCAACCTTCGTCCCTCTGCCAGTTGGCACGTAGGCCATGACAGCTCTACTCCTAGCTGGCCATCTTCCCCGTGGGGGGCCACAAACGTCGCCAACCAGTACTCCAAGTACGTGGCCAAGTGAGTCATGTCCGGCAGCCTCTGAGGGTTCCACCCCTTCTGTGGTGCGTAGATATACCTCGTGTATGTTCGAAAGCGCAGCTCCACCTCTGTGTACTCCTCCCAGGGGGTCTGGTCCCTCGTAAACTCCTGGTGAAAGCAAAAGGGTCCATCATAAAAGTGGCGAATCCACCCATTTAGCGGCACTCGGGGAGTCTGAGCAGTTCTCTCCTTCCCAGCCAGGGCCAAGTCCCTCCAGGTCTTCAGCAAATACCGATAGCTATAAGGAACCAGGTATCGTCTATGTCCGTTAGTGTGGCTACGATGGAGGTCATCCAGTACTACCTCCTTGTACCGCTCATTGCTGATCAGCAACCCAGAGATCCTCCACAGATACCACAAGTCTAACAAAGTCTCCCCCTCAGCCATCGCCATGGTGTTCCACCTGCGGTTGAAGCGCTCTGTCAACGCCTGCAGAAGTCCTATGTAGCAAGGATATCCATACAGAGCCGCAGTCACAGCATATCGGATATCAACTCGGTCTAGCAGCACCCGGTAGTGGTGTACTATGCCCATCAACCACTCAGTGGCTCCCTGGAGGTATCTATGTGACAGAATCACTCCCCAGCGGCCATACCAGCTAACGACGGTCTGTCGTAAAATCCCCGACAAAAGGCTGTGGTCGTCATAGCCTTCCCCGACATACTCTAGCCCTGATGGCTCCAGTACTAATCTTGGACTGCCCTCTATCTCTGCTCGGTGGTGCCCATGTAAATCCCAAAAGGTGAGACCCATCACTCCAGCACAGACTCCAAACTAGTCTGCTCTGCTGAAGAAGCCCAGGCACTCAGCACTGGGAAACCGACTCTGCCTCCAGTAATCCATAGAGAAGCTCTGGAAGTCGCAAAGAACAATTCCGTGCAAGCTGTCTCGGCCCAACAGGATCGCCTGCTCCAGTCGACGATGGGCTCTAGCAACTCGAGAGTCACTCTCCTCCATGCTTGACAGGACAAAGTGCCTGATAAACTCAAACAAGTGTCGGTCCAGAGGGAACTCCACTAGATAGCCACCCACTACAAGAAAATAGACCTTCAGGGGCATTTCAAAACTGCCCCAAAAAATAGAGATAAATGCCCTAAAAACCTTTAGGGGCAGTTTGATTAGTTTCAGGGGCAATTTAAAATGTGCCCCTATTGCCTCGGTCCCTAAAGGTTTTTGGGGCACTTTTTGAAAAGTGCCCCTAATTTTGTCATTAGAGGCACTAAAAAATTGCCCCTAAATATTCTAACAGGGGCAATTTTGATGATCAAATGCCTCTAATAAGTATATTTTTTAAGGGCAATTCCTCCATCAAACTGCCCCAAATAACTTATTTTAAGAATAGTCATCTAAAAATAATTATAATTAATCACTTAGAATAATATATCTAAAGAGCATTTTCTTCCCCAAATTGTCCCAAATGACCAATATGTAAGAGCTCCCGTTTCTAAATATCGCACCAAAATAGCCATCCTCAAATATAAAAATTAAAGTCGACATTCCTAACATGCAATCAATACATGGATCATATTATTCTTAATTCATTGACATGTACAAACACCAACCATTATACACCATACATGCATATATAAACTATCCACCTTTTAACATAATCATAAGTAAGACACGATAGTCATTACAAAAAACAATCTCTTCATAGATCTATATTATAAAATCAAATCATGAAAATATCCCAATTACATAAGACATATAGAATCCATGACTTCTAAATACAACTCAAACTGTGGAACCTCAATTTTTCACTCTTCAACTAAAATATACAAACTCAACTCTTCAAAATAGATAAAATAGTTTCCATTTGGTGCTCTTTCAGTACAAACATTTTCTTGCTAATGGACTAGTAAGGGAAGCCAATTGATTGGATGGTTTGACATGTCGCCATGACAGTTGCATTCCTCTCTACCATACTCTTGGCCAGCTTCTCTTCCACCGCTTCTCTATCAGTTTTATTCTCCCTTCTGCACCTTGGCCTTCACAGGCCTTGTGGGCTTGATGATGTTACCCACCTAAAAGAAGAAACACAATTGGCACATGGTGCTAATGAATAATTCAGAGCTAATAGATAATTCAGAACGAAGATGAATAAAAAATATATTTAAAAAACCAAAATGAATAGAAGATAGGGTATCCATTTGAACATGTATACCTCATATCTATGTCTGTGTCATTCATCCAAATACTTTACATTTCCATATCTAAAACAGAGAAAATAGAACATAAATTATCTAATGAAAGGATCAAAACATATAACATCTTTTATTAAGCAACATATAATCTAATAGATGCATTTGAATAAGGGAATGGCATCCGCACATTCACAAAATAAGGCCAGGAAAATAGTGAAGGCATAGGACTCAGTTTTAGACTCACAAGATCTTACATTGTGTCACAAATTTTTGCTCTAACTGTCCACTCATCCAACATAGGCTCCCGTGCAATGCTGCATTTTCAGAGAAAAAAACAAGAAGCAAACTCCAAATTAGCATATCAAGACTAGTATAGCAGTTTCTACTTGGAAATCTTCATACAATATAAGATTAATTAACATTGACTGTGGGGAAATGCATGTTTGGAAATTTTCTTTTAGGAAGCAGATTTGTGGCACCATCCACCTTCATTAGGCAGGTGGCTGGTGGAAGATGAGATATACCTGGTTAACTTCATCCAACAGTTTAAAAAAAAATATGTTGATAATACCTTCAAGGATCTGATCTCAAATCTGCTTACAGTGCTGTGGATGGAGTCACTTGGCACCTGAGTGTCCTTGTCAACTATTCTTGCAGAGCCCAGGGTCATCTCTCATGGAAAAATGTGGGGTGCATCTCCAAGCATGAAGGGCATCTAAGAGGGGGCATCCCTTAGCATCCAGGCCAGTATGCAATATACAGTATATGGTGCTCCAGGCTACCCTACGGATCATCTAGGTGGATTTAAACAGTGTGACTTTCTATAAGCATTGAAGAAAAGTGAGAGTTACAGAAAAAGAATGGTATAGGGATGCTAAAGAAATGGCAGCAGCTTTGGATGGCACCATTGAGGGGGCTCTTTTATAATGATGGCAAGGGGGCTCTTTTATAATGATGGCAAGATGTGCACAGCCACTAGTGACAATTCCATTGGCATTCTTCTGAGAGAATGCTATTAATTTAAGAAAATCATAAATTATATGAGGTATGGTACTCAACACTTTCTAAGAGGAAGGTATACACAATGCAAAGTTTGTTATCCTCTGTAACATTGGTGATAGCATTGCATGACATGCATGTTCCTGAAATTACATGATTAGTGATACTGTATCTCATCTATCATTTACCTCCACGATGCGTTTGCACAGAAACTTGGAAGTAACTTCCTTGAAAACCAGCTTCACATGAACTTCAGAAAATAGCTGGCAAATACAAGCACAGATCTTCACTTGAGATTATCATATTTGCATACTTGGACATTTAGTGGAAAACCAAAAAAATCATTATTTATCCACAAAGTTCATTGGTGAAAATTATCCAAATAGTTAATTTGACAATACCATACCCTCTGTTTGAATGGACAGTTGGCGCATCCAGAAATAACATGAGACAGTGTTGGGGGAAGGAGAGCTCCAGGGACATGATTTTCAGTCTCTTGAATTCTCCTACGTGGAATCACAATTCTGAAATTCAGTAGCAAAGCAAATTATGGATTCAAGTGTTATTTACCTTTTTGCTTTGACAAAATAGAATGCTAACTGTGGAAAGGTTTTATTCTGCTCTTATTCTTCTGAAATCAAACTGCACCTAAGAAATTACTGTGGCTTCCTAGCACTATAATCCTCTTTATATGACAGTATAATCGCCTTAAACAAGGATAATGTTTTCAAGGTGGTAACAGCTCTTTCACCCAAGGGCTTTTTTGTACACCAAACATATATTATTCACCAAATTAAAGTTGCATTTTCATCCCAAGCAGAAAGCCATTTCAAGCTGCTTCTCCTAACTTGAGGCAGATTGCATTATCAGCTCCACTGGTAATAGTGAATCACATTTCATTCAACGAAGTAAGGTACATCTCCACTTGGACAGGATACATGCACCACATCTGTACACTTCTTTACATTTACTAAGGCACCGGTATAACCCAGCACAGGAAAAATAGAAGAAATTCATTAGATAACCGTCTATTTGTATCAGGATGATAAAATTGAAAGATCCAAACAAAAAAACAAATATTCATGGAATTAACTTCTTCTACTGTTATAGCCTTTTGTAGGACTGTGGAGCGTTTGGATTGTGGAAATCCAGCTGCTCTGCACAGTTCCTCCGCCCATCTGATTTCTTTTTGAAGGTTACTGAATGAACTGTTAAAAGTATTCTCTAAAATACCATTGGTTCCTTCATATGATATTGCCCCCAGCATGTCAGGGAAGCATAATGATCATTCTTCTTTCTCTGATCTAGGAAGGCGAGTAGCTTTCCACCATTGCATAAGTTCACTACCAAATTCTTGTACCACAGCCACAGAACAATTGTTCTTCATTCTCTTGTTTGTATTCCACAGATATGTAATTGGCGAATTGGTATCAATATGAATGAAAGCATCAACATTATTGAACATAGGAAGCATTCTTATCATCACTTTCCACAGAAATAGTTTTATCCTAGAAGGGAGACCTTCGGACCATACAATACCCTTTCATCACACCTAGACTTGTCATCAAACATTCCCACAAAAGATCTCACAGAAAACTTGCCTTCTTATCCTGTAATATCCATTTTTTCATGTCTTCTTGATCAGTATGTAATGCTACCTGATTTAGAATCTGATGCAACTTTATATCTTCTTCCAATTTAATATCTGCAGTTCTCTTCTAAGGTGTATATTCCAATCTTCATTACCTTCAGTGTTAAATGGTGGATCTACCAATGTTCCTTTGTCTGAAGCTATCTGATACACGTTTCTGAACTATAAGGAGAAGGATTCCTCATAAGATCAGTGGTCTTCCAAAAACACTAACACAGTCAGTTGTATTGCTTATGTTTTTCCAACCAGTAGAGTGGATGAGCCATTGGATGGGTAAAGACAACATTTATTATGCCAGATAAAGGATCAGAAATGATTACCGGCTTTGTTTGTCAATATTTCATATATAACAAGTCTACATAAATTGTAAGCATTATATGTTTATGTGCATTATTGATATTAAAAGTTTACTTGCTGGTTTATTTTACTTGCTGGTTTAGTTCCCCCCCCCCAAGACACACAGCTCAGCTGTAGATTTAGTTTGAAATTTTATAAGCTAGGCAGATTAATATACTTGGTGGTTTTTTCCTTTACAGTAGTAAACAAGTGAATGTTTCCTTGGAGACTGTAGAACAATTAAAAAATTAACCTGATTTCATATCCTGGGCAAAAAACATGTCCTTTTGAGGAGATAGACAGGAACGTGGTAAATAAATTTAAAGACAACTAGAGGAAAAATAATAATAAATGAGTGTCAATGTGATACAATCCTTTCTTCAAGGTCAAGCTAGGGCAGGAGAAATTTTATATAAAGTTGTATCCCCTGTTTTAGGGGGCTGGTTGTCGAAGTGTTTTTGTGGGGGTCTTGTCTTGTCTTGTGCTTTAGTCTATGTTTCATTTCAATCAATATTTGTGTTTTTTTGCATAAGATGTGGGCATGGAGAATATTATTCACAATTAGATTATCTATTGGAGTTCTATTTGTGTTAGGCCTTTAGGATGACTTTTTTTTTGAAAAGTGAGTAGTACCACAATTGTAGGCTCTCTGTTTGTAGAAGTAGCAAAGCTCTTTGCTTTGCTCGGTTTGATTCGGCGTTTAGTTCACCACCTGTTTTTGGGGCTGTCGTTGATGAAGGAGAACAATGATCTGCATTCGTTTACTGCATAAACCCCAATCAGAATAGTCCGCCATGTTTTTTATATGCAGTTGGTGCTAATGGTGTTAATTTCAAGTTCTTCTTTGTACTAGCACAATGACAAAAGAATAGCAAATAAGACAATCCTTTGCCAAGTTTTCTTAGACAACACTATTTTCCCAACTTAGGCTCAAATAAATAGAATACATCAATCGCCTCAAATAAATAGACTGAAATTTACAATCAAATTTACACCCTTTCATGAGAAAGGGGAAGCTATCACAGAACAACAAATACATGAAAGGAGAAAAAGAGGTTCATCAATTTCAGAATATTGTCTTCTTATCACTGAAATAAAACAAACCTGTGCATAAGTTTGCAAATAATAATTCCTGACGAGTAAGTAACCAGCCAGGACTGGGAAAGCAAAGCTTTCACCACTGACTTGTAAAGGAAGAATGCAAGGATAAGCCACCAAAACAGATAGTTTTTTTTCAGATTCCACAGCAAATTTGCCAAATTTGCCGTTGGGATTCAAACACTAGTGACCTGCTGCCAGTTCAGTCTGTGGATCAATTGGCATAATGAAATAAGTGCCCAGCTTGAACTTCATGAATATATGAGAAAGCTTAAAGCTACGTTACTACCTTTAATTGGGTTCTGATAGTAGTACCACTTTTATTTTGAAAGTGATTAATCCCAAGTTTTGAATAGAAGGCTTGAAGTTCACTGCAGACCCAGACTTTCTTCTCAACAATCTTTGCCTCTAATGAGAAAGCCATATAATTTCAAACCAACCATATACCTAAGGCAAAATTACATCAAATGAAATACCTTTGTCATTTCTTTGCTAAATTTCTGCATTGTAGCATCAACTTCTGGAGGCCTTCATTAGACCATTCACAAGCTTCATAACCTCAGCACTCTTGGACAAGTGGCCCACAGTTCGGGCAGTTGCTGGAAATTCAATCAAGTGTACATCTGGAATGAATAATATAATCTCACCAAATGCTTGATAAATAAATATGTGAGAACTGCTGCTACAAAAATGAAACTTTTGTATGTGCCACTTGTGCTAGGATAGAAAGAAAATTCCCGTTAAAAATGCCATAGAAAGAGATTGGATCATGGTTGAATAGAAAGAGAAAAATGAGACATTTAAGAAACTCCGAAATGCAGAAACTTAGTGTAGGTGTTCCCTTTCTTAGGTAGTAATTAATTGGCAAAGGCAAGGAACATTCTCCAACATAACTATCTGCTTGCTGTATTTTCAAATTAGAGATTGATAAACCTGCACACAACCACTGCACTTAGATGCTCGACAGCCCCTGGAATAATTCCAATAACTTAACTACCTCGAATTCTGCTTCCCCAAAAAAAGGTCACTTGTTTGGTTCCCACGAAATGCTCCAGCACACAGCATGCAGTATAATGCTAAAAATCTTTACTCTTGGATTTCTAGGTGACAATGTTTTTCAACCTTTGAAGAATTGCCACATCTATTGAACTGTTTGAAAGTTGAAGTTGACCCAAAAAATCACCATTACAGAAGACACAGGATAAATCACCATCAAACCTCCATTTACTCCGATATACTTATTAATGATCCTTTTCTCAAACAATAACCACAGTAACCAGTCCTACCAATAGAATTTCTAGAAATCAGTCATCTAAAAATTTTTCAGCCCCATCAAAAAATGGAAATGCAACTATGCTAATGGCCATATTGACTAAGAGCTCATTTTGTAAGTCATGGTCAATAATTATAAGGCATGTAGATATACTTTCTCCCCTCTTCTAATACTCAGATATACTTTCTTGTGGCTGTGTACTTTAAATTATGCTGTTTTAACTTCTATTTATTTGCTCTTGGCTTACACTTTATGTAATTGATTCAGCACACCACTGCTATATTGTTGTCTTAAGCTCTACACATCTCTCAAGTATGCAATCAAATTCTGTAGGTAACTTCTCTGAACTCGATGAACACTATGGCCAAGACTAGAGACTCAGGCTCATTATCCCAGGCATCTCACTCATTCTAAAAAAAATAAAATGTAAGATCAACTCCTATTCCATTCATCTTCTTTGGGAAACATATTACAACTTCATGCAAAAAAATACCTATTCTGAATGGCAGTCACGTTGTTCCTTGTGTGAAAGAAGAGATCAACATTATCCTGCAGCTGCAAGCAAACAAGGAATATACGAAAAGTCATAAAAGAGTAGGGAACAGTTTTCTTACTGAAAAATAATGTTTGGACATAATTCCTACAACAAAGAGCAGATTAACAAGCAACTGAATTACATTATTTTATTATAAACTGAAGGTCCAATTTCTTGGTTAAATGTAAGCTATACTGAGACCTAAAACATTTATCAGATTAGTACCAACTGGTAACATAGAATACAACCTACATAAAGAAAATGATGGAAAGGAATTTTAACATAACATGTTCCCATTTTGCCTCACAGAAGAAGAAAGGAATACTGGCTGGTAACAGATAACACATCCTACCTAAGTTGAAAGTTTCCACTGATCCAGAACCTTTAGAAAAACCCTATCATGCTCTCAGCTACCCATAATCCATTTGGGAAAAAACAATGCCCGAGCATCATATGCAAAAGAACTAACAATGAACAGGCTTGGGACAAGAAGGACAAGTAAATAATAAACCATGGGCAATGTTCATCCACTGATCTGAAATGCAACATACAAATTTCAGCTGCCTCAAATAGTGTCATAATACAAAGTTTCATTAGATATATTTAAAATAGTGAGGAAACAAAATAATTCTGGAGATGACAGAAATATTACCTTATGTCAAACTTGTACATGCACCTAAAACTTTGAAGAGAAGTTAGAAGCTTCCCCAATTTGAAATCACAGGGCCGTAAGCTCGCTGACACCAAATAGTTTCTTTTCCTCTGGTGCTTATTATGCTTGGTTATGTTTATGACTCAGTTAGGTCTACATCCAAAGGCCGTAGGGCCAGCTGTAGTCCTATTCCTGAGAGGTCAGCTCATGTTGCTGCAGAGTGCAGTGCAGGAACCTTGAAGGATGACATTGTGAATAAACCAACTAGCAGTGATCAGTCAGAACCTGCTTTTGGATGTCATCCTATGCAACACCTGGAGACTGTTTCAAGTTTAACCCATGAAGATATCAGATGGTGGGCACTGAAGCTAGGTGGATTTAAACAATGTGACTTTCTATAAGCATTGAAGAAAAGTTGAAGATATCATAAAGCTGTGCCATAAACAAAGCAACCAATTCACCACATAATCAAAAGGCAACAGCACCCAAGTTTTGGCATGGTGCGGCAATATAATAATCGTTGGACATTGATGTAAACTTAGTCTCTCATAATAATGTGGCATAATCTAGGTCCTAGAGCTGCCGCAGGAAAAGACAACAAATAACTCATGGATGAGATCTTCAGCGGAGATAATCCCATACTTTCCTAAGGCCTGTAACAATAGCAATAACATATAAGTTGAAAAGCTACGAACAATTTTCATGGATACATATACACTAAGTGCCAGTTTCAGACATCAAACCTGTTCTACAACTGAGTCATCAATGAATGCAATCCTCTGCTTGTTCAATTTATAGGTAATGAATGTGCATGAAGCTGATATTTGGTTTCTGAAAAGGGAAATCATTCATCAGAAGTTAGATTCAAGTTAGCAAAATTTAAATAAAATATTCACATGCATGTACCGCAACCTTGTGCTATATAGTATTCCAGCAGCATCAAATAGCGGTTTAACCTCATCAAGGAATATCTTCAGTGCACTTGATGGAGAAACAACTGATTAGAATGGCTGCAGACAGGTACATAAAATAAATCAACAGTATAACCAGCATCAAATACTCATTATCTATTGCATCTAAAGCTCACTTACACTGTGACCACTAGAAGGAAGAAATGCTCCAGCTTTGAAAATAAGGCCTATAAGGGGATTGTTGGCGGGAGGTGGTGCACATGCTCCATTAGCAGGGGTGCATGAATGATAATAACAGACAAATTGCTTTACAAACAAAGTAAAAGAATGGTATTTCTAGGTCCCAACTTCACCAAACAAATGAATGGTAACAACATACAAATTGCTTTACACAAAGTAACATCAAACATATAAAAAAGGAAATGGCTGGTAGAAATTAGGTAGCTTAAAATCACGAATATATAGCAAATGAATGAAATCACAAAGAAACTAAATTCTGGTTCATGTATAATCACATAGAAAAACAAGGGTCTAATCACATATTTCTATTAACAAACTCTATTGACAAGGGTATAATCATCTTTGAGTTCTTTTCCTTTCAACCTACAAAGAAAATGACAAATAAAAAGTAATAACTCAAATTACAAGAGTTTAACTTCATTCCTAAAATTAAAGTAGAAATGTAAAAGAGATGAAAGTCATTACATGTGTCCTTAGCCAGGCTATTGTTTTGCCGGTGGCATCTCCAATTGTTCTGACATCATTGTATGGTCGAATAAGTGGGGCTGATGGTTGTATAGGTATTTCAATAGACATTTCACAAAAAAAATCTCCTAGTTCCACTCCTCCAACTTTCTTTTCTGAATCTCTACTAACAACGATCCCAGAAGCTACCACAATATCAACTTCAGTCCAACTCTTTAAAAAGACATCTTCAACATTCTATAAAAAATGTAAGTTAATAAAATGAAATGATAGATTCCAAGTATAAAAATTCAAATATTAGAAACGTAATAAAGCAATGATCTAAACTATTGTTAACTTACATTCTGATTACATGCTTGAGGAGCCTTTCCTCTACTTATTGCCAAAGAGGGTATCTAAAATTGCAATTAAATAATATCAATAAACATTTGTCTAAGAATTCTTATTACAAATAATTGAGAATGTTGGTAACTATAATACAAGTAAATAATCTTCTATAGATAAATATTTTACCTCTTCATTTTGTTCTGTGTTGCCTGCTTGAGAGGATGAATGCTCATGTAGAGATCGAATATCATTCATATTCGTGGTGGCATTTGAATCCTATTAAATCAACAAAAAAAAAGTGAGCTATGTTCATATTAATATATTACATTCAAACATATATTTTCAAATTACCTGCATATTAGTCATTGGAAAATTCAAAGCACCTAGCATGTCATTGATATTGATGTTACTTGTACTCTCCCACCATTTTGTAGTACTCCCATCAAACAACGGCCAAGGGACTGTACTGTAGTTTGCAATAATTTCATCTCTTCTCGCATTTTCTGTACTTCCTCTGTATTAGTAGAAACTCTCTCTCTAGTTGTAACACGACTGATTTTATCACCAAACACCTTTGATGGTGTAGGGCCCATCCCAATTGTCCTAACCCAACTACGTTCATCCACTCCCATGACTTGAGAAAATACATCAGTCCTTGAGACTTTCTCCATTATTTGAGATCCCTCAGGTTGTTCAGAGTATAATTCTTGGATACGTGACTTATAAGATTAAAAAAAATAAATGAGTATTTAAAATAATAAATTAATTGCAACGCAAACTTAAATAAATCACAACCAATGAAATATTTAAAAAGATACTTACAATTATTTCAGCAGATGTCTCGTCCGCAGGATTCCCATTCTTACGTGTATGAGTTACCATAAATGTATGAGCTCTAGGAGGATCTTCACCATTTGGCATCTTCTTTTTCTAATAAAAAAAATCAATAGTAAAATAGATCATCACTAAACCAATTACTAAATGGTATGCATTTGGTAGCCACTAATCATATTCACATTGGCATCATTTATTGGCTTAGTTCATCACATGATTTTGGTTCACAAAAAAATGTAATACATATTTACAAGTATAAAGTGCATACCTCTAGCTCTCTTACCCTAGCAAAACTTCTGCTACCTGAGGTGTGCGAAATTTTTTGTTGTGCACGGTTTGCCTTATTCTTCGTACTGATGGCCTGATTAGGAAAAAGTGAATAAATTAACAATAACTCTTATAGTTATTGAGAATATTGTAGTAGATACCTGTCCTTTCTCTGAATTCCAAAAATCAAGAGCTTCCTTTAACTGATCTAAATCAATCCTACTATCTTGACAAGCTCTCACTCTATCCTCATCATTCTCAAAGGGATTATAATAGTTTGACTTAATTGTTGCCTTCCAAGCTCTTCTTTTCTTTGCAATTGACTTTAAAACCCAATCCTTACAATCACCATCAAAGTCAAAGCGGCTCTGCATGATAATGTTTCTTTCCATGTAAACTGAAAAAATAAGAAAATTAACAATATCAATTAGTTCTTCTTACCTTAACATCCTCCCAGATATCATCTTTAATTGTCTTGTCCACATGTCTCCAATCCGTGCCATTTAATAAACCATGTTGCCTTATAAGTGTGCCTAGAAAGTTTGACAATTTAGAGGTATGCTCATTTATCGGTTGCCCATACTCATTGGTCTTGATAAGAATTTTGTCACGTTCACTCAAGGTCCAAATATCCTTGCAATGTGTTGGACCACGTGTCCGACGATCACTTCTGGCACCTAATAAAGATATGAAAAGAAAGATAATTTAGCATGCCAATAATATAAATTTCAACAACATTAAATATTTATGAGATTAGAGTCATTATTTATACAACTTTCTTTTTCCGCAGTAGAGGAGTCCTCTCCAAGATGTGAGTAGCTTGATTCAATAGCATGTCTTCCTGGGTTTAATGGATCTTCCCGTACCATTGGCCTCACAGGTATATCTTGTCCTCCTTGTTGAGGATGAATGTCATCTCTTGAGAGGTCAGTGGGAAGAATTTCTATTGGAAGTTGGAGGTAAGCCTTAGATCTTGTGACCCTTGTTGAATCTGAGGATGTATGCTTGTTGCGCTTCATATTATCTTAGCCTACCAATCATAACAAGCATTATAGACTAAATGCAAACAAAGAATGTGTTATCTATGACAATATAAATAAGAACAAAAAGAAAAAATGAAGGCAAACATAGAAATTGAAAATTTAATGACCTATACAACAACACTAATGCAAACATCATACAAATAGTTATAGTATCTTTTAGTCATCCTCTTCATGAATCACATATTCAGCATCATCGCCTATTACTTGCTTTTGTACATTTGTCAATAACATGTCAACTATTTCCCCATCCATATCTGCCCTAACCAAACTAAGGTCATCAAAGTCATTAGCTTCATTAGGTACTAAAGTCAAGTCTGCATCTGCTTCTTGTACATCGAATCTGAAGCTTTCTTGCATATTGTTGTCAAGGCCATCTTCTATTGACATAGTTTCCATATCAAAGAAGTCACGAGGATCTATTCTCCTCACAAAATGCCAATCCACATCAAGAGGGTCTTCTATGTAGAACACTTGCTGAACTTGATTAGCAAAAACAAATGGCTCATCTAACAATTGTTGACCCCCATATCAAAGCCTTCTTAAGTTCACAAGAGTGTGACCAAATTCATCTTTTTTCACTCCTCTTTCTGGATTTAAAGCATCAACCCAATCACACTTGAATAATACAACCCTTCTAGCTTGATTATAGTTGAGTTCTATTATATTCTTCAGCACACCATAATATGTTACATCTCCCACAATAGGGTTTCTATCTGAGGCACTTGAAAAGCTTGATGTCTTTGCAGTTAAAACAACCCCACAATTTTGAGTTTTCTTATGCATCTCACGACTTTTCGTATGGAATCTGAAACCATTTATTATGTATCCATCGCATCTCCTAGCAATATCACTTGGACCACGAGCCAAACATGCAATTAACTCGGTGACATTTTGATTATTTGAACTCCGTAACTTCTGTACCTATTAGAACAAAATAAAAAATATATAATCATTACCCTCTCAATGACATTGTTTACAATAAATTATTTAACGGCACTCCAAAGGTAACTTACATGGTCTTTAAACCATGTAGAGAACTTTTCATTGTGAATGCGCTCTAACTCTTTCGGACGTATATGTCGTTGTTGACATTTTATGATGTTTTTATGCTCCCTGCATAGCAAATGTATTAAGTAGGACTTGGACAAATATATGATGTAGGAATAAATGGAATAATAAAAACTTACACAAGATATGTTGTAACTTCTTCACAATTAAATAGCACATATCTATGTGCTTGTTTTGGATCCATTTTATCTAGAACAATGGCTTCACACTTCCCCAATGGACGACCTTCTTGTTTAAAGAAAGATGAACTTTCAAGCACATTTGTCTCAGGTGTGGCATCATCATTACGGATTGGCCTATTAAACATGGTATCCCCACTACATAGATATCTTGAACAAAAGGTTAAACATTCTTCCACAATATAACCTTCAGCAATTGAACCTTCAGGATGACTTCTGGTACGAACATATGACTTTAATTTGGAGAGATACCTATAAAAAAGCACATAAAATGATTATAATAGTATATGTAATTAATAGAATGCATGTGTAACCATATATTCAACTAACCTTTCTATAGGATACATCCATCGATAATGCACAGGCCCACCAATACTTGCCTCTCTTGCTAGATGAATGGTTAAATGCACCATAACATCAAAAAAAGATGGAGGAAAAATCCTCTCCAACTGACAAAGTGTGAGAGCAATTCTTCTTTCTAGCCTTTGAAGATAATGCACGTTAAGAACTTTTAAGCATAGTTCTCTAAAGAACTTACTTAGTTCAACTAAGATTGAGCTCACATTTCTTGGTAAAGTCCTTGTGCTTATCAGAGGAAGAATATGCTGCATGACAACATGAAAATCATGACTTTTGAATCCAGATATCTTGCATTGCTTTACACACACACATCTTGAGATGTTCGCTGCATAACCATCTGGGAATTTTATTCTTTTTAAGAATCTGCAAAAAAGTCTTTTTTCTTGATCTTTCAATGTGAAACATGCAACAGGTTTTATAGTTTTATGGCCATCTGATACAAAGTGAAGAGCATGCTTTATGTTCAGAGCCTGCAAATCTAGACGAGCATTCGAGTTATCCTTCGAGCCATCTTTATCATTAAATATAGTATTGAGCAAACTTTCGCAAACATTCTTTTCAATATGCATCACGTCGAGATTGTGACGTAATAAATTATGCTCCCAATATGGCAAATCAAAAAAGATACTTCGTTTTTTCCAATTATAAAATGGATCCACATCTTTACCATGCTTCTTTTTTCTTTTTGATTTATTTTGACAAGTCTTCCCAAATGTAAAAGTGAATCCTTGCAATTGTGCCAAACAATCAAAACCAGATAAAGATTTAGGAGCACTTCTATACTCCTGTTTACCATCAAATGATCTATACTCAGATCTAAATCGATGATCATGATCTAAAAATCTGCGGTGACCCATATAACAGAACTTTCGACCATAAGTCAAGAAATGAGACCATGTGTCCTTATTGCAATGAGGGCATGCATATTTCCCCTTGGTACTCCAACCAGATAAGTTTGCATATGCAGGAAAATCATTGATTGTCCACAATAATGCAGCACGCATTTGGAATATCTCTTTTCTCGATGTGTCATATGTTTCAACCCCAACTTCCCACAACTCCTTCAACTCCTCTATCAAAGGTTGAAGGTATATGTCAATATCATTACCAGGAGCCAAAGGGCCAGGAATAAGCAAAGACATGATAAAATAAGGTTGTTTCATGCACATCCATGGCGGTAGATTATAAGGCATTAGAATAACTGGCCATGTACTATGAGAGATACTCATCGTCCTAAATGGATTAAATCCATCAGCTGATAAACCAAGTCTCACATTCCTACTATCTGAAGAAAAATCAGGATTAAGATAGTCAAAAGTCTTCCAAGCAGGATGTCTCATCATGCCATCTTTAGTGCGCTCTTCATCATGCCATCTTATAGAAGGAGATGTTTTTGATGACATGAATAGTCTTTGAAGCCTTGGTATTAAGGGAAAATGGCGTAATATTTTGGCTGCAATCTTTGATTGTTTCTTGGATGATTCCACCTCATTTTCACCATTTGTTTCAACTTGTATCCATCTTGAAGTACCACAAGTACTGCATGATTCATCATTAGCCTTTGTCTTCCAATACAGTTGACAATCATTAGGACAAGCATGAATATTCTTGTAATCAAGTCCTAAGTCCTTAATAATCTTTTTGATCTCATATAGAGAATTTGGCAATGTTTCACCATCAGGCAGCACTTCTTTCAACAATTCTAACATCATAGTGAATGAACTATCACTCCATCCATTGAGACATTTGATCTGATAGAACATAACAAGAAATGATAGCTTGGTAAATCTTTTACATCCTGGGTATAATTCTTGCTCAGCATCTTTGATCAATTTATAAAACTTTTCAACTTCAGCATCTATTCTTTGTGGAGAATTTGATACTCCAAATGTAGACGAACTCAGATTTGCGAAAACAAAAGTGTCATTCAGCATTTCATGCATTTCAGTATCAGGATTTGAATTACCGGAGTCATTGAATGCAACATTTTCTGAAGCATCATGTGAACCTTCCCCATGAAAAATCCAATGAGTGTAGTTGACATTGAAACCATGACAAATTATATGCTCGAAGACCTCTTGCCTGATCATACTAAAGCAATTATTACAATTCACGCAAGGACACATGATCTTCCCATCACTAGAGGTTTTTTGAAATGCAAAATCTAAAAATTGAAATGCTCCATCCACGTATCTCTTGCTCACCCTACAACATTGAATCAAATATATAAGTCAATAGTTACGTATTTTTTCCATCACAGAAAAGAATAACCATAATACCTTATTATGTATATATACCTTGGTTCTTGAATCCAAGTCTTATCTAACATTTTTCCAACAAACTTGACTATCAAAGAGTGTGAAGAAATAAATTTGATCACTACGAAAAAGGTAACGAAAAAGTTAGTGTAGTGATGGTTAAGTATATAATATACATTTTAAATTATCAACAAAAAACGTATGAATCTAGGAGATTCTTTAACAAGATTTGGTTTAACTACATACCTTGATGAGGACAGAATGATAAATGTGATTGTAAATTGTACGAAAACAAATCAATCACTAGGCACAAATGTGCTTAGGGCAAGCAAGTACTGCATAAACGAAAACCAAATGAAAATGCGACTACGTTAAGCAAGTTCATAAAGTTAGACAAATTTTATTCTCTACACCATGCTTAAAGGAGAAGAAAAATAAAAGAAACTATTTAAAGAGAACATGAAAGTAATTTTTGTCATAAAGTGTGCAATGTTTAATTGCTCTCATAACATGTCATGAGCCTATTGAGCATCCACCTGAAAACTATGTAAATGACTTCTTTAAAAATGAAAGTTAATGGTTTCATTTTTCTTCTTTTACATGTAATCCTAAAGACAGTATATCCATGATGCATTGACAGTATGAAATATGTAAAACATGTAGCCCCCTATCTGCTTTTGTGTGATAGAACCTTAGCCTGCTATTAAGTGTGAAAGATTTATTCCATTTAAAATTTGTGTACCTAGTTTATTTGTCAAAGTTATTAAGTTGTCAGGGGAGGATGAACGTGCTATTTAATTACTCGTATGCATTATTTTGACAGCAACCGCATGATGTTAAGAGGGAGTGTCCCTAGTATCATGGTCAGCTAATATGTACTGTGTGATGCTGAATGCCTTCATAGCTTGTGCATTAAAATGGTGATATAAGTTGATTTCAAAGCCCATCAAGTTGTCAAGCATCCTTTTCTTGAGGAGCACGATGGACACTAAAGCTTTTGATGTACACTTTGGAGATTTGCAAGTTTTCTAAAGTTGTAGGTGCATGATAGCTGCATGAGAACACCATGCTACAAATTGCACACTTATAGTACATTGTTGGCACTAAGAAAGAAGAAACTATTACGGAACACCGTTAGAAGAGCAAATGTGAGAATGAGTGTTAGGCTGCACATATGCTTGATTTGTGTTTTGGTTTGTTGACATACCATCAGGCAATATGCAACCAAGTTTTACCCTGTAACTGCATTAATTGTTATATTGTTAATCTACTTCATGCCTATTTTTTCGTTAGGAACATAGTCGACCTCTTGCTGCACTGACACACTTAAAAATGAAAAGGTCGTACTTGAAGAGCTTGACCATGCAACAAGGAGCTTCTAATTAATGCAAGTGCTTGAGGAAGAACTTTAGATTTAACAGTCAAACCAATATTTTTGTTTGACTTTCTGTCAGTCATCAAAGTGCAGCAAAGTTCCAAGGCAAGAGCCGCCATGTATAAGTCCAAATCGTTGTAGGATTAAAGAAATAATAAGGTCACCACATAAAATAAAGATCATAAAGGCTACTGTCGGTTGAGAGGTGAAAAAGCAGACAACTCCGCAACTATAATTTCATAAGCAGATGAATCAATTTGGTTGCCATAAGCAACAACTAAAGAATTCATTGTCTCCAATGTAGCCTGTCTCAACACACGGTTAGCCTATTTTGGGAAGATATAAAATGTAACAGAAGATTTTGAGTCAAACATTCAACAGATACAAGAGATACCACAAATCTGACATATATAGATTCAAAATACCTTGCGCAGAAAAGTTGTCAACTCTGCCACAACCTGATGCAGGATAATAGAAAGGTCTATTCGAAGGGGTGAACTAGATATAACAGCAAAAGCCTGAACCAAGAACATCAATGTAATTAGTGGAGGAAGGCAAAATATAGTAGTAGTCAGGAGGCAATGATAAAGCAACTAGATTCCTCTTCGTGCAACAAATCAACACGGCTAAACAGTCAAAGTATCACAAACACTACTGTGGCACTTTAAAGAGTACTGAAACTAGAAGGCAAGTCATCATTACTTCTAAGGAAAAGGAGAATGCAGGAATGGCTAAAAATTCAAGATACAAGGGCCAATCAGTTTTAAAAAATCAAGGAGCACCCTGATAACACTTCAAAAGTTTTGATTCAACTTTATCTTTTTACACACTTTTTAAAATAGTTATCAGTCCTGGTAATATTTCAAAAGTTGATTCAACAATCTTTTTACTCAATTTCTATAGATCCATACTTAATGATAACCAATTAAACAAAAAGGCTAATGAAGCGTGATATAGTGCACGAGCAAATTTACTGCCCAAAATAGCACATAACCTGATAACCGCACAAAAACAGTAAAAACCAACTATTATAAAATAAGTAGGATTTAATATGATTGGGAAAAATCATTCACAGTTTGAACTGCACTAATGTCTTGTCCATTGATGCAAGGTACTAAGCTACCCGTACATAACTCCAAATTAGAAAGGTCACTTTAAAAAAAACTCTAACCAGGAAAGAAAGAAAAAATAATACAATTAACACCAGACATGTGGCTCAAACAGTTCCCAATTTAACAAAAATGAACATTGTAGATTTCTTCCTATTCTTCCCACTCCTCCCTCTCTGTCCACCAACTTTCAACATGTGGCAGTCAATTCACTTAAATCTCCCCCCATCGCTGATAATGGTCTGCCCCTCCATTCTTTGGGAACCATAACCACTCTATTCTAGCCCTCATGTCCAACATTACATTTTAGGATCAAAAAGTTAAAAACACACAAGTCAGCAAGATATATGTATTGGCCTTTACAAAAAAATTGTGTTTAACCTAATAGAAAAATGAGCAGAGTTCCTTCATTGACCTATGAAGCAGGGGACCTTGGTGGGGCTGCTACCGGAGGCGGGGAAGGAGCACCTGCTACCAGTGGCAGGGAGGATGCAGCTACTACCAGAGGCGAGGAAGCAGGCGGCTGCTACCGGCGGGCGGCGCTGCAGGCCGCTGGTACCGGCTGGCAGGGAAGCAGGCGGCTGCAGGCGGCTGCTACCGGTGGGCGGGGAAGTAGGCAGCTGCGCTATCGGAGGCGGGGAAGCAGGGGCTGCTACCGGTAGGCGGGGAAGCAGGCGGCTGCTACTGGAGGGGGGAAGCAGGTGACTGCTATCGAAGGCGGCAGGGGAAGGAGGGGCTGCTACCAGCGAGCGGGGAAGCAGGCGGCTGCTACCAGAGGCGGGGAAGGAGTGGCTGCTACCGGTGGGCTAGGAAGTAGGCAGAGTCGATGCCAGGCAGCGGCGACTCCGATGTCGGTGGCGACGATTGTGACGATGGCTGTGCTGGGAAGGACCTGTCCACGGTGGGAAAGAGGGGAAGGCGAGAGAGTAAGAGAGAGAGAGTTAGTTGGGCAGGTGACGAGGCGGGGGAAAGAAATTCTATTAGGAGGGAGTTGAGAGGGAGAGGTGGAGTGGTGGAGGCCAGAGAAGGTGGAATATTGATCGAGGGAGTATGCGATCGCGCGAGAAGGAAGGAGGCCAGAGGCCGGTTACGATCGCGCGGGAGCTCCAATATGGCGCGCGTAGGCGAAATATTTAGGGGCATTTTGAATGGATTGATATTTTTGTATAGTTATTTTGAGGCAATTTTAAAATGCCTCTACATATTTAAAGACAATAATAAAAATAAAATATCACTATTTATGATAATTTAGAGACACTTTTAAGAAATGTCTCTAAATGAACTGCCCCTATATCTATACTTTTTTGTAGTGACCGCTGCCGTCATAAGTATAAATACTGCCCGCCTCTGACTCGCGGGCCTGCTCCACGACCCCAACCCCGTTTCCGCCCTCGCCGGCGGGGCCCTCTGCCACAGTTGTCTGCCCACCATCAAGCTGCTCCATGTTAGCTATAGTGATGACTGGCGGACCCAAAGGGAGCATGGTCCGCTCGGTCTTCCTCACCCAGTGGTCCTCCTCTCGGACCACACGCCTCGGGACCCTCTCGTCCCTACCAAATCGGGCCATAGCTGCAAGGCATAGCACAAAAATGGTCAGTATTCCAGAAATTCAGCACATATAATACAACAAATCACATACACATGAAGCATCAAAATGCAACTACAACAACTCAGAAGGAGAGGTTCATGGGCCGTACGCCCTCATCTCCGCCTCCGATGCACGACCCGTTGGGGGCATTTGTTGTACTCAGACTATTTCCCCAGCAAAATACCCAGGAATAAGAGTTCGGGAATTTCCTCAAACATCTTCAAGGTGTAGGCTACCCGACCCCTCCGATAATCCAGTGGGCCCGACCAACGGCCCTAACCAACTAGCTGTGGTGCACGGCGGCACTAGCCATCAATCGGGACCACTCCCGATTCATAAGTTACGAATTTTCTTCGCGCCCTACACAGCCACCCGGGCCACACCGGGGGCACTCCGACTACAAGCCACGCCACGTCGCACTCAGTGAAAAGGCAGGGGCCTACCCTGAAACGCCTTCCTTTAACCCTCCAAGGTCAAAGGGAGACCTAAATAGGTCAACCACAGGCTCAGGGGGCCCGTAGTACGCATGTACGGCTCACACACATGTGTTCGGCATTCTGCCGAACACCTTGTGGGCGCGCACGTTTCAACCCTTCTACACCAACCCACGGGCCATCGCGTGGTTCCACTACACCAATTGGGTCCTACAACGACCCCCAAGCAAGCCGGGGCCACCCCCGACCCTCAGACACGTGGCAACAAGCCACTCGACTTCAGCTCTCGGGCCAACCCGAGGCTACTCTACCAACCCGCCGTACAACATGGCACGTAGCCCGAGGATGGAAACGTACACCCAAGGTGCCTCCTCCCAACCCCTACGGACTTCTACCTTTGGCCCTTAGCCAAATTCAAGGTCCATCGGCCACTTACACGGCTCGTTTGGTAACCCGGGGTGTGTCGGGCATTCGCCTGAACACCTTGCGAGCGGCCACTACAACTCGAAGAACAATGGCTCCCATGGGCCATTTCAATATCGCGAAACTTTATGTCCCTCTAGGGATATCCCCAGATGACGAAGGAAGACCCCCGGGGGCCATCTCTCGGGGTTACGGCTTTGCCCGGGGCCCGTGTGCCCCAGGGCATGGCCGCGCCCCCAGAGAGGGCGAACTCCCCGGGGGCCGCACCCTCCCCTCAGCTCGGAGCCCTGACAGCCCTCCCCAGTCCCAGTTCGTGGAAATTCCTAACTTCACGGTCCGAGAGTCGTGCAAAGTTCATTCGTCATACCCGTGTGTCGAAGGATTCGTGAAGATAGAGTCTCGGGATTACACTGAGTCACACACGTCAATCCCTCGATCTTCGCACACAAGCAGCCAGTCCACCAGTGTATCCTCCCAGTATCCTTTATCCTCTTTCTTCGTAATCAATTTGGGAAGAAAACAACCAAAAAATTGGGTTTTATAGATATGGGACCACCCCCCCTCTCTCTCTTCTACCTGGTCTGCCCAAACCCCCCCTTGGGGAGGGGTTTAGGCGGACCAGCTTGGGCATCCAAGCTGGTCCGCCTAAACCCCCCAAGTGGGGGGGGGGGGGTTTAGGCGGACCAGCATGGACCCCCAGGCTGGTCCGCCTAAACCCTTGGAGAATAAAAAAAAGATTTTTAAAAATAAAAAAGAAGGACCACTTTGGTCCGCCAAACCCTCCCCCCTAGGGAGGGGTTTAGGCGGACCAGCTTGGACCCCCAAGTTGGTCCGCCTAAACCTCTACAAAAACAAAAAAAAATATTTTTTCCCCTCCGAAGAGGGGTGTAGGTGGACCAGACCAACCCAAGGGGCTGGTCCGCCTAAACCCCACCCCTTCGACTCCGACACACACACAAAACACACAAATAAAATAATAAAAAAATAATAATAAAAATACTATTGGGGGGTTTTACCCGGACCAAGTTGGACCCCCAACTTGGTCCGCCTAAACCCCACCCCCCACCCCTTCAACTTCTATAAATTGCCCCCCTTACCAAAGCACAAGGGAGATGGTATGTGAAGCAACCTACGGACACACGAACGGATGAGCAAACTCCCCCAGCCGAATTGTCGCACCCTCGGACTCTCGAGGCTTTCGACAAGGGTCGGGAATGCGAGAAGACAAGTGGATGCACGGTTGGCTTGCTAGTCGGCTCACACACGCCGAGGGTATGTCTCACGTACTCCCCACACACGGTGTTTAGCCGTCTCACACCAAGTCCGCCCCCGCCACATGTAAGATGACAGTACCAACGGCAAATACGCCCGCATCCCAGGATCGCCTGTGTATGTCAACCTATGACACTTACGATGGTGATGAAGGGTACTTTATAACGCCGCGTCAACCCTCGATGCGGAACCGCATGCCCACCGCTCACCTCCCAGTTGGCCGTCGGCCCTTCAGATCGAAATATCGAGTCTAGTCGGACCTCTGGCTTGGGAATAACAATCACGGGGCCGACCTCGACTCTCCAGCATGACAACACTCGCCGTCCGAGACCCAGACCCGATCGCTCACCTCGAGCTGCGTCTGACCTCCGCCAGGCGCCAAGCCGTGTCCGTTCTGGCTACCAAGGCTGTCGGACCCACACCAACTCCTCTGTAAAGAGTTCCAATAGAACACACGGACATCCGCTTTGTCACGCAATGACCCGGGGACCGACTCACATGTCGGAATTGTCCCGTGGCTTGCTCCAGTTATGCTTCGGCCCATTAAGACCCGCTTGTAAAGCCCATGTGGCTCATCATAAAACCAGTGAATTGTATACGCCCGTGTTCGGGCTCCCAGCTTTCTACCCACACCACTCGGCATCCGTGCCCAACATCCTGACCCCACTGAACACCCCTCGGTCTAACGCGTACCCATAGCTGCTGAACCCCCCCCAGCCCTCTACCCACGGCTTCAGACATATATACAAAATTTTCTTCATCATGGAACGAAGGTATTCAGATTCAATCCGATGTAAATAAACACCAGTTGCTTGTGACCGGTGGGGAAAGATGTCCTGTACACGATTCCCACAATCGCCTACGCACTCGCACCCATGGAACCCCTTCTCTCTACGTGTCGCCCGATCGCCCGAGTCCACGTGCCGCGCCCTAGTGGCGCCTCCCCGGTCAACCCTTGGTTCCATGAGTGATTGTCGAGAGATCGACTAGCATGCCCACACCTTGTCCGGTTAACCTTTATCCCGACACTTACATGCCATTCGACCTTTTCCGACTTTCCGTAAAAGGAGAGTGCCCGATCCCGCCGTGAGAGGCATGCACCCGTAAGGAGGATACCTGAGATACATCAAACTACCATATTTTCTTTCCCCATTGTATCCCTTCCTCAACCCAGTAATCGGCATAAAAACCCGTGCAATAGCCACATTATTGGCCAGATCTTATCAGAGATGGCTTGTACAGACTGGACAGTGGAGATGCTCTTGACCTTCACCACTTGCCCTTGAAATGGAAACTTGAGGCATTGGTGGGCAACAGATTGTACAGCACCAAGGTTGTCGATCCATGGGCGGCCCAAGATGGCTTTGAACATAGGGTCAATATCCAGTACGTAAAACTCAATAGGCATAGTCAATGGCCCGAGCTCAGCTTGAATGGTGATCACCCCATGGCATGCCCTTCTTGAATTATGATAAGCTACTATAGTAGTGGGAGTGGACCTTAACAGATCTTCTGAAACATTGCAGGTCCACAAGGTGCTTAGTGGACAAACATTAATGGAGGCACCAGTGTCAACCAAAGTCACATCGATGTGTACTTTATTCAGAGTGATAGATATGCAAAGTGGCATTTGGCGAGCCTCGGGAGGTGCTTGCTCAGTTTCAGCGAATGTAATAGCCGGCCCTTTGGAAATTGTAGCCAGAGCAGATGGTAGACTATTAATAGACATGTATTCACTCACCAGGACCTTCTGGAGAAAGTACCGCAGAGCATCTTGATGGAGTTTGGACCATTTGATCATCTCCAAAACTGAGATCTTGGCCGGCATCTGATCTAAGTGATGTAGTAAATCATACTGCGTACTGGGCAATGGATCTACTTCTTCCTAACTAGCGGCCTACTATGGAAACTAGGGGTTGGGTGCAGACGCACCAGTTGTTGGGTAGTTCCGATAGAACAAATGCCCGCTCCGAAGGGCAAGGTTTTGAGCCGGTAAGGCATCATCCGTGTCCAGGTCAGGTGGCTTAATTGGCCCAATGGGGTGGATGAGAGGCGTGGGGGTAGGTGTTGTGACAATAGCGGGGGTAATGGAGGTAGTGGAGATGTTTACGGGTCCTGCCGAAAAAATGATGGGTGGAGGATTGGATGGCGGGGTGGCAAAAATTGGCGGAACGTGCACTTACGGAATGTAGGTGGTAAAATGAGGGGTTTGTGGAGAATGGCAGACGTGGTTGGCGTGGCAGTGGTGCCTTGATGGTGTTGCAGAAGGATAATAGAATTAGGAGGAGATGGAGCGGGGGAAGAGAAGGTGTTCCGGTAAGTGTGGTGGAGGGCCATGAACCGCTGAATAGAAGACTCATCATCATAAGACCACCCGGCGTTGGGAGCCGGGCGATGGACATTGTTTACCTGAGGCAGTGCTGGCGGCTGAGGTTGCAGAGTGGGGGGATGATTCCGCATCAGATTCTGGTGGATCCCCAAATTGTGCGCACGGTGCTGCTGAGGAGGTGATTGCTATGGCTGTTGCGGCTGTGGTGCTAGTTGCTGCTATATCGAAGCCTGCCTCCTCTTCTCCTTGATCTCGGTGATGACCTTATGCATCTCGGCCGAATCAATACGTTGTCCTTCATGTAAATCATAAACAAAATCTCGAAACTGGAAACAACTTTCAATCGTGTGCCAAGGCTACCGACGAAAGATGCAGTATCTAGACTAGTCAACGGCCGGGTTCCAATTCGGCCATTCCGAAAGAAGTTGCAAAGCACTAATGGACATGAGAGTGGAGAAGATGTCTGGGAGGGTTTCAGGTAAGGGAGGATACTGTGCCCTCTTTGGACCCGGGCACCTAGGTGCAAAGCCGTTGGAAGGTGGGACATTGTGGTATTGCGGTGGTTGCTACGACTGTTGCATAGCGGGAAAGGATGGTTGGGAATTTTATGGAGCGGGGAACTGAGGGCTGCGAGGAGGTTGCTGGAAGCGTGGTGGAGCAGATTGGTTGGGAAATGGGAAGCTAATGGCTTGCACTTGTTCATTTGTCTGGACCCCTTCGATAACTGGCCCCTGAGGTTTTCTATTATACTTAGGCTTTTGGGCTTCAAAAAGGGTATGGATAGGGGAGTCCTTAAACTAGGTATGAATGAACGTGGCCTGGTTGTAAAGTTGGTTCATATTGGCAATGTCATTCATGGCTAGGATGTTGCGGAAAGTGGGAGTGGCATTGGAGATTTGCAACTTAACCTTCTCTTCCTCCGGAATATGGCCGAGCACACGGGTAGCCATCTGCCTCCATGTATCAACATAGGTGGCGAAATCATCATCAGCTTTCATCTTCTCAGCGACAAGGTCGGTGAAAGAATATTCTGGGCCGACCTGATCTTGGAACCTTTGAATGAACTTCTCTTTGATGGTCTTGAGGCTCTCAGCATCTTCTAGCAGTAGAGTGTAGAACCATTCCAGCGCTACCCCATCCAACGAGCGGCGGAATAGATTCGCCATAAGGCGGTCATCATATTGAAACTGCGTCGACTCATACATACAATCCCTCACATTGATGTACGGATTGCCATTCCCATCATACTTGCGGTACATGGGGAGCTCGGATTGAGGGGGGAATCTGATGTTTTGAAACTAGAGACCGAAACCTCAGCCAAGGATTGCGGGCCGACCCGCTTTTGGAGAAAGTCAAGTTGTTACTGTATGGCAGCCCATTTGTAAAGGAGCTCCTGCTCTCGGGATGGAGTAGGTGTAACAAAAGGAACATGCTCAAGGCGAGGAGCTGAAGGATAGATAGAAGAAAGGGGAGGCCCATAGGAGAGATGTTAGGTCGAAGGATAACCCGTATCAGGATAAGTAAGATGGGCCGCCCCATGTTGAGGGTGAGAGAAATCAATCGGGCCCACGAGGACCTGCGGCGGTGAGAGAACGGACCTGTAAGCATCAATCTGAGAAGATGGGGGAAGAGCGGTCTTCCCTTTATCAAGAGCTTGAGGGACCGAACCAAAAGATTGGCCCGCCTCCAGCTTGGGGAAGCGAAGGATTTTAGGTTGGACCGGGGTAAGATCAATCTGAGCAGGTGAAGCCCCTGGCCCATTAACCCAGGACTGAGAGATGGAGGTAGCAGATAGACCCTATGAAATAGTAGGAGACGGGCGCCTAACCCCTGCAAGGTCTTGTAAATGACCTGAAGCTGGGTAGGATCCAGCTGGGCCATCATCTGAAGAATGTGATTCGTGGAATTGTGGGTAGGAGGATTACAGAGGGAGGGTTGACCGCCCTCAAAAGCAGTAGATGGTGGAGGAGGGACGGACCCTTCTCCAGACTGGACATCCACGACCTTGGACGAGTCTCCTACAAGCCCTTGAGGAAGGGAGTCCTCATCGGAATGGGAGAAGCCGTAGGACGACATGGTGGAATCGAACAAAGGGTTGAAGTAGGAGATGAAAGAGGAATTACCCCTAGGAGAGGATCCTATGGATGTGAAGCAACTCCACATGCAATGTTGCACCTAAAGATAGAGATAACAAAAGAACTAATAAGCACTAAACACAAAACTGACCAAAGAGATGCATACAACCAAGGTCAACCAAGTTACAATGATGCATGAAGTTTTTACTTTAGTTTCCCCTCATAAGAACCTTAGGTACTATTTGGTATCGGGATAATTTAAGTAAAGAATAGGTATAAGTCATTTCGGGTTAATTTATTCTTATTCTTATTCTCGTGTATTTTTGGTATGCGAAGGGATAAGTACGAGAGTATTCCTATTCTTCGTTTGGTAAAAAATGAGGATACAAATGAGAATAAGTACTGAATAATTATCATATTGTCCTTCTTACCCCGGGTTAAAACATATGGATGTTATTCTTTGTTTGGATGGGAATAGAAAATTTATAATGTAATTTATTTTAGTAAAAATTGATACTTAATTAAGCTTTACATTCATGATTATGACTAATAAATACCATAAAATATATTTTAATAGATAATTTTTATTAATATTATTAAAAATATTACAAAAATAAATTTCTTATTAATCTAAGATGGTAAAAATAAAGATATTATTTAAGATATTGTGTTTTAAAACTTAGTTAGTAAAAATGAAATTAATGATTAATAATTATTTTATTCTTAATTATGAGTAATTAAATAGTATAACTTAACTTTAGCCTATTTATGTAATATAATAATCATTCAAAAAAATGTTCAATTTAATATTAATATCATACTATGAGTAACATAATTCAAACTCTACTTTAATTATTCTTTATTAGTGATAATAAAATTTATAATTAAATATTTTGATTATATAATTGTCCATTTGTAATAATGAGACTACAAATATATCTATTATTTTTTACATTTAAAATAAATAGCACTAATGATGTTGACTTTTTTCATCCTTTAAAAGTATATTAGTGATAATAATACATTTCAATTAGTAATTATTGTTCTTAATTAATATCAATATAATTAATTAATGTAGTGCTCTATTTTTGTCCCACCCTCCCCTGCTAAAATGAGACTTAAAACTCTGTCTTAAATCGGACCAAAATCAAGCAAATTTTGATTACTTATTTTATTAATTTTTTACATTTTGGTCATTCAAAATAACTACTATCATATTTACAGTATTTACTTTGGTTAAAAATTAAACTTTATACATAATTTACACATGCGCATAAAAGACGAATAATTCACGTGTAATCTAAATAACGAGTACGGGTGGCCCAAATAATATACGCACACGTACAATCCACACGAGCCGTTAGGAAACATTAATTAAGGTGAAATAAAGTATAACAATTGAGAGCATGCTACAAAAAGATAAAGTTTTACACAAAAAGTTTCATTTGTACATGGCCTCACAAATGATAGTCCAAAAAAAGAAAATCATATCACCTGTTATTATATAATTTCAATTGATCAAACTTTGCCAACAAAGTTTCACATAACTTCACAGTTCGATCGGCTGCAAATTTCTCCATCTCGATTGTTCTTCTTAAACCTTCCAGGAGTGCATGCTCTTCAATCTGTCCTCTTGTTGTAGATATACTAGACATTTCTACTGTCTGCTCATTCGAAATCTGTTCCTGAAAAAGGTGAATGATATAATCACAAAGTAAAGAATTAAGTGCAAAATATATGAACTTGATAAGAGTAAAGGGAGATGAGGCTCAGAACATCATGACATAACGTAATCACATGGATCATATTCTATCAAATTAGTTGGGGGTTGCCATTGGCCATCCACCCAATGATCATTGCCTCGTTTATACCTAGTAAGACCGAGAGTTTGATATTGGGAAGGAGTTTAATACCAACAGGGAACAATGGGAGCACTTGAACCCAGGGAAGGAGCTGTCTCCACTGTCACACACACACGATCAAACGATAACTTCTGATAGAAAGTAGCAATGAGGTCAGAGTATATCATTCTATTTTTCTTTGGAAATCCTTTAAGCATTTAGATGGTTTTGGGTGGGCGAAGGGGAAAGAGTCTATCCAACCACACATACTGAATGTTTAGAATTTGCTAATGAATATTTGTCCCTCACAGAACCACAGAAGGGCAGCCAAACTCCGGTCATTGGTTCATTCACATAAATGAAAAACTATGAACCATGCAGGTTAGATGTGATATGAAACCCAGAATAATATGGTATTAATTTATAGTGAAAACAGGAAAGGAAGACATGTGGATGCTCACAAATATAATGAAAACTTGACATTCACAAAATTGTTTAAAACGTGACAGACATCTCTGCCTTGCAAAATTCACAGACAGGAACAACAACCACTTTGTAACTTCAAATTCAACGAAATCAAGACGGCTTGAGTAAAGTAAAGCCCAAATTCATAAAATCCGAGTAGTAATTGATGAGGAACATAAATGAGCTTCTAAAAATGATGTGCAAGATCAAGCCAGAATCAACAAACTGAAATTTTTTGTGAGATTTGTAAAAGTGACATGAAATTAGCATAAGAATAACAAATCAAACATAATACATTCCAAATGATATTAACTGGAAATATTATGTTGGGGGAACCAGCTATCATTTCTATTGATAAGTCCCACTGTAATATCCAATATATCCGTTTACATGTGTCCTATTTCCTTAACATCTACAGGTAGCAGAGATCTATAAATATGCAAATGTTTAGGTACTAGATCTATTATCAATCTATACATCATCAATCTTTAGGGTCCTACATTACTTTATCTACATTTGTGAGTCTATAAATATGCAAATGTTTAGGTAGGATAAGATAGATAAAAATAGAATAGATACAAATGTGTGAAAATTAATTAGTTCTAGTATTAAGAAAAGGTAATGTATGCAATAATTCATTTTAGAAACTCATGTATTCGCTAACACCCTATTAGCATCTTCTCTGGAAATGATTAGGCTAAGAACAATGAATGCCCAAGTTCTTCCGATTGGAAGTGGTGCAAAACATGCCACGTACCTCACATAGCCAAGCACACAAGTAAAACAGTTAAATGGGGATGTCAACTTCATAATATTGCCACTTTCCTACCTCAAATAAACAAGGATATGTAGCTGTCATGCAACCACTACTCAATAGAGATACTACTAAACATCACAAGTTCCCTTTGTGTCTTTCCCCATTTATCTACCAATCATCACCTACTGATGCATGTCTCTGATTAGAGTAGTTCCGGAGTACATGTGTAGGCAGTGAAGATGTGTCAAGTTCCTAGAGGAAGAAGAACATTGGATTTCAGAGATACTCCACAGCCACAGAATTGGATTTATCTAGTAACAATGTTCTATTAGGAAAGTATTAAATAAGTTTTATTAGTGACATACTTCCCAATTGCATCCGCTACAATTTCACTACCCTAGTCAAATTTGATCTACATAGAGATATGTAAATGGAAAGAGATAACTGAGACACTAAAACCTTTTGACAGGCAAACCATGCATGTCCAATTGATTGTTTTGATCATATTTCTCTGATGCCACACACATTTCATTTTTAGGGTGGACAAATGTGCCAACCTTACTACTACGGCAATCTACGCATTAATTCAGCTTCATGGTTTATCTACTTTTGTAAGCTCTTCTAGATTTATATGGCAGAAATGTCCAGAAAGCAAATAAGCAGGGACTTCTCTAGGAAAATAGAAACTTGGTGTATGTATATACTACATGGATGGTAGAAAAGGTTTATGAAAAAATTCACCACTTGGATCTAGCCCTGCTAATAATAAACACTCATCCTATTAAGACAAAACAACCAAGTGATGCAGAAAAGTGAGAAAGGAGTTATAGTATTAAGAAAAGGTAGTGTATTCGCTAACACACTATTGAAATAAGCACAGCAAGCAAAAAGTAATGTTTGAATGTAAAGAAACAAGCAACTCATGCAGTCATAACACACACTCGGCTGTACTAAAACAAGAAACTCCAACACGAACAGCTCACACTCGGCTGTATTAAAACACAAAAATCATGCGTTCACAGCACACACTCGGCTGTACTAAAACAAGAAACTCCAGCACGAACAGCATACACTCGGCTGTATTAAAACATAAAAGTCATGCGTTCACAGCACACACTCGGCTGTCCTAAAACAAGAAACTCCAACGCGAACAGCATACACTCGACTGTATTAAAACACAAAAAAGAGAAGGAGTATAATATCGACATTGAACTTTGGGAGCACTAAACAATGGGAAGGAGCAATTCACACACATTAATGTGCCTTCACTGAATAATGGGAAGGAGTAATTCACCCTAGGTTGATGGGTGTGTGTTTCCTGATTTATATGAACCTGTAATCAAATTGCAGTTAGGCCAAACATAAAAAAAAGTTCAGCAGAAGGATAATGAAATGCTAAAGATGGAAACGGACGTGTACATGTTCTTGGCTTATGCGTTGAGTTAATACCTACAATATTTCAATCATTTTAGTCCAGATCATCGGTTGTCAGTTGTTGAGTCAAGCAAGTATGGTTGATCTAGAGGACAAAAATATAGAACCAAATATGCATATGACCGGAATTATGAATACTATTTGTAGTAAACCCAAACATTTTCCACTGTAGGATTATTACCAACAATACATAAGTAGGAAGGATTGTTTGCAGAACAACATGATTGCTTGTAGATACATGTTGGCTTACAACAAAGAATCTCATAAGAGGAGCCCTAGAACAATGGACTTGACTGAATATATTATGATGGTAAAACATCCAACTCAAAATCAGTTGGCTGTTACTAAAGAGCCCAATTTACATGTAACGCTTTCCCTCGTACCATTTTTTTGCTTTTTTCATGAAAAGAGTATTTCCAATATTACTAAAATTAACCTGCAAACAAAATCATGCCAAATTTTCAGTATAGGTGCTACTACAAAACCTCTAGCCAAACCATGCAAGATTTGTCTATCTCAGCTTTTCCCAATATCGAGTTTTCACAATCTAACTTGACACTGATTAAGTATGGAGCCGAGTCAAGTTGCTAACTTCCACTAGCTGGTGCAGGATAACTTTCCCCAAAACGTTAGAATCTTATACAATGTATGGAATTGAAGAATGCAGCCTAAAGGGCTTCCTGCTCATCTGCTCTAAAAGAGTTCTCAAAGATTAGCTGATAAGAGACTGAGTCAAAACATAGAAGCTAATTCCACCTCCTAAATAAAAAATAAGTTGCAAATTGTGTAATGTTATCATAGACTTCAAAAATAAAAAGAATCTTCTTTCTGGAATATTAAATTGGTGATGTGGATCAATATCAAAATTAGGCTACTCCATTTTGACTCTAGACCTAACTTTTTAAAACATTCAATGTATCAGATCAAAATTGACAAGCAACAAACTCCAAGAAAGATGAGAAAGATAAAACTATGCAATATACCAATACGGAGAGAAGCTTAATTTTACATACAGTTTGAAAAAGATTTATCAATAGTTACTAGATCTAAAAGTAAACTGGGATCAACACCTAAACCATTGCAATGTATTTCAGGATAGCCTCATTGCCAACCTCAAACAGGAATTGGCTTGCCCCTTGATTAGTACAGAATTAGACGAAGGGGAGTTAACAAAGCATATCCATTACCATATTGTGTGCACTAATCCTGGATATCCGGTTCTTGAGGTTCCAGCATCAACTTCCAGCAAGAAATTGCAAAAGGTCTCATATTTCATAACTCCATGAAGACTTCCAAAGTAAGAGGCAGCTTGCTAATGGCGAGAATCAAATTGGCGCAACCATGAAATTAAGAAGCACAAAGACTCACCTCAAAGAATCAAATTGTATTAACTAAAAGCCTTCTTGTTCCATGATAGAATCTCTGATATTTTCTGCTATGTTGGAATTATGGCATTTATTTTTGATTTATAGTTAATACAAATCTAGTAATGTCTGCAATCATTTTTTATAAAGATACAGATGTTTGTACACAATAAAGGTCTTCTGTGATTATGAGACATGGATAAATTTTACCCTAGCACATCACACACTCGATTGTGTATAATTAAACATTCACATTGAAAACATAAATTAGTCCATACCATTGGCATATCTTTTGCCCACATGAAGAACCCGCAACCTGATGTTGTTTTGTCAGCCTACAAGTAAAATATATTCATATTAGGTACATTTTATAAGGAATTTAAGAACAATAACCATAAATAATGTTGGCCATGTACCTTAGATTCTGGACATACATAAAATATTTTCCCCTTATTATTACTAGTGTTTGAGGTCCGCCTTCGACAAGGTCCTTTGCCACAAGGACACAGTAATACTTCATCCACCCACGTGAAGAACCGACATGACTTATCATTCCCAAGCTGTGAGCAAATGTACATGAGAAAATGACATACATAACATGTAAACCAAAATAGTACGGTAGGGTAAAAACAGCATACGCCAAGTGGGCAGTAATAATAGGGACGTTGGGGATTCTTGCTACTTTGAGAAATCTTGATAACACATTCCCCTATGCCACATTGACACTTAATAGGATCATATTTTGCCTCACCCGTTAATTTTGAATCCTACTGGTTTTATCCTGAAAAAGAATTATGTTACAAACACTTTATTATAATGTACAAGGCACCAACTTATATTTGATATCTCATGTTATTTGGCTTAGACGGACAATATTCAAAAATGACAGTCATTGGAAGATAAGTGCTGCAGTCACTTCCCATAGAACCCCTATAGTAACACCATCCAACCTCATAGTAGGGGCTGCCATAAGGCCATCCAACCAACTATCATCGGCGGGGCCTACAAATAGGGGAATGGAATGTGATGCCCCCACAGTCCTCCTCATCACATCAATGCTCCTTCCCATCATCATAGCCCAACGTCCTATGCAAGGATAATATTCCTGTAAGTAGACAAGTCCAACACCAAAATAGCAAATATGAGCACAGAGATATAACATCTAGTAACAAAACCAAGCATGTAAAATTGTAGCATCGACCACGCATGTTGTGCAGTGTAGCAGCCTGAAACCCATATGTAGTGACAGTTGAGCCAGGCTACTCCCAAAAATTAAGTGAGTGTTCAAATGATCATATCCAAGATAGGGAGCAGATTGCAGAGTATAATTTTGGTTGTTTGAAGGTCACCCCCCCCAAAAAAAAACGGAAGTCATATCTGAGAAACTGTCAAGGAAATTATGTTATCTGTGCACATTCCAAATCATAAACAACTAAACATAAAACAAATGACAGAGAATAAAAGTGTCCAAGTACACAACATATATAATGTTCAATTACACAACATGTAAAATTAACTAATTAAAATTGACAATTTCATAATGTCACTCGACATTTTGAGATTCCACCCTACGACGCCTGCAATAGACAAGTTATATGTTACGTGTAAACATAACCGTGAAGGATATAAAATATTATAAATTAGGTTAACAGTATAATAAATACCCCCGTGAACTATGATGAGCCCAAAGGCGAGTTGCCAAACGTTCCCGGCATCTTTCCCCTCTAGTAGCCTCTGTCCTACTGACATTATCCTCTTCATCGACCTACTCATCACCAGGATTGTCCACGTCATCTTCGGCTTGTTGGAAAATTAAATCAACACCTTGCCCCTTCTAATGAAATTGTGGAGCACGCAACAAGCCATTACAATTCTACCTTGTGTCTTAATTGGATAATTACGACGCTTTACTAAAATTATGAAACGTGATTTCAGGACACCAAAAGCACGCTCAACACAATTGTGTAGTTGTGCGTGCCTATGCTTGAACAAATCTTTTTTATGCCTATGTGCAACCCTTCTCCTATTACCTCTATACTCTGGCAGATGATATCGTGTGCCGTGGTACGGTGCTAAAAAGAGGGGGTTGTTTGTGTATCCTGCATCCACCAACCAGAATTTTCCTATGATAACAAACGAGATGGAATTCTAATAAGTATGGGGAACGGAACATAGATAGATCTATCAATTGAATAACATTTACCTTCTGGTACGGTAAATCGACCTTTTTCAAGGGCCCACTTGAGGACTTTCATATCTATAGCTGATCCCTCCCAACCCACAACAACATAACTAAACATTAGATCAAAATTTACACATCCCATGACATTCTGGGATGTTTCACCCTTCCGATTTCGATAACGAGGCTGGTCAGCCACCGGAACCTTTGCAAGTATATGTGTGCCATCAATTGCATAGAGTGCATTCTGCTGACAAAGTAGAAGCATAATTAATAACAATTAACAAACATTCGAAGGAATCAATTAATGCATGTCTATTTGCTAATGATCATAAAGTACATCACCTTGAAGAAGTGAAAAAATTTAGGATCATATCGAATTTTTGGATGTACTAGATCTTCAACATATGGCTTCTTGATATAGTCGTGGCGCAAGGATAACACTGCCATGAGTACATTGTTAAAATGTCGACTTATCGTCTCTCCTGAATGTTGGAACCATTCTCTGAGTAATCTATTGCCAACTTCATGTCCAACCTCGAGGAGAAATATAGCTAATTACTCACTGGCAGATATATTTTTGGTGTCATTAAGTACACCCCTTTCCATCAATTTGTCCCTTTATCTTAAGAATAAGCGAGGATGCACCCGAAAAGTAGAGTATGATCTACCAACATGACCGGCCATTAATTGTTTAACCCACTTATGACCTCGACCAACATCTATGTGCATTGAGGTCCTAGGGATACATATGTCGGAGGACAACATTTGAATGAGAACTATATGTTCAACTTCGTCCCAATAGTTCTCCTCATGAATCATAAACTTAATTAACGTGTCAAGTGATGGACCGGTGCCAATAGTTCCCAAGTCCATTGATAATGGAAAATAAAATATCCTACAAAACATAAACAAGCAGCACTTATAAGTGTGCAATAGCATACGAAGAACCAATCCATGGAAATGAACCATCATTAAAGCTAAAGCTAATTTCATTAAATAAGTAACTGTGAATAAATAAAACTGCACATGTAATTGTAAGTTTAAAAAAAATATCGATGAAGATTTCAATAGTATCCCAGACGGGTAAATATCCATCCCAATTTCAAATCTTCTGGAAGAGACGTGAAGATGGAATGATCCTCGGTAGACTTGATAAGGTCAATAGCTCTATAAATATCTTGATGAGGAAGTCCAGGTAAGTTGACGAGCATATTAATTGCCTCATCCATTGGATGTATAGTTTTTTTCTGAAGTTGGAGCATCTCTCTTGCCAAGGTCAACCTTTCATGACCCAATTCTACTAACTTGTCAATTCAATCCTCATTACCCTGGGAACTCTGCTTCCTCTTCTTATTCATATTACTAGATGAAGGAATGGTCTTGGCCATAGAGGGACTGGCCGCGAATGTCTCAACATTTGGAGGTTCCCTTTGCGATGGTTGCTGATTATTTTTCAGGGTATGAGTGTCATTCAACAAAGTGTTAATATTGAAATCTAGCTCTGATTCTTGCTCCAAAGTTTGCTGCTCCTCATCACCAGGGTCACTACGTGTGTCAAGGTAAGAGGAACCTTCATTACATACGGCGTCATCCCCTCTTGACATGGAATTTGAGCAAATCACCTCCATTTGATCGAAAATCAAGAATGGTTTCCCTTGAATTGATTTGTACTCTTTATTGGTCTGAAAAATAAACAGACATGTTGATCATTTAAAGAAAGATAAGTTAAACAATTAACTATGCAATACGTATGTTACATATCGCTATGAGATCATCCCAAGTTTCCTCTGTGCCTGGTGTTGGCATTTTCTTATCATCATCTCATCCCCATTCTTACCTATTCTTTATAGTCACAATTAAATAGTATCTTTTCTTCAGATTTTTAAACCGATTTTTCAAATTCTCCAATGAGTATCCTAACTTGGTCAACCCATTGAATTTTTTTATTGTTTCCTTCCATGCCTCCTTTGTGAAATTTCCATTTGCAAAACCGTCGTTGCTCACCTTGTGTTCTACCAGGAGATCTACAAAAATCAAATCTGCTTCGTTGCTCCAATTCGCCACTCTACTTTTCCCATCTTTAGATGCACTCATATTTATTTAAAAAACATAATTAATCATTAGGTAAAGAGAACTGAGGCGAATGCAAATACAACACATGACTGTGAAATAAATTTTAGGCTAACACGACCACAGAGAAGGAGCCCACACACCACCGGGGAAGGAGCAATGAAGGGGAAGCAGACGTCAATAGGAAGGAGCAGTCCGGAGTAGAAGACAATTAATCATAAGAACCCGAAAATGAGGCCAATGCAAATGAGCCCAAATGACTGTTAAATGAAGATAATACGAAGCACCCGAAGAGCTAAAAACTGCAGAAGATAATATCCCATATCCAAAATTATTAGCATGGACTAAAGCATTCATGACAATAATATGAAGCAATCCAACATCATAATCTGAAGTATCTTATAACATGTTCAATCGGTAGGAGATTGAAATGAATTCACTATGGATATTGATTATGGAATGAATACTGAAATACACAGCAAAATCTAAATTATATAAGAATGATACACCTAATGCCTTATAAAACACCAAGTTATCTTCACAAAACGTGATCCAGTTGAAAATTTCTTCTGAAAGTATGTTCTAACAAGTACAAATAAAGTAATATTTCAACTGAAGTTTCAATTCGGATTAAAACTATGACAACACTTGGAGAGAGAGAGAGAGAGCTGAAACACATAGAACGGAAAAGCAACACATAGAACGGGAAAAGTAAAGAGGTAAAAGAGCAAACTAGAGAACCCAGCAACAACGAAACTCCCGGCTATTTGCCTTTTCTGACATCCATAGCAGCACATGACTAGTTCAACAATGAGGAAGCCGGATGAAACAGTACATTATTTATGCCATGCAAAGTTCTCTGCCAAAGAATCCCTACCATAACCGAGAGAAAACTGCAGAAAATTACCTGGATGTTCTGATTCCAGCTAAGATCATGCTGAAATATATCAACAAGGAAACATCTAATATCACGCTGAACCCCTACAAGAGAAACCGAACCCATCAACAGAGGCCAAAACAGCGAAGATCCAAGTAACAGATCTTGTTTAGATCGATTACAGAAAAAAACCCTCCTGTGAGTGACATGATCTGCAATGATTTGTATGCGATCACGGGAAGCTGAAGGGAATAGGAAGAAAAACTAGAATCAAATCAAACTAGATGAGGAGGGGAGAAAATTGACCGATCTTCTCGGAAAGGACGACGCCGATGAAGGAGGCGGAGTGGGGAAGGGGTGAGGGAGGACTTTCCCATGGTGACCCGGCCCGAATGCGAGAGTGAGAGGGGGGGTTGATACTCGATCGACGGTGAGCTCCCTCGCGGATGGCACGAGTTGGAGCCGGTGGCGGGAGGAGCTAAAACGGCCGGGAGGGAGTCGTCTGTAGTCGATCGACGGTGAGCTCGATCGATCGTGCCTGCAGAGCACGGAGGCGAGAGAGGGACCCCGCCTACAGAGCATGGAGGCGAGAGAGGGGAGGCGAGAGAGCTCTCGCGAGAGATGATGAACAGTGCGGATCGGCGAGGGCACGGCGCGAGGTCATTCTTGGAACAGGAACGGGGGTGGGGAGGCGAGGATAACTCATTCCAAGTAAAACTTGGAATGAGTTGTCCATGGAAATAACACAGTTTCAAGCTTAACCCGGGTTTGGCTTAACCCAGCATATCCCAGTGTTTTTGGGCTCTACCAAACGGTGAATCGGGGATATCCTTGCCATATCCCGATACCAAACGACCCCTTAGTGTTTTAATTAAACCAATGTTTGCTTCAACAATAGGTTCCTAATAAGGGAGGATTATGACAACTTGGTTGACACTAGGTTTGACCTCTCTCACAAATGCAACCTAGACACGAGGTGGTAAATGTATAATCGGCCCGGCGTCCGTGTGGGAATCCACGGCTCACGGGGACTTACAGAGGACCCGGATGAGATCACTTAGTCGACCCAAGGAATATGGAGGCAAGAGGATCACTCACCAAGGTAGGTATACAACTATGGTATGACATGAATGATCTTATATGCACTAGAGTGCATGCAAATTCTAGCCTAGGAACTAACAATCAATATGCAACCAATGATATGGATATAAATAGCAAGCTGGAGGAGAATATACATCACTCTAAAACCAATGTGAAGCAGCACGAAATGAATAACAATAGTAAACCTCGGGATGCATACCAGAGAAATAATGGAGGTCGCAGAAAGATCGTAATATGAACAGAGATGGTCACAGAGAGACCGCAATAAGATACCGACGGTCATAGAGAGACCGCAATATGACAGAGACGGCCCTCAGTGGACCACAATCAACCAGGGAGCCGAAAATAGCAGAAATAGAAACGAAAAATCTAGGAAAAACACAGTGAACAATAGGAAGTATGAAGATGGGCAAGTCAAGCAGTAACTAGCACGGTAGGCACTTGGCTGTCCCACCGTGATTGCCAAAAAATTAGGGTTGTAGATATATGGAAGCGCAACCTCCACACAAACAATAAAATAAACCAACCAAGCAATGGGTATATCACCTTAAGCATGAATGAGAAAACAACAAATAACTATACTAAATCACATGCCGTAGGCGTGGAACAAAGATGCAAGTGAGGTAATAAAAGCACACACGCTGTGGGCGTGGAAAAACTAAAAGAAAGGCAATAAACTAACAAGGAAAAAGATGATAAATACCCAAAGCCAAGATGCGCGATCACCACCAAGGACTGTAACATAGAGGGAACTGCATTACGTACCTTGGAAAGAGGTGAAGCAAGGCTCACTCGCAAGCGGGGAAGAAACCCAGGTGCAGGATGAGAAACGGTCTTCCTTCTGACCACAATAATAGAGAAACGATCGTATGAGGCCGCAACAAGAGTGAAATGGCCGGACGAGGACCACTATTGACACCCAAAAATCTGACGTAAGAACTTAGTCCTCCCTCGTGCTAGACGTGCTGTAGACCTGCAAAAGAAGAGAGAAACAACAAGAAAATGACCCAATTAGATCTGGGAATGCATAGTATCTATAAACCAATGATGATGACTATGCATAAAAGAAAGGGAAAAATACCTGCGGGTGGTGGTTTTTTAATTCCTATGGGGCGTGGAAAACAATGGGAGGATATATGTAAATGAAAGATGAGTGAATAGTAGAGGAAGAAATGGATGCCATGGGGATGCAAAGATGAACAAACGTGAATGCAAATGACCACAAAGGAAACCAATTGTAATGACTACTCCCTAGACCAGACAACCCTAAGATGCAAACAAATGATTCTCCCTGGTTGAAACTCGCTCCAGAAAGAGGCAGCACTTCATCGTGAGCTCTGGAAATCTCCTCCTTGCGAGCACAAAGCCAAGGGTTCAATTTATAGACCTCCAAAACCCTAGCTCGGATCATAGGGATAAATGCGATTATTAAGCCCAAAAACGTGATAAACCTCGTAGATAATACTGCCAACTATCCATAGAATCGATCATAAGCTTCTGAGGATCAAAATCCGTAGAGAAAACGCAGGGTTTAGGACTCTATTCGTCCACAGATAAGGAGAGAAAAGCCATTCGGGGCTAGACTCTCGGCCGATGGTAGCAGTCTTGCGATAGACCGGCACCATCAGTTAGCGGCCTATCACCTGACCACTACTCGGGTGGCCATTGGAAAAAAATAAAAAGAGGGTAAATAGGCGTGTTTATCCTAAGATCAAGGCTTTTCTAGGCCCCTTAAGCCCAAATCATGCCATATGCGAGAAAATGAGCCCAACCAGGGAGAAAACCCATAATACTAGTCCCAAAACCAATCAAAAACGACCCAATAAGCAGTGAATAACCTAGGACATCATAAATAAAGATAGAGAAATGACACAACTTATAGACACAAAATGGGTGTCAATAATTGCTTTGGCTCTCTCGGCATATTTAATCATGGCTGGCTCTCGGGCTTCGAATTCTCCTTTAACTTTATTGGCGACGAGCATGGAATCACTATAGACTTGTAAGTTGGTCGCCCCAAAGTGCTTTGCCATCCGTAAGCCTGAAAGTAGTGCTTCATACTCGGTCACATAATTTATGGTCGGGAAGTTGAAGCGGAGGGTGTACTGCAACTCAATGCCTTCTAGTGACAGTAGGACTAGCCCCGCCCCGCTGTCGGCGGCACAGGATGAACAATCGACATAGAGTTCCTGTCACGCCCCGAATCGAAAGCAGCCGAACGCATTGCTCGGAACGTGGCAACGATACAATCATGTCAATCAGAGTAATAACTTAAAACACAAAAGACTAGAAATTGATAAAATAAATTTTATTGATATAAACTTGTCATTACAACTTATTGACTCAATTACAACTTATAGAAAGAGCAAGGGAAAGACGCACTAACAGAACATAGACACTTAAACTAGATAAAAGACACCATGCTATTCTAGACTCAAGAAAAATAAAAGACATGGGTCATCTAGTTTCCATAGCTCTCTTGCACACTTTCCCTTTCCATTTGAGTCACGGTCCCGCAAACCACTTGATTACTTGAAAAATATTAAAATAGGCTAGATGAGGGAAACGCTCAGTAGGAATTACATCTCAAGACCAAGCTTGCTTTAAGTAAATTACATGTTACATGAAAATGCAAGACCACTATACATGAACGATCGCAAGATGAAACAGAAATATATCAATTGAGCAAGATATGGAAATACTAGCAAGAAGGAATAAGTAAAGCTTCAAGGAATTATCAGGCATGCAATTATTGTATAACATCATGAGATATTGGCTATTTAAGTTCTAGCAAGTACCACGTCGAGTCAAGTACGTCAAGTAATATCATGTATTTTCCCGTCACGAGAGAGAGAAATAGAGTGGAATGGCATAGGAAAATCTAGAAAGTCATGCACTCCGGTGCAATGCCTCACTGTGGTCAATATAGCTCACATGGGCACAAGTACTTTCGGGTGCTCCTCCTAGGACCAGACCGCGCCCTATTAATGTCAGGCATTGAGTCATGTAAAATATCTGGACATCCACTATAGTTTCTAGCCAATAGAATTCCAAAGGAATAAGCCATTGTAGGAACTTTAAGGTAGATTCATGGAATAAGGAGTTCAAGGACATAACTTGAGTAAGGATGATATATCGATAAATCACATGAAAACCATGACATATCATAAAACTGGGTAATTGACGTCCACTCAGACTGCCACCAATTCCTGAATTGGCGCCCACTGGGGTGGCCGCTAATTATGGGAACAATTAAAGGCATGAAGAAATAGTGACTTCTCAAACTGTCGCTAATTCAATTAGCGTCCACTGTCTGGTCGCCAATTCCAGACATAGACAGACTTCATGATGTAATCGAAGATGGTCTAAATGATCGAAAGGGGGGGGGGTGAATGGATCCTAAAAAAAAGTCCCAAATTATAAAATCAATAGCGGAATAAAACACGTTGAAGGAGTTTGAACACCTCCACTGAACTGAGCTACCAAACCGTCTTAAGAGACTAAAAACAAATACTTGAAGTGTTAACACCAAAACCTATATAGACGGAATAAAATGCAGCCAAACAGATGACGGGCAAGAATTACGACAGAACAGATTGGAGGTTCACTTCTCACAGCAGAATAGATTTCTCTCGAGACATTGATCAAACAACAGATGAGCAAACATAGTAAGCATTAGATGGTAAACATAACAAATCTAAGCATTCATCTAGCGGAGAGGATAGAGAGAAATCAAACCACAGAATACACAATCAATTTTTAGGTGGTTCGGTCTGCAACCCGCAGACCTACGTCCACCCCACACTCAAACTGAGTGTGGCTTCACTAACAGCTGGGCAACACAGCTTGCCAACAGACGCTGATACACAGCTTACCCAAGGGAACAACCTCCCCTCTTCCTCCTACACGGAGGGAGCCTCTAGCAACCCACGGTCACTAGAAACCAGAGACTCACGTCTCTCTTCCTCTATACCAAGAGGGAACCCCACTAGTAGCAGCCCCGCTACCAGTGAACCAGCCAGTAGCACTCAGCTACCAGCAACCCACCAGAGGCCTAGCCTCTCTTCCTCCTAGCCCGGAGGGAACCCACAAGCATCCCTGCCTGTTGCTTGCGAACCGAAGGAACCAGCCTCCCTTCCTCCACACAGGAGGGAACTATCACCAGTAGCATTCTGCTACCAGCACAAACCGGAGACACACCCGTCTCCCTACTCCTGATCCCTCAGGAGGAACCCAAAACTCAAAAAGGGATCGAAAGAACAAGAATAGAAATGAAGTAAAAATAGTAGATGACTCTGGATTTGATCCACGAGTCAGGACAGTTCTTCAAGATAAGCTCCTTCTTCTTTTCTTCCTCTCACGGATTCTCCCTCTTATGCTGCTGCTGTTCTCTCTTTCTCTCTCTCTCTCACTCTCGAAATCTTCTCTGTTGGCCAATCTCTCTCGAGTTGTCTTTCTGCTCTCAGATGGCCTCTTTTGCTTCACTTCTTCCTTGGAGTGAGCTATTCTTTTCTGAAGACGAAGAAGGATTTATATACCAATAACAGGGGCTCCGGAGGATAGGGCAGAGATGCCCTAGAGAGCTTCGATGGGTTGGTCCACGTGGTGAAGTAGCAGGCCCCAGCTTCCACGTGTCTGACTGCTGGCACGTCCTTTGTTATAGGATCACGTGCCCTTTCATAATTGGGGTCTCCTTGTACTGCATCGAAATATTCTAGTAATTTACCACACTTACTGTTTCTGGAGACTGACTGCGTTGACGCACTGGCATCACTACGTCTACTCTTTGCTTGTACACATTTGAATTTGTCCCACTGCGTCGACCCTGCTGTGGATAGCATTGACGCGTTGAAGACAGCCAGAGATAAGTCGCCCCTTTCTTGAACTGCTGCGTCGACGCTGCTAGTTGGTGGCGTTGACGCACGGATGAAAATCAGAAGAGTGTATTGGCCTCTCTTCCGCTGCTGCGTCGACGCTGCTTGTTGATGGCGTTGACGCAGGAACATGTACATTAAGGCCTGTCTTGCCTTGTATATTGGCGTCTCTTAAGCCGCTGCGTCGACGCTGCTTGTTGATGGCGTTGACGCATTGAGCACCCTGCATTCGTTTTGTTCCTGTTAAACATTTATTATAACTTAAGTGTCTATATCAATTATCTTATTGTTGTCATCATCAAAACCAGGAGTACAACAATCTCCCCCTTTTTGATGATGACAACCCCAAGATTATTTTAATGACATAAACAGACATAGAAGGAGGCAACCCATTCAGATCACAAAAATGTGCCACAGTATAAAAGCAATATCTTCAAAGAGGAATTTTCATTTCTCTCCCCAAAAACCCAAAATAACAAGCAAACTTCTGTCGGTATACTGTCTCTTCTCTGTAGACTGTCTCTTCCTTAAACAAAACAAACTTAATTCTCTCCCCCTTTGTCATCAGCAGAAAGGGGTGCTGAGGAGGATGCTGGCATGAGGGAAGCACAAATTTTGTCCACTTGCTTCTGAAGTTGAGCCATAGAAGTTGTCAGGGTGTTCAAGCTGTCTATGTAACTTTGATCTCTCTACAGAACAAACGAATGACATTGTTGTACCTTGGAGGTCATGTCTTCAAACCATTGTGCAGGATGTCAAACAGATATTCTAGCTGTGCTCTTTATTGTGACTCCCAAGGTGTTGCAGAGGATGAAGCTTCAACTTGTGGAGGATAGAATGTGTACTGTTGGTCAGGGAAAGGAGGTGGAAAATGTTGTTTCAATAGCTTTAAGACTGCCTGGGTGTCTTGACTTGTTGCCATAGGGCTGGTAATCAGCTTTGTGAGCTCTTGTCCAAAAATGTTCATATTTTCAAGCAGACTAGGAAGTTGAGCAGCAGCTATTTGGCTTTTCTCTACCAATCTCGCATACTTCACATTCATTGAACTCAAATTTCCTCGGATATCAAAGTTGGTTGACTGAATAGAATGTAGAGTGGACATGGACTTTTGCTGCAGAGTATACAAATTGCCCATGATGGAGCCAACCTTCTGTGAAACCTGAATAAGGGAGTCCATAAAGTCATTGTGCTTCTTGTCTGACTTATATTTGTCATGGACAAACTTCTCCCACCTGCTATCCGACTTCTGCTCAAGATGATAAGTCCTCAGTTAAGTATTTGTTTGAACCTGACGAAAAGAGGAATAAATATTTTTGAATTTTGATTCTAGGTACTGAATGAGTGTCGGATTGATTCCTGCCATCGGCTGAGGCTCATCAGCTGCCTCTTGTGCTGGACTATCTTCTTCAGAAATGGGATTGACTTGGGGTCCTTCTGATGGTTGCATTTCTGGCAATGGACCCTGGTGAATCATTACAGCTCGAGAAGTACTAGGTTCATCGTTAAGTTCATCCATTCTTACTGAGCTTGATTCAAGTACATCCAGCCTGATTGGGCTTCTCTATCCATCATCTCTCTCTATTCTGTCCTGTGGTTCAGCCTGACAATCTGATCTTGGTTCCTGAACAACTCCAGCAGGTGCATTCTGCTGACTTGGAAGAGTCCTAATCAGGCTGACCATCAACAATTTTGAATCCCATGAAGGTTTTTATGGAAGACAGACTGTATCTGTTGCCCTTCGGAATGTGAGATTCTAATTCTGAGTTTAGGTCAACTCCAACTTCTTTGAAAATGGGTGTTAAAGCAGCTGCATAGGGAAGTGACCTTATTTGGGTTAGACAGGAACCCATGGTCTAAAGTGTAGCATCTACAAAAGAAACTTTTATCTTTTTCAGCAAGCAATAAAGAAGAAAACGTTGCACGTCAGTAACTCTTTCTCTCCCACTGCTCTGAGGGTTCTGAAGACTTGATGCTTTCGCTATCCATTCTTGACTTCTTTCCTTTTGGAAAGAGCCTTGGTTGAGAAGGCAACAGCAGATGGGTATCCTTGAGATACTGAGATAGTGAAAAGATGACCGAACTCAAGGATATTTAATAGTTCAAGTTTAATAAGCCCTTACCAGAGATATGATAAGAAAATGGCATCAATGCACTAAAAAGTACGGAGAATGGATAATTTTGAGAAATTGAGTTTTAAACTCTGAACAACCTTAGTACAAGTAAGGTAATAGAGCAAAGCCCATTTTGCCCTCGAAAGCATTTTCAACTCTATCTTCTATAAATTCAATTTCAAGAGTTCCTTGCAAGGTAGAATTTAACTGTTATTGAAATTAAACTTAGTTTGGACTATTGAGATTCAGATCACCCTCACACATATATATGTAGAACATATTTTTATCATTTTCAATTTTTCAATATACTCTTAGCAGTCAAGTAAAGCCAACCTTTTGACACGGGTACACATGTTTATCAGACACCCGAGTCCCCGGTTACTCAGCATGCCCTACTATTTTGCCGTGAAGGAACAGAGTTGTCAGTCCACATCATGACATGCCTTTTAGCTCTGCATGTGTACATGAAGGTAGTTTCTCAGTGGACTGTTTCCATTGCTCTGCACATGACATGCTCTTTAGTACTTCTTGGTGCATAGAGGCAGTTTCTCAGTGAAAGCATGCCAAGATTTTTTTTTTTTAAAAAAAATATGTGTGTGGGGTTTTTCTCTTCAAAACTCAAAAGACCTTTTCTGAGTTTAAGGTCAATACAAATATTAAATTCGATTATACAAGATGATTCTTTGCAATTGGTCAAGAAGATTTAAGAGAAGATGACCTCCCAGTCTTAAATGGTTCAGAAACTATACCATTACTAGATTACAGTCGAGTTCAAAAGTTTTAGACACCGATATTCAAGAGAATTATAGATTCTTCAGACATTAATACATCATGGAGCCAAAAACAATACATATCTCAAGGTGAGAGGAATTGAACTTAGACTCCCCCTGAATTAAGGACATCTGTTGCAAAACTCAGAATACAAGAAGGACCTTCATCTAGAAGTTAGAGAATGGCAGACACAATGAGCTGTTGAGTTGCATCAAGGGACTAGACCGAAGTGGAATTGAGGAAGTTCTATGAAGAGAAGATTTAATAGAGGCACTTCAACAAGCAATGGCAGCGTTGACCCAGAGGTATGGCTGCGTTAACGCAATCCGGTCACAGCGTTAGCTCATCAAACAAGGACACTCTGCTCCAATTCTGTTCCCAGACAATAATGTTGGCCCAGCCATCCGAAACAAACACCAAGAACTTGACTTACTGGAAAGAACAGCACACCCTAGTCAAGATCAAACCACTGCCTACTCCCCCTAAGCGAGAGAAGTAGAAAGGATAAGAAAAGTGGAGAGCTGACAAATCAATCATGATAACCAAAAAGGCATGGCAGACAAGTAAGATTGTTCTAATCATGATAATCCTGTCTAGTCTAAAGCAAGCAGTTTATATGTTCAACAACAATCACCAGTCTGCATGGTTTTGAGTGTGCAGATTGTGAACATGTAATCAGTTCAATAAGTCATGCAGCAGAGATTATATTAACTCCTCCTCAGACAAGCAACTATCAGTTAGAAGGCATACGGATGAATTAAGAATTGAATTCAGATTAAGAAGGCAGCAATGAATTTACCTGAAGCGTTCAAACATGGGGTCTTTTTATGTGCCCTGGTTTATTACCCCTTTATTCCATCCAAGGCACACCTGCTAGGCACCTTCCTATTTTCCACTAGCAGGAACCCAAGTGGTCTTGGGTCTTGCATAGTAATTAGCTCCTTTTAGGACTGCCTGCATCTTTTTCTGTGCCAAATAGTCATCAGAGTTCATGATAAAACAGTTATGCATTGAATGCCCAGACAACACACAATAGTGGCATGAACTAGCAGGTTTCATGTTCCTCTTATGTACACTAGCATGAACTTGAGCATTATAAGAGTGAGCATGAGGGTTTCTGTTATTATTATGAACCTTTTTCTTTTCATGACCAGCCACCCGGCAAGCAGCAACTTGGTGGCCTGGTCTTCTGCAATTTGAGCAAACATGAATTCTTTTAAAAACAAGTTTGTTCCTACCAAATTCTTTGGAATTTATATTCCTACCCTGGACATGCTGGTTCAGAGAAGCAGTTTTGTTTATATTAAAAGCATGTTGGTTAGCATAAGATTTAGCATGATGTGAGAGTGGTTTTTTCTTTCCATTAGCAAACCAACATTGAGCAAAGGTGTGGCCTAATCTACCACAATGAGAGCATTCACTTTTCTTTGAATGAACAGCAGAATTTTTATCATGATATTTCCTAGCATTCAAATCATCCAGTTCTTTTAATTCACACTCATGCATCAAATGGCCAATTCTATGGCAGTAATAACCTGAGATTTTCTTTTTTTGAACCTCATGATTTCTGACATGAGTTTTCCTGACATGCATTTTACTGGCATTCATGTCATCTTTTCCTTTCAGCTTGCATTTATGTATTTGATGATCAGCTTTATGACAATTTGGGCATGACATGAGTTTCCTGTTAGCATGAGATTTAAAAACAGGATGCATGTAAGTAGTGGAGGCCATTTTGTTCTTTCCTTTTTGTTTTTCAGTTGGCTTCAGAATTCTTTGAGCAGCAAATTGAAACACTGAAGAATTGGCTGAACTAACAGAGGCAACATTTGAAACAGCTGAAGTTTGAATCTTATTTTCAAAACTCTTTTTCTTTGTTGGGTTATAGCCCAACCCTTCTTTTTGAAAATTGACTTTAACACCTAGCAGTTTATCTAGATTTTCTTGACCATCAACAAATCTGGACAAAGAATTTTTTAAGTCATGAATTTCATTTTCCAAAGAGACAATCAACAATTCAGAGTTGGCAATTTCTTCATCACTATTTACAAGTTTATCATTGAGCCTTGAATTCAAAATCTTAAGATTCTCAACTTCAATTTTAAGATTATCTGAGCTCTCTGAATTATCCAGTAACACACTCTTTCCTTTTTCAGTTTCTTATGTTCCCTTTTTAATTTTTCATATAACCCCAACAAGTCAGCATAAGTATTTTCCCAATCATCCATAGTATAATATTGGAAAGGGTTTACCTGATAATCATTGTCCTCTTCATCACTTTGATTGTTGCTGTGATCAGTCCCATTGGCCATCATGCAGGCATCCTTCTTTGACTGGAAAGCTATCTTCAGTTTTTCCAGGATTTCGGCGGCTGACTCGCAATGATGAAAACACGAGTGTAAGGCCTTGTCAGTGGCAGCCTTCATAATTTCCATAGCCTTCATGTTTTGATCACACATGTATCTATCACTGTCAGTCCATTTGGATGTTTTCTTTGGCAGTATGTGTGGACCAAGCGAAATCAACTTCCACAGATCCGGATCAAGTTGTTTAACATAGGTATGCAGACCTCTAAGCCACAACTTAAATCCAGAACCACTAAAGATCGGTGGATGCTTCATTGAAATCAGTTCAAGAGTAAAACCAAGCAACAAAACCCAATCAGAAATGCACCTATCAGACCAGCAGGATCCCCTACAGATCGTTGAATCTGGAAAAATAGGGAACCGCTCTGATACCAATTGATGTAATCGAAGATGGTATAAATGATCCAAAGGGGGGGGGTGAATGCATCCTAAAAAAAAATTCCCAAATTATAAAATCAATAGCGGAATAAAACACGTTGAAGGAGTTTGAACACCTCCACTGAACTGAGCTACCAAACCGTCTTAAGAGACTAAAAACAAATACTTGAAGTGTTAACACCAAAACCTATATAGACGGAACAAAATGCAGCCAAACAGATGACGGGCAAGAATTACGACAGAACAGATTGGAGGCTCACTTCTCACAGCAGAATAGATTTCTCTCGAGACACTGATCAAACAACAGATGAGCAAACATAGTAAGCATTAGATGGTAAACATAACAAATCTAAGCATTCATCTAGCGGAGAGGATAGAGAGAAATCAAACCACAGAATACACAATCGATTTTTAGGTGGTTCGGTCTACAACCCGCAGACCTACGTCCACACCACACTCAAACCGAGTGTGGCTTCACTAACAGCTGGGCAACATAGCTTGCCAACAGACGCTGATACACAGCTTACCCAGGGGAAGAACCTCCCCTCTTCCTCCTACACGGAGGGAGCCTCTAGCAACCCACGGTCACTAGAAACCAGAGACTCACGTCTCTCTTCCTCTATACCAAGAGGGAACCCCACTAGTAGCAGCCCCGCTACGAGTGAACCAGCCAGTAGCACTCAGCTACCAGCAACCCACCAGAGGCCTAGCCTCTCTTCCTCCTAGCTCGGAGGGAACCCACAAGCAGCCCCGCCTGCTACTTGCAAATCGAAGGAACCAGCCTCCCTTCCTCCACACATGAGGGAACTATCACCAGTAGCATTCTGCTACCAGCACAAACCGGAGACACACCTGTCTCCCTACTCCTGATCCCTCAGGAGGAACCCAAAACTCAAAAAGGGATAGAAAGAACAAGAATAGAAATGAAGTAAAAACAGTAGATGACTCTGGATTTGATCCACGAGTCAGGACAGTTCTTCAAGATAAGCTCCTTCTTCTTTTCTTACTCTCACGGATTCTCCCTCTTATGCTGCTGCTGTTCTCTCTTTCTCTCTCTCTCACTCTCGAAATCTTCTCTGCTGGCCTATCTCTCTTGAGTTCTCTTTCTGCTCTCAGATGGCCTCTTTTGCTTCACTTCTTCCTTGGAGTGAGCTATTCTTTTCTTAAGATGAAGAAGGATTTATATACCAATAATAGGGGCTCCGGAGGATAGGGCAGAGACGCCCTAGAGAGCTTCGATGGGTTGGTCCACGTGGTGAAGTAGCAGGCCCCAGCTTCCACATGTCTGACTGCTGGCACGTCCTTTGTTATAGGATCACGTGCCCTTTCATAATTGGGCTCTCCTTGTACTGGATCGAAATATTCTAGTAATTTACCACACTTACTGTTTCTGGAGACTGACCGCGTTGACGCACTGGCATCACTGCGTCTACTCTTTGCTTGTACACATTTGAATTTGTCCCACTGCGTCGACCCTGCTGTGGATAGCGTTGACGCGTTGAAGACAGCCAGAGATAAGTCGCCCCTTTCTTGAACTGCTGCGTCTACGCTGCCAGTTGGTGGCGTTGACGCACGGATGAAAATCAGAAGTGTGTATTGGCCTCTCTTCCGCTGCTGCGTCGACGCTGCTTATTGATGGCGTTGACGCACGAACATGTACATTAAGGCCTATCTTGCCTTGTATATTGGCGTCTCTTAAGCCGCTGTGTCGACGCTGCTTGTTGATGGCGTTGACGCATTGAGCACCCTGCATTCGTTTTGTTCATGTTAAACATTTATTAAAACTTAAGTGTCTATATCAATTATCTTATTCTTGTCATCATCAAAACCAGGAGTACAACACTTCTCACAGAGGCAAGAAACAGCGCTCTATGAGAGCTAGGGTACCACGTTTCTTCAGAGTGACATGGCATTCAAGGGTTCTAGGGTTTTTAGGGTACAACCAGCTCGGTTGCCTTGAGGGAATCCAAGGCTAGTGGAGTCTTACAGAGGTCTCAATGAAGAAAGTACTAGTCCGAAGGAAGGAATATCCCACAATATGTTCAATCATCACCAAGAGTTAGTGTGTAAGCGATGGAAAGCAAAACATGGACCAAGTCTCGGATATGAGGCAATGGTGCCAAAGATCCAACGGTCTAGGATCAAGGAAAATGTGCGATGAAAACAGTCACAGAAAACTGCGTCCTAGCTGTGGCTGCTAATTATAATTAGCACGCACTGTTTGGAAATTAATTCATATAAATTCCCAGAATTTACTTTAATTACCAGAAAAATGGCGACAGTTCGGAGAGGCGCAATATCATTAATCTGCGCCCTGAGGTACGGCGCTAACTCTATTATTTTTTATATTTATATATATATATTCCAGGAAAATAGCACCTTCTCAAATGTCGCTAATTCCTTCCCATAGGAAAAGATGCCTTTCTAGAAGGGCGTAGGTTCTTTAATATGCGATAGGGGTCTGGTCGCAAATTCTTTCCAGTGTTACACCCTGCAACGCATCCCTTGGATAGGTTCACAGAGACAAAACAATGTTCATTTCCTAAGTTTAACATAAACAATAGCATGTTGACGTTTATCTGGATTTTCAGGAAACTAAAGACATGGTCATGCAGAGAAAAGTATGGAGACCCTAGGAACATGCTCATAGTAATTTTTATACATCAAGTTCCATAGTTATTTAATTTTAAAGATGTGTTAATTATTTAATTAAGTCATAGGAAATAGCAGCAGTCATATGGTCGCCCATTATTTAGCGGCCAGCAGATAGTCTCTAATTCAAGAATTAGCGGCCGCCTGCTCGGTCATTTATTAATCCGCGGCCAGAGGACAGTCGCCCATGCAGGAATTTGTGGCCGCTGCTGTGGTCCCTATTTTCAATGAAACAGAAAAATGATCTTCTACGTAAAACTCAAGCATGGGGAGACAAGGGAACGAAATATAAACATGATCTTCATGAGTTACATGCATGCAACCTGTTACTAATCATCTTCGGCTTCAGTTCCTTGAGATAACCTACTTGTTTGGGGTTGATCGGGACGACGAACAACAAGGAAGAAGGAGAACCACGGTAGCAATTGCAATCGCATGAACAAAAGCAGCAGCAGCAGCAGGCCAGCAACTATAGCAGTGAGCGCGGGGAAGATGACACCTCCCTTCATGCAGGGAACATGAAGAAGATGTGGTCTTTACAATAGCAACATACGAACGTTGAAGAAGAAGAAGAAGGAAGCAGGACAGAGGCTCATTCATACCACCGTAGCAGTAGCTGCGCGAAGTAGTAGTAGCACACAACGGCAGCACGGAGAGAGGAAGACGGTGACGGTAGCAGGGGCAGGAAGAAGACGTAGTAGAGGGGCTCCTTCGAACGTAGTAGCAATAGCATGCTTGCTCGTTCGATGGGGCTCTATTTATATGGGAAGGAATCCTACTGTGGGGTTAGAGTCCTGGTGGGAATGAATTTTCCCACGTAGCAATCCTACTACCATCCAAGTTTCCATGCAATCCAATCTCCTTCTAAAACAACGGTTGCCCTCCTAGTTAGATTAAAAACCTTAAAGCCTCATGCAAGGTTCGAACGTGGTAAGGCTTCGAGTTTATCAAAGGATCCAATTAGTGTGAGTAATTATGTATATATCCCTCAGGCTCCTTCATACAACGATAAGGCCCATTAGTCCTTAGGCTAAACCTATATATGTGAGGCCCATATATATGGGTTTAAGGGTTTTAGGTTTTATTAATTTGAGTTGGGCCCATTATTTTTTCTATAGAGGGATTTTATTATGGTGGATTTATTTCTTCCAATCTTTATAGGTATTTTAATATATCCCATTCTATTATTTAACGAGGTCTTTGGTGTGCATGAGTTGGGCCTCGAGCGCTAATCCCATTCTATTAAGATTATCTATTTATTTGGTGTGGGTTGGTCAATATATATACCAGGGTCTTTGAGAGTTCGGTTAAGGTAGAACTTTATATATGGATTTTACTTCCTATAATTTTATTTATTTATTTCCCTTATTAATTTTTCCATTGTCTTAGGTATCAGAGGCAGGTTTCAATCCTAGAAAAAGCTTTATTTTCACTCTAAAGGGAATATTAACTAGACATATTCATTTATTCTAAAGACATTATACTAAGGTTTTATTAATTCAAACATTATTAACGAGTTCTTAGAGAAATACTTAGATGACGTCATTTAATGTCCAATTTGTCTTTGAATCCTTTTCACATCAGTTGTTATTTGTTTATGTGATGACCCTATTTTATTTTATCTCTAACAAGTGGATTCATAATTATTCTATTTTAACCTTTACGATTTTTCGGGTGTTACACCCTCCCCTACTAAAGAAATTTGGTCCCCAAATTCACCACCTTCTATACTAAGATGGGGAAAAGTACAATTTACTAAGATAACTATGCAGGTAAAAGTATCTAAAATGTACGGAATGGAAAAGAACTAATTTGAGATTAAGGATGAGGGGTACCTTCTACAGTTCCTTCTTTTGCAGGCTCTGCTTCCACTAAGGCTTGAGTCTCTTCTTGAAGCTTCAGATTTTGAATAGGGCATTGGGCTATCCTTTGATCGAGACTCCCACAACGGAGACATTCTCCCGTCTTTTGATAACAAATCTCTGATTGATGATTTAACTTACCACAAAACTTACACCTTTCTTGAGATGGGTCTATAGGAGCTACCCAACATTTCCCCTTCTTACATTTCTTACACTTTTGCGAGCTACCACTCTTATTAGGTCTTTTCTTGGCTAAGTTAAACTTTTCAGAGTTCGTAGCTTGCTCTTTTTCTTCAACTCTCCATCTTTCTCTTTCTTTCGCGACCTTCTCTAGTAGTTGGACTCTCCTAACTAGGTCCGCATAGGCTGGGATATCTACGAGTGCCATATGGGGAACAAAACCAGACCTAGTCGCCTCCATTGAATCTAGGTTCCCGCAAGAACCATTAGGGAGATTAATTATCTTATTCAAGAAATAATCAAAATTATGATTTTTATGCTTCTTTTAATATTTAACCCCAAGCTCTACCCACTCTCACTGGGTGACAATAAGGAAAAGGACCTAATGATGCATACTCATGGCCAAACCTAGGGTTTAAGAAGACCTAGGCTCTGATACCATTTCTGTCACGCCCCGAACCGATAGCAGTGGAACGCATTGCTAGGAATGTGGCAGCGATACAGTCATGTCAATCAGAGCAATAATTTAAAACACAAAAGACCAGAAATTGACAAAATAAATTTTATTGATATAAACTTGTCATTACAACTTACTGACTCAATTACAACTTATAGAAAGAACAAGGGAAAGACCCACTAACAGGACTTAGACATTTAAACTAGATAAAAGACACCATGCTAATCTAGACTCATGAAAAATAAAAGACACGGGTCATCTAGTTTCCATAGCTCTCTTGCACACTTTCCCTTTCCATTTGAGTCGCGGTCCCGCAAGCCACCTGATTACTTGAAAAACATTAAAGTAGGCTGGATGAGCGAAATGCTCAATAGGAATTACATCTCAAGACCAAGTTTGCTTTAAGTAAATTACTTGTTACATTAAAATGCAAGACCACTATGCATGAACGATCGCAAGATGAAACAGAAATATATCAATTGAGCAAGATATGGAAATACTAGCAAGAAGGAATAAGTAAAGCTTCAAGGAATTATCAATCATGTAATTATTGTATAACATCATGAGATATTGGCTTTTTAAGTTCTAGCAAGTACCACGTCGAGTCAAGTACGTCAAGTGATATCACGTATTTTCACGTCACGAGAGAGATAAAGAGAGAGGAATGCCATAGAAAAATCTAGAAAGTCATAGACTCTGGTGCAATGCCACATCGTGGTCAATATAGCTCCCATTGGAACAAGTACTTTCGGGTGCTCTTCTCAGGACCAGACCGGGCCCTATTAATGTCAGACATTGAGTCATGTAAAATATCTAGACATCCACTATAGTTTCTAGCCAATAGAATTCTAAAGGAATAAGCCAATGTAGGAACTTTAAGGTAGATTCATGGAATAAGGAGTTCAATGACTGAATTTGAGTCAGGACGATATATCAATAAATCACATAAAAATAATGACATATCATAAAACTGGGTATTTGCATCCACTCACACCACCACCAATTCCAGAATTGGTGCCCATTGGGGTGTCCGTTAATTATGGGAACAATTAAAGGCACGAAGAAATAGTGACTTCTCAAAAGGTCGCTAATTCAATTAGCATCCACTGTGTGGTCGCCAATTCTAGATAGAGACAGACTTCTCACAGAGGCCAGAAACAACGCTCTATGAGAGCTAGGTGTAGATGCGAGATGAACCTTTTTTGGTTCCCCTAAGAGGTATTGTCCCTACCATGCCGGAGGGCGGCTAGGGTTTTGTCCTTATAAAAGGGCCCTCTTGGGTTAATAGGTGAGGACATTATTTATAAGCACTCGGTTGCTTTCGCAACATCCGATGTGGGATTAATCTTGTGACCCTAGGTCCACTACACAAGCCCCCCCTTGAGAAGGCAAGCGAGGGCGAGCTCAGGGTTCCCCCAGACGGCGCCACTTTGCAGATGCGAGATGAACCTTTTTTGGTGCCCCCAAGAGTATTATCCACGCCACGCCGGAGGGCGGCTAGGGTTTTGTCCTTGTAAAAGCGCCCTATTGGGTTAAGAGGTGAAGACCTTCTTTATAAGCACTCGGTTGCTTTCTCAACATTCGATGTGGGATTCATCCTATGACCCTAGGTCCACTACACTAGGGTACAACATTTCTTCAGAGTGACGTGACATTCAAGGGTTCTAGGGTTTTTAGGATACAACTAGCTCGGCTACATTGAGAGAATCCAAGGCTAGCGGAGTCTTACGGAGGTCTCAATGAAGAAAGTACCAGTCCGAAGGAAGGAATATCCCGCGAAGGGTCCAATCATCACCAAGAGTTAGTGTGTAAGCGGTGGAAAGCAAAACAGGGACCAACTATCGGATATGAGACAGTGGTGCCAAAGATCTAGCGGTCTAGGATCGAGGAAAATGCGCGATGAAAATAGTCACAGAAAACTACATCCTAGCAGTGGCCCCTAATTATAATTAGCATCCAATGTGTGGACGTAATTAATATAAATTCCCAGAATTTACTTTAATTACCAAATAATGGCGACTCTTCGGAGAGGCACAGTATCATTAATCTGTCCCTTCAGGTACGCTACCAATTCTTTTAGTTATTATATTTATATATATACAATCCAAGAAAATAGTGCCTTCTCAGAGGTCGCTAATTCCTTTCCACAGGAAAAGGAACCTTTCTAGAAGGGCAATGGTTCTTTAATATGCGATAGGGGTCTAGTCGCAAATTATTTCTAGTGTTACACCCTACAAAGCATCCCTTGGACACGTTATTGGCACCCAAAATATGATCGTCGGTGACCAAGCCACAAAGACGAAGGACCCGGCCCGCTGAAGCACGGAAGCCGATAAAGATCAACATATTGAAGATTTCTCAAGCTGCCAGAGCCTCGAGTCACCCCGTATGGACACGGGGACTTCACCTCAAGAGAGCCGAGACAAACTCATAACCAACCGGCAGTGTGACCAAGCCTGCCCAATGAACCGGCATCGACTCAGTCGTGCCGCATACACTACACCCGTTGTCCGATCAAGGACGACGGTCTACCCAGTGGCTTCCCACCTCATGAAAGGCTCTCCTGAAGATGAAAGAGTCCCCCTGGCTCTCTGAGACGGAGGACCGAAAGCTCTGATGGCAGAAGATCCCGATCACCCGGCACGGGTACGGCTTCCCGCCAAGATGGGCCCGTTGGTGGCCGAATGATCACCCAGCTCAGGCGGAACAATCCCTGCTGTTATCTCACCCTCCAAGGAGCTTTGAGCACAAGCCAGACCGAGCCAGCAGCACGAATCATAGAGCCGAAGGCTGTGTTAGTGGAAAGCCCGTATGATCAAATCAAAGCTATCTGGAGTCTCGGGAATGACCGTACGTCAACCTGGGAGCTTCGACAAGACATCTCGTCGAGGTTTCGAGGAGCATTGGCAAGATAAATGTTCACGGTGACCCCCGGAATCATCCCCGGACTCATCGACTGGTTCGAAGCGTGCGAGGAGCACTAGCACGGCGTGCCTTAAACCAGCGCGCCCCCATCTCACTCCCTTGAGCCCGGCGCGCAAAGAACCCCTTATCCAGCGCCCTATTGTGCCGGCACGCAAAGTATGTAGAAGGCCCTTCCCCGACGCACCAAATCTCCATGCCAGATGAAATCTCGAACCAATGTATATATATATATATATACGGGCTGTTCGATTGAAAAAAAAAAAGAGGAGAGGAGAAGAGATAAGAGAGGCAGATAGAAGCGGAGAGGAACAGAAGAAAACACAGAGAAGAGAGTCTTTCGAGAGAGGCTTTTCGAGGGGAGAGAGAGCTTTCTTGGAAAATAGGGTTCTGTCTGAGCGTCCTTCGACGGCCGTCTTCCTCTATTCTGATTGAAGTCCTTCGGAGCCGGAGAAGGAGGAGTCGTCCGATACTCTGTTTTGAGAACAGGTGGGCGCCGGTGCCTGTCTTCCTCTGCTTTTGTGGATTCTTCTCTTTTGGGGTTTCCATCTATCAGATGTAAGCAAGAGGGGGAGGGATGGCAATGATATGAGCCGACCCCTCCCCTCCTCCTCTGCGATTTCTTCTCTGTTGTTCCTCTGTATATTCCTCTGCAAATGATGAACGACGACCGAGCAATTATGCCGGCGCCGGATTCTTAATGTGTAAATGTTAGCCCATTCCCGTTTCTGGGATGGTAATATCTATATAAATGCTTGGACCAGTAGGTCGAATGAATGCTCGAAGCTTATGTCTCCTTATCTACCTGTATCAATGTGTATGTTTGGGTTCTTCCGCACGTGGTCCCCGATTCCGATTTCCCCGAAGTCCTGATCATGCCCCGAAGCATCGTGGGCTACAGAAACGACCCCTCCCCGGGTCTTTCCGATCGACCGCTTTCGTCTTCGATTTAAGGATCTCTGTATCCCATCCACGGACAGAGCTGTGCTCATGTGCATGCTCCTTCCCGCCGTGGTGTCGAGGGTCTGATTCCCATTAACTCCTCCCTTCATACTGCTCTGATTGTTCGCAAGGTGGGAGTTGCCTTTGGGACGACCAGATCCATCCCCCCGAATGCTGCGTCCTACCTGTTCGAGCATATGCTTCTACGATTGGCCCATCTCATCTGTGCATCTACTACCCCTCTGCATCATGGTCATTTGAACCATTCCGAGATTCTTCCATCCCGTCTTAATCACCCAGGGAGGGGGACATTCCCCCGTTGCTTCATGGAACTGCTGGGCGATTAAGGGCTCTACCTCTCGATGGTAGATGCTTCCACAAAACCATAGCAGACAGTAACAAGGGGTCTTAGCCCAATAAGCTCAGCCCCGACAATCTGAGACTCAATCGAGGCCAAGGGATGTATGCTCCTCGTATACTAGCCCTTGGAGCTTCACTCTCTTAATGGTCGATTCCTCCACAGGATGTGTCGTCAGCTGTGGGTTGCCCACCCCTCGTCGGCTAGCCCTCGGGGTGCTGCTCCCATTACCAGGGGCCTCACCCTTCTATCTTCACCCACGGAGTCTTGGTGCCCCTCGCAGGCTAGTCCTCGGGGTTTCCTGTCCGATGGGAATTTGCTGGATGCCACTGTGCAGACCGGCGGTTTAGGGGCGAACTCCATGAGTGAGTATGACCCCGTTTCTCCCCTGCAACTCTTCATGTTCAGGGGAGATGCTGCCAAATTTTGGACAGACTAAGAATGATTAAGCCATAATGAGATGCTTATCCTGAGCCCAATCAACTCAGTGCTCGAGTATGAACCTCGCACTGACTCACTGCATCATTTCCAGAGGGTCCTGGACTTCGATCAAACGATCAGTTGGCACAAATATCTTCATAACTCTCAATAAAAGCTTAATAAACTCAAATGGTCTAAAAATGCATGAAAATAAGCTAAAACGGCGCGGCCCTAAATCGGCGTGCCTTAATACGGTGCGGCCCCCCACCGCACCGTATTAACTCGTGACTCATGTTTCCCTTTTTTTTTCTGGGGCACGTTCCCGGCGCGCCCTAAATCGGCGCGCCCCGTGCCCTGCGCGCCATCTTAATTGGTTATCAAGGCCGCGCATGATTAGCTCTTCACCTACGCTTTACCACACCGGATTAACCTCTTTACTTACACTTTACCGCGCCGGGGAAGCTATCTCTCGTGCGATCACGCCGTTTCAAGTTGCTGTGCTGTTCTAACCCTTTGCTCGCTCTCGGGGCAATCCTGGCCTCCCATGGTCGATATTGGATACCCTAATTAGCGGTAGATTAAGTAAGGCAAGGGATGTTCATGCTCCGAATAACCTCTCTATCATGTTGGCTATCATGTGTATTACCACTTTGCCTTCGTTATTACCCTTGTGTTACCGTTTCCCTCCATTCTGACGGGGATTAATGAATGTGATCAAGCACTGCTCACTGTCATAATTCTGTTGCCATGCTTAGTACAGTTCTCAGCGTCATGCATGCATACCTACATAGACCCTTGGGTATATCAAACGGCGTTGACAGAAAGTCGGGTTACGCCCGATCGGAAGTCTCCGCTATGCGCGATGGTGGTCTTCGGACCTACATCCTCCGCCACGTACCACGGGTCTCCAATTAAATGAACCATGCCTCTCCTGCATGATAGATAGACGCATCTCGCATGATTCCGTCATGTTTGTAACGTCGCATCCTTTATTCCGGCCTCGACAGCCCACTATCTCGGCAATTATTCAAAGGTGTTCCCTCCTCGTGGGGGATGTAATTAACGCCATAGCCTTTATGGTATGGCGGACTGTTGGTCCCGACTGAACCTCACATTCGTCTGACCAAGTCAGAACGAGCGCACAATAAAGTTGTCACGTATGTGACTGGCACGCCCGCGCAGTCAATCAGTCAGTTAACTACCAGTTAGTTAATTGGTTGATCGACGCGTGAAATAAGATGTATATATGTATGTATACACACACACACACACACACACACACACACACACACACACACACACACACACACACACATATATATATATATATATATATATATATATATAAGAATAAAATAATAATAATAAGATAAAAAAAGATCGCAAATAAGTCTGGCACGCCCGGTGGGACCAGTGTCACCTTTCATCTCTTTGCCGAGATACTTGGGCTTCGAGGCCCTCCCAAAGGCTACTGATCGTTGGCCTGTTTGTCTTTACAGGCGAACGATGACGACAAATGGATTAACTGGCATCAGCTTCGGTCCGTCGATCATTGCTGGGCATGCACAAGGGTACCTGGAGGTGCCCATGGAGTTCGGCAGCTTCCCTGCCGCCGTCGGCTTCCCCAACTTGTTGGGGTTGGCCTTCGTGGACATGCTAGAGATTGAAGCCCCGGAACCTGTCGAGGAAGCTGTGGGGAAAGTGGAACCTCTAAAGGCTCCTTGCTGCAACGACTCATCCAAGAGTCCGGCCCCGGCCGCTAGCTGTCTGGTGCACCACGCCATACATGGGGCCCGCCCCAATATTATCAACAAGCACCCTAGAGGTCGTCAACGTCGCCAAGCCCACAGGAGTGCTGCTGTGATTACCAGGACTCTATCTCAGTCCAGGAAATCTATGATGGTTGGCAGCATGCACGTCTTCCTCAACGGACGCAATGCACGGGTGGCCCCAGATCGAGTCATCCCTGCCATCCCTGTACACAATACATACTAGGCCCTCGCTGGAAGGAGGGCAGAAAGAGAAGAAATCGGCCACTATGGCCAAGGAAGGTCGGCCCCCAGGCCAAGAAGGTTCAAACAGGTGTGGGTTCCCAAGCGGGCCCAACCTGCCCATCAGCTGACACCTATCTGCCGCCGTCCTGTGTACGATGGGGCGGAGGAGAGAAGAGAAAGGGTCTTGCTCCCGAAGGAAGAAGAAGGAGTGGTTGCGGATCCTCCACCCCGCAAAAGTTTCCGGGCGGCTGCCTGTCAAGCCAACGTCCCAGCTACGGGACGAAGATTCCAACAGCCTGCCGACAGAGCTCGGCTAGCTTATATCCCTCCTTCGGGAGGTCGACAATCATCCCCCGTGTTACATCAGGAGTGGGGTCAATAAGAGATGACCTATCTGGTCAGAAACTATTTTCGAGGGTTAGGCAACCCCTCGCTTGGGCAACATCGACTGATGCAAGTAGCCACCGCCGATGAAGACTACTGCCCGTCAGTGGCAGATGAAGAAGATGTGGTAGAAAGAATGATGATGTCGTCAGTCGACGATAATGGATATGATAACGGCTTCGAGATCGAAGCCGATGAAGCCATCCCCGAGTGGGAAGAAAGAAGAAGAGTTTCTGTGTTCGAGAGGCTGACCTTCCCGCAGCAAGCTAAAAGGAGGGTCCATCAACAAAGGAAAAGGATGCAAGTCTTCACCTGCAACATGGCTGGTATATCCAACCGATATGGGGAGCTTCTCGAAGACCCCCGAGAATTCGCTCAGTTGGCCGCACGGCCGGGGCCGAATACTCGCAGAACAGAAGCAGCGAGGGAGCTCCTAATGATGGCTAAAGGAAAACAACCCCAAGTCTACCACCATTGGGATGACAAGGCCCCCGTCCTGACAGCTAATGTAGTGACGGCAGAGGAAGAAGACGACGTCCCCCTCGACATCCTGCCCGAGGGTACGTCCGGGGACACAGCAGAAGTTATCCCCACTACAGCCACAATAGACCCATCAGTCTTGATATTACTTTAGAAATACCGGAAAGAGATAGACTTGCTGAAGAAGCAGTTGATGGAGAAGATTGAACAGTCCTCAGCTTCCAAACCACCCGAAGTCTAGGGTGAATCATCTCGGGGAGCAGTCCGTCATGATGGCCCCCCACCACTCTACACACTGCCTCAGTCGTCAGAACCAAGCATGGCGACAATACAATAGCGGCCACCACAGCTCCAGCTGCTGCTACCACCGGTGCTCCCTCATGTGCACCAGACACCCCCGCTGCCGCGTCCTCCACAGGTGACCACCCTGGTCACCCCGTACCTGTAGCCGGCACACTTCTATCCAGAGCCGGTTGACCCTACAGTCATGAACCAGATGATGGTGGAAAGAATGATCGATCTGAAGCTCGTAGAAAGAGGTGAAGGTGACTACGTCACGTTCGATGCATACCGGGTGCCCTACCCGCAACACCATGCTGCTAAGCGACTTCCCCCGGGAATCAGTAAGCCACCCAAGTTCGATAAATTCAACTGGAAGGGATCCCCGAGAGAACACATAGCCTATTATATGACTGTCATGGGCAACTTGGCCACCGATGAGTCATATCTGCTGAAGTTTTTCAGGTCCTCGCTGACGGGACTTGCATTTGAATGCTACTCCATCCTCCCGGTCTGGTCGATCAATGACTGGTCAGATATGCAGAGAAAATTCAGAGAAAGATTTCACGTCACAGAGATGGAGGTCACGGTGGCTGAGGTCTACTCAACAAGACAAAGGGCCGATGAGACAGCCCTTGATTACATTAAGAGGTGGAGAAACCTTGGAATGAGGTGCAAGGGGCCCCCGCATCAGGAGGACGCTGTGCAAATATGCAAATAGAATCTCAGAAGGGAGGTTCTGGAAAAGATGATCGGAATGGAAATACGGTCGTTCGACCGACTGATCAATGTCGTGGCCGAAGTGGAAGCTTTCCTGGCTAGACCTACCCTTACATCCGCTCCCGGCACAACCCAGAAGGGCAAGGCAGTAGACCGGCGCTCGTCGCCTAAAGAAGCGAACGCTCTTGACATAAAGGCGTTCGAACAACAAAAAAGTGAAGGCAAGAAGGGAGTCACTCCAGAGCCTGCAGAAGCCCCAGATGGAAAGGTGTTGTGCCCCCTAGGCACAAGCATGTGCTATGCTGATTTGATGAAAGCAATGCTGTTTTGTTTTGATGATAGCAACACAATGAGTGTTTTGATGACATTGTGTTTTGATGATAGCTTCATGATTGTGATTGGTATATCATCTGGAGAATGTACGTGTATGACTGATATATTGTTTGTGTTAGACTTCTGTTATGTGCATAGTCTATACATTGTGCATCATAGTGTTATGCAGTGTCTTGGTGAAGTCTATACAGACTTCAGCGTCTCATTCTGCGTCTTATAGCATGTCTATACATTGCATCGTGGCGTTTATGCTCTAAGTCTATACACTGCATAGCAAGCTCAAGGTCGATACATTGAGTGTCTCATGCATCATTCTTCTAAGTCCATACAGTGGACTGTAGCATGCATTTGGCGAAGGCATAGCAAGTCTAGACATTGCACTGTAGCATGCATTTCTTTAAAGTCTATACATCGGACTGGTCTGCATTGGCTAAGTATATATAACGTCAGTTCATGCATTATCTTAGGCAAAGTCTATACAATGGCTTTGGGTCTCCAAGTCTATACAGCCTTTTGCTTCGCCAAAGTCTGTACATTGGTCTGCATAGGCTAAGTGTATACATCGTCTAGTACAATCATGCACTGTTCATGAAGTTTGTACAGCCTCTTGCATTGGATTTCAAGTCTAGACATTGCACTGTTGCATACATCGTCTTCGTGCTATTTTTCTCTTTAACTTCGTGTCACTTACTGTTGTTCCTCGTGTCGTTTCTTTCTGGTCCCACTACTTCATCACGTGTCGTGATAGCCGTGGCATCTTCTGTCTTCGTGTTGTTTTCACTTCGTGCAGTCTTCTCCTAGTGTTGTCCTAACTTCGAGTCGTTTCTTTGTATTCTATCTTCGTGTTGGTTTTTCGCTTTAGACTTCTTGTCTTTCTCGCTTTGACCACACTCCGTGTCGATTTCAGTTTTCATCTTCGTGTTGTTTTCAACTCGTGTCAGTTACTGTTTCGTCTCCGTGTTGTTTCATGTCTTCGTGTCGTGTTTCCTACACCTCATGTCTTTGTCGCTTTGTGACTTCACCTCGTGTCATTTTCATCGTCTTCATGTCATTTTTGTTCTATTGCGTGCATGACATCGCAGCACCTCGTGTTGCTTTCTGTGCCACTTTGTGTCGTTCTCTGTGTAGTGTATGTTTCTGTCACTACTGCACTTCGTGTCGTTCGTATGTTGAAACCACACTTCGTGTTGGTTTCTGTTTTGTCTCCATGTTGTTCTCGTGCCGTTCTCATTACTGGTTATTATATCATGTCATTTTTTACTTCGTGCTGTAGTCATCGTATTATCTCGTGTCGTTCTTCTTTTTACCTCGTGTTGTTTTATAACCTCACTTCGTGTCGTTCTCTTCGTTGTGTCTGTTCTGTCACAGTGTATCTCGTGTCATTCTTTCCTTACTTCGTGCTGTAGTCACCCTGTGTATCTCGTGTCGTTCTCAGTCATCTAGTATTACTATTACATACCTCATGCAGCTTTAGTTCCTGTGGCCCTCAGTTTTAATGGGTTGTATCTCCTTGCAGGTCCGAGGAAGAACATTTCCACGTGACTGTGCAGCACGTGATCCGAGGCTGAAGGACTGACAGAATGCTGACACGTGGCCAAATATCTGGGCGAGAAATGCGGAGGACACACACGCCCAGTGCTGCCCTCCTGCTGGCTGATGCTATATATATGAGCCTCCTTCTACAGAAGAAGGTCGATCGAGTTGGCAAGAAGAAAAGTCCATACAGATAGCCACGATCCAGAAAAGAAGAAGAGCAAACGAAGAAGAAGAGGAGAAGAGCAGAGAGTGAGAGATTAGCGAAAGAAGAAGAGAAGTGCAGCAGAGAAGAAAGAGAGTGAGATCGAGGGAGATCTGTTAACTGGACCGTGGATCAAATCCAGGCCAGTCAGCTCTTTAAGAGCCATACTGTGCTTTATCGTTTACAGCTTTCCGATGCTGTTATCTTGTATTTTGTTTTCCATTTTACATTTCCTTTCAAGCTGTTAGTCAGCGGATTGCAGAGGTGCTGCCTCTGGACGGCTAAGCTGTATTGCCCAGCGGTTTGCAGTGGAGGATTCCACTGGACAGCAAGCTGTGTTGCTCAGCGGGCAGTGGAGGTTTCCACTGGACGGGTAAGCTATAATCCCCAGCGGTTGCAGTGGTAGATTCCACTGGATGGCAAGCTGTGAGGCCCAGCGGTTGTAGGCAAGCTGTGAGGCCCAGCGGTTTCAAGCTGTGAGTCAGTAGGAAGCCACACTCGGGTTGAGTGTGGGGTGGATGTAGGTCTGCAGGACCGAACCACCTAAAAAACCCTTGTGCACTGTGGTTTGATTTGTTCATTTGTGCTTCCGCTAGATGAATGCATAGGGGCGCTCCATGTGTTTGCTAACTGGTCGAACATAATAGTTGATTAGCTTTCAGATTTTGTAAATCTGTCTAGTTAGCATCATAGTTCTAGTTTGAGCGAAATTTTATATTGGGTGAGAGTTTAAAAGGGACATATTCATTCACCCCCCCTCTGAATACATAGCACCGTACCCAACAATTGGTATCAGAGCGGGTCTCTGATCTAACAGATCTAACAATCTGCAGAGGATCCTGCTAACTGTTTAGTGCGTTTTCAGAGTGGATGCATTGTGCTCGTTGTCTTGTTTCACCGGTTTAGTGCTTTACCTTGCCCATTTGGTTTTGCTGCAATTCCTGTCGGTTGTTTTAGTAAGTTGATTCTGTTTGCCATCTGTCCAAATGGATCGTCCTCCAATTTATGATGGTTCTAACTTTGAAAATTGGCTAGGAGGCCTAGTTGTGTATGTAGATTCCATTGATCCCAAACTATGGAGTTTACTATCCAAAGGCCCACATCGACTACCCAAAGACCAGACCAAGTGGTCTAGTGAGGACACGTTTAAGAACCGTGATAATGTCATAATTTTTAATATCTTGAGAGCTGCTGTTAATACTGATGTATATTCTTTTGCTCTCAGGTGCACATCTGGAAAGGAGATATATGACAGAGTCGTCTCTGCGCATAATCAGTAAGGTGATAGCTGCTTGATGGCCAACCGGGATGATGAAGATGAGATCTCATCTCAGGTAAGCTCTGAATCAGATGGATACTCCTTTGATGAATTGATAGTGATGTATGAAGAATTGTTCAAAGTATCCAAGAAATTAAAATCTGAAAACAAGAAATTGAGAAAAGAAGTGAAAACTTTGAAATCTGAAAAGGAGCACATTAGAGAAGATAATCCTTGTAAAGCTTGTGTTATCCTGGAAGAAATGATAAATGAGCTTGATTCTGATCATAACTTGCAAAAGGAACAAATCAAATCTCTAAAAGAAGAAAATGCTTATCTGGAGGAACAAAATAAAAAACTAATGGTTCTTAACACTGTTTTCTCTGAAAGATGGATGACAATTGAAAAAGAGAAATCAGTATTGAAAGAGTGTATCAATTGCAGTGACGAAGAAATTGCTAGATTTTTAATACACACTGCTGATTTGGAAAAAGAAATTGATTTGTTAAAAGAAAAACTGGCTGGTTATGAGAAGGAGAAAGTTGATTCAGAAAATCTTGTAATCTCCTTGGAAAGTAAAATTACTGAGCTGAATAGTACTTCATCTAAGGTTGATAAGGATAAAGGCAAAATGAAAATATCCTCTGAAGATGAAGTAAGTGATCAATGTGAAGGGATTGATAACATTTCTGAAATTAAGCAAGCTAAGAAGAAAGAGTTGTGCACCACTTTTATTCGTAGCTCTGGCTTAGCTAGCACTTCAACCTCTTCTTCATACGTGTATGCTGTTCAGGAAATTCAAAAACGAAATGAAAATCAGAAAACCCCGAAAATTCAAAGGAACTATCTGCATGCTAAAAACTCATCTACTAAGTGCCATGTTTCAAAGAAATCTAATGGTTCTTGTTCTTGTCATTATTGTGGTAAGCATGGACACTGTATGAGTGAGTGTTTTGTGATGAAACAAGATGATAGAAAGCATGCTAGAAAAGTTTTGTCTGATCAGAAAAATGGTAATCTGAATGTTAAAGAATTTCATGCTAAAAACCATGATTCTAAGAAAAAGAATCTAAAGTGTTTTTGTTGTGGGAAGTATGGCCATATAGTCAAGGACTGTTGGCATGTTCAGAAGAATCATGTTAACTCCCATGTTTTTAAATTCCCTGCAAAACATTTTGAAAAACTTGCATGTTTTAACTGTGGGAAGCCAGGTCATAGAGCGGCTGATTGCTGGCTGGATGATTCTGGTAAACAGAATTTTAATTCTGGTAATAAACATGTTCATGCATATGCACTTAGAACTCCTGCTCATAGGAATGTGCATAAAATAAACTTCAGAACTGCTGCATCATGCCACTATTGTGGTCAGCTTGGTCATTCCATAAATAATTGCTACCTGATGGAATTTGATGATAAACATGCGAAAAATCTGTTGAGAAAACCTGCTAGAAGTGTCAGGGTAAATGCAGGACCCAAGACTGCTTGGGTCCCTACAGGATCAAATTGATTGACTTGCTGCAGGTGTGCCTTGGAAGGAGAAATGAAAGGGGTTAACCAAGGCACTCAAGAATGAAAACCCCAGGATTCAATCCTTCAGGTTAGTTCTGAACTTTGTTTAAATTCATTATCTGAATTTGTGAGTATGAAAAATGAGAATTTCATGTTGATTTACTTGTTTGATGTATGATCTTCTCTTGTCTAGCTGATCAGTCTGCATTCCAGACTCAGCTACTGAGTTTACTTCAACATATATGATGCTCTTCTCTCTTGCCATATTTTGCATTGAGGCTCAATACATTGCATGCTTGTTGTTAAATGCATAACTTGCACTGATTTTAATTGGGTCATTTAGCACACTCAGTCAATGCATGTGTCTTATGTTTACACATTTCATCTGCATGACTATCATTTGCCTATTGCTGAAGACTGTATGTTTTTCAATGCATAATAGGATTGCTTTGCACTGCATATATTATCTGCATAACCCTGGTATATCAAATGGTATGTTGCTAAAAGGTAAGGAAATCTACCTGGAGGTTCCTACCATGTGTGAGATGGTCTTTCAGACCAAGTCCTCCTCCTAGTACCATGGGTCTAGTCTTCATGTAGAACAGTGTACTGCATCATATGTTGAAAAATCTGAAAAAGGATAAAAATGCTCATGACTTGGATGCATAAAGCTAAATTGATTGCATAGCATATCTCTTGCATCATGATGTCAGGGGGAACTGAGAGTTCTATTCAATTCATTGAATCCTATTCACTTCTCAGTGTTCTCATTCAAATGATTCATATTCTTTGACATCAGTTGCTCATTGAACCATTTTGCCAATTGCTATCCTTTTCTTATCATTCTCACTGAACAACAGTTCTGGTTCTGGTTCAGTACGTTGAGTTGTGATTATTTCAATTGTTATTTTATAAGAATCTCTCTCACAAATTGAAAAGAACTAAAGGTATAACCTTTATAAATTGAAGAGTCAAATGTCTGCCTTCAGAATCTGAGATAAAAGGAAAACTTTTATAGCTCTTAATCTTTGTCTCATAGCTAAAATAGAAAAAGTTTTTTGTAATGCCTAAATGTGTTAATCTGGAAATGTCTAGAACAGGTGAACAAGAGTGTGTAATGTTTTTCAAACAATCACTCTAAAAGAATTAAGGGCAGCAGTAAATAAGATCATAAATGTAAAGAACTGAACATTGGGACAGAGCAATGGTTAATTGCACTGAGAAACTGTGAACTCCTCCAATGAAGCAGGAAAATTCACATGTCATGAAGTGTCTCAAGCTAACTCTGTTCATAGGGTCAAATCTATAGGGGGAGACCTCACCAAGTAACTGAGAGTACCGGCCTCTAATCAAGGTGTACCCTTAATGTCAAAAGTGAAGACTATTCCTTGTAGGTCTTGATCTGAAATAGATCTAGTAGTTTATGCCTAGTAACTGGGGGTACCTGCCTCTGATCAAGGTGTACACCAAATGTCAACAGCATAAAGGCCACATGTCTATTCACTTAGTTCAGGTTCAGAAACTGAAAAATGAAAATCAAACTGCTGTAACCCTTTGAAAATCAAAAGTCTATGAGTGAAAATTGTTTTTATTAATACATATTCAAGTTGCCTTTCTTGAACTTCCATGTTTAGACACAAAAGGGTATTATTTCAGACTTATCTATTAATACCATGTGCCCTAGATTCATTGCTATAAATGGAATCAATAAACTCTTTTTCAGGGGTCAGGTGTTTTACTCTAGATTTATCACTGTTAAACCTGAATTTTTAAAAATTGTATGTTGATGACTCTTATACTTTAACAATTGTTTATAATCAGGCTTATTCTCTGAACCAATGATTCAGCTGTTGTCTAGTGACCCTCCTACCTTTTCTACCTTGGTTATCAGTTCATATTCCTTCTCAAATGGGGAGCTTTTATTTAGGGGGAGAAATAATTCAGGGGAGTCTTACATTCAGGGGGAGAATGTTCTAGAGGAATTTGCATGCATATTGCACTTTGCACTCATATTTTTTACTGTTTTTCTCTTTTTGATCATGTCAAAGGGGGAGAAAATTTTGTGTGTGACTCACTGTCACAGTGTGTTGCCATCATCAAAAAGGGGGAGAATGTTGTGCACCCTAGGCACAAGCATGTGCTATGCTGATTTGATGATAGCAATGCTGTTTTGTTTTGATGATAGCAACACAATGAGTGTTTTGATGACATTGTGTTTTGATGATAGCTTCATGATTGTGATTGGTATATCATCTGGAGAATGTACGTGTATGACTGATATATTGTTTATGTTAGACTTCTGTTATGTGCATAGTCTATACATTGTGCATCATAGTGTTATGCAGTGTCTTGGTGAAGTCTATACAGACTTCAGCGTCTCATTCTGCGTCTTATAGCATGTCTACACATTGCATCGTGGCGTTTATGCTCTAAGTCTATACACTGCATAGCAAGCTCAAGGTCGATACATTGAGTGTCTCATGCATCATTCTTCTAAGTCCATATAGTGGACTGTAGCATGCATTTGGCGAAGGCATAGCAAGTCTAGACATTGCACTGTAGCATGCATTTCTTTAAAGTCTATACATCGGACTGGTCTGCATTGGCTAAGTATATATAACGTCAGTTCATGCATTGTCTTAGGCAAAGTCTATACAATGGCTTTGGGTCTCCAAGTCTATACAGCCTTTTGCTTCGCCAAAGTCTGTACATTGGTCTGCATAGGCTAAGTGTATACATCGTCCAGTACAATCATGCACTGTTCATGAAGTTTGTACAGCCTTTTGCATTGGATTTCAAGTCTAGACATTGCACTGTTGCATACATCGTCTTCGTGCTGTTTTTCTCTTTAACTTCGTGTCACTTACTGTTGTTCCTCGTGTCGTTTCTTTCTGGTCCCACTGCTTCATCACGTGTCGTGATCGCCGTGGCATCTTCTGTCTTCGTGTTGTTTTCACTTCGTGCAGTCTTCTCCTACTGTTGTCCTAACTTCGAGTCGTTTCTTTGTATTCTATCTTCGTGTTGGTTTTTCGCTTTAGACTTCGTGTCTTTCTCGCTTTGACCACACTCCGTGTCGATTTCAGTTTTCATCTTCGTGTTGTTTTCAACTCGTGTCGGTTACTGTTTCGTCTCCGTGTTGTTTCATGTCTTCGTGTCGTGTTTCCTACACCTCGTGTCTTTGTCGCTTTGTGACTTCACCTCGTGTCATTTTCATCGTCTTCGTGTCATTTTTGTTCTATTGCGTGCAGGACATCGCAGCACCTCGTGTTGCTTTCTGTGCCACTTCGTGTCGTTCTCTGTGTAGTGTGTGTTTCTATCACTACTGCACTTCGTGTCGTTCATATGTTGAAACCACACTTCGTGTTGGTTTCTGTTTTGTCTCCATGTTGTTCTCGTGCCGTTCTCATTACTGGTTATTATATCATGTCATTTTTTACTTCGTGCTGTAGTCATCGTATGTATCACGTGTCGTTCTTCTTTTTACCTCGTGTTGTTTTATAACCTCACTTCGTGTCGTTCTCTTCGTTGTGTCTGTTCTGTCACAGTGTATCTCGTGTCATTCTTTCCTTACTTCGTGCTGTAGTCACCCTGTGTATCTCGTGTCGTTCTCAGTGCATCTAGTATTACTATTACATACCTCATGCAACTTTAGTTCCTGTGGCCCTCAGTTTTAATGGGTTGTATCTCCTTGCAGGTCCGAGGAAGAACATTTCCACGTGACTGTGCAGCACGTGATCCGAGGCTGAAGGACTGACAGAATGCTGACACGTGACCAAATATCTGGGTGGGAAATGCGGAGGACACACACGCCCAGTGCTGCCCTCCTGCTGGCTGCTGCTATATATATGAGCCTCCTTCTACAGAAGAAGGTCGATCGAGATGGCAAGAAGAAAAGTCCATACAGATAGCCACGATCCAGAAAAGAAGAAGAGCAGAAGAAGAAGAAGAGGAGAACATCAGAGAGTGAGAGATTAGCGAAAGAAGAAGAGAAGTGCAGTAGAGAAGAAAGAGAAAGAGAGAGAGTGAAGAAAGAGACTGAGATCGAAGGAGATCTGTTAACTGGACCGTGGATCAAATCCAGGCCAGTCAGCTCTTTAAGAGCCATATTGTGCTTTATCGTTTACAGCTTTCCGATGCTGTTATCTTGTATTTTGTTTTCCATTTTACATTTCCTTTCAAGCTGTTAGTCAGCGGATTGCAGAGGTGCTGCCTCTGGACGGCTAAGCTGTATTGCCCAGCGGTTTGCAGTGGAGGATTCCACTGGACAGCAAGCTGTGTTGCTCAGCGGGCAGTGGAGGTTTCCACTGGACGGGTAAGCTGTAATCCCCAGTGGTTGCAGTGGTGGATTCCACTGGACGGCAAGCTGTGAGGCCCAGCGGTTGTAGGCAAGCTGTGAGGCCCAGCGGTTTCAAGCTGTGAGTCAGCAGGAAGCCACACTCGGGTTGAGTGTGGGGTGGATGTAGGTCTGCAGGACCGAACCACCTAAAAAACCCTTGTGCACTTTGGTTTGATTTGTTCATTTGTGCTTCCACTAGATGAATGCATAGGGGCGCTCCATGTGTTTGCTAACTGGTCGAACATAATAGTTAATTAGCTTTCAAATTTGGTAAATCTGTCTAGTTAGCATCATAGTTCTAGTTTGAGCGAAATTTTATATTGGGTGAGAGTTTAAAAGGGACATATTCATTCACCCCCCCCCTCTGAATACATAGCACCGTACCCAACACAAGGAAGGTCCCTCGCTGAGAGACAAAATGAAGAAGGCCTATTCCTTCCCAAAGGTCAAGACCCAGGTTCTGTTCGACTGGGTAACAGAATATAGCATGGTCACCCTACTGGAGACAAGGAGGTCAGAGGACCTAAAGAGAAAAGACAGTCCAAGATTCTGCCCCTACCACCAGTTGTTGGGACATCCAATCGAAGACTGCTATGTTTTCAAAGACATCATCGAAGGGATGGTAAAGAAGAATGAGATTGAGCTAGGAGAGTACAAGGTGGACCCTCCTCAACCACATGAAGCCCCTCGGAGGAGGGCAGGAGTCAATATGATCTCCCTATATCAGGCACTGCCCGAGGAGATCTCTGAAGCAAGCACGCGGAGCACCTATGAAACTCATTTCTTGGAGCCCGCGAAAGAACAGCAGGGATGGCAGCAGATCCCTGTGAAGCACAAGAAGAAGAGGGCACCCCACCCGAAAGAGGGTGCACATATCCGTGGTGTTACACCTTGGCCAGCTCCGTCAGTGGTAGCACCCGTATGGGTCACTCCACCTATAGCTATCAGAATACCCACACATAATCGGAGGAGACAAACTCCGCTACCAGTGTTTAAGGAAACCAATCATGGGGTCCTTCGATTGTAAAACCTCATTGAGGGGCTAGATGAATATGTGCAGCCCGAATTGAAACCTCTGCTGGTGCGGGACCACGTCCCGTGGCAAGAACTAGAGTAGCTCTCACGTGAACAAAAGGAGGAACCTGAAGAGGCACCCGACAGAGAGGGCAGTCTGTTCTGGGGGCACCCGCCCGCAGAAGCAAAAAAGAAGAAGAAATAAAGGAAGAAGAAAAAGAAGGCCGCTGAGGCCGACAAAGTGCAGGTTGTCTCCTGTAATACCCTATCAGCACTCTTCAACCTGTTCAGAGAGGAGGAAGAAGAGGAAATTTGTTTCACACCCCATGCTGGGGGAGGCAAGGCCGAGGCCGCAACTGCTGTACATGCCACTCGGTCAGGCCGAAGATGGGGGCGCCAGCCGCCACCCAACCCCAACATCATGTTCAGAGGGGAGCAACCCTACAAGACACCTCCGTCGGAGGTCAAGGGAGTCCAAATCCCTCCTCCGTCAGGCCTATATAACAAGAGTGGGGGCAAGGGGGTCCCTTCATTTCTTGAATTCATGAAGATGTCCAAGGGGAAACAGCCCTTCCAGGAGGCTAACCCTACACCCGGGACCGTTCACTCGCAGCTCGCACAATCTGCTGAAGAGCCAAATACAGATGGAGCTTGCTCCGTAGCAACTAACAAAGAAGACCCAGAAGTCGGTACCAGCCAGAAAGGCGCCGAATCTGAGGAAGATGAAGCAGGTCCGTCAGGGCCCGCAAATCAAAACCTCCCCAAGCCCAAATGGGCTGAAGAGATGAAGCTCTCCAATGTCCAAGCTAGGAGCCAAATAATGAAGCTACTCAAGAAGCTCCCTGCTCGATTTACAATCTGGGAGATCCTCTATTTGAGTGAAGAGACCCGACAGGCGATCATCACGGCTCTGTAAACGCCTGCTCATTTCGGGACTTGCATAGCTGAAGCCGTACCGGAAGCCAGTATGACCTTCACTCCAGAAGACATGCTACTACCTACCATCAGCCACAAAAGACCGCTGTATATGATGGAGCACCTTAATGGAAGGGAGCTGAACAGGATTCTGGTTGATCCCGGTGCAGCGGTCAACATCCGGCCATATAGAATATATGAAAGGCACCACTTTAACGTGCATCTCGAGAAAGTCGGGGATATGTGTATCGCCGGCTTCAATCAAAAATGCGAAGTGTCAATGGGAGTGGCAGAGTTCACCTTCACCTTAGCAGATTTCACTACAATAGTGTAGTTCCATGTCATTGACTCTCGCACCTCTTACAAGGCGCTACTCGACCGCCCATGGCTGCATGAAAATATGGTGGTGCCCTCCACTCTCCACCAATGCATCAAGTACAGTCTCCAAGGAAAGGAGGAAAGGATATTTGCAGACCCCCACCCATTCGAGGTGTTTGAATGTCATTTAGCAGATGCCAACCTATATATAGGGCCTTCCCAGAAGATCTTTGAAGCTAAGACCCCTGTGGGGGCATCCAGAAGCACATCCGGCAGTAGTTGGTATCCACCACCGCCGCGCGGGTATGTCAAGCCTAAGGTGGTCTCCCATATCACAGCATCCAGGAACGTGGGCAGGATAACACCCCCAACACTATACCCTGAAGCTAATGAAGTGCGGGTCGCTCGGCGGCACAACCATATTGAAATCCCGGATGGCCTTACCAAGCAAACTCCCGGCCTTGATAACCCTACTGTCGATCCTTTCAAGACTTGGGAGGTGACACAGGAAGATGGACCGAACAGCTTGTTCTACACAACTGAGGAGCATCCTACTCGGGAAGACACAGACTGCAGCCTCCCCGAAGATATAAGCAACCCGTCGGTTCCCGTCCAAGGCCTGGCATTTACAACTGATCGGATGGCCAGGATGTTTCAGAAGCAACACATTCCCCCCGATCAGTCTCAGAAGCGTAAGGAAACTTTTTAGAAGATGTGTTATCCCGCAAATCTGGATAAGGAAATGAGACGTGTTTCTCATCATCCAGGGTTAGGCTTCACCCTGGAGGAATATTATTACAGTGGGCGGTACGAGGTGGACACCATCTCTGCCTTCTATCCTGCTGAAGATAGCCCTCTGGGGGCAGCTTTTGATGAATACCCGGCGGAAGCTGAGCATGTGGAACTGGCTCGACCCGAAATCAAGAAATAGAGACCTCGATCCCCTGCCGATGCTGGGAGCAGGTCTACCCTGAAGAGGTGGCCCTTCAAGCCAAATTTGATACAGCTAACAGCAGTGAAGCCGAAGACATTGAAGAAGCAGGAATTTCTCCCTCCAGCGGAGTCCTACTAATGACAACTTCAACACCCTTTCTACCAATTAGGGAAGCCTCGGTCGACTCCGATCAAGGGAAACAAGCCATCAGGAAAGAAAAAGCTGCTTCTACGGAAGATGCAACTGCCCCAGAAGGCGAGACCTCCTCAACTTCTGCTACAAAATCAGGGTGCTGTCCAAGCTTGTCAATAAACAATTACCAGCCTGTCACGGTTGCAACCTCATCTACAAGGACTGAAGCTGCTCTTTCACCCTTGGGAGCTGCAACGGTAGTGGATTTGCTAACCGAACAATCCGCGCAGCCACTAGCACAAGGAACAGAGAATCCTCAAGAAGCTCTGGTGGTGTCTGATGAGAAAGTTGAAGTACTCGACCCTCAAGATGGTATTCCAGACTTCATTGACCTCTAGCCGGCACCTCCGGGGATAGAAGACGGAGGCCAAGCCACAGTCGATGAACTGATAGAAGTCAACTTGGGAAATGAGGAGGACCCTAGGCCTACCTTCCTCAGCGCCCAACTATCCCCAGAAGAACGAGAGCTGTACATCCAGCTGCTACTAGAGTACAGGGATTGCTTCGCCTGGACTTACAAAGAAATGCCGGGTCTAAGCCCCGCTGTCTCACAACATGAGCTGGCAATCGGCCCTGAGGCCGAGCCGGTGAAGCAACCACCGCGGCGCATGAGGCCAGAACTCATTACCCAAATCTGTACTGAAGTCGACAAGCTCATTGATGTGGGATTTGTTGAAGAAACCAGTACACCACATGGCTGGCGAATATCATCCCCGTGAAGAAGAAGAATGGACAGATCCAGATATGTGTCGACTTCCGAGATCTAAATAAAACCTGCCCCAAAGATGACTTTCCGGTGCTAATAACGGAAGTCATGATCGATGCTACAACCGGACATGAGGCCCTGTCATTCATGGACGGGTCATCCGGTTACAAACAGATTTGGATCACGGAGCATGACTGGGTCCATACTGCTTTCCGAACCCCTAAAGGCATTTATCATTACAAGAGGATGCCGTTCGGACTGAAGAATGCTGGCGCAACCTATCAGTGCGCAATGACCAAGATCTTTGATGAGTTGCTCTACCACAAGGTCGAGTGCTACATAGATGATCTGGTGGTCAAAACTAGAAGAAAAGAAGATCATCTGCAAGACCTCCGTATTGTTTTTCACAGGATGAGGCAGCATGAGCTGAAGATGAACCCCATGAAATGTGCGTTCGGAGTGTCGAGCGGAAAATTCTTGGGCTTCATTGTCCGGTATCGGGGAATCGAGATAGACCCCGCAAAAATCAAAGCAATTCAGGAGCTACCTCCACCAAGGAATATCTCCGAGTTGATATCACTACAGGGCCACTTGGCTTATATCCGGTGGTTCATCTCCAATTTGTCAGGGCGATGCCAGCCTTTCCACAAGTTGATGATGAAAGATGTTCCCTTTTATTAGGATGAAGATTTCCAGACAGCCTTCGACAAGCTGAAAGACTATCTGAAGACTCCTCCAGTGCTGGGCGCACCAGTGAAAGGACGGCCACTGATACTATATATAGCAGCTACACATAACTCCCTGGGGGCAATGCTGGCCCAGAATAATGAAGAAGGGAAAGAGCAAGCTCTCTATTACCTCAGTCGGAGACTAGTCAGGACCGAGGAAAAATATACTTATATTGAGAAGGTCTGTCTGGCACTGGTCTTCGCAGTTAAGAAGCTCCGACACTACATGTTGTCGCATGAAATCAGCTTGGTATCCAAAGAGGATCCCCTCAAGTATATCATGTCCCAGCCGGCACTCAAAGGTCGCCTGGGCAAATGGGCGTTAATCCTTATGGAGTTCGACATCTCCTATGTACCGCGCAAGGCCGTCAAGGGCCAAGCTATTGCAGACTTCTTCGCTGAGCACCCGGTACCCGGGGATTGCCCGTTGGAGCCGAAACTTCATGAAGATGAAACCCTGGAAGCCGTTCAAGTGCAGCCCTCCTTGTGGCAGCTATATTTTGATGGCGCTTCCAGAATCGACACCTCTGCCACTGGATCGGCCAGAGTCAAGGTAGGAGCAGGCATAGTCCTGAAATCCCCAGAAGGAGAAGTGGTGCACACATCCTGCTCCATAAACAAGCTGATGTGGGACGGGACCACGGACACGACAAGCTCACGGTTGTCCCTTAACGAGGGAAGCGTCGGACGTGCGCGGTTGAGAATTCGGTATTGAGCTAGGGTGATCGGTTTTCTCGTGTGCCCGGATCGGGTCACGGGACGGTTTCGCACTCTCTCGCAGCAGCGGTAATGAATAGATAAAGCGAGCTAGATATCCCTACACATGCTCTCTAGCAGCGGCATAAACAAATATATATGAAGTTAGCAAAATGCCAAGAAAGGGAGTGAATGCGATACCTCCACGCGCTCGGCGTGGGGAAGGCGGACCCGGTCGAAACTCGTACTCCTGGGATAAATATTACACAATGATGACAGCAATGAAATATCGCCCACTCCACGCAGGGAGGTAAAGGGCTACACAAATGGGCCCGGGAGGACCGAATTCGGGTTGACGGGCGGCTTCTCGCGTTGATACGGTAACACCCGAACTAGTGACGGTGGGGTCCACGTGCTGTCCAGAGGGGCCGTGTGGGACCCGGTGGCACCGATGTGGTGGTGATGCCTGGATGAGCGCTCCCTGGAGTGAAGGCGCGCTGGTTCGCCGGTCGGAGGCCGGGCGGCTCCGATCGGCCGGGCGGCTCCGATCGGCACCGGTCGGAATAACCGGCCACGGATCTGCAACTTCTGGTTTTCAGCGCGCGTCCCAGCGAGAACGGGCGCTACGATCAGCCCCAATGTCAGATCGACACGAGACTAGCGCCGTTGGAAAGATAACTTCAAATCCTTCAATCTAGGCCTAAAGATCTGGCCAGGATCTACACGGATCTGGGCTTTAATGAATTTTCAACTTTTTGTTGTATAGTAGCCGAACACTCAGATCTGCAGGGCTATTCTCTGAGAACTGCCTTTGACAGATATGTGAACGTCCGAATCTGAAGTGGTGGTCTTCAGGAAAGTTGTAGGACATCAAGCTAGGAAAACGGAAAAAGTCGTTTGGACAAGTTTGGATGTGGCTACGAATTGATAGTATTTTTGCACTAACAGTGGGTCGGATCTGGAAATGGGCTGAAAGCACTGTAGCTGAGATAGAACACAAATTTTGAAAAATGGATAGAGGCTGGATAAAAAGTCAAGAAAAATAGTGAATGTAGGGAATGATGGACAGAACTCTCAGAAAAATTGGGAGCCCGAACAAAAATCAAAAAGAAGGTCGGAGATGGGAAACTCAGAGCTGCTGTCACTATAGACGGAGACAGGACAGATCTGGGAGTGATTGAAGACCGAAAATGCAAAAATATCAAACGAAGGATTTTCGACCTGAATTTTTTTGTGGATGATGGGATGAAAGATAGAAACACACCATAAAAATTACAAACCACGAAGAGGCCGTGGCTGGTAGCGGGATTTTCGTGAAGACACCTCTGTCTAGCAGGATATAAAACCGAAGACGGATTCGCGGCGGCTCGGAGGCGGCACGAACGGCGGTGGCGGCGGCACAGATGAAGATCAGAGGTTGAGAGGGGGAGATAGAAGATTGATACACTCTAGAACTAGAGATTTGAGGAGAGGAAACGAGGGGGAGAGGAATGGGGCGCCCCCTTCATGGGCCTCCCTTGGGCCAAGTATGGTTAAAGGCCATGTAACAAGCCCACTAACCATGCTAGACTCTTCCACCCTTGGTGGCCCATGAGAGGGAGAAGCCTAATTGGGCCTAAGTGGCTATTAAGGTCCATAATGATGGCCTTAAGACCCAATATGGAATAAGCTCCTAATGGACTCTACTAATGGCAACCTAGCCATGGACTCTACATTACAAATGGCCCAATGACTTGTTATAAGCTTTACAAGGAGCCCAAATGAAAGAAATTACACAATTACAATCTCATACAAGCCATAACACACAAATACACTCCACCCGTATAGCTTTTGATGTCCTCATCAATTCTCCCCGGGTGGGAGGAACTCGACCCCGTCGAGTAGGGGTATGAATGCTCGGGTACTCCGGCGGATCCGTTACTGTGCCGAGTAGCGCGGGTATGCTCCACTCCAAGTGATCGTCACCTGCTCATTCCATATATACTCGATATGCGCAAGCTGCCATGGGCTAGAGGTGGACACTCTGGGTGGGGCACTCTCAAAGGGAAGGAAGCAGCTCGAAGACTCACTAGGAATCACCGCTGAATCCCCGTAGGTGACTGATCCGAGTATAGATGTAGAACCGATCCCATACTCATCGAGTGAGTCCAATCACCTCTTACTCATAAGAGAACGACAACGAGCTTACACAAGACACATGCAGACTCTCAAATTACACACAAACCATGCAAACAAACCACACAAGGAAAACACATGGAATCATCTATGACCCTAGACACACCTAATGTTAGTCCGACCCGTACATGGATGACGGCGGACCAGGACACCCGAACGTGTGCCATGCATGCATTTGACGTAACCGGAGGTTGACGTCATGGGGAACTCCTAGACACCCTACGATGCACCAATCATGGACATTGGGCTTGGATGTGGGAAGTTCGGGAGGTGCGGGTGGTTTGGATGGATCGGAGAAACCAAAGTCTTCATTACCCCCATATGAAAATTCGGACCTATGGCTATGTGGAGGTTGCTTGGCCCGAGTGGACAAGGTGTGATAGTGAACACTGCAGAGGAAGTGGAGTGAAGATGGGGGCTCGGGAAATTCACTAGTGAGGGGGTCAAAAGGGTCGAAGAAGGTATGACCCCGTGAGGTGGGTTCCAACATGACATGGTACCAAGTTTGGAATTCATAATCACCGCCATACATTATGATCGGTGGGACGACGGACATGTGTAGAAAATAGGACTCCTCCCTTGGGCAAAAGGGAATGAAGTCGGACTCGGCCGACATCGGGAGGAGTAGAAGAATCTCCGTGGTGACACACCCCACGGTGCATACGGAGGTAATGGACCCTAAGGCCGGATGGGTGAAGCTAAGACTAGCGGGTTGGTCAAAGCCTCGGGCCAGTAGGTGCGTCAACTTCCATTGTGAATCTAATCCCATGACAAGATCATCCAACGTGTCAACATGGTGACTAGATTGAAAAGTTGTGTGGTAGGAGTTGAAGGGTACCAATGGTAGTGTGGGGTCCATAGATAGAAAGGGAGGTGGGACCGAGCCATCCTTGAGCCAACTAAAAAGTGGCTCGGTGATGTATAGCGTTCCCGTAAGAAATACGGGTGGCTCGGGGTGAGACGGCTCCAAGCACAATGGTTCCGAATGTGGAGTGGACCGCTGGGGTTGGGTGGCTGGACATGTGAGGGTGATCTTGCCGGGTAGGTAAGGTGGGTATAAGGTGCAAGTCCTCTTGCCCCAGTCAAGATTGGCTCTTCGTTCTCCTAACCACGTTTGTCCTAAAATGATGCATGAACCAGCAAGTGTGCCGATCCTACACCATGCGCCATCGGTGTAGAGAACAGAGCCAATCCTCTTATAGAACTCAACACAAGAAAATTCACCAATGCAGACAATCTCGCCTGTCTTGGAGAGAGACTCCACGATGTCAAGAGAAACCCAATTATCCGACTCCCTATCGGTGAAATGGAGTTCCGTTGTAGACCCGTAGGGTAGAGTGACTTTCATAGTGAGAGGGGTAAAACCAAGGGCTTGGTCCATGAGGACATTGACTTTGGCCACAAAGGTTGACCACTCGGATGTATTGTTTTGGGGAACGGCCATGGGTAGCGGACATGGACATGCATACACACGGTGACAAGACACTAGACCGACTATGCAAGTTTGGGATGCATGCACACTAAGGACCCTACACGTAAACCAAGACTCGGTACGTGGCGGAGATAACCGATCCGAAGATCACTCGCGCAAGTGTGTGGCCTTCCCGATAGGCGTAGCCTAACGTTCGGACAACACCTTTTATATACCGATTAATGGTATGCAAATGCAACTCCTAAGACCGACTTAGACACTTAGACTTAAACGACTCTTTTTTTTAACACCCTAGACTCAACCTGCTCTGATACCAAATTGATGCGGGACGGGACCACGGACACGACAAGCTCGCGGTTGTCCCTTAACGAGGGAAGCGTCGGACGTGCGCAGTTGAGAAACCGGCAATGAGCTAGGGTGATCGGCTCTCTCGTGTGCCCGGATCGGGTCACGGGACGGTCTCGCACTCTCTTGCAGCAGCGGTAATGAATAGATAAAGCGAGCTAGATATCCCTACACATGCTCTCTAGCAGCGGCATAAACAAATATATATGAAGTAAGTAAAATGCCAAGTAAGGGAGCGAATGCGATACCTCGACGCGCTCGGCGTGGGGAAGGCGGACCCGCCGAAACTCGTACTCCCGGGAAAAATATTACACAATGATGACAGTAATGAAATATCACCCACTCCACGCAGGGAGGTAAAGGGCTACACAAATGGGCCCGGGAGGACCGAATTCGGGTTGACGGGCGGCTTCTCACGTTGATTCGGTGACACCCGAACTAGTGACGGTGGGGTCCACGTGCTGTCCGGAGGGGCCGTGTGGGACCCGGTGGCACCGATGTGGTGGTGGATGCCTGGATGAGCGCTCCCTGGAGTGGAGGCGTGCTGGTTCGTCGGTCGGAGGCCGGCGGCTCCGATCGGCACCTGTCGGAATAACCGGCCACGGATCTGCAACTTCTGGTTTTCAGCGCGCGTCCCAGCGAGAACGGGCGCTGCGATCAGCCCCGATGTCGGATCGACACGAGACTGGCGCCGTTGGAAAGCTAACTTCAAATCCTTCAATCCAGGCCTGAATATCTGGCCTGAATCTTCAAGGATCTGGGCTTTAATAAATTTGCAACTTCCTGTTGTATAGTAGCTGAACACTCAGATCTGCAAGGCTATTCTCTGAGAACTGCCTTTGACCGATATGTGAACGTCCGAATCTGAAGTGGTGGTCTTCAGGAAAGTTGTAGGATATCAAGCTAGGAAAACGGAAAAATTGGTTTGGACAAGTTTGGATGTGGCTACGATTTGATATTATTTTTGAACTAACAGTGGGTCGGATCTGGAAATGGGCTGAAAGCACTGTAGCTGAGATAGAACACGAATTTGGAAAAGTGGATAGAGGGCGGATAAAAAATCAATCAAAATGGTGAATGTAGGGGATGATGGACAAAACTCTCAGTAAAATGGGGAGCCCCAAAAAAAATCAAAAAGAAGGTCAGAGATGGGAAACTCAGAGCTGCTATCACTGTATATAGAGACAGGACAGATCTGGGAGTGATTGAAGACCGAAATTGCAAAAATATCAAACGAAGGATTTTCGACCTGAATATTTTTGTGGATGATGGGATGGAAGATAGGAACACAACATAAAAATTACAAACCACGAAGATGCCGTGGCTGGTAGCAGGATTTTTGTGAAGATACCTCTATCTAGGAGGACAGAAAACCGAAGACGGATTCTCGGCGGCTCGGAGGCGGCACGAACGGCGGCGGCGGCGGCACAGATGAAGATCAGAGGTTGAGAGGGGGAGATAGAAGATTGATACACTCTAGAACTGGAGGTTTGAGGAGAGGAAACTAGGGGGAGAGGAAGGGGGCGCACCAATCTTCAAGCTTTCCAACAAAATTTCTGATTTTTCACTGATTTCTAAATGAAAATACAAGGTTATATATGACTCCAATCAAATCAATTGTGCACCATTGGATCTAGGGATGGGGATTGAAGGGCTGAGATGAAGTGTGAACAACACACCAAATATAATTTTTTTAATCTAACTTGACCATTTCTATTCAAACCTAGACTAATTCCATTCCAACTCCACCTACCTAGCCTAATAAAGCCAAAGAAGGGGGCGTCCCCTTCATGGGCCTCCCTTGGGCCAAGTATGGTCAAAGGCCATGTAACAAGCCCACTAACCATGCTAGACTCTTCCACCCTTGGTGGTCCATGAGAGGGAGAAGCCTATTTGGGCCTAAGTGGCTATTAAGGTCCATAATGATGGCCTTAAGACCCAATATGGAATAAGCTCCTAATGGACTCTACTAATGGAAACCTAGCCATGGACTCTACATTACAAATGGCCCAATGGCTTGTTATAAGCCTTACAAGGAGCCCAAATGAAAGAAATTACACAATTACAATCTCATACAAGCCATAACACACAAATACACTCCACCCGTATAGCTTTTAATGTCCTCATCACAAGCATTGCACAAATAATGAAGCGGAATATGAAGCCCTGATAATCGGGTTGCAAATCGCTCTGTCCATGGGAATTCAGATGCTGGAAGCATTCGGAGACTCCCTACTAGTTATAAAATAGCTAGAAGGAGAGTTCGATGTGCGAAAGCAAGAGCTTCTCCCCTATCACCAGCTGGCAACTCGCCTGATGTCAAGATTCTACTTCATCAGCATCAAGCACATCAACCGAGGCCGGAATGCTCAGGCAGATGCCCTCGCTAAGCTGGCTAGTTCATTGGCAGTCTCGCCAGACACAAGCCTGAATATAACAGTGATCAGCCGCCGACAAGTCCCCAGTGTAATAGAGGTCTTGGCCGACGAACAAGAGATTGAGGTGGTAACCGTCGAGGAGATTCAACTGCCCGATTGGCGAGAACATCTCCTGCGGTGGTTCCAACACCAATAGCTCCCGAAAGAAAAAGAACAAAGAATGAAGCTCCTTAGGGTCAAGAACTCTTACGAGATGAGAAGCGGAACCCTATTCCGAATAATGGCAGATGGCAGAAGGAAAGTCCTACTTCGCTGCTTGTCTTCAACAGAGGCGGGACATGTGATGCAAGAAGTCCATGTGAGATCAGCTAGAGCACACGAGGCTGGCCCAAAGATGAAAATTGAGAGAAAGAAATTGGGCTACTATTTGCCCACTATATTTGATGATTGCTGCAAGTTCGCCAAAGCTTGTCAGAAGTGTCAAGAACACGCTAACATGGCAAGGAGACCTCCAGTGCCGCTGCATCCCACCTTGCCAAGCTGGCCGTTCGCCCAGTGGGGCAAGGACGTGGTAGGGCCGCTACCAGCATCTTCATCAGGGTGCAAATATATCTTAGCAACTACAGACTACTTCTCCAGATGGGCGGAGGCGGTAGCACTAAGAGATGTAACGGGAGAACTAGTTGCATGATTCTTCCGCCAGAACATAATATTTCGGTTCGGGATCCCCAACCGAATCATCTCTGATAATGGCAGCCATTTCAGAAACCAGAAGGTTTATCGGTTAGCCGATAAGTACAAAATTGACTGGAGGACATCGTCCCCCTACAACCCTCAAGCCAATGGGCTCGCAGAAGCCTTCAACAAGACACTATATACGTTGCTGGCAAAGACTGTAAGTCTAATAAAAAAGATTGGGAAGAAACGATGTACGAAGCGCTCTGGGCCTATCGTACTGTCTACAAAACCCCAACCGACTGTTCACCTTTCTCCCTCGTCTATGGTTCAGAGGCTGTGGTGCCGATTGAACTGGAAGTTCCTTTGCTGCGAGTCGCCATCTAACATGGACTAGCCAGCGGTGAACAAACCAATGCAGAAAGAAGATTGGAAGAGCTCTCTGAGCTCGAAGGAAAACTCCTCCGGGCGCAACAAAACATCCAACTCTACCAAGCTCGCATGGCACGTGCTTTTGACAAGCTGGTCAAAGGATGAGAATTCAAGAAAGGAGACCTGGTGATGGTCAAAAGAAGAGAAGTGATGGCCTCCAACCCCAAAGGGAAGTTGGTCGAAAACTGGGTCGGACCATATATCGTCCGCCGAGTATATGAAGGGGGTGCCTACGTCCTGGTAGACCACAAAGGAGTCATCCAGTTCTCTCCCCTCAACAGAAAGCATATAAAGCTATATCATGCAGCACAACCAACATTCCCCGAGTGATCGGTCGGAATACCCTTTCCTTGGTCTAGTGGCATTCCGCCCTGATCGAGCTACCTTTCCTTGGTTCAGTGGCACTCCGCCCTAGCCGAGCTACCCTTTCCTTGGTCCGGTGGCATTCCGCCCTGATCGAGCTACCTTTCCTTGGTCCAGTGGCACTCCGCCCTGATCGAGCTATATTTCCTTGGTTTAGTGGCACTCTGCCCTGATCGAGCTACCTTCCTTGGTCCAGTGGCACTCCGCCTGATGAAGCTACATTTCCTTGGCCTAGTGGCACTCCGCCGTAGCCCAGCTACCCTTTCTTTGGTCTAGTGGCATTCCACCCTGATCGAGCTACCCTCACCTTGGCTTAGTGGCATTCCGCCCTAGCCAAGCTGCCCTTATCTTGGTCTAGTGGCATTCCACCCTGATCGAGCTACCCGCACCCTGCCCTAGTGGCACTCCGCCCTAGCCGAGCTACCCTTACCTTGGCGAGTGGCATTCCGCCCTAGCCAAGTATGGACGCACTTTTCGACACGCTCGTTCGTTTGTTTCTTTAAGTCGGTTTATTCGGTGGGTTTATTCGTTTATTAAGTGCGTGGGCGTGCCAGTCACAAAGTGACGATCTATTGTGCGCTCGATCTGACTAATCAGACGATTGTGTGGTTCGTGTCGGGATCGGAACCCGCCACGCCATAAAGGTCACGGCGTTATTTACATCCCCTCGGAGAGGGGAACACCCTTGATTAATAGCCAGGAATCAGGGCCTCATGGCCAGGAAACTATATCGAGAGAAACAAGTCGATAACGGTCTCGAATCAGTCGGAAAGCCCTATGTCTAGGGAAGCAAGCATTCGAAATATGTCGGTCACTCAAGGGACCATTTTGATATTCGGACGAGCGTCCGGCTTCAGAAAATCATGATCGTCACGGGGAAAACCGGAGCATATGTATGCCGGGGTATGGCAAATTTATTGTTCAAAGGGACGGGAAACGTCCAGTTAAATCCCGGATACAGCGGTCAGAAATCAATAAGTTTGTCAGCCCAGTGAAAGATCAAGCTACGACCATACTGCGGTGGGCCCCCCCGCGGTCGAAGTCGGGCTCGCGTGGGCATCGTCAATGTTCCCGGTGCAAAGGGGGCAACGGGAAAGTGTCCCGGGACTAGATTCCGAAATGAAGACATGTGCAGAGATAGCTAGCTATAGGCCTAGGATGTGGGTCAGGCAATGACCATGGTTGGGGAGAACCCGAGGTCCAAACGCGACTCACGAAGGTCTTATTGATATTCCCATGAAAAGGGTCCGGGGATGACGAGAGCCTTCTCGTTCCATTCATATTTTGTTGGTCATACACGGACCATTTTATGTTTGGACAAACATCCATATAGAAAACAAGATGGTAACGGGAGCGAATCCGTGCAAATGTCTGCCGTGAGTACGGCAAGTTTAATGCAAGCGCGGGATTAGATCCCGGTATATATGCCGGTCGCTAACGGACCATTCATCGTTTGATCGAGAGTCCGCATTTGAAGCGTCGAAGACAACGAAAAAACCACACAGATGTCTGCCATAGGTACGGCAAGTTTAATGTAGGTGCGGTATCGGATCCTGATAAAGACGGGTCGAGCTAAGGAATTATCGGCCCGGGATAAGATCGGATCATGGTCACGCTCGGGCGAGGGCTCCCGAGATCCAAGTCCGACCTAGTGGGGCATCATTGCTTTTCTCTTCAAACACAATCTGGGGAAGCGGATTGTTAAGTGTGAAGCCCAAACTCGCCAACGTGCGGCCTCACACGCGGATCGACCTGCGCGGTCAGGTCGCGGGGTTCGACCTGCCCGGTCAGGTCGTAAGGGTCAAGGGGGCAGCGCCCCTTGCGGGGGTTTTCGGGGGGCAGCGCCCCCGGAACAAAATTTTAATTAAGATACGGGTGATGTAGCTCCTTTCTATTAGCATTAAACTTCTTTTTCCTTTTTATTTGGTTAACTCTTCTTTACGAAATCACGCCGGATCAAGGGGAAGTCTGGGGGCGCACCGGAATAGAGGGCACCGGATTTGGGAGTTCAATGGGGGAAAAGGAGCGTCGGTTTAGCAGGATTCCAAGGGCAAGGAGGGCGCGCCATTTTTGGCCGTGCCGGAATAGGATGTATAAAAGGGATGAAGTGCGCGCCGGTTTAGAGGGATGCCAAGGGAAATAAGGGCACGCCGCTTTTGGCCGCGCCGGAATAGGATGTGTAGGAAGAGGGGTATACAATCAAATTGGCGCGTCGATTTAGAGGGCGCCGGATTAACGGGATGCAAAGAGGGCGATGGGGTTCTGAGAGGAAAGTTGAAATGGCGTGAAGAAACAGTGGCCATGCCATTTTAAGCCACACCGGGATAGCTGTGCGGGGGGTGTTTCGAAGCCCTGTTCACTGCGTTCTCTTTTATTTCACCCGTGGGTGGGTTTTATGATTCTTTTATTGACTGTTCTCGATGTTCTCGATGTTCTTGATGTTCTTGGCCCCTTGCGGGAATCGGGCAGCACCTCCCCCAGACCTGGGCTTGCCAGAGAGAAGCGAAGGCCACCAAACGGATTGCTCTGGGGTGACCTTCAAAACATCGGAGTGGCCTCATGGCGGTCCGAACCCAAATGTGAGTGTGGAGCGCTCGAGGGACAGCCTACGAGAGCGACCACGACTCACGGGCGATGATTCTTCAGCACGAGACGGGTGTATGCCACATGAGGCCATGAATGTTCACCCTTCATATGGGTTCCTTTGAAGACCATGCCAAGGGAAGGCAAGCTTCGAGAGGCCCTGGGTGAGTGAAAGATAGGGAGATGCAGAGAGAAAACAATGGCGTAAGAATGTTACGCAAACTTTCAAAACGGGGACCTTCTTCTTATTCACCTGTAAAAAGGGAGATACATGAGGGGAGACACTTCCCCATGGTGGAAGAAAACATAAACGAAAGGGGAGGTGGAGTTACAGTGGTAAAAGGGGGGCGAACAAGACCCAAACCCGACCCCTAAGCTCACCTCCCTTCTCTCACCCCTTTCCCTCTTTCACCCACGGGCGCCTGGCTTACTCTTCAGATGGCCTTCTCCTCCATGAGCGAAGACGGCCAGCTCCCTTTTTCTTCTTCTCTCTTTTTCTTCTGCGCACACCTCTTCTTTGTCTCGACAGCTCCCCTTTTATAGAGTGGCGCCATGGGATGGGGTGGTTACTGCCACTTCCGCCTCATCCGCAACGAAGCTTGGGGTTGATTGGTTGCGCTGGACGCCGTTGATTCGTCCCGTGCACTGCTGCTCGTCCGAGGATGGGATGCTCAGAGATTTGTCGGAGCTTGCCTTGCTGCCGCTATTTATGTGCTGTCGAACGGAGCCAAAGACATAGCATCGGGCATTGAATGTTCTCTGTGCATCTCATTTATGCCGACCAGAGTATCGGCTGGCAGATGGGATGGCCGTCGAGTTAAAACGGCGCGAGGGAAGGTAGTCGCGCCGATTAAACGTCACTAGTGGGTGTAAAAAGGCGCGTCGGATTAAGCATTGAAGGGCCATGCTGTTTTAACATTTGAAGGAGAAGCTTTTAAAATGTGCAAAGTTGTGTTGTTAAAACGGCATGACAGGGGAGGCGCGCCGGTTTAACCCTTTGCAAAGGGGGGAGATGGGAAATGGCGTGCCAGTCTTAGTGGCGCCGTATTAAGGTGTAAAAGGGGGCATTTCCTTCAAATGGGCATGCCGGGTAAGTCGTGCACAAGGGGGGCGCGCCGATTTTAATGGTGTATGGGGATGGAGCCGTTTTAACAACCAACCAAGGAATAAAGAGGAAAGGGGCGCGCCAGTCTTAGCGGCGCCGTTTTAAGTGCATATCGTGCCGGTTTAAGCATCGAATGGATTCTTTTCAAGGTCGAGGCCGTTTATATGAATGTTGGCATTCCCGGAATGTTCCGGTTGGGATGTATGGCCTCCGTAATATTCCACTCGTAGCCTCCGGGACTCGGTCCCAGACTTTGCGTGACTTTCGATGCATGCTGAGATTGTGTCAGAATTCCCAGCTCTTCTTTGATTCAGCTCTCGGCGTGGCTGGCTGTAGAGTTGTTGCTGTATCTTCCGTCTAGGGGGCTCCCTCATCGGCTAGCTGACCACCAAGCGAGTCCTCGTCTTGATCGGGCGAGGTATAATGTTTATTCGGCATTTTCATCTTCGGCTTGCTCTCGAGTGTCGAGACATGCATGCCGTATGATCCTCATCGACATTTTTTCAACGTCCACAAATGCCCTCCACTCGTGGGCGGCGCAAGCGCGGGATGAGTGTGCGGGGCCCGCGAGTGTAGAGTTCTTCGATATGATATCTGTTCTTCTGGGCTAGTGGCATACTGGTCCGGTGCTGATTCGCGGGAGAGCACTCACTCCTTCAACGAAGGGATGAGGGAACCGCTCCACCGCGTGCGCACGTAGGCCAAGAGTCCTTTTTGTTCATTGACTTAGACGGGAGGTCCGAGTTGGAGCCAATGTGGTTTCTTTTGTTCATCGACTTGGACCGACGGTCCGAGCCGAAGTAATGGAGTTCTTTTAGTTCATCAACTTGGACGGAAGGTCCAAGCCAAAGCAAAGGAGTTTTTTTTTTATCGACTTGGACGGAAAGTCTGAGCCGAAGCAAAGGAGTTTTGTTCATTGACTTGAATGGAAGGTCCGAGCGGATGGTTAATTCACCGGTGGGACTAGAGATTGCAATATTGGGGTAGTTTGTTCATTGACAATGGGTTAGTGTCAAAGTAAGGGTCTTTTTGTTAATGGCTTCAGACGAAAGGTCCGGGCCACAGGTTTGTGCGTCGATGCCGACAGGGAGTCAGATACCGACGTGGTTTATTCGTTAACACAGGGTGAGTGCCAAAGCAAGGGTATTTTGTTCATGGAACTAGATGGAAGGTCCGGGCCATAGGTTTGTTCGTCGATGCCGACAGGGAATCAGAGACCGACGTAGTTTGTTCATTGACACGGGGTTAGTGCCAAAGTAAGGGTCTTTTTGTTCATGGAACCAGACGAAAGGTCCGGACCATAGGTTTATTCATCGATGCCGATGGGGAGTCGGGGACCGACATGGTTTGTTCATTGACACAGGGTTAGTGCCAAAGCAATGGTATTTTTCATTTATGGAACCAGACGAAAGGTTCGGACCACACGTTTTATGCGTCAGTGGGACTGAAAATATTTTGATCTCCGGCGGGACTTGACGAGTCAACATCCCTCGGAGGCTTTGATGATGATTTTTTTCTCTCTTCTTTTTTTTGTCCTTTTTTTTTCTCTTCTTCTTCTCTTTTTTTTTCTTCTTCTTTTCTTTCCCTTCTTTTTTCTTCTTCCCTTCTTTTTTCTTCTTCTTTTTTTTCTTCTCTTCTTTTTTTTCTTTTTTTTTGAACAACTTTGGATAGCTGTCGGCACGGACGCCGATAATGAGATAGCTATCGACCTGAAGGTCGATAATGGAGTAGTTGTCGACTAAACGTCGATGATTGGATAGCTGTCGACTCAGGATGCCGATAGTGAGAGAGCTGTCGGCTAAACGCCGATAATGACATAGCTGTCAGCTAAACGCCGATAATTAGATAGCTGTCGGCTAAGGGCCGATAATTGAAAGCTGTCGGCTCAAGGGCCGATAATTGAAAGCTGTCGGCTCAGGGGCCGATAATTGAAAGCTGTCGGCTCAGGGGCCGATAATTGAAAGCTGTCGACTCAGGGGCCGATAATTGCAAGCTGTCGGCTCTGGGGCCGATAATTGAAAGCTGCCGGCTCAGGGTCGATAATTGAAAGCTGTCGGCTCAGGGGCCGATATTTAAAGCTGTCGGCTCAGGGGCCGATAATTGGGAAGTGAGCCACGAGGGCAGAGAGGAGGGTTTATTCCTTTAACGGTCTGGACGGTGGGCCCAAATTGAAAGGGATTCGTCGCCCAAAGGGACGGGGAGGAGAGTTTGTTGATTCGACAAGGATGTCCGTCACCCGGAGGGACGGGGAGAAGAACTTGTTGATTCAATGGCCTGGACGAGAGGCCCAAATCAAAAGGGGTATTCGTCACCCGAAGGGACAGAGAGAAGAGTTGGTTCATGTAATGACCTAGACGGAAGGTCCAAATCAAAAGGATTGTTTTTATTCTCCGGCTGGACGGTAGGTCCGAGCCAAAGTGAAAGGATCTTTTTGTTCTCTAGCTGGGCGGAAGGTCCGATCTAGAGTGGAGAGAATTTTTTTGTTCTCTGGCTGGACGGCAGGTCCGAGCCAAAGTGAAAGGATCTTTTTATTCTCTAGCCAGAGGGAAGGTCTGATCTAGAGTGGGGAGAATCTTTTTGTTCTCTGGCTGGGCGATAGGCCCGAACCATAGTGAAAGGAATCTTTTTATTCTCTAGCCAGACGAAAGGTCCGATCTAGAGTGAAATGATCTTTTTGTTTTATAGTCGGACAGAAGGTCCGATCTAGAGTGGAGAGAATCTTTTTGTTCTCTGGCTGGACGGCAGGTCCGAGCCAAAGTGAAAGGATCTTTTTATTCTCTAGCTGGATGGAAGGTCCGATCTAGAGTGGAGAGAATCTTTTGTTCTCTAGCCGGGCAGAAGGTCCGATCTAGAGTGGAGAGAATCTTTTTGTTCTGCGGCTGGACGGCAGGTCCGAGCCAAAGTGAAAGGATGTTTTTGTTCTCTAACCAGACGGAAGGTCCGATCTAGAGTGGGGAGAATCTTTTTGTCCTCTAGTCGGACGGAAGGTCCGATCCAGAGTGACAGGGGTCTGTTTGTTCTCTGGCTGGGTGACAAGCCTGAACTAAAGTGAAAGGATTTGATGTTCATCAATGCGCCGAGAGTACCTGCTGTGAAATCCGAACCCGGGAAAGTGGGCCATGAGGGCCGGGGTTGATGTTGCAGAAGTAGGCCGCGAAGGCTACAATTGAGGAAGCGAGCTATAGAAGTCGAAGTTGGGAGGTTAGCAGGCCGTAAAGACGAGAAGTAGGCCGTGAGGGCCAAGATTGGGCTGTACGAGCCAGACCTGGGAAAGCAGGTCGTAATATTCAAAATTGAATTTATTATTTTTCTCTTTTTTATTTCTTTATTTCCTTATTCAAGCATGCATGCATTCGACAGCAGGCATAACATAAGTATAAATAAGATAGCTCCCTCTACAGGGGATGGGATAGGGACATCGCCTCTAATTCACAAACGCGGTGCGGGCCACGAGGCACGACTAAGGGGTGGTGCGCCTGTCAAGAGGATATCGCATGTCTTGCATGTACAGCTTAAATTCATGCATTTCACCCGAGGCAATCCTCTGTGGAGTGGAGGAGGAAACGTGTGAGCAAAAGGCCCTAAACATAGGAATATGCAGGTTTTCTAAGCAACACTCGAGGGTTACTCTAGCGCTTACACATGGGTTTCAGGATCTCGATTTCGTTAGCTTCGCACAGCCCCCATCTATTTATTTTGGTAGCGGATTTCACCGTTCGGCGCGAGTCTCCTCATGTGTCTCAATGGAGATTCTCGGCTACTAGGATTCGTCCTTATCATAATTCTATTGTAGATTTCACCGTTCGACGCGAGTTTCCTCATGTGTCTCAATGAGGATTCCCGGCTACTAGGCTTCATCCTTATTGAAATTCACTTCACCATTTCGCGCGAGTCTCCTCATTTATTTCAGTGGGGATTCCCGGCTACTCAGATTCACGCTCCTCTCTTTTTGCATCATTTTTTCTCTTTTCTTTTTTTTTGCATCTCTTTCTTTTTTTTTAAAGTGGGGGTAGGCAGCTTTTTCCTCACGATTACCTTTCACGCGAGTGCAGAAATTCAAGCATCCGTAGAGTACTAAGAAGAAAGTCGGACAATCCCTATGGTTGAAGACCCTTGAACACATTAAATGTGAAGTGTGGGAGTGTTGCCCCAGGTTTATTTTGTGAGTTGGGCTTAGCAATTTAGCCATGACTCTTCCCCTTGACGTGTGCACCCGCCATAAATGGGTTCCCTTCGAGCGTATGTCGTGACGCACGTGCATTCAGAATCGGGGCGATATTATTTAGCAAGGAAGCACGGTCCTAAAAATTCCAAGGAGGTGTACTATTCTATATTAAGCAAACATGCAAGTAGAGCAGCCAAGCAAATTTTTTGTCTCTTTTATTTTGCTCTCTTTTTTTCTCTCTCTTTTTTTTGCGTAAGAACATACTGTCGTTACGTATATGCGTAGTGGTAGTAAATGGTATTAGGGCAGCGGGCTGCAAGATCCGAAATTGGGGAAGTGGGCTACGAGAGCCGGAATTGGGAAGCGGGCCGCAAGAGCCGAAATTAGGAAGCGGGCTACGAGAGCCGAAGGTTGGGAAGCAGGCTGTAAGAGCCAAAATTGGGAAGCGGGCTGCAAAGAGCCGATGTCAGGAAGCAGGCTGCAATACCCAAAATTGGGAAGCGTGCTGCAAAGAGCCGAAGTCCGGAAGCAGGCTACAAGGGCCAGAATTGGGAAGCAAGCCACGAAGGCCAAAGGGATGCAGGCAACAAGAGCCAAAGTCAGGAAGCGTGCTACAAAGAGCCGAGAGAGGGGAAGCAGGCTACGAGAGCCGAGGAGAAGGGTCTTCATTTTATTCTTTGGACGGGGAAAGATCTGAACCAAAGTGAAGGGTTGATTCTCTAATTCTATGGCCGGGAAGGATCGGAACCAAAAATTCTCTCGTCGGGAAAGGATCCGAACCAAAGTGGGAGGTTGATTCTTGATTGTCTGGCCGGGGAAGGACCCGAACCAAAGTGAAAGGTTGATTCTTTGATTCTCTGGCCGGGAAAGGACCCGAACAAAAGTAGAAGATTGATTCTTTGATTCTCTGGCCGGGAAAGGGGTTCGAACCAAAGTGAAATATTTATTCTTTAATTCTCTGATCGGGGAAGGATCCGAACCAAAGTGGAAGGGTTGATTCTTTAATTATCTGGCCGGGAAAGGACCCGAACCAAAGTGGAAGGTTGATTCTTTGATTCTCTGGCCGGGAAAGGACCCGAACCAAAGTAGAAGGTTGATCCTTTGATTCTCTGGCCGGGAAAGGGGTTCGAACCAAAGTGAAATGTTTATTCTTTAATTCTCTTGTCGGGGAAGGATCCAAACCAAAGTGGAAGGGTTAATTCTTTAATTCTCTGGCCGAGAAGGATCGGAACCAAAGTGGTAGGTTGATTCTTTAATTCTCTCGCTGGGAAAGGATCCGAACCAAAGTGGGAGGTTGATTCTTGATTCTCTGGCCAGGGAAGGACCCGAACCAAAGTGAAAGGTTGATTCTTTGATTCTCTGGCCGGGAAAGGACCCGAACCAAAGTAGAAGGTTGATTCTTTGATTCTCTGGCCGAGAAAGGGGTTCGAACCAAAGTGAAATGTTTATTTTTTAATTCTCTGGTTGGGGAAGGATCCGAACCAAAGTGAAAGGTTGATTTTTTGATTCTCTGGCCGGGGAAGGACCCGAACCAAAGTGAAAGGTTGATTCTTTGATTCTCTGGCCGAGAAAGGATCCGGACCAAAGTGAAAGGTTGATTCTTTGATTCTCTGGCCGAGAAAGGATCCGGACCAAAGTGGAAGGTTTATTCTTTGATAGGGAAGTTGTTGGCTAGGAGCCGATAGTGGGGTAGCTGTCGGCTCAAGGGCCGATGATTAGAAAGCTGTCAGAGGCCGATAACGGGATAGCTGTCGGCTCAGAGGCCGATGATGGAGTAGCTATTGGCCAGGAGCCGATGAGTGAAGCTGTCGGCTCAGAGGTCGATGAATAGAAAGCTATCAGCTCGGAGGCCGATAAGGGGATAGCTGTCGGCTCGGAGGCCGATAAGTGAAGTAGTTGTCGGCTCAGGGGCCTATGATTGGATAGCTGTCGGCTCGGAGGCCGATGGTAGAGTAGCGGTGGGCTCAGAGGCCGATGGTGGGATATCTGTCGGCTTGAGGCCCCGATGGCTGAGTATCTATCGGATTGAAGCCCCGATGGCTGAGTATCTGGTCAGTTTAGCACCCCGTTGGCAGAAGATCTTGTCGGATTAACGCCTCGTCGGCGGAAGGGACTGTCGGTTTAACGCTCCGTTGGCGGAAGGTTTTGTCGGTTTAACGCCCCGTCGACGAAAGGTTTTGTCAGTTTCACACCCCGTCGGTGAAAGGTTTTGTTAGTTTAACGCCCCATTGGCGGAAGGTTTTGTCAGTTTAACGCCCCGTCAGCGGAAGGTTTAGTCGGTTTAACACCCCGTCGGCGAAGGGTTTAGTCTGTTTAACGCCCCGTCGGCGGAAGGTTTTGTTGGCTTAGATGAAAAGTCATGACACAAACCCCATGAGAAGTCTATTTGTTGGATGGCTGGAGGTAGAAGGTGAAAGACCATGTTTGCCTCAAGGCTTACTTTCTTTTCTTCTCTTCTTCTTTTATGCGGTGAGGCGAGTGGAGAGACCACGTATACCTGATGACTGTTCTTTTCTTTCCTGCTCTTCTTTTTATTGTGAAGAGGCGGGTTCAAAGACCACGTCCACTTCATGACTGTTCTTTTTGTTCTTCTCTTCCTTTCTCATTGATGCCCCCGGACTGGGGTGTGTTCATTTAACGTGCCCCCAGGTTGGAGTGTAGCTTTTCTTCATCTGCCCCCTAGGTCGGGAGGTAGGCCTCTTTGCTTTTGTGCCCCTAGGTAGGGGTGTATTCTTTTGGCTTCTATGCCCCCGTGGCGGGGTATATTTCTTTTCACGTGCCCCCAGGCCGGGGTGTATTCTTTTATGACTTCTATGCCCCCAGGCGGGGTGTATGTTCCTCTTCAAATGCCCATAGAGCTCTTCGTTTCTTGTGTACTCAGGGCAGGATGGGTTTCTTCTTTACGTACCCCCGAGTCGGAGTGTAACTTCATGCTTCTTATGCTCCCAGGTCGGGGTATATTCCCTGCTTCTCATGCCCCCATGGCGGGTGTAGTTCTTCTTCAAATGCCCCTACCCCGGGGTGAATTCTTCTGCTTCTTCTGCCCCAGGGTGGGGTATGTGTCTTTTCATAAATCCCCAGAGTGGGTGTAGTTTCTTCTTCAAATTCCCCAAGGCCAGGGTGTAACTTTTACTTTATGTGCCCCCGAGTCGGGGTGGATTCTCTTCATGGGCCCCCGGGTCGGGGTGCAACTCTGTTTCTTCTTATGCCCCCAAGTCGGGGTAGATTCCTCTCACATGCCCCCGAGTTGGGGTGTATTCCATTCATGTGCCCCCTAAGCAGGGTGTATCTTTTGCTTCTTATGCCCCAGAGCGGGGTGGATTCTTCTTTTTCTACCCCGACACACTGGGGGATGTTTGCTTCTTGTGCACCCAAGGTGGGGTGTATTGCTGTTTTTGATGCCCCCAAGGTGGACTGTATTGCCACTTCTGATGCCCCCAAGGTGGGTGAAATTCTTCTAAAGATCCCCGTAAGCTGGGGTGCATTCCTCACGGCTTCTATGCCCCCGTGGTGAGGTATGTTGCTTCTCCAAATGCCCCTGAGTTGGGGTGTATTCTTTTGCTTCTTACACCCCTATGGTGGGGTGGATGAATGCTCTCTTCTAGATTCGCGGTCGTGCTCGGCCTCATTGCTATAAAGCCTTCCCCATGGTGGGTAAGAATTCATCAAGCTATAGTTGCGACTTGCCGGATCTTCTAACAGCCACTCGAGGGGCCGTCTTATGCCGGATAGGGGCAGCAGGGAGGAGGAATGGGCCAAGGCATTGCACCACAGACTTGGACCCTCCTAGAGTCGGGCGGGTTGCCAGCCTTCTTCTTGTCCTTTTAGTCGGCGATGCTTGCCAATTTATGTCCTTTCTTTTCTTCTCTTCCTTTTTTTGTATAATAGACCAAGGTGGGTGCGCAGGAGAGCGCTCATCCCCTCAGGGAGGGAATGAGTGGTTCGCTCCACCGCATCACTCCCACAGTGGTAATCTTTATTCAACATGGGTCTCGAAGGATATGGCCGTACAACCCTCTCTCCCCGATTCTTTCTCTTCCCTTTTTCATTTCTTTCTTCTTTTCTTCTTTGCTTATTTTCTTTGTTTCTTCTTTTTTTTTTGCGAAAAGGGGATTTGATTTCCCCTCCCTTTCCTCTTTTCCTTTTCTCCCTTTTTTTTAGCGGCCTTCATGATTCCTGGAAGCTGTATATGCCTCGGAGTAGCGTCCACGAGCCCACGAAGATAATTGCGCCTAGTCCGGCTTTTATCCCTATAGGGCTAACAAAGACAGCACCTACAATTCATCAAAGCAGACGAACATTGTTTATTAGGAGGCCATGAGGCCCCAAATCCCGGCGAAGAGATGAAGGGTGGTTCAGTCCCACCGGGCGTGCCAGACTTGTGGACGCACTTTTCGACATGCTCGTTCGTTTGTTTCTTTAAGTCGATTTATTCGGTGGGTTTATTCTTTTATTAAGTGCGTGGGCGTGCCAGTCACAAAGTGACGATCTATTGTGCGCTAGATCTGACTAATCAGACAATTGTGTGGTTCGTGTCGGGACCGGAACCCGCCGCGCCATAAAGGTCACGACGTTATTTACATCCACTCGGAGAGGGGAACACCCTTGATTAATCACCAGGAATCAGGGCCTCATGGCCAGGAAACTATATCGAGAGAAACAAGCCGATAACGGTCTCGAATCAGTCGGAAAGCCCTATGTCTAGGGAAGCAAGCATTCAAAATATGTCGGTCACTCAAGGGACCATTTTGATATTCGGACGAGCGTCCGGCTTCAGAAAATCATGATCGTCACGGGGACAACCGGAGCATATGTATGCCAGGGTATGGCAAATTTATTGTTCAAAGGGACATGAAACGTCCAGTTAAATCCCTGTTAGAGCGGTCGAAAATCGATAAGTTTGTCAGCCCAGTGCAAGATCAAGCTACGACCATACTGCGGTGGGCCCCCCCTCAGTCGAAGTCGGGCTCGCGTGGGCATCGTCAATGTTCCCGGTGCAAAGGGGGCAACGGGAAAGTGTCCCGGGACTAGATTCTGAAACGAAGACATGTGCAGAGATAGCTAGCTATAGGCCTAGGATGTGGGTCAGGCAATGACCATGGTTGGGGCGAACCCGAGGTCCAAACGCGACTCACGAAGGTCTTATTGATATTCCCATGCAAAGGGTCTGGGGATGACGAGAGCCTTCTCATTCCATTCAGATTTTGTCGCTCATACAAGGACCATTTTATGTTCGGACAAAGATCCGTATAGAAAACAAGATGATGACGGGAGCGAATCCGTGAAAATGTCTGCCGTGAGTACGGCAAGTTTAATGCAAGCGTGGGATTAGATCCCGGTATATATGTCGGTCGCTAACGGACCATTCATCGTTCGGACGAGAGTCCGCATTTGAAGCGTCGAAGACAACGATAAAATCACACATATGTCTGCCATAGGTGCGGCAAGTTTAATGTAGGTGCGGGATCGGATCCCGATAAAGATGGGTCGAGCTAACGAACTATCGGCCCGAGATAAGATCGGATCATGGTCACGCTCGGGCGAGGGCTCCCGAGATCCAAGTCCGACCTAGTGGGGCATCATTACTTTTCTCTTCAAACACAGTCCGGGGAAGCGGATTGTTAAGTGTGAAGCCCAAACTCGCCAACGTGCGGCCTCACACGCAGATCGACTTGCGCGGTCAGGTCGCGGGGTTCGACCTACCCGGTAAGGTCGTAGGGGTCAAGGGGGCAGCGCCCCTTGCAGGGGTTTTCGGGGGGCAGCGCCCCCGGAACAAAATTTTAATTAAGATACGGGTGATGTAGTTCCTTTCTATTAGCATTAAACTTCTTTTTCTTTTTTATTTGGTTAACTCTTCTTTACGAAATCACGTCGGATCAAGGGGAAGTCTGGGGGCGCACCTGAATAGAGGGCGCCGGATTTGGGAGTTCAAAGGGGGAAAAGGAGCGCCAGTTTAGCAGGATGCCAAGGGCAAGGAGGGCGCGCCGTTTTTGGCCGCGCCGGAATAGGATGTATAAAAAGGATGAAGTGCGCGCCGGTTTAGAGGGATGCCAAGGGAAATACGGGCGCGCCGCTTTTGGCCGCGCCAGAATAGGATGTGTAGGAAGAGGGGTATACAATCAAATTGGCTGATGCGCTCGACAGTCGTCGTTTTAAAATGCCGTGTCACATAAATTTAAAATTTATACAACCGCAGTCACTCACTTAGATGATTTGGAAAATACGAGTAAAGTGGTAAATACGGGTCGATCCCACGGGGAGGAAATTTGAATTTAAGTTGGAAAATACCCTTATGTTTTGAAAATCAATTGCTTTTGTTTGATTTGAGTGCGATTAAAATTAACAGAAATGAAATTGTAACTTTAAATAACAAGAGATAAGTGAAAGAAATATTTAGCCAATGAATTGAAGAATGCCGTCGTTTCCTCGCCGAGCCTTGGATGAAGATCACTCCGCCTTGGAAGTCGACGCCGTGAGATGTTCGGAAGATGATCACCGCTTTGGGTGTGAGTGAAACACTTATGAAGAAAGGAACAAGTTTGAATAACTAAGTTGAAAACAAAACAGAATTCTATTGAAAATAGGGTTTTGTAGAAATAGAATAACTTAAAAGTTGGATGGAATTAGAAAAAGTGAAATACATGAAAGTTGTAGAGAATTGAAAGGTGAAGAAGTTTTATGAAGAACACATAAACAGAAAACGAAAGGAAGAGAATGAAAAACTTGAAAAATCAAGATCTATCGCTGCTGGTAAACAGTAACTGACAGAAAAACAGAACAGTAAAGAATTAATTCTAGAGCTCAAACGAAGAAGAATTTGAAGAAGTGGAAGAAGAACAAAACTTGGATCTACAAGAGAAGAACAACTTTTATGTAGAACTCAGAATAAAATTATGATTGTAAAGGCTTCAAAATGACAAATTGGTGGAGACTATCACTTCGGATGAACAGTACATACACAGGACATCACTTAAAAACAGAGAGAATAACTTTTAAACAAGAAGGAATGAAAGAAAATGATGAAATGAGAAGTTGAAGAACACTTACAGATGGACAACTTTGTAGAAGACAAGAAATTGAAATGGAGATCACACAATAAGTTATGAGACTAAGAAGAGGCTGAATGTTTAACCAAAACTTTTCATTAAAACAAATTGAACTTACAAAGCTTGCATCAAAAGTCTTCAAACCAATACATTCTAACCCTAAAACAAAAAGCCAACAAGAATGAAACTTAAGAACACAAAGCACCCCTTACAAATTCTTCATAATCCCCTTGCTAGCTACTCCTCACTTCCCCATTTCATTACATTTGAAGCTCTTTATATAGGGTAACACAACAACCCCTTTGTAGAATGTGAACACTTCTTGCTTCTTTTGTTGACAAACACAAATTATTGTTGCAATTTTTGACTTGGAGTTGTGTGCTAGCATGTGTTGCATACTTTTCTAATTTTTCTGTTTTTTTTTCTAATTTTTCTGCCCTTTTTCTCTTCCTTTCTATCTTCCTTTCTCTCTCTTTTCTCTCTCTCCTGGCCGCGTGGACCGCCCGTGTGCCGGTGCGCCGACCGTCCTCTCTCTCCGCGTGAGGCGCGCCCGCGTGAGCCCGCCGTGCGCCGTCCGCTCCGCCGTCCGCCGCGTGGGCGCAGTGCGCCCGCGGCGCCTGCCTTCCTTCTGCCGCTGACCGGCCGCCCGCGTTGACCCCGCGGCCGCCTCCCTCGTCGCCCGTGCCGACGCGTGGGCGGGCGTGGGTCCTTCTGCTGTCGACACACAAAACACACACACACCTTCACTATTATGTTATATATTATATATATATATATATATTATATATATATTACATATATATTATGTATAAATAGCTTAAAAATCCGTAAAAATATCAAATAAATTCCTTTTTTTTCTATATTTTCTTTTCTTTTCTTTTTGAACAAGTCATGGGCTTTTGGCCTTTATTATTATTATTTTTTATTTTCCCTTTATATATATATTTTTTTATTTTTGTTTCTTGTAGCTTCCCTCGTACCAAGTGCCTGCATAAATAAGTAAAAATTATTATTAAAATTAGTTAATTACAGAAAATTACATAATTGACTCTAATTAAATAGTAAGTGTGATACGTGCATATTCATTATTATTTAAGCTCATAAAAATGTGTATAAAGCATAAATTAATACATAAAAATACACACTTATCACACCCCCCAACTTACTCATTGCTAGTCCCTTAGCAATACAGATAATCTCAAAATGTAAGGACTAACAAGAGTTTAAAATATCCATACTTTATTTCTAAATCTTCTTTCATAGAGTCAACTAAAGATTTGGAATCTGGAATAATTACCATAGACTAGCCTTATGTAGGAAATAGGTACATGATCAAGAAGTCAATTTAAAGGTCAATAGCACTTGTGCATGTGTAATACTAAATTCACAATATAGACAATTGCGTCCTCCAGTTGCTATTCCAAACTAATGCCTTTCAATTCTGCACTTCTTAATCACAGTATTCACCATACTAGCTTTTTGTCTGCCTTATTGCTTTATCCCTTTTGGGGATCTACATTATTTTTTGTTTTCTTTTCTTCTCTTTTCTTTATTTTTTCTTTACACATATGATGATGCACTACCCTTCACTGTTTTACGTAAACCTCAACACGTCTTAGGTGAAGTAGGCCCGGTTACACAGATCAAAGTTCCCTTTTCCTTTTGACGCGAACCTCAACACGTTCCAGGTGAAGTAGGCCCGGTTACTCAGAATCGGAGCATTTTTCATGGTGTTTTTTCTGAAAATTTTGTTTTTCAAAAGATAATATGGCAGAAAACTTATAAAAGATTTCTTCTTCAAGAAGTGCAGAATATCAGACAGTATGTCTACAATAGCAGAAGGCTTGTCCTTCTTGTTTCATTAGCGTGCAAAGTGATTTTATTTTTCTAAAGTGCACATGAACTTTAAAGAGATTCTTAAATCAGTTTTCCATGGCTAGATTAAATAAATTATCCATCATCCGATTCCCTAGTCTTTTCTATTTCAGAATTACTTTTCATGAGACATGAATCAAGAAACTCCAAATGGGGAAAACTTTTGTTGAGCGTGACAATACAAGATAGCAAGAAAAAATTTTCTCCCCCCCAACTTAAATGACATTATCCTCAATGACATAAGCATTAGACAGATCAGAGAACAAGTAAATAGATAATATGGGTGGGATGGAAGGATACAACCTGATGGTCGGGGCAAAATGACGAGGGCTTCGTTGCGTTGTAGCCTGACAACTGAAAAAAAAACACAATAAAATAAGAAATCAAATCACAAAAATCATGGGTTGCCTCCCAAAAGTGCTAAGTTTATTGTCTTCAGCCAGACGCATGAAAGCTCAAAAGGAATTCATACCTGATCACACAAAGCTATGGATTCGTTGGGTGACAACAACTCATTCTCCAAGTAGGGTTTCAACCGTTGACCGTTAACAGTAAAGATATGACCATTTTGAGGGTTCAAAATTTTTACGGCTCCATGGTCAAATGCCTTAACAAGTATGAACGGTCCATCCCATCTTGATTTTAATTTACCGAGAAACAAGCGTAGCGTGAGTTAAAAAGCCAAACCTTTTGATTTTCATGAAAAAATTTTCTGTGAATATGCTGATCATGGAAAGCCTTGGTTTTAGCTTTAGAAATCTTGGAATTTTCATATGCTTCGTTTCTTAGCTCCTCCAATTCATTAAGTTGTAGGACGCGTTGGTTTCCAGCTTGAGTTAAGTCAAAATTGACTTGCTTAATGGCCCAATAGGCTCTATGTTCAAGCTCGACAGGTAGGTGGCAGGCTTTACCAAAGATAAGGCGATAGGGTGACATACCAATAGGAGTTTTGAACGCAGTTCTATAGGCCCATAGTTCATCATCCAGTCTCTCAGACCAGTCTTTTCTATCCGGCCGAACTATCTTATGCAAAATGTTCTTAATCTCCCGATTGGATACCTCCACCTGACCACTGGTTTGGGGATGATATGGGGTGGCAATTTTGTGAGGGATCCCATATTTCTTGAGCAAAGCTCGAAATTGGGAGTGAGTGAAATGCGAACCCCCATTACTAATTATAGCCATGGGACATCCAAATCTAGAGAAAATGTTCTTGCGAACAAATTTCATCACTACCTTATGATCATTGGTCCTTGTGGCTACAGCTTCAATCCACTTTAACACATAATCGACCGCCACCAAAATGTATTCATTTCCAAAAGATGATGGAAACGGTCCCATGAAATCTATTCCCCAAACGTCAAAGATTTCAACAACCAGAATGGGATTCAGCGGCATCATATCTCTCTTAGAAATATTGCCCACAGCTTGACACCTCAAACATGTTTTAGAGAATTCATAAGCATCCTTGAATAAGGTGGGCCAATAAAATCCACTTTGTAACACCTTAGCCACAGTCTTCTTGCCTGAGAAGTGTCCTCCGCAAGCGAGAGTGTGACAAAAATTCAGGACAGATTGTTGCTCTTCCTCGGGGACACATCTTCGGATGATCTGATCTGGACCCATATGAAACAGTTCCGGGTCCTCCCAAAAATAGTGCTTGACCTTAGCAAAGAAGTGGTCATTTTCCTACTTAGTCCATCCACCTGGGATTTGTCTTACTGCCAAAAAGTTGACAATATGAGCATACCGGGGGGTTGAGGTGATAGACAATAATTGCTTGTCTGGAAAAGAATCAGACATTGGAGCACTCTTGGGTATCACTATTCGGGACAAATGATCAGCCACCACATTCTCTAACCCCTTCTTGTCTTTGATTTCTAGATCAAATTCTTGCAATAATAGAATCCATCTAATCAGACGGGGTTTAGCCTCTTTCTTGGTGAGCAAGTATTTCAAAGCGGCGTGATCAGAATACACAATAACTTTGTGTAGAACCGGCACTGAACTGTCCTGACTTGGCTTGTCATTTCCCTGGGGACCAGACCCGAGGGGCACCAAAGGTAGCGCACACCCGTTCCGTGGGGTGGAAATGGATGGGGAAGAAATGGAAGTAATAGGTTTGGAAGGCAGAGGTGAAGGTTTAGAAGGCGTAAATGGGGGTAAGGGCAATGCGAGTGGTAGCGGGATAGCGGCAATGACAGGCTCAAGTGTGTTGGGTTCGGTGCAGTATTCAGAGGGGGGGGTGAATGAATATAACCCTTTAAGAACCTTTCGCCCAATTAAAATTTCGCTCACTGAAATGCTAGTTTGCAAACTAAACAAACTTAAAGGCTAGATGGCAGTTGTGGAACTAACCAAACACACAGTGAGATCACTGGAGAGCTAACAAGACAGATTTAGTCAATCTATAAACTAATAAAACTTCTGCTCAACCAGACGCCAAACACAAGGAGCGCCCTTATGCAATCACCTAGCGGCAGCACAAATAGACAAATCAAACCACAGTGCAAAAGGGGTTTTTAGGTGGTTCGGTCCAGCAGACCTACATCCACCCCACACTCAACCCGAGTGTGGCTTCCACTAGCTCACGCTAGAAACCGTAGACTCAGTCTGCAACAAGTGCTGCCTCACAGCTTGACCAGGGGAACAACCTCCCCTCTTCCTCCCAACCGGAGGGACACCCCAAGTGACACCCAGTCACTTGGAAACTAGAGACACACGGTCTCTCTTCCTCCAGACCCGGAGGGAACCCCTGGACTTGAATCCACAAGCCCAGAACCGGAGACAAGTCTCCCTTCCTCCAAACCAGACGGAACCCACAAGTAGCACCCAGCTACTTGCAACCGGAGATCAGATCTCCCTTCTCCTGATCCACAGGAGGAACCCCGACCTCTCTACAGAGTATCGGAAAGGACAGCAAACCAGAAAACAAGGGAAAAATAATAAATGAAAATAACTTCAGCAAACAGAAAGCTGAAACACGAAATGCACAATATGGCTCTCAACGGAGCTGACTGGCCTGGATTTGATCCACGGTCCAGTAGACAGATCTTTAGGTAAGTTCTTCCTTCTTCTCCACGAGCTCTCTCGCTCACTCTCTATCTTTCTCTCTTTCTTCTGCTCTCCTCTCACTCTCTGCTTCTTCTTCTCTTCCCACTCTTCTCGAGCTCTCTGCCTCTCTTCTTCTCCTTCTGCTCTTCTTCTTTCTCTCTTCTTTTTCTCTGGATCGTGGCTCTCTATATGGACTTTTCTTCTCGCCAACTCGATCAACCTTCTTCTGTGGGAGAAGGCTCATATATATATAGCAGCAGCAGCAGCAGCAGCAGCAGCAGCATCAGCCGCGACGTGTGACCTCCACATTTCCAGCCCTAAGTATTCGGACCACGTGGCAGTCTCTCAGCAGGCTTCATTCCAGCCTCGGATCACGTGCTGCCAGTCACTGGGGAATATTTCTTCTCGGACCTGCAAGGAGATGAAAACCATTAATCTGAGGGCCACAATAACTAAAGCTGCACTAGGTACGTGGTAGCAGTTCTAGATGCACTGAGAACGACACGACATACACACTGTAACAGAGATAACACTACAAAGAGAACGACACGAAGAAGATGAAAAACAACACGAGGTAATAAGAAGAACGACACGAGATACATACGATGACTATAGCACGAAGTAAAGAAAATGACACGATGTAATAAACAGCAAAGAGACCGGCACGAGAACAACATGGACTGGCAACGGAAACTGACACGAAGTGGTTGCAAACAAGCAAGACACGAGGTCTACGTAAAGCAACACGAAGTGTGGTCTTAGCACAAGAAAGACACGAAGTCTAGAAAATACGACACAACACACAGTAAAGAGAACGACACGTGCTGACAACAGACACGAAGACGAGAACAGAAACCAACGCCAAGTATGGTTTCAACACAAGAAAGACACGAGGTGAAACAACACGGACTGTCAACGACACGAAGTGAAGTTGACACGAAGTGAAAACAACACTAATACGATGAGAACAGAAATCGACACGTAGTGAAAACAACACGAAGATAGAATAGTAATTGACATGGGTTGAAAACAACACGAAGTGAAAACAACACTAAGACGATGAGAACAGCACGAGGTGAAGCGACACGGGGTTCACTGGGAAACGACTCGAAGTTCATCAGAACAAATCGAGCTGCTACAGTAAACAACACGGAGACACGAAAGTGAACATAAAGAGGATGACACGAAGACAGAAGATGCCACGGCTATCACAACACGTGATGAAGCAGTGGGACCACAAAGAAACGACACGAGGAACAACAGTAAGTGACACGAAGTTAAACAAGCAGACATAAACGATGACACGAGATACAACTAGAAGACAGAGAGAAGCGACACGAAGCTCACACAGAAAATGACATGGGTTACACAAACAGACTCGACTTGATTAGAAGAAGAAGTACACGACGTAAGACTAACACGAAGTGTGTTAAGTCAACACGAGGACAGAAGACACAAATGCAGAAACATCATGAAGACTTAAAACACAAATTTAACACGAAAACGTAAACACAACACGAAGACATAAACACTAAAATAACACGAAGACGATGGATGCTACAGTGCAATGTCTAGACATGAAATCCAATGCAAACGGTTGTACAGACTTGAAGATTTGAGCTTTGCAGCAAATGTATAGACTTGGAGAACCTAAATCCCTTGTATAGACTTTGCCTTGACAATGAATGTGTAGACTTGATCAAGAGTCCAATGTGCAGACTTGCACGAGCGAGCTACAGTGCCAAAGTGTAGACTTCACGCTGTACAGACTTTGAGGCTTAATGCAAAGGCCGGTGTACTGACTTCTAAATGCTGAAGCGTTGTATAGACTTTCATGAATGTATGGACTTACATTACTCAGCCAATGCAGTGCACTATGAATGTATGGACTTACATGAGATGCTCATTGAGATGCTCAATGAATACACTTCAAGCCCAGTGTATAGACTCTCAGCCATGAACAGTGAAACAGTGTATAGACTTCAAGTAAAGACCAATGTGTAGACTTGAAGATTGAAGGCGATGTACAGACTTTGATGCCCAACACCAATGTATAGACTTAGGAGCATATGACACGGCTGTACAGACTTCGCCTAAGACGCTGTACACACTTAGCCTAAGATAATGCATGGGCTTGAACGAGAGTCCAATGTATAGACTTAGGAGCATATGACACGGCTGTATAGACTTCGCCTAAGACGCTGTACACACTTAGCCTAAGACAATTCATGGGCTTGAACGAGAGTCCAATGTATAGACTTTGCTATCCAGACATGATATATGCAGAGACATGATATCTGACATCATCATTCATGTTGCTATCAATATGCAGAATGCTCAAGAATAAGAATGCATAGAAATGCACTTTGTTTTTTGCAATCATCAATGCACCATAACATTGCTATCATCAAAATACAATATCAAATGCACTCAAATGCACTCACTGTCTTGCTATCATCAAAACCAAATAGCATTGCTATCATCAAGGCGACATAGCACATGCTTGTGCCTAAGGGGCATAACATTCTCCCCCTTTTTGATGATGGCAATAAACAGTGACAGTGAGTCACACACAAGATTTTCTCCCCCTTTGACATGATCAAAAAGAGAAAAACAGTAAAAACAAGAGTGCAAAGTGTAATATGCATGCAAATTCTTCTAGAACATTCTCCCCCTGAATAAATGCTCCCCCTTTGAGAAGGAATATGAACAGATAACAAGGTAGAGAAGGTAGGAGGGTCACTTGATAATAGCTGAATCATAGGTTCAGAAAGGAAGCATGATTATAAACAAATGTTAAAGTATAAGAATCAGCAACATACACTTTTGACAAAAATTCAGGTTTAACGGTGATAAACCTAGAGTAAAAGATCTTACCTCTGAAAAGGAGTTTATTGATTCCATTTATAGTAATGAATCTAGGGCACATGGTATTAATAGATAAGTCTGAAATAATACCCTTTTGTGATTAAACAAGGAAATTCAAGAGAGGCAACTTGAATATGTACTAATAAAAACAATTTTCACTCATAGACTTTTGATTTTCAAAGGGTTACAGCAGTTTGATTTTCATTTTTCAATTTCTAAACCTGAGCTAAGTGAATAGACCTGTGGCATTTATGCTGTTGACATTAGGTGTACACCTTGATCAGAGGCAAGTACCCCTAGTTACTAGGCATAAACTACTAGACCTATTTCAGATCAAAACCCACAAAGAATAGTCTTCACTTTTGACATTAAGGGTATACCTTGATTAGAGGCCAGTACCCTCAGTTACTTGGTGAGGACTCCCCCTATAGATTTGACCCTATGAACAGAGATAGTCTAAAGCACTTCATGACATGTGAATTTTCCTACTTCTTTGGATGAGTTCACAGTTTCTCAGTGCAATCAGCCATTGCTCTGTCACTATGTTCAGTTCTTAACATTAATGAACTTATTTAGTGCTGCCCTTAATTCTTTTAGAGTGATTGTTTGAAAAAATCAGTACACACTCTTATTAGCCTGTTCTAGACATATCCAGTTCAACACATTTAGGCATTACAAAAACTTTTTCTATTTTAGCTATGAGACAAAGATTAAGAGCTATAAAAGTTTCCTTTTATCTTAAATTCTGAAGTGCAGACACTTAGCTCTTCAGTTTATAAAGGTTAAACCTTTAGTTCCTTTCAATTTGTAAATGTGATTCTTATAAGTGAACAGTTGCAATAATCACCATTCAATGTGCTAAACCAGATGCAAAGCTGTTGTTTAAAAAAGAATGGGAAAAGGATAGCAATAAGCATTATGATCCATAGCATCTGATGACAGTGAATATGAATGAGTTGAAAGGGGACAATGAGAAGTACCAAGGATTCAATGAATTGAATAGAACTCTCAGCTCCCCCTGACACCATGATGCAAAAAATATGCTATGCATTAGACAGTTCTACATGCAGACTATGCAACATTAGTCAAACTCCCCCTGACAAAGTGCATGAAATAGAATTAATGAACTGCTCATAATTTTAGAATATGCTCAAGAAGAATTCATGCTTTGTTCAATCAGAGAGAGAATTTATCAAATGCATCATCTTCATTTTAAATTTTCAGATTTTTTTTTCAACATATGATGCAGTACACTGTTCTACATGAAAACTAGACCCATGGTACTAGGCGGAGGACCTGGTCTCAAAGACCATCTCACACATGGTAGGAACCTCCGGGCAGATTTCCCTGCCTTTTAGTAACATACCATTTGATATACCAGGGTTAACAAGGACAATGCAACATAAAGCAGTCCTTCATGCATTGAACAGCATCATTGACACATGCAATGACAATCAGTCTATACACAATCAGTCCAAGTATGCATTCAATAACAAGCATGTAATGCATTAACACAAAACACATGCATGGACACAGAGTCTATATAGTGCATCAACTGTATACACTAAAGAAGCATTCAAATTCAGTTCAACATATAGCAAGAGAAGATCATCAGATATGCAAAATTGAATTCAATAGCTGAGTCTGGAATGCAGACTGATCAGCTAGACATGAAGAGTTCATTTAAAAAAAAATCAACCAAGCAAATCAACATGAAACTCACAATTTTCATGCTCACAATTTCAGATAATGAATTTAAAACAAAGTTCAGAACTAACCTGAGATATAGAATCCTGGGCTTCCTTTTTGAGTGCCTTGGCTAAATTACCCCTTTTATATCTCTTACCAAGGCACACCTGCAACATGTCAATCAATATGATCTTGCAGGAACCCAAGCTGCCTTGGGTCCTGTATGAGCCCTAACAGGTGTTCTGACTGATCTCTTAACAGAATTATCAACATAGCCCATCAACTTATAGCTGGACAAGGAATAACCAAATTGACCAGACTTATCATGATAACTAACAGAATTTGAGTTCCTTTTATGCACCTTATTGTAAGCATTAAATTCATGTGCATGAACATCAAAATTTCTGTTGTGTGCATGGGCATTTTGTTTACTGAACTCTGCCACCCAAATTCAGAAGACAGAATTTAAGCAGAGTTTTTCAAAGCTAACCTGAAATGTAGTCATGGGGTTTTCATTCTTGAGTGCCTTGGTTGATTAACCCCCTTTATTCATTTCCAAGACACACCTGCAAAGATTAATCATTTTGATCTTGCAGGAACCCAAGCAGTCTTGGGTCCTGTATTACCCCCAACATGTGTTCTAGACATATTTTGTGCATGAAGGTCATCAGATGTCATCAATTTGCAGTTGGACATGGAATGTCCATACTGACCACAATAATAGCAAGAGACAACAGAGTTTTTGTTCCTTTGAACATGCATGTTAGTATGATCATGAAATATATTCACATGAAGGTTTTTATTATCCATATAAACATTTTGTTTTTTATTTCCAGCCAACCATCCTTGATTAGCTTTATGACCTGGCGTTCCATAGTTAAAACATGGAAGTGTTTTTATTTTAAAGCCATAGTTATTTCTAGCAGCAATATGGGGAGCAGGGAATTTTACAGATTTGGAATGAAAAACCTTTCCCTTTACATGCCAACAGTTTCCTAATGTATGGCCATGCCTCAAGCAGTGAGAGCAGACAATTGAATTTCTTATTTTAGCATTCAAATCAGCATGATAAGTCTGTGATGTTTTCTTACTTCTAGCACACCAGCATTGTGCAGCAGCATGACCTACTTTTCCACATTCAAAGCAATTAGTTCTTTTATTCAGATGAGCATGATTGTTAGCATGAGAATTTTTGGCTTTTATGTCATCTTGTCTCATTAAATCACATTTATGCATGACATGACCAATTCTATGACAGTAAAAGCATTTAACACTTTTCCTTTTATCAGAGAAATTCTTGACCTGAGAATTTTCAGCAGGCAATCCTTTAAAGATATGTGCACGTGAATATGAATGAAGGCTATGATTGTCATGCACAGTTTCGGCAGAGATATTCATGGATGAAGTTGAGCATGAACACACAGAATTCTGATTTGATTTTTTCTCATTCAGGGTGACAGTCATTTTCTCTTTCCCTTTCACAGTTTTTGATAGAGAGGCTATTTCAGATTGTATGGAGGATATTTTCAACTCAGCTTTTGTTAACTCTTCCTCACATATGACAATCTGTTTTTGTAGGGCTTCATTCAAACTTTTTAATGACTCATTCGTTTCTCTTAAGGATCTGATTGTATTCTTTTGAAAATTATCACCAAATTTGATTTCCTTAACCAGATCCTCTAAGATTGTACATTGATTGCATGAGTCTTCCTTCTGAATGCCTTTTTCTTTTTCAATGGTTAACCATTGATGTCCCATCACTGTGTTCAAGACCATCAATTTTTTATTTTCATCTTTTAATCTTCCATTTTCTTTTCGACATTCAGCACTGTCACGTTTCAGATTATCCATCATGGATTTAAGCACAGTTACATCTTGCATGCTCTTAAGGAGATCAATATCTTTCTCATTTAGATTATCTTTTAATTCAATAATCTTGTTTAGACAGTTTTGATTCTCAACTTTTAAAGCAACATTTTGTTCTTTAACATTGTTAACGTCTATCATGCAGACATCATAAGAATCTGATAGCTCATCATAAGATAAATCTTCAGGTTCGGAGCTTACCTGAGATGATGAGTCATCCCTTTGATCTTCACTGTGATAGCTTCGGTTGGCCATCAAACACTGATCATTTTGCTCTTCATGAACGGCAGCCACTTTGTTAAAAATTTCTTCTCCAGATGTGCACTCGAAGACAAATGGAAATAGGTCAGTATCGACTGCCGCTGTCAAAATATTAAGAGCCATGAGATTCTCACGGTTCTTCAGTCTGTCCTCCTTGGACCATTTAGTCTGATCGTGAGACAATTTATGTGGGCCTCTAGACACAAGATTCCATAGATTTGGATCAAGGGAATCTAAGTAGACAACAAGGCCGCCTAGCCAATCACAGAAATTAGAACCATCAAATATCACGGATGGAGCCATTTGATCAAGTGATCAGTAAGCGTTCGATTAAAAATCCAAGCAACAGTCGAGCAGAAGAACACCTCACAAGATGGCAGGATCCCCTTCAGATCGTTGGATCTGTTGAGCTAGGGAACCTCTCTGATACCAATTGTTGGGTTCGGTGCAGTATTCAGAGGGGGGGGTGAATGAATATAACCCTTTAAGAACCTTTCGCCCAATTAAAATTTCGCTCACTGAAATGCTAGTTTGCAAACTAAACAAACTTAAAGGCTAGATGGCAGTTGTGGAACTAACCAAACACACAGTGAGATCACTGGAGAGCTAACAAGACAGATTTAGTCAATCTATAAACTAATAAAACTTCTGCTCAACCAGACGCCAAACACAAGGAGCGCCCCTATGCAATCACCTAGCGGGAGCACAAATAGACAAATCAAACCACTGTGCAAAAGGGGTTTTTAGGTGGTTCGGTCCAGCAGACCTACATCCACCCCACACTCAACCCGAGTGTGGCTTCCACTAGCTCACGCTAGAAACCGCAGACTCAGTCTGCAACAAGTGCTGCCTCACAGCTTGACCAGGGGAACAACCTCCCCTCTTCCTCCCAACCGGAGGGACACCCCAAGTGACACCCAGTCACTTGGAAACTAGAGACACATGGTCTCTCTTCCTCCAGACCCGGAGGGAACCCCTGGACTTGAATCCACAAGCCCAGAACCAGAGACAAGTCTCCCTTCCTCCAAACCGGAGGGAACCCACAAGTAGCTCCCAACTACTTGCAACCGGAGATCAGATCTCCCTTCTCCTGATCCACAGGAGGAACCCCGACCTCTCTACAGAGTATCGGAAAGGACAGCAAACCAGAAAACAAGGGAAAAACAATAAACGAAAATAACTTTAGCAAATAGAAAGTTGAAACACGAAATGCACAATATGGCTCTCAACGGAGCTGACTGTCCTGGATTTGATCCACGGTCCAGTAGACAGATCTTCAGGTAAGTTCTTCCTTCTTCTCCACGAGCTCTCTCGCTCACTCTCTATCTTTCTTTCTCTTTCTTCTGCTCTCCTCTCACTCTCTGCTTCTTCTTCTCTTCCCACTCTTCTCGAGCTCTCTGCCTCTCTTCTTCTCCTTCTGCTCTTCTTCTTTTTCTCTGGATCGTGGCTCTCTATATGGACTTTTCTTCTCGCCAACTCGATCAACCTTCTTCTGTGGGAGAAGGCTCATATATATATAGCAGCAGCATCATCATCAGCCGCGACCTGTGACCTCCACATTTCCAGCCCTAAGTATTCGGACCACGTGGTAGTCTCTCAGCAGGCTTCATTCCAGCCTCGGATCACGTGTTGCCAGTCACTGGGGAATATTTCTTCCTCGGACCTGCAAGAAGATGAAAACCATTAATCTGAGGGCCACAATAACTAAAGCTGCACTAGGTACGTGGTAGCAGTTCTAGATGCACTGAGAACGACACGACATACACACTGTAACAGAGATAACACTACAAAGAGAACGACACGAAGAAGATGAAAAATAACACGAGGTAATAAGAAGAACGACACGAGATACATACGATGACTACAGCACGAAGTAAAGAAAACGACATGACGTAATAAACAGCAAAGAGACCGGCACGAGAACAACATGGACTGGCAACGGAAACCGACACGAAGTGGTTGCAAACAAGCAAGACACGAGGTCTACGTAAAGCAACACGAAGTGTGGTCTTAGCACAAGAAAGACACGAAGTCTAGAAAACACGACACAACACACAGTAAAGAGAACGACACGTGCTGACAACAGACACGAAGACGAGAACAGAAACCAACACGAAGTATGGTTTCAACACAAGAAAGACACGAGGTGAAACAACACGGACTGTCAACGACACGAAGTGAAGTTGACACGAAGTGAAACAACACTAATACGATGAGAACAGAAATCGACACGTAGTGAAAACAACACGAAGACAGAACAGTAATTGACATGGGTTGAAAACAACACGAAGTGAAAACAACACTAAGACGATGAGTACAGCACGAGGTGAAGCGACACGGGGTTCACTGGGAAACGACTCGAAGTTCATCAGGACAAATCGAGCTGCTACAGTAAACAACACGGAGACACGAAAGTGAACATAAAGAGGATGACACGAAGACAGAAGATGCCACGGCTATCACAACACGTGATGAAGCAGTGGGACCACAAAGAAACGACACGAGGAACAACAGTAAGTGACACGAAGTTAAACAAGCAGACATAAACGATGACACGAGATACAACTAGAAGACAGAGAGAAGCGACACGAAGCTCACACAGAAAATGACACGGGTTACACAGACAGACTCGACTTGATTAGAAGAAGAAGTACACGACGTAAGACTAACACGAAGTGTGTTAAGTCAACACGAGGACAGAAGACACAAATGCAGAAACATCATGACGACTTAAAACATAAATTTAACACGAAAACGTAAACACAACACGAAGACATAAACACTAAAACAACACGAAGACGATGGATGCTACAGTGCAATGTCTAGACATGAAATCCAATGCAAACGGCTGTACAGACTTGAAGATTTGAGCTTTGCAGCAAATGTATAGACTTGGAGAACCTAAATCCCTTGTATAGACTTTGCCTTGACAATGAATGTGTAGACTTGATCAAGAGTCCAATGTGCAGACTTGCACGAGCGAGCTACAGTGCCAAAGTGTAGACTTCACGCTGTACAGACTTTGAGGCTTAATGCAAAGGCGATGTACAGACTTCTAAATGCTGAAGCGTTGTATAGACTTTCATGAATGTATGGACTTACATTACTCAGCCAATGTAGTGCACTATGAATGTATGGACTTACATGAGATGCTCATTGAGACGCTCAATGAATACACTTCAAGCCCAGTGTATAGACTCTCAGCCATGAACAGTGAAACAGTGTATAGACTTCAAGTAAAGACCAATGTGTAGACTTGAAGATTGAAGGCGATGTACATACTTTGATGCCCAACACCAATGTATAGACTTAGGAGCATATGACACGGCTGTACAGACTTCGCCTAAGACGCTGTACACACTTAGCCTAAGACAATGCATGGGCTTGAACGAGAGTCCAATGTATAGACTTAGGAGCATATGACACGGCTGTACAGACTTCGCATAAGATGCTGTACACACTTAGCCTAAGACAATGCATGGGCTTGAACGAGAGTCCAATGTATAGACTTTGCTATCCAGACATGATATATGCAGAGACATGATATCTGACATCATCATTCATGTTGCTATCAATATGCAGAATGCTCAAGAATAAGAATGCATAGAAATGCACTTTGTTTTTTGCAATCATCAATGCACCATAACATTGCTATCATCAAAATACAATATCAAATGCACTCAAATGCACTCACTGTCTTGCTATCATCAAAACCAAATAGCATTGCTATCATCAAGGTGACATAGCACATGCTTGTGCCTAAGGGGCACAACAAAGTGGAGGTAAGGGCAAAGGTGGAGGCGTAGGAGGGGGTAAAGGCGAAGGTGTAGGTATAGCTTGCTCAGGCTCAGGTAACAATGGCGAAGGGGATGGCAAAGGCGGTGGAGATGGTGGAAGTGATGGAATAGGAGTCTTCGGGGGAGGAGGCGATGAAGGCGGTGGTGATGGCGGTAGGGGTAGTGGAGATGGTGATGCGGGCAATGAAGGTAATGGAGGTGGAGATGGAGAGGGTGAGGAAAGAGGTAAAGGGGAAATGAAACGCTGTGGGACCCAACGTCGATGTATTGACACAACACGCCGAGCGGCATTGGGGGTAGGAGTAGTGGCGGTGGAAGTGGCAGAAGTGGAGGTACTAGCCTGAGCAAGGGACAGGGTAGGCGGAGTTGTTGGAGATGGGGTAGGAGATGGAGAAGGTGGTATAGATAACGGAACAGGTGATGGAGTAGGTGCATTGCTAGATGAGGGATCACAGGGGTGCCCCTGGTCTTATAGTAGAGACGGCTCCTTGGGCGGTGACTGTTGCTGCTGCTTGCTGCAGATATTTAGAATAGCTTCATGCATGGCGGCCCAATCGATCCTCTTATTATCTTCCAGGCCATTAACATACTCTCAAAATTCGGGGCAGTCCTCAACCAAATGCCCCTGCTGGCGATGAAATTCACAATACTGAAACACATTCCTAGCCGTGGGTCGGCAAGGCACAACCAGAGGGAGTTGCAACACATGAGCGGCCATCAAAGCCCTAAACATGTCTGTAAAAGACTCCGGCAACGGCGGAGAAGGAGCGCGCTTCGGGTACGATGGATGCCGAGGGATATGGGAAGGTGATAGAGAAGGTTGCGGGGATGGAAGCGGAGGTTGCGTAGGTAATGGCGCATGGCTAAGGGAAGGATTTGGTGAAGGCATATGCGGAGCATGATGAGGGGGTATATAGATGGCATCCACCTACTCGGGGTGTGGTGTTTCCTTGACCGGAGGTGGGGGTTCATGCGGGTATGAAGAGGTAGAAGGCTGACTCGTAGAGGGTTGATATGTGGAGGTATATGGATATGTGGAGGTATATGGGTGTGGGGGAGCGGAAGGCTGACTCATGAAAGGATATGTGGTGGAGGGCTGACTCATGGAAGAATATGTGGGAAATGATGGATAGGAGGCGTATGTGGGCGTTGTAGGTGAAGCGGACTCTGGGTCAAGGGAACCTAAAAGTTGTTGGTGGATGAAGTGGGCTCGGCTATAAAGCTATTGCCAGGAGGTGATGTCATTCAAGGCTAAGATGAACCGATACTCGGGCATTGCATTAGAAATGATCATTTTGATTTGCTCTCCCTCCGGAATATGCCCCGGGACTTGCGTAGCTAGGCGACGCCAGCGGTCGGTGAAGGTAGAGAACTCCTCGTCGGGCTTCATATTCTCATGGGCCAGATCAACCATGGAATACCTGGGCCCAACTTGGTCTTGATATTGCTGAATAAATATCTCTTGAACGGCCTGGAAATTCACCCCTTGATCTTGCGACAATGCAAAGAACCAATCTCGAGCCGGGCCTTCTAGAGACAGACCAAATAAATAAGCCATCAAGCGTTGGTCATGTCGGAATTGGGCCGACTCACAAAGAAACTCCTTCAAGTGCATATAGGGGTCACCGGCTCCACCATAGCGGCGATATATGGGAATTTGTGAGCGCGATGGAAGCTGAAGACCTAGGAATGTAAACGGGACACTCAAAGAAGTTTTGGGATCAATTTGACGTTGAAGTTCATCAAGCTAGCGTTGGGTTTGAGCAGTCATCTCCTCGATGGGGAGAGACTGAGAAGGATGCAAGGCAAGCTGAGCAAGAGAGGGTGAATTTGGACCAGGATTATGATAGTAAGCTGAATAAAGGGATCCAGATTGAGAAGAAGCGAAGCCCATTCTAGGAGTGGCAGGATACATGGGCTTGGAAGAATCATGATCATAAGAATGAGGACCGATTGGGCCAACAGCAACATGGGCAGGAGGAGCGGTCCCATTAAGAGAAGTGGGGCCATTAGGAGAATAAGAAGGCCCGCTAAAGAAAGGGGGTCCATTAAGAGTAGAAGATGGAGGCCCGTTAGAAGGATGAGGCCCATTGAAGGGATAAGGCCCGCTAGGAGAATGGTACCCATTAAAGGAATAAGGCCCATTAGATGAATGAGGCCCGTTATGAGAATGAGGCCCATTAAGGTGATCAACAGTTAGTTTTTGGGCCTGGACTGGGTCCATTTGGCTAACAAGAGGTGATGAGTGGGCCATGAGATTCGCTTGTGAGTCAGAAGGGCCACGAGGAGATGGGCCCACGTGCAAAGAGGAATCCACGCGAGAATAGGAAGATGGGGATGAAGAAGGGTAATATACATGAGAAAAATGGCGCTCCATGAAGGCAAATGGAGAATTTATACAGGAAAAATCAAGGGAATACAATGAGGGAAGTAAGAGGGCTCGAGAATCCGAGAGGGGGCTGACTCAATAATGCAAAGGGAAAAAAAAGGACCCAGGACAATGTGACTAGACAAATGGACACATAGTGTAATGTCCCGGATCTTTGCTGGATCCTTAATAGGTCTTGTTGGATCTTTATTGGATCTTCCGGATCTGTTTCGGTGAGTTTCGGTTCGCTTTTGTGGCTTCCGAGTTGAGTTTTACGATCCGTGTGGGTTTTTCTCTCGTACTAGTTACGGAACCCTATGTAGACACGCCAAAATTGACGCTATGTTGATCAAATCTCATATCACTATGTTGACGCCCCAAAAGTGAACTTCAATATTTCATAATATGAAGTTTTTCTATTTTTGTGTGTTTTTGGTTTGGTCTTTGCATTTTTGTGATTCACGACCTGAAGAGGGGCGTGTTTTAAAAAGCGACCTTATCTAGGGCGTGTTCCAAAGAAAGGACGACCAAATGTCAGGGCGTCAATTCCTGGTATTATCCGATTTCAAAATAAATTCAAATTATTGATTAACGTCCTTCCTCAGGGCGTGTTTTCAAGTAACGCCTTCATCTCAGGCGTTTTCTCATAATTTTCACATAAAGTAAGTTTTATTGCCAAAATTAAATCCGAGAAGTGACGCCCTTGATCATGGTCGTGTTTTTGAGTAACGTCTTGATGTAGGTCGTCAATTTGTGATTTGACGCCCTTCTGAATGTCGTGTTTTATCCTTCGGTGTCCTGCTTAAACTCGTCTTTCCTGGAGAGTTCCCTGCCTTTAATGGTCTCCTTGCTCGAATTGGAACTAGAGTCCTGCCTTCTTTTGATCATTGCCCGTTCTTATCCTTCCGAATCTGAGGTTATCTTGGATCTGGAACCCTATATAGGGATGTCTTGATCGACCTCGCGAGAGGTTGGCAGGTTACGAGAGCAGGCTATCGAGATCAGAGTTTTTACGCATAGACACTGAGGCTATCCATCTTCTTCCTACGCGGTCTTTAAAGCTCTCTGCTTCCATCTTCTTCCTGCGCGGTCTTTAAAGCTCTCTGCTTCCATCTTCTTCCTGTCAACAGCATTGACTTCAGTTCCCTTTATTGTCATCAGGGACAGCAGGGGTTTTCTTGCTTATCTAACTGTTGTTTTTCCGTCGATCATCATACGTTTTTTTCTCCTTTTGCATTAGTTTCATCATATCTTCTCCTTCTCTAACTCTTTAGGGGTTTTTAAACAAAAAAAAAGGGTGCGCATGTTTTATTCTCTATTCATCATCATATCATCTACTTGGGATTGATACTACATTCACTTGGCTGATCCACTTCTTTGTTTGTTTATTTTGTCTTTTTTGCAAGGGTAATCAATAAAGGAAAACCCCCTTCATCGGCCGGCCGATTGAAGGAGGAGGAGGAATTCACAATCCATCTCGCGTTCTATTTTCCACCAGGTATTCACGATCTTCTTTGTTTCTTCTTGAGGTAACCCCTCTGGCAATCACCCTCCTTAGTAGCACCACGTGCTTCTTTTCTTCATTATTATATCATCTCTCCCCCATTGTGTTTTTCTCATATTTAAACTCTTCTTCATGTGTGGATTTATCACGATCTACAAATTGGCGATCACGGTGGGACATCCACTGTTTTTCTTTTGATTACCATCTCCTATTGGCACCCACGTGTGCCCTTTCCTATTGGCACCCACGTGTGCCCTTTCCCCTCGGTACCCATGGTACCTCTCCTTTTGTGCCCCACGGGCACCCTCCACCGTGCACATTGCACACTCCCGGGATCAGCCAGTTTGTGATTGTTTGATTATTTTCCTGAATTAACGCCTCACCCAGAGGTGCTTTTTCGTTTAGTGCCTTCATCGAGGGCGTCTATTTTCTGTGTTACGTCTTCCCAGAAGACGTCTTTAATTATTCTACTGCTTTTTATCACACTATCTGTGAATTCATGCCCTGCCCCAGGGCGCCCTTTTATTGCATAGCACCTCACGTCAAGGTGCGTTTTCATATTTGACGCCCTCTTGCAGAGGCGTCCTTTGCGATTATAGCGCCTCACCCAGAGGCGTGTTTCGTTTTCTCACTGCTGGCTTGTGGGCTTTCACAGTGATTCACGATAGTGACTCTGTCGTCTCTTTGGTTGATAGCGACCTGCCCCAGGTCGTCTTTTCCCTGCGTTTTTACAGAAACCTGCTTCCTGTTGCTGTCTGTGATTGTTGGATTGATTATTACATTGCTTGCCTATATTGCTGTGATTTGATCATATTATTTTGCATCTTGTGGCATTTGGTTGAGAGACCTCCTCTCTCTACACTAGGATTCCACACACCTCTCTTGGAATCGGGACAACCCTCCATTGAGCACTCCGTCTCTTTGGACCGAAAATCCCTTTTCCAAGACCTCCGTAAGTCCCCGCACCCATGGATTCCCTCACGGACGCCGGGCTGGTTGTACCCTTGAAGTACCCAGAGTATAGAGAACCTATCGTTGGTGAAGAGAGAGAAAAAATCTAGTTAACCCGGAGATCACACTTGGATAAACTAGGTTTCACTTTGCAAAAAAGGGAATTATTGTGCAATTAAATCCACTCTAATCTCAAGCGAAACACTAAAATCTTGCGTTCATCTCAACTTGGTTGCATAAACTTGCTTGGGTTGATTTGGCTTGTTTGGATTGAGTGGGTTTTGTTTAACAGTTCCTTTATAAGGCCGTCTCTCCTCTTAAACATGCAACTCCGTTCAGGTAAAATCATCAACATGGCAGGCTACGGATATTCTTATGATGATGAGGATGAGAATGTTTTTGGTCAATATGAAAGTCCCCTCCAAGATTCCATTTATCATGAGGGAAATTACCCTCCTCCTCAGTCTCGTTATCCTCAAGTCCATGTGGTTTATACCACTCCTCAAGAGGTTGTGCCCTCTTCTCAGGCCGTGCCTTCCAACACTTCGGGGAATCCTTCCCCATCCTTCAATGTCACGGATTTAATTAATGCACTATCTCAGTTGGATGATTCCCAGCGGCAGGCAGTTCAGGCCGCTTTGAAAGGGAAGTATGTTCCTTCTTCATCCTCCAATCCCCCTCCGGCCGAGAGTGGCCATCACCCCGTTAATGACCAAGCGGTCCTGCATAAACCTCCTTCCCGTCCACCAACGCCCGGTACGGCCATGCCGGCCCAACAGGCGAGCCACTCTGCGGTTAGGCCCCAATTTCCCCAACCTCCCCGAATTCTACGGACGCCTATACCGCATTCTTTTATTCAAAATCCGGCCCCAGTCGAGTCCGACACTAATGTTCTACTGCTTCAGAAGTTGGCTAGCATGGAAGAGCAACTAAAGAAGGTCACCATGGCTAAGAATACCCCGGAGATCTCGCTCCCTACATTGCCAGTCTTCCACTTACCACCATCTGAGATGCCGAATTTTCGGCGATATAATGGGACTGGTAACCCTTTTATTCATTTGAAGGATTTTATGTACGAGACCTCCTTTTGGCAAGACTACAAGGCCTCTTTGGCTTACTTATTCAGGAGATCTCTGGAGGGGCCAGCCCTTGAATGGTTCTATTCATTAGATCCTGCTGATGCCGGTGACTTTGATATCGTTCAGAGGAAGTTCTTGCAGAAGTACAGAGACCGGGTCGGACCCTCCCTCTCACTCACGGACCTGGTTGCGGAAAAAATGAAGCATGAGGAAGACTTCATAATGTTTGCTGATAAATGGCAGTTGATGGCCGAGAAGCTGCAAGATACACTGTCGGAACAAGAACAAGTCAAGATGATAATTTCTAATGCAACTCCTCAGTTCCGGCATATCATGGCCATGAATAGGTTAACCACCATGGAGGAGTTCTATGAAAGGGCTCGTTATATTCAGACACAGATGAAGGATTAGCCCATTATGGGCATGTTTGAGCCGAAGCCACGGCTATTCAAGAAAACCACAACTGTCAACAACAACGGGCCCACGACGGAGGGCACTATTGCAAATGAGCAGGTTGGCGTAGTTGGCCACCCCCACCAAGCTAACCCACGACCTAACCTGCCTCCACCACAAAACCCCCATTTCAACTCCACTCCACAACGCCAATTCGCACCCCAACATTCCTTTGCTTCACCGCCAAACCAAGCGCCCCGCGCTAACCCTCCAGCTCCGCAACAGTACCACCAGGTACTGTTGTGCCTATGTGGTTTTGATGATTGGTTTTGATGTGAGTCATACACTGTGAGTCACCATGCATTGATGTTCTGTTTTGATGATTGATTTGGTTTTGATGATTGGTTGTTGATGTGAGTTAATCAAATGTTCAGTCATCTTGCTGCTCAGTTTAGTTTAATATATTTTGATGTTCAGTCATGTTAACTGATGCATAAAGCATTCATTGCTACACTCTGTCTGCACAGTTGTCACTACAGTGCGTCAACTCAGTGTGCCGATGCGTCGACCCCTTGGTCATTTTTGTATCTGTCCATACAGTAGTGCGTCAACTCCTTGAGCTGATGCGTCGACGCTTCAGTTCAGTTTCTTCATTTGATGAAGTCTATACATCATCAGTTGATCATCAAGAATATACGTTGCAGCGTCAACTCATTGGGCTGCAGCGTCAACTCAGCAAGTATGCACATCAGTCTTCACATGCTAAGTCTGTACAGCCTACGTCTCATGCAGCGTCAACGCTATGAGCATTCTCAAGACATTACCGTCAACGCTATAAGTGTGTACATCGCTTTCACGTCACCAAGTCCATAGATTTGTCCTCCTTCAAAGTCTGTACAGCCGCTGGTCTAGCTTCATGAAGTCTGTACATCAGACTGTTACAGGAAGTCTGTACATTGTCCGTCTTCCTTAGCGTCTTGATAGTTGATGTCTACACATTGGCCTTCATGCTCCTAAGTCTATGCATTACTGTTCATGCATCAGTCTTCATAAGTCTGTACATTGGACTATCTCTCTCAGCGTCTCATGGCATGAGGTCTGTACACTCGAATTGCCCTTGATCTGGTCAAGTGTATACACTCTCTCACTGTAGCTTTCAGCTATTCAAGTCTATACACTGGACTGTTAGGTCATGTCTATACACTGGGTCTCAATGTACACACTTATTCATTGTGATGCTTCACGCATAAAGTCTATACATTGGGCCTAACATTCCAACTCTACACTGAACCTTCGTTCATCAAAGCCTCAAGTCTGTACAGCGTGAAGTCTACGCTTTGGCTTCACGTTTTCAATGTCTGTACAGTGGCTTCGCATAGGCAAGTCTGTACATCGGGCTCCTTCTAACTAAGTCTATACACGCCCTCACACTGTATACACTTAGTCTATACAGCATGATCATCTTTACAAGTCTACACAGAGTTCTTCACTTAAACTGATGATTTATCCGATACTCTGTCTGACAGGTGTTCTGATCGTGAAGCTTATGGAGGGCACATGATTCGAGGCTGGAAGGGCAGATAGGATTGTGACACGTGTGCTGAAGCTGGCTGAGAGGCTGACACGTGGATACAGCAAATCAAGAAAGAAGCTCCTGGATTATTCTGGTGCGTCAACGCATTGAGCAAGTAGCGTCGACGCAGCAGTTACAAAAAGAGAACCAATGGGTTACTGGGTTACTCAGATGCGTCAACACCACCCACTGGCAGTGTGGACGCAGCAGTTCAAGTAACTCCTTGCAACCTCTGAGTACCTTGGCAGCGTCGACGCTGCAGCTCGTTGGGTCGACACAGCAGGTTGATGGAACGACACCTTTTAGCTGCTAGTACACACCGATGCGTCAACGCAGCAGTGGAGCGGCGTCGACGCAGCACACCCATCTGCTAAAAACTTGATCACTGGATCATCGATGCGTCAACGCCATGGGCTAATAGAGTCAACACAGCAGTCTTGAGTTTTACTGAACGAATGTCCTTGAATTGTAGGGCACGTGATCCGAGGTGCCTGGCTCGTGAACCAGGAAGCTGCCACGTGGTCCAAATTTCTAGGGCTGGAAACGTGGAAGCCACACGCGCCAGTGTGTTGCTGCTGCTACTATATATACTAGTCTTCTTCCACTAAAGAAGACTGATCGAAGCAGAAGCCTGAAGAGCAGAAAGCCATTCGATCCAGAAAAAGAGAAAAAGAAGGAAAAGAGAGCAAGAAGAGATAGAAGAGAGAAGCTGAGAAATAGAAGAGCAGAGAGTGCCTTCACGATACAGAGAATAGAGTAGAAGAAGAAAAAGAAGAGTGGCAGAGTGAGAGAAGCAGTAGAAGTAAAAAGAGAAAGAGAGAGAGCTCGCGAGTGAGAGAAGGAAGCAGAGAAGAAAAGGAAGAGAAAAAAGAAGAGAGAACAAGAGATAGGAAGCTTCATCTGAAGATCTATCTTCACTGGACCGTAGATCAGATCCAGGCCAGTCAGCTCTGTTGAGAGCCATATTGTGCATTTCATCTTTCAGCTTTCTGTTTGCTGAAGTTATTTTCATTTCGTGTTTTTGTTTCTCCGTTTTCATTTGGTTATCTTGTTCTTCCGATTGCCCTGCTGGGGATCGGGTTCCTCCTGTGGATTCAGGAGAAGGGAGACTTGTCTCCGGTTCTGGACTTGTGGGTTGCAAGTCCAGGGGTCCCTCCGGTTGGGAGGAAGAGAGGTCTTCGACCTCTGGTTTGCTGGTGACTGGAAGTCACTGGTTGGTTCCCTCCTAGTCTGCAGGAAGAGAGACTTCGGTCTCTGGTTTCCAAGTGGCTGGGAGTCACTTGGGGTGTCCCTCCGGCTTGGAGGAAGAGGGGAGGCTGTTCCCTTGGTCAAGCTGTGTGGCAGCAACTATTTGCAGACTGAGTCTGCTTGGTTCTAGCATTTGCTAGTGAAGCCTCACTCCGGTTGGGAGTGAGGGGTGGATGTAGGTCTGGAGGACCGAACCACCTTAAAATCTTTGAGCAGTGGTTTGCTTGTAGTGTGTTCTTCCATATCTCCTACCATCCTTCACAGATTGTCTTGAGATTTCTTATTCTCATTTGTGCTGCTTCCGCTAGTTGGTTATTTGGGGGCCAGTTACATATTTGCTCTTTTGTTTAAAGGATTTTCAACTGGTTCATCAGATTGCTTGATTTGCTTTCGCTAGATGTTTGGATAGGCTCGCTCCACCTACTTGTTATTTTGTCTAATCGAATTAGCTTAACTCCGGAACTTGCTTAGCATCTGATTTTTTAAAATGGGCATTATTCGTAGCAGGATACATTCACCCCCCCCCCTCTGTATCCGGGCCTAGCACCCTAACAGTTGGTATCAGAGCGGTGTCTGCATACAAGGTCCAGCGACCTGCAGATTCGATCTTACAGTCTTAGGTGCTAATTTGTTTTTAGTGCATCAATATTCCTGTTGCATTAATCTGTTGTGTTCTCATGGCTCATCCACCGATTTTCAGTGGTACGCATTTTAATGCATGATTCACTTGTCTGAAGAATTATGTCAAATCGGTGAATCCAGACCTGTGGAAAGTAATTTCACATGGTCCTCATGAACTGTCAAAGAAAAGGTCCAAATGGACTGACAGTCACGAATCAATGTATGAGGAGAATCAGACAGCTATAAATCTGATGAAAGCAGCCACTGACAAAGCTTTTCACTCATGTTTCCTTGATTGCAGATCTGCAAGGGATATGTTGGAGATGATGAAGAGAGCCGGGAAAGGAAATCAAACAAGCTGCATGATGGCCAACAGAAGCGATCAAGGTAGCAATCAAACTGAAGAAGATGATGATGATGAGGTAAATCTCTTCGAGATTTTCTCTCTAGAAGATTGGGAGAATGCATATGCTGAATTATTTGAATCTCATGAACTGTTAAGAAAACAGTATAAAAAATTGAAGAAGGGTACTGGTTTAGATAGTTCAAGCTCTCCTTGTAGAAATTGTGTTGAATTGAAAAATATTCATGATGCTTGTATGTCTGACATTCAAATACTGAAGAAACAAGTTTCATTATTGAAAACTGAAAATCAAGATCATATAAATGTGATATCTGAACTCAAAGAAAAATTGAACTCAGATAATGATAATCAGACTGTTGTTAACTATCATGACCAGTATGAAAAATTGTTGAAAAACTTTGAAAGTGTAAACTCAGATTTAAACAAGCTGAAATCTGAAAATGATTCTCTGAGAATATCTACTAATAAAAATGATAAAAAATCTGAGAAACTTAAGCAGGAGAAGAACTTGTTTGCTGAAAAACTTGAAGCCATCAAATCTGTGAATGTGGAATTACAGAAAAATATTGAAAAGAAGGAAAAAGATTTGAAGGAATTCAAGGCTGGAAGAAAACTTGAAACTAACTCAGATGATCAGATCTTGATAAATGAGTTAATTCAAAATGACAAGCTTAAGGAAGAAAATGAGAAATTAAAAATGCTGAACTCCACTATGTCAGAGAGACTTCTAGTTTTGGAAAGCGGAAAAACTATTTGTATTGAAGATTCTGATAAACTGAGCAATCTGGAAAATGAAATTGAGAAGTATAAAACTGCTAACAAAGTTTTGAATGAAGCTATGAACTACAGTGAGCAAGAGATTGCCAGTTATGAGTTACACATTTCCTCACTAGAAAATGAAATTCAAGAATTAAAAAACTCTTTGTCTAAATTTGTTTGTGGGCAAGATAATCTGAACAAATTGCTAGGAACAAAAGTAAATGTCAAAAAGGAAGGGTTAGGCTACAACAATGTCAATAAAAAGGCTTTTGAAAACAAGCTGACGACATCCTTTATCAAAGCATCTGATATAGCCACAACCTCAGAAAATAAACAACCAAATGTTCAGAAGAATCAGAAACAAACTAAAAAGTTGAAAAAGGTTGATGGATCCATACTGAAAAATGTTTTCATTAAATCTTCTGAACAGGAAAAGCCTTCCACTTCATCTCCAAGTCAGTATAAGGCTAAGAAAACAGGAAAAGAGGATAAAAATCAGAAAAGGACTGTAAATCAGAAAATAAATGAAAAGGGTTCATCAGTGTTTGCTGATCACAGTCCTCACACACACTCACATGCATCTAAAAGGAAGATTATCTGTCATTACTATCATAAAGTTGGACATCTGATGCATGAGTGTAAGTTGATGGAGAAGGATGATAAGAATGCTAGGATGTCTCATGATAAAAATCCCTCACCTCAGAAAAGGAGTGTCACATGTTCTAATTGTGGCAAATTAGGACACTCAATTGCTCATTGATTGTTTGCTAGTGGTAAGAAAACCTTTTATTCATATCATGCTAAATTCCCTGCAAACCAACATGTTTTTAATAAAAACAAATCTGTTTCAATGAACCAGCATATCATCTGTTTTAATTGCAACAAAAGGGGTCACAGGGCCTCTGAATGCTGGTCAGGCTTTTTTGAAAGAAATTCTATTTCATGCTTTGAATGTGGAAAGGATGGCCACAGGGCCATTGATTGTTGGCATGCCCAAGGAGGCTATGGCAATAATGAACTCAATTTTAAAAAGAATGCCTCTTATTGCTCTCACTGTAGAAAGCATGGCCATACAGTCAAGGACTGTTGACATATTCAGGGTAGAAATGTGAATCTCAAACATGCTAAATTCCCTGTAAGATAATTTGTAAAACTTTCATGTTATAACTATGGGAAGCCAGGTCACAGGGCTGCAACCTGTTGGCTGGCAGGATATCAAAACCAAACTGGTTTTGGTAAACAAAATTCTTATTCTGTTAACAGAAAATCTCATGCATGTACACATGGATTTCATGCTAACAAGAATGTGCATAGATTAAATCCGAAATCTGGTGCATCTTACTATCATTATAGTAAACAGAACTCTCTCTCTGCAAATGAACTTCATGACAACAGAAATGTGCATAAGAGGAATTTGAAATCTGCTAATTCATGCCATTGCTGTGGACAAATTGGTCACTCAATGTATAATTGTAATTTGATGAAATCTGATGACCTTCATGCACGAAAATTGTTGAGAAAACCTGCTAGGAGTAATACTGTCATGTCAGGACCCAAGACTTCTTGGGCACCTGTTTGTGCAAAATAACATTGCTATGCAGGTGTGCCTTGGGACTGAAATAAAAAGGGGTAATGATCCAAGGCACTCAAGAAGAAAAGCCCATACTGAACTTTTCAGGTAAACTTCCTGCTCTTCTTGTTTTTAGTTTTAATGCATAGCAAGTTAAATCTATTTTTGCATTTTCATTCATCATTTGCCATGTGCATTATTTTCTGATCATGCATTTGCAGAGAGTTCTGTGCAAATATCAGATTAAGAAGGGTTGTCTGTATCTGATGCATACATAGGCTAATTTCAATTGCTTGATAATTGTGTTATGCATAGACTCTGAAAACAAATTGCATTTCGAATTTTCTGAAAAATCTGAACTGCATATGAGTGTGACTTGAAACTTGTGTGTTGCAATAGCTCACTGAAATTCTGAATTGCATATAGGACTGCATGTTGAATAATTATGCATGACCTCAATGGTATATAAATGGTAAGGTACCAAAAGGCAGGGAGGTTTGTCTGGAGGTTCTTACTATGTGTGAGGTGGTCTTTTAGACCAAGTGCTCCGCCTAGTACCATGGGTCACTTTGCTGATAGGACAGTCTGATTGTGCACAAGTCACAATATCATTTGGAATCATATGTTCAGTTTCCAGTGCAAACATTGCATATTTTCAGAGGGAGTTAGATGCATATCCTTGCATATCATTCAATGTTGAGTCTTTGCATGTCCCTGCATACATATAGTGCATTGCATTTCCTTATATTGAAAATGCCAAAGAGAGAGTTTGAATGCATATTGTGAGGGGGAGTCAATGCATTGCATATAGGTTGTCAAATGCATACATGTGTCAGAACTCATTGCATATCCTTTCTTATTGATTTTGTTGACAAACCTTAATCATATTTTGAAAACTTTGAGCTTCACAATCTCTCTTAACAATTGGTATTTCTCCTATCAATTGGTATCATTTGGCTTCAGAATTCTATCAGTCTGTCATGAAGATTTCAATGGGACTATCTCGATCATAAATATAAAAATTCTTGAACTAGAAATCTTCTATTATACATTTTTATGAATGACTGAAATAACTCATGTGGTTTAAGTTTAATGTACTCAATGAGTTTGGCTTTAAAATCTCTTTAAAATATCTGAAGCATGTTTAATAAACCTTAACCATCTGTTTCATGTTGTGTCTTGTGAAAACTTCTGAAATCTGCACTTTTGAATACATGACTTCAACTGATTAAGTACATGAAACTATTATTGATTTGAAGCAAATGAATTTTTCTGAAATGTCTAAAGGGTAATATCTGTCAGGGCAATGGCATTGGTCACTGAGAAACACATGTCCAAAGGACTGTGTCATGAGGTGCCTTAGTTAACTCTGCATAAAATTTATTGAAAATCAGGCAGAGCAATGGCATGCACACTGAGAAATACAACTCACTCATTCAAAAATGAGTTGTAGTGTGTCATGATGTGTAAATCCTAACTCTGTTCACATAAAGCATGACAGTTAGTCACACTAAGGGCATAGGGATATTGGCCTCTGATCAAGGTATATCCTCTAGTTACAATGTGTGCACTGAACTAGAGTGCTCGTAAAATTTGTAGCATGAAAATTGTTGAACAAATTGAAATATCTGAATATTGATGCTAAAATCAAATTGCTACAACCCTAGACAAAATAATATGACTTCATAATTGCTTAATCTCAATACTAGTGCATGTAATTATGAAAGAAGGCAATAAATTTGATTGTGTAAGACAAAGGGAGGACAATCAAGATAAATATGAGAGCTTGGTTCATTTTTATTAAAACATGGTTTTAGATATCAATACAGAATTTTATTGATAAACTATGCATACATCATGTTTAAACCATGCTGTTCAAAAGGCTCATTCATAAGTCCTATAATGGAAGACTTTAAAAATTTATGTTTTGGATTTATGAGATTGATATCTCCTTGAAAATCTTGCTGAATTATTTCTGTTTGGAGCTTATTTGTAAATCTGCTTATTTGAACCTTTTCTGCTTATTGTCCTTGGTTCATTGACCTGAACTTCTCCTTGTTTGCCCCTGTGGTCTCCTTCTCATCCATCTCATAAGATTCCACTTATTGAGGGGGAGCTTCTATGTCTTATGCATCATGCTGCATAGAAACTCTTAAAGGGGGAGAATTATGTTCTTGCATTCTGGTATCTGCATCTGCATTCACCCCTTCCCATGGTTTATTTTGATTATACCAAAGGGGGAGATTGTTTGCCAAAGAGGGAGTATATCATTCAATAAGTGCATGCAGGTTCATTTTGAGTATCTCTAACTCATGGTTTTGCTGAAACTCCTAAAGGGGGAGAAATTGTCTGAATTTTTATACATGCTATAATTTCTCAAACTATTTTCTTTTTGATGAAGTCAAAGGTGGAGAATAGTTTGAGTCATCAGCATCAGATTGACTCACCATCAGATTGACTCACTGTGTAGAGTTGCCATCATCAAAAAGGGGGAGATTGTTGTGCCTCTGTGGTTCTGATGATTTGTTTTGATGTAAGTCATACACTGTGAGTCACCATGCATTGATGTTCTATTTTGATGATTGATTTGGTTTTGATGATTGGTTGTTGATGTGAGTTAATCAAATGTTCAATCTTCTTGCTGCTCAGTTTAGTTTAATATATTTTGATGTTCAGTCATGTTAACTGATGCATAAAGCATTCATTGCTACACTCTGTCTGCACAGTTGTCACTGCAGTGCGTCAACTCAGTGTGCCGATGCGTCGACCCCTTGGTCATTTTTGTATCTGTCCATACAGTAGTGCGTCAACTCCTTGAGCTGATGCGTCGACGCTTCAGTTCAGTTTCTTCATTTGATGAAGTCTATACATCATCAGTTGATCATCAAGAATATACGTTGCAGCATCAACTCATTGGGCTGCAGCGTCAACTCAGCAAGTATGCACATCAGTCTTCACATGCTAAGTCTGTACAGCCTACGTCTCATGCAGCGTCAACGCTGTGAGCATTCTCAAGACATTAGCGTCAACGCTATAAGTGTGTACATCGCTTTCACGTCACCAAGTCCATACATTTGTCCTCCTTCAAAGTCTGTACAACCGCTGGTCTAGCTTCATGAAGTCTGTACATCAGACTGTTACAGGAAGTCTGTACATTGTCCGTCTTCCTTAGCGTCTTGATAGTTGATGTCTACACATTGGCCTTCATGCTCCTAAGTCTATGCATTACTGTTCATGCATCAGTCTTCATAAGTCTGTACATTGGACTGTCTCTCTCAGCGTCTCATGGCATGAGGTCTGTACACTCGAATTGCCCTTGATCTGGTCAAGTGTATACACTCTCTCACTGTAGCTTTCAGCTATTCAAGTCTATACACTGGACTGTTAGGTCATGTCTATACACTGGGTCTCAATGTACACACTTATTCATTGTGCTGCTTCACGCATAAAGTCTATACATTGGGCCTAACATTCCAACTCTACACTGAACCTTCATTCATCAAAGCCTCAAGTCTGTACAGCGTGAAGTCTACACTTTGGCTTCACGTTTTCAATGTCTGTACAGTGGCTTCGCATAGGCAAGTCTATACATCGGGCTCCTTTTAACTAAGTCTATACACTCCCTCACACTGTACACACTTAGTCTATACAACATGATCATCTTTACAAGTCTACACAGAGTTCTTTACTTAAACTGATGACTTATCCGATACTCTGTCTGACAGGTGTTCTGATCGTGAAGCTTATGGAGGGCACGTGATTCGAGGCTGGAAGGGCAGACAGGATTGTGACACGTGTGCTGAAGCTGGCTGAGAGGCTGACACGTGGACACAGCAAATCAAGAAAGAAGCTCCTGGATTATTCTGGTGCGTCAACGCATTGAGCAAGTAGCGTCGACGCAGCAGTTACAAAAAGAGAACCAATGGGTTACTGGGTTACTCAGATGCGTCAACACCACCCACTGGCAGTGTGGACGTAGCAGTTCAAGTAACTCCTTGGAACCTCTGGAGTACCTTGGCAGCGTCGACGCTGCAGCTCGTTGGGTCGACGCAGTAGGTTGATGGAATGACACCTTTTAGCTGCTAGTACACACCGATGCGTCAACGCAGCAGTGGAGCGACGTCGACGCAGCACGCCCATCTGCTAAAGACTTGATCACTGGATCATCGATGCGTCAACGCCATGGGCTGATAGAGTCAAAGCAGCAGTCTTGAGTTTTACTGAACGAATGTCCTTGAATTGTAGGGCACGTGATCCGAGGTGCCTGGATCGTGAACCAGGAAGCTGCCACGTGGTCTGAATTTCTATGGCTGGGAACGTGGAAGCCACACGCGCCAGTGTGTTGCTGCTGCTACTATATATACTAGTCTTCTTCCACTAAAGAAGACTGATCGAAGCAGAAGCCTGAAGAGCAGAAAGCCCTTCGATCCAGAAAAAGAGAAAAAGAAGGAAAAGAGAGGAAGAAGAGATAGAAGAGAGAAGCCAAGAAATAGAAGAGCAGAGAGTGCCTCCATGATACAGAGAATAGAGTAGAAGAAGAAAAAGAAGAGTGACAGAGTGAGAGAAGCAGCAGAAGTAAAAAGAGAAAGAGAGAGAGCTCGCGAGTGAGAGAAGGAAGCAGAGAAGAAAAGGAAGAGAAAGAAGAAGAGAGAATGAGAGATAGGAAGCTTCATCTGAAGATCTATCTTCACTGTACCGTGGATCAGATCCAAGCCAGTCAGCTCTGTTGAGAGCCATATTGTGCATTTCGTCTTTCAGCTTTCTGTTTGCTGAAGTTATTTTCATTTCGTATTTTTGTTTCTCCGTTTTCATTTGGTTATCTTGTTCTTCCGATTGCCCTGCTGGGGATCGGGTTCCTCCTGTGGATTCAGGAGAAGGGAGACTTGTCTCCAGTTCTGGGCTTGTGGGTTGCAAGTCCAGGGGTCCCTCCGGTTGGGAGGAAGAGAGGTCTTCGACCTCTGGTTTGCTGGTGACTGGAAGTCACTGGTTGGTTCCCTCCTGGTCTGGAGGAAGAGAGACTTCGGTCTCTGGTTTCCAAGTGGCTGGGAGTCACTTGGGGTGTCCCTCCGGCTTGGAGGAAGAGGGGAGGCAGTTCCCCTGGTCAAGCTGTGTGGCAGCAACTGTTTGCAGACTGAGTCTGCTTGGTTCTAGCATTTGCTAGTGAAGCCTCACTCCGGTTGGGAGTGAGGGGTGGATGTAGGTCCGGAGGACCGAACCACCTTAAAATCTTTGAGCAGTGGTTTGCTTGTAGTGTGTTCTTCCATATCTCCTACCATCCTTCACATATTGTCTTGAGATTTCTTATTCTCATTTGTGCTGCTTCCGCTAGTTGGTTATTTGGGGGCTAGTTACATATTTGCTCTTTTGTTTAAAAGGATTTTCAACTGGTTCATCAGATTGCTTGATTTGCTTCCGCTAGATGCTTGGATAGGCTCGCTCCACCTGCTTGTTATTTCGTCTAGTCGAATTAGCTTAACTCCGGAACTTGCTTAGCATCTGATTTTTTAAATTGGGCATTATTCGTAGCAGGATACATTCACCCCCCCCTCTGTATCCGGGCCTAGCACCCTAACAGGTACCACCACCTACCAACTATGGCCAACAACAACAACGGAGACCACCACTTGGCCCCAAAAGGGACCACTACCCTCCACTACCAGAAAGTCTCTCGGATATTTTCAATGCTTTAATGGCCGCCAATTTGCTCATGTTACCAAGGGAAAGAACAGTGTGGCCCGCTAATGTTGACACATCCCGTTACTGCGCTTTCCATCGTGCACCTGGTCACAACCTTGATCGTTGCTTCCACTTCAGAGATTACATTTATGACCTAAATGACCAGGGTGACATCAATTGGGATGAGATGAGACAATTCATCGCCACCTTGAAAGAAAGAAGGTCTCCTCGGTAGCAATAGGCTCAGCAGCCACAGCAACCAGCTCCACAGCAGTAACAACAAGCTCCAGCGCCTCAGCACGATATGGGGATCGTCCATAATCCACTGCCAAAGCACCCGCCAAACCAGCACGTAAACCCTGTCACGTCTCTCTATGAGGTGGAAAGAGGGCAGGGATGGCATGAAGAAAATGCCTCTGTCGGGGCACTTCATCATAATAAAAATCAACCTCCGCGCCTCTTGCGCACCCCTTCTTCTTCTCCTACCCCTCAATTGGGCCGATCTCTTCTGCGCCCCGTTAATCCACCTACCTCCGCCTATTCTCCGACCTTGCCGGTTCCCCCCCTTCTTACACGCTTACCACCTCCACAGCCTACGCCGCAACAAAACCCATCCACCACCAATCCTTTGCCACTGCCATCTAGGCCACTCCTCATCCGCCCATCGCCAACGCCCACTGCACACGCCATCACTACTCCTTCACTGGCAAGGATCCCCCCACCATCGGTTCCACCACCTTTTTTACCCAGAACTCTTCTCATTCCACCCCCCACCAATTCCCCCCGCATACGGGTATCCCTTTCTACTCCTACGCCTCCTACCGGGGCACCAACACCCCCTACGGGGATTCCCTCTGCGGGAACTCCCGCCCCGCCGTTTCTTAACACCAACACACCTTCTTCTTCTTCTAATCCTCCTCCCACACTTGCCCCGATAGAGGCACGTCAAGGCGTGGCGCCGCTCCGCAGTGGACGGATGTTCCATCGTATTTTTCCACAAAGAGAGCTAGAGCCCGTGCAGGGGCCGCAAGAGCGAGAACAAGAACAAGAGTCAGTATGATTTGCTAAAACACTTGGACCGAACCCCAGCAAGGATTTCAATCCTAGAATTAATTAAAAGGTCCACCACTCATCAGCTAGCTTTAAAAGAATATCTGCAAAAGGTGATGGTCAATGAGGACATTCCAGTTGAGCAGATAGTCACGGTTTTAACGCCCGCTAGCAGTCAGCCGGTAATTACTTTCCATGAACATGAACTGGCGCCACTCCCAGCAAGAAAGTACGCTCTATGCATCACAGTTGACATTAATAAGGTGGCTGTTAAGCAATGTCTGGTGGACACTGGGGCATCCATCAATGTCTTGCCACCTAGCACCTTGAAGTTGTGTGGCATTCCGGAAAGCCAAATTCGACCGTCCACTATCACAGTCACTGCATATGATAACACGAAGAAACCTCCTCTAGGCATGATTACGTTAAAAGTAAGTTTGGGTCCCGCCGCCATCACAGCAGATTTTGACATTCTGGATATGGACCCGACATTTAATGGCATTCTGGGACGCCCCTACATTCAGCAACTCGATGCGGTGCCCTCCACAAATCACCAATGCCTTAAATTCCCACACAAGGGCCGCATTATTAAAGTTACCAGTATGCCAATTCTACCAGAGGAAGATATTCATGTGGCTTCATCAGTTCCATCCATGTGGCCGGCCAACAAGCCACTATTATCTGTGCTGGACGTCCCTTGTCCACGACCAATGCCAAAAAAAATCACAACAGTTGCTATGACACCCCTGCCTCCCAAGGGGAAAAAGAAGAAAACAATGATGAACACCTCTAGCTGGAACATCTTGATGAAAATGGGGTATCAAAATGGCAAAGGTCTGGGTGCCAATTGTCAAGGCAGGATTAGGCCTGTTAAACCTCAGAAGCTGATTACACGAGGTGGCCTGGGTTACAAAGGGCCAGGCAAAAATAAAGATGAACCATGGGCATTTATGACATCTACATTAAAAACAGATCGCCAACCGCTCACTTGGACATTGAAGACACATTTTGTCAGGGGTGGCTTTCAAAATAAGGAGCAAACTACCATAATTACTTCCATATTAGACTGTCAGGATGTTCATGCTAGACAGTTTGCTCGTCATATTGCCCCGTTGGCCACATACAAAGCCTTGGAATCCTTAAGGCCTGACAAGAGAAGGAAAATGGATGATCCAGAATGTGACTGGTACAGGTGGTTCGATATGCAGGTTATTACTATTTCTTTGAGCCGCCTCTTCATGCCGACTGATCCGGAATGGCCGCCACTTATTCATGAATTGATTGAGAAGTCGGCCGTAATTACAGATAAGAGACAGCTACTGAGTGACTACACTGATACTGGAGAGCCAGATGTTCCGTTTGAAGAAGGTTTCACCGTGGACAGGCTGTGGGCCGGCCTCTTTTCTCTCACTTCCATGCATCCATCTGTGCTTGCTTCTCTATATTCTCATCGGTTTGGTCGCGTGCCAAGACCGCCTCCGATTATAATCAATTTATCTCCAGATTCAATCCAAGTTTCTCTCACAATTCCTTCTTCGCTCCTCGAGCGATTTTCTAAACTCTCCATCACGCCCCCGCGCGGGCCATCACTGATTCAACTCTTCTCTGATCTGGCAATTTCCACTCCTCCTGCTATCCTCCCTGCACACTGCTTTCTTCTCAAAATAGAAAAGAAAAAAGAAGGAAAAGACAAAAACAAAAAAAAACGCCAAATTCCCAACTTTCCAAACCTCCATTTCTGTTGAGGAGACCTCCTATTTCTCTTTTGAGTGCGTCCCGACCCAGGGGCCGCTCCTTCAAGATTCATTGCTAAATCTTTTGTCCCCCTCTGGTGAGGGGACTTCCTCTGTATTACCTCCTGTATCCACTTTTTCACCCCCTTCCCTTCCTTTTTCTAATCAAGCTAGTTGCTCCTCCTCTTCTTCCGCTAACGCTAAAATTCAAGGGGTAGATTCACATAAGAAGTCCAAGGGTAAGCAGATTCCCCATAGGTTTCTGTTGGAGTTAGCTATCAGATGCCAGGCTTGTTTAGCTCCTCCTGAATTTATAGAGAATCCAATCATCCTGCCAGAGTCAGAATATGAGGATGCTGTTGTTTCTTATGAGGGTTTGGGTGTCTATGAAATTATGAATGACGAAGACCCTATTGAAGAGGGGGATGAAAGTTATGAAGAATATGAGGACGAGGCTGATGCTTTTGCTAGTGGCATAAGACGATTTGACGAACCGTCAGCCTCTGTAGAAGAGCCTACCAAAGAAATTAATTTGGGTACCGAGGAAGACCCTAGGATTGTCCTCGTAAGCAAGAATTTACCGCCCTTCGAAGAGGAGGCGCTCATTTTGGTCCTGCAAGAATACAAGGACACGTTCGCATGGAGTTATGAAGATATGCCTGGTTTAGACCCTGCGCTCGTTGAACACCGCCTTACACTTAAGCCATGGTCTGTGCCGGTCAAGCAACGGTTGAGGCGTTTCCACACTAATATGGCTTTAAAGATGAAAGAAGAGGTCGACAAGCTCCATAAGGCTAGATTTGTTAGAGTTGTCCTCTACCCCAATTGGGTGGCTAACATCGTCCCGGTTATGAAGAAAGATGAAAAGTTCGGATTTGTATAGACTTCCGGGATCTCAACCGCGCGTGTCCTAAGGATGACTTCCCCCTCCCTCATATTGATGTTTTGATTGATAATACGGCAAGATTTGAGACCCTCTCTTTCATGGATGGCTTTTCAGGTTACAATCAAATTCGTCTGGCTGAAGAAGATCAAGAGAAGACATCATTCACTACACCATGGGGTACATACTGTTATGTGGTCATGCCTTTTGGACTTAAGAATGCTGGAGCCACCTATCAGAGGGCTATGATGGCGATTTTTCATGACATGATTCATATTTATATTGAGGTGTATGTGGATGACCTGGTTGTGAAATCAAGGACAAGGATTGAGCATCCTGGGGTTCTAGCCAAGGTCTTGCAAAGATCGCGAGAGTATCAATTGAAGATGAACCCCAAGAAATGTGTATTTGGTGTTTCATCAGGGAAGTTGCTTGGTTTCATTGTTAGCAAGAGGGGAATTGAAGTTGATCCCAACAAGGCAAGGGCCATTAGAGATATGCCTCCTCCCAAGAATTTGAAGGAAGTTCGAGGATTAATCGGGAGGTTACAATTTATTCGCCGCTTCGTCTCCCAGCATTCACAAAGATGTAGGCCGTTTTACGAGCTTACTAAACCTGGAGTCAAGTTTAATTGGGATGACAAGTGTCAGGCAGCCTTTGACGGATTGAAGGATTATTTGGCCAATCCTCCTGTCCTGAGGCCGCCAATTCCAGGCAAACCACTTATTCTCTATGTCTCAGTCTTGGATGACTCTGTAGGTGCTGTCTTGGCTCAAGTAGATGAAGAAGGTAAGGAGAGGGCAGCATACTATTTGTCTAAACTTCTTAACCCCTGTGAGCAGAGGTATTCAGCCATGGAGAAGACTTACGCTGCTTTGGTCTGGGTAGTTCAGAAATTAAAGCATAATTTCCTAGCTCACGAGGTTCACCTCATTGCTCGCATGAATCCGATTAAATTCCTCCTTGAAAAATCTGTCCTCACTGATCGATTAGCACACTGGCAAAGTTTCCTTTCACAATTCAACATCACTTACATTCAACAGAAAGCTATCAAAGGTTACGCCATTGCCGAACATCTTGCTCACCACCCTCTACCTCATTTTGATCCTGTCAATTCAGAGTTTCCAGATGAAGAACTGATGTCCATTAATCAACCTCGTGATCCTATGTGGACATTACATTTTGATGGAGCTTTAAATTCTCAAGGAAGAGGGATCGGCATGGTTCTTTTAACACAAGAAGGGGTCACCATCCCATTTGCTGCTCGGCTCACTTTTCCCGCCACCAACAATATAGCTGAGTATGAGGCTCTTTTGGCCGGTCTTCAAACCGCCCATCGATATGGTGTCACCCATTTGAGGATTGTGGGTGATAGTCACACTACCAGAAAAAAGTGGGATTACAGACGGAAATTTCAGACGGAAATTTGTGACGGGAATTTCCATCTAAAATTGGTGACTGATTTTTTTCCTTCGGAAATCTCGTCTGAAATATGCAAGTACACATCGAATTTCAGACGGAATTTGTGATGGAAAATATTCCGTCACAAATTTCAGACGGAATTTGTGACGGATACATTAAACTGTCACAAATTTGTAACCAATAATTTGTGACGGCCACGTCCGTCCGTCACAAATGTATCTTGTCACGGATTTTCAGACGGAAATAAGTCCGTCACAAAATTTATTGCGCCCCAAATCCGACGCAAAGGCCTATTTGCGACGGATTTGGGCGCAAAAAATTTGTGACGGATTAATTTCCGTCTTAAAATCAGTGAGAAGACACATTTGTGACGGATTGTCAGACGGATTTCAGACGGACGTGGCCGTCACAAATTCTTGGTTACAAATTTCTGACAGTTTAATGTATCCGTCACAAATTCAGTCTGAAATTTGTGACGGAAAATATTCCGTCACAAATTTCCGTCTGAAATTCGGTGTGTACTTGCATATTTCAGACGGGATTTTCAACGGAAAAAAATCAGTCACAAATTTCAGACGGAAATTTCCATCACAAATTTTCGTCTGTAATCCCACTTTTTCTGGTAGTGTCAGCTCATTCTGCGTCAGGTGTTGGTCAAGTGCCGCACTATAAATCCTAAGCTCAAACCCTACCAGGAACTTGCTTCAGCTTACGCCAAGCTCTTCACCAAATTGATTTTCGTCCATGTTCCTCGTAGTCAGAACATCCTAGCTGACGCTCTTGCTTCTTTAGCCTCTGCTTTAGTCTTCCCTCCTGAGCGTGATTTTCATGTTTCCCTGATTCATCAGTGTGACACGCCAGCTATTAAGGATCGTGCATTCCTCGATATTAGGGATAAGGTGCTTGAGAAGGACAAGCAGAAGGAATCTCTTAAAGGCAAAGAGGTCATGCTTTTAGACTGGGAAGAAGAATTGGCTGACGAAGAGAAGCCTTGGTATTATGAGATTGCCAGATATTGCAATGATCAGTCCTATCCCGAGGAAGCCAATGCAGAAGAAAGGAAAGTAATTAGAAGAGTGGCTCAGCGTTATGTTTTGGTTGGAGGTGTGCTCTATAGGAGAGGGCTCACCGGTGTTTTACTAAGATGCCTCGACAATGATGAATCATGGAAAGTTGTGGAAGAGGCACATTCAGGGGTATGTGGTGGTCATGTGAATAGCCAGATGCTAGCTAAGAAGATTCTTAGGCTTGGTTTCTATTGGCCAACTCTAGAAGAGGATTGTTCAATCTATGTTCGAAGGTGTGCTAAGTGCCAACTGCACGCCGACAAGATTCATTCTCCTGCTTCTTCACTCCATCCTACGTCCTCCCCATGGCCTTTCTCCATGTGGGCTTTTGATATCATTGGACCTCTTGGTGATTCGAACCTCCTGACCAAGCAAAAATCATTCATCCTCACGGCAACGGAGTACTTCACCAAGTGGGCAGAAGCGAAAGCTTACGTGGAGATCAAAGCGTCAACCGTCTGCAAGTTTATAATGAAGAACATCATCGCGAGGTTCAGTATCCCGAGCACCATCATCACCGACAATGGACCTCAATTTATCTCTCAAGAAATCAAGGATCTTTGCAACAGGTATAACATTGCATTGCATCATTCTTCTCCCTATTATCCGCAGGGCAATGGCCAAGCAGAGGCAACTAACAAAACTTTAATAAAAATTGTCAAAAAGACGTGTGAGGCTAATAAATTTTCGGACTGGCCAGACAAGCTAGTTGAAGCTCTCTGGGCCTATCGGACTTCCATTCGAACCCCCACTGGGCAAACCCCTTTCGCCCTTACTTATGGAATGGAGGCGGTAGTCCCTTATGAGATTCTCATTCCCTCTCTACGAGTACAATTGGATAAGGAACTCTCTATTGATGAGCGTCGTGATTCACTCCTTGCCCAATTGGAACTCCTAGATGAGAAGCGTCTAGTCGCCGCTGAGCATGCGCGCATTTATCAAAACAGGCTCTCGCATTTTTTTCAAAAGAAAGTAATTGAGAGAAAATTTAAAATCGGTGAGATGGTAATTAAGAGGATTTTCGTAAAGCCGGGTGGGCCTCGCTCAAAACTCCAACCTAATTGGGAAGGACCGTTTGTTATAAAAGACGTTTTTTCAGGCAATGCTTATAAACTGATTAATGCTGAAGGAGAAGAGTTAACTCACCCTTGGAATGGTTTGTATCTTAAGAAATACTACCCTTGATTCAAAAATCCAAAAAAATATATATATATATGGAGAAATTTTCAAAATCCAAAAGAAAATGTTGTTTCAAAAATCCAAAACAAAGTGGAATATTTCCAGAAACAAAAAAAAATATATAGAACTACCAAAAAAGCAAATAAAAAATAGAAATTCTTCAAAATCAAAAAGAGATCAAAATCAAAAGAGATCAAATGCCATGGCACACGAAGGATCAAGGTCCGAAAGGTCAAAATTCAGAATTCATTCATCAGTCTTGCTAATTTAAAAGGGGGTTGACTCCCGCACACACTACACGCTTTATTCTTGAGCTCAAGCGGTGCAAAATCCAATGGAAAGTCAAAAACCTGACTAAAAGTGAAAGACAATACCCGTTCTTTTCTTCTTCGGCCCATAAGGGAGGAAGGGAGACCTCGGGGTAGACACGCCAAGCCTATCCGCCGCCCTAGTAGGTGGAAGTTAGGGCCCAAAAGGGAGCAAATGCCACGAAAGCCCAAGTACAATTAGGTTTATTTTCATCAATGCAAATCAATTCCAAAGTGAAAGTCAAGTTGAGAAAAGAAAAGCATGTCAAGAGGGCAAAGTCCCCGCAAGGAAAACCTTGGGCGTATGCGTGCAATATAAAAGAGGCAAAAAGGTAACAAATTTCCCTACGCCAAAGACCGAACCCCAACAGGCATAGGGTAGGGGAGGTAACTTTACCTCGAGCATCTCAGAATCCCTTATGGGCTTCCCTTATATTTTCTTCCATCCTTTCTATGTGGTAAGTCACGAACTGGCAGGATGGTCAAGACAAACTTAAGAAATTACACTGTACGAAATCTCGAATACAAGTCAACTATGATCACGTCGACCCCCTTTTAATTACTCAAGAAAGGTTAATGAATTTTAGATGGTGACTATGTAGGCCCCGGGGTCTTGGTAGCCTTGTCAACCTTTTTTGCAGAATAATTCAATTAACGCCTTTGGCTAAGGCGCTTTTTATAGAATTAACGCCTGGATTAGGTCATCTTTTACTGAATAACGTCTCTAAGCGGGTCGTTACTTTTTCAAAAATCAGATTTTCTTTTCAAATTCACGTCGTCTTCTAGGGCGTCTTTATTCGAACCACGACCTACTCTAAGGCGCATTTTTCAGGAAAAATAACAAAAAAAAATATAAATGAAAGGAAAAAGAAAAAAAATGCATTTCTTCACGATGTGTGCTTGCATTCTTTTGCATGGACATCTTTTATTTATAGTTTGCATATGCATGCTTGCATGATGCATCTCCCCGTTATCAGATATTTTATTTACCTTGTTTGATTAAAGGCTTGGCCCCTTGACCCGCTATTAAGGTCAAAAGTAAAGGCACCCCTTATTTATTGAGCAAGGGGCCAAGTCGAACAGATGAATTAACCTGTTTATTCAAAGTGTGAATTACAGTCGCAGAAACAGGGTAAAGCAAAGCAAAAATGAAGAATGTGGAAAGAGGAAAGTACACAAACACAAGGCCACAACCACACAAAGTGCTCAGGTAACAAAAGATGTCAATCTCATACATATATATACATCATGAATGTCTATCATGTACAAGTGTGAGGGTGGAGGAGTACAAGTAAGTCTCTCAGCTCTCGCCTCCACCCTCCTCTCTCCTACTCTCAACCTCCTCCTCGCCGTCCCAAGCTGGTGCTGGTGGAGGAGGCATGGGCCCCCGAGAAGAAGCTGGAACTCGAGCCTGGCCACCTGCCTCGCTCCTCTCTCGGAGGGAAGAGCCCGCCACAAAGGTGGAGCTGGTGAAGGAGTACCCCGCAGCTCGTGCTCGCTCACGCCCTCGCTGGAGACGCTCCTCAGACACTCGTAGCCGCTCCTGAGAAAGGATCAATTGAGTCCTCGAGTCTGCCAGCTCTCGCTCGCGTCCTGCTACCTGCTCCTGGTACCGGGCACGCTCCGCCTGCTGAAGCTCAAGGTGCCAGGCACGCTCCGCCTGGTACTCCTCCCGCTCACGAGCACGCTCCTCGCGCTCCCGGGCACACTCCCGTCTCTCCAGCTCAAGGGCCACCCGTAGCTCGGCCACGTCCTGAGGCAGCTCCTCTCGACGCCTCAGGGACCTCTCTAGCTCTGAGATCCACTGATCACGGATCGCCAACTCGGTACGTACCGCCTGAAGCTGAGTCGCCTGCAAACAGGTAAACAAATCAGCAATTCCACAATTAATGCAATGATTCAGTAATTTAGCAATTCAAGCAATACATGATTGAACCAGTCACCTGTGTGCTCGTCGCACGGAAGCCCTCATCAACGCAGGTAAGAGTGGCTCGAAGCTCCTCAGTCTGTAAAATGAATTTCATCAGTGCACAATTATATAATCAATATTTGAATGGATTTGTGTTTTGGAATTTACCCGTGAAGCGAGATCGCGCTCTGCTGCCTCGGCTCGTGCGATCGCTTCGGCTAGCTGCTCTGTCAGTGCAGTCACCTCTGCACTGGGCCCTCTCGAGCTGGAGGCCTCCCCCGGGTCTCTCCTCACTGCTCCCTGTTGGGCACGCTGCATTCATTAAGATCGTCAGTGGCTAATCATCAATAATTCAACAAAAAAATAATAATAATACATTTGCATATAGAAATAATTTAAACACTCACCAGGGTCTCTAGGTCAGCCCGTGTGGTGGCCAGCTAGTCCTCCAGGCTGTGTAGGTGGGCCTGGGCATCCATCGCCGCTATGTCCTGTGCATCCTGCATTCATTACATGTTAGTCACATGATAGAAACATAAGCACTTGCATTTAATTTAGAAATAATTGCATTCATACATACCCCTAGAACCCTCATCTGGGGCCGGCCGGCGTATACCTCCCAGTAGCGCCGGAGGTACTCGGAGCTGTCAGTCGCCCGGGAGGTGACTCTGGTCCCGCCTCGCTGCCAGTCGGCGTACTGCTCCTCGAACCGCACTCTCCAGTCGGTCGTCTTCGTACGACCGCGCGTCTTCTTCCCCATGCCGCGTGGCTCGCCGACCTCTACCCACTCCTGGTGGAGGCCCAGCGTCCTCATTACCAACCTAAGCCGTAACGGCTCGATCTCGCTCAAGCGGTGAACCCAAAGCTCACGGTCAAAGCGAGGACGGCCCGCTACGACCCACGGCTGGCCCTCGTCCGTCATCCCCTCATAGGGTCTCCACTACACCTGCATTCATAAACATACATGTCATCATTTCATCATCATCATAACAAATTCAAAATAAATGCAAAAGAAAGATGCATAACATTCATACATACCAGCGAGGGAGGGAAGTCTCGGAACTCTCTCCGCAGCACCCACAGCTCGTAGCCCAGTGGGGCTCCAAACACCACCGGCAGCCAGCGTCGCGCTAAGGGAAAAGCTCCCTCACCTCCAGGCCGTGGGTCAACGCGCCCCATCGGCATGTATAGATGGCTCCAAACCTGCATCCATGCATTGCATTAGTAAGGCATTCACGTGCATAATAAAATAAAAGAAAAGAAAAAAAATGCATACCTGAAGAAAAGGTGAGAAGCCACTGACGGTCGTCTCTCGTCCTGTCCCCGTGGACAGGTCGGCCATCATATGCGCCAGCAGTGCCGCTCTCCAGGCGTAGCTGCCAACTGCCTCCAAGTCCTCGAGTATCCCCAGGAATCGGCAGTTGATGACGTCGCCTTTCGTCCCGAGCAATAGCCTCCCGAGTAGCAGCAGCAGGAACCTCCTCAAGTCCCGGTCCGCTCTCTCCCTGTCAGCTGGGTCCTGGTAGTAGACCACCCTAGCCCCGTCTATCAACCTCTGTGAGAACTGCTCTAGGGTCTCCCAGGACCTATGCCTAGCATTCCCTAAGCCCATCACTGTAGTCAGGTCGGTGCAGAAGATAGTCCTACACTCGCTAGGCGTCTCGTAGACCATCTCTAGCCCTAGCAACCTCTGGACGAACTCAGTGTAGTCAGGGTAGGTGATCCCGCTCACAGCCTCACCGTCTACCCTCAGTCCCGTGATCCTAGCTACATCCTCTAGGGTAGGAACCATATGCCACCATGGCATCAAGAATGCCCGGCTAGTCCTGTCCCATCTCTCCCGTAGAACCTGGATAAGTGGTAGGTCGGGTCTGACTGGCTCTATGCTAAGGAAGGCCCCGAACCCCATAGCATCTACCCTCACTCTCTGAAACTCGGGGAGGCCGTAGTATGCTGCCCGGACCATGACCCAGGAGATCCGTGTCCTCATCAACCCCTGCGAATAAAGAAAATAAATTTTGGTTTAATTGTTCAATTATTCTTATTGAAATTCACTTAACTGCCTTGGTTTGAAATGTTGATATTTGATTTAATTAACGACCATCCTCAGGTCGTGGTTTGTTGAATTAACGCCCCTAAGGGGGGCGTGGTTCTTAAGTATGCTTTGAATTTACGACCTATCCTAGGTCGCTGTTCATCTTTGAAACGCCTCTGTGTTGGGCGTGGTTCTATGGTTAATTTCTGAGATTCTTAAAAAATATTTCAAGTCACGTCCTTGAGTGGCGCGTTTTCCAAAATGGGTCCGTTAATTTAATCAGGATTTAATGAATGGACGACCGCTGGTTTGGTCGTCTATTGTTGAATTAACGCCCTGGTGGGGGGCGTTGTTTTCAAGTTGTTCAGAAAATAAAATAAAAATAATAGCATGTGAATAATTCATGGAAAATAATTTAAAGCATGGGAATTAATGAAAAATGATGAATTTAAATAGGCGACATGATGTAGGGCGTGTTCTCATGGGGTTAATTATTTTTCAGAGAAATAATTTAATTAACACCCTTGGGTTGGGCGTTTCATTTCTAAAACGTGACGCCCCTGGGTGCGTCTTCTTTCTGGGTTACAGGGTTTTATACCCCGAGAGCTATGGAAATTAAAGGAAAAATGAGAAAAATAAAAATAAAAATGAAAAAATGGGAATTGGGTTTGGGGGCCTACCTTCTTGTGCTTTGGTCCTTGTGGCTGGGGCCGTGGCTGACGCGGTCGCCGGAGTTGGCCGGCACGGGGAGTGGCCACCGCCGTAGGCGTTGGTTCTTCTTCACCCCCCTCATCACCATCTCCACCTTCTTCTTCACCCTCTTCGTTTTCTCCATCTTCTCCATCTCCTTCTTCGTCTTCTTCGTGAGCCTCTTGGTCTCCTTCGGTCTCGTTGCCGGCCGCCATGGCTTGTTCTTCCTCGGCCGCCGCCGGCGGAGCCTCCACGGGAGCATCCTCCTCGGCATGGGCGTCTTCGCCCAGGTCCACGACCTCTGGGGCAGTCACCCGCTACCGTTTGGGTGCGCCGCCGGCCATTGTTTAGGTTGGAGAGGGAGGGGGTGATAGAGAGAGAGAACGAGAAAGGGGGAGGTCGGTTAGGGCTTGCAGAGAGAAAGAGGGAAAGAGGACGGAGGAAGAAGAAGAAAGGAGGGAAATTTAAGTCGAACGGTCGAAAAGAATTCACGACTTAGGTAAGGCCGCGTCTTATGGAATTAACGACTAAAACAAGGACGCTTGTTGATAATTGATGACATTTCTTAAGGCGTTATTTTTATTTGCATGGGGAATGATAACCGTCGTCAGACGCATTCAATATGGAATTGATTGATGTGATGGGAGTCATAATTGCTGTTTATGATTAACGACTATGTCTGAGGCATTTTTTTATAAAACGTGGCTTTGCTGAAGGCGTTACTCTTGGAATTTCAACGAATATATTTTGGGAATGCGAATCAATCCACGCCCTAGTTTAAGTCGTTATTTAGTTAACGCCCATTTGTGGAGGCGTCAATTTGTGAGCTGGAATATGGAAAACGGCATTGGCTGAGGCGTCACTTTGTGAATTCACGACATTGACTGAGTCGTTATTTGCAACAGAATCGCATGTTATTGGAAGATTTGATCAGAATCACTGTGTTATTGGCTCAATCAGAACTTATCATTGATTTATATGAAGAAAAAGATTACAATGATTAATGAGCCACTTTGGGCCTCAATTTTATCAAAGCAATTACATAAGACTTCCACTGTTCTCTGTCTTCTTCTAAGTTCTCCATAGGTTGATGAACCTTATTGATTTTCCACAGAGCTTGGATTGTGGTTGTTTCTTCTCCATCTTCGTTGCTGCCAAGGTCTCGTCTCTTGATAGGAGGGAGGTGTGATGGGTCCTCGAATACTCGCCGTGGAAGCCCGAGTTGAGGGAGGCACGGGTATGAATTGTACAAGATGAATTCTGAAGCACCTATGAGTCGAAGGTCCGTCCCGGGAGAGAATCTTGCACGAAGTTCTTGAGTCTTGAGTATTCCCGGGGCGCAAGTGAAGAGATTCTTTGGCATTACTTTGAGGTGCTCTCTCCATTCCGCTCTCTTCTTGATTTGAGGAATCCGGTTCGTCACTCTATTGCTTATCCCAAGTGAACCGGTCATATAAGAGAGTGGGCTTTTTGAGAAGATTCTTGAGGATTGTTGGGCCTCATCACATGGATCAAATTTGAAGTGAAGATCTACCCAACTAGAGAATGCTAGTATGCATCCGTAGATGGGCCTTCCCATCGCCGCCGAGGTAAGCCCGCTAAAGAGATAGGCTAGAATCGCCGGTCCCACTCTATCTCCTTCCCATAGGCTCACTATTGCGTTTAATTGGGACTCTTCCAAGAAGTCTTCCGTGGATGGAAATAAGATTGCTCCTGCCAAGCACACCACGAAGGCCTTTGCTACCCGCTCTATCTCTTCATCTTCTTTGGCTTGATCTGCTCTCTTGTACACCCATGAGGCGAGCTTTAGAAGATTGATTTCTTTGGTGGCTTTGATTTGATTCACTGGGTTGGGGCTAGATATCAAGCTTGTTAATAGTTCATGTGAGGAAATTGGTTTTGGCATGATGGCCATCTTTTCCTCATCCCTTTGCTTCATTCTTTTCAAGCCCAAGAGCATCTCCAATTCTTCTAATAGGATCGTGGCTTCAAAAGTAGAGAAGAGAAAGGTATGAGTAGAAGGATGCCATATCTCTACAAGAGCCCCTATAACTGCCCAGTCAAGATGAATTTGATCGTAATGTTTGGCATGGGTAACTAGACTCAGAAGGTGCCATCTTGTTAAGTACACCCTCATATCTGAAGAAAATTTGGAGAGTATGAGAGGCAGCCACTTAATTTTTGTAAATCTCCTTGCTCCTGGGACATTCGGGAAGTCCTGTGGAGGGAAGAAAGGAAGAGCAATGCAAAGAAAGAAGGATAAATAAGCATGCAGAAGAGAAGAACATTTAAGACAAAAGTGGAAAAGAACAGAAGACTCAATCTTTACCTGGTTCATGGAGATTCTACTGCTGATATGCCCGTTGATCTCAGTTAGTCTGGGAATTGAGGACTTTGATCTCTTAAGTGCCCTCTCCATCTTCGGTTTGCAGGAATAAGCTCAGACGGTTGCAGTGCCTGCAGAAGAACGCGAACAGACAGAAGTAGCAGCAGAAGAAACAGAGCTCGGATTGTTTTGATTGATTTGAGGAATTGCCTTCCCTTTATAGGAGTCCGGGGAGTCTTAAGGCTGTTCGGAGTTAGGAAGTTTATGGCTATTAGGACTGGGTTTAGCTTTCGAATCGGAAACGGAAGTTTGTGTTTAATTAACGCCTTCTATTAGGGCGTCAATTGTTGAATTGACGACCGGACAGAGGTCGTGTTTTGTGTAGCGCCCTTGAGTGCGTCGTTTTCTTCTTGAACCCTTGGTGCATTTCACGCCTTAGTGAAGGGCCTGTTTCTCATTTTGACGCCCTCATTATCAGGCGCGTTTCATGTTTTGACGCCGTTCAGTGCAGGCGTGAATTTGTGAATTTATGAATTTGCTTCCCTACATGCTCTGATGAACTTAAGTGCTATTATTTTCGTTGGAATTTTATTTTATTAAGCACTTATGATCATGTCATACTTTGAATTGAAGATTATTGATATTATGGGAGGGCTAATGAACTTTCAAGTGCAGAAGATTGCAGGTTTCGAGATGCCCGGATCACTGTGGATGTAACATCTCGGCAACAGCAGGCCTCCTCGGCAACAGCAGGCTCAGCAGTCGCAGCAACCAGCTCAGCAAGTACAGTAGCAAGCTCCAGCGTCTCAGCAGGATATGGGGATTGTCCACAACCCGCTGCCGGAGCACCCGCCAAACCAGCATGTAAACCCTGTCACGTCTCTCCGTGAAGTAGAGAGAGGGTAGGGCTGGCACGAAGAGAACGCCTCTGTCGGGTCATTTCATCACAATTCCAATCAGCATTCGCGCCTCCTGCGCACCCTTCCTTCTTCTTCTACCCCCCAAATAAGCCGATCTCTTCTACGCCCCGTTAATCCACCTGCTCCCACCAATTCTCCATCAACCCGATCTCTCCTTACCCGCTTACCGCCCCCGCAGCCTACCACACAGCAAACTCCGTCATCCATCACCAACCCTTCGCCTTTACCATCCAGGCCGCTCCTTATCCGCCCATCACCCGCTACACCCGCTACCACCACTCCTCCATCGGCAAGGATCCCTCCACCATCAGTTCCTCCACCTTTTGTGCCCAGATCTCTCCTCATCCCACTCGCTAACTCTCGGGCACCCCTTCCTACTCCTATGCCTCCTACGGGGGCTTCTTTGTTGAACTCCTCACCGGTACTCCCTACGGGAACTTCCCCTTCTTCAAACGCCCCTCCACCACTTCTTAACGCCAATACACCCTCTTCTTCTTCCAACCCTCCTCCTTTACTTGCCCCGACAGAGGCACGACAGAATGTGGCACCGCTCCGCAGTGGACGGATGTTCCAGCGCATCTTTCCCCAAAGAGAGCAAGAGCCCGTGCAGGGGCCTAATGAACAAGAACAAGAGTCAGTGCCAGGAACTCAGTATGATTTGTTAAAACATTTGGACCGGACTCCAGCAAGAATTTCAATCCTAGAATTAATCAAAAGGTCCACCACTCATCAGATGGCCCTGAAAGAATATCTGCAAAAAGTTATGGTCAATGAAGACATCCCTGTTGAGCAGATAACTACTGTATTAACGCCCGCTAGCAGTCAGCCGGTGATTACTTTTCATGAGCATGAACTGGCGCCACTCCCAGCAAGGAAATATGCTCTGTGCATCACGGTTGATATTAATAAGGTTGCAGTGAAACAATGTCTAGTGGACACTGGGGCATCTATCAATGTATTGCCCCCTAGCACCTTGAAATTATGCGGCATTCCTGAAAACTTGATTCGGCCATCTACTATAACAGTCACAGCATACGACAATACTAAGAAGCCTCCTCTAGGCATGATCACATTAAAAGTCAGTTTGGGTCTGGCCACAATCACGGTCAATTTCCATATTTTAGACATGGATCCAACATTCAATGGCATTCTGGGTCGCCCCTATATTCAACAGCTCGATGTAGTGCCCTCTACAAATCATCAATGCCTTAAGTTTCCACACAAGGGCCGCATCATCAAAGTTACCAGTATGCCAATTCTGCCAGAGGAAGATATACACTTGGCTTCATCAGTTCCTTCTATTTGGCCTGCCAACAAGCCGTTGCTTTCAATGCTAGACCTCCCTCACCCACGGCCAATGTCGCCCGAGACTGTCACGACAGTTGCTATGACACCCTTGCCTTCCAAGGGGAGGAAGAAGAAAATCATGATGAACACCCCTAGCTGGAAAATTCTAATGAAAATGGGGTATCAAAACGGCAAAGGTCTGGGTGCCAGTTGTCAAGGCAGGACTAGGCCTATTAAGCCTTAGAAATTGATTACACGAGGCGGCCTGGGTTACAAAGGGTCGGGCAAAAATGAAGATGAACCATGGGCAGTTATGACATCCACCTTGAAGATAGATCGTCAGCCGCTTACTTGGACATTGAAGACACATTTTGTCATGGGTGGCGTTCAGAATCATGAGCAGACTACAATAATCACCTCCATTCTAGACTATCAAGATGTTCATGCGAGACAGTTTGCTCACCATATTGCACCATTGGCCACCTATAAAGCCCTGGAGTCCCTAAGGCCTGATAAGAGAAGGAGGATGGATGATCCAGAGTGTGATTGGTACAAATGGTTCGATATGTATGATATTACTATTGCCTTGAGCCGTCTCTTTATGCCGATTGATCCGGAATGGCCACCCCTAATACATGAACTGATTGAAAAGCCGACTGTGATTACGGATAAGAGGTAGTTGCTGAGTGACTACACTGACACTGGAGAGCCAGATGTTCCATATGAAGAAGGATTTACAATAGACAAGCTGTGGGCCGGTCTTTTCTCTCTCACTTCTATGCATCCGTCTCTTCTAGCTTCTCTACATTCTCAATTGTTCTCTCGCGTGCCGAGACCGCCGCCAATTATGATCAGCTTTTCTCCAGAATCACTGCAGATTTCTCTCCCGATTCCTCCCTTGCTCCTCGAGCAATTCTCCAAATTCTCCATCACAACCCCGTGCGGGTCATCTCTGATTCAATCTTTTTCCAAGCTTTCAATCTCCACTCCTCCTGTTGTTCTCCCTTCACATTGTTTTCTTCTAGAAAAGGAAAATAAAAATAAAGATAAAGATAAAAATGAAAAAAAAACGTCAAAATTCCAACTCTTCAGTCCTCCATCTCTGATGAGGAGACTTCTTATCTCTTTTCCGAGTGTGTCCCGACCCAGGGGCCACTCTTTCATGATTCATTGATAAATCTTTTCTCCCCCTCTGGTGAGGGGTCTCCATCTGTATCACCTCCTGTATCCACTTTTTCACCTCCTTCCTTCAATCAAGCTAGTTGTTCTTCTTCTTCTAATAAAATTCATGGGGTAGATTTTCATAAGAAAGCCAAGGGTAAGCAGATTCCGCGTAGATTTCTGTTGGAATTAGCCAGAAGGTGCCAGGCTTGTTTAGCTTTTCCCGAATTCGTGGAGAATCCGATTATCCTGCCAGAGTTAGAATATGAGGGTACTAATGTTTCTTATGAGGATTTTGGTGTCTATGAAATTATGAATGATGAAGACCCTGTTGAAGAGGGGGATGAAAGTTATGAAGAATATGAGGACGAGGCTGATGCCTTTGCCAGTGGCATGAGAAGATTCGACGAACCATCAGCCTCCGTAGAAGAGCCTACCAAAGAAATAAATTTGGGTACCGAGGAAGACCCTAGGATTGTCCTCATCAGCAAGAATTTGCCGCCCTTCGAAGAGGAGGCGCTTATTTTGGTACTTCAAGAATACAAGGACACGTTTGCGTGGAGTTGTGAGGATATGCCTGGATTGGACCCTGCACTCGTTGAGCATCGGCTTACACTTAAGCTAGGGTCTGTCCCGATCAAACAACGGTTGAGACGTTTCCACCCTAACATGGCTTTAAAGATGAAAGAGGAGGTCGACAAGCTTCATAAGGCTAGATTTGTTAGAGTTGTCCTCTATCCCAACTGGGTGGCCAACATCGTCCCGGTCATGAAGAAAGATGGAAAGGTTCAAATTTTCATAGTGTTAGCGCAGCAAGAGTGATATAGAAGGGGGGGATGAATAGATCACTCCTAATTTGCAGAAACTCAGGCGGAAAATAGATTCTACTGCTAACGCACCTCCTTAACCCGTACATAGAGAAATATAGATGAGAGTGAAGAACTGATCACTTGAAGGCAAAGGGACAAGCAGATGAAGAGCACAGAAATCAATAGCAAACCACAGAGGAGGCACTCGGTTTTTAGGTGGTTCGATTGCAATCCGCAATCTACATCCACCCCTCACTCCAACTAGAGTGAGGATTCCACTAGACAAAGCTAGATCACAGCAGACTCAGTCTGCGTACAAGATGCTGCCACACAGCTTGAACACCCAAGGGAAACAAATCCCTCGACCAAGCTCTGCTACCCACATAACTTGAAACCTGTTCTAGCTCCCAGCTAGAACACAACTGGAGAATCCTCTCCCTTCCTCCACACACGGAGGGAAACTGTTAACGACAACCTGTCACTAACAACACCAGAGATCACCGATCTCTCTTCCTCTGCAACTCAAAGGGAAACTGGAGTAGTACTCCCTTCCTCCACACACCGGAGGGAAACCAATTCAAATCAGAATGGAAGAACGAAAATAAACGAAAGCAAAGTAGAAACAAAAACAATGAAGAGGAAATCGGTTCTGAAACCCAATACAACTGTAGCTTCAAATGAAGCAATTCATCAATCCACACACACTCTCTCTCTCTCGAACAAACTTCTCTTAGATATGGAACTCTCTGCTCTTTTTCTTTTCTGGATAGTGCAGACTCTCACCAATGGCTTCTGCTTTTTCTTTTCACGATCAAGCTTCTGCTGAAGGATGAAGCTCTATATTTATACCAGATATTGGCGTGTGGCTACCAGGTTCCCGCACATGCACTTTTGGCCAGATCATTTTGAATTTCGACCACATGGCAGCATCCTGACAAGGTTGCCATCCACGTGTCATGCGCCTGTTGTCTTGGATCACGTGTCAGGTGCCAACCTCGATTCACGTGCCCAATCATCAGCCTGAATCGCCTGCAGACAGACAGATGGAATGTATAGACTTAGTTAGTTCAGGCTTTTAGCAAGAATGTATATACTTCAGAAACATCAACTGAGTAACTGTGTACAATCGTGAGAGGATGTATAGACTTAATGAATAAACGCATGTATAGACTTTACCAGGGTATGCACAATGCAATGCATTGACGCTACACTACGTGCCAATGCACTGCGTTGACGCGATGCAATGTGTCTTTGAAAGCTGTAAACAGCAAGGTATGCTGTACAGACTTCAGACAGCATGCATCAGATGACTCTGTGTGGACTTGAAGATCCTTAGCCAATGTATAGACCTCTAGAGGAGACAAATGTGTAGACTTCACATTGCTCAGCCACTGTGTAGAGTTCACAAAGCCTAACCAGTGTACAGACTTGTAATGAGTGTGCAGTGAGCTCTGAAGACTCAAGTTGTAATAACTGAATGTATAGGATTGTGGTCGTACAACCCAATGTGTAGACTTGTAAAAAGTGAACAATAGTCAGACTTTGATGCTGATCAAAAGACCCTTGGTCAACAGCCAAGGCGTCAACGCTTCCAGCGTGCAGCGTCGCCTCAGCTCCTCAAGAAAAATGCTTACCTCCTAGGCAAGCTGACCAATGCGTCAACGCATCCAGTGTCAGCGTCGACGCAGTGAACAAGAAGGAAGCGAAAGACGCATCATTGCGTCTACGCAGTCAGCCAAGTGCGTCAACGCACTAAAGGCATACTACCCATGAAGTCAGATAGGCTGTACAGACTCTGTGGATGTAAAGCAATGTAGACTACAGACTGTATAGACTTGAACCAAGACGAGGTAAAGACTTCACGTTGTATAGACTTGCCAAATCAGTTGGGCGATGTACAGACTTGAACAGATCCAGCTGAAGGATGTATAGACTTGGAATCCACTGTACACAACTATACAGACTTTGAGGCTTAATGCAAAGGCCAGTGTATAGACTTCTAAAAACTGATGCGTTGTATAGACTTTCATGAGACGCTAAAGTCTATACAGACTAGACCAGTGAGACACTGATAGAGACGATGCAATGCAATGTGGAGACTTTAACATTAGACGCTGCATGAGACGGTAGGCTGTACAGACTTGCAAAGAGTGTAGGGTGTATAGACTTAAAAGTCTCACGGCGAAGTGCAAACATGCTGAGTTGACGCTGCAGCCCAATGAGTTGACGCTACAACGTATTACTTTTACGTTCAACTGATGATGTATAGACTTAATCAAATGAAGAACCTGAACAGAAGAGTCTACGCATCAGCACGCTGAGTTGACGCACAGGTGTGAGAACAGAGACATGCAATGACTGAAGGGTCGATGCATCAGCACGCTGAGTTGACGCACTGGTGTGAAGAATAGAGACATGCAATGACTGAAGGGTCGACGCATCAGCACGCTGAGTTGACGCACTAGTGTGAAGACTGTGCAGACAGAGTGTAGGCAGAATTAAGGTAGAACATGTTATCTGACAGCCATTGAACTGTACTCACTCACATGATGAAACAGCATTAATCTAGAGATAGAAGATTGATTTATAGTGTGAGACATCATCAAAATCATAGGGATGCAACAATCTCCCCCTTTTTAATGATGACAACACTATGAATCAAGCAATATCAAGATTCAACAAGAAATTTATATCAGCTGCAACAAACAGATTAAATTCAAGTCATGCTCATGCAAATGAATTAAACATTCCCTACAACACACTCTCATCTCCCCCACAACTCATAAACATATCAGCATGAAGCAACATGACTCCCCCAAAGCTCAAGACAAATCCAAGACTCACTGATATTGCAGAACTTCTCACTGAAATTGCAGACATTGCAAACTTCTCTCCCCCTTTGACATCAGCAAAAAGAACTACAGAATGTATGACAGTGCTAGAAACATGAGGACTCAGGGCAGTAACTTCTTAGTGCAGAAAGTCACAAGTAGGTCTTAAGAGAATAAGTGAGTTTCTAATCTCAAGAGAAGATTCTTTAGACTTCAGTACACAATAGAGAAGTAGAATGAGAGACAAGTTTATCAGCATACATAGTGGATGATTTAGAGCAGGAGTTCACAAGTATGGCCAAATATAGCTGATCATTCAACTATTCCACAAGACAGAAAGAGACTAAATCAGAGAGGTGTTCTCAAGGTATTGAAGACAAGCAATCCATTAGTTACATAACAACAAGGAATTTTGTTGGAGATGATTTTCAAGAAGATCAATGAGTAAGTTGGTAGTTCACTTCCTTTGACATTAGGGAGACACCTTGATTAGAGGCCTGAATCCCCAGTTACTCAGAGTGAGTACCTCATTACTTCCTTCCCCTTTTTTTATTATTAAGGAACAGAGTTAGTAACTGTGGCTTTTGACATGAGGAAACACCTTGATTAGAGGCCAGAGTCCCCAGTTACTCACCAGCAAGCCACCATTGCTCTGTCATGACTTTTCATTCATTTTAAGCATTTGACACCTCATGACTTGGGAGAAATATTCATTTCATTGATGAAGCTCCCAGTTTCTCAGTGATCAAAACAGAACATGTTAGTTCAGTTAAGCCCTTGAGTTAAAGAGATAGAATGATTGAAGACAATACCAAAAAGGACTTTTCTTGAATTGAGTCTTGAAGTCTAGATTTCAAGTTGATTGGGTCAGATATCAAGACATACAAGTTTTTGGCCTGAACCATAATCAATGACAATGTAGGAAGATATACTTTATGCAATTAGTCCAGATCTCTGAAGGAGTACCAAAGGAAAGATTCTAATTTGGAGATTAGAGTCACTGACTTATAGACTTAAGAGATAAGTGACACTCTACTTCCTGAGAGAACCACACTAAATCAGTCATGCAAGACCAGTAAAGGTACACATCTGGACAGCCCTTTTTAAATCTGTCAAAGAACTTCTCTTCTCACATCACAACTCAGCTCCCCCTAAGACATAGCATTCCTCAATGAAATATTCCAGCAAAATCTTAAGGCTTCCCCTTATTTAGAGCATTCCTGAAAGCTAACCAGTAAGCATTCTGAACTCCCCCTTAAACCAGCATGCAAGAAGGCTAAACATCAGATAGACACAACTCCCCCTCACAACAAGAGCAGGCTTCATAATTAAGACAATTTGTATAAGCCTAATTCTCTTCTCAATGTGGTGAATTTTTCATTATCCAGAGGTTTTGTGAATATGTCAGCAATCTGATTATCTGTGCCTACATGAATCAGTTCAAAGTTATTCTTAGACACCTCATCTCTTATAAAATGATGTCTTATCTCTATGTGTTTGGTTCGAGAATGCAAAACAAGATTTTTAGCAAGATTGATGGCACTAGTATTATCACAGTAAATAGGTGTGCACTCCAGGTCTACTTGGTAGTCCTGAAGCTGGTGTTTAATCCATATGACTTGTGTTCCACAACTCCCTGCAGCCACATATTCAGCTTCTGCAGTGGAGAGGGCCACAGAATGTTGTTTCTTGGAGCCCCAAGACACTAAACACCCGCCCAAGAATTCACAATGGCCACTTGTGCTTTTCTGTCTAGTTTACAGCCTGCATAGTCAGCATCTGTGTATGCTACTAGGTTAAGTGTGTGAGATGCAGGAAACCATAAACCAAGAGAGTGACTAGCTGACAAATATCTGAAAATTCTTTTAACTGTAGCTAAGTGTAGTTCAGTAGGTCTAGACTGATACCTTGCACACATTCCTACACTGAATTGTATATCGGGTCTAGAGGCTGTCAAGTAAAGTAGTGATCCAATCATACCTTGATAAAGTTTGGCATTTACTTCTTTACCTGTCTCATCTGCATCCAATGAAGTATTGGTGCCCATGGGTGTAGTAATGTGCTTTAAGTTTTCCATGCCAAACCTTTTGAATAATTCTATTGTGTATTTGGTTTGGTTGATGAAGCACCCATCTTCTAGCTGCTGTACCTGTAATCCAAGAAAATATTTTAGTTCACCAACCAAGCTCATTTCAAATTTAGCAGACATCATGGTAGAAAATTCATCACATAGTTCATGCTTAGTTGATCCAAATACAATGTCATCTACATATACCTGAACTATGATGAGATCTTTATTCATGCCCTTGGTAAATAAAGTCTGATCAACTTTACCTCTTTTGTAGCCCTTGCTGATCAGAAATTCAGACAATCTTTCATACCAAGCTCTTGGAGCCTGCTTTAGACCATACAAGGCTTTGTTTAACCTGAAAACTTGGTTAGGTTGAGGAGAATATTGAAATCCAGGAGGTTGTTCAACAAAAACTTCTTCTTTAATAACTCCATTTAAAAAGGCACTTTTAACATCCATTTGTTGGAGTTTTATGTTCTTTGAGCATGCAAAGGCAAGCAACAGTCTTATAGCTTCCATCCAAGCAACAGGTTCACAGGATTCATCAAAGTCTACACCGAATTCCTGACAGTAGCCTTTGGCTACTAGTCTGGCTTTATTCCTCGAGATAATTCCATCTTCATTCATCTTATTTTTGAACACCCACTTGGTTCCTATGACATTTATACCATCTGGTCTTGGGACAAGCTCCCAGACATTATTCCTTTCAAATTGACCTAATTCCTCACTCATAGCATTGACCCAAGCTTGATCAGCTAAGGCCTCTTCTACTATTTTGGGTTCAATTTGTGAGACTAAAGCAATTAAGTCATCATTATTCACATTTCTAAAATGAGACCTAGTCCGAAGAGGATCTTCAGGATTGCTTATGACTTTATCTAAAGGATGGTCTTTAAGAAATCTGATATTTGTTGAAGACTCACCTGTTTCTCTTGGCCCTTCTTGATTGGGGGAATTTGTTTCTCCATTTGGCTGAGTCTTCTCTTCTTCCTGTTGGTCTTCTAGAAAGTCTCTACCATGATTGGAATCCCTGTCAAGATTTTCAACATTAGAGACATCTTTCTTTTCACTAAAAAGGATGTGTGGAGATTCTTCCACTTTCTGATCTGATATGTTAAATACCCTATATGCCCTTGACACTTCAGAGTAACCCAAGAATATTCCAGGTGAACTCTTGGCTTCAAACTTGTCTAAATCTTTCTTATCATTGTTATGAATAAACGATTTTGCTCCAAAAATTCTGAAATGAAACAAGTTTGGTTTCTTACCTTTTAGAAGCTCATAGGGTGTTTTCTTGTGTATGGGTCTTACCATGGCCCTGTTGATTATGTAGGTTGCTGTATTGGCCGCTTCTGCCCAAAACCTTCTAGGTAATTTACTTTCAATCAACATGGTTCGGGCCATTTCTACCACTGTTCTATTTCTTCTCTCCACAATCCCATTTTGTTCAGGTGTCCTGGGAGAAGAAAACCTGTGAGTTAGTCCTTCTTTGTCACAAAGATCAGTAAACATGGAGTTTTCAAACTCACCTCCATGGTCAGATTGAATAGAACTAACCTTGTACTTTCCTTCTTGTTTGACCTTATTGAAGAACAGATTAAACTTTTGAAATGCATCACTCTTATTTGCTAAGAAAAATATCCATGAGTATCTAGAGAAGTCATCTATGATGACATAGCCAAACATGTTTCCATTAAGACTCTGAGTTCTAGTTGGACCGAAAAGGTCCATATGAAGAAGTTCCATTGGTCTAGAAGACAATGGCTCAGATCTTAATTTAAAAGAATTTCTGGTCTGTTTGCCTAGAGCACAGGCATCACATGCTTTTGATATTGAGTTGAATTTAATTCTAGGCATGCCTCTAACTAAATCATGCTTGACCAATTTATTTAAAGTTGAAAAGCTAGCATGACCTAGACGTCTATGCCATTCAAAGGCATCATTTTCAGAATTGGCAGATAAGCAAATAGTAGATTCAGAATTCTCATCTAAGTCTACAATGTAGACATTATTAATCCTGTTGGCTACAAATTTAACTATGTCAGAATTTGTTTCAAGGATTTTACATGAACTATCATCAAATACAACCCTGTGACCCCTGGCACATAATTGGCTAATGCTAATCAGGTTGTGTTGAAGCCCTTCCACAAGTAATACTTTTTCAATGGAGTTTGTGGAAGACTTACCTACCGTGCCAACTCCAATTATTTTACCTTTGTTCTTTCCTCCAAACTTGACCAGACCCCCTGGCTTCATCTCTATCTTGCTGAACTTGGATCGGTCTCCTGTCATATGCCTAGAGTAGCCACTGTCGAGGTACCACTTGTTGTCTTCAGCTGCCAGGTCGACCTACAGAAATATATCAAGCAGAGTGATTTGGAACCCAAGATGAGTTGGGTCCAAGGACATTGTTCAAATCTCTGATCAAGTGTTTAGGTATCCAGATTTGTTTCAGCATGGTTTTCTCTGGCACCTTCCTTTCTGGTTTATTAAATTTGAATCCAGCTGAACTGGAGAAGTGAGTTCTATTCCATTCATTAGTCTTCCTATTCCTAGGAAATTTCCTGTAGGCTTGTTGATTAGCATATCTTTGACCATGAAAGTTATTTCTCCAGTAGGTCCTGTTTGGACCCATCTGATTGTTGTAATTCCAGCTCTTATTCTGATTTACTTTCTTGGTCCATCTACCATTTGTGTTCTGAAAAGTGGGCTTAGTGTTATTCTTCATAAAATTCATTCCCATCTTAAATGGTTGTCCAGTACTGATTTTTGTGTTTTCTTTAGGACTTTGAATTCCCTTAGAGCTGTTTGAGCTGGATGGTGTGTCCAGCTTTTCTTTTCCCTTCTCTGGACAGAAGGTGATGGTCTTGAATTGCAAGGGTCTCTTGTTGGTTGGGTCATAGCCTAGACCTTCCTTATTGAAATTGACCCTAGTCCCTAGTATAGCATCTAGGCTAGTCTTTCCTTGGACAAACTTTTCTAAGACTTTCTGTTTGTCTTCCAGCTCCTTTTGTAGAAACTCAGAATTCTTTAGGAGTTCAGCATTTACTTTCTTCACAGCTTCATATTTCTCTGAATTCATTCTCATTTCATTCATGCTTTCTTCAATTTTAGTTTTGAATTCATTGAGCTGTTTTTGACTTTCTTGAATTTCTCCCTTAAGCTTATCATTCTCTTTCCTTAGTGAGGTCATTTCTTCTAGTTGTTCTTTTATCTTTTCATTTTCCTCACATACCAGAGTTTGTTCTTCAATATTTGTGTTAAATTTTCTTTTCAGAACTCTGTGCTCTTTGCTAAGAGAATTAAATTTATCTAACAAATCACCATAAGCATCCTCCCAGTCATCAATTGAGAAATTTTCAAAAACGTTTATTACCTCCTCTTCACTGTTTGCCATAAGGCAAATTCCATCTTCATATTCTTCTGAGGAAGCATCTTCGGGGTCTTCTTCTTCCTCGCTCCATGTGCAGACCATCGCCTGTGGCTTCTTCTTCTTCTTCACCTTTATGTTTTTCTTCTGAAGATAGGGACCCTTCTTCTGGAGGTCTGGGCATTCGCCTCTCATGTGTCCCTGTTTGTTACAATTAAAACAAGTCAGTTTCTTAGGATTTCTATCCATGTAACTGGTAAATTCAGCATTCTTGTTAAAGGGTTGTGGCTTCTTTTTCCTAAAGGTCTTTCCCTTTTTCTTCAAAAATTTTCTGAACTGTCTAGTGAGCATTGCCTGCTCCTCCTGGTCGAGATTTGATAAACCTTCAAGCTCGGACTCAGACTCGGGGCTACTACTGCTGCTCCCACTGTTATTACCCTTGTTGCGGGAAGCTCTTAGAGCTACATTTTTACCCTTCCTCTCACTTCCTTCTCCACCTCCTTGGAAATTCATCTCATAGGTCATAAAGGATCCTATGAGTTCATTCACAGTCAAGACTGTCAAATCTTTTGACTCCTCAATCACAATGGCCTTAGTGTGCCATGCCGGGGATAAAGATCTAAGGATTTTCCTCACTATATCTGCCTCAGCAAGATCCTTCCCTAGCCCTTTAAGAGTGTTAGTGATCAAGGATAACCTGGCATACATTTCGGTTATATTATCATCTGCATTCATCTTAAACATTTCATACTTAGAAGTGTAGAGGTTTACCTTCGAGGCTTTCACTTGAGCTGTACCTTCATAGATCAATTGCAGCTCATCCCACATTCGCTTGGCAGTTCTGTATGCAGATATACGAGCATATTCCTCTGGATGAACAGCACACTGGATTATGTTCAGCGCCGTCCAGTTGAATGAAGAGAGCTTGACATGGTCATCTGTCTAAGCATCCTCGTTTGGTGGCAGCTCATATGGCCCCACCGTGATTACTCTCCACAGTTTATGACTCTGAGCCCTGATGAACACTTCCATCCTGTTCTTCCAAAACAGATAGTTACTACCATCGAAGTAAAGAGGGCGACTAATGGATTGACCTTCGGCCATGAAGGTTCTAGGACCACCAGCATTTTCTTGACCGTTCGTCCACATGGCGTAAACCTGCTCTGATACCAATTGTTAGCGCAGCAAGAGTGATATAGAAGGGGGGGGAGAATAGACCACTCCCAATTTGCAGAAACTCAGACGAAAAATAGATTCTACTGCTAACGCACCTCCTTAACCCGTACACAGAGAAATATAGATGAGAGTGAAGAACTGATCACTTGAAGGCAAAGGGACAAGCAGATGAAGAGCACAGAAATCAATAGCAAACCACAGAGGAGGCACTCGGTTTTTAGGTGGTTCGATTGCAATCCGCAATCTACATCCACCCCTCACTCCAACTAGAGTGAGGATTCCACTAGACAAAGCTAGATCACAGCAGACTCAGTCTGCGTACAAGATGCTGCCACACAGCTTGAACACCCAAGGGAAACAAATCCCTCGACCAAGCTCTGCTACCCACAGAACTTGAAACATGTTCTAGCTCCCAGCTAGAACACAACTGGAGAATCCTCTCCCTTCCTCCACACACGGAGGGAAACTGTTAATGACAACCTGTCACTAACAACACCAGAGATCACCGATCTCTCTTCCTCTGCAACTCAGAGGGAAACTGGAGTAGTACTCCCTTCCTCCACACACCGGAGGGAAACCAATTCAAATCAGAATGGAAGAACGAAAATAAACGAAAGTAAAGTAGAAACAAAAACAATGAAGAGGAAATCGATTCTGAAACCCAATACAACTGTAGCTTCAAATGAAGCAATTCATCAATCCACACACACTCTCTCTCTCTCTAACAAACTTCTCTCAGATATGGAACTCTCTACTCTTTTTCTTTTCTGGATCGTGCAGACTCTCACCAATGGCTTCTGCTTTTTCTTTTCACGATCAAGCTTCTGCTAAAGGATGAAGCTCTATATTTATACCAGATATTGGCGTGTGGCTGCCAGGTTCCCGCCCATGCACTTTTGGCCAGATCATTTTGAATTTCGACCACATGGCAGCATCCTGACAAGGTTGCCATCCACGTGTCATGCGCCTGTTGTCTTGGATCACGTGTCAGGTGCCAACCTCGATTCACGTGCCCAATCATCAGCCTGAATCGCCTGCAGACAGACAGATAGAATGTATAGACTTAGTTAGTTCAGGCTTTTAGCAAGAATGTATATACTTCAGAAACATCAACTGAGTAACTGTGTACAATCGTGAGAGGATGTATAGACTTAATGAATAAACGCATGTATAGACTTTACCAGGGTATGCACAATGCAATGCGTTGACGCTACACTACGTGCCAATGCACTGCGTTGACGCGATGCAATGTATCTTTGAAAGCTGTAAACAGCAAAGCATGCTGTACAGACTTCAGACAGCATGCATCAGATGACTCTGTATGGACTTGAAGATCCTTAGCCAATGTATAGACCTCTAGAGGAGACAAATGTGTAGACTTCACATTGCTCAGCCATTGTGTAGAGTTCACAAAGCCTAACCAGTGTACAGACTTGTAATGAGTGTGCAGTGAGCTCTGAAGACTCAAGTTGTAATAACAGAATGTATAGGATTGTGGTCGTACAACCCAATGTGTAGACTTGTAAAAAGTGAACAATAGTCAGACTTTGATGCTGATCAAAAGACCCTTGGTCAACAGCCAAGGCGTCAACGCTTCCAGCGTGCAGCGTCGCCTCAGCTCCTCAAGAAAAATGCTCACTCCCTAGGCAAGCTGACCAATGCGTCAACGCATCCAGTGTCAGCGTCGACGCAGTGAACAAGAAGGAAGCGAAAGACGCACCATTGCGTCTACGCAGTCAGCCAAGTGCATTAACGCACTAAAGGCATGCTACCCATGAAGTCAGATAGGCTGTACAGACTCTGTGGATGTAAAGCAATGTAGACTACAGACTGTATAGACTTGAACCAAGACGAGGTGAAGACTTCACGTTGTATAGACTTACCAAATCAGTTGGGCGATGTACAGACTTGAACAGATCCAGCTGAAGGATGTATAGACTTGGAATCCACTGTACACGACTATACAGACTTTGAGGCTTAATGCAAAGGCCAGTGTACAGACTTCTAAAAATTGATGCGTTGTATAGACTTTCATGAGACGCTAAAGTCTATACAGACTAGACCAGTGAGACACTGATAGAGACGATGCAATGCGATGTGGAGACTTTAACATTAGACGCTGCATGAGACGGTAGGCTGTACAGACTTGCAAAGAGTGTAGGGTGTATAGACTTGAAAGTCTCAAGGTGAAGTGCAAACATGCTGAGTTGATGCTGCATCCCAATGAGTTGATGCTGTAACGTATTACTTTTACGTTCAACTGATGATGTATAGACTTAATCAAATGAAGAACCTGAACAGAAGAGTCTATGCATCAGCACACTGAGTTGACGCACAGGTGTGAGAACAGAGACATGCAATGACTGAAGGGTCGACGCATCAGCATGCTGAGTTGACGCACTGGTGTGAAGAACAGAGACATGTAATGACTGAAGGGTCGACACATCAGCACGCTGAGTTGACGCACTGGTGTGAAGACTGTGCAGACAGAGTGTAGGCAGAATTAAGGTAGAACATGTTATCTGGCAGCCATTGAATTGTACTCACTCACATGATGAAACAACATTAATCTAGAGATAGAAGGTTGATTTATAGTGTGAGACATCATCAAAACCATAGGGATGCAACACATAGACTTCCTGGACCTTAACCGTGTGTGTCCTAAAGATGACTTCCCCCTCCCTCATATTGATGTTCTGATTGATAAAACAGCAGGATTTGAGACTCTCTCTTTCATGGATGGTTTTTCAGGTTACAATCAAATTCGTTTGGCTGAAGAAGACTAGGAGAAAACATCATTCACTACACCATGGGGTACATACTGCTATGTGGTCATGTCTTTTGGACTCAAGAATGCTGGAGCCACCTATCAGAGGCTTATGATGGCGATTTTTCATGACATGATTCATATTTATATTGAAGTGTATGTGGATGACCTGGTTGTGAAATCAAGGACAAGGATTGAGCATCCTGGGGTTCTAGCTAAAGTCTTGCAAAGATCACGAGAATATCAATTGAAGATGAACCCCAAGAAGTGCGTATTTGGCGTTTCTTCAGGGAAGTTGCTTGGATTCATTGTCAGCAAAAGGGGAATTGAAGTTGATCCCAACAAGGCGAAGGCCATTAGAGATATGCCTCCTCCCAGGAATTTGAAGGAAGCTCGAGGACTGATCGGGAGGTTGCAATTTATTCGCCGCTTTGTCTCCCAGCACTCACAACGATGTAGGCCGTTCTACGAGCTTACTAAGCCGGGAGTCAAGTTTAACTGGGATGACAAGTGTCAAGCAACCTTTGACGGATTGAAGGATTATTTGGCCAATCCTCCTGTCTTGAGGCCGCCGATTCCCGGCAAACCACTTATCCTCTATGTTTCTATCCTGGATGACTCCGTAGGTGCTGTCCTGGCTCAGGTGGATGAAGAAGGAAAGGAGAGGGTAGCATACTATTTGTCTAAACTTCTAAACCCTTGTGAGCAGAGGTACTCAGCCATGGAGAAGACTTGCGCTGCCTTAGTCTGGGTAGTTCAGAAGTTAAAACATTATTTCTTAGCTCACGAGGTTCATTTCATTGCTCGCATGAATCCAATTAAATTCCTTCTTGAAAAATCTATCCTCACTGATCGATTAGCACGCTGGCAAAGCTTCCTTTCTCAGTTTGATATCACTTACATTCAACAGAAAGCTATCAAAGGTTACGCCATTGCGGAACATCTTGCTCACCACCCTCTACCCCGATTTGATCCTATCAATTCGGAGTTTCTAGATGAAGAACTGATGTCCATTAATCGACCCCACGATTCTATGTGGACGTTACATTTCGATGGAGCTCTAAATTCCCAAGGAAGAGGGATCGGCATGGTTCTTTTAACACCGAAAGGGGTCACCATCCCATTTGCTGCTCGGCTTACTTTCCTGTCACAAACAATATAGCTGAGTATGAGGCTCTTTTGGCCGGCCTTCAAACCGCTCATCAATATGGTGTTACTCACTTACGAATTGTGGGTGACAGTCAGCTCATTCTGTGCCAGGTGCTTGTCAAGTGCCGCACTATCAATCCTAAGCTCAAGCCCTACCAGGAACTTGCTTCAGCTTATGCCAAACTCTTCACCAAGTTAATCTTTGTTCATGTCCCTCGTAGCCAGAACATCCTAGCTGATGCTCTTGCATCTTTGGCCTCTGCTCTAGTCTTCCCTCCTGAGTGTGATTTTCATGTTCCTCTGATTCATCAGCGTGACACTCCAGCTATTAAGGATCGTGCATTCCTCGATATTATGGATAAGGTGCTCGAAAAGGTCAGGCGGAGTGAAGCTCTTAAATGCAAGGAGGTCATGCTTTTGGATTGGCAAGAAGAATTGGCTGGCGAAGAGAAACCTTGGTATTATGAGATTGCCAGATATTGCAATGATCAATCCTATCCCGAGGAGGCCACGGCAGAAGAGAAGAAAGCAATTAGAAGAGTGGCTCAACGTTATGTTTTGGTTGGAGGTGTGCTCTATAGAAGAGGGCTCACAGGTGTGTTATTAAGATGCCTCGACGATGATGAATCTTGGAAGGTTGTGGAAGAGGCGCATTCAGGAGTGTGTGGTGGTCATGTGAACAGCCAGATGTTAGCTAAGAAGATCCTTAGGCTAGGCTTCTATTGGCCAACTCTAGAAGAGGATTGCTCCATCTATGTTCGAAGGTGTGTTAAGTGCCAATTGCACGCTGACAAAATTCATTCTCCTGCTTCTTCACTCCATCCCATGTCCTCCCCATGGCCTTTCTCCATGTGGGCTTTTGATATCATTGGACCTCTTGGTGATTCGAACCTCCTGACCAAGCAAAAGTCATTCATCCTGACGGCAACGGAATATTTCACCAAGTGGGCGGAAGCGGAAGCTTACGTGGAGATTAAAGCGTCAATAGTCTGCAAGTTCATAATGAAGAACATCATCACGAGGTTCGGCATCCCGAGTACCATCGTCACCGACAATGGACCTCAATTTATCTCCCAAGAGCTCAAGGATCTCTGCAACAGGTATAACATTGCATTGCATCATTCTTCTCCCTATTATCCGCATGGCAATGGCCAGGCAGAGGCCACTAATAAGACTTTGATCAAAATCGTTAAAAAGACGTGTGAGGCTAATAAATTCTCGGATTGGCCAGACAAGCTAGTCGAAGCTCTCTGGGCCTATCGCACTTCCATTCGTACCCCCACTGGGCAAACCCCTTTCGCCCTTACTTATGGAATGGAGGCGGTAGTCCCTTATGAGATTCTCATTCCATCTTTGCGAGTACAATTGGACAAGGAACTCCCTATTGATGAGCGTCGCGATTCGCTCCTTGCTCAATTGGAACTCCTAGATGAGAAGCGTCTGGTCGCCGCTGAGCATGCGCGTGTTTATCAAAATAGGCTCTCACGTTTTTATCAAAAGAAAGTAATTGAGAGAAAATTCAAAGTCGGTGAGATGGTAATCAAGAGAATCTTTGTAAAGCCTGGTGGACCCCGCTCAAAACTCCAACTAAATTGGGAAGGACCTTTTGTTATAAAAGTTGTTTATCCTGGCAACGCTTACAAGTTAATTAATGCTGAGGGAGAAGAGCTAACTCACCCTTGGAATGGTTTGTATCTTAAGAATTACTACCCTTGATTCCAAAATCCAAAAAAAAAATATTTCCAAAATCCAAAAAATATATATATTTCCAAAATCCAAAAAATATATATATTTCCAAAACCAAAAAATATATATATTTCCAAAATCCAAAAAAATAGAAATTCTCCAAAAACCAAAAAGAATGAAAGTTTTCCAGATGGTTGCCACGGTTGTAAGGACGCAAGGTCCGAAAGGTTAAAATTCAGAATTCATTCACCCGTCTTGTTAGCTTAAAATGGGGTTGACACCCGCACACACTAACACGCTTTATTCTTGAACTCAAGCGGTGCAAAATCCGACGAAAAGTCAAAACCTGACTAAAGGTGAAGACAATACCCGTTCTTTCTTTCTTCGGCCCATAAGGGAGGAAGGGAAGCCTCGAGGTAGATACGCCAAGCCTACTCGCCGCCCTAGTAGGTGGAAGTCAGGGCCCAAAAGGGAACACAAATGCCACAAAAGCCCAAGTACAATTAGGTTTTTATTTATCAATGCAAATCAATTCCAAAGTGAAAGTCAAATGGTGAAAAGAAAAGCATGTCAAGAGGGCAAAGTCCCCGCAAGGAAAACCTTGGGCGTATGCATGCAATATAAAAGAGGCAAAAGGGAACAAAGTTTCCCTACGCCAAAGACCGAACCCCAACGGGCATAGGGCAGGGGAGGTAGCTTTGCTTCGGGCATCTCAGAATCCCTTATGGGCTTCCTTATATCTTCTTCCATCCCTTCCTTTGTGGTAAATCATAAACCAGCAGAATGGTCGAGACGGACCTAGGAGATTGCACCGTGCGAAATCTCGAATATAAGTTAATCATTATCACGTCAACTCCCTTTTAATTACTCAAGAAAGGTTCATGAATTTTTAATGGTAACCGTGTAGGACCCACGGTCTGGGTAGCCTTGTCAACCCAATTTGGAAAAAAAAATTTATTTTTTTAACGCCTTCGTTTAAGGCGCTTTTTATTTAATTCACGCCTTTATTCAGGTCGCCTCCTTCAAAATAACGTCCCCTCCCAGGTCGTCGCTTTCTCAAAATTCGAAAACATTTTCAAATTCACGCCGTCACCTAGGGCGTTTTTTATTTGAATAACGACCTAATCTAAGGTGCGTCCTTCAAGAAAAGAAAGAAAAAAAATATATAAAATATGAAAAAAAATAAAAAGAAAAGAAAAGAGGAAATGGGGTTTATTCTTCATGTGCGTGCTTGCATTATTGCATAGGGCATCTTGATTATTGTTTGCATACGTGTGCTTGCGTATTGCATCTCCCTTTATTGGTTATTTCATTTGCCTTATTTGATTAAAGGCTTGGCCCCTTGACCCGCTATCCAGGTCAAAAGTAAAGGCACCCCTTGCTTATTGAGCAAGGGGCCAAGTCGAACAGATGAATTAACCTGTTTATTTGAGTGTAAACCACAACTGCAGGTACAGGGCAGAGTAAGGTAAAACAAAGAACGTGGAAAAGAAACAAGTACACAACTACACAAGTGCTCAGGTAACAAAAAAAAATGTCAATCTCATATATATATATACATCATGAATATCCGAGTACAGGTGTGAGGGTGGAGGAGTACAAGTAAGTCTCTCAGCTCTCGCCTCCACCCTCCTCTCTCCTACTCTCTACCTCATCCTCGCCGTCCCGAGGAGGCGCTGGTGGAGGGGGCATGGGCCCCCGAGAAGAAGCTGGAACTCGAGCCTGGCCCCCTGCCTCGCTCCTCTCTCGAAGAGAAGAACCCGCCACAAAGGTGGAGCTGGTGAAGAAGTACCCCGCAGCACGAGCTCGCTCACGCCCTCGCTGGAGACGCTCCTCAGCAACTCGTAGCCGATCCTGAGAAAGGACCAGCTGGGTCCTCGAGTCTGCCAGCTCACGCTCACGCGCCGCCACCTGCTCCTGGTATCGGGCACGCTCTGACTGCTGTAGCTCGTGGTGACGGGCACGGTCTGCCAGGTGCTCCTCTCGCTCTCGAGCACGCTCTCTCCGCTCCAGCTCGAGGGAAACCCGCAGCTCTGCCACGTCCTGAGGTAGCTCCTCCCGTCGCCTCAGGGACCGCTCCAGCTCTGTAATCCGCTGCTCGCGGATCGCCAGCTCTGTCCCAGCCAGGGCAGCCTGGGTACGTGCCGCCTATAACTGTCTGGTCTGCAAACAGGTAAACAAATCATCAGTTCCACAGTTCAATAATTCATGAGATAAGAAATACATGATGAAAAGTAAATCACTCACCTGGGCAGTCATCGCCTGCTGTCCCTCGCAGATGCAAGCAAGAGCGGCTCGAAGCTCCTCAGTCTGAAAAATGAATTTCATCAGTGGACATTGAAATATAAGCAATAATTGAATGAGGTTTGAGTTTTGGAATTTACCCGTGAGGCGAGGTCGCGCTCTGCAGCCTCGGCCCATGTGACCGCTCCCGCTAGCTGCTCTGCTAGTGCGGTCACCGCTGCACTGGGTCCCCTCGAGTTGGAGGCTTCCCCCGTATCTCTCCCTACGGCTCCCTGCTGGGCACGCTGCATTCATTGAAATCGTCAGTGGCTAATCATCAATAATTCAACAAAAATTCATTTGCATATAGAAATAATTTAAACACTCACCAGGGTCTCTAGGTCTACTCGTGTAGCAGCTAGCTGGTCCTCCAGGCTGTGTAGATGGGCCTGTGCATCCATAGCCGCTATGTCCCGTGCATCCTGCATTCATTACATATTAGTCACATGATAGAAACATAAGCATTTGCATTTAATTTAGAAATAATTGCATTCATACATACCCCTAGGACCCTCATCTGGGGTCGGCCGACGTAAACCTCCCAGTAGCGCCGGAGGTACTCGGAGCTGTCAGTCGCCTGGGAAGTGACTCGGGTCCCGCCTCGCCGCCAGTCAGCGTACTGGTCCTCGAACCGCACTCTCCAGTCGATCGCCTTTGTGCGACCGCGTGTCTTCTTCCCGATTCCTCGTGGCTCCCCGACCTCTATCCACTCCTGGTGTAGGCCCAGGGTCCTCATCACCAGCCTAAGCCGTAGCGGCTCGATCTCGCTCAAGCAATGAACCCAAAGCTCATGCTCAAAGCGAGGTCGCCCTACTACGACCCATGGCTGGCCCTCGTCAGTCATCCCCTCATAAGGCCTCCATCGCACCTGCATCCATGAACATGCATGTCATCTCATCATACTCATAATAAATTCAAATAAATATAAACATAAAAAAAATGCATCATTCATACCAGCGAGGGAGGGAAGTCTCGGAACTCTCTCCGTAGCACCCACAACTCGTAGCCAAGTGGGGCACCGAAAACGACCAGCAGGCAGCGCCGTGCTAGAGGGAAACCACCCTCACCTCCTGGCCGTGGGTCGGTGCGCCCCATAGGCATGTACAGATGGCTCCAAACCTGCATCCATGCATTGCATTAGTAAGGCATTCACATGCATAAAAAAGGAAGAAAGAGAATATATAAGTGCATACCTGAAGAAAAGGTGAGAAGCCACTGACAGTCGTCTCTCGTCCTGTCCCCGTGGACAGGTCGGCCATCGTGTGCGCCAGGCGTATCTGCCGACTCCCTCTAAATCCTCGAGGATCCCTAGGAACCGACAGTTGATGACGTCGCCCTTCGTGCCGAGCAATAGCCTCCCGAGCAGCAACAGTAGGAACCTCCTCAAGTCTCGGTCTGCTCCCTCCCTGTCGGCTGGGTCCTGGCAGTAGACTGCCCTAGCCCCATCGATCAATCTCTGTGAGAATCGCTCTAAGGACTCCCCTGACCTATGCCTAGCATCCCTAAGCCCATCACTGTAGTCAGGTCGGTGCGGAAGATAGTCCTACACTCGCTAGGTGTCTCATAGACCATCTCTAGCCCTAGTAGCCTCTGGGCGAGCTTGGTATAGTCTGGTAAGGTGATCCCGCTCACTGCCTCCACGTCTACCCTAAGTCCCGTGATCCTAGCTACATCCTCTAGGGTAGGAACCATATGCCCCCAAGGCATCAGGAATGCCCGGCTAGTCCTATCCCATCTCTCCCTCAGAACCTGGATAAGTGGTAGGTCGGGTCTGACTGGCTCTATGCTAAAGAAAGCCCCAAACCCCATAGCATCTACCCTGGCTCTCTGGAACTTGGGGAGGCCGTAATATGCTGCTCGGACCATGACCCAGGAGATCGTGTCCTCATCAACCCCTGCACACATAAAGAAAGAAATTTTGGTTTAATTGTTCAATTATTCTTGTTGAAATTCACTTAATTGCCTTGGTAGAGATTTTGATGTGTGATTTAATTAACGACCATCCCCAGGTCGTGGTTTGTTTAATTAGCGCCCCTGAGGAGGGCGTGGTTTCTAAGTGAGCTTTGAATTAACGACCTACCCTAGGTCGTTGTTTATCTAAGAAATGCCCCGGTGGGGGGCGTGGTTCTGAGGTTAATTTCAAAATTTCTAAAAAGGATTTTCAATTAACGCCCGTCCCAGGGTCGTCATTTCATTAAGTAACGCCCCTGTGTAGGGCGTTTTCTGTTAAAATGGATTTTGGGTTTTAATAATTTATTCTGGAATTAATGAAATGGACGACCATCCCTATGGTCGTTATCTATTGAATTGACGCCCCGATGGAGGGCGTTGTTTTCCAGGGTTGTGAAAATAAAATAAAAACAGCATGCGATATAAATCATAAAAATATAATTGAACAGATGCACAGAATTAACAGCATGATTGATATGAAGAAAATGATGATTTAAATAGACGACATTTTTCAGGAAATAAAATGAATTCACGACCCAGGTATGGGCGTCTTTTCTTTAATTCGCGACAACCATGAGGGCGTCTCTTTTCTGAGCTTCGAGCTTTCTAAACCCGAGGGCTATGGAAAATACTGAAAAAAAAATGAAAATAAATTTGAAAAAAATGGAAAGTGGGTTGGAGGCTTACCTTCTGGCGTTTGAGTCCTGTCAACTCTCCCCGGAGTTCGGGCCGTGGCTGATGTGGCCGCCGGAGTTGGCCACGGTGAGGCACGGCCACCGTCGTCGTTTCTTCTTCTTCATCTCCCTCCTCTTCGTCTTCTCCTTCTTCATCCTCACCGCCTTCACCTTCTTCTTCTTCCTCATTTCCTCTTCCTTCACCTTCGTCTTCTTCATTTCCCACGGCCTCGTCGCCGTGTTCTTCTTCGTCGCCGGCCATCGCCGCCGGACCTTCCTCGGCCGCCGCCGGCGGAGCCTCCACGGCGTCTTCCTCGTGGGCGTCTCCGCCCAAGTCCACCACCTCCGGGGCTGAGACCCTCTGCCGCTTGAGTCCACGGGCCATGGCTAAGGCTAGGGCTAGGGAGAGAGAGATAGAGAGAGAGAATGAGAAGGATGGGGTTAGGTTCGGTTTGGGTTGCAGTAGGAGAGAAGAGAGAAAGAGGGAAAGAGAATGAAGGAAGAAGAAGAAAGGAGGGAAAGTTAAGTCGAACGGTCAAAAAGAATTAACGACTTAAGGAAGGCCGTGTCTTATGGAATTAACGACTGAAATAAGGGCGTTTCCTGATAATTGATGACATTTCTTAAGGTGTTATTTTTGTTTGCATGGGGAATGATAACCATCATCATACGCATTCAATGGGGACTGATTGATGTGATGGGAGTAATGATTACTGTTTCTGAGTAACGACTATGTCTGAGGCGTTATTTATATAAAACGTGGCTTTTCTGAAGGCGTTACTTTTGGAATTTCAACGAATACTTTTTGGAATATAAATCGAATTAACGCCTTGTCTTAAGACGTTATTCAGTTAATGCCCATTGGTGAAGGCGTTAGTTATGAGAGATCAATCATTGAAGATGACGTTGGCTGAGGCGTCACTTTGTGAATTTACGACATTTCTTGAGTCGTTATTTACAACAGAATTACAGGTTATTGGAAGATTTGATCAGAAACATTGTGTTATTGGCTCAATTAGAATATTATGATTAGGAAATGATTACATTGCTTCAATGAGCCACTTTGGGTCTCAAGCTTCTTAAAGCTATTACATAAGACTTCCACTGATCTCTGTCTTCTTCTAAGTTTTCCACAGGATGATGAGCCTTGTTGATTTTCCACAGAGCTTGGATAGTAGTGCATTCTTCTCCATCCTCATTGCTGCCAAGGTCCCATGTCTTGATCGGAGGGAGATGAGATGGATCTTCGAATACTTGCCGTGGAAGCCCGAGTTGAGGAAGGCACCGGTGTGAGTTATACAAGATAAATTCTGAAGCGCCTATGAGTCTAAGGTCCGTACCGGGAGAAAATCTTGCACAGAGTTCTTGAGTCTTGAGTATTCCCGGGGCGCAAGTGAAGAGGTTCTTTGGCATTACTTTGAGGTGTTCTCTCCATTCCGCTCTCTTCTTAATCTGAGGAATCCGGTTCGTCACCCTATTGCTTATCCCAAGTGAACCGGTCATGTAAGAGAGTAGGCTCTTTGAGAAGATTCTTGAGGATTGTTGGGCCTCATCACATGGATCGAACTTGAAGTGGAGATCTACCCAACTTGAGAGTGCTGGCATGCATCCGTAGATGGGCCTTCCCATCGTCGCCGAGGTAAGCCCACTATAGAGATAGGCTAGGATAGCCGGTCCAACTCTCTCTCCTTCCCATAAGCTCACTATTGCGCTTAATTGGGTTTCCTCTAAGAAATCCTCTGTGGATGGGAATAAGAGTGCTCCTGCTAAGCATACCACGAAGGCCTTCGTCACCCATTCGATCTCTTCCTCTTCTTTAGCTTGATCCGCTCTCTTGTACACCCATGAGGCAAGCTTTAGAAGATTAATTCCTTTAGTGACCTTGATTTGGTTCACTAAGTTTGGGCTAGGTATCAACGTGGTTAATAGTTCATGTGAGGAGATTGGTTTTGGCATGATGGCCATCTTCTCTTCATCCCCTTGCTTCATCCTTTTCAAGCCCAAGATCAACTCTAATTCTGCCAATAGGATGGTGGCTTCAAAGGTTGAGAATAGGAAGGTGTGAGTGGAAGGGTGCCATATTTTGGTTAGAGCTCCTATGGCAGCCCAATCTAAGTGGATTTGGTCATAGTGTTTTGCATGGGTTATTAGGCCTAGAAGATGCCATCTAGAGAGAAAGACCCTCATATCTGAAGAAAACTTGGAAAGAATAAGAGGCAGCCACTTAATTTTGATGAATCTCCAGGCTCCTAGGATATTAGGATATTCCTGTGGAAAAGAAAGGAAATAGAAAGGACAAGTAGATAAGTGGATGAGAAGAATTGGAATAGCAGAACCGAAGAAAGATAAAACAAAAGGGACATCAACCAGTTAAACTTACCTGATTTAATGCAATGCGGTTACTGATGTGCCCGTTGATCTCAGATAATCTGGGAGTTGAAATCTTGGATCTCTTGATGGCTCTCTCCATCTTCGGTCTGTAGGAAGGAAGGAACGGAAGAAGCAGAAGAAGCAGGATTCGATGAATTTGTTTTGATTGATCTAGAGAGGTTCCTTCCTTTTATGGAGGTATGAAGGGTCTTAAGGCTGTTCGGAGTTGGAAGATTGATTGCCATTAGGATTGGGTTTTGCTTTTGATTTGGAATCGGAAGCGGGTGGTTAATTAACGTCTTCTGTTGGGGCGTCAATTGTTTAATTAGCGACTTGACCGAGGTCGTGTTTTATTTCACGCCCCTATATGGGACGTCTTATTCTTGAAACTCTCGGTGCATTTAACGCCTCAGTGGAAGGGCGTGTTTTATCTTTTGACGCCCTGATATCAGACGCCTTTCATGCTTTTAACGCCTTTCCCTCTAGTCGTGATTTCATTTGCTCACATGTTTGACTCCTCTATATGCTTTAATGAACTTAAGTGCTATTCTTTGGTTGGAATTGCTTTTTAATTAAGCACTTATAATCATATGTTGCTTTGCTTTGAGAGAACTAATGAGTTTTCAAGTGCAGAAGATTGCAGAGTTCGAGGAACATGGGTCACTCGTCGGAGTAACATCGTTCTATTTCTTGTAGTTATTTCCTGTAAGCATTGTTACTATATGGTATTTACGCTATTATAGCATATCAAGGACCTTGTGGTTATGATGAACCTGGAATTTGAGTTCCCCTTCATCAAAAACGGTGATAGTTCTAGGAGAGAATTGATCACACGGATAGGCCGTTGAGTCATTCAAGATTTGGGACGATGGTTCCACTTTCTGAGTTGATACGCGGACAAACGGGCTTCGGCTTAGTGTCAGCTCAGAGATCTGGATTCTTGACCAAATCTAGATGGCTTAGCAAAATTATCCTTGATTGTTTTCTATTTTTAGTTTGTTTATATTTTTCCTTTTAGCCCAGCATGCATCATGTAGGACTTTGAGCTTCATGCTGAAAATCTTCATATTATGGTAATAATGAAGGTCACTCACTCTTGATTGAGTTGACATGAGATATTCCACTCAAAATCGAGTACTTTATTCTCTTTGAAGCCGCTCAGGTTAGTTCCTTGAAAATGTCCATTTGTTGGGTCTTCATCTCAATTGTCTTTATTTTTCTACAAATCCACCTTGGTTGTAGCACGTCCACATTAGCTGGTAACCGCTCTCCAATGGTGTCTCCCTGTCGTGCCCATGCGCACATTTTTCTTACTTAGTTTAGTCTCCTTTATCCAGCAAATCGATGCTTCCTTGGAATTACTCGGAGTTGTTTCACTCAGAATCTTGGAAAGATTTCCAATGCTTAGTATCTTAGGTATGTCACATCACACCTTGGCATCTACTTATCAGTTCGTTCCACTTCATTCCGCTTGTTGCACTTTCTCTCCATTTTGTCTCACTCCCTTCCAAAGCAGACGCCAAGGCGGGGCAGCTGTAGACACGCCAAAATGGACGCTATGATGATCAAATCTCATGTCACTATGATAATACCCCAAAGTGAACTTCAATATTTTCATAAAATAAAGATTTTCTATTTTTGTGTGTTTTCTTCGCATTTTGTGCATTTTTTTTGTGATTCACGACTTTGCCTAGGGCGTGTTTTAATTAACGGCCTTGCCTTAGGCGCGTTCTAAAGAAGGGACGACCAATTGTAAGGGCGTCAATTCCTGGTGTTTTACGAGTCCCACCCTGATTGAAAATCAATGATTAACGTCCTTCCATAGGACGTGTTTTGTTTAACGCCTTTGCTTCAGGCGTCTTTTTTCAATTTTCAAATAAAGAAGGTTTTTATTACCAAAATTGAATCCAGGAAGTGACGCCCTGATCCTGGTCGTGTTTTGAAGTAACGCCCTTGAGCAGGTCGTCAATTCTGAATTGACGCCCTTTGGTAGGTCGTGTCTCATCCTTTCGTGTCCTGCTTAAACTCATCTTTCCTGAAGAGTTCCCTGCTTTTCTTGATCACCTTGCTCGATCTGGGAACTAGAGTCCTTGCCATTGACGATCACTGCCTATTCTTATCTTCCCAAATCCGTGCTTATCTATGATCGAAACCTTATAAAAGGATTCCCTAGTCAATCTTGCGCGAGGTTACGGTATTTGCTGGAGCCATTAACCACGAATCAGAGAAAGAGCAGAAAGCAGTTTTCTTTTGCGCAGAGAAGAGTTTCTACTCTCTTCATTCGTGTGATCTCTTCGTCATCTTCCTTCTGCTTCCTACTGCTCCGGTGGTTCTCCCCTTTACTGTTTACAGGAACAGCAGGGGTTCCCTCTCCCTTGTGTGTTTGTCTTCATAGTATCATCATCGATCATCATACTTTTCTTCTTTTGCATTAGTATTGCATCTTCCTCCTCTCCCTAATTCTCTAGGGGTTTTAAAACCAAACAAAAAGGTGCGCATGCTATATTCTTATTTTCATCATCGTACTATTTATTTGGATTGATACTACACTCACTCTTGGCTGATCTCTTTTTCTTTTACTTGTTTGTTCTTTATTTAAGGTAATCAAAAGGAAGAACCCCCTTCATCGGCCGGCCGATAGAAGGTGGAGGAAGGAACTCACATCCATCCCGCGTCTTATTTTCACCAGGTATTCGCGATCATCTTTTCTCCTTATTGAGGTAACCCCTCTGGCGATCACACTCCTTAGTAGCACCACGTGCTCTTTTTCTCCCTTTTTCATCATTATTCTTCTTTTTATCTTATGCATATACATATTATTTTCCTTTAAGAGTGGATTTTCCATGATTCACACTCACCGCGCAAGCTTCAGGGCATGCGCCTGACAAGCTGATATCCCTGCAGCAGGGAGAAGATTTGAACAACCTGCCGAAAGAACTCGGCTGGCTTACATCCCTCCAATCGGAGGTCGACAACCATCCCCAGTCCTGCATCAGGGGCTAGGGCAGGAAGAGATGACCAGTGTTGTCAGAAACTACTTTAGGGGTATGAGCAACCCCTCACTGGGCCAACAACGGCTGTTGCAAGCAGCCATGATAGAAGAAGACGATTGCCCACCAATGGCAGTCGAAGAAAGAGAGGAAAGAGGAATGTTTTCGTCGGTTGATGACAATGGATATGGAGACGGCTTTGAAATTGGAGCCGATAAAGCCACTCCTCATCAGTAAGAGGAGAGAAGAGTCTCTGTCTTCGAGAGACTGACCTTCCCTCAACATCCAAAGAGGAGGGTCCATCGTCGAAGGAAAGGAATGAAAGTCTTCACTTGCAATATGGCTAGAGTGTCCGGCCGATATGAAGACTGCCTGAGGAACCTCAGGAGCTTGCTCGATTGGTCGAAAGGCCCGGGCCGAGCACTCGAAGAACTGAAGTCGCAAGAGAAATGCTGGCTACTATAGAAGGAAAGCAAGTCCTAACTGATGGATCCACCATTCTGACTGCAAATGTGGTGACTGCGGAAGAAAAGGACGTGCTGATAGATGCCCCGCCTGAGGGTGCATCAGGGGAAACAACAGAAGTTATTCCTGCCACTGCAACCATGGATCCGTCGGTGCTAGTGATACTTCAGAGATATCAATAGGAGATAGAACTTCTGAAGAAGCAACTGATGGAGAAAATAGAGCAGGCTTCGGCCTCCAAGCAGCCTGAGATGTAGGCCGAATCATCACGGGGAGTCTTCAACCCTAGTGACTTACTGTCACTTTATACCTTGCCTCAGCTGGCAGAACCCAGCTTGGCGACCACTCAGCAGCGCCCACCACAGCCTCTGATGCCGCCAGTACTACCACAGGTGCACCAGGCGCCTCCATTGTTGCATTCTCCTCTGCAGGCGACCGCCTTGGTCACCCCTTATCGGCAGCCGGCGCACTTCTACCCTGAACCGGTCGATCCAACTGCCGTGAACAAGCTGATGGTGGAAAGAATGATTGAGCTGAAGCTTGCCGAGTGAAGTGAAGGCAACTACGTTGCATTTGATGCCTACCAGGTGCCATACCGACCACACCATGCTGCTAAGCGACTCCCTCCAGGGGTCAAAAAGCCACCCAAGTTCGATAAGTTCAACGGGAAGGGATCCCCGAAGGAGCATGTCGCTTACTATATGACCATCATGGGCGATTTGGCCACCGACGAGTTATATATGTTGAAGTTTTTCGGGTCCTCGCTGACAGGGCTCGCATTTGAATGGTATTCCAACCTCCCGGCCGGGTCGATCAGCGACTGGCCGGATATGTAGAAGAAATTCAGAGAAAGATTTCATGTCACAGAGAGGGAGGTCACAGTGGTCGAGCTCTACTCGACAAGATAGAGGGCAGATGAAATAGCCCTTGAATATATCAAGAGGTAGAGGAATCTCGGAATGAGATGTTAGCGGCCCCCGCACCAGGAGGATTTCGTACAAATATGTAAACAGAACCTCAGGAGAAAGGTACTGGAAAAAATGATTGGAATGGAAATACGGTCATTCGATCATCTGAACAATGTCGTGGCTGAGGTGGAAGCTTTCCTGGCAAGACCTGCCCCTGCATCAACTGCTGCCACTGCACAAAAAGTGAAAACAACAGAGTGGCGTTCAACGCCTAAAGAAGCAAACACTCTTGACATTAAGTCATTTGAACAACAAAAGGACAAAGGCAAGAAGGCTATTGCCCCTCAACCTGCTAAAACCGGAGACGGCCGAGAGGGTCCCTCACTCCGGGATAAAATAAAGAAGGCCTACTCCTTCCCAAAAGAAAAGACCAAAGTCCTGTTCGACTGGGTGACCCAATATGGTAAGGTTTCCTTGCCCGAACCGAAAAGGCCGGAAGACCTGAAAAGAAAAGACAGCCCAAGGTTCTTCCCCTATCACCAGATGATGGGGCACCCGATTGAAGACTGCTATGTTTTCAAGGATATCATTGAAGGCATGGTCAAGAAAGAAGAAATAGACTTGGGGGAGTACAAGGTTGACCCTCCACAAGCTCATGAGGTGCCTCTGAGAAGAGCCGCGGTCTATATGATCTCCCTGTATCAGGCATTGCCTGAAGAGATCGCGGAAGCCAGCACTCAACATGCTTATCAGGCTTACTTTCTCACACCAATAAAAGAACAAGAGGGATGGCAGCAAGTCCCTACAAAAACCAAGAAGAAAGGCACACCTCGTCCGAAAGTGGGGGTGCAGATCTGTGGTGTCACACCACGACCCACTCTACCAGAGGCAGCACCTGTGTAGACCAATCCACCTGTAGTCATCAGAATACCTACATACAATCGGAGAAGACAGACTCCACTACTGATGGTCAAGGAGATTAGTCCAGAAGCCCGGCGACTGCAAGACTATATAAACGGGCTAGATGAATATGTACAGCCCGAACTGAAACCTTTACTAATGCGGGATATTTTCCCATGGCAGGAATTAGAATAGCCTTCAATAAAACAGGAGCTGGAAGCTGACAAAGCATCAAACAAGGATGACAGCCTATTTTGGGGGCAAGCGCCTGCCGAAGAAAAGAAGAAGAAACGAAGAAAGAAAAGAAACGCTGGCAAGGCCACAAAGGACATAGTCCTTTCTTGCAATACCATGTCTGCCCTTTTCAATCTGCCCGATGAGGAAGATGAGGAGGAAATATGCTTTACAGTCGCCGACGGGGCAAGCCAGGCTAAAGCAGTTACCGCTGCACACGCAACCCAGTCGAGCCGAAGATGGGGGCGTCAGTCGCCCGCCAACCACAATATCATCTTCAGGGGGGAGCAACCCTATAAGATACCCCCTCCGGAGGTCAGGGGAGTCCAAATCCCTCCTCCTTCAGGTTTGTACAGTCAGAATGGGGGTAGTACTACTGCTCCTTCCTTTCTGGAATTTCTAAAAATGTCAAAGGGAAAGAGTCGCAGACACTCACCCGCAGCTTCAACAGCCTTCTGGAATTCCATATGAAGATGAAGTTTGCCCAACGGCAGCTGATGAGGGACAACAAGAGGGCGACACCAAGCAGAAGAGTGCGGCCTCAGAGTCCGATGAAGCGGGCCCATCAGGGGCCGTGGTTCAAGATTCTCCCAAGCCCAGGTGGGCGGAGGAAATGAAGCTATCCAATGTCCGAGCAGGAAGCCGAGTAGTTAAATTATTGAAAAATCTCCGAGCAAGATTCACTGTTTGGGAAATCCTCCTTTTGAGTGAAGAGACCCGACATGCGATCATTACTGCTCTACAGACGCCTTCTCAATATGAAGCATGTTTGGCTGAAGCACTACCAGAAGCCAATGTGACCTTCACTCAGGAGGACATGTTACCCCCCACTACCAGTCAGCCACAACAGGCTGCTGTACATGAGAGGACAGCTGAATGATTGGGAGCTGAGCAGAATCTTGATAGATCTCGGAGCGGCTGTCAACATCTTGCCCTACAAAATATATCATAGGTACCACTTCAACATGCGCCTCGATAAAGTTAGAGATATGCCTATCGCCAGCTTCAACCAAAAATGTGAAGTGCCGCTGGGAGTAGCAGAATTTATGCTCACTCTGGCAGATCTTACTACGAGGGTGTGGTTCCATGTCATCGACTCCCACACCTCATACAAGGCGTTGCTTGGCCGCCCCTGGCTACATGAGAACATGGTGGTGCCCTTCACGCTACACCAATGCCTCAAATACACACAGGAGGGGAAGGAGGGGAGGATATTTGCCGACCTCCACCCGTTTGAAGTATTCGAGTGTCACCTACTGGACGCTCCTCTATATGCAGAACGGTCTCAGAAGACCTCTGAAGCCAAGACCCCGGTTAAGGCAGCAAGAGATGGTTTCGACGATGACTGGTTCCCACCACCACCGCCCGAGTACGTCAATCCCAAGATGGTCTCACATATTATCGTCATTGGGGATGTGGGTAGAGCATCACCCCCTGCCATCTATCCTCAAGACAATGAAACCAAGGTCGACCAGCAGCACGACCACGTCAAGGTCCCAAAAGACCTCACCAAGCCAATTCTCGGCCTCGACAATAGCATTGTTGAACCTTTTAAAACATGGGAGGTGACGCAGTCTGACGGCCCCAGTAGTTTGTTCTACACAGCTGAGGAGCATCCCACACGAGAAGACACGGATTGCCACCTTCCTGAAGATATGGAGAGCTCGTTAGTCCTTGTTCAAGGGCTGGCGTTCACAACAAGTCAAATAGCCAAGATGTTCCAGAAGCAGCACATCCCTATCGACCAGCCTCGCAAGGAGAAAGAAGCAATCCAGAAGCTATGGTATCTCGCAAACTTGGACAAAGAACTGAAGCGTGTCTCTCAACATCCAGGGTTGGGCTCACCCTTGAAGAATATTACTATAGCGGGCGATATGAGGTGGATACCATTTCCGCCTTCTACCTTGCTAAAGACAGCCCACCTGGAGAAACCTTCGATGAGTACCCGGTGGAGGTCGAACATACTGAGCCTGCTCAACCAAGAGACTCAGAACCAGAGGCTGTAACGCCTTGCCGATGCTGGGAGCAAGTATACCCTAAAGAAGGGGCTCTTCAGGCCAAATTCGACACGGCTAGCAGTAGCGAAGCTGAAGATACTGGAGAAGCAGGGTTGTCTCCCTCCAGTGACCCTCCCCTGATAATGATGACGGTGCCACCCGTGCCGACCAAGGAAGCTTTTGCCAAAATTGATCAGGAGATGCATGCTCCTAGAAAAGAGAAGGGCACCTCCACTTAAGATATGTCAATCCAGGGAGGCGGGGCACTCTTGTCTTCTGCTGCGAAGCCGCGATGCTGCTCTAGCACGGCGACAAACAACCACCAGTCCTCCATGGCTGCAAACACATCTGCAAGGGCCGAGGTTGTTAGCTCGTCTCTCAAAATCACAGCGGCTATCCGTCTGCCGATAGACAGCTCATGCGGTTTCCGCCAGCTGAATCAGAAATCCCTGGAAGAGCCCGGATGACCCAGAATGAAGATGCCAAAGTACTCAAGCTCGAAGATGATATTCCAGACTTCGTCGATCTTCAGCCTGCGCCCCCGGAAATAGAAGATGGAGGCCAAGCCACAGTCGATGAACTGATAGAAATTAACCTAGGAGATGAAGTCGACCCTAGGCCAACCTTCCTCAGTGCCCAGTTATCTCCTGAAGAATAGAAGCTGTATGTCCAGCTGCTACAAGAATATTGGGATTGTTTCGCCTAGACTTACAAAGAAATGCCAGGACTCAGCCCCGCAGTCTCACAGCACGAGCTAGCTATAAGCCCTAAGGTCAAGCTAGTGAAGCAGTCATCACGGCGCATGAGGCCAGAGCTCATCACTCAGATATGCAAAGAAGTGGACAAACTCATTGATGTGGGTTTTGTCGAAGAAAACCAATACACCACGTGGCTGGCTAATATTGTGCCAGTGAAAAAGAAGAATGGGCAGATCTGGATATGTGTTGATTTTCGAGATCTGAATAAAGCATGTCCCAAGGATGACTTTTTGGTGCCAATCACAGAAGTCATGATTGATACCACAACCGGCCACGAGACACTGTCATTTATGGATGGGTCCTCCAGCTACAACCAGATATGGATCGCGGAGCATGACCGGATCCACACTGTCTTCCAAACTCCCAAAGGTATCTATCACTATAAAAGGATGCCGTTCGGACTGAAGAACGCTGGTGCAACTTATCAGCGAGCAATGACCAGAATATTTGATGAGCTGCTCTACCATAAGGTCAAGTGCTACATAGATGACCTGATGATCAAAACTAGAAGAAAAGAAGACCATCTGCAAGACCTCATAATTATGTTTCAGAGGCTTAGGCAGTATGAACTGAAAATGAACCCTATGAAATGTGCGTTCAGGGTGTCGAGCGGGAAATTCCTGGGTTTCATCGTCAAATATCAGGGGATTGAAATAGACCCCGTAAAGATCAAGGCGATCCAGGAGCTACCTCCACCAAGGAACCTCTCTGAGCTGAGATCCTTGCAAGGCCACCTTGCATATATCCGACAGTTTATATCCAACTTGTCATGGTGATGCCATCCCTTTCACAAGCTAATGATGAAAGATGTTCCTTTTTATTGGGACGAACAATGTCAAACAGCCTTTGACAAGCTGAAGGACTCCCTGAAGACCCCTCCAGTGCTGGGTGCACCAGTGAAAGGATGGCCGATGGTTCTATACATAACAGCCACGCACAACTCCCTAGGGGCAATGCTAGCCCAGAACAATGAAGAAGGGAAAGAACAAGCCCTCTACTACCTCAATTGAAGATTGGTCAGAACTGAGGAGAGGTACATCTATATCGAGAAGATCTGCCTGGCACTGGTCTTCGCGGTCAAGAAGCTTCGACACTATATGCTGTCGCATGAAGTTAAGCTGATTTCCAAGGAGGATCCGCTCAAATATATCATGTCTCAACCGGCACTCAAAGGCCGCCTAGGCAAATGGGTGGTGATCCTCATGGAGTATGATATCTTTTACATGCCACAAAGGGCCTTTAAAGGTCAAGCCATCGTAGATTTCTTGGCCAAGCACCCCATGCCAGAAGATTGCCCGCTGGAGCCAGAGCTTCTATAAGATGAAACCCTGGAAGTCAGGCAAGTATAGCCCTGTGGACGTCAAAAAATGATGATGATCATACAACATGCACGTCTCAGCACTCGAGAGCGAGTCGAAGACGGAAAGGCCGAATAAACCCCATGCCTCCTCCAAGCAGGATGAATATATACCCGGTGCTCTGCCACCCAACAAAGAAGCCCCTCGGGCAGAAGAGACAGCCCCGGTTCCCCAGTCGGCGGTGCCGAAGGCCGAATCAAAAGAAACTTAGGATTTCAAACACATGTTCGGCATGCGCCGGAAATCACTCAAAGTTTCGAATCGGGATTCATAGGCCCTGAACTAAACACCCCTGAGGCGGTGCATTACAACTAAAGCAACACGGGAGGACAAGCGTCCATCCGAATAGCCGCGACTCCAAGATGAAGTCTAAATCGACGTGGCCTTCACTTAAACCGACGCGCCCTTGGCCTTAAACCGGCGCGCCCCTCCTATGGCCATTAAACCGGCGCGCCCCGTCTTGGTTGCAATCCGGCGTGCCTCTTTGTATGTTGTTAATCTGGCGCGCACAACACCGTGCCGGTTTAACTCAAAAGCTGTCCCGTCCGAGCTCTGGTTCTCTGTTCTCCCATCAGCTTCGGGCGCAGACGCAAAAGGGCATGACATTAGTGCTTGAAGCTCTGTCTCCATCTCCATTCAACAGCACAGAAGCGGCAGCGGCGAAGCAAGACCCGACAAATCCGTGAACATCCCATCCTTGGACGAGCAGCAGCGTACTGCACAAATCAACGGATGACACCGTGGCATGTCAACTCCGGATGTCCCAACGAACGAGGAGGAAGATGGCGGGAGTTTCTTCCGTTCAGGAATGAAAGGGCAGCCCATTCTATATATACTCTGCATGTTCGACAGAGCAAAAAAAAAGGAGAGAAGCTCGAACCACCGGAGGGCGACTGAAGAAAGAAGAGAAGGCCACCCGAAGAGAAGAAAAACTCCATCCATCCACGCCAGAGAGGTGAAGGAAAGAGTGAAAGAGTGAGGGTGAGAGTGAGAGGGGAGTTGGGGGAGAAGAGCTTGTGCTCTGTTCCCCCCGTCCATGTATCTCTTTCCCTTTTCTCCCTCTGCAATGTATTTCTCTTCTTTTGAGATGAAATCTCTTGGGTTTAAGCCATTTTCCCCCTTTGGTGGATGAATAAACAGAAGGCCCTTTTGGTAAACGCGATTCTTTGTCTAGCTTCTTATTTCCCTATTTCACCTTCTATTCATCTGGGGTCTTCGAAGCCTGCCTTTCCGTGGCATGGCCTTCAAAGGAATCCACATGATGGATGAACATTCATAGCCTTTCGTGGCACACATTTGTCCCGCTTTGAGGAATCATCACCCGTGAGTCGTGGGAGCTCTTGAAGGCTAGTCCTCGAGCTTTTCCACACATACATTTGGGTTATCGGACCGCCGTGAGGTCTGCATTTTGAGGTTCACCCCGGAGCGATCCGTTTGGTGTTCCTCTATTTGTCTCTGGCAAGCCTCAGTCCGGGGGAAATGCTGCCCAATTTTTGCCAGGGCCAAGAACGATAAGAACCAAATGCATACCAGAACGAATAAACAAACTACTCTCTGAGGGCCAGAGCTGCACATGCTTGAAGCTCCTGATCACAACTGAACCTCCCAGTTCCTGCACAAACCCCTCTGAATGAAACACTTGAATCCTCATGCTAATTCACCCTAACAAATAAATAAAATACTTAAACTTTATTTCCACAAGCTTAATCCATCAATAAGATGAATAAATCAGTCATCAACGTAGCTCGCAGTTGAAAGAAAGAAGAAACAGAGCCAACAAGAATGAAAGAAAACCTCATCGAAGCTATCCCGGCATGCTCTTAATCCGGCGTGGGCTTATCCGGCGCGGTCCGCCCCCCCCCCCTCCCCCCGCGTCGGTTTAACTCTACACTCAAAACCACTTTCAAAGTATTGGAATGAATAGTGCCCCTAATCCGGCGCGCCCCCCTTCTTGAGCCTATTCCGACGCGCCCCATTCATCCTGAAAAATCGGCGCGCCCCTCTTCTTGGACTTATCCGGCGCGCCCCTCTCTTGTGCAACCCCTTAATCCGGCGCGCCCCCTCTCCTTGGACTTATCCGGTGCGCCCCTCTCTTGTGCAGCCCCTTAATCCGGTGCGCCCCCTCTTCTTGGCCTGATCTGGCTCGCCCCTCTCTTGCACCCATCAAACCGGCGCCCCCCCTAGCACTCTTAACCGGCGCGCCTCTTCTATCCCACTTAATCGGCGTGCCCCATAAAAGAAAACATAAATTAGCTAAATTGAATAAAAGGTTTGAAACTAATGACTAAAACAAAAGAAAGGAACTAAACTAATAAATAAGAGCGAAAGAACATGAATCATCCTCATGAGAATAAACAACATAATGAATCACTCTTATAATCAAAATTTTGTTCCAGGGGCTCCGCCCCCGGAAACCCCCACAAGGGGCGCTGCCCCCTTGACCCCCGCGACCTGACCGTGTAGGTCGATCCGCGTGTGAAGGCGCACGATGGCGAGTTCGGGCTTCACACTTAACAATCCGCTTCCCCGGACTGTGTTTGAAGAGAAAAGCAATGATGCCCCACTAGATCGGACTTGGATCTCGGGAGCCCTCACCCGGACGTGACCATGATCCGATCTTATCCTGGGCCGATAGTTCATTAGCTCGACCCATCTTTATCGGGATCCGATCCCGCACCTACATTAAACTTTCCGTACCTACGGCAGACATCCGTACGATTTTATCGTCGTCCTCGACGCTACTAATACGGGCTTCCGTCCGAATAATGAATGGTCCGTTAGTGACCAACATATATGCCGGGATCTAATCCCGCACCCACATTAAACTTGTCGTACCTATGGCAGACATCCGTGTTGTTTTGTCGTTGTCTTCCACACTTCAAATGCGAACTCTCATCCGAACGATGAATGGTCCGTTAGTGACCGACATATATACCGAGATCTAATCCCGCGCTTGCATTAAACTTGCCGTACTCACGGCAGACATTTGTACGGATTCCCTCCCGTCACTGTCTTGTTTTCTATACGGACCTTTGTTCGAACATAAAATGGTCCGTGTATGACCGACAAAATCCGAATGGAATGAGGCGGCTCTCGTCCTCCCCGAACCCTACGCCTGGGAACGTCGATAAAACCGTCGTGAGTCACGCTCAGACCTCGGGTTCGCCCCAACCATGGTCATCGCTTGACCCACATACTAGGCCTATAGCCAACTATCTCTATACACATCTTTGTTTTGGAATCTGGTCCCGGGACACTTTCCCGCTGCCCTTCAGCACCGGAAATATTAACGATACCCACGCAAGCCTCGTTTGGACTGCGGGAGGCACCCCCGGAATGGTCCTGACTCGATCTTGCACCGGGCCAATAAACTCGCTGATCTCCGACCGCTCTAACCGGGATTCAACTGAATGTCTCCTATCCCTTTGAACAATAAATTTGCCGTACCCCGGCATACATATGCTCCAACTTTCCCCATGACGATCACGATTCTCTGAAGCCGGACGCTCATCCGAATATCAAAATGGTCCCTTGAGTGACCGACATCTTTCGAATGCTTGCTTCCCTAGACATAGGGCTTTCCGGCTGATTCAAGATCGCTATCGGCTTGTTTCTCTTGATATAGTTTCCTGGCCATGAGGCCCTGATTCCCGGCAATTAATTAAGGGTGTTCCCTTCTCCGAGGGGATGTAAATGACGATGTGACCTTTATGGCGCGATGGGTTTTGGTCCCGACACGAACCACACAATCGTCTGATTAGTCAGATCGAGCGCACAATAGATCGTCACTTTGTGACTGGCACGCCCACGCACTTAATAAACGAATAAACCCACCGAATAAATCGACTTAAAGAAAACAAATGAACGAGCGTGTTGAAAAGTGCGTCCACAAGCCCTCAGTGTGGCAATTGTACTTTGACGGCGCATCCAGAATTGACGCCCCAGCAACTGGATCGGCCAAAGTCCGGACAGGGGCAGGCATAGTCTTGAAATCTCTAGAAGGAGAAGTCATATATACATCATGTTCAATAAATAAACCCTACACAAATAATGAAGCAAAATATGAAGCCCTGATCATTGGGTTACAAATTGCGTTGTCTATGGAGATTCAGATGCTTGAGGCATTTGGGGACTCCATGCTAGTGGTAAAATAGGTAGAAGGAGAGTTCGAGGTGCGGAAGCAAGAACTCCTCCCCTATCATCAGCTGGCAATCCGCTTGATGGTGAAGTTCTACTTCATCAAAGTTAAGCACATCAACCGAGGACAAAATGCCCAAGCAGACGCCCTCGCAAAGTTAGCCAGTTCTTTGGCGGTCCTGCCAGATACAAGCTTGAATATAGCAGTGATTAACCGACGACAGGTACCTAGTGTGACCGAGGCCTTGGTTGATGAACAATAAAATGAAGCGGCAACTGTGGAAGAAGTCCAACAGCCCGATTGGCGGGAACACCTCCTGTGTTGGTTCCAACACCAACAGCTCCCGAAAGAGAAAGAACAAAGAATGAAGCTCCTGAGGGTCAAGGACTCTTATGAAATGAGGAACGGGACTTTGTTCCGAATAATGGCCAATGCCCAAAAAAAAATATTACTCCGTTGTTTGTCTCCAGTAGAAGCACGGCGAGTAATGCAAGAAGTCCATGCCGGGTCAGCCGGAGCGCATCAGGCCGGTCCGAAAATGAAGATCGAAATAAAGAAGCTGGGCTATTACTGGCCCTCTATCTTCAATGATTGTTGCAAGTTCGATAAGGCTTGCCAAAGATGTCAAGAGCACGCCAACGTGTCAAGAAGACCGCCAGTGCCGCTACACCCTACCCTACCAAGTTGGCCATTTGCACAATGGGGCACGGACGTGGTAGGACCTTTGCTGACATCATCGTGTGGATGCAAATACATCTTAGCCGCTACAGATTACTTCTCCAGATGGGCAAAGGCAATAGCGCTAAGAGAAGTGACGGGAGAATTAGTCGCCAGATTCTTCCGACAGAATATAATATTCGGTTTGGAGTCCCCAACTGAATTATCTCTGACAATGGCAGCCACTTCAGGAACCAGAAGGTTTATCGTCTAGCTGATAAATATAAGATTGACTGGAGGACATCGTCCCCATACAACCCTCAAGCCAATGGGCTCGCAGAAGCCTTCAATAAAATGTTGTGCACTTTACTGGCCAAGACTGCTAATTCCAACAAAAAGGATTGGGAGGAAAGGATGTACGAGGCACTTTGGGCCTATCGTACAGTCTATAAAATCCCAATTGGTTGCTCACCATTCTCCCTTGTATATGGGTCAGAAGCGGTAGCACCAATTGAGCTTGAAGTCCCATCGCTTCGAGTCACCATCCAGCACGGGTTGGCTAGCTGCGAACAAACCAATATAGAAAGAAGATTGGAAGAGCTCTCCGAGCTCGAAGGAAAGCGTCTCTAAGCGCAACAAAATATCCAACTCTACCAAGCTCGCATGGCCCGCACCTTCCATAAGCTGGTCAAAGGGCGAGAGTTCAAGAAAGGTGACCTAGTGATGGTCAAAAGAAGAGAAGTGATGGCCTCCAACCCCAAAGGGAAGCTGGTTGAAAACTGGGTTGGGCCGTATATTGTCCACCGAGTATATGAAGGGGGTGCCTACGTTCTGGTAGACCACAAGGGAGTAGTTCAGTTCTCCCCTCTTAATGGGAAGCATATGAAACTCTACCACACAGTCTCACCGGCATTCCCAGAATGACCGAAACCTACTTTGGCCTAGTGGCACTCCGCCCTGGTCGAACTCTTTAAAATTCCAGCCAGCTCAGACTGAGTACCAGGTCACTGGTCTGTAATTCCGGGAACATCCCCAACAAGCATTAAACCTGGGATCCTTTGAAGGTATGCATACATCCTTCAGGAACACCACCTGCATATAATATTCCGACTCCGAGCCTTACACCCGAGTCGGCATAAAACTCCTTCTTTGCGTTAGCATTACCCTCTTGCTGACGAATAAACCTATTTCCGGCAAAAGACTTCGTGTCCTAGCCAGCTTTCCTACAATACTGCCATCACGGACCTTACATCTGGATCGGTGCATAAACTCATCCCTTGCCTTGGTATTTATCCTTATCGATGAATAAACCCCATTTCGGCGCAAGGCTGCATGCCCTAGCCAACTTCTGCACACTATCGCCATTACGACCTTACGTCCGAATCGGCAGATAAACTCATCCCTTGCATTGGTATTTGTCCCTGCCAATGAATAAACCTCTTTTCTCGGTGCAAGGATGCATGCCCTAGCCAACTGTCATATGCTACTACATAGGGTCAAACATCGCATGATTGACCCATCCTCGTTTTCTCACTCTAAGAAAAAAAAATTAAAGAGAAAAAAAGGAGGCTAAAAATAGAGATGCCTCGCCGGTCTTGTTCCTACACCAGGGCAAGGGCAAAAATGGATATAACTCGGCTGCGGTTAAAACCCAAAAGGGCACTCCAGGTAAAATCGGGTACCCCGCCACGTGAAAACTTGAAAGGGCTCGTGGGCAAAAGCAAGAGGGGGCTGGCTTCGGCGAAAACCTGAAAGGGCACTTAAGCCAGTGATGTGATAATTTAAAAGTTCCTCTTCACCCTCACCCTAATGAAACTCCGAAAAGGACGATCACCACAAGTCCCGCCGGAGATTTTTTTTTCTCTACAAATCATTATTGACCCTTGTCATCATCGGCAAGATCGGTCAACCTTTCCCTTAACTTGGACCTTTCGTCCTTGTCAATGAACAAACATATCTTTGCTTTGGCATTTAACCAATGTCGATGAACAAACCACTATTGACCCTTGTCATCATCGGCAAGACCGGTCAACCTCCCCCTTAACTCGGACCTTTCATCCTTATTAATGAACAAACATATCTTTGCTTCGGCATTTAACCAATGTCGATGAACAAACCCATGTTTGACCCTTGTCATCATCGGCAAGACTGGTCAACCTTCCCCTTAACTCGTACCCTTCGTCCTTGTTAATGAACAATATATATCTTTGCTTTGGCATTTAACCAATGTCGATAAACAAACGGCGTCCTGATCCTTGTCATCATCGTCAAGACCGGTCAGCATTCTCTTGGTCCGGACTTCCCATCCGTGGCTAACGAACAAGCCCTCGTATATCCCGGCTTCGTGCTGTGAATCAAGTTCAAAAAAAAAAAGAAAAAAAAGAGGGAGGCTAAAAATAGAGATGCCTCGCAAGACTTACCCAGATACCCTAGGTACGGGCAAAAATGGCTATAACCCAGCTGCGGTGAAAACTCGAAAGGGTGCCGCAGGCAAAATCGGGTAACCCGTCACGTGAAAACCCGAGAGGGCGCGTGGGCAAAAGCAAGAGGGGGCTGGTTCTGGCGAAAACCGGAAAGGGCGCTTGTACCGGTAATGTGATAAAAAAAGAGAAAGGAAAAAGAATGATCAATGATTATGACACTCTCCTTAGGGACAAGGTAGAATATCCTTCCAAGTCCCGCCGATGAGCAAACCCGTGTTCGACCCTTGTCATCATCGGCAAGATCGGTCGACATTTCCCTTAACTTGGACCTTTCATCCTTGTTAATGAATAAACCGCTTTTGCTTCGATATTTAACCAATATCGATGAACAAGCTAGCCCTGACCCTTGTCATCATCGGCAAGATCAGTCAGCATTCCCTTAACTGGGACCTTTCATCCTTTTTAATGAATAAACCCTTTTGCTTCGACATCTAACCAATGTCTATGAACAAACTCGTGTTTGACCCTTGTCATCATCGGCAAGATCGGTCGACGTTTCCCTTAACTTAGACCTTTCATCCTTGTTAATGAATAAACCCCTTTTGCTTCGGCATCTAACCGATGTCGATGAACAAACTCGTGTTTGACCCTTGCCATCATCAGCAAGATCGGTCGACGTTTCCCTTAACCTGGACCTTTCATCCTTGTTAATGAATAAACCCCTTATGCTTCGGCATCTAACCGATGTCGATGAATAAACTCGTGTTTGACCCTTGTCATCATCGGCAAGATCGGTCAGCATTCCTTTAACTTGCACCTTCCGTCCTCATTAATGAATAAACCACTTTTGCTTCGGCATCTAACCGATGTCACTGAACAAACTCGTGTTTGACCCTTGTCATCATCGGCAAGATCGGTCGACGTTTCCCTTAACCTGGGTCTTTCGCCCTTGTTAATGAATAAACCCCTTTTGCTTCAGCATCTAACCGATGTCGATGAAGAAACCCGTGTTCTACCCTTGTCATCATCGGCAAGATCGGTCGACATTTCCTTTAACTTGGACCTTTCGTCCTCGTTAGTATATAGACATCTCTTGCTTCGGCATCTAACCGATGTCGATGAACAAACCCGTGTTCGACCCTTGTCATCATCGGCAAGATCGGTCGACGTTTCCCTTAACCTGGACCTTTCATCCTTGTTAATGAATAAACCCCCTTTGCTTCGGCATCTAACCAATGTCAATAAGCAAACCCGTGTTCGACCCTTGTCATCATCGGCTAGATCGGTCGACATTTTCTTTAACTTGGACCTTTCGTCCTCGTTAATGAATGAACCTCTTTTGCTTCGACATTTAGCCAATGTCGATGAACAAGCCAGCCCTGACCATTCAACCCATGTCGATGAATAAACCCTACCTCTATGTTTCGTCACCATCGGTGAAATCAACAAGCAAACTACTAGTCCGGAGCTTCCGTCCGCGTCAATAAGTAAACATGTTGTTGACCTTCTTCGTTATTCGAGGAAACTAGCAAACCTACCTCTCACTCGAGTTTTTCGTTACTCAATGAGTACACTCTTGGTCTCCTGACAGCTTTTTCACCCTCGGCGAAGCCTACCAATGGGCCTTCTGACCTTACCCTTAGATCCAAGTGGCCACTATGCTTTCACCCTCGAGCATTCCGCCTGTGTTAGCCAAAATTTGGCACTGGGAGTTGTTACACTGCGGTGGAGCGAACCCCTCACCCCTTCACTGAAGGCGTGAGCGCTCTCCTGCCCTAGTAACTCACATATCCAGGCGGGGACAATTGGCTAAGAAGAAAGAAAGAAGGAAAATGAAGTCGTGACTTAAACAGCAAATGAAAACCTTTCATTTTCATGAGGTGACAAACTACATGATTACTCAGGGCATCCCCCGGGATACATAAAGGTTCATCCAAAAAAGAAGAAGAAAACAGAAAAGGAGTTACTACAGCGGACGTCGGAAGATGTCTTCGAGCTTTAAAATCCCCAGAGTGGGATAACGGGTTAGTTCCTACAAGTGAGACTCAGCAGTTCCCAACAGCACTAGCTTCTCTTCAAGTGAGGCGGTCCGTCCTTCGGCCAATGTCGCTTCCTCTATACTCTACACTTCTTGCTGTTCGGCTTTGTACACTACAAGAAAAAGTGGCTATAGCGACCGAATTAGCGACCGATTTAATCGGTCGCTAGTAGGTCCCAAATAGAGACCAATTCGGAGACCGAAATAATCGGTCGCACAACAGAGACCGTTTCAGCGCCCGCCCGAGCCCTCCCGCCCGAGCCCCCCCCCTCCCGCCCGAGCCCCCTTCCCCTGCGGCCCCCTCTCCGCCCTAGCCCCCCTCCCCGCTCCCGCCCGAGCCCCCTCCGCCGGAGCCCCCCCTCCGCCCGAGCCCTCCCGCCCGAGCCCCCCTCCGCAGGAGCCCGTCGCCGCGCCGCTCGCGTCGAGTCGCCGTCGCCGCTCGCCCTGCCGTCGTCGCCCTCCGCAGGTACCTCTCTCTCTCTCTCTCTCTCTCTCTCTCTCTCTCTCTCCCTTCCCCCTCCGTCACCGGCCTGCTCCCCTCCCCCGCCGGCCTACTCCCCTCCCCCCTGCGGCCCCGTCGCCGGCTTGCTCCCCTCCCCTCCCCCCTGCGGCCTGCGCCCCCGTCCCCCTCAGATCTCCTTCCCATCTCGTAGAAAAAATAAGCCCCTCCCCCGTTCTTCGTTAGGGCTGCCTTTCCGTCTTTATTTGTCTGTTTTCTTCGTTCTTTCTTATTCTGGGATGTTAAACAAGCAGGTTATATTTTCTTTGTTCATGGTTATTTCTTTCCTTTCGTACTACAATACGAAAAACCCATGTGGAGATGCTTTTGTTTCTGGGTTTGCGAGATTGATGCCTGCGGAATGTTTCTTTTTGTCTTTTTCCTACTAACCAAAACTTGTTATTGATTCCTACTCGGATATGGATCGTTTGTCCTTGCAAGATTCTGGGAGCAAAGGGTGAGTGAAAATAAACAATGATGGCCGTCGCAAAGACTAATCCTCAGTTTTTTTTATGTTCTTTTGAGGTGAAAGATGGACTATGTTACTGCTTATGAGCATTCTCTGTCATTTAATAGACTGTTCTACTTGTTGCCACAGATTGTTTAATAGGACCTCCTTCTGTAATTTCTCCCCTTCTCTTAGGGCACAAGCTCTTAAACCTGTTGTGCCTTTTTGTAAGACTTTGTGTTCTTCATCGATCCAAACAACCCTCGGGTAAATTTTGGTTCCCCAGGTCAGGTAACAACAAAGTACCGCAGAGCAGAATCGAATATTTGTCGTTTAAAAGAGATGGGAGCGACACTCTTGCATGGGATTGATGCAACACAGATGAAACTTCATACGGATCTGAAGATGAGAAAGTTTGATAGAATCATATTGAACTTTCCCCACGCGGGCTTCAAAGGGAAGGAAGATGACATGCGGATGATAAAGTAAGTGCTGTAGCTGCATGGCTTTTATGGCTGCACTATTAAAATAGGTGAACCTCAGCACACCTTAATCAGTTTCTTATCTCTTTTCCATTTGCATCCTCAGCCAGGGATGCCACAAGGAGAAAGCTTTAGGTTCATGCTGACTGTAAATTCGTATGTACAGTTTCTTGTGATTGTTTTGTGCATAAATCTGTTCATAAGACTGGATGCTAGTGAGCATCATTAGCATGTTATGTATGTGATGTGGACTGTAGAATTACATGTACATAGCAGTGCAATTTAAATATTGTAGTCTTCATCCAAAATATGAACTGATACCCATGTTGTTATTTCTAATTGTTTTAAATCATTTAAAGGCTTTTCTGACTACTTCATCTCCACCTTTGTCTGGGAAGCAAATATGTGTTGCATTCTCTCATTGTGCCTTTTATTCCAGCAAATAATAATATGCGCTTTTGTTTATGTTAATTAATTTGAAGGAAAGTAAATATTTTTTTATTTCTATTAGTAGAAAAGAAAATCTTCCTTGGAGATAATTTAGTAGCACGGTTAAGTTTGGTGTCATTTGTCTACTTCTTCTAAGGCACACTGGCAATCAAGACTCTATTTTCTACTTAAATATTTGTTGCTCTGTGGGAGCAACACAACACAACAGCAAGTTTGGGAATTGATAGTAGTAGAGCACCTCCTGCACCTCCTGCACAGCAGCCTCCGGTAAGTATTTTATTTGATTGATTTTCTATTTGTTAACTCTAAATATCATCTTACAAAATATAAGAATTTAGATTGAGGAGGGGAAAATATCATTTTCTTAACTCTAAATATCATCTTACACCTATCCTCTGGATATTAGAATCAACAGGCAGACTGTTCTGCAGGATTTTCCATAGGTGTATAGAGATTTTGGTTAGAACTGAAAGTGAAAAGATATGTATAAATTCTATTCACTTGAGTGGGGGAGGATACAGATCTATAAATATTCATAAAGCTAGAATAATATAAGGAAAGTAACATGTAGACATGAATAAAATATGCCAATTTAGGTGAAAAGATCTCCCCAAAGTCTGGTAACTGTCATGGCAGGAAGCCAGGAACAGCACCTCTAAGCAAAGGAAGGGCAGTTCATACAAAGGAGCATAGGTCATAAGTTACAAGAAGTGAAGGATATTATATATAGTCGGCGGCGGCCGCCATTGGGGCGTATCCCTGCAAGGGAAAGGCGGAGAAGATACCATACAGAAATGGCTATGGAAGTTACCCAAGTTCTTTTGAATGCACAGTCAATAGATTCAGCGGTTCGCAAGCATGCTGAGGAAAGTTTAAAACAATTTCAGGATCAAAATGTTACTGGGTTCTTGCTATCTCTTTCGAGTGAATTAGCAAATAATGACAAGCCTGTTGTTAGCCGTAAATTGGCAGGCTTGATTCTCAAAAATGCCCTGGATGCAAAGGAGCAACACAGAAAATTTGAGCATGTGCAGAGATGGTTATCATTGGATGTAGCTGTTAGGGCCCAGGTCAAAGGATGTTTACTACAGACTCTCTCTTCACCGGTGATTGATGCAAGATCTACTGCATCTCAAGTTGTTGCAAAGATTGCTGGTATTGAGTTGCCTCAAAATCAATGGCCTGAACTTATCAGTTCTCTCTTGTCAAATATTCACCAACTTCAGCCAGATGTTAAGCAAGCAACTTTGGACACCCTAGGTTACATGTGTGAAGAAGTCTCCCCTGATGAAGTTGATCAAGAGCAAGTCAATAAGATATTGACAGCGGTTGTTCAAGGCATGAGTGCTTCTGAGGGAAACATTGATGTTAGGCTGGCTGCAACTCGAGCTCTGCATAATTCTTTGGGATTTGCTCAGGCAAACTTCGGGAATGATATGGAGAGGGATTATATCATGAGAGTCATTTGTGAAGCTACTCTGTCCCCTGAGGTGAAGATACGGCAGGCTGCATTCGAATGCTTGGTCTCCATATCCTCCATGTATTATGAGAAGCTTGCATCGTATATGCAGGACATATTTAACATCACTGCAAAAGCTGTGAGGGAAGATGAGGAACCTGTTGCTCTACAAGCTATTGAATTCTGGAGCTCAATATGCGATGAAGAGATTGACATCTTAGATGAATATGGAGGGGATTTTTCTGCTGATTCTGACACCCCTTGCTTTTATTTTATCAAGCAGGCACTACCTGCGCTTGTCCCTATGCTGTTGGAGACACTCCTTAAGCAAGAAGACGACCAAGATCAGGATGAAGGAGTTTGGAATCTTGCAATGGCTGGAGGAACATGCTTGGGTTTGGTTGCACGGACCGTGGGAGATGACATTGTGCCTCTTGTTATGCCATTCATAGAAGAAAACATTAACAAACCTGAATGGAGGCAGCGAGAAGCAGCAACTTATGCATTTGGTTCTAAAATCTGAAATACCGGTCGGATGGCCGTGCCGGTCATTCCAATACGACCGGGGAGATGAAAGTGACTTGTCAGAACTGACGGAATCCAAATCGGATGCCCGGTTTGAGCTCGGCGCTCAAACTTCATTTTTAAAATACACTTATTTCAAATGAACTGTTAGGACGGGTCCGGGGGTCTAAAATCTGAAATACCGGTCGGATGGCCGTGCCGGTCATTCCAATACGACCGGGGAGATGAAAGTGACTTGTCAGAACTGACGGAATCCAAATCGGATGCCCGGTTTGAGCTCGGCGCTCAAACTTCATTTTTAAAATACACTTAGTTCAAATGAACTGTTAGGACGGGGCATTTGGTTCTAAAATCTGAAATACCGGTCGGATGGCCGTGCCGATCATTCCAATACGACCGGGGAGATGAAAGTGACTTGTCAGAACTGACGGAATCCAAATCGGATGCCCGGTTTGAGCTCGGCGCTCAAACTTCATTTTTAAAATACACTTAGTTCAAATGAATTGTTAGGACGGGTCCGGGGGTCTAAAATTCGAAATACCGGTCGGATGGCCGTGCCGATCATTCCAATACGACCGGGGAGATGAAAGTGACTTGTCAGAACTGACGGAATCCAAATCGGATGCCCGGTTTGAGCTCGGCGCTCAAACTTCATTTTTAAAATACAAGATGAAATTTGAACTTATATTGTGTGTGTGTATTTATATATATGAAAATGAGCTGGCTTAAACTATTGGCATACTCTTGTTAATGCTTGATTTCTTTATTAAGTCTTGTTAATGCTTGATTTCTTTATTAAGGATTTGATTATAATTTTTTTAAATGATATACAGGATCATCCGTCGCGAGATGTTGGACGAGACGACGACCAGGATGATGTTGGACGAGACGACGACCAGGATGAGACATATGTGGAGGATTTGTGATTTTATTTTAGTTGTGTATGTTGTCATTTTATTATTATGGATGTATGATTAATTTGTGATTTTATTTTAATTGTGTGTAATTTGAGGTTCGTGGAGATTGTGATCCGTGTAGTTGATTTATTATTGTTTTATGAAATTGTTATTTATCAGGTGTTTGTATGTGATGAATTTGAGATTTGTCGATATTGTTGTCTGTGTAGTTGATTTTATATTTATGTTATGAATTTGTTATTTATCAGGTAATTTATTTATCAGTTTAAATAAATTTTTAAAAAAAAAATAATGCAAAATTAGCGACCGCATGGAGACTGAATTGCGACCGAATAGCGACTATACGTTATATTTCTTTTATTAAATAATTATACTTGGCGACCGACTAGCGACCGAATTGAGACCGAATAAATCCGATAGGTAAATTTTATTTTTAAAAATACAACATAATTAGAGACCGAATAGCGACCGAATTTAGACCGAATTAATCCGATAGGTTAATTTTATTTTTTAAAATACAACAAATGTAGCGACCGAATAGAGACTTAATTGCGACCGAATTATTAGCGACCGGTCAGGCGACCGATAATAATCGGTCTCTGGTAACGACTGATACTGCGACCGAATTATGTCGGTCGCTATATAGCGACTATTATATAGCGACCGACATATTCGGTCGCTATATAGTATCTATTCGGTCGCAATTATGATTTGCGACCGATCTACGACTGAATAGCGACCGAATATGTCGGTCGCTATCCGCGATTTTTCTTGTAGTGGTAGTGCCCCAAAATTTATATAAATAATGTCTGGATTATTTTAAAATTTTTATGGAATTTATTAAGAATTATAAAGCTTAAATTTATTATAAGGCCCAAGTATGTTGAATAATTAATCCAGCTTTGATAAATGAAACCCAAAAGGTTTAAGGACCAAGCCCATTAAGTTTGGCCCATATTCTAGAAGGTTATTTAGCCTATTCACGAATTTTTAGGATAAATATCCTTTTTTTAGATAATTATGTGGACAAAAAAAATAAAAGAGTTTGAATTAAGTTGAATTCTACGCACAGTAGCTGTAGCGGTCTATCATGCGACCGCCACAGGCATGTAACGCGCCAAGAGTCGACCGTCACGCTCTGTCAGTTCCGTGAATGGAAGAAAGAGTAAAAAGATTGGATTTTTGCTAGTCTATCTCTTAGGGATCAAAATGGGAGGACTAGTAAACATGTTAAGGACTCTCAGAAGTCAATCTAAGCTTTAAAGAAGGACTCTAGAATCGATCTAATCCTCAAACCCTAGCTAGAACCTATAAATAGACCCTAGTTTTGACCTGCGTGACCCCTACATTGGCTCGTGTGGAACTAAGGTAAGGATATAGTATTTCGGGTAAGTTCTTTAGAACTTTTTGTTGTTAATACATAGGACTAATCTTCCTCAAAATTTCGTGCTAGGATATCAACTATACAAGGAGTTTGAATCTTCGAAAGTTGCTGGTTCGACCATAGCAACCCAGGAACCTGAGCGAAAGTCCACTGAAGATCAAGAGATTAGAACACCAAATAGAGGTAATTAGCCTAAGTGTCTTTAGAACTTTCTGTTCCTCTTAGTTTCACCTTCTTACCCTCAAAATTTCATGTCCTTAGGTCAAGCGATTGAGGAGTTAGAGCGACGTGAAGTTGCTAAAAAATCACAGGAAGGAAAGAACTAGGGCGTATCTTGCAGTCCCAAATTGGAAGTTGAAAGCCCAGTAAAGAGGTAAGTTATCTCATGAATGGCAAGAACTTCATGATAGGAGTAAAAGCCCTCTTGTTTTGCTCGATTTCATGCTTTATATGTAGAGAATTTCATGTTTTACTAGAACCTATGCACTTGTATATCATGCATGCATATTCTTAGCCCTAACTAAGTTAAAATGGAACCTTCTTGTCAATTCACAGAAAACCCATGCATATTGTTAGCTTAACCTTCATTCTATCATGTAGAAGTTTTTATATGATTTCCAGATAGGATATGAGTTAAAAACCTTAGAATCTTTCTATTTTATTCACTGTCAATAGGGCTCTAACGGTCTATAGTTCGACCGTCACAGAATATAGCGATCTTACGATAAGCCGTCACATGCTCTGTAACACTTAAGTTCTCTGAAATATCTGACGAACCAAAATCAGTGCGTCACAGTCTTCTGACGGATCCACAATAAACCATCACAGATATAAGACGCGCCTGTCTTAGACCGCCAGAATGCTGGGTTCTGTAAATTCGAGACAGAAATGAAAACAGTCAAAATAGCTTATAAATAAGCCTAGTTATTTAAGTTTTGACCTATCTTCATGAACTTTGAGTTTTAAATTGATTCATGCATGTTTAAAGCCCCTTTCAGTCATTTTAAGTACATGCTAATTTCATTGCTAAAACTCTATAGTTTTGTATAAAACTTGATTTTAACTGATGTATTGACGGAGTTTTATCATGGTTTCACATTGTACACATTCTTTCCCTCTACAGAGTCAATCTCTCTAAGTACATGGCATATATTCCGGTATATGATCATTAGTTACACTTTTTCACTATAGGAACATATTCTTAGACTTGAGGATCTCTCTATTGGATATTCCTTCCAATGGACTAGAAAATCTGGTTTAAGGCCTCTGTAATTCTCCACAAGCCTGGGATTCCCACTAGGACGTCGAGTTGGTTGTACCATTAAAACCCAATTGTTTAGAAAGCACTATTGTTGTTTTCTGGTTTTGACTATGTAACGGCCTATTACTCGACCGTCAGGCCCATCTAACGGTCCAGTATACAACCGTCACATATACTGAGTCCAAATTTGTTCTTTCTGGATTCAGCCATTCTAACGGCCCAATTATAGACCGTCACGTTCATGTAACGACCCATTAATTGACCGTCACAATTCCTAAGTACATTAACCCGAGGTTTGACCTAAGGGTTGATATTTCAAAGTTCCTAGATAAATTATTGATGGTCTAGGACTGGTCATATTGTTCAAGATACTTAATTTTAAATTATGGAAGATAAGGAATGTACTATTATGCTGTCGAATTGTTTCCATGAGCATAACCTTGTTGTAAGTCATTCCTGATCCCTCGCATTCTTAAATTGAAACGTTCATTCATTGAAACTTATTGAACTTGTTATATTACTGGCCATATTTTGTTGCTTGAAACGTGGAAGTAGCTTGATTTATACTTGAAGATGCGATTGAGCACTGATTGTGTTCAAGGGCTCTATGCTAGTCCTCTCGACTGATTGTCGGAAACATACTATTGTAAACCATGGGATATGATGCTATTGACGTCGCATTGCATTGGGAGTACTTTCTCTATAAATAAGTTAAGGTCCACGGCTCGTGAAGTGAAAATCCACGGCACGACATGACTATCTTGCTTGTTACATGATATTCAACAGAAATTCACGAAGTACTTGCTACTAAGTGAAAAGTTCATTCTTGATTGTTACATGACTTTCTAGTACATTATTGTTCATGAAAGGCCATATCATATTCTTATTATATTCTTGATAGTTCATACTTGCTCATTCTATCTTACCTGATCATCTTTGTTACTTGATTTAATCGCATGATTGATCGCATTCGCATGATTTTACCTTACTCTTTAGAGCTAAATTGCTAATCACTTTAATAGTGCCTTCATGTTGATGCGAAGATACCTACTGGACAAGTGTGCTCATTACCTATTTCTAATCTTTTTTAGGAGACAGAAGTTATTCGAATTCGGATTCGAGTTATACAAGTAGCAGGTCCGAGAGCGAATGAGAGTCATATCAAAATGAGAGTGAAGACTTAGGAAAGTCAATATTGGTTAGATCGAGTCTTGTAATTTTTCCTTTTTCCTTGAGTCTGATGGATTGAAGAAGGTTGAAAAGTTATTGTATTGGAATATTTCGCTTATTAATGAAATAACTTGGAGTTTGAGTAAGTTATTGTGCAATTGTATTTTTATGTGTGATTGTCTTGCGCTCTGATCGTTCTTGCTCGCAAGAGACTTACCATGCCGGCTGTTCACGTTCCTCGAGTTAGTCTCCCGCTGTAATAAAGGCTCGGGGCGTGACAGTTAAGTTGGTATCAGAGCCTAAGTCTCAGGACATAGGGAAAAGAGTCATGTCATAAGATAAGTCCAAGGTTTAAGGACCCCTACCTATGAACTAAGGAAGAAATTTTCTCACCTATACGAGAACTGGGTAGAGCCCGGGAAAGGATAGTTAATTAGTTTTAAGATTAACCTCTTTCTAATTCCATGAGAATTAATAATTTGTTATTTCTCTCAGGTACCTCATTATTACAATCGCACATCGCGTAGATTGGGGTGGCATGCAACAAACGGTTGTCGGCCTTACTCATGCGTTACAAACTTTGGCCCATGCAGGTGCATGGGCGAGGGCTGGTGATTTGCATTACAATTTTCGAAGTTTAAACCCTCCGCGTTTCTACGGTTCTTCTAATCCGGATGAGGCAGAAAATTGGATAGATGAGATGAATCGCATCTTCGATGTTATCCAATGCACAGATCAAGAAAAAGTGCATCTTGCAACCTTTCAACTCAATAAAGATGCACGCACATGGTGGAAATCAGTACCTACACCTCCGACTAATGCACCTCATACATGGGACGATTTTCTCACTCTATTCCGTGCTAAGTACTTTTCTGAACATGTTAAAGATAGAAAGGCTATAGAGTTCACCTCTCTTCGTCAGGGAATGATGTCAGTCGCGGAGTATGAACTTCAATTCTCAAGGCTAGCACCTTATGCACCACATTTAATCAGTACTGATTTAATGAAGGCCAATTAGTTTATGGACGGGTTGCGACCCGGTTTCATTCAGCAGCTCGGGACCCAAAACATCCGTACCTATGCAGAGATGGTTCAGCGGGCATATTTATGTGAAAGGACCTTAGAGAAGGTCGAGAAATTGAAAGGAAAAGGAGAAGAGTCTAGCTGACGATCTGATCGGCGTTATAAGAAGGAGAAATTCAGCATCACGGAACCTTACAAAAGCCGTGATAGTAAGAAAAGATCCAGGAGCGGGAACGGTGGAAGTTCCCAGAAGCACAAGAAAGCCAAAGAGGAGAAGGAGCAAGTCATGGCGGCTTGCACATTTTGAGAGAAGTTTGGCCATTCGGCTGAAGAATGTTGGAAGCGCCTTGGTGCGTGGCTATGTTGTGGAAGCAGGGAGCATTGTATGTCATATTACCCCCTTATGAAGGATCAATCGTCTGGTGGAGGACGTAAGAGGCAAGCTCGCCTCAATACTGTTCTAGAAGAAGAAGAAGCACCCAGGGATGGTGGACTTATGGAAGGTACTCTTCAAATTTATTCCCGTCCTGCATTTGTGCTATTTGATATTGGTGCCTCTCATTCTTTTATCTCCACTACTTTTGCAAAAATATTACCAATTGCATTAGTTCCCTTACCTTCAGATCTTGCTATTACTACACCTTTAGGTTCTAGAACTAAGCTTACCGAGTATTATCCTGATAGCAAGGTAATAGTATAAGGTCACAATCTCCCCGCAAACTTAGTATGCCTTGACATGAAAGGTTATGATGTCATTTTAGGGGTAGATTGGCTTATAGATCATGATGCGAATATTAACTACCGAAATAGGATTATATCCTTTCGAAAACCTGGTGTTCCAAGATTTTCTTTCCTTGGCATCAAGTATAGGAAACATCCCACTATCATATCTTCTCTTCACGCTTGCAAACTTATCTCGCAAGGATGTGAAGCTTTTCTTACTTCTGTCATTGTTACCGGGTCTAAGGAAATCATCATAATAGACATCCCTATTGTAAATGAGGTCCCAGATGTGTTCCCATCTGAATTATCCAGTTTACCACCCAATCGGAAGTAAACTTCAGCATCGAACTCATTCCAGGAGCAGCACCTATTTCTATAGCCCCTTACAGGATGTCCCCCACAGAACTTAAGGAACTAAAGAGGCAGTTGCATGAACTATTAGATAAGGGTTTCATCAGACCTAGCACATCCCCTTGGGGTGTGCCGGTTCTATTCGTCAAGAAGCAGGATGGCTCTCTCAGGTTATGCATAGACTACCGGTGACTGAATCAACTTACAATCAAAAACAAGTATCCGTTGCCACGTATTGATGAGCTCTTCGATCAGCTTTCGGGAGCAGAGTATTTCTCCTAGATTGACCTCAGATCAGGTTATCATCAACTTAGAATTAAAGAAGAAGACATTTATAAATCGGCTTTTCGAAGTCGTTATGGCCACTATGAATTCGTTGTAATGCCGTTCGGGTTAACAAATGCCCCAGCAGCATTTATGCAACTTATGAACAATGTTCTCCAGCCCTATGTAGACCAGTTCATCGTTGTCTTCATTGATGGCATCCTGGTATATTCCAAGACAAAAGAGGAACATGAAGAATATCTGAGGATAGCTTTGCAAACACTTAGAGAACATAAACTCTATGCCAAGCTTAACAAGTGTGAGTTCTGGCTCAATGAAGTTTCATTCCTAGGCCACATTATTTTAAAAGAAGGCATCGTTGTGGATCCTTCTAAAGTAGAAGCTGTCAGAAACTGTAGCTGGCCAACCATTGTATCAGAAGTAAGGAGCTTTCTGGGTCTAGCTGGTTATTTTAGGAGGTTCATTAAGGACTTTTCAAAAATTGATGTCTCTTTAACTAGACTTACAAGAAAAAAAAATCATTTTGTCTGGTGAAAGGAATGTGAAAAGAGTTTTCGAACTCTTAAGAATCATCTTACTACAGCTCCTATTCTATCACTACCGGTGGAAGGTGGTGGATTCGAAGTATATACAGATGCGTGTGGCATTGGCTTAGGGTGCGTCCTCATGCAGAATGGAAATGTAATCTGTTATTCTTCAAGACAGTTGAAACGTCACGAGGAAAACTATCCTGTGCATGATTTGGAATTGGCTGTTGTGATTTTCACCTTAAAAATTTGGCGTCATTATCTCTATGGAGAGAAATTCACGATCTACTCGGACCACAAAAGTTTGAAATACTTATTCTCTCAAAAGGAGTTAAATATGAGGCAGAGGAGATGATTAGAATATCTCAAAGTCTTCGATTTTGCTATTCAATATCATCCTGGCAAGGCTAATGCTGTAGCTGATGCACTCAGCAGAAAACCAATGGGAAAGCTATCAAGTCTCATGATTAGTATGACTAATCTTATTCCTCAATTTGCTCAGTTGAATTTAGATATTGACATAAAGGAAGAAAATTATTTCATAGCTAATATTCAAGCTCAACCTACTTTAATAGAAGATCTGGTCAAGCTGTAAAATGATGATCCTGTATTACTGGAGATTAGAGCCAACATAGAACAGAGGCCGGATTTTTCTATTACCAATGACGGAAGATTGCTATTTAAGGGCCGAGTGTGTGTACCAGATCATGAGGATACGAAGAAATTGATCCTAGAAGAAGCACATAAATCCAAGTACACCATTCATCTAGGTGGTACAAAAATGTATCAAGATCCCAAAATAAATTTCTGGTGGCCCAATTTGAAGAGAGAAATAGCTGATTTCGTGTCCCGCTATCTCACTTGTCAACAAGTAAAGGTAGAACATTTTAGACCCACAGGTAAAGTGCATCCCTTAGATATTCCAGCATGGAAATGGGAGAGTATAGGAATAGATTTCATTATGGGTTTACCAAAGACAAGAGGTGGACACGACGGTATCTGGGTAATCATAGACTGATTGATAAAATCTGCACATTTCATACCAATCAAAATTTGACGGTCTGTGGACATTCTAGCAGCCTTATACATGAGGGAAATTGTCAAGCTACATGGTGTCCCTGTCACTATCATATCTAATAGAGATCCTAGGTTCACATCACAATTCTAGACGGATCTACAACATTCACTAGGAACCAGACTGAACTTTAGCACGGCATTCCATCCACAAACTGATGGTCAGACAAAAAGAACAAATCAAGTGGTAGAAGATATGCTCAGGGCTTGTGTTATTGACTTTGGAGGAAGTTGGCATGATCACTTGCCTCTGGTAGAATTTGTATATAACAACAGTTATCAGGCCAGCATACAGATGGCACCTTTTGAAGCATTATATGGAAAAAACTGTAGATCACCGATATGTTGGAATGAAATAGGGGAAAGGCAAATTCTAGGCCCCGACATTATCAGGGATTCTTCAGAGAAAATCAAGCTCATTCAAGAAAGATTGTAGATTGCACAAAATAGGCAAAAATCTTATGCTGATAATCGAAGGCGCGACTTGGAGTTTCAGGTAAGAGATCATGTGTATCTAAAGGTTTCTCTGAGACATGGTATTTGAAGATTTGGCATCATAGGTAAGCTAACTCCAAGATTCATTGGCCCATTTGAAATTCTTGAAAGGGTCGGTGAAGTGGCTTATACATTAGCTTTACCTCTACAATTAGTAGAAATTCATGACGTATTTCACGTCTCTATGCTGAAAAAGTATGTATATGATCCTTACCATGTTATCACTTACGATAATTTGGAGATTCAGAAGGATATGACGTACGAGTAAACACCAATAATGATTCTGGAACGGGAAGTGCGTCAACTAAGGAATAAAGCAATTCCTATGGTCAAAATTCAATGGAAGAAATCATGGTCGTCCGAAGCAACTTGGGAAACGGAAGAAGCCATGCAGAAAAGATTCCCGAAATTATTCAATTGTAAGTACACTCTCCATATAATCCATGAATTTGGGGACCGGATTCTTCTATGTGGGGGAGGGTGTAGTGCCCCAAAATTTATATAAATAATTTCTGGATTATTTTAAAATTTTTCTAGAATTTATTAGGAATTATAAAGCTTAAATTGATTATAAGGCCCAAGTATGTTGAATAATTAATCCAGCTTTGATAAATGAAATCCAAAAGGTTTAAGGACCAAGCCCATTAAGTTTGGCCCATATTCTAGAAGGTTATTTAGCCTATTCACGAATTTTAAGGATAAATATCATTTTTTTAGATAATTATGTGGATAAAATAAATAAAAGAGTTTGAATTAAGTTGAATTCTGTGCACAGTAGCTATAGCGGTCTATCGTGCGACCGCCACAGGCATGTAACGCGCCAAGAGTCGACCGTCACGCTCTGTCAGTTCCGTGAATGGAAGAAAGAGCAAAAAGATTAGATTTTTGCTAGTATATCTCTTAGGGATCGAGATGGGAGGACTAGTAAACATGTTAAGGACTCTCAGAAGTTGATCTAAGCTTTAAAGAAGGGCTCTAGAATCGATCTAATCCTCAAACCCTAGCTAGAACCTATAAATAGACCCTAGTTTTCACTTGCGCGACCCCTACATTAGCTCGCGTGGAACTAAGGTAATGAGATAGTATTTCAGGTAAGTTCTTTAGAACTTTTTGTTGTTAATACATAGGACTAATCTTCCTCAAAATTTCATGCTAGGAGATCAACTACACAAGGAGTTTGAAGCTTCCAAAGTTAGTGGTTTGACCATAGCAACCCAGGAACCTAAGCGAAAGTCCACTGAAGATCAGGAGATTAGAACACCAAATCAAGGTAATTAGCCTAAGTGTCTTTATAACTTTCTATTCCCCTTAGTTTCACCTTCTTACCCTCAAAATTTCACGTCCTTAGGTCAAGAGATTGAGGAGTTAGAGCAACGTGAAGTTGCTGAAAAATCATAGGAAGGAAAGAACTAGGGCGTATCTTGCAGTCCCAAATTGGAAGTTGAAAGCCCAGTAAAGAGGTAGGTTATCTCATGAATGGCAAGAACTTCATGATAGGAGTAAAAGCCCTCTTGTTTTGCTCAATTTCATGCTTTATATGTAGAGAATTTCATGTTTTACTAGAACCTATGCACTTGTATATCATGCATGCATATTCTTAGCCCTAACTAAGTTAAAATGGAACCTTCTTGTCAATTCACAGAAAACCCATGCATATTGTTAGCTTAACCTTCGTTCTATCATGTAGAAGTTTATATATGATTTTCAGACAGGATGTGAGTTAAAAATCTTAGAATCTTCTTATTTTCTTCACTGTTAACAGGGCTCTAACGGTCTATAGTTCGACCGTCACAGAATATAGCGGTCTTACGATAAGCCATCACATGCTCTGTAACACTTAAGTTCTCTCAAAAATCTCTGACGGACCAAAAGCAGTATGTCACAGTCTTCTAACGGATCCACGATAAACCATCACAGATATAAGACGCCCCTGTCTTAGACCGCCAGACTACTAGGTTCTGTAAATTTGAGACAGAATTGAGAACGGTCAAAATAGCTTATAAATAAGCATAGTTATCTAAGTTTTGACCTATCTTCATGAACTTTGAGTTTTAAATTGATTCATGCATGTTTAAAGCCCTGTTGAGTCATTTTAAGTACATGCTAGTTTCATTGCTAAAACTCTATAGTTTTGTATTAAAACATGATTTTAACTGATGTAATGACGGAGTTTTATCATGGTTTCATGTTGTACACATTCTTTCCGTCTATAGAGTCAATCTCTCTAAGTACATGGCATATATTCCGGTATATGACCATTAGTTACACTTTTTCACTATAGGAACATATTCTTGGACTTGAGGACCTCTCTATTGGATATTCCTTCCAATGGACTAGGAAATCTGATTTCAAGGCCTCTGTAATTCTCTGCGAGCCTGGGATTCCCACTAGGACGCCGAGTTGGTTGTACCATTAAAGCCCAATTGTTTAGAAAGCACTATTGTTGTTTTCTGGTTTTGACTATGTAACGGCCTATTACTCGACCATCAGGCCCATCTAACGGTCCAGTATACAACCGTCACATATACTGAGTCCAAATTTGTTCTTTCTGGATTCAGCCATTCTAACGGCCCAATTATAGACCGTCACGTTCATGTAATGGCCCATTAATTGACCGTCACAATTTCTGAGTACTTTAACCCGAGGTTTGACCTAAGCGTTGATATTTCAAAGTTCCTAGATGGATTATTGATGGTCTAGGACTGGTCATATTGTTCAAGATACTTAATTTTAAATTGTGGAAGATAAGGAATGTACTGTTATGCTGTCGAATTGTTTCCATGAGCATAACCTTGTTGTAAGTCATTCTTGATCCCTCGCATTCTTAAATTGAAGCGTTCATTCATTGAAACTTATTGAACTTGTTATATTACTAGCCATATTTTATTGCTTGAAACGTGTAAGTAGCTTGATTTATACTTGAAGATGCGATCGAGCACTGATTGTGTTCAATGGCTCTATGCTAGTCCCGTCGTCTGATTGTCAGAAATATACTATTGTAAACCATGGGGTATGATGCTACTGGCGTCGCATTACGCTGGGAGTACTTTCTCTATAAATAAGTGAAGGTCCACGGCTCGTGAAGTGAAAATCCACGGCACGACATGACTATCTTGCTTGTTACATGATATTCTACAAAAATTCACGAAGTACTTGCTACTAAGTGAAAAGTTCATTCTTGATTGGTACATGACTTTCTAGTACATTCTTGTTCATGAAAGGCCATATCATATTCTAATTATATTCTTGATGGTTCATACTTGCTCATTCTCTCTTACCTGATCATCTTTGTTACTTGATTTACTCACATGATTGATCGCATTCGCATGATTTTACCTTATTCTTTAGAGCTAAATTGCTAATCACTTTAATAGTGCCTTCATGTTGATGCGAAGATACCTACTGGGCAAGTGTGCTCATTACCTATTTCCAATCTTTTTCAGGTAATGGAAGTGATTCGAATTCAGATTCGAGTTATACAAGTAGCGGGTCCGAGAGCGAATGAAAGTCATATTAAAATGAGAGTGAAGACTTAGGAAAGTCAATATTGTTTAGATCGAGTCTTGTAATTTTTCCTTTTCCCTTGAGTCTGATGGATTGAAGAAGGTTGAAAAGTTATTGTATTGGAATGTTTCACTTATTAATGAAATAAGTTGGAGTTTGAGTAAGTTATTGTGCAATTACATTTTTATGTATGATTGTCTTGCGCTCTGATCGTTCTTGCTCGCAAGAGGCTTACCATGCCGGCTGTTCACGTTCCTTGAGTTAGTCTTCCGCTGTAATAACGGCTCGAGGCGTGAAAGGCTTCCTGTAGCTCAGCCTCAGCCCTTGAAAGCTAAGCATGAAGTTCTTCTATCCTGGCTGCTAAAGAAGTCCGACGCTGTGAAGAGACGTTGGCCATGTTTCGCATTGACTGCGATGTCTCTCTCCGGGACACAAAAGCGGCCCGGCACTCTGTCCGCTCAAGCTTCAGTGACATCAGCTGGTCAGCTGCTTCTCGACCAAGGAATTCCCTTCTGTTCACATATTTTAATAGCAAGACCACCCGTGGCATCCAATCGTCCATGGGGCAGCCGAAAGCCAATAGCGAATGGGAAAGGTGTTCTACCAGGCCCCTCAGCTGGACATAGGTTAAATCCGGGATGGCTGTTATAGTCTGCCACAGAGTTCCTAAGAACTGCCACACCAGGTTGTTTGACGACTGCAGGCCATGTGGTGACGTATCGGGAAGTTGAAAATCGACTCTACTGTCAACGGCAGCCCATATAGTGTCGCTCGGCTCCGAGGATGACGACGGCAAAGCTTGTAGGGCACCCGCACTGGAGTCGACCCCCGCAACTAACATAGTGGAGGAAGTCTCGATAACAGCGACCTCCCAGCCAGCCTCTTGCAGGACAGCTTCAACAAGAATCTCAACAGCTGAGGATGCGTGTTCTTCGCGCCCAGCCTTACTGGTCTCCACCAGGGCCGATTCTATAATGAGGGCTAAATCCCCAAGCACTCCAGCTTCATCTTCAATGATTTCCCACGCTTCTATTCTGGGAAGACTCTTCTCCCCCGGGAGCAGTCCTCTGCTGGAAATGGGCGACTGGGAGTCCGTAACTCCAACCGAGTCAGCAGCACCCATAAATGCCCCAGAAGTATCCAAGCTTGCTACCGCAGTGTAATCCTTGGGATATCGCAAGGCGATGGGCCGCAAGACTGGTGGGAATGTCGAGTGACCCGCACCCAGAGTCGAGAGAGGTATTTGCACAGTAATAGTTGGCAATACCACATCTGCCTACACCGTGGATATAACATGCGTTAGACATCTAATGCAAAGATAATTGGAAGAGCTATAAAGTGAAAGCGGTAGAGGATCCCTTACCTCAACCAGCACTAAGCTCAAGCCCGCAGCAGTAGAAATCATGGCCTTCATAGGCCTAGCTCCCTCGCTTACGAGTGGACCAGATGGCCCAAGGCCGCTCCATGCTAGTCGGGGTGGCCTGAAGGTCGTATAATCACTTTCATAAGCCGAAGATGCCCCGACATCTTCAATTTCTGTCTCCACAGGCGGGAACTCCCCGTCACTGGAATTGCCACCATAGTCGACCTGCTCCGAAGAAGATGAGCTCTCTGCCGGCTCCCGATGCTCCTCCACCAGAAGGTGCGCCTTTCCAACTTTGAGATCCACAGGGGGAGCATCTCCCTCAACAAAGGCTTGCTTGGCCGATTCTATGGTGTAGGCACTAGGCAAATGAATTTCGGAAGTAGGCTCGCTCCCCGGAACAGCTTTCTCCCCAGCAAAAGCCTCCTCGGTAATCCCGGCGGCAGGAAGCAAGGGCAGTTGTATCTTAACTGAAATTCAAATGAGGAACAGTCAAGCAGACTGAAGACATAATGGATCGCAAGATCCTATGAATAAACTACAAATTACCTTCCATCTCATGGCTGGGTATCGAAGAAGGCAGGTTCCCCTCCACGGGAGCCATGGGCACATCCCCTTCTACCTCTCCGACTGCGGCAACAGTCACGGCTTCTTGCTCAACCGTGGCAGCGGGAGTAGCGGCAACGGCAAAGAAAGGATTAGCCAATGCGGCCAGAACAAAGGATAAAATACAAAGAATGAGGGATATACCTTCAGTTCCAGGCCTCTGCACATTAGAAGCCTCAAATTCTTCAAATGACACTGCCGATGGAGGAACGATTACTGGTTCCTGCCCCGTAGCCTGCCTTCGGCGAGCCCGCGTCATCCGCGTGACTTCCACCTTGGCCTTACCAATAGCCTTTCTCACCTGGGACCTTCTTCGCTTCCGCGAATCACCAGGGGAGAGTGGCGTCTTGGTCAGGGCCGCTTCAGGTGTTTCAAAGTATGTCGGCTTCTGAGATTTTATCAGCAACTCCCTGAAGTGCCAGATTTCCTCCCAAGTGAGTCGAACTGCACAAGTACTGATGGAGGCATCACCCATGACTCCCTCTGGCTCAAGTCGTCCACATACCTCGGAGTTGTTTGAGCTCGGGCTTCACTCTATGTGGGCCCAATTATCCATTTTGAGCTTTCCATTTGAGTCATTTGATGTATTTTCCATTTTATTGGAGTCATTTACCTAGGTATTTTGATTTATTTCCCTAAGTTTGAGTGTCATTAGGATGATTAGATTAGCTATTGGGCCCAATTCATTGGGCCAAGCCCAGGGCCACCCCTACCCCCTTGGTTATTTGTCATTGTGTCAAGAGTCAGGGACTTTTTGTAAAATGTGGGTTGCCTATATATATGACCCCATTCCCCCCATTTTATGTCAATGAAAGTTGCCATTTGTGAGTTCAAATTTTAAATTTTTTGTGGAGTGAATCCATTAGTGGGTGTGAAGCCCTAGGGAAAGAATCCCTCTCCAATCCCTCTCTCTCCCCAAAATTCAAACTCCCTCTCCCTCCACCACCTTACCACATCCCTAGGTGCCATCATTCTCCTCCCACCAAATCCCACCAAATATCTCCCCTCCCTAGGAGAATATTGTTCTTCCCAACACCATCCCACTCTCTCTAACACAATCCTCCCTCTTCCCCATGCAATCTTCCAACTCCCAAGAGAAGTTTGAATATTTTTCTCTCCACTCTCTCCTCCCACAAGCCCTATACCACCCAAAAGAGGGAAACCATCATCCCTCTTCCCCTCCCTCCTAGTCCCAAATTCGTAGCCCACCCTCTCCCCACCTGCTAGACCACCTTCCTGCCCCCATTCTCCCCCTCCCTCACCTTGGTTTGCCCCCTCCCAGATTGCCTAACGGCCAAGGGTTTCCTCCACACCCTTCCACGCCCTTTCCCCACCCATTTACCTCATTTCCCACCTCCCATCTTCAGCCTGCACTTCTCAGTTCAGAGACAGTAGAGCACCAGCAACTTGCAGAGCCAACCACGACTTCATACCGACGTTCCTGGGCACTCAAGAGACACCGTCGGAAGCGTCTCCGTGTCTTCTTCGGAACAGCGGTGGTCTCGTCCCAACCTGAGCTCGTGGCTGCCCGGGGGAGCCGATCTCCCCACACTGCACGTCTCCCTCCAGACTGCCAACCTGAGGCAGCTTGTAGAGCTTCCCACGGCCGGCCACCTGAAGATTTGGAGGCGGGGCTTGGCCGAGACTTTCTACGACGAGTCGGCTTCTAGTACCAAGAAGCGGCTTCCCGATTGGACCCCATACAAGTTAGTTCCTAATTTTCTCCTCAGGGTGCGCAGTTCTGTCCCCTCTGGGACTGAACCGACCCCTGTCCACTATTCGAGCTCTCCCAATCTGCTCCAACATCCTCTGGCATCCCCGCAGGTCTCGTTTCGAAGAGGACTCAACAAACGTTCCAACAACTCTGGCCACGCTTGATTCAGAGGTCAGGAGCACTCATGGCGGCCTCGTTTTCCTGCTGCTTTGGTACCATAGTAGTCAAAACCAGAACTCAGGGACCATGTTTACGGCCCTTCCCCGACCAGCACCGCCAACCAGGAAATTCCAAAAAAATCAGACGTCATCCTGATCCAACCCCGAAGATTTTCCCACTGGTCTGATCGACAAAAAAAATATGGAGTGGCCGCAGCAGCGTCAACTTCAACTGTCTATCCCTTGTTCCAGAGAGCGGACAGAACCGGCGTCTTCCATCCGTTCGGTTTCTATTTCAACTTTTCCCTTCCCCGCCTAGCCGGCTTACCGCCCCTCCCTGGGGGAGGTAGTGTTTGAATGTAATTTTGGCTTCCCTTCCCCAAGTTCAACCCCCTTGCATGGGGCGTAGTGATGTAAAAGTTTGAACAAGTTGAAGCTATACCGGCGCGGCGTGTGGGGAACCCACGCTTCCCCGCTCGCCCTCGTCTCCGAACGGGACCGGTTTCGTCAAACCGGTCAAGTAAGTGCTCTACCCTTGCTCTCATTGGATGCCATGTTCCTTCCATATTAGTTCATACGCTCTACTGGTCCGTGAGAGTGAGCGCCCGGTCCTATTAGCACCTTTGCTTTCGAGTGGCCGCCGTGGGGAATAGTGTTTGACCTGTGCCCTCGGCACAAAGTTGGCCCCATTGAATTGGGCCTTCATACCCTTGGGAAGAAGCTTGGCCTTGCTGGCCCTCTACCAGCCAGGGCCCAGCCCTGACAACCTCCACTCGGCATCGCCAAGTTACCCCGGGTTTTGGGTGAGTGTCGGGTGAGTGACCGCCGATATCGGTCCGTTTCTATTGCAAATTGTGCTTGCTTGTTAAGGTCCAAGGTGCATCGGTCTTGTGACTATCACCCCCAAGGTGGTGTCACATAAAGTACAAAGGTGAGAATGACATATGCTACAATGAAGAAAGGAAACATGCCGAAAGGCTGGAATGAAGGAATGAAAGATACCTGCTGGTCCCGTATAAAAGTGAGAAAGGGGCCAGTAGAACATCAAGGGCATTTTGTCTCTTGAAGCAGCCTCTCGAACAAGCCAACACACGTCTCCTATCTTCTTGCTATGCTCGGTCAGCGATGCCAAGTTTGGATGGCCCCGAGAAGATAAGTGATATATAAGCCCAGGTGGTCCAACCCCCACCCGTCTACATACTTGAAGGAAATGAAAAGAGGATGGTCCAGAATAGCCTCGCTCGGGCCACCCACTGAAAGCTGATGGGAGCGGAGCAGTGCAAACAACCGGGGAGTGTTGCTGTACAGTGTGTCCCTTCTATCTTCCCCTCTAATGAAAGTCCGGTAAGGATACAAGCTGTCGTGCGCAGGCCGCCAGTCGGCCACGGATGGGATAGGCTCCTCCACTGGTAAAGGGATCTCCTGGAGAACCACCCGCTTGCTGCTCACCCAGCATAGCACCCGAAGTGTCTTTACAAAATCATCCCTGCGAATCTCGGGTAGTTTCGGCTCAACCCTGGGCGATCGACGTTTCGCGGCCTTCCGGGCTTCCAGATAAGCCATTACCTCTATATTGGTCCACGACCGCAATTTCCTCAAATAATAAGGATCAATGTCCAAGACCGGTTCTGGTTGGGCATCCAAGAATATGTGCTCTTCAACAGCCCAGCAGTCTCGATAGGAGCTCCGGTAAAATCCCGTCCGCGCGTTCCACCATTTATATATTCTGAGGTGACGCATGGAAAACGAGCATGGGCCGGGACTCTGAATGAAACCTCCTCTTGAAGGTGGAAGTAATCCCACCATATTCAAGCATCATCATTTCTCACCTGGCCAGCTCTATGTCTGTTCGGCAATGCAAACTGCTAAGAAGAAGGAGGAATGTGCTGATCGTAGCTAAAGTTCCAACTAAACCGGAATGGGTAATATGGCTCCAGCCACATAATGCCGCTCTTTTGAAAGACAAGGACGCTGGGTCTAATAGCCAACGCCCAGTCAACCAATTCCGGCTCTAGGATTGGCCATGCGCACTTGGCCCCAGAGATTGGATGGATGAACTCCTCCGCCTCGAAGAGACTGCACTTCCGCGTCATGTTCACCAGCGAACTAGAATGCGTAGCCAAGCTCCAAAAGTGTAGGACCCTGGGTGCATCAGTGGGGATCTTAGTCAGCTTCCAAGAATAGCAAAGAGTTGTTCCGCTGTCGATGACGGTTCAGCGCTAGCAAACTCGATCATCCTCGGAACAAGGCGTGCAAATTGTAGCCCTCGGGGAGTAGCTTCTGGAAACAGGGTACAGACCCATGCATTGAAGAAGTGAATCGGACCAACCATCCGCAAATTCCTAGGGAGACGGTTCTGGTGCAAGTCCCCCATCATCTTGTAAATGAGGCATAAAGCCATTGGGCAGAGTGACAGCTTCGTGCCCCAAGCCATCAGGCAAGCGGGATAGATGGCTTCTGCCCTGATTACGCTCTTGTCGCCTTGTGGAAGAGCGAATGAACAAATCCAATAAGTCAAATATGTAGCACAATGCGTGACTGCATCAACACCAGCGGGGTTTGGGCCTCCTTGCTGCCCTTCTCTCAAGACAGGTGGGAAAGCGACTTATCGTCGAACTCTCTTCTTTCACTCAAGGCAGTCGGGGCTACTTTGGGAAAGTCCTCATATTTGTGCTCCCCACTGAAGAAATACTGAAGCCAAGCGCCCATTCGCACGTGCCTTTTCTCCCCAGGCTTGCGTGCCTCCCTGGCGTCATATGTTGAGCGGCAAAGCATGTAGTACGCCTTCATCAGGTACCGATAAGCGAAGCCTGCTAGATATCGGCCCTCACCGTCAGCCTGATCCTTCAGCCAGTCGAGCCAGCATACTTCTTCATATGGCTCACCGTCAATCGACAAGCCGCTGAGCTGTGAAAGACTCCAAAGGTCCAAAGAGGTCTCTCCCTCCGAAGTGTAGAAAGTGTTATACTCTGGGCAGAATACCTCGATCATACCACAGTATAAACCCCTGGAGATAGGGTAGTGATATCTGGAGGCGTACACACTATGGTATATGTCGGCCTTGGCCAAAATGGGAGCATAATGTTGAAGGATGTAGTCCGTGAACTCCACTGCTCCGGGTCTGAATGCATGGGCATCGGTGACCTTCAGCTCAGCAAACCATCCCACAGAAATTTGGTGCTTGAAACGGACCGCTAGACAGTCCAACAAGAATGATTTTTCTCTATATCCCCATTTCAGGGGAGAAAGAAATAAGCCGCGACCCGCAGACTCATTACAGCGAGCCGGTACAAACTCGGGCTCCCTGGTCAGCAGCCCATCCACTAGAACCAAGTCCTGGAGTCCAACCACTGCACTCCATTTATGGGGCTCACCAGGCAGATAAATGGGCCTTCCCCGCACCACAAAGTCAGTCAGGCTGTCTCTTTCAACAAGCAACGCCTGCTCGGCTTTTCGAACAAGGAACATGTCCCTCTTTCCTTAAAGATTAAACCGCCTGAGAAAGGACATCAAGTGCTTATCCTTGGGGTGATCCCTCCTGACAGCATCACCACAGTCAAAATTGAAGGAATCACCCCCGATGATGAGAAGGTGGCTGGTATCCACGGTATCGATCTCGGAGTCCGCGGACTCAGGGACGACGGTAAGCTATTCATGCCCCCGGTCCAGGGAGTTCACATTCTCCCATGTCACCACGGCACGGGAAGCAGAAGAAGAAGAACCATATGCCATCTTATCTGCAAAATTACAAAAAGAATAATAAACAAAGTCAGAAACAATTGATGAGAAATAACATTTCTGACAAAATTTCGGCAGAGTCTCCCCCGCCCGAGAGATTGCCAGAAAGAAGCGAAACACGTCCATCAAGAGACGGTCCCTAAAACAGGCCATGGGTATCGCACCGAGGCCGAAATGGAACACCCAGGGGAATAGCTCCGAGGGCAAGCCCTACTAGGAGCCTCCCTGGTCCCAGAAACTGGGATATGAATCCCGAATAAACAATAGTCTCTCACCCGCTCGAAGGACTCGACCGCACCCTCCCAAACTCACTCGGCGCCATGGAGAGGAGAAGGAGGAGGAGAGGGAAGAAGATTTTGCAATCGAGGATGGATTGAAGAAAAAACAAAGAAGAAAAACATATATAGGGGGTTCCCCCCTTTGGTTAATCTGGTGCGCCAAAGAGCGTGCCATTTTAACCCCCCCTCTGTCAAATAGCGCGCCAGATAAGGGCGCGCCATATTAGCAACCCTATGACCGCGCCGGATTAGCATCCGCGCCAGTTTACGGACCCATTCCAAGCTTCTGTCGTCTAGATAGAAATCTACCCAGATGGAGCTCATCCGCTGATCTTGCTTCACCTCGTGCCTTGCTCGTAACATCCACGGCTAGGGGCATTTGTTGGCACTCAAAATATAATCAATGGCGATCAAGCCTCAAAAACAAATGATGCGGCCCACTGAAGCAGAGAAGCCAAAGAAGATCAATACACTAAAGCCTTCTCGAACTGCCAGAACCTCAGGTCACCCAGTATGAGCGCCAGGGACTTCACCTCCGGAGGATCGAGAAGAATACACCATAAGCCGATAGTGTCATCAAGCCTGCCCGATGAACCAGTATCGACTCGGTCGTACCGCGTAGACAATATCCGTCGTCCGACCTATGACAAGGATGCACCCGTCGTCCGACCAAGGATGAGCGTGTACCCGTCATCCGACCAAGGATGAAAATGCATCCATCGTCCGACCAAGGATAAGGATGTACCCGTCGTCCGACCAAGGATGAGAATGCATCCGTCATCCGACCAAGGACGAGGATGTACCCGTCGTCTGAGCAAGGACGAGAATGTATCTATCGTCTGACCAAGGATGAGCGTGCATCCGTTGTCCGACCAAGGACAAGGGTATACCTGGTGGCCCGTCACCTGAATGAAAGATCCCCCCGAGGTGAAAGAATGCCCTTGGCCCTTCAGAACAAGGGACCGAAGGCTCTGTCAGTAGAAGACCCCGATCACCCGGCATGGGTACGGCTTCTCAGCATATTGGGTCCGTTGGTGATCAAATGATCACCCAGTCAGGGCGAAAGCATCCTAGGTGGCATTCCACCCCTCAAGAGAGCTTCGAGCACAAGTCAGGCCGAGCCAGCAGCACGAACCACAGTGTCGAGGGCCGTGTCAGCGAAAAACCCACGTGTTCAAGCCGAAGATACATGAGGTTCCGAAGAAGGTTGTACGTCGACCCGAGAACTTTGTCAGGACTTCTCAGCAAGGTTTTGCAAGACCGTGGCCAGATGAATGGTCACAGTGACCCCCGAAGTCAGTCCGGGACCCACTGTCTGATGCACATCAAATGAGTGGAGCTTATCCAGCTAGCCCTTTCACCGGCGCGCCACTCTTTCCGGCACCCTTGTTGAGTCTTGTTGAATCTTTACATGTTTTGATGATGACAACACTATAAGTCTTAGTGGTCTTCAAAAATTATGTCTATGTGAAAATTTAACAAAAATATTTCTCTGTGAAAATTAATAAAGAACATGTGTGTTGAAGAATGAACCTTCATTTCACTTCAGGTATCTTTCAGGGACTGTATTCGTGTTGGTTGGCACCTCGTCTTCTTTTGTATATAACACCTCGTGTTGCTCTTCTTGTCTTAGTGTCGTTTTAGTTCTAGTACTGTTTGTATTTCCGACACGCCGTGTCATCTTCTCTTACCACGTGTTGTTCATGTTTACTGCCCTTCAAGTCGTGCGTCCGTGTTGTTTCCACTACATTTTGTGTCATTTGATCTTTACTTCGTGTTGTTTTCATCGTCTTCGTATCATTCTCCGTGTAGTGTGTGGTTCTGTCAAAGTTCACTTCGTGACACTTACTGTTGTTCTTCGAGTCGTTTCCCAGTGAACCCCGTGTTATTTTTAACTCCTGCGTCATCCTTGTCTTCACTCCATGTCTATTTTCTGTTCTCATCATACTTAGTGTTGTTTTTCATTTCATGTCAACTTCACTTCGTGTCGTCTCACCTCGTGTCGGTTTTCCTCGTACTGGTCTCTCTGACTTCGTGTCTTTTTCCTTGTTTTCACTTCGTGTCGTTTTACTTCTTGTCTTTTTCACTTCGTGTCAAATCACTGTTCTATCTTCGTGTTGTTTACAACTCCGTGTCAATTCTTGTACTTCATCTTGGTGTTGTTTTTCAACCTGTGTCGATAACTGTCTCGCCTTCGTGCTATCTTCACCTCGTGTCAGTTATCTTGTTGCTTCTTCGTGTCGTTTTTTATTCTTCCCTGTCCTCATGTCTTTCTTGTATTGAAACCATACTCAGTGTTAGTTTCTGTTCTTGTCTTCGTGTCTTCACGTTGTTTTTCTGTCTACCTCGTAAAGGTCTCTTAGTAATGTTCATTGTGTCACCACTGTATCTCGTGTCGTTCTCTGTTTAGTACCTCTTGTCGTGTCCACTAACCTCATGCAGTTCTAGTTCTTATGGCACTCAATATTAATGGCTCTTATCTCGTTGCAGGTCCGAGGAAGAACATTCATCAGTGTCTGGGTGCACATGATCCGATACTGAAGGAACAAATACACCAAGGGCACGTGGCAGGAAGGTTCTGGATCGAGCGTGGGAGGCACACGCGTTTAGTGCCCTATCCACCTGCTGCCGCTATAAATAGAAACCTTCGCCCACCGATGAAGGGCAATTGGAGCTAAGAAAGAAAAGGCAGTGTTACAGAGAGCTCGATCCAGCAGAAGAAGAAAAAGGAAAAGAGAGAGAGAGATAGTGATCGTGTGAAAGAGGAAGAGAGTTTAAGAGAAAGAGAGAGAGAGTGAATGAGAAGAGTTTGTGGAGAAGAAGAAAGAAGCTTACCTGAAGATCTGTCCTCACTGGACCTTGGATCAGATCCAGGCCAGTCAGCTCCAGTGGGAGCCAAATTGTGCATCTCGTGTTTCAGCTTTCTATTTTGCTAAAGTCATTTTCGTTTATTGTTTTTCCTTTGTTTTCTGGTTTGCTGTGCTTTTCGATCCTCTGGTCTGAGGTCGGGTTCCCTCCAGTTTGGAGGAAGAGGGGAGGTTGTTCCCCTGGTCAAGCTGTGTGGCAGCAATTGTTTGCAGACTGAGTCTGCTTGGTTCTAGCGTGTGCTAGTGAAGCCTCACTCCGATTGGGAGTGAGGGGTGGATGTAGGTCTGAAGGACCGAACCACCTAAAAATCTATTGAGCAGTGGCTTGATTGTCTGGTTTGCTTCCGCTAGATGCTTGAATAGGTGCGCTGACGCGGGACGGAACTGACAAATGGACTAAACCTATGATGAAGACCAAGTGCGGCCAGCACTCACACGTGACAAGGCAAGCCGAGTGATCGACCTCCGTACTATTCCTCCGAAGAGAGGCGTCTCTCAACAAGAAACCCAAGTCCACGGTCGTCCCTATGAGGGAAGCGAGTGGATCAAAGCGGCAAAGGAGCCGACGCGCAACTATAGGAGTCTAGTCCGAGCTCGGTGCTCGACTAGGGCCACGGAATGGGATACTCTCACTCACGATCTCGCGGTGTTGAATTCTAGCTAGGATCCCTACACTCTCACGCGGCATACAAGATCACATACTAGTAAAGCAAAATGCCAAGGGGGGGAGCGTCGCACGTACCTCCACGCCTAGGCGTGGGGAAGGAACCCCGGCCGAGACCGACAACCCCGATACACACAATGAAAGAATAGGTACAAGCCAGCAATGGTGCCCACTCCTCGCAGGGAGATAACAGGCTACAACAATTCCATTCGGGGCGGCCGATACGCGGGCTGACGGGCGGCACTCGGTGAAGGGTTGGCCACGAGGAGGGTCCGGATGACGATCGGCAGAATCGCAGCAACGCGCGACTCGGTGGTAAACGTTCCCACGAATGGATCCGGAGTCCGATTGGGGCGCCGTCAGCGAGGGCGCGTAGTTAGGTCGCAGGAGGAAGCCTCGGCCAAAAGGCGTGCTCAGATTCCTTCCGTGGAAGCCGTGGCCGCACCTGCAAGTGGGGACAAGGAATCTGCTCCCAGAACTGCGCTGTCGAGCGGGGAAAATGGTAACTCGCTGCTCCGGTAGGCGAACGAGGCCCCGCTTGTGGGAGGATGTCGGGGACGCAGAGCAGCAGGTCCGGACCAAAGAGCTCGATCAGATCTGGTCGTGGTTGGACGCTGTGAACTTTGGAAATCGCCGGTTGTCCTGGCACCGGGTGGACTGGGCAGACCCGCGCGACCTCACGGGAACGGACGCCACGAACAGCTCGGACGTCGGAACGAGACGAGGTTGGCGGCGTTGGAAAGAGGACGACGAGAGGTACAAACACTGAATAAATCAGCTCCAAACTCGGCGTTTTCCGTCCTGTGGGATTTTCGCAAGAAGGAGGGTGGATCTGGGCGCGCAGAGAGGGAGGCTCCTGCGCTAGCTCACGAGAAAACTCGCCACGGGTGGTGCCGACCTCGGATCGAGGCGAAACCAAAGCCCACGCGCTGCCGACTCGTAGATGTATCCACCAAAAAAGGAGGGGCTTGGATTCGATCCGCACCGGATGGGGACGCCGCTGCAACTCGGGGCCGAATCTGGAACACACGAACTCGAACCGGAGACGAAGTAGAAGGGAGGAAGAACCTCGGCGTCGCACCGAGGGGATGGGGAGTCGCACCCCGGGGTTGCTCCCGTCGCAGGAGCAGAGGAGGAAGAGAGGGTCGCCCTCTCCAAGGGGTGGCTGCGCAAATGGCTGCTCAATCAAAATATTTCATTCTTCATTAATTATCTAAAGAAAATACAAGAGATCTTTTATATGGGGAGGGGAAATGCTAGGTTTGAAACCCTAGCCACAAGGGAAAGGGGGGGGTGCGCAATGTGGCATGGGGGAAAGGGGGGGGGGACGCACCACTCCTAGATTCTAGGAGGGAATTGGGGAAGGGGGGGCGGCCAAAGGAGGGATGGGGTGGCCGGATGGGGAAGGGAAAGGGGGGTGCGCATCCCTCTTCCTAAAATCTAGGAGAGGGCCGCACACTCCACTCCTAGAAAGTAGGAGTGGGGCGGCTGCCACCTCCTCCTCTTGGAGGAGATGAGAGGGGCGCCCAAAACCCTAATGGGCCAAAAGGTTGGACCAAGAAGTGGCCCACTAGTCCTATTGCCCAACCAATGAGCCTAGCACACCCAATAAAGGTCTAATTGGCCCCAATTGGCCTACAAAGGTCCACAATAAAGAATAAACATGTCCACGCAGGGACTAAACCAAGGCCTGGTATGGCCATCATGTAAAAGAAGGTCCTCTAAACCATGCCGTAGTCGCCGAGCCAAAGAGATGCCGGCGTGCTCCGTGTGCTCTGTCGAGTGATGCGGCGCGTGTCCTCACCAATTCTCCCCGGGTGGGAAGAACTCGACCCCGTCGAGTAAGGGTCACGGTCGCTCAAGTAGCGCTCCAGCAGGTCCGGGTCGATCCTCTCCAGCTCTCCACGTGTGATCCAGGTGTCGTCTGTCGCAGGGCGCCCTCTCCAGCGCACTAGGAAGCGCTGGTAGGCTCCGCTCCTGGTCGTGGTCACCTGCTCATCCAGTATGCAATCTATATGCTCGCGTGTCTGTAATGGGGCTGGAGGAGGTGGACGCTCAGAAGGTGTAATGCTCTCAACAGGAGGGGTGGGCCCAAAAAGCTCACTGGGAATCACCGCGGGATCCCGATATGCCACCAGATCTGAAACATTGAACGTCGAACAGATCCCATAGTCGTCTGGCAGCTCAATCTCATACGCATTCGACCCAATTCGCTTCAAGACTCGAAAGGGTCCGGCACCGCGGTCCTGGAGTTTCTTCACGGCCCCCGAAGGGAACCGTTCAGGTCTAACCCTGATCATGACGTACTCTCCCACTTGGAACTCACGGGTGCGTCGATGCGTATCAGCTAAATCCTCATAATGTGCGTTGCTGGCCTCAAGATGGTGATGATGATGTAGACTCCGAACTAGCTGTGTGGACTCATACCTATATGAATGCAGGGGTGGTCCTGGACATCCAAACACAGACCTAGCATGCCTATGACTCCTACATGATTGGACAACACGGGGAGGACCAGGACAACCAAAGTTGTATCTATCATGCATGGGTGTCCTACGGAATGTGGTAGACTCATGGGGACTAAATTGCCCAAACTCACTCATGACATTCCCTATATGAGACAAACCCCTATATGATGGTGGACATGAAAAAACATGGGGAAGAGACATGTGTCCCTGGCCTCCTAAGCTCGGGCATCTGGATGCCGGTAAGGTGAGGTGTTGACTAGAAGGCCTAGGTGGTGTATGATAGTGGACCTCCTCGACAAGGTGGGGAAAAGAATATGGGTCGAGAGGCTCACTAGGGAGGGGATCGAAAGGGTCAAAGAAATGATGACCCCTCCCGACAGGTCCCTCCACTATACTTGCCCATGTGCGACATTCGCCCAGGTGCAGATAATCACCTTCAGGCACTCTCATGTATGGGGCAAGAGGCTCATGAGGAAGGCAAGGAAGGCAAGGTTCCTCCCTCGGGACCGTGAAACCATAAGCGGGGACAAAATCAACCTCCACGGGTATGGGAAATAATAAAAGGACCTCGGATGTGATATGTCCTATGGTGTAGACCGAGGTAATAGACCCCAAAGCAGGGAGTGTAAAACTATGACTATAGGGTTGGTCAGACCCTAAGGTCAACATATAAGTCAACTCCCATTGATAATCTAAACTCCTAAGGAAGTCCTTCACATTTTCAAGAAAGCAGAAGGACCGAAAATTGGTGTGAAAGGAGTTAAGGGGTATTATTGGGAGGGCTGGTCCCATGGGTGTATAGCAAGGAATGGAGACATCTAGAAGTGGACCCTCCCTTAGCCAGCTAGCTAAAGACTCTCCAATGACCAGTTCACCCTCGGAAGGTAAGAATGTCTCTATATGAGGGTCTAAGGGTGAAGCCTCTCTCTCGGGAGGGGAAACGGAGTCCTCTATGATGTGGAGGGGATCACTCCCTAACTCCTCAACCTCAGTTAGGTACTCCTCAATCAACTCCTGTTCAGCCTCGTAACTCACTGGAACAAACCCAGGTGATGACATGGAGGCGGTTGGCGTAACGCCGTCATGGAAGACAAACTCACCGGGAAGGTGAGATGGGTGTAAGGTGCATGTCCTCCTTTCCAGGTCGATGGTCGCACTTCTTTCCTCCAACCAAGTTCGCCCTAAAATGATGCATGGACCAGCAAGTGTGCTGATCTTGCACCAAGCGCCATCGAAATATTTAACGGGGCCAAACCACCGTTGAAACTCGATAAAAGCTAAACCATCACGGAGAACAATCTCCCCAGTCTTAGAGAGTGACTCAATAATGTCTTGTGAGACACAGTTAGACGACACCCTACTGATGAAGTCGATCTCCGTATGCATCCCATTAGGTAGGATGGCAGTGGACATGACAGGGCGCTGGAATGACTCGGTCATCGGTATAGGGATCGGGTCTCCCGACGACTGAGTGGTAGGGGCGACACTTAGGGGTCGTACCATAAGAGCATCGAATCGGGCCAACAGGGATGACGATGCATGGGCTCGAGGAATCGCCATGGGGCTGGCGGGAAGCTGGACATGCAAGACTCAACGAGATAAGGGTAAAACTCTAACTAGACACAAACCTAAAATGACAATGCAATGGTACGTTACCTAGATGAACTAAGAGACTCAATGCACCCTAGACAACCTAAAGACTCAAATGACCTAAGACCCCAATTTGTTAGAACAAACTGGTTCCCTAACCTGGCTCTGATACCAAATTTGACGCGGGACGGAACTGACAAATGGACTAAACCTATGATGAAGACCAAGTGCGGCCAGCACTCACACGTGACAAGGCAAGCCGAGTGATCGACCTCCGTACTATTCCTCCGAAGAGAGGCGTCTCTCAACAAGAAACCCAAGTCCACGGTCGTCCCTATGAGGGAAGCGAGTGGATCAAAGCGGCAAAGGAGCCGACGCGCAACTATAGGAGTCTAGTCCGAGCTCGGTGCTCGACTAGGGCCACGGAATGGGATACTCTCACTCACGATCTCGCGGTGTTGAATGCTAGCTAGGATCCCTACACTCTCACGCGGCATACAAGATCACATACTAGTAAAGCAAAATGCCAAGGGGGGGAGCGTCGCACGTACCTTCACGCCTAGGCGTGGGGAAGGAACCCCGGCCGAGACCGACAACCCCGATACACACAATGAAAGAATAGGTACAAGCCAGCAATGGTGCCCACTCCTCGCAGGGAGATAACAGGCTACAACAATTCCATTCGGGGCGGCCGATACGCGGGCTGACGGGCGGCACTCGGTGAAGGGTTGGCCACGAGGAGGGTCCGGATGACGATCGGCAGAATCGCAGCAACGCGCGACTCGGTGGTAAACGTTCCCACGAATGGATCCGGAGTCCGATTGGGGCGCCGTCAGTGAGGGCGCGTAGTTAGGTCGCAGGAGGAAGCCTCGGCCAAAAGGCGTGCTCAGATTCCATCCGTGGAAGCCGTGGCCGCACCTGCAAGTGGGGACAAGGAATCTGCTCCCAGAACTGCACTGTCGAGCGGGGAAAATGGTAACTCGCTGCTCCGGTAGGCGAACGAGGCCCCGCTTGTGGGAGGATGTCGGGGACGCAGAGCAGCAGGTCCGGACCAAAGAGCTCGATCAGATCTGGCCGTGGTTGGACGCTGTGAACTTTGGAAATCGCCGGTTGTCCTGGCACCGGGTGGACTGGGCAGACCCGCGTGACCTCACGGGAACGGACGCCACGAACAGCTCGGACGTCGGAACGAGACGAGGTTGGCGGTGTTGGAAAGAGGACGACGAGAGGTACAAACCCTGAAGAAATCAGCTCCAAACTCGGCGTTTTCCGTCCTGTGGGATTTTCTCAAGAAGGAGGGTGGATCTGGGCGCGCAGAGAGGGAGGCTCCTGCGCTAGCTCACGAGAAAACTCGCCACGGGTGGTGCCGACCTCGGATCGAGGCGAAACCAAAGCCCACGCGCTGCCGACTCGTAGATGTATCCACCAAAAAAGGAGGGGCTCGGATTCGATCCGCACCGGATGGGGACGCCGCTGCAACTCGGGGCCGAATCTGGAACACACGAACTCGAACCGGAGACGAAGTAGAAGGGAGGAAGAACCTCGGCGTCGCACCGAGGGGATGGGGAGTCGCACCCCGGGGTTGCTCCCGTCGCAGGAGCAGAGGAGGAAGAGAGGGTCGCCCTCTCCAAGGGGTGGCTGCGCAAATGGCTGCTCAATCAAAATATTTCATTCTTCATTAATTATCTAAAGAAAATACAAGAGATCTTTTATATGGGGAGGGGAAATGCTAGGTTTGAAACCCTAGCCACAAGGGAAAGGGGGGGGTGCGCAATGTGGCATGGGGGAAAGGGGGGGGGGGGACGCACCACTCCTAGATTCTAGGAGGGAATTGGGGAAGGGGGGGCGGCCAAAGGAGGGATGGGGTGGCCGGATGGGGAAGGGAAAGGGGGGTGCGCATCCCTCTTCCTAAAATCTAGGAGAGGGCCGCACACTCCACTCCTAGAAAGTAGGAGTGGGGCGGCTGCCACCTCCTCCTCTTGGAGGAGATGAGAGGGGCGCCCAAAACCCTAATGGGCCAAAAGGTTGGACCAAGAAGTGGCCCACTAGTCCTATTGCCCAACCAATGAGCCTAGCACACCCAATAAAGGTCTAATTGGCCCCAATTGGCCTACAAAGGTCCACAATAAAGAATAAACATGTCCACGCAGGGACTAAACCAAGGCCTGGTATGGCCATCATGTAAAAGAAGGTCCTCTAAACCATGCCGTAGTCGCCGAGCCAAAGAGATGCCGGCGTGCTCCGTGTGCTCTGTCGAGTGATGCGGCGCGTGTCCTCACCATGCGCTCAATGTGATTGTATTTGAGTTGAATAGAATTGGTTCTATTCTGTTTCTTTATCTAGCATCTGATTTTTAAATTTGGCCATTATCCGTAGAAGGATTCATTCACCCCCCCCCCCCTCTGTATCCGGGCCAAGCACCCTAACAACCCTCCTACCCGGCACGCCAAAAGCAAAAGGCCTCTCCCCGGCGTGCATTCTCCACGCCGTGATAGCCCCATCTATATATACACTTGGTTTGACCAAGTGTAAAGATGACGAAGAAGAAAGAAAAAAAGACAGAAGGGGAGATAATAGAGAGAAATCAAAGAAGAGAGAGGGGAGTCTTAGGGGAGAAGTAGGGTTTATACTAAGAGTGGTCCCGCTACCATCCTCCCCTTTCTGCTTCCCTGAATAGCTCTGGAGCCGAAGAAGAAACGCCGATCGGATACTCTGCTTTTCGTGGCGAAACTTAGGTGGGTTCCGGTCGCTTTTCTCCCGACGATCCTTTTTTTTTATTTTCCCCCTGATATAGTGTAAGTGTGAGGGGGGAAGGGGAGATGATATGAGCCCATCTTCTCCCCCTCACCATCTCCCTATCTCTTCCTCTTCTGTAACCCTCTCTCTGCAACTAGTGAAACGGCCGTCGAGCAACGATGCCGGGCCGCGCCGAATGATTGTGATAATCTATGTAGTTACTTTCCCGTTAATGGAATGAATAATCTGCACTGTTGTGTATGCTTCTTCTACTCCTCCCTCGATTTACATGTTCAATCGCCTCATGTATGAACGTTGTGTTTCATCTCGTGATACCGACCATGCCCTGGAGCCATACGGGCAACATCGATGTCACCCCCTCCCCGGGGCTCCTCCCTTCTAACGCAATGGCCATGCCCTGCGGTATATGTGTTGTGGGTTTTATGGTTAGAGACACACTCGTGTGTGCATCTCTGTCCATTCCGGTTCGAGATCAATCCCCTCTATACCCCTCGACATTTCTCCATAGTCCAGAGGGAACGGGGTCGCCTCTAAAGCATGCATTTTCATCCTGTGCCAATTGTATGCTGGTTGGTCAAATGAATGTTTTCGTAGCTTGATCATCTTATTACCCGGGATAACCTATTAACCCTTTGTGAATGTTGGTCTGCTAACCCCCTTAATCTGCATACTAACTATCTGCCTCCATGAGTGCTAACCCCTTAGCCCCGTAAGCATTAACATGCTAACCCTGTGAGCGCCGATTCGCCAACTCATTGACCATTGTGATATGTTGTTGTATCCTTTCTATTCCGCATGTGATTTAGAATCGCCGAGCTTTGTTATTTCTGATAACTTTAGCTTTAATACTCTGGGGAGGGGGACATACCCCATTGATACCTCAGAACCGCCATTTGGTCAAAGGGTTCCATCTGTGAGTGATGAGTATCCCTATGGGCCATAAGGTGAACATTGATAGGGTTTAGCCTGATATCAAATCCACTGTCCTTAGGGACATTGTGGTGACTATGGGATGTGTGCCCCTTGTAGGCTAGCCCTTGAAATTTCCTTCCCTATTAGTCATCCCTTTTCCAGATTATGAGTCGACTATGGGTCGTGTGCCCCTCGTAGGCTAGCCCTCGGTGTCCTTACCTCCCTCATTAGTCACCTTATCCGATTGTGTTCAACCCATGGAATGATGGTGCCCTTGGTAGGCTAGTCCTCGGGGTTTCCTATCCGTTTGGGTCTGTCGGCCACCGTTGTGCCACCCGGCATTGAGGAGCTTACCCCATCCGTGGGTATGCCTCCGCTTCCCCCCGTAATCCTCTAGACTGGGGGAGGTGCTGCCAAAATTTCTCCAAAACTTATTGACTATTTGCCTTCACAGTTTGGGCTTAATAAGATATGATTTCGAACCATTAAACTTTCGTGTATGAACCTAGCACGAATCTCAACCCTGCTTCAAGGGCATCCTGGACCTCAATTCATCCATCAAACAATTCAACATTTGTTCATGGTTTATATAAACTGAAAAACATCTAAAAATCATCAAAAATCAACTAATCCGGCGCGGTCTTAATCCAGCCCACCGTAATACAGCGCGGTACCCCCCCCCCCCCCCCCCGCGTCGGAATAACTTCACACTCAAACTCAACTTTTTTTACTTGGCTGACATCCGACGCGCCCTAATCCGGCGCGCCCTGGATGGGGCACGCCGGTTAAGGCCTTATCCTTGGCCGCGCCATTTCAACCGCTTTCCCTACACTACCTCGCGTCGATTTTGAATAAAAGTGCACTTGTCGTGCCGTTTTAACTCCTCTCTCATTCTCGAGCCAACCCTCTCCTTCCATGGCTTGTGTCGGTCGACGTAATCAACCATAAATCAAATGAAAAGAGGCTTTTCAAGTTAGAACCATCTATCATCATGCGCTTGCTAGGTCATGCATTAGACATAGATATGCATTCTTATGTGCTTTGTTAATGCATGCTTACCTGAATGAGACCTCGGTATATCAAATGGCATCGATCGAAGGCCGGGTCAAGCCCGATCGGAACTCTTTAGCATGTGCGATGGTGGTCTCCGAACCTACGTCCTCCGCCCCGTACCGAAGGCTTGAACCTAATGAACCATGCCTGCTCTGCATGATTGAGAAAATGGTCAATGAATCATTTCATGCGGCCTTAAAGGCTTCATCATCATATGCATTTTCCTGCATTCTATTTTAGCCTCAAACGGCTCGTTATCTCGGCAACTAATCAGAGGTTTTCCTTCTTCTTGGAGGATGTAATTAACGCCATAGCCTTTATGGTATGGTGGACTTTTGGTCCCGACACGAACTTCTCTCTAGCCCGACTCGGGTAAGATTGAGTGCACAATAAACTCGTCACCTAGCGACTGGCACGCCCTACATGAATAACAAAATGAATTGTCTAGTTCGGATATAATAACAACAAAAAAAAGATGAATTCACATCTCACCGCCAGCAGGTGTGTACCCCCCGGTACGTAAGCAAAGGATCAGCAAATATCATCGACCGTAGCGTCAGCAGAGTCTACTGAACTGGCAGGTCTGAAGTAGAATGACCTATTGAAGGCACGACCGGCGGATTGAACATGACGATGCTGTCCACAGCTGCCCATAGATCGGCGTCCACCACAGCCGATGAAGACGGGAGAGTAAAGGTTGAATGGCGAGATCCTTGTGGCTCGGAGGACAGGCCCTGGCCAATCACCGCGAGGGGCAAAGGCAAGATTGTAGCAGAAGCACTCGACACCGTGTTGACACCCGTTTTATGACCAATAAGTTGGGTCATCTCCTTGTTCACTCTATATGATGCTCTGAGTTGTTCACCTTTGTTGAGCCTTCTTGATCAATTTGAGGTCCATTTCTTGAGTCATGTCTCCTTGGTTGAGTCTGGTTCCTTGCCTTTTTTCTGTTGGACGAAGCTTAGCAAGCTTTCTTTTTTTGGCACTCTATTATCTCTAACGGTCCTTTGATAGGGTGTTACAGTACTCTAACACATCCACCCTGGTGCGTTACATCTTCTAGAGTCCTTAAGCTTAAGGCTTCTTTCCAAAGCTTATCTTTTGCCTGCCCGTTGAGTGTGACGGTCTATCGTACGACCGTTACCTTGTTGTAACGCATCTACACTTGACCGTTACATCCATCTAGAGTCCAACGTTTGAAAACTTCCCCCGTTGATCTTATCTTCTTAAGGGATAAGGTTGTGTGACGGTCTCTTCCTGGAGCGTTACATACCTGTGGCGGTCTATCGAGCAGCCGTTACATCAAACAGAGAGTCCTAACAAGCCTGGCCTTTTCTCTGCTACTCTGTGGCCGACTTGAGAGTTTGTTTCCTTGATTTCTCTTCCAAATCTGATCCTCAGAACCTTCTGTTTGTTTCTATGGACTCTTGGGAGTATTATCTTCAAGAGTTTTCTAAGAAACGTCCTACTTTCTAGCTGGATTATCTTCAACTCGAACCTAGACTTTGAGGGCCTATAAGTAGAACCCTTGACTTCATGGCTTGAGGAGGAAAAATCTGGAGTTTGCGTCGAAGTGCTGCCGCATCCTGGAGCTAGAACCAACCAAGGAGAGCTGCTTCCCACGTCCATCTACTTCCAAAGTTCAGGGAGTATCTGTTTCAAGGGTTTAATTCAGTCAAGTCATTGTTCTTAGTGCTTTTCCCTCTTCTAAGCAATCATAGCATTGTCCCTCTTCATCTTTCACGTTCTTTCATCGGTTGCATTCATTTAAAACATCCTCCTATCTTTTAAAATGCCCAGAGAGGTTTAAAAACCCAATCTCCCCGTATTTCCCTCTCCTTTTGCATGTTCATAAGTTCTTTGGATTATTGATACTACTTTGTGAAAGGGCTAATCTGGGTTATTTTTTGTGTCTTCCACTCTTTTGCAGGTTTACAGATTCCTTAGCGCGAGGCCGAAGCTCTCTGGCCAGCTGGAAAGCTTGGAGATCAAAATATTCCCAATCTTATTCTGCAGAAGCTCTGACGGTCCATCACAGGCGCGTTAGAGTGTTATAGCGGTCTATCGTAGGACCGCCACAGTCCTGTGACGCACCATCCTTCGACCGTCACATCCCACAGAGCTGCAGTTTCCTGATTTTTTTCTCTCTCCCGTGGGTGGGTGCATCATCCTCCTATTCCAAGGTATTTATCAGGTCTTTGGCTTGTTTTTACCTTGGTGGCAATCACATCTTTCCTTAGTTTGGGCATTAGCTTTCTCTTTCGTCATATCTCTTCTTTACTTTTGCTTGTTCCACCTCTACGGTGTGTTTTCCTTATTCTCTATTCCACGCGCCGGCGTGTGTTTTTCTTTCCTTGTTTAGTTTAGTTTTGATTGAGATAGCATGCCCATGCTAGAGCTTGTGTTGGTTGCCTAGGTTCATGATTCGCATGTTCATAGGTTGATTGATTTCATTACTTGGCTTATTATCTGCTCATAGTTGGCGTCATTGCCGATCTTGCAAAAGAAGGGGCACATTAAAACCAACAGTTTTTTTTGGCAATCACGGTGGGACATCTAGTGCCAATCGTGCTTTGATCTCTGTTAAACCTACTATCATCTCCTTGTCTTTGTTGTTCATGTTTTCCCTGGATTTTCCTTTTACCTCTTGTCGTTTCTGGTTCTCTGGCTCCTCTAACGGTCCTACGTCCCCGCATTAAACTATTCTGACGGTCTGGTCTTTGACCGTCACACTTCTTTGACACTGGCGTCACATTCTCCAGATAGGTATGCATCCCAAGGTGTAGTTTGCTTCTACAGTTTTTGCTGTGATTTTCATGCTTGGATGCTACTTGGTCTCCCCCTTGGTTGGTTCACATATTTATATCATTGTGTGCATATTTGATTGTTAGATCTTAGGCTAGAATTTGCATGCACCCCGGTGCACATAGGTTCATGCATACTTTCATACATTAGATTGCATTCTCCTACCTTGGTGTGTGGACCTCTCGTCTCCATATTCCTTGGGGCCGACTAGGAAAACATATCAGGGACCTCCATAAGTCCCCGTGAGCCGTGGATTCCCACACGGACACCGGGCCGGTTGTACCTTTCCTACCCCATGTCTAGGATTGCATAAGTGAAGGAATGATTACATTTAGAGTCAACCAAGCCACACGATCTTTCCTATTAGGAACCTACTGGTGGAAGCACATCTTAATCAAGTCACTAAGGTTCTAAATGAAGAAATCGTAAAAACTTTGTTGCATCATCTAAGTAACTTGGTTGAATTTGAGTGTTGTCATCTCATTTTCGCTTGCATCTTTGTCAAAGTTATCTAAGTTTGATCACTCATTGTGTGTTTTTTGTGTGTTATTTGCTGTTTTATTCTAAGGATTTCCGTTGCATGTGGAGTTGTCTTCGTCCATTAGTGTCACCTCCTAAGGCCAATTCCTTCTCCAAATTCTACTCCAATCCGCTCTTCGAACCCATCATGGCTTCTTTCAATCCTCCCCGTTCCCAAGAGGAGTCTCTCCCTCAAGGGCTTCTTAAAAACCCTCCTAGGGTTGTCTCATTCTCGTCTGGAGAGGGATCCGCCCCTCTTCCGTCCTTCGTTCCCATGGAGAGCGGCCAGACCACTCCTTCCTTCTCTCCTCCTTCTGCTGGCTCCATTCTCCAAATGATGGCCCAGTTGGATCCGGCCAACTCCAGGCTGTCTATCAGGCCATGCAGGGGTCCAATACCCCACCTCCCATGATGTCACAAGGCCAATCCAATCTTTCCATCGACCAGTCTAGAGTTGATGGGCCCTCCATTCGGCCTATTCCAATTGATCTTACTCCGGTCCCACCGCGGACCATTACCTTTTCTGGCATGGAAACGGGCCAATCTTTCGCTTCAGCCCAGCAGTTCTCTGATAAAGGAAAGTCCGCTCTCCCTTCTTTTGTTCAAGTGGATCATCACATGTCCAGCTCATCGGTGCCACAAGTCCTTGTTGGCCCTTCAGATTTCTTGCGCCCTCAGGAAGGGGTTGCCCAAGGCCCTTCTAATCTGGGTCAGTCTCCGGCCCAATACCCTTCTTATGGGCTTCCTACCTTGTCCGTTTATCCTTCCGCTCCTTCTTATGGACTTCCACCTCCTACAACAGTCCATCCTTCTGCTCCTCAAGTCCAACCTTCGTCTCTCACTACCCATACTCCATCTAGGGAGCAAGAACTCCTTGACAAGTGGGCCGCCATATAACAACAGCTTGATTTCCTCCAAAAACGGGTTGGCCCACAATCCTTGGCATATGTTCCAGTTCCCAGCTTCCAAAACATCCGATTCCCTCCGCAATCCGAGCTCCCCAATTACCGCAAATATGATGGGAACGGCAATCCCTTTATTCATGTGAGGGACTTATTATATGAGTCGGCCCAATTTCAATATGATGATCGCCTTATGGCGTATTTGTTCCACCGATCATTAGATGGTGTTGCACTGGAATGGTTCTACTCTCTGCCATTGGAGGACGCCGAAAGCTTCAAGATAGTGAAAGACAAGTTCATCCAGCAGTTCCAAGACAGGGTCGGCCCAGAATATTCTTTCACAGATTTGGTGGCCGAAAATATGAAGCCATATGAGGAGTTTGCAACTTACGCTGACAGGTGGAGGCAGATGGCCGCCATGGTGCCAGGTCATATCCCGGAGGAAGAGAAGGTCAAGTTACTCATCTCCAATGCTACTCCAACCTTCCGCAACATTCTGGCCATGAATGATATAGCCAACATGCACCAACTCTATAGCCGGGCGCGGTTCATTCAAACACAGTTCAAGGACTCCCCCATCCACTCGCTCTTTGAGAATCAAAAGCCAAAATACCACAAGAAACCTCAGGGGCCTATTACCGAAGGGGTTCAGACCAATGAACAAGTTCAATTCGTTACCTTTCCCTTCCAAGCCGCATCCCTCTACTTTCCACAAAACCCCCGCACTCCTCAAAACCCCGCACCACAAAACTTTCAACCCAATCCACAAAACTTTCAAAACCCTCCGCCTTCCTTTGCCACTCCGCAAAATACCTTTACCGCTCCACAACAACCTCCGCAGCCTTCGCAATACCATAATGTCCCTCCACCCAACGGCTATAACAACAACAACAAGCGCCCGGGTCCTAAAAGAGCACAGTACCAACCCCGGCCAGAAACCCTCACAGATATCTTCTCAGCTCTCATGTCAGTTAATGCTATACAACTCGCTCCGGAGAGGCCCAACTGGAACCCGGCCGTTGATCATATAAAGTACTGTATGTTCCACAGGCAGCCAGGACATACTATTGAAGGGTGTTTTCAGTTCAAGGACTTGGTCTATGACTTCCATGAAGGACAAAGGATTGATTGGGCCGAAATGCATAGGGCCATCATGGAAATCAAAGAGAAAAGAAGGCAGCCGCCGAGGCAGCAAGTCCAGCAACAACAGGCATCGTAGCCGCAACAGCAACAGCAGCCGGTTCAAGACTTGGGGATCCATCAGAACCCAATGCCGAACCATCTTCCCGCTCCGCAGCCTCAGCAACCGGCGCCGGCCCAGGTCAATGTAGTTCAACCCCCGGCCCCTGATGCCACGTGGTCCTTTGACGATGACAGCTCTACGCCGCAAGTTATGGCCCTTCACCACAACTTCCTCATTCCTTCCACTCCTACTATCCTTACACCTACATACCAAAACCCTCCTCCATCTGCTACACCATTTGTCCTTCCATCTATTCCTACTCCACCACCCGCCTCTCACACATTACTCACCCCCACTATCACCACACCTCCATCTAACCCTCCACTCATTGCACCTCCGCCTACTTTTTTCTCCCCACTTCCGCTCGCACCCGCTACCACCAACCCCTCACCTATCATCCTTTCCACCACGTCCTCTTCCGCACCACTCATCCACCCAACCGGGCCTACTAAGTCACTTATCTTGGGCCCATCCGAGGCCGAGGCAGCCTATAACTTCGCCCTGCGGAGCGGGCGCATGTTTCACCGCAATTTTCCTTCCACCTCCAATCCCCAGTCTTCCCAACCGGCTGCTGAGCAGGAAGAAACCGAGCCGCTATCGGGTACCCAATATGATCTGCTACATCACCTTGATAGGGTGCCCGCCAAGATATCCATGCTGGAGCTTATCAAGAGATCTACCCTTCACCAAGATGCACTAAGAGATTTTCTTCAGAAGGTGATGGTTAGTGAAGATATGGCAGTTGACAACTTACCTACCGCACTGGCAACAATCTCCAAGGGGCCGGCTATTACCTTCTTTGAAACCGAGCTAGCACCACCGGAAGCTCGGCAAATGCCGCTTTGCATCACTATTATTCTGAACAAAGTCAGTATTGAGGCGGCACTAGTTGATACAGGGGCATCTATCAATGTGTGCCCACTCAGCACCCTCAGGGCCTGCAATATACTAGAAGAACTTCTACGCCCGACCCCCACGACTATAGCTGCATATGACAACTCAAGGAGAGCGTGTCACGGGGTGGTCACCATTCAAGCTGAGCTTGGGCCTCTTACTATGCCCATTGAATTTTATGTATTGGACATTGACTCTATGTTGAAGGCTATCCTGGGTCATCCGTGGATCGATACTCTCAGTGCCGTGCCATCCACCGCGCATCAATGTCTTAAATTCCCTTTTCAAGGGAGGGTGGTCAAGGTCAAAAGCTTATCCATGATCCAGTCCATAAAAGCCATTTCAGAGAAGATTTTGCCCACATTGTGGCCCAGCAGTCGGCCCGTTATTTCTGTACTAGATCTGGATTTCCCTTGGGCTTATGCACCATGCAAGCCCGTCACTACACGTGTCAGTATCAAGGTGAAACCACAGATCCGAGATTCCAAGGGTTGGGATATCATATTAAAGTTTGGTTATCAACTGGGGAGAGGCCTCGGTGTGCAGTTACAGGGGCGTACTAAGCCAGTACCCAAAGGAAGAAAGATGAGCAGACGTGGTCTCGGTTATCGGGAGTCCGCATTATCGGTTTTGGGCGATTCAGGGCCACTTACATGGGACTATCGTCAACACTTTGTTAAAGGTCCTCTCTAGCCAGGTACCCTAAATTCACAATCAGCACAGTCAGAAAAGAAAGATACAGCTTGCACGATTGCCGGTCCACCTCTGCTACCAAAAGGACCTATTGATGATATGCTAGACTTCAGTCGATCATTTGCTAGAATGTTCAGCAAACCAGATGGCCATGATCAGAAGAAGAATCAAGAAACCCAGCTTGTTCAGTGGAGGCCAAAGAAACCAATTACACATCTGCAAGAAAAGGGGAGCTCACCCGTCATCATATCTTGGTCTCCCTCTCGCCTCTCATCTCTCTTTCAACAATTGGAGTCCATACCCCATTCACCCCCAATTATGGTCAATCCGTATTGCACGGAAAGACCACATGAAATCTTGTTTGTCCCATGTGCATGTGGACGCTGCCCACCCATTGATCTGTCAACTCTATTCACTCCTCCTTCCTCCATCACCCCACTCTACGAGATGTGGTTTCGATCCTCTGACCCATTCTTCGATTGCATCTTCCCCGAGTTATTCCCCATGCAACTTCCTCCTCCTCCATCCTACTGTATGATCTCCACTGATCTCCAAAAAAAAAACGTCAAATTTGAAACGGAGATTTAAGTGGAAGATTATGCTACCTTGTCTCTATCCTCCTCCCAGGGGCACGAGTCCCATGCTCCTTCCTTTCCACTAGGTTTCCTTTCTCATAGGTTAGGCGTAGGATCCGTCGAGTCTAGGGAAGTAGAGTCAGTTAGAACTAGAGAAGTAGGGTCCTCTTCTAGGTTACCCAATCCTTCCGAGCTTGAGCCGTGCCCGCTTGCGCATCCTTCCAAATCTATTCCTGATAGGTTCTTGTAGGATCTAGCTCAGCGATGTCATGCTCTTTTGAAGTGTCCAGAGTTCGTCGCTGCTACAATCATGATTGAAGACGAAGAGGAAATAGAAGGGGTGTGGAGCGATGACGGACTCAGTGTCTATGAAGTCTTGGATGAGAAAGACCCGATTGATGATGAGGACAGCAACGTAGATGACACTGCCGATCTGTATGCCCAAGGATTAAAGAGATTCGATGAGCCATCGTCGGCAGTGGATGAACCTACGAAGGAAATAAACTTGGGAACGGAAGAAGACCCAAGGCCCATCATTATTGCCACTAATCTCCCTCCGCAAGTGGAAGAAGATCTAGTCAAGGTTCTGAGGGAGTATAGTGATTCTTTTGCCTGGTCTTACGAGGACATGCTGGGTCTTGACCCCTCTTTAGTGGAACACCGACTCGTACTTAAACCAGGGGCAACACCCGTAAAATAAAGGTCGAGAAGATTTCACCCCCACATGGCCTTAAGGATTAAAGAAGAAGTCGATAAGTTATACAAGGCCAGGTTCATTAGAGTTGTTCTATATCCCCAGTGGGTGGCAAGCATAGTCCCTGTTATCAAGAAGGATGGAAAGGTGCGTATTTGCATCAATTTCAAGGATCTTAATAAAGCATGTCCCAAAGATGACTTCCCGTTGCCTCACATAAACGTCCTGGTCGATAACACTGTCGGGTATGAAGCTTTGTCATTCATGGACGGTTACTCAGGCTATAACCAAATCCGTCTCGCTCCGGAAGATCAAGAGAAAACTTCCTTCACCATGCCCTGGGGCCCGTACTGCTATGTGGTTATGCTGTTCGATCTGAAGAACGCAGGTGCCACCTATCAGAGGGCAATGATGGCCATTTTCCATGACATGATACACATTTACATGGAAGCCTGCGTGGATGACATCTTGGTGAAATCAAGAACCAAGGAAGAACACCCCTCTATCCTGGGTAAGGTGCTGCAAAGAGCTAGGGAGTACAAGCTCAAGATGAATCCAAAGAAGTGTGTTTTCGGAGTCCCTTCAGGGAAGTTGCTAGGCTTTATAGTTAGCAAACGGGGGATCCAGATTGATCCTAATAAAGCAAAGGCCATCATGGACATGCCTCCGCCAAAAAATATTATGAAACTTCGAGGACTGATTGGTAGATTGTAATTCATCAAAAGATTCATATCCCAACATTCTCAGAGGTGCCGCCCGTTTTATGAATTGCTAAAGGCGGGAGTCAAATTTGAATGGAATCAAGAGTGTCAAAAGGCCTATGAGGACCTAAAGGAATATCTATCAAATCCCCCGGTTTTGCAACCTCCTGTCCCTGGGAAACCCCTAATCCTATACATCTCGGTTATTGAGGACTCCTTAGGGGCAGTGTTAGCACAAGTGGATGATGAAGGGAAAGACCGAGCAGCTTATTACCTCTCCAGGTTGTTCAACCCAGCTGAGGCTAAATATACTGCTATGGAGAAGACTTGTGCCACCTTAGTATGGGTAGCTCAGAAGCTTAAACACTACTTCCTTGCCCACCCAGTTAGGCTGATCTCTAGAATGGACCCGATCCGCTATATCATAGAAAAGCCTGTCCTCTCTAGTAGGTTAGCTCGCTGGCAGAGTTTCCTCTCTCAATTTGATATCACATTCGTCGTTCAGAAGGCGGTCAAAGGATACGCCATCGCTGAGCATCTTGCCCATCTCCCAATTCCCTACACGGATTCTATTCAGGATGACTTCCCTGATGAGCATCTCTATGTCCTCACTCATCACCCCTTCTGGTCTCTGCACTTTGATGGTGCACTCAATTCTCAAGGCCGAGGGATAGGCACTGTTCTGCTCACTCCGGAAGGAGTAACGATTCCTTTTGCTTATCAACTTCAATTTCCTGCTACCAACAATATTGCTCAGTATGAGGCTCTCTTAGCTGGATTTAAGCACGCCTACCTTCTAGGCGCGCGTTACTTGAATATCATAGGGAATTCTCTGCTCGTTCTGCGACAAGTTCTGTCCACTTGCCGCACTTGTGACCCTAAGCTCAAACCATATCAAGATTTGGTCACGCTCCTTGCTAGGCAATTCCGTAAGTTGATCTACATCCACACCCCTAGGTCTCATAACATTCTAGCCGACGCTTTAGCTTCGCTTGCTTCCTCTTTATCTTTCCCTCTCAGTCAGAATACTGAAACTATCATCGTTCAGAGATTGGACGCACCCTCTCTTCAGGATCCTTGGTATGTCAACCTTAGGAAGACTGTAGAGGCGAGGGCTGAAAAGGAAGAGTTGAAGGAAGTATCTTTGATAGAGTTAGAAGAGATCTTGGAGGAAGAAGAGTTGCCCTGGTATCATGAGATTGAGTTGTTTTGTAAAGATGGATCGTTCCCGAAGGGGCAAATGCTGAGCAGTGTAAGGTAATAAGAAGAGCCGCCACAAGGTATACTATTGTCGCAGGAGAACTATACAGGCGCGCTACTAACGGGATACTCATGAGATGCTTAGACGATGATGAAGCTTGGAAGGTGCCCGAAGCAGCCCATTCTAGTGAATGTGGAGGTCATGTTAATGGCCAGGCTCTAGCGTAGAAGATCCTTAGGCAGGGCTATTATTGGCCCACTCTAGAGGAAGATTGCTCCCTCTATGTCCGGAGGTGTCTTAAATGCCAACTCCATGCTGATAAAATTCATGCTCCAGCTTCATCTCTTCATCGTCTATCTGCTCCTTGGCCATTCTCTATGTGGGCTTTCGACATTGTCGGCCCGCTCGGTGATCCCAATTCTCAGATCAAGTAAAAATCCTTCATCCTTACCGCCACTAAGTACTTCACCAAGTGGGTTGAAGCCGAAGCGTACGCAGAGATCAAAGCTACCATGGTGTTCCGTTTCATCATGAAGAACATTATCTCACGATTCAGAGTGCCAAGCAGCATCGTCACCGACAACGGACCCCAGTTCGTTTCTCAAGAGCTCAAGGACCTATGTAAGAAGTTCGATATTACATTGCATCATTCTTCTCCATATTACCCACAAGGCAACGGTCAAGCCGAAGCTACTAACAAAACCCTTCTCAAAATCATAAAGAAAACATGTGAATCTCATAAGTTTTCTGATTGGCCAGAAAGATTAGTAGAGGCTCTATGGGCTTACCGCACCTCCGTCCGCACTCCCACGGGGCAAACCCCCTATGCTCTCACTTACGGGATGGAGGCGGTGCTCCCATATGAGATTTTAATCCTTTCCCTAAGGGTACAGCTCGATAAGGCACTTAATCTCGATGAACGTCGAGAGGCGTTACTCGTCCAACTGGAGCTCTTAGATGAGAAGAGGATGAATGCGGCCGATCACGTATCTGTTTATCAAAAAAGAGTTTTGCGTTATTTTCAAAAGAAGGTAATCAAGCGTAAATTCCAAAAGGGTGATATGGTTTTGAAACGCAAATTCATTCGGTCTGTAGGTCCTAGATCTAAATTGCAACCTAACTGGGAAGGGTCGTTCGTTGTCAAAGAAGCTTATCTAGGGAATGCTTACCGCTTGGTGAACGCCGAAGGTGAGGAGCTCTCTCACGCTTGGAATGGGTTATATCTTAAGCATTTCTTTCCTTAGAGTCTAACCACGTGCCACCCCAATAGTGAGGTAATCTTCCCTTTCACCCCAAGAGAGGACCCTGAGTACGGCAATCACACCCTACATGACGTCCCTGGTCGGGTTTTTCGCATTGTAGACACCGTTTCTCCTTGGCCATGCTTTAGGGGAAAGTCAAAGTCCCTGTCCGTTTCTTTCTTTGGCTGAATCCAGGAGCAAGAAGTAAATAAAGAGGCGACGACCGATCCAGGCACCCTGACAAGAGGAGGTCTCAAATAGGGGCAGTTCGTTATGACCTGACGCCACAAGAAAAAGAAAAAAGGAGTAAAGAAAAGGAGCATTCATTGTAACCAAAAAGCAAAAGTCTATCTCAAAGTCTATCAATCATAATCTCAAAGCTCCAAGAAAATAAAAACTAGGCATGGCAAGAGTGGCAGTACAGTTTCCCCACGGGACGCTATGAGCCCAGTCGTATGCTTGCCTAGAGTGGACAAAGGTTCGATGACGAACATAAAGCCCCGGCGCAACAGATCGAGTCTCTGAATGGGTTGTCTAGAAAGGGACTCAAGATCTAAAAACTTCTATATCTGGCCTAAGCTTACCCCCGTATTCTTTCTTTCCTTTTAGGACTAAGACAAGTACCCTGGGTATAGCCTTGGTAGAGATACTATCATGCAAGTTGGGTCTTGGCCAGGGGTTGTCATCTCTATTTTGCACGCCAACCTCGAGAACTCTTAATGGAATAAGGAGGGCCCACGTTGCTAGGGGAGGCACTGTTTTCAAAATCCAAAAAAAAATCATATATGTCAAAATAAAAAAAAATCACATATTTCAAAATCCAAAAAAAAAATCCTATATTTCGAAATCCAAAAAAAAGAGCATATTTTCAAAATAAAAAAATCACATATTTCAAAACCCAAAAAAAAATTATATATCCCAAAATCCAAAACACCAGATATTTTTAAAAACTCACAAAAATCCAAATGTTTTCAAAATCCAAAAATGCCATCATATGCACATACATTGCATTGTTTCCATTTCATATTCACCTATTTAATAAGGCTCCACCCCTTGACCAAATATCAAGAAATGGTCAAATTCTAACTTACTTTAGGCAAGGGGTTGAGTCTAAGAACAGATCTAACTTGTTTCTTGTCTAAGTATGTGCAGAACGTAGGTTCAAGGCCAAGATTGCAAAATTCCAGGCTCAAGTCTGTAACACACCAGCGTCATACCGTCACAGATTTATAACGGTCACCATGTTGACCGTCACAGCCTTCTAAACTTTGAAATCCATGGCTCTTCAGCAAGCTCTCTTTGACGCGTCCAAGGTGGACCGTTAAATCACTCTGACGGCCTATCGATAGACCATTGCATACTCCCGAGTAATTCAGCCCTCTCAGCTCATTTACTCTAACGGCTCATTGTGAGACCGTCAGGCAGTTGTGACGGCCCTAAGTAAAACCGTTACACATTCCAGGAATTCTGTTTTCGAAGCATTCAAGCTAAGTCAAGCAACGATCTCGCTTCCATTTAACTAAGGCACTTTCCATATCATTAAATTGAACTCAAATCGATAAAACTTCAAACTGTCAATAACATCATTCATGAAGCAAGCTCAAACTACATTCAATTTTCTATCCGCAAGAGGGCGGATCTTGCACAATTCTTTCACATAGCTACGGCGTCCCTCGTAGTCTTCTTTCACTTCTTCTTGCCACGGGCGCACTTTGCTGATCTCCCACATGGTCAGTGCATTCCGGATCGCTCTTTCATCCTCCTCGGTCCCCATCTTCCTAGCTAGAAGGGGAGGGTTGTGCAATTGTGCAGGAACCTCGATTTGGGGTAGCCCAATTTGAAGATAGCACCCGTGTGGGTTGTAGATCGCCAAGGTAGTATTCCCCACTAGCTGAAGATCAAGGCCTGGTCGCCGTGGTACTCTAAGCAAGGTGTTCCAAAGGACTCTTGGACGCATCATGAACTTCTCTATTGGCAATGTGTTGAGAAAGAGGCGACATTCATCCCGTGTTTTCATGTCCGCCATCTTGCATTCAACCTGTGAAGAAAATCCAAAGGCACCTCCAATGAAGAACAGAGGATGGCTCCCAAAGATCCGGCTGGCTGAAGTTATGTTCTCCTTGGGTTGGAACTTGATTCTCACACCCATCCAACACTCGAGGAGTATCATAGAGCCGAACAAAGGTCCTCCTAAGCAAGCGGAGCTACGTCCTTCATAAAGGTATGAAAGGATTGCTTGAGATATGGACAAACCCTGCCACAACCCGCTGATGACGCTAAGGTTTTGGATATGTAAGAGGTGGTTGGTGGTAGTGAAAAGGAAGACTCCGCATAAGCAAACCGACACGGCTTTGGCTATTGCTTCGTATCTCTCCCACATCTCCCACTTGTTCTTACAATGAGAGACTATCCATTGAGCCATGGGTATCCAGTGAATATGGTTTGGGCTGATCATGGTCCTCACGTCCTTTGGGTTGTGTATGAAATTGCTTAGGATCAAGGATGGGTCAATAGGTTCGACCGTATGGCACACTAGATCTTCATCCCCCCACTTTAGTCTTAACAAGGGCTAGGTAGGTCTCTACCTCCTCCAATAGGACTGTAGCTTCAAAGAAAGGGAAAATGAAGGTATGTGTTTGTGGATGCCATAGTTCTATAAGGGCTGAAATGCTTGACCAATCTAAAGACAATTTGATGGGGCATCAAAGGCGATTTCCATACACGGGTGAAGTGTATTTGTGTGTTATGGCTTGTATAAGGTTGTAATTGTGTAATTTCTTTCTTTTGGGCTCCTTGTAAGGCTTATATCAAGCCAATGGGCCATTTGTTATGTCAAGTCCATTACTAGGTTACCTTAGTAGAGTCCATTAGGAGTGATTATCATATTGGACCTTATGCCACCCTTATGGACCATAAGAGCCATTTAAGGCCCAATTGGGCCACTCCCTCTCATGGGCTATCTAGATGGGAGAACCCATGGACCAAGCATGGGTGTGGATTGGGTTGGCTGGCCTTGGACCAGCCTAGGTCCAAGAGAGGCCCATGAAGGGGGCGCCCCCACTTTTGGCCTTATTAGGCATGGTTGGTGTGTATTAGGTGGTGTTTGAATGGATCTAGTCCAAGGTTGAATAAGTACGGTCAAATTAGATTAAAACTAATGTATTAAATGTGTGATTCACATTGTATCCCAGTCCTTCAATCCTAACCCCTAGATCCAAGGGTTGAGGTTGAGTTTGGTTGGCATCCTATATAAGGTTGTATTTTTCATATTGAATGAATTAATGAAGAGAAAAAAGGCATTTGCCCCCATTGGATCTTGCACCCCTCCCCCTCCTTCTCTCTGGTTCCTCCACCTCCAGCCCCCTTTCTAGAGTGTAATCCCTTCCCCCTTGATCCCCTACAGCATCTGAAGCAACTCCGGTGATCGCCGCCGCCATCGTCTCGCCGCCGACGCGTCGTCGCCAACGGTTTCGGTGTTCTGTCCACTCAGGACAGACCCTTCTTCTCCGAATTCCTGCTATCACTCCCTTCGTCTTCTAAAGCTCAAAATTTCAAGGTTGGTTCCCCTCTAGAACCCTTATCCCCACAAAAACAATCACATCAAAATTCATCCTTTAGCTATTTTTTGATTTTCATCCAAGTCCAAGTTCCAGATCTGTCCTGGTTCTGTTTACTGTTCACCAGCTCTGAGTTTACCCCATTCGAACCATCTTTTGATTTCTTTTGGGTCGCCCAAATTTATTGGGAGTTCTGTCCACATCCCTCTATCACCAGGAATTTTCTTAATTTTTGGTTCACCCTCCAAGTATTTTTCAAATTTCGTCCAAGTTCCCAAGAACAGTCTGCCCACAGTTTTCCAGATCCGACCCAGGTCTAGTTAAAAAATCCCAGAAAATCCATTTCGTCTCCAATCAAAAAACCTAAAATAGTCCCGGATTCCTCTCGCAGAGATCTTCAACTTTTCTGAAGAGATTATTTCCAGATTCGGAGGTCTTCTCCCTGGTCAACGTCGATCTTCAGAGAAGTCAGAACCTGCCCCTGCAGTTCTGGCCAGATTCCAGCAAGCTTGTAAAATGCATGATCAGAAATACAGATCTGATTATTTTTTTTGAAGACCCCTACGTCGAGGTATTCTGAGTCAGCTTTCCAACGGCGCTAACCTCGTCGTATTCCGACGACGGGGCTGATCGCAGCAGCAGTTTTCTCCGAGTCGCGCGCCTGCAAACAGAATTTTCAGATTCGTGGCCGAGTTCCCGCGAGCGTCGTTCGAGGGCCGCCCGGCGTCCAGCGGTCGTTCCAGCAGCTCACCATCGTAGGGGAACGCTTTCCAGGTGTCTCCACAGCAGAGGAGTCATCAGGCCCCACACGACCCCTCCGGTCAACACGTGGGCCCCCACTAGCACGAGTACGCGTGAAGCCGAAGCATTGCCCGAAACCGCCCGTCAACCCGAACTTGGTCCTCCCGGGCGCACTTGTGTCGCCCTTTACCTCCCTGCGTGGAGTGGGCTTAATTGCATTGCTGTAAACATAATGTACTAAGTTCCCGGGAGTACGAGCTTTGGCCGAGTGCCGTCTTCGCCACGCCGAGAGCGTGGATGTATCGCCTTCACCCTTACACTTGGCATTAGCTTAATTCTTTATATGCTTTATATGCCGCTGCTAGAGAGCATGTGTAGGGATACCTAGCTCGCCTTCAATTTATAATATCACTGCTGCGAGAGATAGCGAAGCCTTCCCGTGACCCGATCCGGGCGCAAAAGAGAGCCGACCACCCTAGCTCACAGCCGGTTTCTCAACCGCGCACATCCGACGCTTCCCTCGTTAAGGGACGGTCGCGAGCTTGCCGTGTCCGTGGTCCCGTCCCGCATCAATTTGGTATCAGAGCGAGGTTGAGTCTAGGGTGTTTGCATTCAAAACAAAAAAAAGAGTGTCATGTAGTCATTAGTCGGTCTAAGTCGTGTTTAGGATCATCACATTTTTAAAACAACAAAAAGAGTCATTTTTGGGTCGCATACATCCCTTTACTCGGTATATAAAAAGGTGTTGTCCGACCGTTAGGTTACGCCTATCGGGAAGGCCGCACACTTGTGCGAGTGACCTTCGGGTCGATTGTCTCCGCCCCGTACCGAGTCTTGGTTTACGTCTAGGGTCCTTAGTGTGCATTAGTTAGTGCATTCCAACTTTGCATTACTTAGTGTCGTGTCTAAGTGTTTTGGTCCGAGTGTCGGCATGGCCATCCACTAGCTTCCCCGTGTCCCATGGAGTCCCAAACTCCCGGATGGTGGCGATACTATCTCAAATGGAAGGACCACCCGAACCACCCCACGAGGCCCGAAACCCGGGATTTCTACGGGTCCGATGACCCGAGTGTCTATCTAGAATGGGAAGCCATTATGGATGATTACTTCGAGGTGTACATCATGTACGGGCCCATGCAAGTCGATGTTGCCAAAAGGTGACTTTTTGGTGAAGCCGCTGCAACTTGGAGGGACATCAAATATTGGAGGGAGGATAGGAATCTAAGGCCCATCGAGTCATGGTGGGAAATGAAGAGAGTGCTTAGGAGGGCCTACGTTCCCCGCCCACCTACCTCCAACCACGGAGGTCATTCCACTCACCAACCCCACCAACTCACCCACAATCAAGTGGGCCACACCTCTACCCAATCCCACCCCTTCACCGCCGTCCAAGCCCACCAAAGTGACCCCAATCTAGTGGCCCGCCCATGCACCACCAACCAACCTCCCCTTGGCACTCCCATCCCAACCCACTCAAGCACCTCCAACCGAGTGGAAGTCCCGCTTATAACCGAGCCGAGGCCCACACCCGAGCCGAGAGTTAAGGAGCAAGTCCACCCCAAGGTCCCTCCTCCAACCCGCTCCTTAGAGGAAATAAAGAAAATGATTTCGGATTGGTGGGAAAGGACACAAGCTACTCCACCACCCCTGGATGCTCCATTGTTATCTACCTCCGGTCTTCATTCGAAACCATCAAAGTGGGAACTACCAAGGCCCGAGCCACCCGTATTTCTAACGGGTACGCTTTTCATAGCCGAGCCACTTCTTAGTTGGCTCAAGGATGGCTTGGTCCCACATCCCTTCCCATCAATGGACTCCACACTACCACTAGTGCCGGTCAACTCATTCCATACCACATTTCGATCTCGTCACCATGTTGATACGTTGGATGATCTTGTCATGGGATTAGATTCACAATGGGAGTTGACGCATCTTTTGGCCCGAGGCTTTGACCAACCCGCTAGTCTTAGCTTCACCCATCCGGCCATAGGGTCCATTACCTCCGAGTGCACCGTGGGTTGTGTCACCACGGAGGTTCTTCTACTTCTCCCGCTACCGGATGAGCCCGACTTCATGACTTTGCTTCCGAGGGAGGAGTCATATTTCCTATACACGGTCCCATCTACCATGACGGAGGAAGGTGACCACCCGCACCTTCAAGAATTTCACGATTGGGACCATGTCATGTTGGAACCCACTTCATGGGGTCACACCTTCTTCGACCCTTTTGACCCCTCCACTAGTGAAGCTCCCGAGCTATCACATTCTCTCCACCTCTTCCGAAGAGTTCACTATTCCACTCATACCCCTCGGCCTAGTCGGCACGCCGTCTCTACATCTAGGGATGATGACGAGGGTAGTTTTGGATCTCCTAGTCCTTCCCCACCCAAATCCCATAGGTCGCCAATGCATGATTGGTACATCTTAGGGTGTCTAGGAGTCATCCATTCCGTCAAGCATCGAGTACATCTAGTGTATGCATGGCACATATTCGGGTGTCCTGGTCCGCCGTCACCCATGTACGGGTCAGACTAACAGTGTGCTTTTTTCTTTGTGTGGTTTTGTTTTGAGTGATTTGTTTGCATGGTTTGTGTGTCATTTTTTTGTCTGCATGCGTCTTGTGCAAACTCGTTGTCGTTCTCTTACGAGTAAGAGGCGAGTGGACTCACTTGATGAGTATGGGATCGGTTTTACTTCTATATCCGGATCAGTCACCTATAGGGACTCAGCGGTGATTCCTAGTGAGTCTTCGAGCTGTTTCCTTCCTTTGAGAGTGCCCCTTCGGAGTGACCACCTTTAGCCATAGCAGTGCGCATATCGAGTATATATGGAATGAGCAGGTGCCGATCACTTGGAGTGGAGCATACCCGCGCTACTTAGCACGGTGACGGATCCGCCGGAGGACCGGAGCAGCCATACCCCTACTCGACGGGGTCGAGTTCCTCCCACCCGGGGAGAATTGATGGGGCATCAAAGGCGATTTCCATACACAGGTGAAGTGTATTTGTGTGTTATGGCTTGTATAAGGTTGTAATTGTGTAATTTCTTTCTTTTGGGCTCCTTGTAAGGCTTATATCAAGCCAATGGGCCATTTGTTATGTCAAGTCCATTACTAGGTTACCTTAGTAGAGTCCATTAGGAGTGATTATCATATTGGACCTTATGCCACCCTTATGGACCATAAGAGCCATTTAAGGCCCAATTGGGCCACTCCCTCTCATGGGCTATCTAGATGGGAGAACCCATGGACCAAGCATGGGTGTGGATTGGGTTGGCTGGCCTTGGACCAGCCTAGGCCCAAGAGAGGCCCATGAAGGGGGCGCCCCCTCTTTTGGCCTTATTAGGCATGGTTGGTGTGTATTAGGTGGTGTTTGAATAGATCTAGTCCAAGGTTGAATAAGTATGGTCAAATTAGATTAAAACTAATGTATTAAATGTGTGATTCACATTGTATCCCAGCCCTTCAATCCTAACCCCTAGATCCAAGGGTTGAGGTTGAGTTTGGTTGGCATCCTATATAAGGTTGTATTTTTCATATTGAATGAATTAATGAAGAGAAAAAAGGCATTTGCCCCCATTGGATCTTGCACCCCTCCCCCTCCTTCTCTCTGGTTCCTCCACCTCCAGCCCCCTTTCTAGAGTGTAATCCCTTCCCCCTTGATCCCCTCCAGTATCTGAAGCAACTCCGGTGATCGCCGCCGCCATCGTCTCGCCGCCGACGCGTCATCGCCAACGGTTTCGGTGTTCTATCCACTCAGGACAGACCCTCCTTCTCCAAATTCCTGCTATCACTCCCTTCATCTTCTGAAGCTCAAAATTTCAGGGTTGGTTCCCCTCTAGAACCCTTATCCCCACAAAAAAAATCACGTCAAAATTCATCCTTTAGCTATTTTTTGATTTTCGTCCAAGTCCAAGTTCCAGATCTGTCCTGGTTCTGTTTACTGTTCACCAGCTCTGAGTTTACCCCATTCGAACCATCATTTGATTTCTTTTGGGTCGCCCAAATTTATTGGGAGTTCTGTCCACATCCCTCTATCACCAGGAATTTTCTTAATTTTTGGTTCACCCTCCAAGTGTTTTTCAAATTTCGTCCAAGTTCCCAAGAATAGTCTGCCCACAGTTTTCCAGATCCGACCCAGGTCTAGTTAAAAAATCCCAGAAAATCCATTTCATCTCCAATCAGAAAACCCAAAAAAATCCCGGATTCCTCTCTCAGAGATCTTCAACTTTACTGAAGAGATTATTTCCAGATTCGGAGGTCTTCTCCCTGGTCAACGTCGATCTTCAGAGAAGTCAGAACCTGCCCCTGCAGTTCTGGCCAGATTCCAGCAAGCTTGTAAAATGCATGATCAGAAATACAGATCTGATTATTTTTTTTGAAGACCCCTACGTCGAGGTATTCTGAGTCAGCTTTCCAACGGCGCTAACCTCGTCACATTCCGACGACGGGGCTAATCGCAGCAGCAGTTTTCTCCGAGTCGCGCGCCTGCAAACAGAATTTTCAGATTCGTGGCCGAGTTCCCGCGAGCGTCGTTCGAGGGCCGCCCGGCGTCCAGCGGTCGTTCCAGCAGCTCACCATCCCAGGGGAACGCTTTCCAGGTGTCTCCACAGTAGAGGAGTCATCAGGCCCCACACGACCCCTCCGGTCAACACGTGGGCCCCCACTAGCACGAGTACGCGTGAAGCCGAAGCATTGCCCGAAACCGCCCGTCAACCCGAACTTGGTCCTCCCGGGCCCACTTGTGTCGCCCTTTACCTCCCTGCGTGGAGTGGGCTTAATTGCATTGCTGTAAACATAATGTACTAAGTTCCCGGGAGTACGAGCTTTGGCCGGGTGCCGTCTTCGCCACGCCGAGAGCGTGGAGGTATCGCCTTCACCCTTACACTTGGCATTAGCTTAATTCTTTATATGCTTTATATGCCGCTGCTAGAGAGCATGTGTAGGGATACGTAGCTCGCCTTCAATTTATAATATCACTGCTGCGAGAGAGAGCGAAGCCTTCCCGTGACCCGATCCGGGCGCAAAAGAGAGCCGACCACCCTAGCTCACAGCCGGTTTCTCAACCGCGCACATCCGACGCTTCCCTCGTTAAGGGACGGTCGCGAGCTTGCCGTGTCCGTGGTCCCGTCCCGCATCAATTTGGTATCAGAGCGAGGTTGAGTCTAGGGTGTTTGCATTCAAAACAAAAAAAAGAGTGTCATGTAGTCATTAGTCGGTCTAAGTCGTGTTTAGGATCATCACATTTTTAAAACAACAAAAAGAGTCGTTTTTGGGTCGCATACATCCCTTTACTCGGTATATAAAAAGGTGTTGTCCAACCGTTAGGTTACGCCTATCGGGAAGGCCGCACACTTGTGCGAGTGACCTTCGGGTCGATTGTCTCTGCCCCGTACCGAGTCTTGGTTTACGTCTAGGGTCCTTAGTGTGCATTAGTTAGTGCATTCCAACTTTGCATTACTTAGTGCCGTGTCTAAGTGTTTTGGTCCGAGTGTCGGCATGGCCATCCACTAGCTTCCCCGTGTCCCATGGAGTCCCAAACTCCCGGATGGTGGCGATACTATCTCAAATGGAAGGACCACCCGAACCACCCCACGAGGCCCGAAACCCGGGATTTCTACGGGTCCGATGACCCGAGTGTCTATCTAGAATGGGAAGCCATTATGGATGATTACTTCGAGGTGTACATCATGTACGGGCCCATGCAAGTCGATGTTGCCAAAAGGTGACTTTTTGGTGAAGCCGCTGCAACTTGGAGGAACATCAAATATTGGAGGGAGGATAGGAATCTAAGGCCCATCGAGTCATGGTGGGAAATGAAGAGAGTGCTTAGGAGGGCCTACGTTCCCCGCCCGCCTACCTCCAACCACGGAGGTCATTCCACTCACCAACCCCACCAACTCACCCACAATCAAGTGGGCCACACCTCTACCCAATCCCACGCCTGCACCGCCGTCCAAGCCCACCAAAGTGACCCCAATCTAGTGGCCCGCCCATGCACCACCAACCAACCTCCCCTTGGCACTCCCATCCCAACCCACTCAAGCACCTCCAACCGAGTGGAAGTCCCGCTTATAACCGAGCCGAGGCCCACACCCGAGCCGAGAGTTAAGGAGCAAGTCCACCCCAAGGTCCCTCCTCCAACCCGCTCCTTAGAGGAAATAAAGAAAATGATTTCGGATTGGTGGGAAAGGACACAAGCTACTCCACCACCCCTGGATGCTCCATTGTTATCTACCTCCGGTCTTCATTCGAAACCATCAAAGTGGGAACTACCAAGGCCCGAGCCACCCGTATTTCTAACGGGTACGCTTTTCATAGTCGAGCCACTTCTTAGTTGGCTCAAGGATGGCTTGGTCCCACATCCCTTCTCATCAATGGACCCCACACTACCACTAGTGCCGGTCAACTCATTCCATACCACATTTCGATCTCGTCACCATGTTGATACGTTGGATGATCTTGTCATGGGATTAGATTCACAATGGGAGTTGACGCATCTTTTGGCCCGAGGCTTTGACCAACCCGCTAGTCTTAGCTTCACCCATCCGGCCATAGGGTCCATTACCTCCGAGTGCACCGTGGGTTGTGTCACCACGGAGGTTCTTCTACTTCTCCCGCTACCGGATGAGCCCGACTTCATGACTTTGCTTCCGAGGGAGGAGTCATATTTCCTATACACGGTCCCATCTACCATGACGGAGGAAGGTGACCACCCGCACCTTCAAGAATTTCACGATTGGGACCATGTCATGTTGGAACCCACTTCATGGGGTCACACCTTCTTCGACCCTTTTGACCCCTCCACTAGTGAAGCTCCCGAGCTATCACATTCTCTCCACCTCTTCCGAAGAGTTCACTATTCCACTCATACCCCTCGGCCTAGTCGGCACGCCGTCTCTACATCTAGGGATGATGACGAGGGTAGTTTTGGATCTCCTAGTCCTTCCCCACCCAAATCCCATAGGTCGCCAATGCATGATTGGTACATCTTAGGGTGTCTAGGAGTCATCCATTCCGTCAAGCATCGAGTACATCTAGTGTATGCATGGCACATATTCGGGTGTCCTGATCCGCCGTCACCCATGTACGGGTCAGACTAACAGTGTGCTTTTTTCTTTGTGTGGTTTTGTTTTGAGTGATTTGTTTGCATGGTTTGTGTGTCGTTTGTTTGTCTGCATGCATCTTGTGCAAACTCGTTGTCGTTCTCTTACGAGTAAGAGGCGAGTGGACTCACTTGATGAGTATGGGATCGGTTTTACTTCTATATCCGGATCAGTCACCTATAGGGACTCAGCGGTGATTCCTAGTGAGTCTTCGAGCTGTTTCCTTCCTTTGAGAGTGCCCCTTCGGAGTGACCACCTTTAGCCATAGCAGTGCGCATATCGAGTATATATGGAATGAGCAGGTGCCGATCACTTGGAGTGGAGCATACCCGCGCTACTTAGCACGGTGATGGATCCGCCGGAGGACCGGAGCAGCCATACCCCTACTCGATGGGGTCGAGTTCCTCCCACCCGGGGAGAATTGATGGGGCATCAAAGGCGATTTCCATACACGGGTGAAGTGTATTTGTGTGTTATGGCTTGTATAAGGTTGTAATTGTGTAATTTCTTTCTTTTGGGCTCCTTGTAAGGCTTATATCAAGCCAATGGGCCATTTGTTATGTCAAGTCCATTACTAGGTTACCTTAGTAGAGTCCATTAGGAGTGATTATCATATTGGACCTTATGCCACCCTTATGGACCATAAGAGCCATTTAAGGCCCAATTGGGCCACTCCCTCTCATGGGCTATCTAGATGGGAGAACCCATGGACCAAGCATGGGTGTGGATTGGGTTGGCTGGCCTTGGACCAGCCTAGGCCCAAGAGAGGCCCATGAAGGGGGCGCCCCCTCTTTTGGCCTTATTAGGCATGGTTGGTGTGTATTAGGTGGTGTTTGAATAGATCTAGTCCAAGGTTGAATAAGTATGGTCAAATTAGATTAAAACTAATGTATTAAATGTGTGATTCACATTGTATCCCAGTCCTTCAATCCTAACCCCTAGATCCAAGGGTTGAGGTTGAGTTTGGTTGGCATCCTATATAAGGTTGTATTTTTCATATTGAATGAATTAATGAAGAGAAAAAAGGCATTTGCCCCCATTGGATCTTGCACCCCTCCCCCTCCTTCTCTCTGGTTCCTCCACCTCCAGCCCCCTTTCTAGAGTGTAATCCCTTCCCCCTTGATCCCCTCCAGTATCTGAAGCAACTCCGGTGATCGCCGCCGCCATCGTCTCGCCGCCGACGCGTCGTCGCCAACGGTTTCGGTGTTCTATCCACTCATGACAGACCCTTCTTCTCCGAATTCCTGCTATCACTCCCTTCATCTTCTGAAGCTCAAAATTTCAGGGTTGGTTCCCCTCTAGAACCCTTATCCCCACAAAAACAATCACGTCAAAATTCATCCTTTAGCTATTTTTTGATTTTCGTCCAAGTCCAAGTTCAGATCTGTCCTGGTTCTGTTTACTGTTCACCAGCTCTGAGTTTACCCCATTCGAACCATCTTTTGATTTCTTTTGGGTCGCCCAAATTTATTGGGAGTTCTGTCCACATCCCTCTATCACCAGGAATTTTCTTAATTTTTGGTTCACCCTCCAAGTATTTTTCAAATTTCGTCCAAGTTCCCAAGAATAGTCTGCCCACAGTTTTCCAGATCCGACCCAGGTCTAGTTAAAAAATCCCAGAAAATCCATTTCGTGTCCAATCAGAAAACCCAAAAAAATCCCGGATTCCTCTCTCAGAGATCTTCAACTTTGCTGAAGAGATTATTTCCAGATTCGGAGGTCTTCTCCCTGGTCAACGTCGATCTTCAGAGAAGTCAGAACCTGCCCCTGCAGTTCTGGCCAGATTCCAGCAAGCTTGTAAAATGCATGATCAGAAATACAGATCTGATTATTTTTTTTGAAGACCCCTACGTCGAGGTATTCTGAGTCAGCTTTCCAACGGCGCTAACCTCGTCGCATTCCGACGACGGGGCTGATCGCAGCAGCAGTTTTCTCCGAGTCACGCGCCTACAAACAGAATTTTCAGATTCGTGGCCGAGTTCCCGCGAGCGTCGTTCGAGGGCCGCCCGGCGTCCAGCGGTCGTTCCAGCAGCTCACCATCCCAGGGGAACGCTTTCCAGGTGTCTCCACAGTAGAGGAGTCATCAGGCCCCACACGACCCCTCCGGTCAACACGTGGGCCCCCACTAGCACGAGTACGCGTGAAGCCGAAGCATTGCCCGAAACCGCCCGTCAACCCGAACTTGGTCCTCCCGGGCCCACTTGTGTCGCCCTTTACCTCCCTGCGTGGAGTGGGCTTAATTGCATTGCTGTAAACATAATGTACTAAGTTCCCGGGAGTACGAGCTTTGGCCGGGTGCCGTCTTCGCCACGCCGAGAGCGTGGAGGTATCACCTTCACCCTTACACTTGGCATTAGCTTAATTCTTTATATGCTTTATATGCCGCTGCTAGAGAGCATGTGTAGGGATACCTAGCTCGCCTTCAATTTATAATATCACTGCTGCGAGAGAGAGCGAAGCCGTCCCGTGACCCGATCCGGGCGTAAAAGAGAGCCGACCACCCTAGCTTACAGCCGGTTTCTCAACCGCGCACATCCGACGCTTCCCTCGTTAAGGGACGGTCGCGAGCTTGCCGTGTCCGTGGTCCCGTCCCGCATCACAATTTCTGGAAGTTCTTGGCCAAAACTAGCAAAGGTTGGAGGTGCCATGCCCTAAGAATTGAAGTTACTTCTAAAGGGAGTTCTTTGACCATGGGAGCCACCCACTTTAAGTTGGAGTAACACCTTGGACCAGGCAAAGGCTAGGAAGAAGAAGAGGGAAGAATCACGAGAAGCTTAAAAGTGCAGCGAGTTATGAACTTTTGAGGATAAATTGGAACTTACCACCCTTTGAGTACTTGAGCTCAAATGCTTGGAGATTGATGTCAACCGTTGCAGCTCCCCATGCTCCTTCTTGGCTGCTTTAGGGCCGGTGTGGACCCTCTCTTCCATGCTTATCACTTCGAAGCTTCTCTTCATGGTGTTCCTTGCCCTTTGATGGAGGTTTTCTGCCCTTGTAGCAGAGAATTAGTGAAAGCTACGATTTTTAGGGCTTGGTTCTATCTTTTAAAGGCTTGATTTTGATCAGAATTGGGTTAGAAGGCCTTATCCTAATCATAGGAGAGTTCTAGTATGGATTAAGGTATTCTTGCTTTGAGTTTGGGCTCTCACGGTAGAATCCGTCTCGGAGTACACGTTGTTCTCTGGCGGTCTATCGTACGACCGTCACATATCCCTAACGCTCCACGACTGGGCCGTCACATTTCCTGCTTCACGAGTTTCAATCAATCAGGCTCTGTCATGTCTGACGGTCTCATCTATGACCGTTACCTTCTCTGACGCTTCTTCAGTGGACTGTCACATTTCCTGCTACATATTTAGCCCAACATCATTCTGTCAGATCTGACGGTTTCACCCTGCACCGTTACTTCTCTCTGACGCTCCTTCAGTGGACCGTCACATTTTCTGCTGCGCAGTTTTCAGTCCCCCTCTGTCGTCTTTGACGGCCTAGTCCTGATGCGTTACGTTAGTCTGACGCCCCCCCTCTAGACCGTCTCACATTCTGCTACAGGTTTTCTGTTCTCTCCTTTTTCCTCTAGTCTGACCTGCCGGCCCTACACTTTGCCCATGTCCATTCATTTACACTCCCGTCCACATCTATTTTCATCCATTCACACACATTCACATCCATTTCAAACTCACATTCATTCATTCATCCACATAACAAAACAAAACATAAAAAAGATTTGCATTCATTTCATTTTCATTCACATGAGTCATGTACAAGTGTGAGTGTCAAAAGAAGAAAAGTAAGTACATCATTCAGCCGGTCTATCTCCTGGGCCCTCGCTATCACCAGCACCCTCTTTTCGCTTGGCTGGCTGCTCCATGGTACTATGATCTTCCTCTCGTGGTAGTCTCCTATCCGCCTCCTCGTTCCTCCGTTGATCGGAAAAACTAGCCAGGTAGTTTCCTACCGAGCCGCTCGGCATTCCGTTTCATGTGCTTTCCGCTGCAGCACTCCGGGATCCACTCAGTGCAGGCCCTCGGCTGATCGTCCGGACCGTCCGCTCTACGGCCCGTAGCTCGATCTTCAAGTCGTGAATCTAAAGTCGCGCCGCTCGAGCCTCGCCCCGGTATCTCTCAAGATCCGCTGTCTGGGTAGCTATCTGTTCTAATTCCCCTCTCAGTCGGGCTACCTCTGCCCGCAGGTGCTCCGTCTCCGCACGGGTCCGCTCAGTCTCCACCCGAGCTCGCTTCGCCTCGGCCACAGTCAGCTCTCTCGCCTGCATTTTTGCATGATTAGCTCATTTTAACATTTAGGCATTTAGTGATTTAAGTCAAGAGTAGGCATTTAAGTTTAGTGTTTTATCCGCTCCAGGAGGGCGGCCTCCGCCTCCTCGGCCCGAGCGACCGCTCGAGTGAACTCCGCATCTCGTTCAGCTCTGCCCCCGGCAGGCTGTGATGATGAAGATGGAGCATCCAGTCTCACTCTTTGGGCTCCCTCAGCCTGCTGCATTTAGAAGTCAAAGTTAGTCATATTCGCATCATAAGCATTTAAGTCTTAAGTGTAGAATCTCACCAGGAGCTCCAAAGCAGTCCGATACTCATCTCGCTGCTGGATGGTGGCGTGAAGGAGTCCCTCGAGCTCGGCTATGCGTCCCTGAGGGTCTAGCTGCATTTAGAAAGCATGAGTCAGTGTACATATAGCTTTAATTTAGACAAGGGTTAAGTTTAGAATTTCATACCGGTCGTCAGGTGCGTCTGAACACCTGGTCCCCGTACCGCTGCGAGTAGGCTTTGAGGTAAGCCTCGTCACTTTCTGCCCGATCCTTCACCGCCCGGCCTCTCCTATTTTAGTCATCCACGTACTTGGCCTTTCGGGCGCACCAATCCACATTGCCACTAATACCCTTGGAAGACTTGCCCGGACGCTCGTCATTTCTGCGCGGGAACGTCACCTCTGGCTGATGGAGTCCCCGAGTCCGCAGGATCAGTCGGTAGTGCAAGGGCTCGATTACGTTGATGCAGTGTAGCCATACATCTCGCCCACTATACGCAAGGGATGCCTTAACCCATGGCTGTCCCTCGTGGCCCTCGTCTCGGTATGGGGTCCATCTCACTTGAAAGTCATGTCAGTCCATTTAGAAGCATTTAGAGGCATCTAAAAGCATTTTTAAGGCATGTAGAAGCATTTTAAGTTCGGAGCTTACCGCCGTATGCGGGAATGAGTCTAGATCGTCTTGGATCGCACGGGTCAGTCTACTGATCGACCCCGTGTCCCTCACTACTACCCATCGCCTCGCAATCAGGGTCCGCTCAGGGTGTAGCTGTGTACCTCGCCCAATCCCCGGGAGATAGACGAAGCTCCAGATCTGCATTTTGAGTCGAGTGTCAATATATTAGTTGCATTCATGAATTTCATTTGCATAATCATGTAAGAAGGCATTTAGAATTCAGCATTTACTTGTAGGAAAGGTGAGTAGCCGCCCAGCATCGTCCGTCGGTCCGTGGTGCTGAGCGACTCGAAGAGGAAGGCAAGCGTTGCCGCTCCCCATGCATACTTCCTCACTCTGCCCAGATCCTCCAGCAGTGGCAGCAGTCTGCAGCTGATCACATCAGCTCGGGTCGGAAAGAGCAGTTTCCCGAACAACAGCATCAGGAATCGTCTCAGGACTCGGTCTCCTTCATGTCCAACCTCCGCCGCCATTCGTGGGCGTACTTGCTCAATCACCCTGTCTAGATGCTGCTCGGGTAGCTCCCCGACTGCTATCGCTGCTCCTCTCAATCCCAGGCTATCCTGCAGTCTCGATCTCAAAAGCTGGGATGATGTCTGCCCCGGCCTGATCAAGTCCAGCCCTAGCAGCTCTTGGGCTAGCTCTCTGTAATCACCGTATATCCACCCAGTCACCGCTGTTCCGTGCACTCTCAATCCGGCGATCCTGGCCATATCTTCCAGTGTTGGGATCATGTGACCCCAGGGGAAGATGAAAGCTCGGCTGATCGGATCCCATCTCTCATGGAGCGCGTACAAGAGAGGCGTGTCCATCCATGTCACCTCGATGCTCAGCACCTCGGCGAAGCCCATAGCAGCCAATCTCTCTCTCTAGAACTCGGGCAATGCCTGGTACACTGTCCGGATCTGCAGCCAAGAGATCCTCGTTCTTCTTTTCCCCTGCACATGTAGAGCATAAGTCAGTCATTTGCATCATATATTCATTGCATTACATTAATATAGTGAAAAACAGAAAAAAAGAATTGAATAATTAAAAATCCCCTAAAAATTTTTTCTGCCTCTGGTTACTCTGACGGCCCTATGGTGGTGCGTCAGAGCTGTGACGGTCGCTGCAATGACCGTAATGTTCCCTGCAAAGGGGCGTTCTCCCCTTCGTTTTCCTTGGCTTTCCAAAATGGCCATATGGCCTACAATCATTCCTAAAGGGTCCCCAGACCCATTTTCTACCCTCCAAACATACATGCATGCAACAAAAAAATTAAAAATTGAAGCTTTGGGGTGGGCGGCCTACCTCGGGGTCTTGGCCTCTCTTCTTCTTTTTCTCCTTTGCTGTGGCTTCCTCCTCACCTATGGCCTCCCCCATAGCTTCCTCGGCCTTCTCTACGGTCATGGGAGGAGCTTCCTCCGTTGGTTTGCTCGTCGGAAGGCTTGGAGCATCCTCTTGCTTAATCCGGTGTCGGAGGCACCGGATGGCCATTCGTTTCTTCCCTTTCTCCCTCGCCTTCGGTGGCTGGGATGGCTTGCCACCGGCCATCGTTCGTCGGACGGGGTTGGACGGTGGAGATTTTTGGCACGGTTGTGGTTTTGGGCATTTTTGGCGTTTGTGGTTGAACGAACGAATGACCGTTCGGTTTTATTTTTTTGAACGATCAGGAAATGTAATGGTCTATCGTAAGACCGTCACATATCTCTGACGCATCCACTTTGGACCGTTAGGCCATTTGAATGATGTCTTAACGAATGTGAACCGCCATACTCTAACGGCCCAAGGCTGATCCGTCAGAGTGTTCTAACGCACCCTTCTCAGACCGTTACATGCTTCAAAGTATTTGATGAATGATGATGCTATATTTATCAGAATTTTCATGATTGTTTAAGTATCTTGCTTTGATGCTCATTGAATGGCCATGCCTTGTCTTATCAATGGAAGTCATGCTTAAGTTAAATTGGCTAACCTTTATTTCATGAGATCCCACAAGTCATCATGCTTTGCCGTTCGCCAGGCAGGTAAGTCAGGTATTGTATCTCGATTCCTTATCCCTTAATGCATTACTATATGTTATATATGATATATTATCTCGGGAACCGGCTGGTCACTCATGTGTTCTAGGATCTGATGTTCCCCTTAAACAAAAACGATGATGGTCTAAGTGCACATGTTTAATCGTTGGATAGGCCGTTAGGTTGGAAAAGTTTGGGGATGCTGGATCTATCTTGCACGCCGTGGTTGCAGATGGTGTCCTGACCCTGGTTTCTATGGTCTAGCAATACTATTCTCGAGTATCTTATTATTTTATCTTTCTTTGCATTTTTTTAATGATTTCTTTATTTTAGCCCAGCATGCATCATACGCATCTTTGAGCATTCATGAGCCTCATCTGTCTAGGTGTCTCAATAATGGTGAATAGCTATGTTCTTGATCTCGAATAAGGAGAGTCATTCCACTCTGAATTGGAAGGTTTCCTTCGGTTTGCTCACTTGATTTGGGTAGCTGAAGATTCCTGTCTAGAGTTTAGTTAATTGTTTCTTTCCTTTCCGTTGCTCCGGCCGCTGGATGCGTTTTCCTTTCCTTAGTTGTTAGTTCCTCCAGACATGCGTCTTTTGGTTGGCCGTTTCCTTGTGATTAGTTCGAAGCTTTCTGGAAAATTCCTATTGCTTGTTGGTTTAGAACAGGTGTCGTATGCCTTAATGCCCGCTTTTTAGTCCACGCCACTTCATCTCCGCTTCATCTCCATGTTTCATTTCACTTTTGCTTCACCTCCGCTCGCTCCCCTGCAAAGAGGACGTTAAGGAGGGGCATCTGTTGACACCCGTTTTATGACCAATAAGTTGGGTCATCTCCTTGTTCACTCTATATGATGCTCCGAGTTGTTCACCTTTGTTGAGCCTTCTTGATCAATTTGAGGTCCATTTCTTGAGTCATGTCTCCTTGGTTGAGTCTGGTTCCTTGCCTTTTTTCCGTTGGACGAAGCTTAGCAAACTTTCTTTTTTTGGCACTCTATTGTCTCTAACGGTCCTTTGATAGGGTGTTACAGTACTCTAAAGCATCCACCCTGGTGCGTTACATCTTCCAGAGTCCTTAAGCTTAAGGCTTCTTTCCAAAGCTTATATTTTGCCTACCCGTTGAGTGTGATGGTCTATCATGCGACCGTTACCTTATTGTAACGCATCTACACTTGACTGTTACATCCATCAAGAGTCCAACGTTTCAAAACTTCCCCCGTTGATCTTATCTTCTTAAGGGATAAGGTTGTGTGACGGTCTCTTCCTGGAGCGTTACATACCTGTGGCGGTCTATCGAGCAGCTGTTACATCAAACAGAGAGTCCTGACAAACCTGGCCTTTTCTCTGCTACTCCGTGGCCGACTTGAGAGTTTGTTTCCTTGATTTCTCTTCCAAATCTGATCCTCAGAACCTTCTGTTTGTTTCTATGGACTCTTGGGAGTATTATCTTCAAGAGTTTGCTAAGAAACGTCCTACTTTCTAGCTGGATTATCCTCAACTCGAACCTAGACTTTGAGGGCCTATAAGTAGAACCCTTGACTTCATGGCTTGAGGAGGAAAAATCTAGAGTTTGCGTCAAAGTGTTGCGCATCCTGGAGCTAGAACCAACCAAGGAGAGCTGCTTCCCATGTCCATCTACTTCTAAAGTTCAGGGAGTATCAGTTTCAAGGGTTTAATTCAGTCAAGTCATTGTTCTTAGTGTTTTTCCCTCTTCTAAGCAATCATAGCATTGTCCCTCTCCATCTTTCACGTTCTTTCATCGGTTGCATTCATTTAAAACATCCTCCTATCTTTTAAAATGCCCAGAGGGGTTTAAAAAACCAATCTCCCTGGTATTTCCCTCTCCTTTTGCATGTTCATAAGTTCTTTGGATTATTGATACTACTTTGTGAAAGTGCTAATTTGGGTTTTTTTTTGTGTCTTCCACTCTTTTGCAGGTTTACAGATTCCTTAGCGCGAGGCCCAAGCTCTCTGGCCGGCTGGAAAGCTTGGAGATCAAAAGATTCCCAATCTTATTCTGCAGAAGCTCAGAAGGTCCATCACAGGCGCGTTAGAGTGTTGTAGCGGTGTATCGTGGGACCGTCACAGTCCTGTGACGCACCATCCTTCGACCGTCACATCCCATAGAGCTACAATTTCCTGATTGTTTTCTCTCTCCCGTGGGCGGGTGCATCATCCTCCTATTCCAAGGTATTTATCAGGTCTTTGGCTTGTTTTTACTTTGGTGGCGATCACATAATTCCTTAGTTTGGGCATTAGCTTTCTCATTCATCATATCTCTTCTTTACTTTTGCTTGTTCCACCTCTACGGTGTGTTTTCCTTATTTTTTATTCCACGCTCCGGTGTGTGTTTTTCTTTCCTTGCTTAGTTTAGTTTTGATTGAGATAGCATGCCCATGCTAGAGCTTGTGTTGGTTGCCTAGGTTCATGATTCGCATGTTCATATGTTGATTGATTTCATTACTTGGCTCATTATCTGCTCATAGTTGGCGTCATAGCCCATCTTGCAAAAGAAGGGGCACATTAAAACCAACACGCCGCTGTGATGAGCGACCACTCCAATTCCACCGGTCGGGTAAGGCCCGTGTCTGATGATGATGTTTGCACCGCCAAGACCGTGTTGAAGTTAGATGGAAGGCTCTATCACCACAGGATGTGGATCTAGAGGGGGGGTGAATAGATCAACTGGCTATTTAAAAATTAGGCCTAGAATCAAATGTGGAATTAGAAGAACACTAGATGAACACAGCCAATGCATCGAATGAAACACACAAGATCTGCTGAACAAGCAATCAAACACACGAGAGGCACAAGGCTTTTAGGTGGTTCGGTCAATCCGACCTACGTCCACCCCACATTCAACTCGAATGTGGATTACTGCTGATACATAGCTTCAATCTGCTGGGCTTTACAGCTTGCCAACAACGGCTGGGGCTTACAGCTTATCCCGACCAGAGGAGCATCCTCTGCAACAGCTGAGCATCACAGCTTGCTCGGCTGGGCACTACAGGTTAGCCGACCAGAGGAACACCTCAGCAACCCGCTGCCTCACAGCTTGAAACCGCTGACTAACAGCTTGATAGAACAAGAGTAATCAAAGAGAAAATAGCAAGACTGAAAATAAACAAAACACACAATCGAATGGAATAAAAACCAAAATGACTGTAGCTCAAAGATGAGCAATATCAACTCTGGTAACTGGACCAAGAGACTGATTCACAAACTCTCACGATAACTCTCTCAACTCATCTTCTCTCTCTTTCTTCTTCTCTCCTTTTCTTCTTCTCTGCTTTTCTTCTCTCACATTGGATCTCGGTGGCTGCTGTTTTAGACTAGATGTATAGACTTCGCCAACTTCGATCAGCCTTTACGGAAGATGAAGACTGATATATATAACAGCAGCAGGTGGATAAGGGCGCGTGGCTTCCACGTTTTCCCGCCCAAGGAATTCTCCAGATTACAGGCAATTCCATCCACGTGTCAGCATCTGGTCACCTCGTCCTCCTGGGATCACGAGCCATGTCAGCAATCTCAGTAGAGAGTCCCTGTCAGACAGAGTATCGGATGAGCAGATTAAATAACACTCTGTATAGACTTATCAGAAGAACTGCGTTGTATAGACTTCATATAAGTGAAAGCTATGTACAGACTTTCTGTATGAAGCAACCGCTGTACAGACTTAGGTGATATGAAGACTGTCAATGTATAGACTAAGTGAAGATCAATGCAATGTGTAGACATCAGTGAGAAGATGCAATGTGTAGACTTCAGTGAGACTCAATTGAAGACAGATGATGTATGGACTTCAGAACTGATGCACGATGTACATACTATATGAGACTCGAATGAAGACAAGCGATGTATAGACTTCGAACACCTCTTGAGCTCTGCATAGACTTTGTAGTCACTGGGTGATGTATAGATTTTGGAAAACAGAAGCCTGTATAGACTTGGAAAATCAAGACGCTAAGGAAGACGGTCATTGCACAGACTTCGCCTGACACCGTCCAATGTACAGACTTTCTGTAACAGTCTGATGTACAGACTTCATGAGACTCTAGACAATGAATGCTGTACAGACTTAACCCATGCAATGAGACGCTAAATGAGACGATGAATGAGACGCTGTCCTCTGTACATATTTTGCCCAATGCCTGAGACGCTAATAAAGACGGACGATGTTCAGACTTGCTGAAAGATCCATGTATAGACTTTCAAGCCTGAAGGCCAATGTGTGGACTTGCATGAGATGCTCAATGCACAGACTTCACCTTAGACTCTAAATGAGACAGACAGTGTATAGACTTGGCCAATGCACTGTGGATGTATGGACTTTGACGCCTGCATGCTATGCAATGTACACACTTGGTGACTTCGCATGTTTGTGCAATGTACAACCAGTGTATGGACTTGTCGTGCCTACACGGGGTGTTGTACACACTTGCTGCCTGATGCTCATGTGCAGACTTTGAAGCCCAACAGCGGTGTATAGACTTTGAGACTTTGAGTGTGTGTTCAGTGTGAAGACAAGATAAAATGCATATAACACACAGACAATCTGATAAAGTGATTTCATCAAAACATAAACAGTGTTGCCAATTCATCAAAACAATGTGTTGCCATATGAAGTAAAGTTACATGTCAACACCATCAACACATAGGAGTCACAACAATCTCCCCCTTTTTGATGATGGCAACCCCCTATCATGTAGAGTAGCAACATCCTGTCATACAGATGCATTTTTTGATGAAAGACATGATTTGTTATTCAGATTGTTATGCGGATGCATGTAGATGCTATGAATGACATGCTGCATGCTACAAAATGTAAGCAACTCCCTGCTAACAAAAATTTCCCCCCTTTTCCATACCATGACGTAGATGCATACACTCCCCCTGAATCAGAATTCTATGCATACACTCCCCCTAAACTGAAGGAATGAATTCAGACAATATTCTCCCCCTTTGCCATCAACAAATAGGAGGGAAAGTGAATGCAAGCGAAGAGAAAGAAAGTTCAGCTGACTGGCATTCTTGGCAAGTAGTTCAGAAATTAAGCAACTAAAGCATAGAACCTTCAGTCATATGAACTGAGAAACGGCTTAGAAATTGAAATTCTGGTTTAAAGGTTATAAAAAGAAAAGAGTTCATGCACTACATTCATTGGATAAGGTAGATGTGCATGATAAAACAATAAACCAGAGTCATATTTACATGAGAGATTCAGTTTCAGAATATCTTACTTTAATAGACTCAGTAAAATATGTTAAGAGAAACCATGTCATGTATTGAAATTAAACAATTGACATCCATGAAATTTCTTTTAAGGAACAACATTTTCAATATTGTTTCATTTAGGGCATTCAGGTACGAAAAGTCTTTTTGCGTAAGGGTATACGTTTATCAGACGCCAATACTCCTAGATACTCAACATGATGGACCATCTTGCTTATGATCAAATTCAATAGAATTGATTGACACCTTTTTGTGTGAGGGTACACGTTTATTAGACGCCAGTTACCCCCAGGTACTCAGTGAAAACAACCTACTGTTTTGATCATTTTATACAGAGATAGCTGATACACCTCATGACATGAGTGGTGTCCACTTCTTTGATGGATCACTCAGTTTCTCAGTGATTTACCAGTCATTGCTCTGTCAATGCTATTTTTCAAATGATTTTCAATGTTTTTTCAATATCTTTCTTAGCTTCCCTTTATTTGTTTCAGAATGACTTGTTTAAGGACAATACACATACTTAGCTTCTCTAACATGATTTCAGATGAGTTTTCAGATTTCAGATATAAGTAGCTTTGTCTGACATGAAATAAGCTACGGTTGAGAGCTTTATCAATTTTCAGCATCCTTATTTACTGATTGTAGTCTTTCAACTCTAAAGATTATAAATTTTAAACCATTAAGTCAGTCTTTAAGCAATTAAAGTTCTTATGAAAGAAGAAATCTATTTTCTATTGCTTAATATTAGAACTGACTAAAAGATTGCCATACTGTCAGACTCAATCATTTAGAGTCAAGGATTGAATAGACAGCGTCGACGCTGGGAGGTCAATGCGTCTACGCATCAGTTGAAGAGACAACAGTATAAGACACTGAGATAGTGTCAGTGCGTCGACTCCATGCTATTTCAGCGTCAACTCTTCAGAATAATGAGACAGAGATATTCACAGATCTTGTTCACTGCGTCAACGCCACATTATAGCATCGTCGACGCAGCAATTCACCTTGAAATTCTGACAAGACTCCCCCTGTCTATATGCATGCAATTTTTGCAAAAGATGACAGATCAGATGATTTTTGAAGTTCATGCTTAATCAGACTATCTTATCGTGCAGTATGACCCATGATGAAATATAGACATATCATGCATCTAGACATATATATGCAATGATGATCATGAGTGCAATAAAAAATATGAGAGTCATGCATTATCATAAGTCTATTGCACAATGTTTATTCAATCTATCAACAGCATGTCCAAATCAGAAGTTTATTCAAAGCAGCTCAAAAGTTTTATTCAAGTCAACAAAGAGTTCATTCATTATGCTGAAATTTACACAAGCCAAGTTCTCTTCTAAAAAATTTAAAATTTTCATTTCCAAGTGGCTTAGTAAAGATATCAGCAACTTGTTTATCTGTTTCAATGAAGTCCAGTTCAATTTCCTTTTTGTTCACAGCATCTCTTAGAAAATGATGTTTTATTTCTATGTGCTTAGTCCTAGAATGATGAACAAGATTTTTAGCAAGGCATATGGCACTAGTATTATCACATAGAATTGGAATACATTCCAATTTTATCTGATAATCATCTAGTTGGTGCTTAATCCAAAGTACTTGGGCAGCACAATTACCTACTGCAACATATTCAGCTTCAGCTGTAGACAAGGCTACAATGTGTTGCTTCTTAGATGCCCAAGATACTAGACAGCCACCAAGGAATTGACAGTAGCCACTTGTGCTTTTTCTATCTACTCGACACCAAGCATAATCAGCATCAGTGTAAGCTAGAAGCTCTAACTCACACCTAGCAGGATACCATAATCCTAGCTCTTGGGTGCCTAACAGATATCTAAAAATCCTTTTCACTACTTTAAAATGATTTTATTTAGGACTGGCCTGAAACCCAGCATATAATCCTACAGCGAATTGAATATCAGGCCTAGATGCTGTTAGGTAGAGAATGGATCCGATCATACCTCTGTATAATTTCTGGTCAAATGGGTTACCTTTAGTGTCTTCATCCAAGCTTGTAGAAGTACCCATTGGAGAAGCTATCTCTTTAAGGTTATCCATCTTGTATTTCTTGAGTAGATCCCTTGTGTATTTGGACTGAGTGATAAACATTTCATCCTTTGTTTGTGTAACCTGCAGTCCAAGAAATAATTTGAGCTCACCTATTGAGCTCATTTCAAACTCATTAGTCATTGTTTCAGAAAATTCCTCACACAATTTGGGGCTAGTTGACCCAAAAATGATATCATCCACATAAATCTGTACAATAAGAATTTTAGAATGACTCACCTTTGTAAACAAGGTCTGATCAACTACTCCTCTAGTGAAATTTTGATCAGTGAGAAACTTGCTCAACCTGTCGTACCAAGCTCTGGGAGCTTGCTTAAGACCATAGAGAGCTTTATTTAATTTGTAAACATGATTAGGGAAATCTAGACATTCAAATCCAGGGGGCTGTCTAACATAGACACCCTCATTAATTTCTCCATTCAAGAATGCAGATTTTACATCCATCTGCTGGAGGATTATACCTAGGGAACATGCATAAGCTAATAAAATTCTAACAGCTTCTAATCTGGATACAGGGGCAAATGACTCTTCAAAGTCAATACCAAACTCCTGGTTGTACCCCTGAGCAACAAGTCTGGCTTTATTTTTAACAATATTCCCTAATTCATCAGATTTATTCCTGAAGACCCACCTAGTCCCTATGATTGTTCCATGATCATGCGGTGGGACCAAGTGCCACACCTTGTTCCTGTCGAACTGATTAAGCTCCTCATGCATGGCATTAATCCAATGCATATCCTTGAGGGCACAGTCAATGGACTTGGGTTCAATTTTAGAGACAAGAGCATATGCATTTAATTCATGTTGAATTCTCAGGTGGCCTCTAGTCCTAGGGGGGTCATGCAGATTTCCAATTACATTATCTACAGGATGATCTTTAAGATATCTAATGTTAACAATTGAATTTTCATGTGTTTGATGTACCTCCCCCTGAACTGTAGGCTCCTCTTCATTAAGTTCTATATGTCCTTCTTCATCCTCGGATTTGTCTGCAGGATCTCCTTCCTTCAAGATTTCACCATTGTCTTCATTCTTGCATTGACCAACGTTAGAATTTACCAAGGATTCATCAAAAACTATGTGTGGAGATTCTTCAACAATTTTAGAGTTCAGATTGTACACTCAATATGCTCGGGTGTTTTCAGAATAGCCAAGAAAGATTCCTGGTTCACCTTTAGGTTCAAATTTATCAAGGTCTCTTTTATCATTTATATGAATAAAACATTTGCAACCAAAAACCTTGAAATGAGCAATAGAAGGTTTCTTACCCTTTAAGATCTCATATGGTGTTTGCTGGGTAGAAGCTCTTACCATGACTCTGTTAATTACATAACAGGCAGTGTTCACTGCTTCAGCCCAAAATTTCCTTGGTAAACCACCTTCAACAAGAAGTGTACGACCCATCTCCACTAAGGTTCTGTTCCTTCTCTCCACAACCCCATTCTGCTCAGGTGTCCTTGGTGAGGAGTACCTATGGTTGATTCCATTTGACCTGCAGAGTTCATCAAACTGTGAGTTTTCAAACTCACCTCCATGATCAGTCAAAATGTTTTCAATTTTCTGATTTATTTTAACATAGAACTCCTGAAATTCTGAGAAGGCATCACTCTTATTAGATAAGAAATAAACCCAAGTATACCTAGAAAAGTCATCTACCATGACAAACCCAAACCTGCTTCCTGATAAGCTAACAGATCTGGTTGGCCCAAAAAGATCCATGTGTATCAGCTCATAGGGTTTGGAAGACAGATTTTCAATTCTAGACTTAAATGACTTTCTAGTTATCTTTGATTGAGTGCATGCATCACAGATTTTATTTTCTTTCTTGAAGGAAACTTCAGGAAGTCCTCTAACTATGCTATGCTTGATTAGTTTATGCAAAATGGTATAACTAGCATGGCCTAACCTACGATACCATAAAAATGCTAAATCTTCACTATTGGCAGTAAGACATAGGTTATAATACTGAATATCATCTAGATCTATCATGTATGTGTTATTTATTCTTTTTCTAGAGAATTTTATAATTTCTGAATCAGGTTCAAAAACCTTGCAGCATTGAGAATTAAATAAAACCTTATGACCCTTATCACACAACTGGCTGATACTAAGTAAATTGTAAGCTAACCCTTCAACCAGTATAACATCATCAATGCAGCAGGTAGAACACTTACCTACCTTACCTGATCCAATGATCCTACCCTTTGTGTTGCTTCCAAAGGTGACAAGGCCTCCTAGCTTTTCAGTTAGCATGAAAAACTTAGCCTTATCTCCTGTCATATGCCTGGAGCAACCACTGTCCAAGTACCACAAGTTGCTCTTGGCTGCCAGGCATACCTGCACACACAATTAGGGCAAAGAGTTTGGAACCCAAGTCTGATTGGGCTCCAATGCAGATGAAGTGCAAGTAAAGAAAGAAAGCATGGTTTTGAGAATCCACATTTGTTTGAAGCAGTTCTGTTCAGTGGATTTTCTAGATTTCTTTTTGTTTTGCTTTTTCTTGTTGACTTTCTTCTTATATGCACCAACAGAGTTATTCACAGAATTGTTGTTATTGTGCCAATGCTTCGGCCAGGTTGCATTCATAAAGTTTTGGCCATGGTAGTTCCTGGGCTGGCTGTGGAAATGTTGGTAATTCCTAGGCATCCGACTACCATACCCATTTTCCCAATTTCTGACATAGGGTCTGTAAAAGTGTGTAGGTTGATGAACATACCCTGTATACAGCCCTTGAGTTCTAGTCCACCCACGCCCATTAGGATAGATTGGCTGTGTGGGGTAGTAGGACTGAACTCTAGGTGGATTGAATTTGTTGGGCTGACTTCTGAAAATATTTTGTCTTCTCTGCACCCTTGACCCTGCTGACCTATTCATAGGTTTTGGTTGGGTCCTTTTCTGTGATGATGGTGGTGAAGACTTTTTGGCATTGACATGGGGTTTGTTTACCTGAACAGGCTGACCCCTAACATTGGGTTGAGCACTAGAGCTAGGTTTGGAAGTCCCAATTCTACTAGGCTCACCTACTTTCTGTTTTCCCTTCTCCTCTGCATTTAGCTTTTTCAGATTCAAATTTGTCTGTACAGCATTATTAGAATTCATGTTGATCAGAGGTCCTTTCTCCTTTTGTGCAACAAAGGAAATAGTTTTCATTCCAAAGCTTTTAGTTGCACTAGAGTTGAATCCTAGGCCCTCTCTTCTGAAATTTACCCTTGACCCCAATAATGCATCTAAATTTTCAGATCCTTGGGTCATTTTCTCAATTGTTTTTAGCTTATCCTCATTGTCTTTCTGAACTTCATCAATAGATTTTTTTAACTCATTATTCACATTGAGGACAGCTTCATATTTTTCAGAAACAATCTTTATCTCATTTTCATAATTCTGAATTTTTAGTTTCCATGCATCAATTTCATTGTCTAATCTCACATTTTCTTCCTTAGAAATTTTCAGTTCTTTATTGATTTCTTCAAATTCAGAACATGTGAGTTTCAGATTACTGTTCTCAGTTTCTAAGCAGGTAATTTTATCAGACAATGAAGTATCATTTTGCATGATTTTAATTTTTCTTCGTAGATGCATATTTTCTTTTCTGACCTCATCTACTCTATCAGTAAGTTCATCATAAGCAACCATCCAATCAGTAATAGTAAAATTTTCATAGCGAGAGGATACCTCATCAGATTCTTCCTCTCTATCTTCTGAGCTGGTTGCCATGAGACAGATTGGCTTCTCAGCTTCAACTTCACTGTCCGAAGTGATGCTCAAGGATCCCTCGTCCTCATCACTCCAGGTACTCACCATAGCTTTTCCTTTTGTGTTCTTCTTCTTGGACTTGTCCTTGAGGTTCTGATTTGTCGGACATTCAGCTTTAAAGTGACCCGCCTTCCTGCATTGATTGCAAACATTAGTTTCAGCTTTCTTTACAGGGTTTGATTTATACCTTGTGTCTCGGTGGCCACTGTTGGTATTTCTTCGACTGAATCTTCTTCCTTCCTTCTTGAGAAATCTCCAGAATTCCCTAGTAATCATGGCAATATCAGCATTTGCCACTTCTTCTTCAGACAAGCTCTCTTCAGTTGATGATCCGTTGGGGCTGGATAGACTGGATCTGCTAGCACCAGCCTTCAGAGCTATAGGCTTCCTCTTTCTGTCAGCCTCCTCTATCTTCGGCATATTCATCTCATAAGCCATTAGATATCCGATCAGCTCATCTGCCTTAGTATTGTGCAGATCTCTTGACTCTTCCATAACTGTGGCCTTGGTGTGCCAAATTGGAGTCAAGGATCGCAAGATCTTCCTGACTACATCATACTCAGAATATTTTTTCCTGAAGCCTCTGAGACCATTTGTGATAATAGTCAGCCGCGCATACATTTCCTTGATCGTCTCATTAGGCTTCATATTGAAAGCTTCGTATTCAGAAACCAGTAGATTAGTCTTAGTCTCTCTGACTTGTGAAGTCCCCTCATAGATGACTTCAAGTGCATCCCACATTTCCTTCGCTGAGGAGCAGGCAGATATTCATGAAAACTCGGTGGGATGCAGAGAGCACTGGATTGCATTGATTGCACTCCAGTTGAGTGTGGACCTTCTGATTTCTTCCTTGGTCCATACATCTTCATTTGGGGACAGCTCGAAAGGTCCCTTGCTAACCACCTTCCAAATTTCATAATCTTTAGCCCTCAAGAACACCTGCATACGGTGCTTCCAGTATGCGTAGTTGGTTCCATCGAAGTATGGGAGCTTGGATGTGGAGTGTCCTTCAGCTATCATCCCTCTTCCGTCCATCTGTGCTTATCCTCTTGGGGCGGTAAGTCCCTGTAGAAGAGTCTAGCTCTGATACCAAGTGTTGAAGTTAGATGGAAGGCTCTATCACCACAGGATGTGGATCTAGAGGGGGGGGTGAATAGATCAACTGGCTATTTAAAAATTAGGCCTAGAATCAAATGCGGAATTAGAAGAACACTAGACGAACACAGCCAATGCACCAAATGAAACACACAAGATCTGCTGAACAAGCAATTAAACACACGAGAGGCACAAGGCTTTTAGGTGGTTCGGTCAATCCGACCTACGTCCACCCCACATTCAACTCGAATGTGGATTACTGCTGATACAAAGCTTCAATCTGCTAAGCTTTACAGCTTGCCAACAACGGCTGGGGCTTACAGCTTATCCCGACCAGAGGAGCATCCTCTGCAACAGCTGAGCATCACAGCTTGCTCTGTTGGGCACTACAGCTTAGCCGACTAGAGGAACACCTCTACAACCCGCTGCCTCACAGCTTGAAACCGCTGACTAACAGCTTGATAGAACAAGAGTAATCAAAGAGAAAATAGCAAGACTGAAAATAAACAAAACACACAATCGAATGGAATAAAAACCAAAATGACTGTAGCTCAAAGTTGAGCAGTATCAGCTCTGGTAACTGGACCAAGAGACTGATTCACAAACTCTCACGATAACTCTCTCAACTCATCTTCTCTCTCTTTCTTCTTCTCTCCTTTTCTTCTTCTTTACTTTTCTTCTCTCACATTGGATCTCGGTGGCTGCTGTTTCAGACTGGATGTATAGACTTCGCCAACTTCGATCAGCCTTTACGGAGGATGAAGACTGATATATACAACAGCAGCAGGTGGATAAGGGCGCGTGGCTTCCACATTTTCCCGCCCAAGGAATTCTCCAGATTCGAGGCAATTCCATCCACGTGTCAGCATCTGGTCACCTCATCCTCCTGGGATCACGAGCCATGTCAGCAATCTCAGTAGAGAGTCCCTGTCAGACAGAGTATCGGATGATCAGATTAAATAACACTCTGTATAGACTTATCAGAAGAACTGCGTTGTATAGACTTCATATAAGTGAAAGCTATGTACAGACTTTCTGTATGAAGCAACCGCTGTACAGACTTAGGTGATATGAAGACTGTCAATGTATAGACTAAGTGAAGATCAATGTAATGTGTAGACATCAGTGAGAAGATGCAATGTGTAGACTTCAGTGAGACTCAATTGAAGACAGACGATGTATGGACTTCAGAACTGATGCACGATGTACATACTTCATGAGACTCGAATGAAGACAAGCGATGTATAGACTTCGAACACCTCTTGAGCTCTGCATAGACTTTGCAGTCACTGGGTGATGTATAGATTTTGAAAAACAGAAGCCTGTATAGACTTGGAAGATCAAGACGCTAAGGAAGACGGTCATTGTACAGACTTCGCCTGACACCGTCCAATGTACAGACTTTCTGTAACAGTCTGATGTACAGACTTCATGAGACTCTAGACACTGAATGTTGTACAGACTTAACCCATGCAATGAGATGCTAAATGAGACGCTAAATGAGACGCTGGACTCTGTACAGATTTTGCCCAATGCCTGAGACGCTAACAAGGACGGACGATGTTCAGACTTGCTGAAAGATCGATGTACAGACTTTCAAGCCTGAAGGCCAATGTGTGGACTTGCGTGAGATACTCATTGAGACGCTCAATGTACAGACTTCACCTTAGACTCTAAATGAGACGGACAATGTATAGACTTGGCAAATGCACTGTGGATGTATGGACTTTGACTCCTGCATGCTATGCAATGTACACACTCGGTGACTTCGCATGTTTGTGCAATGTACAACCAGTGTATGGACTTGTCGTGCCTACACGGGGCATTGTACACACTTGCTGCCTGATGCTCATGTGCAGACTTTGAAGCCCAACAGCGGTGTATAGACTTTGAGACTTTGAGTGTGTGTTCAGTGTGAAGACAAGATAAAATGCATATAACACACAGACAATCTGATAAAGTGATTTCATCAAAACATAAACAGTGTTGCCAATTCATCAAAACAATGTGTTGCCATATGAAGTAAAGTTACATGTCAACACCATCAACACATAGGAGTCACAACAGACCGGAGCCATGGTTTCATCCGTAGGGCAAATGGCCGCAGGGGCCAAATCGGACACCGCAGCGAATGGAGTCGCCCCTATCTCCGCCTCCTCGGCAAGGCTCGGATCCGTCGTCGCTCCGCAGGCTGGGAGCGCAAGTGTCATGACCTCGGTCGAAGGAAGCGTGTCAACCAGAGTCGGGCCCGGCACCGCTCCTGAGGGACCCGCACCCCTTTCTGCCTGGGACTCCCTCGGAGGTATATTAAGGCTTGCCAATATCTTCCCCAGGAGTCGGGCTTCCTCTGGTACAACCGACATCGGGACAGGCAGAAGCGAAATCACGAGCCACAGGATGGCTCCCAATTGCAGAAGAGATGCCAAGGATCCCGCGTCCGGTCCCAGAAATGACTTCAACCTTCTTGCCGCCCGCGGACCAAAGGATGACCTCCACCTGGGAACAGCTTTGCGAGCTCGGGCAGCAGGCGCTCTTCGGGGCGTTGTCATTGTCTGGCCATGCAAAGCAAAGTTAAAAACCCGTTACGTGGAACAGATTGCTGAGTTATCAAAGGAGCTGAAAGGTCCCCGATGCTTACCTCATCCACTGGCACTATGCTGCTCTCCGGCATTATCACTCCCTCTTCCCGGGTTTCGGTCTCGGGCACTATCTCTCTCTCCTCTCGGGTCTCAGTCTCCGACACTATCTCTCCCTCTTCTAGGGCTTCAGTTGCCGGAGTAGGAGTCCCCGCGAACCTTTGGGAGGCATGATCCTGTCCAGCTTCAAATAAATCAACAGTCTTGAGGGAAACTCAAAAAAAAGGGGATAAAGTCTATACTCACGGCCACTACCGCCTCTTCTTGCTGCATCACCTCGACTGTCGGGGCGGGGACATCCGAACTTGCTGCAGCCTCCTCCTGCCGCAGGGCCTCAACTATGGACGCCAGTTTGTTCAGAGCCGCAGTGGATTTCTCCTGTCAGGCAACCTTTGAATCCGGAACATGAGTCTCCACGTCTTCCAGCGAGGTTTGTTCCTGTTAATTTCAAAAATGATAATAGCAGAGAAGTTAGTTGGCGACCTTGAGAGAAGCCTGAATAAACAGGTCCACACTCACAAGTACCTGTCCCACTAAACTCAGAGAAGCAGATAATACTGGAGCTTTCCAAGCTGGTACTTGAAGCTCGGGCTCCTCGGATGGGCCCTCATTTGAAAGCACCTCGTCAGAAGAGTAGCCATAATCTACCTTTTCACCCGACGATGACTTGGTACGAGTGGGCACCTCTTTCACCTCTAGGGGAGCCCCAGTGGCAGGATCTATGGCCGGAGCATCGTCACGCAGGCTCAGCAGCCGTGACTTCCCGTGCCTTTGCCCCTTCCTTGCATATATTTGTTCGAACGGTGGCATCCAGCGAACCACCTTCGACCGAGTAGCTGCTACACCAACTCCTGCCAAAGTAAAGCATGATTTGAATTAAGTCGTCCCCGTAAGGTCATGAGAAATGAAGGAAATCAATCAAGGTACAAAAAAATACCTCCCTCGACTTCTACAGTAGGGATTGGTTCAGAGAAAGTCTCTTCAACGGGCTGCACTGCCCCGTGAACCCTGGCCTTACCCACGCCAGGAATGGATATGGACGCGGACTACTCCACGACAGCTGAAACAAATACACACACATGTTACAAGAGGGTCCCTCTTGATATGTAAATGAGCCTTGAAGAGCTTCAAAAGCTAGAAGGCCTAACCTGCAGGCCGGCTCGGCTCCGCCCGAGCGGCGGCAAACTCCTCAAAAGATGGGGGGAGAGAGGAACTAGAGGGACCACTACCGAGGCAGAGGTAGCTTCTGTTTTCCTCCGCTTCGCCCTTTGCCGTTCGGCCACCTTAGTAGCAGTCAACGCCTGCTTCACTGGTGACTTCACACGGGACCGCTTCCCAGCCTTTGGCAGAGGCACAGTAGTGGGGGTCGGCTCTGCCGCGTCAAAGTGAGGAGGCTTCTGTACAAGCCGAAGAAGGTTCCTGTATTTCTCCAGTTGGGTGCTGGAGGGATGATATGTCAAAAAAAAAATTCAATCAACTAATCAACCAACATTATGAAGGAGCATGACAATGGAAGGCAGAAACAAAGAGGCATTATACTATAAGGGTCGGTGTACAATCGTAGAGTTAGTGGCCAGTAAGTCAGGGACAACTCCTTGTCCCAGCGGGCCGCCTCTCGGACCAACCAAAGGACATCCCTGATCTTTGTACAGTGGTCTGCAAGATGAGCCAGATCCGCATGCTGCTTGAAGGTGAGGTGGCAGTAGAGGCTGAAGTGGTCCATGCCCCACCCGTCGGCATAATGAAAAGAAATCTGTAGGCGCTTGTCTAGGATGACAACTGTTGGGTCCTCCACCTTCAACCCGTGTGCCCGGAGAAGAACATATAGCTATGTGGTTTCCTTGTAATTTTTTGGGCATGCGCTCCTCTCTCCTCAAGAAGGTATGATATGGACACGTCGCGTCCGTCTCGGGGCACCAGGTACGAGCTGGTGTGCTTTCTTCTTCTACCGGGAAGGGGTAATTAATGAGGTCCAGACGGTCCATCCCAACCCGACATAGATGCACAAGATTCTTCTTGAACTCGTCCTTGGCAACAGGAGGCATCTTAATTTGGGGCGACGGCCTGGCTTCCCGGGCTTCCTTATGAGCGGCCAAGTATGCAGTCACCTCCTTTTCCTTGCCATGCTTCAGTCGGAGCAGATGTTCCGGATGAATATCAAGGACGGTCGCTGACTGTTTGCTCAAGAAGTTCCTTTCGGCGCCGTCCCAGCAGTCAGTCCTACACAACCGATAGAAGCTTGTCCGGGCATTCCACCACTTGATGTAGTCCATAGTTACTCGTGGAACTCGCCCGGGCATCGGCACCCTGAAAGTAGAACTGTCCGCCCAATGAAAGTAGTCCCACCAGGACCGGACGTGCTCAGTAGTCGGGCTGCCCCGAAGACTCCGCACGGGCAGAGCAAATTGTGCACTGTATACAGGGATATGCTGGTCATACCCAAAATTTCACCTGAAGCGGAAGGGGTAATATGGTTCCAGCAGCAAGGTGTCTCCCTTCCTGAAAATAGCCCCGCTGCATTGTCCCAACGGGAAGGGGTAAACTCCGACGCCCGTACCAATTTGCCCTCCACTAGTGTAAGTGCCTCCAGCCCTAGCACGAGATTCCATTCCCTCGGTTCGCCTACCAGGTACATTGGTATACTTCAGCGAACGATGTATAGCAAACTGTCACGGGACTGTAAGATGGCGCGCTCAGCCCCCCACACAGCTCTAAAGTCCCTCGTGTCCTGGTGGCAGAGGTGCTTCAAAAAGCGAAGGAGGTGCTTGTCCTTAGGGTGATCCCTCTGATAGTCACCAGCTCGGTCAAATGTGAAACCACCATCGGTCAGTGCAACACGGCTGAATTCCATGGTGTCGGTCTCAGGAATCTGATGACTCAGCCAGCTTTGCCACCTCAGCATTTTCCCGATCAAGGTCTTCCACATTATGCCATGTAACGGCAGGGATGGCCAGCAACAGAGTAGACTTGGCACTGGTGGCAACAGCCGAGGCAGAAGAACCACTTAGAGCAGCCATTTGTCTGCAAGGTGCAAAGATTCAAAGTCAGAACAAGCCACAAACCAGGAAAAGGGGAAGAAGACTAGAAAAGACTACACTGAAATAAAGTGACCAAAAATGCCAACAGATTTTGACAAAATTTCGATAGTCTCCCCTAGGCCGGAGGAGTAAGGGGAAGACACGGGCGCTCGTCCACAAGGAATGACGGCCCCAACAAAAATCACGGTGCGCAAAGAAGGCAACACTGGATGCTCCCTCAGTTCGTTCAAGCCACCTTCTGCTTCAACCGGCACACTACCCAGTGCCCTTCCCCGACGCACCCCCCAGGACGCCTAGTCACTCGGCACACTCGTGCCCTAGCTACCCGGCACACTCGTGCCCGTGCTCACCCGGCACACACTTGTGCCACCTTACCCGGCACACCCGTGCGTCTCACTACACCGGCACACACATGCCCTTGCTACCACCGGCACACCCCGTGCCTCCCTCCACCGGCACACCCGTGCCTCCCACCACCGGCACACCCGTGCCTCCCACCACCGGCACACCCTGTGACTCCTTCCACCGGCACACCCGTGCCGCCTCACTCCGGCACACCCGTGCCCTCACCTTGCCCGGCACACGCCCAAAGTCCTACCACCGGCACACTCCGATGCGCCTGTGACCACCTCCACCCCACGCCGGAGGAGAAGAAGAAGAGACCAAGAAAAAAAGAAGAAGTAGAAGAGAAGAGAAAGGGAAGAAGGGGGAAGAGAAGAAGAAGGAAAAAGGAAGAGGGAAAGGAGCCTAGGGCTCCGTCGTCCACCCGAGCAAGAGAAAGAGGAAGAAGAAGAACAAGAGAAGAAGAAAGGATGAGAAGAGAAGGAGTAGAAGAGGAAAGGAGGAGAGGAAGAGAAGAGAGGGGCGCGGTGGCCTCCTCACCCCGGCGAGAACGGTGACGGCGTCCGGTGGCGGATGAGGAAGGCGACGACGGCGGTGGTAGCCGAAGGGGCCGAAGAGACAAAGAGAGAGAGTGAGAAGGGGAGGTTTGAAACCGAAGGGGGGAGCTCGAGCGGGACTCCCCCACCCCCCTTTTATAGGGGCTTCAAAAAAAATAGAAAAAAGGAGAAAAGAAAGAAAAAAAGAAAAGAAAAGAAAAGAAAAAAAGAAAAAAAAGAGAGAAAAAAACATATAGAATAAAGAAATAATAAATACAATAATATCCACATTATATATATACTATACATATATACTATATTTATATACACAATAATGTATGTTTGTTACGCGAACACACCCACGAGCACCGCTCGTCTCATCCTTCACCCGCGCTGCCTGAGGGTGGGGGGCATTTGTGGACACGTAAATTTATGTGTCCATACACTTTGCCCAGTTCTTCATTGGCATCAGAGCAAAAGAGAGAAGACTTGGAAAAATTGGCTACCCAGGGCTCTGGAGAATACTATTGTCCAGCAAATCCTCACATTTGCACGGGCGCATTAAATGACAAAGAAAACACAGGATACCCTGCTGAATCTGTACACTGCTATGGGCCCACCCTCGGGTCCCTAACGGTGAAGAATGTCCCAAAGAAATTCATAGTTATGAGTTCCTGAAGAAGGGATCAACACACTCAACGGCACACTCCTCAGGTGCCTCTAACGGCACACCCTCAAAGTGCCTCCAATGGCACACCCCAAATAGCCCTCCAATGACACACTGGTGGTGCCCTTCCAGCGGCACACTTCTTAGGCCCTTCAGCGGCACACTCCTCAGGTGCCTCCAATGGCACACCCTCAAAGTGCCTCCAATGGCACACCCCCAAATAGCCCTCCAACGGCACACTGGTGGTGCCCTTCCAACGGCACACTTCTCAGGCCCTTCAGCGACACACTCCTCAGGTGCCTCCAACAGCACACTCCATCAACAGCCCCTTAACGGCACAGCAGCCTGTGCCCCCCAAAGGCACACTCCCAGTGCCTCCTCCAATGGCATAGCAGCGTACAAGTCCTCCAACGACATAGTCGTTGCGCCCTTTCAACGGCACAGCCGTTGCGCACTCTCAGCGGCACACCCTGCCAGACGCTCCACCCGGTGCAGCGTTAATCCTTCCACACCCAGCACAGCGTTATGACCCTCAGACCGGCACAAACCGGTGGAAGACACGACGGTCATTACGTGGGGCCCTTGGCGCGCAGCTCGGCCACCTCAACGCTAGCTAACACGTTGCCATGGTGTCGCCCTCTGGTTCGACCAGGCAGACCTCAACCTGACAAAGACAAGACCGGGGTCAACCTCGGACAGGGTTGCAATCATGAGGCCCCCCGTCAACGTCAGACCTATAAGAAACTCTCACGAGCAAGAAACAAGAGACAGACAGTATGTGGAGACAGTGAGCAGCGCCTAGAGAGAAGAATACGCACAGTAAGAAGAGAAGAAGAAGGTAAAGGATAGTGACAAGAGAGGGAGAGATTGTGTTGAATGTAGATGGAGAGGAAGGAATAGAGAAGGGAACTGTTACCCTTCCTCGTTCCAGTCCTCTCTCCTGTTGTTTCTTTTCTTTCCTCTTTCTTGTTTCTCCTCCCCCTTTTCGTTTGGATTCGTTGCACTGTATTTGGCCCCTTTGGCCAGGAGCTACGTTGTCTAGTCTTTTTATGAATGGAAATATCTCTTCTTTCCCCTTGTTGTTCTGGTCAGACTCTATCCTATAGTGCATCCCATGACTTGTTTTCTTCTTCTTCATGGTTTTCTTACTACTTGGGTCATTTTCTCTCCATGACGTCGTAGAACCTACCCAACTCAATGGATAGCACCCCCAGTGTGATGGCATGAAACCAGTCCTCCTCCAATGGTCTCTATAACCTAGTCATCCCTCCCCTTCTCCTTTTGGAGCAGCATGTGCCTGTCGGAGTCTACTGCTCTTACTCAATACTTTGAACCCACCCATTAGCCAAAGTGCCCCCCCAAGTCTACGCTTTAGAGCCAACAGCATTCATCAGCCTCGGCCGGCACACCTCCTAGTCCTCCTGCCCGGCACACTCGTTGGCATGTGCCTTGACCGGCACACCCCCCTTACCCTATGCTGCCCGGTGCACCCTTCGTGCCTTGGCCGGTACACCCCCCAGTCTACCTTGGCCGGCACACCCTTGGCATGCCTTTACCCGGCACACCTTACCCACCTTCACCCGGTGTGTCCCCAGTCTATGTCAGCCCAGTGTCTCTCATTCGCTATTTTCTCTGAGTTTTTCAGAGTTTTCTCAAAAGTGTTGCTGCCTTGGCACGCACCTCGAATCATTGGGTCACGCCACTCCTTGTGGGTGTGTTCCCCGTTCACTCCCTTAGCATCCGGGTAAAGGGGAGATGGTGCCGAATTTTTGTCAGAAATAAAGACACATTAAAAAACAAAAGGAAGCAACAAACAAATGAAACGAACAATAATGAAACATTCCAACCAAGACAAGGAAACCGTGCAAGACTCGAGGAATTGGACTGAGCATGATCGAGGCAGACTACTGAACACGACCGGGGACTTAATCACATAACAGAAAATTGAAAACTTGTTATTTAAGACCCTCCATCTGAATTTCATGAACAGAGGGACCTCCTCTCAGACCTTACTCCACTTGTATGGACTTTGCCGCAGCTGCATTGGTCTTTCAACCCAACCACCGCCCGGTGCACCCTTGATCTATCCTTGCTTGGCACACTCCAGTTTGCCTCTATCCGGCACACCCTCAGCCCATTTGCAACCGGTGCACTCTGCCCCTCCAAGCGGTGCACCCCTCACCCGGTACACTCCTTGGCCTTCATGTGCATTACCCTTGGTAGCCCAGTCTTCAGGCGTGAACAAACCCCCCTTTCACAATTATTTTTTTCAACCCGATACACTCTCTAGTCGCCCCTGCCCAGCTTCTCCGGGCACACTCGTGCCTCTCTCTCTCTCTCTCCGGCACACTCTCTTTGCCTTCACCCGGCACAGCGTTAGCTCCCTACCCGGTACAGTCTCACCTTCCTCTAGCGGCACACCATCCCACAACCCTGCCCTTCACAACATCTTCCACGTGCACCGACCTTCCCCTTTGACCCAGTCCAACCTGCATCGACCTTAGTCCAGCACATGCATAGACTTTGGCTAGCTTGCTCAAACCTTACATACATGCACAGACCCTACTTTCATTGTGCACTGACTATATCTGATGGAGGCATCACCCGTGACTCCCTTTGGCTCGGGTCTTCCTTACACTCCGACATCATTTGAGTTCGGGCCTCTCTCTATAAAGGCCCAATTATCCATTTTGTGCTTTCTATTTCAGTCATTTGATGTAATTTTCATTTTATTTGAGTCATGTCCCTAGGTCTTGTGCTTATTTCCCCAAGTTGAGTGTCATTAAGTTGATTAGTTAGCTATTGGGCCCAAATCATTGGGCTAGGCCCAAGGGCGCCCTCTACCCCCTTGGTTATTTGTCATTGAGTCAAATGTCAGGGTCTTTTTTGTAAAATGTGGGTTGCCTATATATAGGGCCCCATTCCCCTCATTTTGAACTAATGAATGAATGCAAATTTTCCCTTGAGAGTTCAAATTAATTAGTTCTAATGGAGAGAATCCAAGAGTGGGTGAGAAGCCCTAGGGGAGAGACTCCCCACCCCATTCCTCTCTCTCTTCTCTCTCTCTTTCTCTCTCTACACCAAGGGGTGGTGCGACCTCCCCCTCTCTCCTCCACCTCACCTGCCACCTCACCTCCCCATTCCCTTCCCTAGGTGCATTCAATGCTCCTCCACCACTTCCCACCATATCCACCCCTTCCCTAGGAGAATCATTGGTCATTCCAACACCATCTTCCCCATTCCAACAAAATCTTCTCTCCTCCCCACACAATCTCCCACCTCCCAAGGCCCATTTGAATTTGAATTCTCCCTCCAATCCCCAGCCCAAGGACACCCCAGCCCCTCTCCTATAGGGCTGGTCGCCCCTCCCCTTCCCTCCACTTCCATCCCATCTAGATCATCCTCCCTACTTCTCCACCTTCCCTCTCCACCCACCTTGTGTAACACCATTAGAACCTTGCACCCTCCCCCTCTTTCTCCACCTCCCTACTACCCCTAGCACCCCTCCATCCCTCCCACACACTTCCATTCACCATTCCTCATCTCCCCTTCACCATATACCTACTTCTTCTTCTTCTTTCTTGATCATCGGAAGCTACATCAAAGGTGCAGTTTACAGTCCAGAAGTTACAGGTGAACCAGCAGCTTGCAGCAGCCACCCCGACCACCTCCCCACGAATCTGAATGCCCAAGAGGTACCCACGGAAGCTTCTTCCTATCTTCTTCGCAACGGTGGTGGTCTCGTCATCGTCCGAGCACTGTGCTGCCCGGGAGAGCAGTTCTCCCTCCACTGCGCGAAGCTTCCTCGGTAGAGCACCTGAACCTGATGGGAAGCTCGACTGCGGCGATCCTAGTGGGAATCTGAGCAAGAGTTCTTCTTCAAAAATCTTCTTCGACCAGTCGACTATCAGAATCAAGAAGCGGATCTCTGATTGGCGCCTGGAAGCAAGAGTTCTTATTTTCTTCCTCCTGGTGCGCGGTTCTGTTTCCTATCAGTCTGCTCCGACCCTCTCTCCTTGTTCGAGATCTTTCGGCCTACTCCGACGTTGTCTGGTGTTCCCGTGACCCATGTTTCGAAGAGGGCTCGTCAACGATTCCATCGGTACCATTCGCACTCAAATTGAAGCTCTAGAGTGCTCGTGACGACATTGTTTTCCTGCTGTTGAGAATCTGAAGCAATCCAAACAGAAGACATGCATCTTGGTTCGAGACTCTGCCCCGACCTGCACTGGCAATCAGAGAAATCAGAAAATTTCTGGCGTCCTCTTGATCCAGCTACGAAGAATTTCCCACTGGTCCCGTCATCAGCAAAATTCCGGAGTAGGTTCTGCGTCCACAACTCCGTCAGTCAGTCCCCTATCGCAGAGAGCAGGTAGAACTGATCTCGATCTCCATTCGACGTTCTTTTCCCCTTTTCTCCCCTCCCCGCTTGGCCGGCTGAAGGTCCCTCCCTGTGTGGAGGTAGTTTTGGATGTAATAACAAGTTGTCCCCACCCCAAGATCCCCCTCCTGAGAGAGGTGTAGTTTTGTAATTGTTTAAACAGGTCAAGCTGCCCGACGCGACGTGTGGGGATCCCCTCGCCTCCCCGCTCGCCCACGTCTCCAAGCGGGATTGGTTTCTTCAAACCGGTCGAGTAAGTGTTTCAAAATTTGCTTTAATTTGTGCTTGTTCTTTCAATATTAGTTCATAGTTCCACTGGCCGTGAATGAGAGCCTGATCCTTAAGCTCCCTTGCTATAAGAGATCGCCGTGGGAAAGTGTGGAACCCGTGCCCTCGGCACGACGTCGGCTCCCTTGAATTGGGCTGCCATTACCCTTGGGAGTCAACCTTGGCCTTACTGGCCCTCTACCAGCAAGGGCCCAACCCTCTCAACCTCACCTTGGCATTTCCAAGTTACCCCGGGACTTGGGTGAGCATCGGGTGAGTGGTCGCCATTATCGGTCAGTTTGAATGCTAAAATGTGCTTGCTTGGTAAGTCCTAGGTGGTGTCACATCAATATCCTTGTGTACATCGACCTTCTTCCCATCCAAGCTAACCACCGCACTGACCTTTCCCCTCGTGCGCATAAAACCTACATTGACCTCATCCTAGCCCGGTGCACGCGTGCACCGACCTTCATTTCAGCCCAGCTACGATCTGCACGGACCCTGCCCAATGTGCACAGACCTTGAACACAAAACATGCACTAACCCTGCCCAATATGCACCAACCCAAGCCCACACTTGCACTGGCCTTGCCCAGCCTTCACCCGGCACGCTCCCATTGCCATCCATCAGGTGCACTTTGGCCTCACCTGGGCCGGTACACCCTCAAACCCTTTAACATCCCAGCCAGGTACACTTCAGCCTCCTTGTCCGGTGCACTTGCTCCTTCCCTCAGCGGTACACACTCCTTCTAGTCCCTCCACCCGGCACACCCTTAGTTCTCTCACGCGGTGCACTCTGGATTCATCCAACCCGGCACACCGCCCAGGCACCCACCGGTATACCCTCAACAGTCCTACCCGGCACACCCTGTCGCTCACACCCTAACCCGACACACCTCCTGCCCTTCCTCCAACGGCACACTGTTCAACCCCCCTTACCCGGCACACTCTTCCAGCGGTACACCCCCTAAAACCCCCATCTAAAACACCACACTAAAAAAAAGTCATAATAATGATAAAAAGGGGGGGGGGGAATTTATATAATGATAATAATAAAAAATTTAATTAAAATAATAAAAATAACAATGATAAAAAAAGAATAAATGAAAATAAGTGGGAGAGGAGTTCATAGCCCACGGGTGATAAAAAAATGGTCAACAAAAAAATGATAATAATAATAAATAAATGATGATAATAAATAATAATAATAATGAATAGAACGATACGACTTCGTCTCCCTCGGACCCCGGGTTCGGGAATATTAATGATGCCCTCGTAGGCCAGGCTCCCCCCTCGGGAGTTACTTTCCCCCCATCATGGTTATTGCCCGACCTTGTTTTGGGCCAATATCTCACCGAAGTCATCCCCCTTGGCATCGGGATCTGATCCCATCTTTGTATTAAAATTGCCATCTCTTGGTAGACATTTGCACAGATTTGCTCCCGTCATCATCTCGTTTTCTATACGGACCTTTGTCCGGACATGGAATGGTCCGCTAGTGACCGACATAATCTGAATGTTCATACCCCGATGCGGGCTTTTAGCATAGTTTGACTGTCCCTTTCTTCTTGCATTAATTAGTAATTCTTTCGGCCGTAGAGCCCTTATTCCTGGCAATTAATCAAGAGTGTTCCCCTCTCCGAGAGGATGTAAATGACGTTGTGACCTTTATGCACGGCGGGTCTTGGTCCCGACCCAAACCACACAATCGTCTGATTGGTCAGATTGAGCGCACCAAGGGCTCTGCAGAGCCCGAATATATCATCACTTTGTGACTGGCATGCCCACGCACTTAATAAACCACTAAACGAACTCAAGAACGCATAAAAAAAGAGATCCCGATGAAAAGTGCGTCCACATGGCCCCACGGTCATCCCCCAGTCCCAATTGCTCCCAGTTCGTGAGGTTTGTCAGCATACCCGTGCGTGAAAGGGGTCGCGATGAACGAAGCCCGAGGTCACGCGGAAGCACGCGAGTCAACCTCTTCAACCTACGCGCACAAGTGTCCAGCCAGCCAGTTCAAGCCACGTATCCTTTTGTCCTCTTCTTCTTGGTCAAGTATAGGCCAAAAATAGGAAAAATCCAGATTTTGTAGAGTGGGGACTGCCCCCTCTCTCTCTCCCTCTAATCCGCCTAAACCCCACCAAACCAAAAAAGGGTTTTTTTAGGAAAAAAACCCCAGCCCCATTCCACACCTAAACCCATGGTTTAGGCAGACCAGCCTGACCCCCCAGGCTGGTCCACCCAAACACATCCATAAATAAAAAAAAATTAATGAAAAAAACCCCTCCGTGTGGGGTTTAGGCGCACCAGACTGGCCCCTTGGGCTGGTCCGCCTAAACCCTCCCTCCCCCACTCCTAAACAAAAAAAATGTATTTTTCAAGGCTTTACTCAGACCAAGTTTGGCCCTCAACTTGGTCCGCCTAAACCCTTCCCTGACCCTTCATCCTCCCCTATAAAATCTCCCAAGGGGTAAGGAGAAGCATGCATGCAAGAACCTATGACCTAACTGCTGCACCCTCAAGCTTCCGTTGGCATCCAGCAAGGGTTGAGGATGTGAGGAGCTAACTGCGCACGTGGTTGGCTTGTTGATCGGCTTGTATATGCCGAGGGTATGTCACACGTACTCCCCTCAAGCCGCATCTAGCCATCACACACATGTCCACTCCCGTCGCATATAAGGCATTATGACAACGGCAAACACAACCGTATTCTGGGTCCGCCTGCGTATGACAACCCACGGTGGGTACGCATACGCCATGATGCCGCACCTACTTCAGTCACGGAACCACGTGCCTACCGCTCGCCTCGAGATAGCCGGCGACCGCATGGACTGATGACTCAAGTTAGCCGAACCACTAGCCCGGGAGTATTATTCCAGCAGCCGGCCTCGACTCCCCAACATAATGACACTCGCCCTCCGGGACCCGTACCCGACCGCTCATTTTTGAGCTACGTCCGGCCTCCCTCAGGCGCCCGTTACAGTCCGCCCCTGCCATTCAGTCTAGCCCTTCCTCGGTGACTCAGGCCTACCCCGAGCTCCCCGAGGAGAGCCTCTGTAAAACACACAGATATCCGGCTTGTTACTTATTGACCCGGGACTGACCCACGGGTCGGAATTGTCCCGTGGCTTGCGCCCATTGTATTTTGGCCCCCTCGGCCCATTTGTAAAGCCCATGTGGTCCTCATACAGCATAGAACCAGTTGAATACAAGAGCCCGTACGTGGGCCCCAACTTTCTACCTGCACCACTCAGCACGTGTGTCTAATATCCCTGACCCCAGCAAACACCTCCCAGTCGAAAGCGCACTCATAGCTGCGGAATGATCCCGGCCCTCTAGCCATGGCTTCAAACACATACAGACTTCTCTTCAGCACAGAACGAAGGTGTTCAGATTCAATCCGATGTAAATAAACACTGATTGCTTGCGGTCGGTGGGGAAAGACGTCCAGTACACGATTCCCAAACTCTCATCATGCCACACTACTACATCCTACATCTCCTGTAAATCTAGAACTTCCAAGCCATATTATGATCCTAGTCCCCCCTGTAACCCCTGACCCACCAGCTATAACCCCAGTCACATCTTGCCGCGACAAAGTGGCCCCCAACACCATAACTTGATGATTTGTGAGAGCCCTTATTAAGGGTGGAATAATACCCACTCATTCACATTCTCCAGCTCCAGGCTATGTCCCCTGATAGCAGCATGCCATGGACGGCAATCTCTGAAAATAAATAATAAAATAATAAAAAATGGGTTTAAAAATAGAGATACCATGGCGGACCCGGTCGTCCTCATCATAAAGAGGCGACTGGGAGTAAAAATTGCCACCAACCCAGCTGAGGTGAAAACCCGAAAGGGCACCTCAGGCAAAATTGGGTAATCCCTCGGTGTGAAAACCTGCAAGGGCGCACCGAAAAAAGTAAAAGGCGGATAGCTCTGGCGATAACCCGCAAGGGCGGTAGAGCTGGTAAAGGAAAAAAAACTATCCCTCTCCATTCCTCACTAATGGAAGTCGTCGACCGCAGCACCACGCTGACGGCTACCTCCATATCACCTCGCAACGATGGTGGCCAACACACCCCCGAAGGTCAGCCATCGCCAATCTCCAGTCCCAATTTCTGACTACAACGCCTTCAAAGGCCAGCCACCCAGTTGCCAATCCCAGTTTCCGGCTACAATCCCTACACAAGCCAGCCACCCAGTTTCCGTCTACAACACCTTCAAAGGCCAGCCGCCCAGTTTTCAGTCCCAATTTCTGGCTACAACACCTTCACAGGACAACGTGTCACGCCCCGACGCAGAATATCAGAATGCGGCAGTAGAAAGAGTTAATAATAATATGTTGATTTCTAGACATGCTGTGTCTTGGACTAGAGAATCAGAACATTCAGCACGATACTAAGGCAAGAAAATTCCATCATAATCATAACACCAAAATAATCAACATACCGAGTCTCAAAACATCCAGTCAATAAGGTACCCAGAAACTTTCAAAACTATCTATCAACTTGACATAGTTACATAACCATCGACACAACAATTACAACTCAATTACCATACGACTCTGAAACAAAATGACTATCTTGACTATAACTTTTCTAAGGACATCTCTGCAATGCTCTCTAGTGGGCTCGCTCCATGGTCTTCACTCCTGCCCATCCCCATCAGATTGAGAATCCTCACCTGAGCTGCCTGAAAAGGGGGAAAACAACTGGGTGAACAAACGCTCCGTAGGTAATAGCAGGCAATGTTTAAGTAATTAACCGGTTACATTAATGCTATGCAATAAAGAGAAAGAAATAGCGATGCGATAAGAGGACAAAGAGAGCAAAGAACATGATCATAGAATAATAGGGCACTGGCCGATCAAGCATGAAATAAACAAGTCACGTAGTTAATTCCAGAGAAGGAATTATGTACAGGAATATGTCATAGACATCATGCTAGTAATGCACTCGGTGCAATGCCTCACCATGTCATTACAACTCCCCAGGGCACTAGTACTTTTCGGGCGCTCCTCCCAGGACCAGACCGGGCCCTAATGATGCGTTGGCATTGATTTGGTGGATCCAAGATCCCAAGTTATGTCTAGACATTTAAGAATTCGGCCAGGAAAGATATGAGTTCTCAAGATATCACCCGGGAAAATCTCGGGTTTGATTAGCACGAGCCCTTCATGGCCCAATTATCGAGGCACATAAGAAAACATGAAAAATCAGATGCTAGAAGGTACGCGGTCAAAACTGGGCCGCTTATCACATAAAACGGCCTTATATTGGGCTGCGCTAAGATGACTAGGCCGAAGAACAACCCAGCTGAAACCAAGTGGGTACACGGTCTGGATAGGGCCGCGTAAAGCTTGAGCGGTTGGGCGATAGTCCGCTCCAATAACCAAACGGGCCAGTCTTGGCCATTCAGTAAATGCGCCAAGCAGGATAGAGAAAGCTACCCAAAAAGGGCTCCTAGGCCACAATAGACATGGTGGAACTGAACCAGGGTCCAGCCCACGGTTCTTAGGTTGGCCTAGAGGCTTTCTGGGTCGACTTAACATGGCCTTATCAAAGAACAATCAAGGATAATCGACTAGCAGGACTTGGCACTCAGCCAGAGTTACATGGTCTCCTCTGGGCCGCGCCATGAGTAACACGGTCCGATTCCGGCTATGCAACACTCAGACGGTCCAATGTGGTCCGTGACTCAGAACAGGGTAATCCATGCGATTCGATCGAGTCAATTAGGTGCAGGACTTGAGGTAAAACCTGCCCGGCGTCCTAGTGGGAATCCCAAGCTCGCGAGGGCTTACGGAGGTCTCATAATGGAGGTCCTAGTCCAACGGAAGGAGTATCCGGTGGAGAGTTCCAACCATTACAAGAGTTGAGGGCTAGAATCATCGGAAAACAATATATGGCGATCAGTCAATTCCACCAGAGTGGAATGACTATCAAAACAATCCTAGTGTCAATATTTCTTTATAACATGTTTGAGATTAGCTTTATTGAAATGACGAATAAGGGCATGATGAAAGTAATCAAGCGAGAAAATTATCAATTCTTAACTTTCATATGTTCCTGTTTATATGTAGGTTGCTAGCCTATCATTATCATTATTTAACTAAGATAGTTCATGCTAGAACAAGAATAAAGTAGCTCTGTGGAACAGAATGGTTCGCCCAGAACTGCTCCAAGGGCCTCTGCGGTCGGTCGACAGTCCGTTCAATCCCTAAAGGCTAGGGGCCAAACGGGGCATGAGCGGTCTATCGAGGGGCCGTGGGGGTCTTGGCACGGTCTGGATATGGCCGTCCTGATCATGGATGATCTAAAACACGAAGACAATTAAGCGGTCAACTGTTGGCCGTCGATCTCGACCACACGGTCTATCGAGGGGCCGTTAAAAACATAGCGGTTCCTGTTGGACCGCGCTAAGGTCGCCATGCCCGACTCCGGCGAGCTCGACTAGGGTTGGTGAACAACGAGCAATATTCACCACACAAAGTATGAAAATTAGGCAATAAGCCAGCAATGGAATGAGAATAAGAAGATGCATATCATGGCAAGATCATTTTAATGTTAATGCCTGCAAATCCCTACTTTAATCTAGGTTAAAGAAGGAAAACCTTAAATCTGACATGCTTTCACTAAAACTTAAAATTCTCGCAGGATACTACATCGATTTTAGGGCTTTTTAGATCATTAGAAAGAGGACTGAGAGACGAATCTAGCCATAATTGATACTTAGGGTTTGGTCTGCTAGAACCCACCTTAAGCAAAGGAAGAAGAGGGACTAGGTCACCGGCCGCACTAGGGAAACACCTCCAAGGATCGTCGGAATACGCCTTCGTCCACGCTCCTCATCGGCCGCCACAGCATCCAATCTTTTCTAGGTTGACTAGGGTTTGATTATATAGGGTCAATTGAGTCTAGAAGGGTCGATTAGGGAGGATAGAGTCCTTCCTCTGCGGGAGCACGCGAATCACGCTTGACCGAGTCCGCGCCGCCTTACGCCTCCAAATATTCCTACTAGGGCTAGGGTTTCGGGGGAGAAACAGAGGGGAAACACTCGGTCAATCAACACTGTCCATTTGGGTCTGGTTTGGGATTAAATGGTCGCGAATTGGACTCGAATTCGATGATTTAAGGTCCGGTTAGGTTAAATGTTGATTTGGGCTTAAACCCGTTAATTCGGCTCACTTAAAATTTTCTTTTGGGTTAGTCATAGAAGACAATATGTCTAAGTTTTCTATCCTCTAGACGATTATAATTTTTTCTAGATTTTTATAAATTGGTTGGAATTCTTACTTATCGTAATTTCCATAAATAAATTTATAATTTCCCTTTATTTTATTTAATAATACACCAACGTGCTACACCCTCCCCCACTTTAAGGAATTTGATCCTCCAAATTCACTACACGTATCGAAATGGGGAGTAAGATAACTAACCTTAGAATAAATCAGGGTATTACCTCCGAATAAGGTCCTCGGTCTCCCAAGTAGCTTCTTCAGTTCCACGTCGACTCCACTGAACCTTGATCATAGGTATGGAACGATTCCTGTGTTGCTGCTGCTTGTGGTCCAAAATCTTGATGGGTCTTTCTTCATAAGTCAAATCTTCCTTCAATTCCAAATCCACATGCTGAATGATGTGAGTGGGGTCATACACATACTTCTGCAACATCTATATATGGAAGACGTTTTGCACTCCAGATAACTGAGGTGGTAAAGCTAATCTGTAAGCAACCTCCCCAACTCTTTCCAGAATCTCGAAAGGGCCAACATATCTTGGACATAGCTTGCCATGAATGCCAAACCTTTGAATTCCTCTCATGGGTGAAACTTTCAGAAACACATGCTCGTCGACTTGAAACTCTAAGGCTCTCCTTCTACAATCATCATAACTTTTCTGTCTTGATTGAGCCACTTGTAGATGGTCCCGGATAATACAGATATTCTTGGTCGATTCTGAAATGAGATCCGGTCCCAACCATTGCTTCTCGCCTACCTCATCCCAACACAGGGGTGATCTACAACTTCTCCCATAAAGAGCTTCAAACCTAGCCACCAGAATACTGGATTGGTAACTATTATTGTAGGTGAACTCGATCAAAGCTAAGTGTTCATGCCAACTGCCTCCAAAATCAATCACGCAAGCTCTTAACATATCTTCCACAATTTGATTTGTTCTTTCAGTTTGTCCGTCTGTCTGAGGGTGAAAGGCAGTGCTGAAATTCAGACGAGTTCCCAAAGATCCTTGTAACCCTATCCAAAAGTGTGAAGTGAACCTGGGGTCTCTATCAGACACAATACTGACTGGTAACCCATGAAGTCTTATAATTTCTTTTATATACAGAGCAGCTAAAACATCAACTATCCATCTGGACTTGATGGACAAGAAATGAGCAGACTTAGTCAATCTATCAACAATAACCCATATCGCATCAAATCCACTGCGAGTCTTAGGTAGACCCATGATAAAATCTATGCTAATGCTCTCCCATTTCCTTTGGGGTATATCAAGCGATTTTAACTTCCCAGCAGGTGTGAAATGCTCAGCCTTGACTTGCTGACATACCAAGCATCTACTTACAAATTCTGCGACTTCCTTTTTCATGTTCGGACATCAAAAGGATCTTTTCAAATCTTGGTACATCTTAGTACCTCTAGGATGAATAGTATACCTAGACCTATGGGCTTCTTCTAAGATCTTGCTTTTACTTCAGCTATATCAGGCACACATGTCCTTCCTTGAAATAACAATCTGCCGCCATCGGCTAACATAAAATCAGGTCTATTGCTCAGGCTTTCCTTGATCTCCACCAACATCGGATCATTCTCTTGTAAGGACTGGATTTCCATCAATAACTCTGGATGAAGCTGAATCTGTGCAATCATAACCCGATCCTTACCAATACTGAGATCTAAGCTAGCCAACTGTTCTAACAGTCTCCATTCCTGCATCATAAGACTTGATAATTTAGCGATCGGCTTGCGGCTTAAAGCATCTGCCACCACATTGCCTTTTCCAGGATGGTACTCTATAGAAAAATCAAAGTCCTTCAAGTACTCAAGCCATCTCTCTACCTCATATTAAGTTCCTTTTGAGAAAATAGGTACTTCAAGCTCTTATGATCTGAAAACACCATGAATGTTTCTCCGTACAAGTAGTGCCTCCAAATATTTAAAGCAAAAACTACAGCCACTAGCTCCAAATCATGGACTAGATAATTCTTTTCGTGCTTCCTTAACTGTCTAGAGGAATAAGCTATCACTTTCCCATGATGCATAAGCACACAGCCTAGGCCAATACCTGATGCATCAGTGTAAACTACAAAACCTCCTTCTCCAGAAGGTAAGGCTAAAACAGGGGCAGTGGTTAAACACTTTCTTCAAGGTCTGGAAACTCTATTCACAATCTTCTGACCATTCAAATCGGTTTTCCTTATAGGTCAATCTGGTCAGAGGTACTGTAATTTTGGAGAAATCCTTGATAAACCTCCAATAGTAACCTGCCAAACCTAGAAAACTTCTTACTTTAGTTACATTTGTAGGTCTATCCCAGTTCTTTACTACCTCCACTTTCGAAGGATCAACAGAAATACCTTCCTTGGTGATAATGTGTCCTAGAAAAGACACTTCTTGCAGCCAGAAGTCACATTTACTAAACTTGGCGTGCAACTGATGATCTCTTAACAACTGCAATGCCATCCTCAAGTGCTCAGCATGCTCTTCCTCATTCTCAGAGTATATCAAGATGTCATCAATAAACACTACGACCCACTGATCAAGGTAGGGCCGGAACACACTGTTCATTAATTGCATAAAAGCTGCAGGGGCATTCGTTAGTCCAAAAGGCATTACTACAAATTCAAAATCCCCATACCTGCTACGAAAGGCTATTTTAAAGATATCCTCATCCTTGATCCGCAGCTGATGATATCCTGATTGAAGATCAATCTTAGAAAAACATTGAGCTCCTGCTATCTGGTCAAATAGCTCATCGTTCCTCGGCAGCTGGTACTTGTTTTTGACAGGAAGATGGTTCAATTGCCGATAGTCAATACATAACCTCATCGAACCATCCTTCTTCCGGACGAATAACACCGGGGCTCCCCACGGGGATGTACTTGGACGAATAAACCCCTTCTCGAGTAACTCCATCAATTGTCGCTTTAATTCTCTCAACTCCGCAGGAGACATACGATACAGAGCCTTCAAAATAGGAGACGCGCCAGGAATTAGATCAATAGAAAAGACTACCTCTCTCTCAGGTGGAAGTGCTGGCAAATCCTCAGGAAAGACATCTAGAAAGTCTCGAACGACTGGAATGTCTTTTATCTCAATCTCCTTCTTAGGGGTTAGAGAAACCAAGGCTAGAAAAGCCCGACATCCTTTCTTTAATAACTTCACAGCTCGAAGGGCCGAAATGAGCGGCACAGACTTAGAGTGTCTAACCCCGACAAAAGAAAGCTCGGGGTGCCCAGAAAAAGACACAGAGCTAGTGCTACAGTGGACATTGGCCTCATATTTGGCCAACGAATCAGCTCCTAGGATTACATCATAATCCTTCATGTCCATACAAACTAAATCAGCTGGCATAATCCGCCCACTAACCAAAACCTTACTAGAAGGGTAGAAATATTTAATTGCTGATTTTGAACCAATGGGGGTTGAGATTGCTAGGGGAGATTTCATTAACATAGGTTTCACAGCTAAAGACTTAGCAAAACTCTGAGAAATAAAAGAGTGTGTTGCTCTAGTGTCGAATAGGACAAATGCTGGCTTATCATGAACAATAAGTGAACCTTCAACAAGTCCACCCTCCTCGGTGGTTCCCGCCTCTTCTTCTTGTAGGGCTTGAAGCTTGCCCTGCTGCTTCCGACTTCCTTGCAACTTGTTTGGTGTAGCTTGATCTGACAGGAGGGGACATTCTAGAATACGGTGGTCCCGACTTCCGCAATGCAGACAGGCGCCTAACTTGCACCAGCATTCCTCCATCTTGTGACCTGGGCGGTCACAATACTTACAAAGGGCCTTGGATGGTACAATCGGACCAGGCTTCTTCTCATCATTTTTTGGCATCTTGCCTTTCCATGAACTGGACCTGCCATTGGGCCTCTTCTTGCCATTATTGGGTTTAAAATTCTCAGAACTAGTAGTCTGTTCCTTCTTGGGGTTCTTCCCACGAATCTTCTCCGTCATCTCTAGAGTATCCTCCAGAACTTGAGCTTTCCTCACCATCTCGGCGTAAGTCTAGATCTCCCTTGGGGCCAACTGGTTGATGTAGTGCAGCTTCAAACCATTAAGAAAACGTTTCGCCTTCATCTTATAGATAGACACTAAATGAGTTGCATAATGAGATAACAGGGAAAACTGAGATTCATACTTAGCAACATTTGGGTTCTTCTATTTCAAAGCAGCGAACTCCACCGTCTTCTTCTCTTGCACTCTGTCAGAAAAGTACTTGTTGTTAAAGAGTTCCTCGAACTCCTTCCATGTTACCTGATGGTCTCCCAAGGTGGCCTTTACGGCATCCCACCATGTTCTTGCATCTCGCTCTAACTGAAAGGTCGTCAGGAGAACACGCTCTTGATCAGTGCACTGCATAACTTCGAAGATTTGATCCATCTCCTTCAGCCAATGCTCAGCTTCGTCTGGATCCGTCGTGCCACTGAATCGTGGGGGATTCATTCCGCAAAAATTTCGGTGAAGATCTCCCGCTCCATGATGAGCCGCTCCTCCCTGGGCCACTTGCTGTAGAGCCCGAGTCAATCATTGCACCGTTCACTGCATGTCTCTCCATTGCGCACGTTCTGCTGCCATTTCACGAACCCTACACGTGGAATAGATTAATTTAGAATTATTTAGAAGTAACTTTCTAGAGTTAAATCATTAACTTAACCCAAGTCCCTACCCAAACCTCACTGGGTTGGATTCTTAAAATTTTTTGACTAGTCATGGTTCTAAGACACCACTAGGGAACCTAGGAACCTTAGAAAACCTAGGCTCTGATATCACCAAACTGTCACGTCCCGACGCGGAATATCGAAACGCGATAGTAGAAAGAGTTAATAATAATATGTTGATTTCCAGACATGCTGTGTCTTGGACTAGAGAATCAGAACATTAAGCATGATACTAAGGCAAGAATATTCCATCATAATCATAACACCAAAATAATCAACATATCGAGTCTCATAACATACAGTCAATAAGGTACCCAGAAACTTTCAAAACTATCTATCAACTTGACATAGTTACATAACCATCGACCCAAAAATTACAACTCAATTACCATACGACTCTGAAACAAAACGACTATCTTGACTATAACTTTTCTAAGGACATCTCTGCGAGGCTCTCTTGCTGGCTCGCTCCATGGTCTTCACTCTTGCCCATCCCCATCAGATTGAGAATCCTCACCTGAGCTACCTGAAAAGGTGGAAAACAACTGGGTGAGCGAATGCTCAATAGGTAATAGAAGGCAATGTTTAAGTAATTAACCAGTTACATTAATGCTATGCAATAAAGAGAAAGAAATAGCAATGCGATAAGGGGACAAAGAGAGCAAAGAACATTATCATAGAATAACAGGGCACTGGCCAATCAAGCATGAAATAAACAAGTCACGTAGTTAATTCCAGAAAAGGAATTATGTACAGGAATATGTCATAGACATCAAGCTAGTCATGCACTCGGTGCAATGCCTCACCATGTCATTACAACTCCCCGGGGCACTAGTAGTTTTCGGGCGCTCCTCCCAGGACCAGACCGGGCCCTTATGATGCGTTGGCATTGAATTGGTGGATCCAAGATCCCAAGTTATGTCTAGACATTTAAGAATTTGGCCAGGAAAGATATGAGTTCTCAAGATATCACCTGGGAAAATCCTGGGTATGATTAGCACGAGCCCTTCATGGCCTAATTACCGAGGCACATAAGAAAACATGAAAAATCAGATGCTAGAAGGTACGCGGTCAAAACTAGGCCGCTTATCACCTAAAACGGCCTTATACTGGGCCGCGCTAAGATGACTGGGCCGAAGAACAACCCAGCTGAAGCCAAGTGGGTACACGGTCTGGATAGGGCCGCGCAATACTTGAGCGGTCGGGCAATAGTCCGCTCCAATAACCAAACGGGCCAGTCTTGGCCGTTCAATAAATGGGCCAAGCAGGATAGAGAAAGCTACCCAAAAAGGGCTCCTAGGACACAATAGACATGGTGGAACTGAACCAGGGTCTAGCCCACGGTTCTTAGGTTGGCCTAGAGGCTTTCTAGGTCTACTTAACATGGCATGGTCGAAGAACAATCAAGGATAATCGACCAGTAGGACTTGGCACTCAGCCAGAGTTACACGGTCTCCGATGGGCCACGCCACGAGTAACACGGTCCGATTCCGGCCGTGCAACACTCAAACGGTCCAATGTGGTCCGTGACTCAGAACAGGGCAATCCATGCGATTCGATCGAGTCAATTAGGTGCAAGACCTGAGGTGCAACCTGTCCGGCGTCCTAGTTGGAATCCCAGGCTCGCGGGGGCTTACGGAGGTCTCATAATGGAGGTCCTAGTCCGACGGAAGGAGTATCCAGCGGAGAGTTCCAACCATTACAAGAGTTGAGGGCTAGAATCATCGGAAAATAATATATGGCGGTCAGTCAACTCCACCGGAGTGGAATGACTGTCAAAACAATCCTAGTGTTAATATTTCTTTATAACATGTTTGAGATTAGCTTTATTGAAATGACGAATAAGGGCATGATGAAAGTAATCAAGCAAGAAAATTATCAATTCTTAACTTTCATATGTTCCTATTTATATGTAGGTTGCTAGCCTATCATTATCATTATTTAACTAAGATAGTTCATGATAGAACAAGAATAAAGTAGCTCTGCAGAATAGAACGGTTCGTCCAGAATCGCTCCGAGGGCCTCAGTGGTCGGTCGACAGTCCGTTCAATCCCTAAAGGCCAGGGGCCAAACGGGGCCTGAGCGGTCTATCGAGGGGCTGCGAGGGTCTCGGCACGGTCTAGATATGGCCGTCCTGATCATGGAGGATCCAAAATGTGAAGACAATTAAGCGGTCAATTGTTGGCCGTCGATCTCGACCACACGGTCTATCGAGGGGCCATTCAAAACAGAGCGTTTCTTTTTGGACCGTGCTAAGGTCGCCATGCCCGACTCTGGCGAGCTCGGCTAGGGTTGGTGAACAACGAGCAATATTCACCACACAGAGTATGAAAATTAGGCAATAAGCCAGCAATGGAATGAGAATAAGAAGATGCATATCATGGCAAGATCAATTTAATGTTAATGCATGTAAATCCCTACTTTAATCTAGGTTAAAGAAGGAAAACCCTAAATCTTACATGCTTCCACTAAAACTTAAAATTCTTGCAGGATACTACATCGATTTTAGAACTTTTTAGATCATTAGAAAGAGGACTGAGAGACGAATCTAGCCATACTTGATACTTAGGGTTTGGTCTGCTAGAACCTACCTTAAGCAAAGGAAGAAGGGGGACTAAGTCGCCGGCCGCGCTAAGGAAACACCTCCAAGGATCGCTGGAATACGCCTTCGTCCACGCTCCTCGTCGGCCGCCATAGCATCCAATCTTTTCTAAGTCAACTAGGGTTTGATTATATAGGGTCAATTGAGTCTAGAAGGGTCGATTAGGGAGGATAGAGTCCTTCCTCCGCGGGAGTGCGTGAATCGCGCTTGACCGAGTCTGCGCCGCCTTCCGCCTCCAAATATTCCTACTAGGGCTAGGGTTTCGGGGGAGAAATAGAGGGGAAACACTCGGTCAATCAAGACCATCCATTTGGGTCTGGTTTGGGCTTAAATGGTCCCGAATTGGGCTCGAATTCAACGATTTAAGGTTCGGTTAGGTTAAGTGTTGATTTGAGCTTAAACCCGTTAATTTGGCTCCCTTAAAATTTTCTTTTGGGTTGGTCGTAGAAGACAATATGTCTAAGTTTTCTATCCTCTACACGATTATAATTTTTTCTAGATTTTTATAAATTGGTTGGAATTCTTACTTATCGTAATTTCCATAAATAAATTTATAATTTCCCTTTATTTTATTTAATAATACACCAGGGTGATACAAGCCACCCAATTTGCAATCCCAGTTTCTGGCTACAACACCTTCAAAGGTCAGCCGCCAAGTTTCTGGCTACAACGCCTTCAAAGGCTAGCCGCCCAGTTTCCAATCCTAGTTTCTGGCTACAATGCCTTCACCGGCCAGGTTCGAGCATAACCACTTGTATCGGTAGAAGGCCTTGGTGATCAGGAGCCTCCATCCCGATGTCGGCCTGAGGAGAACTCACAATGGGTTGCTGGCGGGCCAGAGAACGGGCCCGTCTTTTCCTCCGGTTGCCCGGGTGGGGGACATTGGATGACTGGGCATCATCAAACGGCGCGGTTGTGGGATCAGGAAACTAGGCAACTGGTCTTTGTTGGCATTGTAGCTGGAAACTGGGACTGGAACGCCAGGATCGCCATTGCACGGTCGAAGGGGCAAGGGCCGGTTGGTTGACTGGTGGTGTCTGGGTGCCCGGCGGGGTCGGAGTAATAGGGTGATAGATGACGTTGACCAAGAAGTCACTCGACTCCGTCTCTTGACTGGCGTTCTACTCCCTACGCCTTTGCAATCACTATAGCGCTTCTCGGTTATCGGCCCAAAACTCAAGCCATTCTAGAGTATGCTGGTAAGGCAGTCGGTGCCCATTTTCTTGAGGCGGTCTGGCCGCTCCGACGCGTCCCTGGCGATGCTCAGGGTTTCTTCGACAGTTTGCCGAAGTCTTATGAGTGCCATAGAATTTCCCTCAACATCGATCTACTCCCACTGGATCTACTCTTGGATGAGGTACTGAACTTCTTCACCGGACTTGATCGTATGGCATATTCTGGCGTGGAAAGGGCAGTACTGGGGTTGACTAAAGTCCCAGTGAGTGTAGTCTGCCAGCAAATCACGGGGCATGATTTGCCCCCTCTCGATGAGGTAGTGGGTCGGAAAAAGTAGGCTCCTCTCACATGGCACCGGATGCGTTGCCAGCACTCCGAGCCCCTGATATATGTTGGCCAACACTGCAGGAGCTAAAGCCAGCCTCCGTCCCTCCGCCAGCAAGCACGCAGGCCACAGCAACTCGACCCTCAACAAGCCGTCCTCCCCGTGCGTGACCATGAACGTTGTGACCAAGCTCAGAGAGTCCAGCTACTCCGCCGAGCAACATCCTATGAGTTGATTGGCGACTCCCTATACCGACTCATCCATGAAGAGGACAAGTCGATTCTTTTGAGGTGTGTCTCCCCAGCCGAGGCTCTAGCCAACATGCAGGAAGTCCACTCCGGATTGTGCAGCGCACACCAGGCCAGAGATCTATGGATGTCAAAAAAAATGATGATGATGATGATCATACGACACTCACGTCTATGCACCCAAGAGCAAGTCAGAGATGGAAAGGCCGAATAAACTCTATACCTCCTCCAAGCAGGACAAATATATACCTGGTGCTCCGTCACCCAACAAAGAAGCCCTTCGGGCAGAAGAGATGGCCCCGGCTCTCTAGTCAGCATTGCCAAAGGCTGAATCAAAAGAAACCCAGGAATTCAAACACAAGTACGGCATGCGTCGAAAATCACTCAAAGTCCTGAACCGGGACTCGGAGGCTCACAACTAAAGCAGCACAGGAGGATAGGCGTCCATCCGGATCACCGCTAAGCCGAGAAGGAATCTAATGGGTCTTAAACCGACGTGGCTGTGCTTGTACAGCCTTAAATCGGCGCGCCCCTTTCAATAGCCTTAAACTGGCGCGCCCCCTTTTAATAGATTTAAACCGGCGCGCCCCCTTTCAATAGATTTAAAACGGCACGCCCCATTCATGTTGCTAATCCGGCGCGCACAACCTCGCGCCGGTTTAACCTCAAGGCATCCCATCTTTCCTACGGTCCCTTGTTTTCTGCAAATAGAATGTCATTGCTTTCCCTGAAATGGTCGGGTCTCCTACGCCCAACCAGTGTGCAACCACCTGAACCACTAAAGCTCTCTGGAATGGCAATTTTCGAGCTCCGCACCGGCCATCGTGTCTCCACCGGTCGTCGTCGGCCAATCCACGGATGGCACCATGCCTACTCTATCAACCCCTCCACCTGCAGGCCACTCGACAGCTTCAGACACGGAGAGGAGAAGAAGAATGGAGTGAAAGGGAAGGGGGGTTAAGAGACTTCTCCCCCCCCCCCACCTCCATTTATATCCAACAAAACCTATCAAAGAGAGAGAGGCTAGCCATTGAAGAAAAAAGACGAATAGAAGAGAAGCTCCATTCCCCTGCGCTCGTGAGGTGAAGAAGAAGAGAGTGAGTGTGAGAGAAGCGAGGTGAGCCTGGAGGGGGAGGTTTGTGCTCCGTTCCCCTCCCCCACCGATGTATCTCTCTCTTCTTTCTTTCTTCGATGTATTTTTCCTTGCTTTGGGGTAAATTCCCCTCTATATCTCGTCTCCCCTCGTTTTGCGGATTAATAAAAGAAAATACCTTTCGCAATATATGGTGTTCTGTTTTCCCTCTCTTTCTCTCTGCCTTCTCCTCATCCAAGGCCCTTTTGGCCTTCGAAGGGGTCCGTCAGGGGATGAAAATTCATAGCCTCCCATGGTGAATATCAACCCCATTGAGGCTCCTACGAAGTTGTTGCCCGTGAGTCGTGAGAGCTCTTGAAGGCTAGTCCTCGAGCTTTTCCACACTCACATCTGGGTTTTCGGACCGCCATGCGGTCTACATTTTGAGGTTCACCTCGGAGCAATCCGTTTGGTGTTCCTCTATTTGTCTCTGGCAAGCCTCAATCCGGGGGAGATGCTACCCAATTTTCGCCAGGAATATGAACAATAAAAACTAAGAACGAATGCACACAGGAATAAATGAACAAGCTAGACTTCTTCCGGCCGAGAACTGCTCAACTCAGAAAGCCCCCTCTTGAAATCAGACATAAACTGAACTACCCTGCACAACATACCCTTCTAATAAAACATTCAAATCTTCATGCTAATTCACCTTAACAAATGATCAAACACTTAAACTTCTTCTCCACAAACTTAACCCACCAATTGCGTGAACAAACCAATCAACAAATTAACTTGCAGTTGAAAGAAAGAATAAAAGAAGCTAGAAGAATGAAAGAAAACCTCATAGAAGCTATCCCGGCGTGCTCCTAATCCGGTGTGGGCTAATCCGGTGCGGTACCCCCCCCCCCCCCCCCGCGCCGGTTTAGCTTCACACTCAAAACCACTCTCATTTTTTTGGCATATATCCGGCGTGACCCTCTCTCCTTGGCTTGGACCCCCTTGACTGGCTCACCCCATGGCACCCCCTTTAACTGGCGCACCCCCCTTGCACCCCTATTCTGGCGCGCCCTCTTGGGCTCCCATTAACCGGCGCCCCCCCCCCCCCCCCCTTGATCCTCTTAACCGACGTGCCCTATTACACTCTCTAAACCGGCGCGCCCTATCCTCTCTTGGTGTCTCCTTCAACCGGCGTGCCTAAAAGAGAAAGAATGATTAACCAAACAAGAGAAAAGACTTTAAGCTAATGGATAAAAAAATGAAAGAAATATGAAGCCAATAATCAATATCACCCCTGTTATAATCAAAATTTTCTTCCGGGGGCGTTGCCCCCTTGACCCCCATGACCTGACCAGGCGTAAGGTCGATCCGCGTGCGAGGGCGCACGTTGGCGAGTTCGGGCTTCACACTTAACAATTCGCTTCCCCGGACTGTGCGTGAAGAGAAAAGCAACGATACCCCATGGTATCAAATGTGAGCCTCAGAATCCCCGACATGCCCATAGTCTGAAACCATCTTGGGCTGATAGTTCATCAGCTTGACCCACTTCTATCAGGATCCAATCCCGCACCCACATTAAACTTGCCGTACCTACGGCAGACATCCGTATGTCTTTGTCGTTATCTTCGATGCTTCAAATGCGGACTCTCGTCCGAACAATGAATGGTCCGTTAGTGACCGACATATATACCGGGATCTAATCCCGCACTCCCATTAAACTTGCCATACTTACGGCAGACATCGTACGGTTTATCGTCGTCTTTGATGCTTCAAATGCGAACTCTCATCCGAACAATGAATTGTCCGTTAGTGACCGACATATATATATCGGGATCTAATCCCGATATTGAATTAAACTTGCCGTACTCACGGCAAACATTTGTACGGTTTGTCACCGTCCTTTATGCTACAAACACGGACTTCCGTCCGAACAAGAAATGGTCCGCTAGTGACCGACATGCACGCATACCTTGGGACCTTCATTTCCCCGGACTGTGTGTGAAAAGAAAATCAATGACGCCCCATGGCATTGGACGTGGACCTTGGGAACCATCCCGATATGGCCATAATCAGACGTTGCTCTGGGCCGATAATTCATCAAACCGGGCTCGTTTTCATTGGGATTCATTTCCGCTCTTTCATTAAAATCACCGTAAACTCAGGCATACATTTGTAAGGGTTTATTTTCGTTTACGTCGTGCCTTCAATACGGATCTTTATCCGAACATAAAAGTTATCCATGAATGACCAAGAAAATCTGAATGGAACAAGACGGCTCTCGTCTTCCCCGAACCCTACGTGTGGGAATATCAATAAGACCTTCGTGAGTCACGTCTGGACCTTGGGTTTACCCCAACCATGGTCATTGCCTGACCCACATCCTAGGCCTATAGCCAGCTATCTCTGTACACGTCTTTGTTTTGGAATCTAGTCCCGGGACACTTTCCCGCTGCCCTTCGGCACCGAAAATATTAACAATGTCCACACAAGCCTCGTTTGGACCGTGGGAGGTGCCCCTGGAATGGTCCTGACTCGATCTCCCACCGGGCCAATAAACTCACCGATTCCCGACCACTCTAACCGGGATTCAACCGAATGTCTCCTATCCCTTTGAACAATAAATTTACCGTACCCCGACATACATATGCTCCAGTTTTCCCCGTGACGATCATGATTTTCTAAAGCCGGATGCTCGTCCGAATATCAAAATGGTCCCTTAAGTGACCGACATATTTCGAAGGCTTGCTTCCCTAGACATTGGTCTTTCCGATTGATTCGAGACCACTATCGGCTTATTTCTCTCGATATAGTTTCCTGGCCATGAGGCCCTGATTCCCGGCGATTAATCAAGGGTGTTTCCCTCTCCGAGGGGATGTAAATGACGTCGTGACCTTTATGGCACGGCGGGTTTTGGTCCCGACACAAACTACACAATCGTCTGATTAGTCAGATCGAGTGCACCATGGGCTTTCGTGAAGCCCTAATAAATCGTCACTTTGTGACTGGCACGCCCTCGCACTAAATAAACGAATTAACTCCGATCAAGAAACGAACCAATTCTTTTCAAATTTTAGTGCGTCCATAAGATTGTATGAAGCACAACATTAAACAAATGCCAAATGGGAAGGGGAGAACCCCCACATACCTCCGGAATACAAAATCCATGCAGTCCGGATGACACAAACAAAAAGAGGAAAAGAGATACAATCAGACCGTCAAAAGGAAGCCCATCCTCGCCCCTGCCAGGCAAGTAGGATAGGGCAGTCGCCCAGTCTCCAGTCCAAGTTTCTGGTTGACTGGAGGTGGCCTGGTTGGCGACTAGGATGTCGCGTAGACACTGGGACTTGTCGGGTGATGTAAGACTGACTAGAGATTGTAGAGTTAATGATCTTGCAGCGTGAGTTGATCGGAGCTCTTCCTTTGACCTTGGAGGGCTAGGAGAAGGTGTCTTGGGGTAGGCCCCGGCCTTGTTGCCGGGTACCACGTGGCACAGCTTGTGGTTGGGGGCACCCCCGGGTTGGCTCAAGTGGCCGTGTAGAATGCGGTAAAAACCCGCTACCGAGTGATCGGAAGTAATCTCAATCAATTGTTGATGTCGCTGGATGTTACGGCTAACTGGTTAGGACCCTTGGTTGGTTCGGGCAAGTTGTAGGAGATGTTGGGTAGTCCATGCCATAAAGGTGTTCGGGGAAATTCCCGAACCCTTATCCTTTAATATTTTGTTGGGAAATTATCTGGGTACAACAATATACAAAGAAGATGATAATGAATGGAAGAAACATGGTAACTAACTTAGAGATATAACTAACATTTAATTCTAGCCAAACCAATTTTTTTTCAGGATTTTGTGGTTTTCTGATTTTTTTTTAGTTTTCAGGAAACTTTTATGATTTTTTTGAGATTTTTCAAAAAAAATCAGATTTTTTTGGAATTTTTAAAATAGAACCTTTTACCTTCAGATCTGGACCTGTAGCGACACTTCTTTTTCCTGGACTTTCTTGATTATCCGATTTCTGCTCCTCTCCACCTACGTTTCTGTCTTTTGTGATAGATTTTTTGATAGATCTTTTTTCCGGATTTCCTGATTTCTACTCCTTTTTGGTGACATATTTCAGTCCCTTCAGCGACGCTTCCTGCAACACTTCATTTTCTAAGATTTTCAGGTTCGAATTTCTACTTTTTTATTTTCTATATTTTTAATTTTTCCCTTTTTACTGTAAAATAAATATAGATAAATTAGTATAAATATATACACATCAAACATAAGAATTTTCAACTATCAAAAGTCATTTCCTCCCTGGCAACAGCGCCAAAAATTGATGTTCAAGTTCAACTGGGAGGTGACAAGCTTTTACAAAGATGAGACAATAAGGTGACATACCAATGGGAGTCTTAAATGCAATCCTATGGGCCCACAATGCATCATCTAGTCTATCAGACCAGTCTTTTCTATCAAGCCAAACTGTCTTATGCAAAATGTTTTTGATTTCCCTATTGGATACCTCTACCTAACCACTAGTTTGGGGATGATAGGGGGTGGCGAGCATATGAGTGATGCCATACTTGCGGAGTAAAGCTCAGAATTGAGAATGTGTGAAATGAGAACCCCCATCACTTATGATAGCCCTGGGACAACCAAATCTAGAGAAAATATTTTTATTCACAAACTTCGTCACAACTTTATGATCATTGGTCCTCGTGGGTATTGCTTCAATCCACTTCGAGACATAGTCGGCTGCCTATCCCCGGCAACCAAAAAATGATGTTCACAAACACTCGTCGTTAAAAAATGCCATGCACACAATTTTATAAATAATGCTGCACTCACTCACTAAAAATATTTTTAAGATCAAAGTAGAGCGGTGAATACGAGTTGATCCCACGAGGAGGAAAATTTCATTTTAAGCAGGTTGAAAACTCTTGTATTTTTTAGAGCAAAGTGTTGAGTGAGTTCTTAAAAATAAAATTAAAAGTGCATGAAATTAAATCTATCTAAAGAATATTGGAGGGTCAAAGAAGAGAAAATTTAAAGAGATAGAGAGACGAAGAGAAAGAAAGACAATTGCACAAAATGAATCTTATATTGCTAGGAATTGAAATTACAACGTCTATGAAAATGAAAATTACAACTAATGAAAAATTAAGAACAAGAAAGAAGAACTAAAGTCAAGAGAGCATGATGAACGCCGCCATCTCCTCCATGCTGAGCCTTTGAGTGGATCACCCCGCTTTGAAGGAGAACATCATGGGAAGAAGTGGATGAAGAACGCCGTCGTCCACGCCACGAGCCTTGGAACGTTGCCCACCTTGATGTGCACGCCGCCGTGAAAAGGGATATTGTGGAGAGATCTAGGTGAGATATAGGATGGGAAAAATGCAGAAATTAATGGTGAAAGCAAAACAATAAAGAGGGCTACCTATCTATGTGAATGGGGAAGAAAGGTTGAGAGAGATGAGGGCGCAAGAGGGAGAGAGGGTGAAGAAGAAGGGTGCGATCTAGGGTTTTGGTGAAGAGGGAGGAAGAAGAAGATGGAGGAGAGAAAGGGGCGAACTTGGCTTGGGGAAGAGAGAGAGGGGGGCGGCCAATGCTAGAAGGAGAAAAAGAGCAATTAAAAATAAGCAAAAGGCAAAATTCTCCCTTCCTCTCCTTGACATGGGCTATTTATAGGGAAACATGATGAAATGGAGGGTGGAGATCGTGTTTGATGAAGATGGAAGGCTAGGATTAGAGGAGATTATGTTGTACTCCTGGTTTTGATGATGACAACAGTAAGATATTGGATATAGACACTTAACCTCCTAATAACTGGTTAATAGGATCAAAGGGGTTGCAGGGTGCTCAATGCGTCAACGCCACCAAATGGAAGCGTCGACGCAACAGTGAAAACTCAAGAAAGAAGCCCCTGGACTAATTGGTGCGTCAACGCAACGTTCAAATGGAGTGGACGCATCAGAGCATTGATAGCTTGGGCACAAAGTCTATACACCAGCTGGATCCATTTAGTCTGTACATTGGCATATCTTCTTCAAGTCTGTACATCGGGCACCTTCTTAATGAAGTCTACACATTGATCCTAATACTCTGGTCTGTACACTGCCCGACCAGTCAAGTCTGCACAATGCCAAAGTCAGTTCAGCTCAACCCTATACATCCTTCCAAGCCTCAACTCTATACATTCGGTTCCTTGGGCAAAGTCTACACATCGCTTAGTCTGCTCATTGCCTTCAGCCCTAGTGCTCAAAGCCAAGTCTATACAACGCCAACCCAACACATTGAACAGTTCTCCAAGTCTATACACTAGACTTCATTTCTCTAAGTCTATACATTGTTGTTTGCACTACAAAGTCCATACACTGGAAGCTCTTCATTTGATATCAACAAGTCTGTACATTGGGTTCAACTCTCCAAGTCTGTACAGCCTGTTTGTCTTCATGTGTGAAGTCTATAAAATGCATGCTCACATAACTAACTCTATACACTCGATTGTTAGATCTTCAACAATATACATTGGTTGAGTCTATACACTGAGATCTCATGAAGAGTTGCAAGTCTATACACTCGTTGTTAGAGACCCAGACTGCTAAGTCTATACACTCCCTCACTATGTACACACTTGCTATATTGATCTCTGAAGTCTATACAATGCTTCACGTTAACACTAAGTCTATACACTTCATTATTGTTGCTGAAGGGAACAGGGTCGACGCCTGAAGCTTAAAGCGTCCACGCATCAGTAGACGAAGCTTTCATGATGTCTTCTATTGCGTTAACGCCACAAGCAAGCAGCGTCGACGCAGCAGTTAAAGAAGCAGAGACTCTTACAAGCGACGAAGCTTTCACGATATCTTCCACTGCGTCAACGCCATCAACAAGCAGCGTCGACGCAGCGGCTTAAGAGACGCCAGTATACAAATGTATATGTTTTCAATGCGTCAACGCAACATGCTGATAACGTCGACGCAGCACGCCCATATGTTGAAGGCTTGATCACTGGACTGCCGATACCATTGTGTCAACGCATCAGGCTGATGGAGTCGACACAGCGGTTAAAAAGGTTGAAGATCTATGATGGCTGCGTCAACTCTTTGGAGGAAGTGAGTTGACGCCATCTAACTCCAGTTGCTTAGCGTACTGGTGCTGGGCACGTGATCCGAGGATAAGGAGAGTGCCCAGATGAGGACACGTGTTCTGACAGCCTACTGGATGCTGCCACGTGGTCCAAACTCTTAGGGTGGGAACTGTGGATACCACACGCGCCCTGCTGCTGCTGCTGCTGCTGCTGGTATATAATGAAGCCTTCGTCTTCAGATGAAGGTTGATCGAAGCAGAAGCCTGAAGAGAAGAAAGCCCTTCGATCCAGAAGAAGAGAAAAAGAAGGAAAAGAGAGGAAGAAGAGATAGAAGAGAGAAGCCATGAAGAGAGAGCAGTGAGTGAGAGATTAGGAGAGTAGAAGAGAAAGAAAGAGAGATAGAGAGTGAGCGATTAAGAGAGCAGAAGAGAAAGAAAGAGAGAAAGAGAGTGAGCGAGAGAGCTCGTGGAGAAGAAGGAAGAAGCTGCTTGAAGATCTGTCTTCACTGGACCGTGGATCAGATCCAGGCCAGTCAGCTCCGTTGAGAGCCACATTGTGCATTTCATCTTTTACAGCTTTCTGATTGCTGTGTTATTTTCCTTTATTATTTTCCTTTATTTTTCTGATCATCTTTGTTCTTCTGATTGCCCTGTTGGGGATCGGGTTCCTCCTGTTGGTTCAGGAGAAGGGAGATCTGATCTCCAGATTGCAAGTGACAGGTTGTCACTTGTGGGTTACCCTCTGGTTAGAGGAAGGGAGGCTAGTCCTCCGGTTCTGGGCTTGTGGCTGCAAGTCCAGTGGTCCCTCCTGGTCTGGAGGAAGAGAGGTCTTCGACCTCTAGTTTCCAAGTGGCTGGGAGTCACTTGGGTGTCCCTCCGGTTGGGAGGAAGAGGGGAGGCTGTTCCCCTAGTCAAGCTGTGTGGCAGCAACTGTCTGCAGACTAAGTTTGCGTTCTAGCTTGAGCTAGTGGAAGCCTCACTCCGGTTGGGAGTGAGGGGTGGATGTAGGTCTGTGGACCGAACCACCTAAAAATCTATTGTGCAGTGGTTTGATTGTTTGCTTTGCTTCCGCTAGATGCTTGAATAGGCACGCTCCAAGTGTTTGCATTTGAGTTGAATCGAATTGGTTCTATTCTGTGTCTATCTCTAGCATCCAAGTTTTTATTTGGCCATTTTACATAGAAGGATACATTCACCCCTCTCTGTATCCGGGCCTAGCACCTTAACAGATTAGGGTTTGGAAGATGGGAGAGAGGGCCGCCCCCCCCCCCTTCATCTAGGGTTTTGGGTGCCCATGGGTTCCCTTCCTATTGGGGAGAGGAATCTTCCTATTTCTTCTCCTAAAATCTCTCCACAAGATAAATTAATAAAAATTCATTTACTTCTCTTTTTCTCCCATAAAAAAGGATGGTGGCTACCTTGACTTGGTCAAAGGTGGAGGAGGAAAGAGGGCTGTGCCCTAGGGCATCCCATGCCCTGGTCTTGTGACGATTTTGCCCCTAGCTCTTCTAGCAATTACCGTGAGTGTCCTGCACATGCAAAATTTGAATTAAATCCATAGAAATTATTGCATTGTGCATAAAAATCTCAAATGCTCTCAATTATGCAATAATAAATTAATGTTTATGGCCCTGGACTTTTTTTTATTGAATGATTAACCATAATTTATGTTAATTTGTGTGAAAGGTCCAATTTGTGTGAAGTTGAGTTTAGCTGTAAAATTTGCAAAATTGTCTAATTAAATGCTCGTGAAATGGTGTGTTTGACATAAATTATCATAGAAGAATGATCATTCATCACTAAGTGACGGTCAATAGCCTTCTGACTTGCGAGAAGCCAGGCGTCTCAAGTATCAAGACCGACAGTTTGTTCTACTCGATGGATCACTTTATCGACGATCTTTTGTCGGACCCCTCCTCAAGGGCCTTGAACCTCGTGAGGCTCGACCAAGGATGGAGGTCGATCGCGAGAATCTTGCTACGATAGGGGTACTGGTGGCCCACTTTGTAGGCCGACTACTCGACCTATGTTCGGGAGTGTGATCGTTGTCAGTAGTTCGACCATCTGATCCATTAGCCGGCTTCGACACTTGTAACGCTCATCGAGCCTTATCCTTTCGCTCGGTGGGGAATTGATATCCTGGGTCCTTTCCCAGTGGCCTAGGCTCATAAGAAATTCACTATCGTCGCCATCAACTACTTCTCCAAGTGGATCGAGGCCGAGGCTGCTGTGAAGGTAATAGATGGAGTAATTTGGAGTTTAGTGTGGCGGTCGATCATATGTCGCTTTGGCATCCCCTAAGTGATAGTAAGTGATAACGGCCGTCAATTCAACTGCACTTATTTTCGGAATAAGTGCGCCGACCTACATATTCAAAATCACTTCACTTTGGTAGCCTACCCGCATGTGAACGGTTTGGTCGAAAATGCTAATAAGACCCTTCTTAAAGGCATAAAGACCAGACTCGATAAGGCTAAGGGTAATTGGCTCGAAGAATTTCCTAGCGTACTTTGGTCATACCGCACCACTCCAAGGGCCTCTACAGGGGAAACCTCGTTTCAACTAGTCTATGGCACCGAGGTCGTCACTTCGTTGGAGATTGGTAGCCCATCTCTTCGGGTTATCAACTTTCAACCCAAGCTTAACAACCAGAAGTTGCTGGAAGACCTCGAGCTAACTGACAAAGTACGCGTAGCGGTGAGAATCCGGGTGACCGAGTACCAGCGGCACAAGGCCCGTTACTGCAATGCCTAGGTTTGGGATCGATAGTTCCTCTCGAGGGACCTAGTCCTGAGGAAAGTCGAAGCCTCTCGACCACTGGAGGCGGTGGGGAAGCTAGCCCCTAACTAGGAAGCCCCGTACCGAGTGGTTGACATGCTCGAAAAATGGGCATATAGATTGGCAACCATGGAAGGAAAATCGATCCCGCGGACGTAGAATGCTACGACACTGCGTAAATTTTATTTTTGAGCTCATATTTTATTATGTACTACTGATACTATTTATGCACGATATGCAAGCATAGAAGAATAAATGTAGAAGGCAATAAGAATGAAATTTTATTGCAAGCTCGTGCTTGTTCATACATCGGCAGGGGCAATAGCCCTTACAATGAGAAAGTGATAACTTGACGCGTATAGGGTGAGCAGCTTCAGACCGAGCCACTGACTCCACCAAGTGTGGAAACTGGCTCGGGTGATGAAACTGCAGACCCAGTGATGCCCAGATCTATCAGTATCATCCAGGAAGACGACACTAGGAAGATGTGAAAAAAAAAAGAAGGGCCCAGCAGAAAAGAAGTGCTGGGCCATGCCTTCCATCTGGGAAGATGGTGCGGGCAAGAAGAAACGGGAAAAAGAAAAGATGAGGAGCAAAAGAAGACAAGGAAAAGAATGAGGGGGGAGCCCCTCGTGGGAAAGAAGAGGGGGGAGGCAGATGAAGGGAAAGCTTCTTCCGTGTAGCCCAAAAGTGGCCTTCCTGCGGTGTCTTGCTCTCCCTGTAGGGGGTTTGCAACAAAAAGCACGTCTTTGGGGCCCCTTTCTCTCTCCCTGGGTGGGCGGCAGCATGTCTGTAGGGAAGGGCCCATCGCGTGTTCTCCCTTATGCTATGCCATCCACCCCGTTGTCCTCCATTCTATTCTGGGGAGTTGGCCTATCCGCTCTAGTAAACTCTGGGATCTTCATCTTCATCAACAGACTCCATGGCACAGCCAAAACGGAAGAAGACGAAGAAGAAAGAAGAGGTGGAGTGAAGAAGGCTGGTTAGCACGATGTAGGGATGTGCAGGCCAAAGCCACTCTTCAAAGCCTTTTATAGGCTGAAGATGAGGCGGTGCCCCTCCCACACGTCATCGCCCCTGCCTTAACTACCCCCTCCCCCGAAGAGACGCAAGCGGACTTTCAAAAGCTGCGCACAGATTCTTCAAGGTGCTGCTCCTCCAGATTTCACGCACTTGCCATGGGGAATACATGAGAGATGTGCTCCTTCAATGCCTGGGGAGATGAGCAGACGCGAGCGCCGCGCCTAGGAATATGTACAGGCAAAGCGGGAGCTAGAAGTGTGACCCTAATTTTTTGGCAGGAGGATCGTACGAAGATATTATCTGCTGACAAGCATGGATACGATGGACAACACCCGGTCAAGGATTTTGTAAGCCATTCATTGCCTTTTTGTGAAACATTTCTTTTTATAAAAAATAGAGAAAAGAAAGTACAAAAAGAACAATGAACAATAACGAGAGAAAGGCTAAAAGGCAAGTACAAGTCGACCTTAGTCTAATGAGATCCGAGAGGAGGATCGGGGAATCGGTTGCCTTATAGAGGGCTCAGAAGTGGAGGGTCCTCGGTGTTCAGAGCCACCCCGATAATTGAAGGCTATGCACGGTCCGTCCCCTCGGGAGCCACTAGCTCAGGCACTGACCCTACCTGTGTGGGAACTGCCTCGGCCGAGTGTTCTCTTGAAGCGGCCGGGGCTTGCAGCTCTTCCTCTGTGGGGTTGGCGTGACCCTCACTCTCTTCATCCAAGGTATTGGACTCAGGCGTGGATGGAGGGGTCAAGCCTTTTTCATCCGAGTCATATCGCTGCCTACGGTTGAAGATAAGTTCATCGGCGACCTGGCCTTGGGCCAGGCACAATACTTGTTTGAATCCCTATGCAAAACCCTTCCTCAGCCAGCGCCTATAACCCGACTCATAGAAGGTGAAGGTGGTCTTCTTCAGAGCCTCCTGGTACTCTTCCGAAGTAAGGTATTGCTCTACCGCCTTCACCTCAGCCTCTGCCTCCCTTGCCTCAATTTCCACTATTTTCACCTCAACTTCTACCAATTTCACCTCGGCCACCCCTCTCTCCCGCTTCACTATCAGGAGGCGGCACCTAAGCTCTTCCCACTTGGCCTCCCATTGCCTTGAACTCGCCTCATGAGTTTTACACTCCATCTCCAAGAGCCCACTCTTGAGCTCGGCCGAGTACCGAGCTTGGGATAGCTACTCTGTCAGGGACCACACTTCCTCTTGCTCCGCTCAGGCCCGAGAGCGGAGTGGCGCCATCTCCAGGTGGAGAGCTAAAAGAAGTGTATTCTCTACAAGCCAATAACTTATGATGTGATGGCTTCATTTCTTATATATTCTCATTCGTATTTATGGCAATTTCTTCATTATGTCTTATTTATTTGTGCGTATGACCGCTTCACATGATGAAGTCCTTGAACACGGGCTATGAAAGTTGAATCATAATGAGATTATGATAGTGAGATCAACCTTCTAGATGCATGTGTTCTAAATATTCTTGGTCATAGGATCTTTGAGAAAGGACATCAAAGAATTCGGATAGACCAGTGCACATGATATCCTCTCATATGATGAGGGTGACTGATCTCACAATCACTAGTGTGAAGATACTAAGACATATGTGCAGGTGCTCATTACAAGAATAGGGTTCACTGAACTGATCCGATCAAGAATCTCTAGATGGTAGTTATATCTAACTGTCAACCAAGAGATTCTTCAGTCACAACTGCACAGTTGGTCCTTTGACATGTGTCACCAAAGATACCTTGCATGAGGACTTCTGTATTTTGATTCCTATCAAAGGGACTTTATCCATAAGTCCTGGATGTTCAGGTATTCAGATACAGTAGAATACATGCGAAGTTAATTGAGTGACAACAATGGACATTCACTCTCAGATATAGTATGAGAGAGAATGCCCTATGAATGGTACTCGGTTAAATCCTTGGCCAAGGTAGATAGTGTTGAGTTCTCCAGGTAATTTTGATGATAACAAAACCCCTGACGTGTTTTCATCCTCGTGCATTGCATACTTGCAAGAGCGAAACACAAGAATCAAAATAAGGTCAATTTTCGTCATGGGAAATACTCAAATGTTTCAAACTTCCAAAATGCTCTTAATAAGTCCAATGAACTCAAAATGAATGCACCAAGATGGGCATACACTACCTCTGTCATATGGATATGTTTTATTGGGCTAACAAACTTGTTTTGCAGGTTCTCTAGATTTCAGTCAACCAACAGCAACTGGTCGGTCAACCAATTTACCCAGAATCCAGAAACTCTGTAGAGTTATAGAGTTTTGTCGACCGATGGCCATAGGTCGGTCAACCGAATTTGCCAGATTTGAAAAGTCATGTTTCTCTCAGAGATCGATCGACCGACCGCTGTACTTCGATCAACCGAACCCTTCGAAGCCCCAATTGTTGACTTTCCATTTCCACAACGTGGGCAACCATCACTTTTAGACTTTTGAGTCCCAAAGCCCCCTAATCTACCAGGAAACGTGGATCTCTATCATGGCATGTCCCTTGACCATCTTAAGTGTTATAAAAGACACATTGTTGGGTCAAGCAACCCTAATCATCCAAGGAGATCAAAGGAAGGCTATCAAGGGAGAAAGAATGCTACTACAAGCACTGCATGAACAATACTCCGTCCAACAACTCTTCATCAAGATCCAAGCATTTGAAGATCATTTTGAAGCCAATCAAGTGGAAATCAAGTGAAAAAGCAAACCTTGCTTCAAGATCTGCATCTTTCATCAAAGGGGGAACCTAGATCTGAACTTTTCATTTCATATTCTTCTTTTGTTTTGTCTTGAGCTTCAAGTGTGTATTTCCTTCTAAATCTGTGAACATCTAGTGTGTGTAGATCTATTTAGATCCTTGTTATAGACACGCCAAAAATGACGTTACTGTGAGTACATCTCATATTACCTTGTAATAACCCAATTTGACCCTCAAATTAACTTTGTTTGAGTGTTTTTCTCACTTTCCTTGGATTTCTCTATTTTTCCTCCCTTTTCTTATGTTTTCCTATTTTTATGGATTTTTCTGGGCATTTTTTTTTATGAATTTTCCGAAACTCACGACCTGAAGAGGGGCGTTGTTTACAAAGCGACCTTACCTAGGGCGTTTTTCAAAGAAAGGACGACTAAACTTCAGGGCATCAATTCCTGGTATTATCTGGTTTTAAAATAAATTACAATTAAAGATTAACGTCCTATCTCAGGGCCTGTTTTCAAGTAACGCCTTTCTCTCAGGTGTCTTTCCACAATTTTCAAATAAAGAATGTTTTATCTCCAAAATTTAAATCCAGGAAGTGACGCCTTTGACCAGGTCGTGTATTTGAGTAACGTCATAAGGTAGGTCGTCAATTATGATTTGACGCCATTCTAAAGGGCGTGTTTCATTTTTTAGTATCATGTTCGAACGCCTCCTTTCCTGCAGAGAGTCCCTTCCCTATTTGATCACTTCGTTGATAAGGGAATTGGAGTCCTTGCTTCCTATGGCTATTGCTTGATCTGATCCTTTCCAAATCTATTTTTGAACTCTTTAAATAGGGCTCTGTGGCTCTGTTCGAAGTTCCGGATGCTGGTTCCAGTTTTATTTTTTTTTTGGTTTTTCTTTCTTCTTCTTCTCTTACAGGACGTTGCTGCTGCTTCTTGGCAAAGGAGGAAGTTCCCTGCGTTTATTTTTCTCATCTGATCGAAGGAGTCTCCCTCCTCATCGAGCATCTAAGCCGAGAAGCACAGGCTCTTCTATCTGTCGAATTCTTCTTTCTTTTATTTGCATGCATGCATATACATTCATCATATTCATCTCTCTGTTAATATCTCTTTATTCTCAACCACGTTGAGAACCTCCAGCAGTGCAATCGCGTTGCACACTTCTTATTATTCTTTGCACATCATTCATCATATATTCTCCCATACCCTTTTGCATAGGGGTTTAAGGGCCAACACCCACAAGGTGTGTTCTTGCACATGATATTTCATGCTGATCTTTATTATGAATTTGATGCTACACTCACCTTGGTTCTAATCCAATCTTTTTATTGGTTGTTGTCTTTGATCTTTGCAAGGGTAATCAAACAAGAATAACTCTCTTCATCTGCCGGCCGATTGGAAGAGAAAGGAGCATTCACAATCTCCCCGCATTTCAGGTATTTATATTCGCGATCCCTCCCTTAATTATTATTGTTTATATCCTTTGAGGCCCTCGCGTCTCTGGCGATCACTCTCCTTATTAGCACCTCGTGCTTGCATGCTTATTTTATTCTTTTATTTTTTTTAATTGTTCTAAGTGGATTTTTCACGATCTACAAATTGGCGATCACGGTGGGACACCTTTTGTTTTTCTTTTGATTACCCTTTTCTCTTGGGCACCCACGTGTGCCATCTCCCTTTTGCACCCACGGTGCGTCTCCCTTTGCGCTCCACGTAGCACACTCCCTTAAGTGATTGGTTGGTTTGATAGATTTTTAGAAATTCCATTTATATATTTTAAAAAAAATGATGATGAGCATGCTATATTCCTTTTGGTGGTCGATTACCATGATTTTATTGTGATTGTGAGTGTCTTTGTCTCCTTTCATATTGGTATTTAACTCTATTTCTGGGGACAGAAGAATTGGCGCCCCTTTCAGAGGCGTGTTTCTAGTGAGTAACGCCTTCACTCAGACGTGTTTTCCTATTTAATGTCTTCTGCCAGGGTGTTCCTTTTGTCCCGTGCAGAATTGATGCCCAACATTCTGGGCGCCTCTTGTTTATTAAGCGCCCCTGGCAGAGACGCCTTTTACAGAATTGACGCCGCACTCCGGGGTGTCTTTTTCCTTTGTGTCGCAGTGACTGATCGGTTGCTCTTCTGCTTACATTCATATGTTTATTACACCCATCTGTTGCATATATGATTCTGCATTCATCATTTGCTTTTGGTTGAGAGACCTTCTCATATTGTTAGGATCCACACCCCCTCTTGGTGAAGGAAGGACCCTCCATTGAGCATTCCGTCTCTTTGGACCGAAATTCATAAACCAAGCCTCCGTAAGTCCCCGCACCCGTGGATTCCCTCACGGATGCCGGGCAGGTTGTACCCTTTAAAGTACCGGGTTTAGTTGGCCTATACGTGGTAAGAGAGTGTTCCTAGTTGGCACCGGAGTTAAACCACATTTGAAACTAGGTTCACCCCTTGAGTGATTATATCAATTTGCATAAAATCTTTAATTCACCAAGGATCAAACAAAAGAAATCAAGGGTAACCATTCCAACTTGTGTGCTTCTTTGCAAATTATTTTGCTTAAACTTTGATTGTATAGTGGCTTACCTTGATAGACAAAGTAACATGTTTAATCTTAAATGCATTAATGAGGATGCACAACCTAGCACATCTTGCAATCCTCAGTCTCAACATGTTCAACATCATTCTCACCATATTTTCAAAGGACCACGCCCTCATCTTCACGGTTTTGCCCGACCCATGGGCAATGTCCGATCTCATGGTCCCTCGCCTCAATCGCGAGCCACTACTCTTACGGGACCATCTCCTCCCAACGATGAGAAGGTCTCCCAGATCTTGCATGCATTAGATCATCTCACCCCTCAACAAATCCAAGCCCTTAAGGCCGTTGTTGAGGGTGCATCTCATTCCTCTCATCCTCCTTCAAATCCTACGCGGGTGGCCCATCACCCCCTTCCCTCTTCTATTCACATTCCTACTCGGGTGGCCCATCACCCATCTCCTATTCACACTTCTCCTCGGGTGGTCCAAGGCCCGCCTCCTTCTATTCCTCCTCCATCACGGCCCCAAGGCCTATTTATTCCTTACAACCCGACCCATCTGGGTCCTTCTATGGGTCGGCCCATTAATTCCCTTCCACAGCCTTCTTATGCGGCCCCTCCTTCAAGGCCATGCCAACCCTCTGTTGCTCAGGTCACACCCCTCCAACAAACTCTTTTCAGCAAAGTCGCTTCGTTGGAGGAACAATTAAAGAGGGTTACGAGCCCACGGCCCGCTCCTCCTACTCCAGTTAATCCCCTTTACGCGGCTCTAAACGACATTACAAAGATGGAGAAAGATTGGAAGGATATGAGAGACGGTTGCGGCGTCGACAGTTCAAGCAAGCAAGAGCCGGCAGATTTCAACGTTCAAGTGGACACTGTCCGCCCTCCACCCATTCACCCCATTCATTCATATGGCCCTGCATCTCCACATTCACAATACCATTACACTCCTCCACCCACATATACGCCTCCACTACGGTGTCCACTTGAACCGGCTGATGAAGAACCGGCAATTGAAGAATCTGAGGCGCACAATGATGAAGCTATGCAGGCACCCCTTCCGAGTTTCCTTCGCTTCCCTCTCCCTCCACTACCGCTTGATGAACCCCCTGCTCAGGACGAAGTCACCGTCCCCAACACATTCCCCGTTTATGAGACTAATTGGTGTTACGATGATGGGTCAATACTCCAATCACCCATGTCGTTGCACCAAGACATGTCTCCTATCCCTAACACCTCTCGCCCCATCCGGCATTTTCAACACACTAAACCTTCTCCGTTCACCCCTCCCGTAACCACCCCAATAGCCTCCACTCCACCGGCCTCCACCGAACCTCCATTACCCTCCATTACGCCAGTCTCGCCAAGCCTTCCATTACACCTCCTCTTTGTTCGCCACCTCAGCCGTCCACTATGCCTATGACCCCTACCCCATTACTTAACCCTTTACCCTTACCTGTGGCTAGTCCTGAGCAAGGTTCCCCCTTTTTTGCACTCGAGCCAACCCCGACTGCTCCCGAGCAAAGGGAGAAGCTCGAAGTGTTTGAACCTTTGCTTCCACTCACCCTTTCATCTCCACCATCCATGGAACCTTCCGCCTCCGCTTCACCCCCCTTTACTACTCGGAACGGGCATCCTTCTATAAATACTTGTGCCGAAGATGATCAAGAGTCGGGAAAGAAAGATTTGGACATGGCCATGCTGTTCAAGATGCAAGAGTTTATTTGCCGGATGCCAATCTGGGTTGTTGTGCCAAGCATGGTTGAAGAGGCCGAGTCCCCGCCACTGCTCGCTAGAAGAGAATGCCAAGCGTTGATGCCGTATAAGTTTGTGGCCAAGGGCCGGGCAGGGCACCCCTTGTTCCAACTTTCAAATCTTGAACTGTTTCTTCCATACAAGGGACGAATGCCCATCTTGATCAATATTCTTCATACGCTACAATCCTTGGGCAACACGATGTTTCCTATCCCAACTTTCCAACTCTCTCACACTATTGCTTTCCACTCTCCAAGAGAGTTGTCACTTACCATTGAAGCTTCATCCATTGGGCCAATTGGCTATACACTTTCACTGCCATGGAGGGGCAGTTACCTTGGTGTCAAAGGGCTTTCCACTATTCTGCCCACCTTCCATTCAACACCATCCACATGGGCCACTCCAGGGGTAAGGAGGAGGATCTCATCCTCTCGCCCTTCATGTTCTTTATATTCTTTGCATCTCATGCATTCTGTCGCATCCATGCATTCATCGCATCTGTTGCATTGCACTCGCATACGTTGGCACTTCTTCTTTCCCAGGGTTCCGGACCCGTATCTTCCCCGCCTTCCGGAACATCTGGATCTTCCGCATTTCCCATCTTCAACCTCTTCTAATCCACTCTCCCTAGGGCATCGCGTCCCCTTTCCTGCTATTTCCCTGGAACCTCCAGGTGTTTTATCCCTCCTCTTAGGGCATGACGCCCCTTCTGATTCCAATATTCCGGAACTTCTGGATCTTTCTCTTCTCCCAGGGCATCGCGCCCGTTTCCGTCTTCTTCCTCCGGAACCTCCTGATCTTGCTCTTTGGGCATCGCGCCCCTACACACCCTCAAGTCCGGATCTTATGGGCTTCTTACTGATTCTCCCAGGGCATCGCGTCCCTCGGTATTTGCTTCCTTCGGAACCTCCGGATCTTTCACCCCTCTCTTTATTTCTTGGGCATCGCGCCCCTTTCCGTCTTCTTCCTCCGGAACCTCCGGATCTTTCTCTTCTCCTTGGGCATCGCGTCCCATGGTACCTTCCCCCTCTAGAACCGTCGGACTCTCTTTCCTTCCTCCTAGGGCATCGCGCCCTTTCTGATTCTCTTCCTTCGGAACCTCCGGATTCTCCATCTTATTTTCTCTATCTTCTTTCGGGGCATCCCGACCCTTCTGATTCCATTCCCCCGGAACCTCCGGACCATCCATCTTTCTTTCGATTCATCTTTCTACTCTTCCAGGACATCACATCCTTCATTTTCTTCTTCCTTTTCCATCATCTTTTTCCCTATTTCTTCCCTGGGCACCGCGTCCTTCGATATCTTATCCCTCCGGAGCCTCCAGATGATTCCTCCTATCACGATTCTCCTTCTTTACTCCCGGACCCTCCAGATCCGCCTCTTTCCATCTATCAATTTCTTCTTCCGATTCCCCCTAATCCTGGGTCCGACCCAACTTCTTCCACATCCACTGCCTTGGGCATCTGCCCATTCTCTCACTGCTTTCGAGGCTTTAGTCCTCACTCCTCCTTCTAATTCTCCGCTTCTTCTGTAGACCTTTCATGTGATCAGGGTCTCCACACCTTAGTGAGGGAGTTCTAGCCCTCGCCTCTCTTCCTTTTTTTCCTTATTCGTCTGAGTCTGGTCTTGGCACCACTCCTTCTTGTTAAGCCACTTTCAAACCCTTTGCTTCCAATCCTTTTGACTGCCAAAGAGGACTATCCCACGATGATCAACCTCGCCTCTGACAGCTGCTTCTACAAAGGTTGCAAGGTAACATATTGGCGTAAGTATGCATTTTTATGATATCATTATCTCATTGCTTCACGCATGATCTTCAAAATGAAGTGCTTCTTAGCAGGATTAAAAGTGGTGTTTTAGACCTTTATCTTAGGCTTTTGTTTAATCAAATCATTCTCAAAATAATCTTTTAGGCTTATTTTTGCAGCACCTTTGGTAATAAAAACCCCACGCTGGGAATTCAACGTTCTCTCCCTGCTTGTTAAGAGTAACCTTCAGCTGGGCATTCCACACACTTCACGGCGTCCTTAGCCGGCTCCTTTGGTTAAAACACCATTGCTACTTTGGCCATGGCATGAGTATATCTGAAAGTCTTTTCTCTTCTTTACTTGGCTGAATGCAGGGGCAAGAGGTTGACGGATGAGATGACCCACCCAGGGTAATCCCCAATACGAGAGGAGTCTCAAATAGGGGCAGTCTTGACCCAAAATCAATATGAGTTTTCATATGAATTTCATGATATACATCTCGCTAAAAGAGCTATTATGAAAATCGAGTCAAGATTTCGATAAATTCAAAAGTATGAATTGTGGCATGACAAGAGTGGCAAAGTCCCCGCAGGGAAAACCCTGGTCGTATGCATGTCAAGGGTCTAAAATTCAAAGGCACAAAGTCCCGGCACAACAGACTCCTCTTTGAGGGGAAACACCTTGGAAGGAATTCAAGTCCCGACATCTCCCATCCTGCATAAAGTTTATCTTCAATTATTCTTCTCTTCTCCCTCTAAGACCGAATGTTTCTCGGGTATGGCCTTGGTAGGAGCACCGTTAATCAAGGGCAGTCAGTTATAGGGCTCCACCCTTCAATGCACGCTCGGCTTTGGGTAATTTTAGCAAAAGGGGAAGGAACAAGGACCCCTAGCCAGTGGTTCAAAAACACCCTTTGATGCTGCATTAACAATGTCTAAACCAAAAAAATCAAAAGAAAAAAATTGAATATTGAATATTTCCTAAGTCAAAATCCAAAAAATTTGAATATTTTCTAAGCCAAAATCCAAAAAAAACTGAATATTTCCTGATCAAAATCAAACAAAAATTGAATATTTTCAAAATTCATAATAAAAATTCAAATATTTTTCAAAAATCCACATAAAAGTTCAAATATTTTTAAAACTCATAAAAATTTGCATATTTCAAAATCCAAAAAATTGCATTGTATTTTTCTGATGGTGCTTTTGCAGGAACGACAACTTTGTAAGGACCAAGAGCACGGGATGAGTCCTCTCCATTCATTACCATCTATCTTTTTCTTCCCATGTTCACAATTGATCACATCTTCATAATTTGCTACGCATTACTCCGATTATTCATCTCCAAATCTTTTTTATCAAATCTTACTGATCACTCCGCCGATGGGCATTATCAGATCTTGATCATTCAACTCCAAATCTTGATTAGCCAAGTTGTCATCCTCATGACAAACGACAAACAATGATGCTATGCTATCTATGCTTTAATGATGCTATCTATGCTATTCTTGAATATGATACATACCTGCTATTGATGCTTTGATTCATGCTATGCTTGCTATGCTTAAATGTCTTATTCATTACTTGTTATCTTTTATATCTTGGCTGATGAATCTTTGAGCGCAGGAAGAAGCTCTTGGTCCCACCGACTGGGCATCATCATCCAAGCCCCACGGTGCTTGCACCTCATTTCTCAGTTCCCCCATGTTCATTGCTATCACCATCCCCCTGTATGCATTTTACTATATGTTATTATGCTATTAGATTATATCAAGGACCTTGTGGCTTTGGTAAATCTGGAATTTGAGTTCCCCTTCATCAAAAACAATGATGGTTCCAAAGGAGTCTTAGTCACACGGATAGGTCGTTGAGCCGACTAAGACTGGGGACGATGGTTCCCTTTTGCGTGTTGGTGCGCGGATAAACGGGCTTTGGCTTAGTATCAGCGCGTGAAATCGGTTTCTTGACCCAATCTTGGCAGTTTAACAATATTATCCTTGATTATCTTATATTTTTATTTGTTTTAATTTTTCCTTTTAAACCCAGCATGCATTCATATAGGACTTTGAATTAACGTTGGAAAATCATTCTGATAAGCTGATTTGGAGAGTCAAATTGATCTTAATCTTTCCAGATATGAGATATTCATTGCTGAATGTAATCCTCAGTTCGTTTTGTCGCTGTTTTGGGTCATTTTCTCGAAAGCTCCTTGTTTGAATTTCTATCCTCTTATTTCAGTCCTTTCCTTTGATCCACCTTGGCTGCAGCACGTCCACATTGGCTGGTAATCGCTCCCCAATGGTGAAACCTACAGGTTTGTGACCTGGGGTACTTCCACCGCGTTGGAAGTTGATCATTCTCCTTCGTGCCCGCGTGCACACTCCCTCTTTTATCCAAACGTCGTTGATTTCATTGAATTTCTCGAGATTGCTTCATCTCGAGCTTTTGATTTCATTCTCATCAAGTGATGTTGATTGCGTGTCTCATCACACCTTGGCATCTACTTTTCAGTTTGCTCTGCTCCCTTGCAAAGCAGACGCCAAGGCGGGACAGCTGTAGACACGCCAAAATTGATGTTACTGTGAGTACATCTCATATTACCTTGTAATGCCCCAATTTGACCCTCAAATTAACTTTGTTTGAGTGTTTTTCCCACTTTCCTTAGATTTCTCTATTTTTCCTCCCTTTTCTTATTTTTTCCTATTTTTTTGGATTTTTTTGGGCATTTTTTTTTATGAATTTTCCGAAACTCACGACCTGAAGAGGGGCGTTGTTTACAAAGCGACCTTACCTAGGGCGTTTTTCAAAGAAAGGACGACTAAACTTCAGGGCATCAATTCCTGGTATTATCTGGTTTTAAAATAAATTACAATTAAAGATTAACGTCCTATCTCAGGGCGTGTTTTCAAGTAACGCCTTTCTCTCAGGCGTCTTTCCACAATTTTCAAATAAAGAATGCTTTATCTCCAAAATTTAAATCCAGGAAGTGACGCCTTTGACTAGGTCGTGTATTTGAGTAACGTCCTAAGGTAGGTCGTCAATTATGATTTGACGCCTTTCTAAAGGGTGTGTTTCATTCTTTAGTATCATGTTCGAACGCCACCTTTCCTGCAGAGAGTCCCTTCCCTATTTGATCACTTCGTTGATAAGGGAATTGGAGTCCTTGCTTCCTATGGCTATTGCTTGATCTGATCCTTTCCAAATCTATTTTTGAACTCTTTAAATAGGGCTCTGTGGCTCTGTTCGAAGTTCCGGATGCTGGTTCCAGTTTTGTTTTTTTTTTTGGTTTTTCATTCTTCTTCTTCTCTTACAGGACGCTGCTGCTGCTTCTTGGCAAAGGAGGAAGTTCCTTGCGCTTATTGTTCTCATCTGATCGAAGGAGTCTCCCTCCTCATCGAGCATCTAAGCCGAGAAGCACAGGCTCTTCTATCTGTCGAATTCTTCTTTCTTTTATTTGCATGCATGCATATACATTCATCATATTCATCCCTCTGTTAATATCTCGTTATTCTCAACCACGTTGAGAACCTCCAGCAGTGCAATCGCGTTGCACACTTCTTATTATTCTTTGCACATCATTCATCATATATTCTCCCATACCCTTTTGCATAGGGGTTTAAGGGCCAACACCCACAAGGTGTGTTCTTGCACATGATATTTCATGCTCATCTTTATTATGAATTTGATGCTACACTCACCTTGGTTCTAATCCAATGTTTTTATTGATTGTTGTCTTTGATCTTTGCAAGGGTAATCAAACAAGAATAACTCTCTTCATCGGCCGGCCGATTGGAAGAGAAAGGAGCACTCACAATCTCCCCGCATTTCAGGTATTTATATTCGCGATCCCTCCCTTAATTATTATTGTTTATATCCTTTGAGGCCCTCGCGTCTCTGGCGATCACTCTCCTTATTAGCACCTCGTGCTTGCATTCTTATTTTATTCTTTTATTTTTTTTAATTGTTCTAAGTGGATTTTTCACGATCTACACTTGTGTGTGTGTGGATCTCCTTAGATCCGCATGTGTGTATGTGTGTGGATCTATTCAGATCCGTGTGTGTGGTCTTCATCTTGTAATCCCTTACAAGATAGTGTGTGAATCCTCACGGATCATGAGGGGTGGACGTAGGTTGTCGGCGTTGCATCCGAACCACCTAAAAATTATTGTCTAATGTGTGGTTTGGTCCTTTTCATCTACCCCATTATGTATGATTGTTCGTGCATATTATTTCTTCTGCATTTGATCTTTCAGATCTAGCATAATCGATCTTTTCTATAATAGATCTTTGGTATATCGAACGGTGGGTTTGAATTGATAAGGCTGGTCTTGTAAGGACAATAACACTTTACGTGAGTAGGATCTCCAGATTCATACCTCCGCCTAGTACCGAAGAACTATCGTGGTGATTGATTTTGATAGATCTTATCTGTATTGTAATAAGCCTGAATTTCTCAGTTGCTATTTCATCATATCTGTTTAAATCGGCTAAAAAAAATTAAAAAATTGTAATCACCCAATTCTCCCCCCTCTTGGCTGTCATTGATCGCGAGACTTCAATTGATATTAGAGATAATGCTTTATCTTTCACAGATCTAACAATCTAGAGACAGATCCTGATCAATGGGCACCAAGGGGATAATGCCTGAGGGTCACTCTATCCACTGTCCTCCTTTCTTAGATGGTTCAAACTATTCATACTAGACAAATAGAATGCATATTTTTCTACGAGCCCAAGAGTATGAGATCTGGAGGGTTGTGGATAAGGGTCCTTATGACCTTCCCGCTGATGAGGACAAGTGGACGCATAAAGATATAAAAAAATCAATAGTAAATTTTAATATCATGAATATCATGCAATGTGCCATCCCCCCTAATGAGTTCTCTCGTGTTTCTATGTGCAGTTCTGCAAAAGAAATGTGGGACAACTTGTGACTCATCTATGAAGGAACCTCTGAAGTGAAAGAGACAATGGCAAACTTGCTTGTCAGAGATTATGAGCTCTTCAAGATGAAGCATGAAGAGATAATCTCTGAAATGTTTGCAAGACTAACAGAGATCACCAACGGTCTCAGTGAAGTCGAAATCCTTGAGGTATTCAAGCCAACGCCTTTGTCTCATATTCAGTTCCTTTTGAGAAAATAGGTATTTGAGGCTTTTGTGATCGGAGTAAATAGTGAATTGTTCTCTGTAGAGATAGTGTCTTCATATCTTTAAGGCAAACACTACCGCGGTCAACTCTAAGTCGTGCACCGGGTAGTTCTCTTCATGTTTCTTCGATTATCGAGAAGAGTATGCAATGACACTTTCGTTCTGCATCAATACACACTCGAAGCCACTACTAGAAGCATTGGTATATACTTCGTACTTCTCATCTTCAACTGGTAGTGCTAAGACTGGAGCAGTTGTTAGGTGATCCTTCAAGGGTTGGAAACTCGTCTCGCAGTCTTTACTCCATTCGTACGGCACTTCCTTGCGAGTCAGTCTCGTGAGTGGTACTGCAATCTTCGAGAAGTCTTTAATGAAGCACCGGTAATAACCAGCTAAACCAAAAAAACTCCGAATCTCCATTGCATTAGTTGGTCGTTCCTAATTTTTCATGGCCTCGACCTTCGACGGGTCCATGGAAATTCCATTCTTGGAGATTACATGGCCCAAGAATGATACTTCCTCGAGCTAGAACTCACATTTGCTACGTTTGGCATAGAGTTGAGTTTCCCTTAGTATTTGCAGTGCCATCCTCAAATGTACTTCATGGTCTTCCTCGGACTTAGAATATATTAAAATGTCATCAATAAAGACCACAACGAATTGGTCTAAATGAGGCGTGAAAATGCTGTTCATTAACTGCATAAAGGCTGCAGGGGCATTTGTTAGTCCAAAAGGCATAACAGTAAATTCGTAATGCCCATACCTACTCCGAAACATCATTTTATGAATGTCTTCTTTTTTGATCCTTAATTGGTGGTAACTAGACTGGAGATCAATCTTGGAGAAGTATTTAGCTCCAGATATTTGATCGAACAGCTCATCAATCCTCGCAGCAGGTACTTGTTCTTGATTGTAAGGTGGTTCAACTATCGATAGTCGATGCAGAGTCTCATTGATCTGTCCTTCTTCTTGACAAATAGCACGGGTGCACCCCATGGGGAAGTACTTGGCCTGATGAAACCCTTTTTCAATAACTCCATTAGTTGCTCTTTTAGCTCCTTCAACTCAACGGGGGACATTCTGTAAGGTGCCTTAGAAATAGCACCAGCACCGGGGACAAGGTCGATCGTGAACGACACTTCCCTCTCCAGGGGTAAGCTAGGCAATTCTTTCGAAAAAATGTCTGGAAAATCTTGAACTACACGGGTGTCTTCAAGTTTAGACTCCACGACTTCCGTGACAGTCACAAATGCTATGAAAGTCACACATCTTTTACTTATAAGTTTGCTAGCATGGAGAGCCGATATAAGAGGTGATCTATTCCGAGGGATAATATAAACTAATTTTGGGTAATCCATAAAAGTTATCTTTCCATTTAGGCAATCTATAGTTGCTTGGTGTGTGGATAACCAGTCGGCACCTTGTATGATATCATACCCCTTCATATCTAGGCATATCAGGTTGGCAGGTAAATTGTTTCCTTTAATCATAACCTTACATTTTGGGTATTGATATGTAATCTCGGACTCGTTCTCGAGAGGAGTAGAGATGAAAAAATGTAACAGTTCAGGTTCCTTAGAAAATGAAGCAGCAAATTTGTTGGAAACAAATGAATGAGTTGCTCCGGTATCAAATAAAACTTTAGTAGTCTTAGAACAAACAGTTAGTACTACCTTCCACAATTCCACCTTCCGTCGGTTCCATCTCTTGGAGAGCTTGTAGACGACCTTATTTCTTTTCGGATGCTTCTTATACTTAGTGGTTTGCTCATTCAACAATGGGCAATCAGGGATTCGATGTTCTCGGCTCCCACATCGGAGACAGGCTCCCAATCTCCTCCAGCATTCCTCGGCCTTATGGCCGGCCTTGTCGCAGTGTTTACACACCTCCTTAGAAGATGTGGTGATGGAGAAAGGCTTGTCATTTTTCTTGAATTTCTTATCTTTTGAGGGTTCCCCTCCATTATTGGGCCGCTTCTTGTCCCTTCTGAAGTCCCGCGATCAATGACACCCAAGAGGGGGGTGAATTGGGTGTTGACCAATTTTTACGAAAACTTTTGGCCTTTTCAAAAGTATATGATAAAACACTAACTAGGCGATACATATCTATTCAATCACAAGTTGGATTTATCAAAATCTAATTAGTGCTGAGATAGATTAATAAGATGAACAAGAATAAAACCTGAATAACAAAGCACACTAACACTCACGTAGAATGGAGGTAGAAGAAAAGGACTAAACCACACAAATCAAACCATAGTGCACATCGGTTTTTAAGGTGGTTCGGATGCAATGACGGCAATTCTACGTCTACCCCTCACCAAACCTGGTGAGGCTTCACTCAGGGATAAATCCCCAAACGGAGACGATGCTCCAACCACACATGCAGGATGACGCCTGCACACACACACGGGGACGCGCCCCAATACACACACACACACACGGAGACGAGGTCTCCAACACGATCCAACAAACGGATCACAAACACCCACTGCCACAAGTGCAGCAAACCACACACATGAGATAGAACTGATCTAAATAGCCCCCCACACACACAAACGTAGATCTAGGAAGATCCATGTACACACACGAATCAAGTACAACACACACACGCGACCACGAATCCAATAACGATCCACACACACACAAATGTTTCCAGATTTAAAGAACACAAATATAAAGCCCAAAACACAAAAATAATGAAGCACAGTTTAGAAGACTCCTGATTTGGCTTCCACTGAGTGTATGATGTAGAGCTTGGAATGATGCTTCCTGCTTCACTTGAATGGCTTTGGATGGAGCTTGAAAGTCTTGTGTAGGGATGAAGAGATCTTCCACGAGGTACTATTCATGGCTACAATACAGCTTCTTCTTCCTTGGAAAGCTTTCTTGATCTCCTTGATGTTTGCTTGCTTCTCCTCTTCCTCTTTGGTTGCTGGCTTCAGATGGAGCTTGAATACCTTCATATGGATGAAGAAGTTGCTGGATGGAGTACTGTTCATGGAGGGTTGCAACAACCTTCTTCTTCCTTTGATAGCTCTCTCCCTTGATCTCCCCTTGGATCTCTTGGATAGATTGGGGTTATGACTCTAATAGGATATTTTATAACCTTTGAATGGTCCATGGACAACCCCCAGACCAGATCCACAAAACCTAGAGGGTTTGGTGGCTTTGGGATTAAACAATATCAAAAGGAGGGGCTTCTTTCGAGGTGAACAAAAGTCAACATTTTGGGCTTATCGGTGCTGGCAGTCGACCTGCAGAGGCTGGCGGTCAACCGCTCTGTAACAACCCTGTAGATAGACAGCTTCTGTTGTTTCCGGTCGACCTGGATCAGGCTGGCGGTCGACCACTCTAAGACATTTCTGTAGATGTTGGGCTGCTGAAAAATCCGGTCGACCGCCCCTAGGCTGGCGGTCGATTGAAATCTGGGATTTTCTAGATTTCGATCATTCAACTCCTAAAACCCATTTGCAGTCCGTGGATTCAAACTTCTTCGACCTTGAAGATTTGTACCACATCTGATCCCCACGACCTGACCGCGCAAGTCGATCCGCGTGCGAGGGCGCCCGATGACGAGTTTTGCAAGGGCTTGAAAAACCTTCATTTGCAAGCCACATTCAAGCTAAAGGGTTCCATGTTTAAGGTGCATGAATGAGGTGTATTAAGGAGAGGTATATGAAATACCCATGGTGAGATTGATGCTACAACAGGGTAAGTATCTTACCAATGGTTCTTGATAGTAAATGACATATATCACCTGTGTTGAATTGTAGAGAAGCAAGGTACTTGTCCACATGTTTGGTTTGCCAGGCAACTGCCATGGGATTATAAGGTTGATCCTACAAGCAAGATAGTTAAGGTTAATACCATGCTTATTCACATTAAAGAGATTATGAAATCTCTTACCTCTTGTAAAACCAACATATGCAAACCAAGGATCAAGACCATGTAACCGTTGCCATTTGCCATCTCAACCATACATAGATAACAAGAGCATGAATGTACATAGTAATCAAGAACATGTGCAATCAACCACAGGTTTAGTTATCATCACTTAATCACACATTAAGTTTAGTTATCATCAAAACCATAAATCAACACCTTCCTCGAATCTTGTCAGATAATTCAGTGGCATCCTCTAGCAACTGTGCACATCGGACCATTTCCGAATAGATTTGGATGTCCATCGGTGCTAGTTGGGTATTGTATTGGGGCCGAAGCCCATTAAGGAACCTCCTAGCCTTTATCATTTCAGTACACACCAAGTGGGGAGCATACTTGGATAGTCTTGAAAATTAGGCCTCATATTCGGCCACTGTCAGGGTCCGTTGTTTCAACGCGGCGAACTCCGCGGCCTTTTTCTCTTGGATGCGGTTAGAAAAGTACTTGTTGTTGTAGTGTTCAACAAATTCATCCCATGTGACATAGTCTCCTGGCAATGTTGCTTCTATGGACTCCCACCAATACTAGCGTCCCACTCCAGTTGGAAAGTGGCTAGTAAAACCTTTTCTTCATCGGTGCATTGCATTACACAGAAAATCCTCTCAATCTCCTTTATCCAGTTCTCGGCGTCGTCAGGGTCAGATGAGCCTGTGAACTTAGGTGGATTCATGTTACGAAAGCTTCTGTGGAGATCACATGCTCCACGATTAGCTCCGCCTTGCGCTACCTGTTGTAGCGCCTGAGTGAGGCCTTGGACGGTGCGTTGCATGTCATGCCACTGTGCTCACTCGGTGGCCATTATCCTATAGGAGATATTAAGTTTTAATTAATTGCATGTATGACTATAAGGTCAAATGACAATGTAGGACTTAACCCATGGCTCTACCCACCTCACCGAGTGTAAGGAGTAAACCTATACTTGGGTTTCCTAGGAGTTTGAAATCCTAGGCTCTGATACCATAAAAATTGTCACACCCCGAGCGCAGAAGGAACCCGGTACACGTGACGAGTTTATATCGATCATGTCAATCAGAGCAAACAAGGAGTTCGACACAAAGCCTAAGAGCGCAAAAGGCAAGATAAATAATAACCAGAATTTAAATTTCCACAATAATACCAATATTCCAAAATGACAATAATCCGAATAACCACAAGATAATGACCCATAATAACCACAAGGCTACGAGCCTTAACAAGTTTCCAAGACTAAATCCAAATGACCCAAAAAAAAAATGACATAGGACTAAAAAAAAGGACAGGACACGATAAGACATGACTCAGCAACGGCTCGACATTCAGAAGCTTTACTCTCTTCACTCGGTCTCGTTCCCATCCGTTTGGTTGTCGCTATCTCAGTTACTTGAAAAATGTTGGAATGAAACTGGGTGAGCGAATGCTCAGTAGGAATTATATTTCTATTTCGAATATTGCTTTAAGTAATTTACCCATTTAAATGTGGCATGCTCATGTTATGCAAGAACGCATGAGAATAACGAGGGAGGAATAAAGATTAAGCTAGATAAATCAAGTAATTCATGTGTTTCAAGTATCAAGTGGCAAGTATCAAGTATCTAGTCATGTAATTGACAAGTCAAGTCATGAGATATTGGCTATTTCATTCAAGCAAGTACAATATCCATTTCGGGCCATGCAAGTCATGTCATGTACCAAGTCAAGTACTTTTATAGATTGTGGAATGCCAGAAATGAAGCTAGTCATGCACTTCGGTGCAATGTCACACCGTGATCAATCAACTCCCATAGGCACAAGTACTTTTGGGTGCTCCTCCCAGGACTAGATCGGGCCCTATATGCACAGGCATTGGGTCATGTAATATTTATTTAGACATCCGCTATAGTTTTATAGCCAATGGAATTCTAAAGGAATAAGCCTTGGTAGGATGATAAGGTAGATTCACGGAATTTAGATTTCAAGGACAGAAATTCATGTAGGGATGACTTATGTATAAATCTAAGACATAAGAAAATCTAGGAAAATTGCGTCCAACAGGGTCGCCGCGAATTCAGAATTCACGTCCGCCAATGCGGTCGCCCATTCCGAGAAATAGATATAAGCACGAAGAATTGGCGTTCGTGCACTCGGTCGCCCATTCAATTTGGCATCTACTTTCCTAGACGCTAATTCCAGAAAGTGACTACTTTCTCAAAAGAGGCCAGAAACAGCTCTCTATGAGGGCTACTTTGTAATGCCCTGGATCTCGTAGGATCTTTAATGGATCTTTCGGACCTGTTTCGGATTGGTTTCGTTGAGTTTCGGTTCGCTTTTGTGGCTTCCGAGTTGAGTTTGACGAGCCGTGTGGGTTTTTCTCACGTACTAGTTACGGAACCCTACGGTGAGTTTGTTTGTCAATTCTCGAGCTCGTGGATGCTACAGCGACGATGTACTCGTCGAGCCGGTCGTTTCGACTATTTTTGCGTATTTTTCTGAATTTGTGCATTTTCAGCGCATTTTCGGAATTTTCGAAAATTAGGAAAATTTCCTAATTTCTTTTCCTTTTTCTTTTCTTTTTCTCTTTCTTCCCTCATTCGGCCGCGACCGTTTCTCTCTCCCGTTCTCTCTCGTTTCTCCCCCTCTTTGGCCCCGGCTGCAGACGGAGCGACCGTGGGTGAGTTGGCGAGGACGTGGAGCTGGATTGGTGCGCGATGAGGCGAGGATCGGATCGATTCTGGCGCGATCCCGAACGGTGGATTCAAAGCCGGTGAAATTGGTTCGCGAGTGGTTTTCGGCGTGGTTTAGTCCCTTCGGGGCACGGTTTCTTCGGTGGAGGTAGGGTGACGGATCCTTGCTTCTTCACCTTCGTTTTCCCTGCCATTGCACGGCGTTCGGCTAGGAAACGAGTGTGTTTGGGCTTGTTTTGCCTAAACCGTGATTTTCGTGGTTTTTAGGGTCGGCCGGTAAACGGTGACCGTTTGCGGTTCAGTTAGTTTCTAAATGACCGCAGGGATGTTAGAATCTCATCCACGTTGATTTCGTGCGATTCGGTGTTCATTCGAGGCCGGTAGAAGCCCGGGAACCTCGGTGACCCACTTAGGGTGGATTTGTCTAAATCGCCCGGATCGAGCGTTTTTGGTGTTGCATGTGGGCATTTTGGCCCTTGAATGTTGTTATTCGGTGTTGCGGTGTGTTTCCCCTGCGTTTCGGCGTGAATGGGGCGTGGAACGGGCCGATCCGGCCATTCCTATGTTTTCCCGCCGTAACCGAAGTAGCGGTCATGCCAGCGACCGTTACTTGTCTTTAGCGGCCCTACGACTGACCGTCGTTTGGTCTGCATCGTTTTAGCGCTTTGGCTTCTAGGTGAGTGACGGCCCTAGAGTGGCGCGTCGCTTCCTTGTAACGTGCCTAGGTTAGTGCGTTACTTCGCCTTCGTCGTTTTATGTTGGGGTTGAGTCGGTTAGTCTAACGCGCTTGACCCAGTGCGTTAGATGGAAGTGGCGCGCCTTGCCCAGGCCGTTACTTGCCAGTTGACTGACGTTGACTCGTTGAGGCGGTGCCTCTAGCGGTCGTGCCCCTATGCGTTGTTTGAGTGTGACGTGCCCGCCCCTGGCCGTTACATTCTCTTTTGGTCGAGGTTGGGTTGACTGCACCGTTGGGTGTGACGGTGGGGACCCCGTGCGTCGTTTGTGAGTAACGCGCATGCCTCCGACCGTTGTTTGCTGTGGTGTTGGGTTGAGGGTGGCCATGCCGTCTGTGAGTAACGGATGGGTCCCCTGTGCGTCGTTTGGTTCTGACGGCCCTCCCCTGCCGCGCTGTTTCGTGAGTGACGCGCCTGGCTTAGCGCGTTACTTCGCTTTGGTTTGGGTTTGCTGCACCGTTGAATGTGACGGTGGGTGCCCTGTGCGTCGTTTGCTTGTAACGCCCCTAGTCCCGTGCGTTACTTGGCTTTTGCGTGGTTTGTAGGTTATCAGGGTGGTGTGAGTGACGGCCTGGTGTCCGTCCGTCGTTTGGGAAATAACGGCCCTAACCTAGACCGTCGCTTGCTTGTAGCGGTCTAGAGCTGGTGCGTTACTTTCCTTGTGCCTTGGTTTTCCGCCCGATGATTCTGTGTGTCTTGGCTTGGCCTTGTGATCTGCCCGTTGTCCCGTGGATGTCTCTTGACGTCCTATGAGGGTTAAGACTACGTTGTAAGGTAGCCAGGAGTCTTCTTGCTTGTGGTAGGGTTCCTTATCATACCTTTGCATGTGCTTGTTTGGGTTTCGGTCAACCTGGTCTGACCCAGTGGTTGACATGTGACCTTGTTTGCGCGTGTCTTAGCGGTTCTGTCCTGCCTAAGACACTGCTTCTGGATGCTTCGAGGTATTGTTCTACCTCGGTTTGCGTGTCCAGGTGTGCTGAGGGTTCTTGATGTCTCCCTCAGGTCTCCGTGTGTCGTTTTCTACGGAGCGTGGTTTCTTTGGCTTAGGATTAGACCGATTGGCGGCTTGTTCCGCTGTTGTGACGATCTTACCTTTGAGTCGTTTGGCTCAGGATCGTTACGTAGGAGGTCTAGTGCTTGTCCTGAGTTGTCGGCAGTGGTGATACTGTCACTTGGTGCCTCGAAGTGCGTGTTGAGGGGCGGGGTTGCCCGTTAGTACTTCGGCACTTGTGTTTTGAGCTTCTGTGTCGTGTGAAGCCTCCACTTCTGTTGACCTAAGGCCTGGAGTGCCGACCCGCTAACGGATGGCGGAGGGTGTTTCCCATTGAGCGGTTGTAGCTGGTTCCGCGGGCTCCTAGCCAACGGTAGCGTCCTGCCGAGGGAGAATACTAGCTAGAGGACCTGGCTTAGGCTATAGCCAGTGTGTGCACACGTGGTCAGGGGTTAGGACTTACGTCGACGGGCGTGACCCTGACTAGTTACTTGTTTTGCTGTTACTGTTTGGTTCAGCTGGTGTCTACATCTCTGCTGTTGTTACAGCAGTACTGTAGGTGAGACACTTGAGGTGCGGCGTCAGACGTCAGTGGACGCAGCTGGCTTTTAAGGGGGTGCTTCCGTCACGTGACACGTAGCTTTCGGCGTTTTCCTGTACGCTGTGACCCTTGCGAGTTGCCCGTTCGTGGCTGCACTCGGGGTCAGTGGTTTGTCGTCCGCGCGATGTTCCGATCGTGCGCGGGGCTTTGTGCACGACGTTCCCTGTCGTGTTTTGTCTGTTTCCCGGTGTCGGCGTTCGCCTTCGCCTTTGTTTGGGGCTGGTTGACAGACTGGTGTACCCTTCTGTGTGAGTTTAGGGTCATCCATCTGTTGCCTTTGTTTGGAGTAGTTTGGGATACCGAGGTTAGTTCGGTAGCCGCTTGTTTGGTGCGGGTTCTCACCCTCTCCTGCGTGTTCCCTACTCCTACTTCCCGTCTGTTCCTTTACAGCTTTGTAGTGTAGCTTTCCTGCTTTGCTACGTTGCTGTCCTTGCTACGTTTGTTGCTGCTTCCGTTGCCTTCGCTTTGTGCGGTTTTCCAGTGGGGATCCGCGTGACCCCTACTGAGTTTCTGTTGAGACTCACCCCTGCTGCTTTTCAGGTGGGTTTCGCCGTCTGCCTCTGCTGTCCTTGGTGGAGTGCGCGTTTGCTGTTGTAGCTGCCAGCCGTACCTGCGTCGGGTTCCTCCGACTTCTGTGTACGTTTCTTTCTGTTCGACTGTACTGTGCTAGACTTGTTGTCTTTCCTTGGGCTAGACTCTGGTGTATAATTGTAAAACTTGAATGTTTAATAAAAGGTAATTTTATTTCTGCTACTTTAGCAATCCAATCTAATGAAATTTAATTGCTTACTGTTATATCTGCTGGCTTCAATGTATTTCCCACACAATCCTTTTTCCCTTCGGCGCTTTCCCGCGCTTGGGAGGCCTCGCGGGTCCCATGTGGTATCACGTGTATTCGGTATTTATACCGGGTGCACCGGGTATCCGGAATCCGGGTCGCTACATACTTCGTCATGTTTCTTCAGAGGGATATGACTGTGACTCGGTGTATAGGGTTTTTATGGTACAACCTGCTCGGCTACCTTGACGAAATCCAAGGCTAGCGTAGACTTACGGAGGTCTCTATGATGAAATCATCAGTCTGAAAAAAGGAATATTGTAATACCCCAAAATTTTGTATATGATATTTTAAAATTTTCTAGGATTTATTTAGATTTTCTAAGATTTTCTAGAGATAAATGGACCATTAAAAGAATTTGGGTTAATTCAAAACCAAATAATAAGGCCCAATATTTATTAATTAACTTGGCTTTTTAACTGAGACCAATTGACTGAGCCCAATTAAATAAACCCAAAGGACCTAAAACCAATCCCATAAGGTTTGGCCCACATTCTAGAAACTTAAATTAGTGTATTTATGGAATTTAGGGGGATAATTACTCCTTAAATGGATAAATAAACGAATAATCAAATTCGGCGTCCAAAGCCAAAAACGGTCTATCGGGCGACCGCTTGAGGATGAAAATGGTCTAATACTAGACCGCTACTATCTGCAGGTTCCGTGAATGGGAGGAAACGTGAAGAACTTAGAATTTGGGCATCCAAATCACCTAGGATCGATGCTATCTCTTAGTTAGAAGAGTCTAGAATACTAGAGGATCGAATTGAAAACCTAATTTGGACTCTAAGTTCATTCAAATCCTTAAAACCCTAGCTAACCCTATAAATAGACCTAAGATTGCACATGCGTGACCCTTACGTTTGGCGCGCGTGGGACTAAGGTAAGGAGGACGAATTCGAGGTAGGTTCTTTAGAAGAATTTGTTTATAATACTAAGGTCTAACTACCCTTAAAATTTTGTTATAGGAGATCAAGCCCATAAGGAGTTATAGGAATCCAAAGTCGCTAGTTTGCTACAAGTAACTCTGGAACCTGTGCGATGGGGCCAGATTGATCATCAAGTTAGAAGCCCTAAATGAGGTAATTATATATGGGTTCTTTAGAGTTATTTATTCCTTTTAGTACCATCTTCTCACCCTCTAATTTTCGTGGTCACAGGTGAAGAGGATCAGAAGTTAGAAGGCCACGAAGTTGCTGGTTCAGTTCAGGACGAGCAGAAAATAGGGTCAAGTTCCAATCTTAAATTCGACGATTAAAGCCTAGTCCAAAGGTAGGTTATCTCATGAATGACTTAAACATGATCTTAGGAATAAAAGCTCTCAATTTTCAGTCGATTTCATGCATTGCACGTGGAATATTTTGTGTTTTATTAACTAGTTCATTTTTCATGCATGAGTCTAACCCTTTGATGAAAAGAATGTAATTCTTACTTAATTTACATTCCCATATGCATATTCTTGGCCCAACTTTCTTTTGGCATGTTTTACGCCGTTTTCCATGCATCCATTTACCTTAGAGTAGCCATATTTCGGTTTTATTGCTATTTACTGTAAACAGGAAGAAACGGTCTTCCTGAAGGCCGCCTGAAATCACTAGCGGCCCTGCGATAGACCGCTAGGCTCGATAACACGGTCCATACATGATCGTTTGTGTTTTCTGAGTTCTGTAATTATGTTAACCCGAAACATAATGCAGAGTAGCCTTATTTATCTTATGATAAGCGTAGATAATTAGGTTTTGTTACTATTTTATGTGCTACATTTGTAAATTTGGTTATATTGGTGGGTTATTCTAGTAGGTTGCAGGTTTCACATATGGATGGAAATTATTTTAAACTTATGTTAAATTCATGTCAAAACTATATACTCTTATAATTACATTAAATTTCACATGGTTCACGACTTGTCTAGTTTTAACTTGATCGTTGTTTTATCATGATCCTTTCTCATCTATGAGTCATTTTCTTAAGTACATGGCATATACCCCGGTATGTGACCATTAGTTACACTTTGCACTTATAGGCACACTTTCTTGGACTTATGAACCTCTCCGCCGGATATTCCTTCTGTCGGACTAGGGGATTATGTTTCAAGGCCTCCGTAAGACTCCGCGAGCCTGGGATTCCCATTAGGATGCCGAGCCGGTTGTACCCTTAAAGCCCAATTGTCTAGAAGCACTTTACCGGTGTTTTATGTATTCTAGACCCTAGCGGCCCTATGGATGACCGCTAAACGGCACCAAGCGGCCATTCACTAGACCGTAAAGCTCCAGAAAGTTTTTTTGTGTCGACACTTCTTTTTCATACGTCGACTCTAGTCATGAAACGGTCTAGACTCTGACCGCTTTCTTCATGAAACGGTCTAGTAAACGACCGCTTATCTCTGAACTTGTCTAACCCGAGGTTTGACCTTTGGGGTTGGTTTTCTTGAATTCCTAGATGGTCTTAGGATTATCTGGTTTAACAAGTTAATGTTAAGATATGAAACTTAATGAAAATACTGTTATGCTGCCGGAATGCTGCCATAGTATAATATTCTTTTAATTCTTCTTTGATACCTCATATCAATTTTGGTACGTTCTATACCTTGGTTACTTGGTCCTGAAACTTATTATTTGGAATTGAATTATTGGCTGAAATTATTGTTATATCTCGTGAAAGTAGCTGGATTTATAACTTGAAGATGCAAGACCGGGTACGGATTGTGTCCAAGGGCTCCATGCTAGCCCCCACGACCGATGGTCGGAAACGTGCTATAAACCATGGGGTACGTTGATACTGGCGTCGTATTGCGCTGGGAGTACTTTCTCTTATAAATGAGTGAAATTCACGAGGCTCGTTATGGAAATTACATGATTGTTAATGACTTTCTAGTACATAGCCTTTACAAGGTTGTGTAAAGTACTTTCTAGTTACATGCTCGTACATTCTTGTTCATGAAAGGATAAATTTATTTCTCCATGATTAATCTTGCTTGTTCATGGTCTATACTCGCTCACATCTACTTGCTCAGTTATTTCATGATTCTATATTCTTTATTATCTTGGTTTATATCGCTTGTTTATCACCTTCTTATTTTTATCTTAATTCTAGAGCTAAGACATTAATCATTTAAATCTTGCCTTCATGTTGATGCGAAGATACCTACTGGGCAAGTGTGCTCATACCTATTTTCTTGTCTATTTTCAGAAAGTATTAGTGAATCGGATTCGGATTATGCTAGCAGCCGGTCCGAGAGTGAATGAAGGTTTTCGAGATGAGAGAAGCCTTAGATGATCAAAATGTCTACTCTAGTCAAATTGTAATTTTGGTTTTCTACTTGAGTCATAGTGATGATAGTTGTCAAGAAGTGATCTCATGTAAATTGATTGTGATTATGAAATAAAGTTGAGAAAAATTACTTGTGCAATTACTCTTATGTGGTTGTCTTGCGCTCTGATTTCTTACTTGCGAGAGGCTTATCATGCCGGTTGTTCACGTTCCGATATTCCTTCCACTGTATTAAAGCTCGGGGCGTGACAGTTAGAGTGGTATCAGAGCCTACGCCTAGAAATCTTAGGAAAAGATGACATGTCATAGAATAAGTCCGAGGATTAAGGACCATGCCTATGAAACAAGGAAAGAAAATTCCAAACCCATGAGAGAAATTGGGTAGAAACCGGGGTGAGATAGTTATATAGAAATTATCTTAGGGTAAATCTTCACGATTCTAAGGACAATAACTAAGGGATCATTTTTTTCTGGTACCTTGAATTCTCAATGGCTCATCGTGTGAACTGGGACGAGATGTAGCAAACTGTTGCGGGTCTTACCCAAGCCCTGTAGACCATGGCCCAAGATGGGGCAAGGGCTGGCACGGGTAGCTTGCACAGCAATTTTCAGAGTTTAAATCCTCCATGATTTAATGGCTCTTCCAATCCAGATGAAGCAGAGAATTTGATCAATGAGATGAACCGGATATTTGATGTTATGCAATGCACCAGTCAGGAAAAGGTTCATCTTGCTACATTCCAGCTTAACAAAGACGCCCATACTTGGGCGAAGTATGTTCCGGCACCACCTCCAACTGCTCCGCACACTTGGGAGGGGTTCCTCACTCTCTTCCGAGCCAAATACTTCTCCGAGCATGTCAAGGAGAGAAAGGCGGTAGAATTTGCATCGCTACGTCAAGGCATGATGACGGTAGTAGAATATGAATTATAATTTTCTCGTTTAGCACCATATGCTCAACATCTAGTGAGCACTGATCTTCTGAAAGCAAATCGCTTTATGGACGGGCTACGACCCATCTTTATTCAGCAACTTGACCCACAAAACATTCGGACCTACGCAAAGATGGTCCAACGGGCACACTTATGTGAACGGACCTTGGAGAAGGTCGATAAACTCAAGGGCAAAGTGGAGGAGTCGAGTCGAAAGTCTAATCGGCGAGGTAAGAAACAAGGAAAATTCAGCATCACCTATAACTCTCGAGATAGCAAGAAGAGATCCCGGAATGGAGATGGCAAGGATGATCGTCGGAACAACAAGAGTAAAGAAGAAGATAAGCAAGTCATGGTGGCTTGCTCGTTCTTTGATAAATTTGATCATGCGGCCAAAGAATGTTGGAAGCATTTGGGCGCATGCTTAAGATGTAGAAGTCGGGAGCACCACATGCCTGATTGTCCTCTGATGAAAGAGCAAACATCCACAAGGTGCAATGGTGGACGGAAGCGGCAAGCTAGATTGAATGCCGTATTGGAGGATGAACCAACCAAAGAAGGGGAGCTCATTGAAGATACAATTCATATTCATTCCCATCCTACTTTTGTGTTATTTGATACAGGTGCTACTCATTCCTTTATTGCTAGTTCCTTTGCAAAAATATTATCTATTTCACATGTTCCCTTACCATCGAATTTAACCATAGTCACTCCTTTAGGGTCGGGAACAGAATTGAAAATCTATTTCCCCAATAGTGAAGTCACTATAGAAGGACATAATCTTCCCGCTAACCTCGTATGCCTTGATATGGAAGGCTATGAAGCCATATTGGGAGTTGATTGGCTTGTAGACCACGACGCCTATATAAATTGTCACAGTAGGATAATTTCCTTTCAAAAATCAGGTCTTCCACGATTTTCCTTTCTTGGCATCGAATACCGGAAGCATCCCTCTCTTATTTCATCTCTTCACGCTTGCAAACTCATCTCGCAAGGATGTGAAGCTTTTCTTGCCTCCGTGGTAGTTACCGAGTCTAAGGAAATTCCGATAGAAGAAATCCCCATAGTTAGGGAATTTCTTGATATTTCCATTCTGAGTTACATGGCTTACCGCCCGAAAGGGAGGTTAACTTCACCATTGAACTCACACCTGGAGCAGCACCGGTGTCAATAGCCCCTTACAGGATGTCCCCCACAGAACTGAAAGAACTAAAGAGGCAACTATAGGAGCTACTAGAAAAAGGCTTCATTCGACCTAGCACATCCCTACCGCCAGTCTTATTTGTCAGGAATAAGGACGGTTCCCTCAGATTATGCATTGACTACCGGCAGATGAATCAACTCACCATCAAAAATAAATATCCACTACCGCGTATTGATGAGTTATTTTACCAACTTTCTGGCGCGGAGTACTTCTCCAAGATCGACCTCAGGTCAGGCTATCATCAACTGAGGATCAAAGATGAAGACATTCACAAGACTACTTTCCGAAGCTGATATGGACATTATGAATTTGTGGTTATGCCGTTCGGTTTAACTAATGCACCTGTTGCATTCATGCAACTGATGAATAATGTGTTCCGGTCTTATCTTGACCAATTTGTGATCGTATTCATTGATGATATTCTCATCTATTCAAAGATAAAGGAGGAAAACGAGGAACATCTAAGGGTTGCCTTGCAAACTTTGCGGGAACACCAACTTTATGCTAAGTTAAACAAATGTGAATTTTGGCTTAAGGAAGTCTCTTTCCTTGGCCATATTATTTCTAAAGAAGGCATTGCAGTAGATCCTTCTAGAGTTGAAGCGGTTAAGAACTGGAGCTGACCAAACATTTTATCTGAAGTTCGAAGTTTCATTGGCCTGGCTGGTTATTATAGGTAATTTATCAAGAATTTCTCCAAAATCACCGCTCCTTTAACAAGACTCACTATGAAGGACAATCCTTTTGAGTGGACAAAGGAATGTGAAGAAAATTTCTTAGCCCTTAAAGAGTATCTCACCACGGCACCTATACTGGCATTGCCCATTGAAGGTGGTAATTTTGAAGTTTATACTGATGCATCTGGCGTTGGTCTAGGTTGTGTACTCATGCAAAATGGCAGGGTGATTTGCTATGCTTCAAGACAGTTAAAGCGGCATGAGGAAAATTACCCCGTTCATGATCTGGAACTGGCTGCTGTTATATTCGCCTTGAAAATTTGGCGTCACTACCATTATGGAGAGAAATTCACAGTCTATTCGGACCATAAAAGTTTGAAATATAAATTTTTTCAAAAGAGCTAAATATGAGGCAAAGGCGATGGTTAGAGTACCTTAAAGACTTCGATTTTTCCATACAATATCATCCTGGCAAGGCGAAGCTGTTGCCGATGCGCTTAGCAGGAAACCGATGGGAAAGCTATCAAGTCTCATGAAAGGTATGACCAATCTTATTTCTAAATTTGCTCAGTTGAATTTAGATATTAATATGAAGAAGAAAGAGGATTGCTTTATAGCCAATATCCGGACACAACCCACATTAATAGAAGATATAGTCAAACTCCAAGATAATGACCCTGTGTTATTGGAGATCAAAGCCAATATGGAGCAACGGCCGGAATTCTCTATTGCAAATGATGGAAGATTGTTATTCAATGGACGAGTTTGTATACCGGATCATGTGGATATAATAAAGGTCATCCTAGAAAAAGCTCATAAATGTAAGTATGCCATTCACCCTGGTGCTACCAAGATGTATCAAGACCTTAAAAGGAATTATTGGTGGCCCAATATGAAAAGGTAAGTAGCGGACTATGTGTCACATTACCTCACTTGTCAATAGATTAGGGTAGAACATCAAAGACTGTTGTGCCCCTTGTGCTTTGTTGATGATGTGGTGTTTTAATGATAGCAACATGAATGAGTCACCACATTGTCTTGAATATGTCTGATCCTTTCTGTGGGAGATTGCATGAGTGTGCCATGTTTGAATTGTGAAGAATGCATGTGTATGCTTGAGTCATGCTGTGATATATTGGCTTGTGCTTGATTTCTGTTCTGTGCATTGCTTCTCTGCTGATATGTTCATGTTGTAGTTCATTGAGTCTATACATTGTCATGCACATTAGTCAGGCAGCTAGTGTGTACTTCGCTTAGTGTAAGCATGGCGAAGTCCAAAGTCTATACACTGCTACAGGCATCAAGTCTATACATCCCTCTCACTGTTCACATGCATCAAGTATGAACAGCGTCGCATGCTGCGTCTTAATGGCTTCAATTCCTCAAGTCTATACATTGGGGTCGGCTCTGCAAGTCTGTACACTAGTCGAGCATTCAAGTCTGAACATTCACAAAGTCCATACATCGACATTATAGCTTGCATAGCTCAAGTCTGCACATTGGGTTTTCACGTGAAGTCTACACATTGGTCTCCACTTGAAGTCTATACATTGGCTAAGGGTCTTCAAGTCCATACACAGTCGTCTGATGCATATTGATTGAAGTCTGTACAACATGCCTTGTTGTTCACAGCTTTCTTGTTTGTGACTTCCCTAGTGTTTTGATGATGAGCATCACTATATTAAATATTGTCATTTTAATCAGATATCTTGAGTAATGTTATGCATTTGAAATTTCCATGATTAACAGGAAAACTGCTATGAGGTAGTACCTTGTATATCCGTACTGTTCCTTTCATACTTCGTGTTGTTTGTGTTTACTGCACTTCGTGTTGTCCTTTTGTACGTCGTGTTGTTCCAACTATGTTTGTTGATTGTCTTCGTGTTGTTTACTGAAGCAGCTCGATTTGTTCTGATGAACTTCGAGTCATTTTCCTGTGAACCTCGTGTCGTTTCTTCAGTATTTAGTTGCTCATCTCGAGTCATCCGTTTTATTTTTGCTCTTGTGTTTTCGTGTCATTTACTGTAGTTACTCGAGTCATTTTTCCGGCTTTCACTGTTTTATCACGTGTCGTTGTAGCTGTTCCTGTTTTCTGTCTTCGGGTTGTTTTTCCTAGACCCCGTGTCCTTTTTGCTTTGTGACCACACTTCATGTCGATTTCTGTTTTCGTCTTCGAGTTGGTTCTAGTCCGTGTCGTCTTCATCTTCGAGTCGTTCGTAAGTTCGAGCGATTTTGTATTCGTGTTGTTTTTGTGTCTTCGTGTTGCTTCTTTCTATCTTCGTCCAAGGTTCCTTTGATCGCGTGTTTCTATCGTTTTTACTCCGTGTTATTTCCTTTTTACCTCGTGCTGTTCTCATCTGACCTCGTGTCATTCCTTCTTTATTTCGTGGTGTAGTCATCTTGTGTATCTCGTGTCGTTCTCAGTATAGTGCATCTCGTATTGGTATCACATACCTCATGCAGTTTTAGTTTGTTTTTGTGGCCCTGAGTTTTAATGTTTTTAATCTCTTTGCAGGAGAAGAAGAAAAACAAAAAGAAGAAGGTGATCCGAGGAAGAATATTTCCCAGTAACTGGGTGGCACGTGATCCGAGGCTGGAAGGCAGACAGGATTGTGACACGTGTGCTGAAGCTGGCTGAGAGACTGACATGTGGCCAAAAGCTCTGGGCTGGAAATGTGGAAGCCACACGCGCCCAGTGCTGCCCTCCTGCTGCTGCTATATATTGAAGCCTTCGTCCACAGATGAAGGTTGATCGAAGAAGAAGCCTAGAGAGCAAAAAAAAAAGGCCCTTCGATCCAGAAAAAGAAAAGAAGAAGAAAAAGAGAAGAAGAAGAAGAAAGAGAGTGAGAGCAGAAGAAAGAAAAGAGAGAGAGATAGTGCTCGTGAGAAGTGAGAAGAAAGAGAGAAGAAAGAGAAGTAAAAAGAAGAGGAAGAAAAGAAGAGGAGGAGAGAGTTATTGAAGATCAGTTCAGTCTATTCGTGGATCAAATCCAGAACGACTATGCTCATTGAGAGCTACATCTCTTGTGTTTCATTTCCAGCTCTTGTTGTTGTGATTTTTATATTTCCTTATTTTTTCTTTTGTTTCTTTGGTTAGCCTTGTTCTTCCGATTGCCCTGCTGGGGATCGGGTTCCTCCTGGTGGGTCAGGAGAAGGGAGATCTGATCTCCGGTTGCAAGTAGCTGGGAGCTACTTGTGGGTTCCTCATGTGGATTCAGGGGAAGGGAGACTTGTCTCCGGTTCTGGGCTTGTGGCTTGCAAGTCCAGGGGTCCCTCCGGTTAGAGGAAGAGAGGTCTTCGACCTCTGGTTTGTTGGTGACTGGAAGTCACTGGTTGGGTCCCTCCTGGTCTGGAGGAAGAGAGGTCTTCGACCTCTAGTTTTCAAGTGACTGGGAGTCACTTGGGGTATCCCTCCGGTTGGGAGGAAGAGGGGAGGCTGTTCCCCTGGTCAAGCTGTGTGGCAGCAACTGTTTGCAGACTGAGTCTGCTTGTCTAGCATTGGCTAGTGAAACCTCACTCCAGTTGGGAGTGAGGGGTGGATGTAGGTTTGGAGGACCGAACCACCTAAAAATCTTTTGAGCAATGGTTTGCTTTGTATGCTTGCTTCCGCTAGATGCTTGGATAGGCGCGCTCTATGTGTTTGCTCATAAGTTTAATTGAATTTGTTTCATTCTGTGATTGCGTCTAGCATCTGAGTTTTTAATTGGCCATTATTCATAGAAGGATACATTCACCCCCCTCTGTATCCGGGCCTAGCACCCTAACAATTGGTATCAGAGCAAGCTCTGACTTAACAGATCTAACAATCTGCAGAGGATCCTGCTAACTGTTTGGTGCATTCCAGAGTGTGCTTTCTGTATTCGTTGCTTTGATTCTCCGACTTAGTGCTTTGTCTTGCTTATTTGGTTTAGGTGCTTCAGTTTTTCTGTGTCTTCAGATTATTTGTAATGGAACCAATCCTGTTGATGGCTGGCTCCAGCAAAGCAATTAGATCCAGCCACAGTAGATCATCAAGCAAGAAAAATAGCCTGTCGCCGTCTGGAATTGATTAAGACCACATTGGAATGGTGATTAGTGAGTTCAGGAAATTTCTGGGAAAAAGAGAAGAAAAGCTTGATGGTGGCAAAAAGCAAACAAGGTATAATTCTAATCCTGCCAAGATTGCTGACACTAATGTTTGCTACAAATGCAGGAAGGCTGGCCACACGAAGGATGATTGTCCAGAACTATCGAAACTCAAAGGGAACACCTCGGATATTGATAAAGGAGGAAAGTCAAAATGCTTAATGGCCAACCGGGATGATGAGAAATCCTCATCCAAGGTAAATTCTGAATCCGAATCAGAAGGATACTCTTTTGATGAATTGATAGTAATGTATGAAGAATTGTTCAAAGTATCCAAGAAATTAAAATCTGAAAACAAAAAATCGAGAAAAGAAGTGGAAATCTTGAAATCTGAAAATGAGAATCCTAGAATCAAACTCATCAGTGAAAATAATTCTTGCAAAGCATGTGCCATTCTCCAAGATTTGATTAATGATTTAGACCATGATGATAATTCGCAAAAGGAATTAATCAAATCCCTGGAATAAGAAAACAAATTATTATTGGCCAAGAAAATTGAGGTTGAAAAAGGTAGAGAAAAAGTGTTTGAAGAAAATAGTCACTTGAAAGATCAAAATAAAAGGTTAATGGTTCTTAATACTGTCTTCTCTGAGAGATGGTTGTCATTTGAAAAAGGAAAATCTGTTGTGAAGGAAAATGAGAACAACAATGAAATAATGGTTCAACAAGAAAATGAACCCCCGAAGAACCTGAATGATGCCTTGCAACAGCAGCTGATTGTTTGTGAATTTGAGCTATCTAAGTATGAAGTGAGTATTGCTTCCTTGAATTCTGAAATTGAAGATCTGAAAAACTCTTTGTCAAAATTTGTCAAAGGTAAAGACAATTTGAATAAATTGCTTGGCTCTAAGGTAAACTTCCAGAAAGAAGGACTTGGGTATGTGCCTGTTAATAAGAAAGACAATGATAAGAGGAAATCAACTGTGTTTGTGAAAAGCTCAGAACATGACAACTCATCCAGTTCTTCAATCTTTCAATTCACTGCTAAGAAGGCTGAAAATTCAGATAAGAAATAGAAAAAGATTCAAAAACAAAAGAAAAATGCTGATTTGAATTAGTCCAAATCTGTCCCTGATTTACATATGCATGCTGCTCACTGCTCACACACACATTCACACTCTCATGAGAATGTTAGTTCTGTCAATCAAGTGAATGTGAATAAAAAGGTAGTAACATGTCACTATTGTGGAAAGGGTGGACATATTATGCACAAGTGTGCAACTTTGAGGAATGATGAAAGAAATGATGTTAGAATGTATCCTAGAAATCATCTTAGGAAACCTTCTACTGATCAGAAAAAGAAAATTCAATGTTATTTTTGTGGCAAATTCGGCCACATTGCTGCTCTATGTTGGCATGTCAAGAAAAGGAATGTTTCCGATGTAAATAGAAAGAAAAATCTTCATGATAACAGAAATGCCAATCATGTTCAGTTATATGCAGTTCATGCTCACGATTACTCATATAAAAAGAACATGAAACTTGGTGACTCTTGTCATTACTGTGGACAGTCTGGTCATGTCATGTCTAACTGTCGGTTAATGAACTCTGATAATTATAATGCTGAAAATGGTGGAAAACACCCTTCAAAGGTGCCACTATCATTTCAGGACCCAAGACTGCTTGGGTTCCTGCAGGATCAAAATGATTAATCTTTGCAGGTGTGCCTTGGAAATGAATAAAGGGGGTTAATCAACCAAGGCACTCAAGAATGAAAACCCCATGACTACATTTTAGGTTAGTTCTGAAAACTCTGCTTAAATTTTGTATTCTGATTTGTGTGATCTGAATGCACTGTATATCATGATAATCCTTTTGGGCATTGTCTAACTGAAACTAATTAAAAAAAATCTGAAATGCTCATGAAAATGATTGAGTTTATTTCTAAATGCATTGCACACAAATGCCATGTTGAATGATATGTCAAACTTCTTGTATGATGAATTGCATATCATGCTCTCTGTAAGGGGGAGCTTGACTTCTTGCATATTCTAAGAGGGAGTTAGCTTGGGTTGGAGATCTCTGCTTAAATGTTGATCGATTCACTGAGATGAAGCTGCTGATTGAATAAATGGGTCGTTTAGTACACATAGTCAATGCATGTGTCTTATGTCTGCATACATCATTTGCATGACTGTCAATGAATTTGTTCAATGCATGTAGGACGGCCTTATGTTCCATTGTCATGCATAACCCTGGTATATCAAATAGTAAGCTACCAAAAGATAGGGAAATCTGCTTGGAGGTTCTTATTATGTGTGAGATGGTCCTTGAGACCAAGTTCTCTGCCAAGTACCAAGGGGCTTGGTCCATATAGAACAATGTACTGCATATCATCAATTTGAAGAAAAATTAAATTTGAAAAGAATTCATTCATTGCATATAGACAGGGGGAGCATTATTATATTGTTGTCTCTATTTGAAATTCACACTCTCCACTCATTCAAATCATCAATTGATTTTTTTTATTCATACCTTCTTGAATCTGAGAATTTGGCTACTAATCCTCAATCTGTTGAAGAAGGAGTGTCTCATTTTGTCTGACTGAAACTCAACTCTGCTATTGGCTTTAAACTTTTATTCTCTCTTGCTAATTGATTCTCTCACTAGCTAGTACTCTTCCTTCATATACCTCTTAGCTGGTGTGACTATTTTGACTCTATTGGTGATTTGTTGGTCAGCTAAATTCTTTGATCTGTATTTGGTTTGAGGAACTTAAGCTGCATGTCATGCAATTTAGTCTGAGAACTTTGTAGAAACTCCTATCATACAGGTTTAAGAATTACCACTGAATCAGACTGATATAAGATTAATGTATTCTCAGATTTATAATTAAATGAATTGAAAATATCTGAATGATAAGGGTTAATAAACTTTAACCACATATGTCATGTAAACCTTAGACTCTCTCATCAGATATCTGAAAATTTGAATTCAGGGCTTCTTTGGTTAAGATGCATATAGTGTGTATTGTTGTTAAACATTAATTTGAAAAATGTTGACTAAATGAAAACTTTGTGAATTCAGAGCAATGACTCGGTCACTGAGAAACTGAGTTCTTTATCAATGAAATAAAGTAACTCATGTCATGAGGTGCCACATTTATCTCTAATAAAAATTTAATGAAACAAAACATGACAGAGCAATAGCTTATTTATGTTGAGTAGCTGGGAGTCTGGCCTCTGATAAAGGTGTCTTCTCATGTAAAAAGACACTCATATTGCTAACTCTGCTCTCAAAGTGAGAGGCAATGCCAGTTATCACACTGAGTAACTGGGTCACTTCAACTAAGACTTGTTGTGCCTCATGTAAAAAGGTGTTTATCAACTTAAATTGCTCAAGAAAAATATAATGTGCTTCAAATAAAATTATCTTGAAAAATCTGTCAACTCATGTTCTTGAAAAAGTGTTTAACTTCAGTACTAACTTGTGTATTTTTCAAAGGTGCAATTGAGATCATATGTGTAAGATAAAAGATGATTGTTTTTGAGTGTTTTCTGACTTTTTGGTTCACTTTTATCAAAACTTGGATTCAGATATGAGCATTGAGTTTAATTTGGCAAAGTTGGTATACATCAAAATTAAATCAGATTGGTTAAGTTGCCACTTCATAACTCTTTATGATAGAAGAGTCTACATCTTTTAAGACTTATTGAAGTGTTGTATGCATTCAAATCCCTCATGATCAGATTCATGCATGATCAACAAAGTGAACTCCTCTCTTATTAGTTGACTGATTCCATCTGCATTTTTCAGACCATACAAATGTGAGGTGCCACTCCCATTATTACCTTGTTCACTTGCAGCCTTCTGAACTTCAGAATCCTTATGGTGGTGGATTTCAGATTGATTCCTGAGATGTATTTCTCTCCACACTGTTGGAATCTTCCATCTTGTTTTGCAATAAGTTCTGATTCTGTGGTATTTTCACCAGAATTCAGATTCTTTGTAATGGCTGATTTCAGATTAATTTATTGGATAACCAGAGTCCATTCCTGTGCATCAGGGGGAGTTATGGTTTATTAACATCTAAGGGGAGAGTAGTCAATCATGCATGTTGATAGGGGGAGAGCTGTTTCATTGTCATAAGAGAGATCTTCATCTTTAAAGAACCATGACTCATTCTCTGCATTTATGTGCTGGATTTGACTATCAAACCATTTCCCTTCATTTTGATTATGTCAATGGGGGAGAATAGTTTGATGAGTCAGTGTGACTCATTATGTTGCCATCATCAAAGAGGGGGAGATTGTTGTGCCCCTTGTGCTTTGTTGATGATGTGGTGTTTTAATGATAGCAACATGAATGAGTCACCACATTGTCTTGAATATGTCTGATCCTTTATGTGGGAGATTGCATGAGTGTGCCATGTCTGAATTGTGAAGAATGCATGTGTATGCTTGAGTCATGCTGTGATATATTGGCTTGTGCTTGATTTCTGTTCTGTGCATTGCTTCTCTACTGATATGTTCATGTTGTAGTTCATTGAGTCTATACATTGTCATGCACATTAGTCAGGCAGCTAGTGTGTACTTCGCTTAGTGTAAGCATGGCGAAGTCCAAAGTCTATACACTGCTACAGGCATCAAGTCTATACATCCGTCTCACTGTTCACATGCATCAAGTATGAACAGCGTCGCATGCTGCGTCTTAATGGCTTCAATTCCTCAAGTCTATACATTGGGGTCGGCTCTGCAAGTCTCTACACTTGTCGAGCATTCAAGTCTGAACATTCACAAAGTCCATACATCGACATTATAGCTTGCATAGCTCAAGTCTGCACATTGGGTTTTCACGTGAAGTCTACACATTGGTCTCCACTTGAAGTCTATACATTGGCTAAGGGTCTTCAAGTCCATACACAGTCGTCTGATGCATATTGATTGAAGTCTGTACAACATGCCTTGTTGTTCACAGCTTTCTTGTTTGTGACTTCCCTAGTGTTTTGATGATGAGCATCACTATATTAAATATTGTCATTTTAATCAGATATCTTGAGTAATGTTATGCATTTGAAATTTCCATGATTAACAGGAAAACTGCTATGAGGTAGTACCTTGTATATCCGTACTGTTCCTTTCATACTTCGTGTTGTTTGTGTTTACTACACTTCGTGTTGTCCTTTTGTACGTCGTGTTGTTCCAACTATGTTTGTTGATTATCTTCATGTTGTTTACTGAAGCAGCTCGATTTGTTCTGATGAACTTCGAGTCATTTTTCTGTGAACCTCGTGTCGTTTCTTCAGTATTTAGTTGCTCATCTCGAGTCATCCGTTTTATTTTTGTTCTTGTGTTTTCGTGTCGTTTACTGTAGTTACTCGAGTCTTTTTTCCGACTTTCACTATTTTATCACGTGTCGTTCTAGCTGTTCCTGTTTTCTGTCTTCGAGTTGTTTTTCCTAGACCCCGTGTCCTTTTTGCTTTGTGACCACACTTCGTGTCGGTTTCTGTTTTCGTCTTCGAGTTGGTTTTAGTCCGTGTCGTCCTCGTCTTCGAGTCGTTCGTAAGTTCGAGCGATTTTGTATTCGTGTTATTTTTGTGTCTTCGTGTTGCTTTTTTCTATCTTCGTCCAAGGTTCCTTTGATCGCGTGTTTCTATCGTTTTTACTCCGTGTTATTTCCTTTTTACCTCGTGCTGTTCTCATCTGACCTCGTGTCATTCTCTCTTTATTTCGTGGTGTAGTCATCTTGTGTATCTCGTGTCGTTCTCAGTATAGTGCATCTCGTATTGCGATCACATACCTCATGCAGTTTTAGTTGTTTTGTGGCCCTGAGTTTTAATGTTTTTAATCTCTTTGCAGGAGAAGAAGAAAAACAAAAAGAAGAAGGTGATCCGAGGAAGAATATTCCCAGTAACTGGGCGGCACGTGATCCGAGGCTGGAAGGGCAGACAGGATTGTGACACGTGTGCTGAAGCTGGCTGAGAGACTGACACGTGGCCAAAAGCTCTGGGCGGGAAATGTGGAAGCCACACGCGCCCAGTGCTGCCCTCCTGCTGCTGCTATATAATGAAGCCTTCATCCACAGATGAAGATTGATCGAAGTAGAAGCCTGAAGAGCAGAAAGCCCTTCGATCCAGAAAAAGAAAAGAAGAAGAAAAAGAGAAGAAGAAGAAAGAGAGTGAGAGCAGAAGAAAGAAAGAGAGAGAGATAGTGCTCGTGAGAAGTGAGAAGAAAGAGAGAAGAAAGAGAAGCAGAAAGAAGAGGAAGAAAAGAAGAGGAGGAGAGAGTCTATTGAAGATCAGTTCAGTCGGTTCGTGGATCAAATCCAGAACGACTATGCTCATTGAGAGCTACATCTCTTGTGTTTCATTTCCAGCTCTTGTTGCTGTGATTGTTATATTTCCTTATTTTTTCTTTTGTTTCTTTGGTTATCCTTGTTCTTCCGATTGCCCTGCTGGGGATCGGGTTCCTCCTGGTGGGTCAGGAGAAGGGAGATCTGATCTCCGGTTGCAAGTAGCTGGGAGCTACTTGTGGGTTCTTCCTGTGGATTCAGGAGAAGGGAGACTTGTCTCCGGTTCTGGGCTTGTGGCTTGCAAGTCCAGGGGTTCCTCCGGTTGGAGGAAGAGAGGTCTTCGACCTCTGGTTTGCTGGTGACTGAAAGTCACTGGTTGGGTCCCTCCTGGTCTGGAGGAAGAGAGGTCTTCGACCTCTGGTTTCCAAGTGACTGGGAGTCACTTGGGGTGTCCCTCCGGTTGGGAGGAAGAGGAGAGGCTGTTCCCCTGGTCAAGCTGTGTGGCAGCAACTGTTTGCAGACTGAGTCTGCTTGTCTAGCATTGGCTAGTGAAGCCTCACTCCGGTTGGGAGTGAGGGGTGGATGTAGGTCTGGAGGACCGAACCACCTAAAAATCTTTTGAGCAATGGTTTGCTTTGTATGCTTGCTTCCGCTAGATGCTTGGATAGGCGCGCTCTATGTGTTTGCTCATAAGTTTAATTGAATTTGTTTCATTCTGTGATTGCGTCTAGCATCTGAGTTTTTAATTGGCCATTATTCATAGAAGGATACATTCACCCCCCTTTGTATCCCGGCCTAGCACCCTAACAAAGACCTGCTGGAAAACTACATCCCTTGGAAGTTTCGGAATAGAAATGGGAGAGTATAGGGATGGACTTTATCATGAGACTGCCTAAATCAAGAGGTGGACATGATGGAATATGGGTGATCATAGACCGTTTAACAAAATTGGCTCATTTTATACCTATTAAAAGTCGATGGTCTGTAGATATTTTGGCTGCCTTATACATGAAGGAGATTATTAATTTACATAGTGTCCCTGTCACTATTATTTCCGATCGAGACCCTCAATTTACTTCATAATTCTGGAAAGGTCTGCAACATTCTTTGGGGACCCGATTGAATTTTAGCACTGTGTTTCATCCACAAACTGATGGACAAACTGAAAGAACTAATCAAGTGGTGGAAGATATGCAAAGAGCATGTGTTGTAGACTTCGGTGGAAGCTGGCATGACCATTTACCTCTAGTGGAATTTGCCTACAGTAATAGTTATCAAGCTAGCTTTCAAATGGCACCATTTGAGGCACTATATGGGAGAAGCTGTCGCTCACCTATCTGCTGGAGTGAAGTTGGGGAAAGATAACTTCTAGGTCCAGAATTGATAAGGGATACTACTGAGAAAGTTAAGTTAATTCGAGAAAGACTCAAGATGGCCCAAGATAGACAGAAATCATATGCTGATAATCGAATGCGTGACCTAGAATTCCAAGTGGGAGATCATGTGTTTCTCAAGGTTTCTCCGAGTTGAGGTATTCGAAGGTTCGGCATCAAAGGTAAGCTTACACCAAGATTCATTGGCCCTTTTGAAATTATTGAAAGAGTGGGAGATGTGGTTTATCGAATAGCTTTGCCTCCTCAATTGGCAGGAGTTCATGATGTATTCCATGTCTCTATGTTAAAGAAATACGTCTACGATCCATTCCACGTTATCACTTATGATAATCTGGAGATCCAAAAGGATTTGACGTATAGGTTAAAGCCAATCAAAGTAATTGAACAAGAAGTACGTCAACTTCGAAATAAAGTTATTGCCATGGTCAAAGTCCAGTGGACCAAAACTTGCCCACATGAAGCAACATGGGAAACAGAAGAAGCCATGCGCAAGAGATTTCCTGAACTATTTGAATGTAAGTACACTCTCCCTTAAAGCCTATGTATTGGAATTTGGGGACCAAATTCTCTTAAGTGGGGGAGGGTGTAATATCCCAAAATTTTGTATATGATATTTTAGAATTTTCTAGAATTTATTCAGACTTTCTAAGATTTTCTAGAGATAAATGGACCATTAAAAGAATTTGGGTTAATTCAAAACCAAATAATAAGGGCCAATATTTATTAATTAACTTGGCTTTTTAACTAAGACCAATTGACTGAGCCCAATTAAATAAACCCAAAGGACCTAAAACCAAGCCCATAAGGTTTGGCCCACATTCTAGAAACTTAAATTAGTGTATTTACGGAATTTAGGGGGATAATTACTCCTTAAATGGATAGATAAATGGATAAATAATAGGAAGAGTTTGAATTCAATCAAATTCGGCGCCCAAATCCAAAAACGGTCTATCGGGCGACCGCTTGAGGATGAAAACGGTCTAATACTAGACCGCTACTATCTGCAGGTTTCGTGAATAGGAGGAAACGTGAAGAACTTGGAATTTGGGCATCCAAATCACGTAGGATCGATGCTATCCCTTAGTTAGAAGACTCTAGAATACTAGAGGATCGAATTGAAAACCTAATTTGGACTCCAAGTTCGCTCTAATCCTCAAAACCCTAGCTAACCCTATAAATAGACCTAAGATTGCACATGCACGACCCTTACGTTTGGCGCGCGTGGGACTAAGGTAAGGAGGATGAATTCGAGGTAGGTTCGTTAGAAGAATTTGTTTATAATACTAAGGTCTAACTATCCTCAAAATTTTGCTCTAGGAGATCAAGCCCACGAGGAGTTGGAGGCATCCAAAGTCGTTGGTTTGGTACAAGTAACTCAGGAACTTGTGCGACCAGGCCAGATTGATCAGCAAGTTAGAAGTCGTAAACAAGGTAAATATATAGGGGTTCTTTAAAGCTATTTATTCCTTTTAGTACCATCTTCTCACCCTCCAAATTTCGTGGTCATAGGTGAAGAGGATCAGAAGTTAGAAGGCCATGACGTTGCTGGTTCGGTTCAGGACGAGCAGAAAATAAGGTCAAGTTCCAATCTTAAATTCGACAATTAAAGCCTAGTCCAAAGATAGGTTATCTCATGAATGGCTTAAACATGATCTTAGGAATAAAATCCCTCAATTTTCAGTCGACTTCATGCATTGCACGTGGAATATTTTGTATTTTATTAACTAGTTCATTTTTCATGCATGAGTCTAACCCTTTGATGAAAAGAATGTAATTCTTACTTAATTTACATTCCCCTGTGCATATTATTGGCCCAACTTTCTTTTGGCATCTTTTAGTGGATGTTTTACGTCATTTTCCATGCATTCATTTACCTTAGAGTAGCCATATTTTGGTTTCATTGCTATTTACTGTAAACAGGAAGAAACGGTCTTCCTGAAGGCCTCCTGAAATCACTAGCGGCCCTGCGATAGACCGCTAGGCCCGATAACACGGTCCTCACATGACCGTTTGCATTTTTTGAGTTATGTAATTATGTTAACTCGAAACATAATGCAGAGTAGCCTTATTTATCTTATGATAAGCATAGATAATTAGGTTTTATTCCTGTTTTAAGTGCTACATTTGTAAATTTGGCTGTATTGGTGGGTTATTCTAGTAGGTTGCATGTTTCACATATGGATGGAAATTATTTTAAACTTATGTTAAATTCATGCCAAAACCATATACTCTTATAATTACATTAAATTTCACATGGTTCATGACTTGTCTAGTTTTAACTTGATCGTTGTTTAATCATGATCCTTTCTCATCTATGAGCCATTTTCTTAAGTACATGGCATATACCCCGATATGTGACCATTAGTTACACTTTGCACTTATAGGCACACTTTCTTGGACTTATGAACCTCTCCGCCGAATATTCCTTCTGTCGGACTAGGGGATTATGTTTCAAGCTCCAAAAAGTTTTCCTATGTCGACACTTCTTTTTCATGCGTCGACTCTAGTCATGAAACGGTCTAGACTCTGACCGCTTTCTTCATGAAACGGTCTAGTAAAGGACCGCTTATCTCTGAACTTGTCTAACCCGAGGTTTGACCTTTGGGGTTGGTTTTCTTGAATTCCTAGATGGTCTTAGGATTATCGGGTTTAACAAGTTAATGTTAAGATATGAAACTCAATGAAAATACTATTATGCTGTCGGAATGCTGTCAGAGTATAATATTCTTTTAATTCTTCTTTGATACCTCATAGCAATTTTGGTACGTTCTATACCTTGGTTACTTGGTCCTAAAACTTATTATTTGGAATTGAATTATTGGCCGAAATTATTGTTATATCTCATGAAAGTAGCTGGATTTATAACTTGAAGATGCAAGACCGGGCACGGATTGTGTCCAAGGGCTCCATGCTAGCCCCCACGACCGATGGTCGGAAACGTGCTATAAACCATGGGGTACGATGATACTGGCGTCGCATTGCGCTGGGAGTACTTTCTCTTATAAATGAGTGAAATTCACGAGGCTCGTTATGGAAATTACACGCTTGTTAATATCTTTCTAGTACATAGCCTTTATAAGGTTGTGTAAAATACTTTCTAGTTACATGCTCGTACATTCTTGTTCATGAAAGGCCAAATTTATTTCTTCATGATTAATCTTGCTTGTTCATGGTCTATACTCGCTCACATCTACTTGCTTGGTTATTTCATGAATCTACATTCTTAGTTATCTTGGTTTATATCACTTGTTTATCACCTTCTTATTTTTATCTTAATTCTAGAGCTAAGACATTAATCATTTAAATCTTGCCTTCGTGTTGATGCGAAGATCCCTACTGGGCAAGTGTGCTCATACCTATTTTCTTATCTATTTTCAGGAAGTATTAGTGAATCGGATTCGGATTATGCTAGCAGCGGGTCCGAGAGTGAATGAAGGTTTTCAAGATGAGAGAAGCCTTAGATGATCAAAATGTCTAGTCTAGTCATATTGTAATTTTAGTTTTTTTCTTGAGTCAGTGATGATAGTTGTCAAGAAGTGATCTCATGTAAATTGACTGTGGTTATGAAATAAAGTTGAAAAAAATTACTTGTGCAATTACTTCTATGTGGTTGTCTTGCGCTGTGATTTCTTACTTGCGAGAGGCTTACGATGCCAGTTGTTCACGTTCCGATATTCCTTCCGCTGTATTAAAACTCGGGGCGTGACAAATATCCCGCGGAGGGCTCAAACATCACCGAGAGTTGAGGGGTAAACGATATAAATCAAAACAGGGACTCCATCTACGGATGTGAGATGAGAGTGCCATTAAACCCATGGTCAAGGGTCAAAACACGATAGAACATGAAATCAGGAAATTAGCATCTCAACTGGTGGGCGCCCATTAAAAATAGGCGTCTCAGGGGAGAGGCGTCAATTTATATTTTTCTGAAATTCAAAATACATTAACAGAAATTCACGTCCGATATAGCAGGCGCTCATTCATATATGGGCGTCAATCTATTCCGACGTTCATTCTTTAATGCCAGCATTTTATTAAATAAAACAAGAATTTACGTCTGTTTGAGAAGACGCTCATTCAAATTTTTCATTAAATAATTCCATAATTAGCGTCTGTATAGGCAAATGCTCATTCGTTATTTTTGAATTTTCATTAAATAACTTAAAGGTTAGCGTCTGTATAGGCGGACGTTCATTCTGTTTTGTTTTACAGGTTAGTGCGCATCTACAGACACATAATATCATTGATATAGGGGATGAACAGTGTCGGTTTGCTGTTTACGGAGAATACCAGAAAAGTGAAAATATGGTCATGTAGAGAAAAATATCAGGAATCCCAAAATATACTTTATGTGAATTTCAGATATGTGGTTCAATATATATGGATTTTTAAACATGAGTTGATATATTAATAGCATGTAAAATTGGCGTGGGTGGTGGCCGACGTTCATTAAAATAGTGTCAGAACTGGTGGGCGCATATTTAAAGAAATAAGCGGTCACGGGGCTGGACGCTAATTCTTGTTATATCATAAAACAAAATAACGAGATATAGAGAGCTAGCAGGACATGAACTATACATGCATATGACAAATAATTTTACATATTAACAGTGTTTGATCTTGGATTAGAGAAAACCTACCTTGTGGAGTGAAAAATGACAATCTAAGATGAGAAGGAAGAAGACAACTGCAACTTCTTCACGCAACAGGAGGAAGAAAAATGGAAAGGAAAAAGCCAAGCCTTCTTCAGCGCTGTAAGTGGATACTTCACGTAGGAGGTAGAATAGGAAGAAGCTCTGCTTCTTCTTGTTGCAGGCAAAACAGCAGGATGGAGAAACAGGAAGGTTCTTTCATCTGCAGGTGAAGACGAGAACAGCAACAGTAGATGGAGACTCCTTCGCAGCAGCAAGGTCTACACATTCGTTTATGGAGTGTATTTATAAGGGGAAGGAAAACTTAGAGTGGGTCGATGGCCAGCAAAGGCAAGGGCTATTCCTTGCCATCGTTTTCTCCACAAAACCCTCGACCTTGCAAAGTTTTCAGCCGCCTGCCATATTTACCTTATGAAACCCTAAACCTTCATCTTTTGCAAACGCTCAAACGGTTAAGGGGGTTAACAGGGTGCGGATAGGTTTTTCCTTAATGCCCATATGGGTTCCTTTACAGATTAAAGCCTTATATACATATGGTTGGTCATCGAATGTGGTTTTGGGTTAATAATAAGAGGCCTTTATATCATTCCTTGTTGTCTCATTATCTTTGTACACGTGAGGCCCATATGAGTTGGCTTCTTTATGGATATGGGTTAGGGCCCTTATGTGTTAACTTATTTATGTATATACCTAAACCTATTGTAAAGCCCACTTGGGCTATTAAGCCTATATACAATACCTACGTAGGACCCATAAGGCTATTGGGTTGGCTAAGGCCTTCTCACTATTGGTTTTACCATTTAATTTGGGCCCTTGAATTATTTCTTTAGAGACTTTTACTAAGTTTAATTTATTTTAGGAAGTTTCCTTCCTTAATTTACCCGGGGTGCTACAATTTCCCCTTCTCAGCACCATGAGATGGGCGGAGCGTGATCATCCCTGCACTTCAAGCACCGTGTGTCTGAGCATCCGGACCCCTCTCATACGCATATGCTTATCAGTTGCTCGGGTATATGCTTGATACAATAGTTCTAAAATTTCTGCCCTCTCTTCCCTTAGGCTTCATAACCTATGTGTTTCCCCATTGAACCCCCTGTGATGATCAACTAGATCCCATGTGCTTGGCCTTTCCGGTTTACTGGTGCTCAAGTAGGTTATCATGCTCTTCCGTACCCTGAGAATGGAGCGGGAGGTGGTCCATCAGAATGACCTACCTCCCTCTTTCTTGTCATAAGGGTGATATTTGGGCATTATTAAACGCCATCTATATGTGTAATGATGTCAATTTGCTGACTGGGGAGGGGGACATTCCCCATCAATGTTCCTACTGTTAATTTCTCTTCGAATCATTAGAAGGTCCTAGGGTCCTGTCCTCCCATGGCGTAGAGCCCTATGAGCCATCAAAGGTGAATATAAATGGATCCCTTGATCTGACATCAAACCAAACCCATATTCCTTCGGGGAATTGTGGTGGCCACGGGTCATGGAACCCCTCGTAGGCTATCCCTCGGGGTCTCCTCCCATTTAGGCCGTCCCGTTGAACAATCATAGTCTCACGGAACGTCGGTGCCCCTCGTAGGCTAGCCCTTGGGGTTTCCATCCGTTCGGGTCTGCCAGTCGCCGTCTTGGCCTCCCGGCATTCAGGAGCTTACCCCAGTTCTGTGGGTATGCCTCCACTTCTCCCCCGTGACCCTCTGGGTATGGGGAGATTCTGCCCAAATTTCATCTGGTCAATTTAACTAAGTTCTACTGCAACTCAACTTATGATGACTGTAGACACAATTTGAATTGAGAATGGACTGTGCTTGAGTATGAACGTCGCACAAGTCTTGATCCATCATGCTTGTAGGGAAATTGGAACATGAATTCACCCAATGATCAACCCTAATCATCAATGAAAGAGAGTTGAGTTGCAACCTAACTCAAACAAGCTCGAGACTCAGAAAATTCCAACAAAAATGGTGAAGCCTCTAAACCGGCGCGCCCTATTCCGGCGCCCACCCCCACCGCGCCGATATAACCCCACACTCAAAACTACAAAATCTTCAATCCTATCCACCCAGTGTGCAGTCTAACTCGGCGCGCCCCTCACGCACCGGGCCAATTTAACCCCCTTTCATACCCCGCGCCGCATTTGATGCCCCTCACGCACCGTGCCATATTAACCTATTCCTACGCTCCTCCAAGCCGGATTAGAGTTTAGCCACCCCTTCACACCGATTTAGCTCCCCACTCACACTTCTATCAATCCATTTGCCTCTCATTTCCCTATCACACTTAACTCATGAATGCTCCATAATAAACCAATGAAAAAAAATCATTACTGGCTCCTAGTCATAAGTTGTCTTGGGTCTGCTTTTGCCATGCATCTATAAATATATACATGAATGCCTGCTTGTTATTGTTGTATATCCGTCATTAATCCAGACCTCGGTATATCAAATGGTGATTTGCTGAATGCCAGATCAGGTCTGACTGGAAGCTTTGACTAAGTGTGATGGTGGTCTTCGGACCTACATTCTCCGCCACGTACCGAGGGCTTAGGATAACAAATGTGATCAAACTGCAGGTGTGAACTTATGTTCCGCTCCTGCATTGCGCAATATCATTTTGTTGCTCTACTTATGCTTGCATACTTATACAGCCCTGGTGGTTCATTATCTTGGCAATTAATCATGGGTTTTCCTCCTTTTCAGAGGATGTAATTAACGTCATAGCCTTTATGGTATGATGGACTGTCGATCCCGACACGGATCTCACTTTCGTCTGACCGAGTCAAATCGAGCGCATAATAAATTGTCACTTAGTGAGTGGCACGCCCTACGCTAAAATAAAACCCCCTAATAAATAAACCAAAATAAAAAAATAGAAAAGAATTAGATAAAATCTCATCCCTACAGATACCAACTATAACGACCCGAGATCCGAGTACCGGAAAGGAACCAACACGACTCAAACCTCGGCCCGCCACCCACAAGCCTGAAGACTCGAAAGGGTTAAAGGATGGTGTGAGGGTACAAGAGAATCTACAATAACTGCAGAGCCAGTACAATGAACTAAATAAAATGCATGGAATTAAACAAATACTGACTAAATAGCTACAAGGTCAAGAGTATCTCATGTCCAAAAATAAGTACAATCAACAGAAAGAAAGGTAAAAGCACGCGGGGCATACCCCGGCTCTGGCAACTGGCAACTGGCAATTGGCCCTAGCTGCTGGAACCATGCAGAGCCTCAGACGCCCTCCCCGCCAACCTCACCTCACCTGAAAACACATGGGTGAGCCTCATCTCATTGGCTCAGTAGGGATCCCACAGACCCCCACAGCACAACGAGGAAACCAAGACAGCAGGAAAAGTAATGCTAAATAACAGAAGTACGACAGTAAGGATAATAAATAAACTAAAAATATCACTACATCTAACCGTACCAACCGACCGCAGTGCGATAGAAAAATAGGTCCATACCGGCCAGAAGACAAGAGCACCACCCACTACAAGCAAGGCTAGATGCATCCCCTGACGTCTTACACCGAGCCCCAGTGTCTCCCTACACACCCCAGGTGGAGACTGGGACACACACAAGTACCACGAACAAGGACTAGTTGGGGTCGCGCTCGTCAGCATGGGTCTGACGCCCCCAACCACGTGTGCATACACGGACCATGCGCCCTAGGCCAGATCCTCTAGCTGGTTCTTCCCCAAAGCCCGGACTCAGGTGGCGCGAAGGGGCAGTATGGTAACAAACCTAAAAATCGTCTCTCTTATGTAAGCCGCTCCACCACTCCCGGGTGGGTCAGCACACGCGTGCTATATGAAGTATGACGACCCGGATCCCGGATACCAGATATACCTGATAGGACTATCGAATATACTTGATACCACATGGAACCCGCGAGGCCTCCCAAGAGCGGTAAAGCTCCGAAGGGATAAAAGGCATGTGTAGAGTACATTGAAGCCATAGAGATATAACAGTAAGTAATTAAATTTCATTAGATCGGTTTGCTAAAGTAGCAGAAATAAAATTACTTTTTAATTAACAATTTCAATTTAACAATTATATACCAGAGTCAAGCCCAAAGCTAAAGACAACAAGTCTAGCAAGTACAGTCAATAGAAAAGAAAGACGTACCAGGAAGTCGGGAGAAACCCGACGCAGGTACCAGCTGGCAGCTACGACTCGAACTCCAGGACCCGCGGAAGCAGAACCAATACGTCACCCCACCTAAAACACAGGGGTGAGCCTCGTGTCACTGACCCAGTAGGGGTCACGCAGATCCCCACTGAAAAACACGCACTAACACGGAACAACAAAAATGACAAAAAGAACAGCAAGTGTAGTAAAGCGGAAAAACTACACTACAAAGCTGTAAAACTACTCTAGAAGCAGTAAAGAACAGACGGGGAGCAGGAGTAGGGAACAAGTAGGAAAGGGGGAGAATCCACACCAGACAAGTGGCTACCGAACTAACCTCGACACCCCAAACTACTCCAGGCAGCGATAGAAGGGCGACTCTGAACTGAGAAAGTCAGGAGTTACCGATCTGCCGACACGACGCCAGCCCTAAGACAAAGACCTACAAGGACAGACAAAAGTCTAGAAAAGATCTAGACAGACGATAGACAGACTCGATGACACACACGACTAGAACGTAGTGCACGCAACACAACACTGACCTCAAGTAGAGCCACGAGAGGGCTAACTCAGAAAGGTCACGACGCACAAGAAACGCGAAGAGTCACAAAGAGTCACGTGTCACGTGACAAAGGAACCCCTCACAAGAAGAACGGCCAGATGCGTCCACTGACATCTTATACTCCGCCACCAGCACCTAGCCTGCCGCGCCTAGAAGGGCGGAGTCTAAGGTACGCTCAAAAAACACATCCCACGAGTGTCTCGACTACCCACCAAGAGCGGCCTACACGGAATCGGCCGAGTCGCAGACCCATGAGGAACCACCGTACAAGGACTAGTCAGGGTCACACCCGTCGGCATCAGTCCAAGGCCCCTGACCACGTGTGCACACACCGACTCTTGCTGGAGAGCCATGCCTCTAGCTAGTTTTTCCCACCCTGCAGGACGCCACTGTACGGCGGGGGCCCACAGAAACTAGCTTAAAAACTGTATATCGGGAACTGCCTTCGCCACCCACTCCCGGGTGGGTCGACACGTCGTAACGTGTCGTAAGGCTACAACTAGTGGAGGCTCACTAGACACAGAGACTCAGAAACACAAGTGCTAGAGTATAGACAGGCTAGAACACGCTGTCACACGTACTACTAGGCACCACTGGCAGTATGACCACTGCCAACAGACTCAAGACTAGGCAACTAGACCTACAACATAACGATCCTTGAGTTGGACGACTCAAAGGCAAGATCGTCACTGAAAGCGGAACAAGCCGCCAATCGGTCTAATCCTAAGCCACGAGAAACGACACTTCACAGAAAATGCCTCACGGAGATCTGAGGGAACAGCAAGAACCCTCCGGCACGCCTGGACATGCAACTCAAGGTAAAACAGTACCCCGAGGCATCCAGAACCAGTGTCTCGAACTGGACAAAACCACTTAGACACACACACAGGCACAAACCCTCTTGGCCACCACAGAACACGGTTATAGCCCTCATAGGACATCGGGTGATGTCCACTTGACAATGGGCGAACCACCAGGTCAAGCCAAGATACCGGAAACCAAACCACCGATAAACCACGAGATCAAGCCAAGATAAGCAGAAATCGGAGCGGCAATAACAACGCTCTGGTAGAACGGACCGCCATTTAACCACTAGGCAGACCCAGCAGTCAAGGAACAGTCGTCACGCAACCAGAGGCAAGGGCATTGGCAATTCTAGATTACGTCGTTAGGGAACTGTCGCAGTCAAGGAAAAGATCGCACCCAGTCACCTAACTCGACCGATCCAGAAGACCACTGCCACACAAACACAGCCCTAGAACACCAACCTTCGACTGCCCAACACACGGGCGAACACCAAACACCCAACGGCCATCATGACCACAACAGGGTTGTAACGCACCACCATATGCGCGTTACACGAGCCTGACGCATCAGGGCAGACGCGTCAGAGCCAACATGCTCAAAATCAAAATGTGAACCACGTAACGCACCAGGGCAGGCGCGTTACAGCGACCTAACGCACGACGACAGGCGCATTACGCCAACCTAACGCACGGGAGCAGACGCGTCAGGGCCAACAGACCCAAGTCTGAAAACTCAGACAAACAGCACGTAACGGTCCACGACGGACGCGTTACAACACTGTGACACACGGGGGCAGGGCCGTTAGAGCTAACAGACAGAGCCACCCAGCTCAGCCAAAGAGAGTGTAACGGCCTGGGGCAGGCGCGTTACACAGCTGTGACGCACAGGGGCATAGCCGCTACACGAACCGACTTAAACGGTCAAATCCGGTCAAACAAAACGTAATGGCTTGGAGCAGGAGCGTTACACAGCTCTGACGCACCAGGGAAGGGCCGTCAGAGGAACCGACTTAACCAAATCGCAAGAAGACAAAATAACCGTGACGCACCTACCTGGATGCGTCAGAGAGCTGTGACGCACCAGTACTGGGCCGTCACACTCCCACAGCCACAAAAAGCATAAAATGCACGAACGATGTGGCAGTCTATCATAGGGTCATCAGAGACTGTGACGGTCTCTGCAACGACTGCTACACCAGTCACGGCGGGAAAATGTGGAAACGCCTAATCGGCCCGTTCCACGCCCCATTCATGCCGAAACGCAGGGAAAACAAAGCTAGATGATGAAATATAACGTCAGAAGGCTAAAAAGCCCACATGCACGCGCTAAAACGTAAGATCGGGGTGATTTAGACAAATCGACCCTAAACGAGTCACCGAGATTCCCGGACTCCTACCGGCCTCGAATGACGACCGATCGACACGAAACTAGCATGAATGGGATCCAGACATCCCAACGGTCAATTTGACACTAACCACATCACAAATGGTTGCCGTTTTTCGGCGAACCCTGAAAACCCCAAAAACTACTGTTTTCATAAAACCGGCCCGATCTCCCCCGATCGAGCACCAAACAACGCACAAAAGCAGGGAAAACGTGCAGAACAAGTAGGCGATCCATCTCCCTACCTTCACCGAAGAAACCGTGCCCCGCAGGGACTAAACCGCATCGAAAACCACACCGTGAGCTCAAACGCCAGCTTTGAATCCACCGTTCGGGATCGCGCCAAAACCACTCCATCCTCGCCCCGTCGCGCACCCGACTAACTCCACCGCATCCCTAGTACGCGCCCCTAGGTCCTCCGTCTACAGCCGGAGCCAAGGAAGCTCGAGAGGAGAGAAAATGGGAGAGAGAGAATGCGGCGGCGAAATGAGAAGGGAGGAGAGAGGAAGGAAAAGAAATAGAAAAGAAAATTAGGAATTTTTCTAATTTCCAAAAATCTGATTTTTGGCCCTATCTCTGAAAAATACGCAAAAATAGTCGAAATGACCGGCTCGAAAAGTACATCATCGCTGCAGCATCCTCGAGTCGATGAACTGACAAATAAACTCACCGTAGGGTTCCGTAACTAGTACGAGAGAAAAACCCACACGGATCGTAAAACTCAACTCGGAAGCCACATAAGCGAACCGAAACTCACCGAAACTGATCCGAAAGATCCAATAAAGATCCAACCAGACCTACTAAGGATCCAGCAAAGATCCGGGACATTACATCCTCCCCTCCTTTAAGAAATTTCATCCTCGAAATTTAAGGACTAGCAAGGGTAAGTAGGGAAGAACAACCCGACAGCATAACTACGGAAGCGACATAAATCTCGAGAAACACAGCTCAGAGGAACATCGTCAGACCACAATCACAAGCACACGCTCTAGATCGAGCACAGCACAAGTGAACATAAGTCCAACATCTCTGAAACAAGGCAATGTCGTTCACATCTCACAGGGAAAGAGACACGACTGCCATAACAACAGATATCGAGGAAACGAAACGACAGACACGGCGAGTATCAGCTCAAGCAAGGAGACACAGTCCTCTCAGCTGACAGCTCGACCACATCATCAGCTCCAGTGCCAAAGGTGACAGAGAACACCTGGCACACAGGACGCCAACGACAACACTGGACCACAGGCACAATCAAGTCAGTCCTCACTCAGATATTACATCTGATCGAGCCGCAATCTAACTCTAGGGAAAAAGAGTACAGCAAAGCTAACCGACAAGACCTGGTCCAAGACAGAGACACAAAATCATAGAGAAACAGTAATAAAATGACGACAATAGCACTTGCAGGATTCTGGCTCCGTATAGAACACAGAACCACGGAACACGACTGCAAGCAGGGTCACATCAAGGCACAAGAACAGCTGAACACACGATCATAAGGAACTAGTCATGCATCGAGTAGCTCACCAAGAAACGACCCACAACAACGAGAAACGACAACAATCTCGGGGAACGCAACTCAAGGACCACGAACACGCCTCGAGAGCACAACACCCAAGAAAAGGAATGCAGAGCAGAGGGTACTCAATCAGCAAGAATGCCGATAGATTCCCCAACACTCACAAATGCCAATGCCAACACCCAGAATAACTCCAACAACAGCACGGCAACAAGCAACATCAAGGCACAGGAAGCCAAGATGAAGTTACATCGAGAAAGAACAAACCTCTCCACCCGTGGGTAGCCAACCCACGCGCTTCCACTGCGCACTCAACAACGCACACAGGCATCATAACAACCTTGGTAGTCGCATCTCAGCACACACCAGGCGCCATTGTAATCTATGAAGATCGCAAACAACACGCCACGAGTACCGATCTCGCGAGCAACCGATCACCAGGAGCCCAAGTGCAACAGGAGAAGAGCACCAGCTTCAGCACAAAGCACAAGGAAAAGCGTTAATCTCAGCTCACCTTCACGTCCTGAAAATGGTAAATGAGCCTTCACAACACATCGGCCGCTGGACACGGCACGACAAACACGGTACATAATAGCTCTTAACACCATGATGGAGTCCAAAGCCAAGCAACTGTATAGCAAAGAGCAGATCAGGCTCAGAACAAAGCTGTCCACACTTAAGCAGACACAGGACAAGGGCATCACTAAGATAGCAATTCCAAGGCAAACCTCGAAAAGATTCCACCAGAAGGGATGAGAAGCAATAAGCTCAACCACGAAAGCTCACCAGGAAGGGAAAATCCTAGCTTGCCTGAGCAATTTCTCAAACACGGAATCTAATCGAGCACTTCAACTGAAGCGAAACACATCAGGAGTTGAACAGACTCAAGCTGGGACGACCAAAACAACGTAAGAACATGTACGGCCATCACAACAACGCGAAAAGTCACCAGCCACCTGAACAAATCACGGAAAAGATCTCGAACAATGTACCACAGATTCAAGCCTTCCGGCGAACTCTACCAAGTACAACATGATCGAGACAAACACAACGACGAAAAAGAAACACCTCATCACATCCTGACGAGAGCAGGACCATCTCGTATAGTGCCAGGATAGCACGCACAAGACGACACACATAAAATGAAGTGACAAAGAATCGTAAACCTATGCCAGCGAAAGACTGTACTGGACTTTCAGGACTCTGGATACTGTATATCTCGGATTCCCATGAACTTCACACAACAACGCTCGAATAGCTCAGAAAAGAACTCCGAACATCTCAGAACACTGCTCTGATACCAGCTGTGACGACCCGGATCCCGGATACCAGATATACCCGATAGGACTATTGAATATACTTGATACCACATGGAACCCGCGAGGCCTCCCAAGAGCAGTAAAGCTCCGAAGGGATAAAAGGCATGTGTAGAGTACATTGAAGCCACAAAGATATAACAGTAAGCAATTAAATTTCATTAGATCGGTCTGCTAAAGTAGCAGAAATAAAATTACTTTTTAATTAACAGTTTCAATTTAACAATTATATACCAGAGTCAAGCCCAAAGCTAAAGATAGCAAGTCTAGCAAGTACAGTCAACAGAAAAGAAAGACGTACCGGGAAGTCGAGAGAAACCCGACGTAGGTACCAGCTGGCAGCTACGACTCGAACTCTAGGACCCGCGGAAGCAGAACCAACACGTCACCCCACCTGAAAAGTAGGGGTGAGCCTCGTGTCACTGGCCCAGTAGGGGTCACGCAGATCCCCACTGAAAAACACGCAATAACACGGAACAACAAAAATGACAAGAAGAACAGCAAGTGTAGTAAAGCGGAAAAACTACACTACAGAGCTGTAAAACTACTCTAGAAGCAGTAAAAAACATACGGGGAGCAAGAGTAGGGAACAAGTAGGAAAGGGGGAGAATCTGCACCAGATAAGCGGCTGCCGAACTAACCTCGACACCCCAAACTACTCCAGGCAGCGATAGAACGGCGACTCTGAACTGATAAAGTCAGGAGTTATATCTACCGACACGACACCAGGCCTAAGACAAAGACCTACAAGGACAGACAAAAGTCTAGAAAAGATCTAGACAGACGACAGACAGACTCGACAACACACACGACTAGAACGTCATGCATGCAACACAACACTGATTTCGAGTAGAGCCACGAGAAGGCTAACTCAGAAAGGTCACGACGCACAAGAAACGCGAAGAGTCACAAAGAGTCACGTGTCACATGACAAAGGAACCCCTCACAAGAAGAATGGTCAGATGCGTCCACTGACGTCTTATACTGTGCCACCAGCACCTAGCCTGCCGCTTCTAGAAGGGCGAAGTCTAAGGTACGCTCTGAAAACACATCCCACGAGTGTCTCGACTACCCACCAAGCGCGGCCTACGCGGACTCGGCTGAGTCGCAGACCCATGCGGAACCACCGTACAAGAACTAGTCAGGGTCACGCCCGTCGGCGTCAGTCCAAGGCCCCTGACCACGTGTGCACACACCGACTCTTGCTGGAGAGCCAGGCCTCTAGCTAGTTTTCCCCACCCAGCAAGACGTCACTGTACAGCGGGGGCCCACGGAAACAAGCTTATAAACCGTATATCGGGAACTGCCTTCGCCACCCACTCCCGGGTGGGTCGACACGTCGTAACGTGTCATAAGGCTATAACTAGTGGATGCTCATTAGACACAGAGACTCAGAAACACAAGTGCTAGAGTACAGACAGGCTAGAACAAGCTGTCACACGTACTACTAGGCACCACTGGTAGTATGACCACTGCCAACAGACTCAGAACTAGGCAACTAGACCTACAACGTAACGATCCTTGAGTCAGACGACTCAAAGGCAAGATCGTCACTGACAGTGGAAGAAGCCGCCAATCGGTCTAATCCTAAGTCACGAGAAATGACACTTTGTAGAAAATGCCTCACGGAGACCTGAGGGAACAGCAAGAACCCTCCGGCACACCTGGACACGCAAATCAAAGTAAAATAGTACCCCGAGGCATCCAGAACCAGTGTCTCGAACTGGACAAAACTGCCGAGACACACACACAGGCACAAACCCTCTTGGCCACCATAGAACACGGTTATAGCCCTCATAGGACATCGGGTGATGTCCACGTGACAATGGGCGAACCACCAGGTCAAGCCAAGATACTGGAAACCTAACCACCGGTAAACCACGAGATCAAGCCAAGACAAGCAGAAACCAGAGCGGCAATAACAACACTCTGGCAGAACGGACCACCATTTGACCACTAGGCAGACCTAGCAGTCAAGGAACAGTCGTCACGCAACCAGAGGCAAGGGCATTGGCAATTCTAGATTACGTCGTTAGGGAACTGTCGCAGTCAAGGAAAAGACCGCACCCAGTCACCTAACTCGACCGATCCAGAAGACCACTGCCACACAAACATAGCCCTAGAACACCAACCTACAATTGCCCAACACACGGGCGAGCACCGAACACCCAACGGCCATCACGACCACAACAGGGTTGTAACGCACCACCATAGGCGCGTTACACGAGCCTGACGCATCAGGGCAGACGCGTCAGAGCCAACAGGCTCAAAATCAAAACGCGAACCACGTAACGCACCAGGGCAGGCACGTTACAGTGACCTAACGCACGACGACAGGCACGTTACGCCAACCTAACGCACGGAAGCAGACGCGTCAGGGCCAACAGACCCAAGTCTGAAAACTCAGACAAACAGCACGTAACGGTCCACGATGGACGCGTTACAACACTGTGACGCACTGGGGCAGGGCCGTTAGAGCTAACAGACACAGCCACCCAGCTCAGCCAAACATAGTGTAACAGCCTGGGGCAGGCGCGTTACACAGCTGTGACGCACAGGGGCACAGCCGCTACACGAACCGACTTAAACGGTCAAATTCGGTCAAACAGAACATAACGGCCTGGAGCCGGCACGTTACACAGCTCTGACGCACCTGGGAAGGGCCGTTAGAGGAACCGACTTAACCAAATCGCAAGAAGACAAAATAACCGTGACGCACCTACCTGGATGCGTCAGAGAGCTGTGACGCACCAGCACTGGGCCGTCAAACTCACACAGCCACAAAAAGCTTAAAACACACGAACGCTGTGGCGGTCTATCGTAGGGCCTTCAGAGACTGTAACGGTCTCTGCAACGACCGGTACAGCGGTCACGGCGGGAAAAAGGTGGAAACGCCTAATCGGTCCGTTCCACGCCCCATTCACTCCGAAACGCAGGGGAAACAAAGCTAGATGATGAAATATAACGTCAGGAGGCTAAAAAGCCCACATGCACGCGCTAAAATGCAAGATCGGGGTGATTTAGACAAATCGACCCTAAACGAGTCACCGAGATTCCCGGACTCCTACCGGCCTCGAATGACGACCGATCGACACGAAACTAGCATGAATGGGATCCAGACATCCCAACGGTCAATTTGACACTAATCACATCACAAATGGTTGCCGTTTTCTGGCGAACCCTGAAAACCCTAAAAACTACGATTTTCACAAAACCGGCCCGATATCCCCCGATCGAGCACCAAACAACGCACAGCAGTAGGGAAAACGTGCAGAATAGGTAGGTGATCCATCTCCCTACCTTCACCGAAGAAACCATGCCCCGCAGGGACTAAACCACGCCGAAAACCGCACCGCGAGCTTAAACGCCGGCTTTGAATCCACCGTTCGGGATCGCGCCAAAACCACTCCATCCTCGCCCCATCACGCACCCTACTAACTCCACAGCATCCCCAGCACGCGCCCCTAGGTCCTTCGTCTACAGCCGGAGCCAAGGAAGCTCGAGAGGAGTGAAAATGGGAGAGAGAGAATGCGGCGGCGAAATGAGAAGGGAGGAGAGAGGAAGGAAAAGAAATAGAAAAGAAAATTAGGAATTTTTCTAATTTCTGAAAATCCAATTTTTGGCCCTATCTCTGAAAAATACGCAAAAATAGTCGAAACGACCGGCTCGAAAAGTACATCGTCGCTGCAGCATCCTCGAGTCGATGAACTGACAAATAAACTCACCGTAGGGTTCCGTAACTAGTACGAGAGAAAAACCCACACGGATCGTAAAACTCAACTCGGAAGCCACATAAGCGAACCGAAACTCACCGAAACTGATCCGAAAGATCCAATAAAGATCCAACCAGACCTACTAAGGATCCAGCAAAGATCCGGGACATTACATGAAGGCTACGTCTATTGGACGTGTCACTGGAGGTATGAACTCACTAAGCAGCGGGAACCACCAGCTAAACACTGACGAGGCACGGAGATAGCCCTCCATACCGACCCCGACTCTTGGTGACTCGAACTAGGGAAAATGGGTGTCTGGGACACGGACGAGGTCAAATTGACCTTCATGCCACACGGGTACACCAACCGAAGTGACTCACTCCTCTGGGGACCCCTTGGCGTACCTGTGGCTCTCACCGGGTGATCGAGGCAACCCTCGGGCCACACGTCATAAGAGACCCAAAAGTAACCCATTCGGAGGCTCTCGCGACACAATAGAAGCCTCGGCCGCAATTGAAACAGGGTGGCAGTCCTCCCTGGACCCTCATTCCAACTGGCGGCCAGCCTTGGGCCTCAAATTGGCCCTAGCGGTCTCCCCAAGACCACAAGGATGAGGAGGTGGACATCTCTATGGCCGTCACTTCACGAACCTGGGGGGGTGGGGTGAATGGCGGCCCATCGCCAGGTCGCTACCCTAGTGGGGCGGTCACCCACTGACCGCAACCACCAGGAAATGGCCATGCCCTGGCTGCAACCCGGTAGGTGTAGACACGCTAAAATTGACACTAAGCTGAGTAAATCTCATGTCGCAACTCCCCAAAGTGGATTTCACTATGAGCTCAATAGGAAGAATTTTCTATTTTTTTGAATTTTGTCTTAAAATTCACGTCTATTTAGTTGGATGCCAATTTTTTGGGCGACGTCCAATTAAGACGCCAATTCCTGGAATATTTGTCAATTTTCTAGAAATGACGACTTCCATGACAGACGTTAATTATTGGCTTATTAATGAGTTGATCAAGAGCATGCGTCCCGTATAGTGGACGCTAATTAATTAACGACAGTAATGGAAGACGCCCATTCTTTTGGAAAATTAGGAATTAATAAATTAAGCCCAAGAATTCGTGTCCAGTGTGGTGGACGCCCATTAAATTGGCGACGGATGTTATGGACGCCCATTTTACTTTTATCTCTGCTTCTACCTGGGCTCCTTTCCCGGGTTGTTTCAAGCCCGTTTTTATCTCTCTGCTTCTTGGGGAAGTCTATCCCCTTCCTTGATCGAATCCCTTCGGAACGAAATCTCTTCTCCTACAAATTGGGCTCCTTTATGCCCGGCGTGGGGGGAGAGAGGAGGATAGGAGGAGAGACACAGAGACACATAGAGGGAGCTATGTGGTTTTGCTACACTCGATCGATTCTCTGTTTTGATCCAGTGGAAAAGATTCTCCCATTGCTCTTCTTCTCTGTGGTGGCATCCGAGTTGTAATGCCCCTGGTTTTTCGGTTATTTTTCAGATCATTTTAGTGGGTCTCGGAGTGTATTTTATGTTTTACACGTGTTTTTCCCTAATGTGCCTTCAAAACTCTGTGCAGGGCAAATCGTGGCGTTCTCTGACTCCAGGACGTTACCACTGCGTTGTGTTCCTCCCGAGGATCACGGAGGAAATTTTTTGTAATTTTTTGAATTTTTGCAATTTTCTCTCTCCCCCTCTCATTCTCTCTTTCTCACTCTCTCTCATCTCTTTCTCTCCCCCTCTCCCCGGGCGACCGACGGTGGCGGAGGAGGGCGAGGCGGCGATGGCGGGAGGCGATGAACGGGGAACGGGTCGAGGATCGAGGGCCGGTGGCGCGTGGAAGCTCGGCCGCGGGTTCGTGGAACGGCGAGGGTTTCACGGCATTTTCTTCATGTATCGGCATCCACGGTGCGTCGTTTCTTCGATGGAGGTAGGGAGATGGACCCCCAGCTCGTGCTTTCCCTTTCCCACGAGTTTTGTAGACCGTGGTGAGCCAAGCAGGTGTATTTGGGGATTTTGGGAAAAATCCATGTTTTTGGGGTTGAGCGTCGATCCGTAGTTTCATTGCGTTTTTGGCCGATCCGAGGTCGTAGATGCATGCTAGGGGCTATTTGAGGGGCCCCCCTTGTTTTCCCCCTCTCCCATGAAGGTATGGGGCCGTGGGATGATTTTTGGGTCGTTTCCCACCGTAGCGTTCTCGGGACGGTGTGACGGTCCTTCCAGTGACTGTCACAGTCTGTAATGCCCTAGGGTGGGTGCGTTATGTGCTGTGACGCGCCAAGGAGGGTGCATCACATAGTCCTATTTTATCGGCAGGGCATCAGTCGCTCTGACGGTCCCATGATAAATCGCCAGAGGGTGTGACGCGCCTGGGTTCGATCGCTACGTTCGTTCTCATGTTTTCAGACCGTTGGGGGTCACGAGTCTCTGACGCACCAGGGGTGGACCGTCAGAGCACTGTGACGCCCCTGAATGGGAGCGTCAGAGCTGACTTCTGACGCACCTAGGTAGGACCGTCATAAGCTGTGACGCCCCGAGGGGTGTGCGTCACAACCTATTCCATTCTATCTTCTAACGCACCAGGCTTGGTCCGTTATAGACTGTGACGCCCCAGGGTGGGTGCATCACAGCCGGTGTTGCCCCTCTCTCATAACGCTCCAGTGTTGGACCGTTAGAGTGTTGTGACGGTCTAGCCTTGGACCGTTACACCTGTGACGGCCCAAAGGTAGACCGCCAGGCACTGTGTTGCACCAACGTGGTTTTTTATGCCTGTCGTAATTGTTTCACGTTGTGTAGGTCCCTAGTCGACCCGGTTGTGACCCAGTGGTCGACTTGCGGTCTCTTGGATGTCCCAGACACCCCGAGGGTTCTGTGTCCATGTCTTGAGGGTGTCGAGAGGACCGTGCTACCTCGTTTGGCATGCCCGTGGGTTTGAGAGTCCGAGTGACTCCTCGTGTTCCGAGCTTTTGTGTTACGCTTGACCGAGTCACTGTGTATCGGTGTGTGTGCGGTGGGGTCTCCCCCGCATGCTGTGAGTTTTCCTGGAAGATGATTCCCGAGTGGGCCATGTGTTTGGCCTTGGACTGCGAGTCCAATTATCGGCGTGGCAGCTTGTGCGTTGCCCTGGGAATAGTGCTTCTGTGCCTTCCGCGTGGGCCATGTGTGAGGCCTTGGATAGCGAGTTCAGTTGCCCAGCCTGGGACTGGAGGGTTCCTGTTGTTCCCTGAGAGTGGAATTTGGTTTGGCGGCCTGTGAGCTACCTTGGGAACCGTACTTCTGTGTTTCATTGTAGACTGTGAGTCCTATTTCTTCTCCGACTGTGATCACCGTGCGATGGTGTTGGTACGTGGGACGGTCCCCGTACTTCGTCGGGTTCGGACGTTGTTTTCCGTTGACTTGAGAGTCTACTCCTTCAGTGACCCTCCATTAGTCGTAGCCCACCAGTACGCGTGTGCTAGTCTCACCTGGGAGTAGGTGTATAGGCTTACCCTGAGGATGATTTTTAGACTGGTTTCCATCGGGCCCCACGTCTACCAACCAGGGTCTGGCTGGGGGGAAAACCAGTCAGAGGGCCAGACCAGAGACGCACGGTCTGTGTGTGCACCCGTTGTTGGGGGCAGTGGATACGCGCTGACGAGCGTGACCCCAGCTAGTCACTTGCTTTGTGGTTACTTGTACGGTGTCCGTGCCTTTGGTAGGCGCTACCACGTCAGGCAGTTCACCTGCGGTGCGGTGTAAGACATCAAGGGACGCTACCGACTGTGCTTCTAGTGGGAGGTACTCCTGTCGAGTCGGGAGTGACAGACTATCGATTTCAGTGACTTCGACCTTTGGGTTTTTGGTCATGTTGACCGTTGAGTTTCGATTGTTTCACCGTGATACGTGTCAATTTTCGTGCCGTGAGACTGGTGCTAGTGGCTTTACCAAGGTTGTGTCTTGTTGTGTGATACCCACGATCGGATGGTCGGGGTTGCACCTTGGATAGCGTGTCCAAGTTGGTCGTGTCCTAGGAGATAGGCCTCTACGGCGGGGTTGCCATAGGTTTTACTTCGGTAAGTGGTACTAGTGTAGTTCGGCAGCCCCGACCGTGAGATCGGGGTGTGTTTCTGGTACAATAGGAGTAGCTGTAGTGCCGAGTTTTGACCGGACACCGATTCGATGTTCCTGCTGTCATTGTAGCTTTCCTTTCCGCTGCCGCCGTTGTTTCCGGTTGGGGTTCCCCGGGATCCCTACTGAGTCTCTGTTCTAGAGACTCATTCCCTGCTTTTCAGGTGTGGCGGTTCTTCCTCGAGGTTCGAGGGTGCTGTTCGGAGGTTCTTAGTTGCCAGCTCGCCGAGCCGAGTGTTCACTCGGCATGTGGTACATTTTACTGCTTTAGACTATACTTTCTGTTAGACTGGACTCTGTTGTAGCAGTAGTTCTTTATTTATTTCTTTTAATTGTTGAATTGTCCTGCTTTATTTCCTATTTCTTTGTGCCTCTACACTCCTTTTAGCCCTTCCGAGCCCTCTCGGCTCGTGGGCGGCGGTTCGAGTCTCGGGTTATCGGGTCTCTCCCGGTAATCGGATTCTCAGGTCGTTACAGCTGGTATCAGAGCGGTGGTTGTGGATGTACATAGGAATTCGAGATATTGCAGTGATCAGAGTCCATAAGGTCACGTACAGTCGGCAGCTGGCATAGGGATTTGTGTTTGTTTTCCCACTTTGTTTCTCGCTTGAGAGCTTGAGTGCGCCGCGTGGTGCTGTGAAGGTGGTTGATGTCCGCGGCTTTCGTGTCGGCATGGGGTCTAAGGATCGAGGTCGAGAGCCTTCTCCCTCATCGGTGGTGGCCCTGGTTGTGCTGCGTTGGGCAGAGGTTGCTGGCAGGCGTGAACTTGCGGTGCTGCGTTCGAGGTGTTTGCAGCGAGGTCAGGTGGCTGGCGAGGATTGTTTGTGATTAAGTGGCCGTGAGCATTCTCTGAGGGAGCTACTATCGGTTTTGGCCACTCCAGTTTGAGGTTTGTCCAGCCCCTAAGGTGTTAAGGTCGTGGTTTGAGATGGTAGAGCGGCTGTTCTGATCGAGAAGTGTGCTCAGGTGAGCGGAGGATCTTCTTGGTGAGCTGCTGTTTCGTCGAGCCTGATGTTCTTGTCGTGCCCTGTAACATCAGAAATGACTGGTCGGTCCCAGTTGTTTTGCGGATTTCGAGGTAGGATTGGGCTATGGTGTGCCAGTAAGTTCTTGCTCCTGCGCTCTTGTGTGCGAATGGGTTGTGTTCGCCTTGGATTTGAGTTGAGATGTGAAGGCTCCACGGCGAGTTCGGGACTCGAGGATGATCGTTGACGGTTGTCGATTACGGCTCGTGTTGCGGCTCTTGGCATGGTGTGTTGCAGTTTGAGGAATTGCAGCGGTCGTGCATCGAGAGATGTTGTGGTTGTGGTCCGATGTGACACTTGTCGAGTGTGTCGGAGGCACTGACCTGTTGGAAGCGATGGTTTTCTTGGTGCTGGAAGGTTCTATTTCCAGCGTGCTCGAGGTTTAAGGTCAAGTCTAGCGTGGAGTTTTTCCATTGGTCGGAAGTGCATTTGGTCTCCCCTTGGTTGGAGAGATTGTGTTTGCCTAAGGTTCGTCGTCTTGCCTTATGTGTTCGGATTGGTTGGCCTCTGTGTGCCATGAAGTCCGTGCGAGACACGCTCCTTGTCTTGGCCAGGTGGTTGCCTGTGAGAAGTTGTGCCCATTCCCTTGTCGTGTGAGGGTGTGTTGGCACGTTTTCGAAAGGATGAGTGTAGCAACCCTGATAAATAAAATAAATCAAAATAGATTAAAAGATTTAATAAATAAACGAAAGAGCTTGGAATAAAAATAAGTAAAACCTGATGAAAATAACGCCTTAGATATAGGCGCTACTTTACAATAAAACGCCCTTACCTAAGGCGTGCTTTGAGAAAGGACGCCCACACGTCAAGGCGTCAAATTTCAAACGACCAAAATAAATAAAAAGGGCAAGTTAGCGTAACGTCCCTTGCATGGACGCGTTTCAACAAGAAACGACGCTTGACAAGGCGTCAATTTAAATTCGACGCCCTGACCTAGGTCGCTAATTCAGTTTGTGTTTCGTTCGACCTAGGAGTCTATCCAGGGTAAGATGATAACTATGAGAAAGAGTTCGAATGTAGTAATAACTCTATCATGGAAGTGTTACTTCCAATCGAACACTAACTCTATTAGGTTCACCTAAATCCTATAAATAACATACTGCTTGAACCGAGAACGCTATTTGGCGTTCGGACTATTCTACGGTAGGTGAAGAACCAAGGTTCTTTCTTCTTCTTTTCTGTTTACGATGGTATGAAGAACATTAACAGGTTCTTCGTCTTCTTCTCTTCTTACAGGTTAAGAAGATTCACGTTGTGAAGAACGAAAGGGTAAGTTCTTCTTTCCTCTACCTTCAGTAAGTATTACGAAGAAAAACTAATGTTTCTTCATCTTATTTTTCTGTAGGGAAGTCATCATAACCTACTGAAGAATTGAGGGTTCTTCATCTGCAACCTATTACTACCCTTGCTGCTGCTATTAGGATCGAAAGCTTCAAAAAGACTCTGTTTATAAAACAGAGTATCGTTCAGAACCTACATCTATTCATCCGTCAGTTTATCATCATCAAGGTAGGTTTTCTCAAGCAACGTAGCCCAAACAAATTAAATTCATAGTAACACATCATGCATGTCATGTATATAAGTTTCCTGATGGTTTCTATACGTTTCTGTAATATTTTTGCAAGAGACGCCCGTGTCCAGGGCGCTACTTTAAAGAAACGACCTGCACCAGGTCGTCAATTACAGATTTGACACCCTGCCCTGTAGGCGTTAATTTCATGAAAATCACATGTAATTAATAATTGATCTACGTTAAAAAATTCAATAGACATGAAATATCCAATCTAATATATATTGCATGACTCGACCTATGAATTCCTGCTAAATCATGTATATTGGCTCTTGGAATTTTATTTCATGAAATATTGTAAATTCTTGAATTCACGACCCTGTATAGGTCGTCTCTCACTTGACTAACGCCCCTGTTCAGGGCGTGAATTGAAAAGTAACGCCCCTGTCCAGGGCGTGTTTCTGATAAATTACTGAAAATATATATTCTGCAAAAATAGAGGTAAAGAATGAACGACCATTGCATACGTCGTCAACTTTTAATTAAACGCCCCTTACCAGGGCGTGTTTTTGGTAAAATACTGAAATATTGAAATCTTGAAAAAATGTAAAATAGATAAACGCCCTTACTGAAGGCGTTAATTACTTGAGTAGTGACTTTACTTAAGTCGTTATTTTCCTGTAAAAAAATATTTTTACCTGTTTCTGATAACCGATGGTTTCAGTATATCTATATATATGTATATCGGCACTATATCTCCACTCCGTGAGTATAGTCCCACGTTTCATGATGTTTTATCGATCACCCTCAACTCTCATTGACATACAAGCTCTCCATTGGACATTCCGTTCCTTTGGACTAGCGAGTTAGTCATAGAGACCTCCGTAAGACTCCTCGTACCTTGGATTCCCTCAAGGTCGACTGAGCTGGTTGTACCCTAAAAATCCATTACACTATTGAATGTCATGTCACTCTAAAGAAACATGGTATACCGGCCCTTATGATATACAAAGAGTATATCATGAGAATTCTTAATGGGATGATGATATCATGCCATTTGTTGATGTTCTTATGGACCTCAATTCTATAATAAGAATGAGGGTATCTTGCCTTTGATATACTGTTCATGTGGACCTCAATTCTATATAAAGAATGTCCATACTTGTTTGTCATGGTACCCGAGTTAAGGGAACCTAATTCCACCTAGTTTCATCGTTCGTCGTGATTGTACCGTTGTTATCGCCTATCTATGTCCAATGTCGTATTTTTGGACTCCATTCTCTCAAGGTTATCCTACGTGTCTACAAGCTTAAATTGTTGAAATTCCCTATTGGCTATATATATACAAGAGTGGATGTCAAATATACATGATAAATGCCTGCGCATATAGGGCCCGATCTGGTCCTGGGAGGAGCACCCAAAAGTACTTGTGCTCATGGGAGTTGAATGATAAGGTTTCTGGCATTATACCGAGTGCATGACTAGCTTGATTGGACATTCCACACAAATCTTGTACTTGACTCGTACTTGACTTGACTTGAATTGCGTGACCCGAGAAAGGGTAATTACTTGCTTGCTTGATATATGATAGCCAAAGTTCTTGACATGACTTGCTAAAAAGTACTTGCTTGAATATCTTGTTATCTTTTCTTGAAAGCTCATGACTAGTTCATCTTGCTGTCTTATTGATAATTCTCTCTCTATCTTGTCATTTTATACGAGCATGCATAGCTATAGTACATTCATGAAAAATGTAATTATTTAAACCCCTTGCTAGCGCTTGAGATATAATTTCCTACTGAGCGTTCGCTCACTCCGTGTGTTCCCTACTTTTCAGGTAATTCCGATGACGAGGGAAGTCAATCGGATGGGAATGGTCAAGAGTGAAAGTGGTAGAACTTCTCCAAGTGTCATCTAGTCTTTTTCCTATTTTCTTGAGTCAACTATGTACTTTTCCTTTTTAATTGAATAGAGTATTAGATTTGTAATAGTCTATCCATTATGCAATAAAGGATTGGGTTATCTTTCTATTTTGTGCATCTCTGTTTTGGTGTCGAATACACTACTACTCTGATTGACATGATTGATATAAACTTGTCGCGCACCTCCGAGTATCTTCCGCGCTCGGGGCGTGACAGTTTTTATGGTATCAGAGCCTAGGGTATTCAATTCCTAGGAAAAACCCAAGTCCAAGGATAAGTTTTAAACCTTCAACCAGTGAGATTGGGTAGAACCAAGGGTTAAAGTTAACATAGTATATGAGTCTTTAAATACAAGCACATATTAATCTAGTTATTGTAATTGTAGGATAATGGCTGCCGAACGTGCTCAATGGCGCAACATGCAGCGTACCCTTCAAGGCATGACTCAAGTGCTGCAACAAGTAGCACAAGGAGGTGGACAACAAGCAGGAAGTCTCCACCAGACTTTCAAGAACATGAACCCACCCAAGTTCACGGGTTCTACTGATCCAGATGACGCTGAACACTGGATTAGGGAGATAGAACATATATTTCATGTTATGCAATGCACGGATCAGGATAAAGTTTTATTAGCTACTTTTCAGTTAGAAAGGGATGCTAGATGCTGGTGGGAATCAATAGAGGCTACTATAAATCAAGATCAGGTTTCGTGGGCAGAATTCGTTGAACACTTCAACGCAAAATATTTCTCAGATCGAGTTCAGGAAAAGAAGGCCGCAGAATTTGCTGCATTAAAGCAACGATCTTTGTCAGTGGCCGAGTATGAGGCCCAATTCTCTAGATTGTCTCGGTATGCTAAGCATCTAGTTAGTACCGAGAAAATGAAAGCTAGGAGGTTTCTTAATGGGCTCAGGCCCCAAGCTATTACTCAACTGGCGCCGATGGACATTCAAGTCTACTCGAAGATAGTACGCCGAGCTCAACTATTAGAAGATGCCACGGAACTGTTTGATAGGATTCATGGTAAGGATAAGAAGGAATAAGTTACAGGTTCGGGTTCCTTTAAACCCAACTTCAAGAAGAGGCCTAGCAATGGAGGTATTCCCTCGCAAGACCAAAAGTTCAAGAAGACCAAGCCCTTCTCTATCACCACTATCTCTCCAAATACAGTGTGCAAACATTGTGATAAAGCGGGTCATAGAGCAGAAGAATGCTGGAGGAAACTGGGAGCATGTCTCCGTTGTGGGAGTCGTGAGCATCGGATTCCCGATTGCCCACTACTAAATAATCAAGCCGATGACGGAAAACGCCCAGTAACCAAGAATGCTCGTCTTCATGCAATCAAGGAGACTGAGCAAGTAGAAGGAGGCGGCTTAGTGGAAGGTACATTGAAAGTTTGTTCCAGGAATGCATATGTCTTAATTGATACTGGTGCATCGCATTCTATTATTTCTAAAAAGTTTGCTAACCCATTACCCCTAGAACCGGAATGGATAAAGTTAGTTTTGTCTACTCCTCTGGATGATGAGACTGATATTACACATCATTACCAAAACTGCGAAGTATTGGTTCAGGGTAGAAATCTCCCTATTGATCTCATATGTTTAGATCTGAAAGAGTATGATGTTATACTAGGGGCAGATTGGTTATCCAAGTATCAGGCAACGGTTGATTGCCGCAATAGTAAGGTTACATTCAAGGAATTTCCAGAACTAATATTTACTAGCCCCAAGAGTCGGAGCAAATCCCCTATTATTTCAGCTCTCCGAGCTAGCAAGCTCATCAGGAAAGGATGTGCATCTTTCCTCGCATTTGTTACAGTTAAAGAAGCTAAGGAGATTAAGCTAGAAGACATTCCAGTAGTGCAAGAATTTCCGGACGTGTTTCTGGAAGATTTGCCGGGATTACCCCCGCAAAGAGAAGTGGCCTTCACCATTGACTTAGTCCCTGGTGCTGGTCCGATTTCAAAGGCACCTTATAGGATGTCACCTGCTGAACTCAAGGAGTTAAAGGAGCAATTGATGGAACTCATTAAAAAAGGATTCATTAGACCAAGTACTTCCCCGTGGGGAGCGCCTGTATTATTTGTAAAGAAGAAAGACGGATCCATGAGGTTATGCGTCGACTATCGACAATTGAATCATCTCACTATCAAGAACAAGTATCCACTGCCGAGAATCGATGAATTGTTTGATCAAATTTCAGGATCCATGTACTTTTCCAAAATTGATCTTAGGTCCGGATATCACCAACTAAGAATCAAGGACGAGGATATTCATAAAACCGCATTCAGAAGCAGGTATGGCCATTATGAATTTGTTGTTATGCCTTTCGGACTAACGAATGCCCCTACTGCCTTTATGCAGTTAATGAATAGTATATTCAGGCCTTATTTGGATCAATTCATGGTGGTCTTTATTGATGATATATTGATTTATTCCAAGACCAAGGAAGAGCATGAGGAACATTTGAGGATTTCATTACAAATATTAAGGACAAACCAATTATATGCAAAACTTAGCAAGTGTGAATTCTGGCTTGAAGAAGTGACTTTTCTCGGACATGTTATATCAAAGGATGGCTTGTCTGTAGACCCATCAAAGGTTGAAGCTGTAAGGAATTGGGAAAGACCGACCAATGCTAGCGGGATCCGAAGTTTCTTAGGTCTTGCCGGCTATTACAGGCGATTCATCAAGGATTTCTCTAAAATCGCCGTGCCACTTACGAGGTTAACTCGCAAGGAGATCCGTTATGAATGGGATGAGGAATGTGAAAGAAGCTTCCAAACTCTCAAGGATCATCTTACTACAGCTCCTATCTTAGCATTGCCAATTGAAGGAGAAAAGTTCGAGGTATACACTGATGCTTCTGGCATTGGCCTCGGGTGTGTTCTAATGCAACAAGGGAAGGTTATAGCCTACTCTTCTCGTCAATTAAAGAAGCATGAAGAAAACTACCCCGTCCATGACTTAGAATTGGCCGCGGTGGTATTTGCACTAAAAATATGGAGACATTATCTTTATGGAGTACAGTTTACTGTATACTCCGATCACAAGAGTCTCAAATATCTTTTCTCACAGAAGGAACTAAATATGAGGCAAAGACGATGGCTGGAATATCTCAAGGACTTCGACTTCAATATACAATATCATCCCGGAAAGGGTAATCATGTAGCAGATGCCCTTAGTCGAAAGTCGAGAGCACTATTAGCCAATTGTCTGATTCAAGAATGGAAATTGCTGGAACAATTCTCTGAACTCAATATAAGCATGGACACGGACCCTAGATGTGTCACATTATCTCATGTAAACATACAGTCAGATTTATTGTCTGAAATACAAGCACTTCAGAATAATGATCCTACATTAGTAGAAATCAAGGGCAGATTAGAAGGACAATCAGATTTCCAATTGACTTCTGATGGAAGATTAATGTTCAAGAATAGAACTTGTATACCGGACTGCCCAGAATTGAAAAAGAAGATCTTAGATGAAGCTCACAGATCAAGATATACAATTCATCCTGGATCTACCAAGATGTACCAAGATGTAAAAAGAAATTTTTGGTGACCCAACATGAAAAGGGAAATAGCAGACTACGTATCACGCTGTCTCACGTGCCAACAAGTCAAGGCGGAACACCAAAAGCCTGCTGGAAAACTACATCCTCTAGATATCCCTAAATGGAAGTGGGAGGATATTAGTATGGATTTCATCATGGGTTTATCTAAATCAAAAAGAGGACATGATGGAATATGGGTTATCATTGATCGATTGACTAAATCAGCGCATTTCTTGCCAATCAAGAGTCGATGGTCAGTTGATGTCTTAGCTGCACTATACATCAAGGAAATAGTCAGATTACATGGTATTCCTGTTTCAATCGTGTCTGACAGAGATCCCCGTTTTACTTCTCATTTTTGGAAAGGACTACAACATTCGTTGGGAACGAGACTTAACTTTAGCACAGCCTTTCATCCTCAAACGGATGGTTAGACCGAGAGAACCAATCAAGTAGTCGAAGATATGCTAAGAGCATGCATTACTGATTTTGGTTGGAACTGGCATGATCACTTGCCTCTGGTCGAATTTACATACAATAATAGCTACCAGGCAAGTATACAACTGGCATCTTTTGAAGCCTTACACGGAAGGAGTTGTCGATCACCCTTATGCTGGGACGAAGTTGGAGAGAAGCAACTGTTAGGTCCAGACATGGTAAGGGACACTACCGAGAAGATATAATTGATCAAAGAAAGACTGCAAGTTGCTCAGTCTAGACAAAAGGCTTATGCTGACACAAGAAGGAGAGATCTTGAATTCTAAGTTGGAGATCATGTATTTCTCAAGATATCGCCTGGACGTGGAATATGAAGATTTGGTGTTAAAGGCAAGCTTACACCAAGATTTATCGGACCTTTTGAGATACTAGAAAGAGTTGGCGAGGTTGCTTATCGCATCGCATTGCCACCTCAACTGTCCGAAGTACATAATGTGTTCCACATATCTATGTTGAAGAAGTATGTGCATGATCCATCACATATTATCGAACATGGAGACCTAGTAATCCAGAAGGATCTCACGTATGAACAGAAGCCTATGAAGATCTTAGATCGAGAAGTACGTACCCTAAGGAATAAGGTTATTCCCATGCTAAAAGTACAATGGAATAAGAATTCAGAACAAGAAGCTACATGGGAGACCGAGAAATCTATGATGAAGTGATTTCCAGACTTATTTTAGAAGGTACATACTCTACACTCTCCATATGTAAATATATGATATGGAATTTGGGGACCAAATTCTTTTTAAGTGGGGGAGGGTGTAGCAACCCTGATAAATAAAATAAATCAAAATAGATTAAAAGATTTAATAAATAAACGAAAGAGCTTGGAATAAAAATAAGTAAAACCTGATGAAAATAACGTCTTAGATATAGGCGCTACTTTACAATAAAACGCCCTTACCTAAGGCGTGCTTTGAGAAAGGACGCCCACACGTCAAGGCGTCAAATTTCAAACGACCAAAATAAATAAAAAGGGCAAGTTAGCGTAACGTCCCTTGCATGGACGCATTTCAACAAGAAACGACGCTTAACAAGGCGTCAATTTAAATTCGACGCCTGACCTATGTCGCTAATTCAGTTTGTGTTTCGTTCGACCCAGGAGTCTATCCAGGGTAAGATGATAACTATGAGAAAGAGTTCGAATGTAGTAATAACTCTATCATGGAAGTGTTACTTCCAATCGAACACTAACTCTATTAGGTTCACCTAAATCCTATAAATAACCTACTGCTTGAACCGAGAATGCTATTTGGCGTTCAGACTATTCTACGGTATGTGAAGAACCAAGGTTCTTTCTTCTTCTTTTCTGTTTACGATGGTATGAAGAACATTAACAGGTTCTTCGTCTTCTTCTCTTCTTACAGGTTAAGAAGATTCACGTTGTGAAGAACGAAAGGGTAAGTTCTTCTTTCCTCTACCTTCAGTAAGTATTACGAAGAAAAACTAATGTTTCTTCATCTTATTTTTCTGTAGGGAAGTCATCATAACCTACTGAAGAATTGAGGGTTCTTCATCTGCAACCTATTACTACCCTTGCTGCTGCTATTAGGATCGAAAGCTTCAAAAAGACTCTTTTTATAAAACAGAGTATCGTTCAGAACCTACATCTGTTCATCCGTCAGTTTATCATCATCAAGGTAGGTTTTCTCAAGCAACGTAGCCCAAACAAATTAAATTCATAGTAACACATCATGCATGTCATGTATATAAGTTTCCTGATGGTTTCTACACGTTTCTGTAATATTTTTGCAAGAGACGCCCGTGTCCAGGGCGCTACTTTAAAGAAATGACCTGCACCAGGTCGTCAATTACAGATTTGACGCCCTGCCCTATAGGCGTTAATTTCATGAAAATCACATGTAATTAATAATTGATCCACGTTAAAAAAATTCAATAGACATGAAATATCCAATCTAATATATATTGCATGACTCGACCTGTGAATTCCTGCTAAATCATGTATATTGGCTCTTGGAATTTTATTTCATGAAATATTGTAAATTCTTGAATTCACGACCCTGTATAGGTCGTCTCTCACTTGACTAACGCCCCTGTTCAGGGCGTGAATTGAAAAGTAACGCCCCTGTCCAGGGCGTGTTTCTGATAAATTACTGAAAATATATATTCTGCAAAAATAGAGGTAAAGAATGAACGACCATTGCATACGTCGTCAACTTTTAATTAAACGCCCCTTACCAGGGCGCGTTTTTGGTAAAATACTGAAATATTGAAATCTTGCAAAAATGTAAAATAGATAAACGCCCTTACTGAAGGCGTTAATTACTTGAGTAGTGACTTTACTTAAGTCGTTATTTTCCTGTAAAAAAATGTTTTTACCTGTTTCTGATAACCGATGGTTTCAGTATATCTATATATATGTATATCGGCACTATATCTCCACTCCGTGAGTATAGTCCCACGTTTCATGATGTTTTATCGATCACCCTCAACTCTCATTGACATACAAGCTCTCCATTGGACATTCCGTTCCTTTGGACTAGCGAGTTAGTCATAGAGACCTCCGTAAGACTCCTCGTACCTTGGATTCCCTCAAGGTCGACTGAGCTGGTTGTACCCTAAAAATCTATTACACTATTGAATGTCATGTCACTCTAAAGAAACATGGTATACCGGCCCTTATGATATGCAAAGAGTATATCATGAGAATTCTTAATGGGATGATGATATCATGCCATTTGTTGATGTTCTTGTAGACCTCAATTCTATAATAAGAATGAGGGTATCTTGCCTTTGATATACTGTTCATGTGGACCTCAATTCTATATAAAGAATGTCCATACTTGTTTGTCATGGTACCCGAGTTAAGGGAACCTAATTCCACCTAGTTTCATCGTTCGTCGTGATTGTACCGTTGTTATCGCCTATCTATGTCCAATGTCGTATTTTTGGACTCCATTCTCTCAAGTTATCCTACGTGTCTACAAGCTTAAATTGTTGAAATTCCATATTGGCTATATATATATACAAGAGTGGATGTCAAATATACATGATAAATGCCTGCGCATATAGGGCCCGATCTGGTCCTGGGAGGAGCACCCGAAAGTACTTGTGCCCATGGGAGTTGAATGATAAGGTATCTGGCATTATACCGAGTGCATGACTAGCTTGATTGGACATTCCACACAAATCTTGTACTTGACTCGTACTTGACTTGACATGAATTGCGTGACCCGAGAAAGGGTAATTACTTGCTTGCTTGATACATGATAGCCAAAGTTCTTGACATGACTTGCTAAAAAGTACTTGCTTGAATATCTTGTTATCTTTTCTTGAAAGCTCATGACTAGTTCATTTTGCTGTCTTATTGATAATTCTCTCTCTATCTTGTTGTTTTATACGAGCATGCATAGCTATAGTACATTCATGAAAAATGTAATTATTTAAACCCCTTGCTAGCGCTTGAGATATAATTTCCTACTGAGCGTTCGCTCACTCCGTGTGTTCCCTACTTTTCAGGTAATTCCGACGACGAGGGAAGTCAATCGGATGGGAATGGTCAAGAGTGAAAGTGATAGAACTTCTCCAAGTGTCATCTAGTCTTTTTCCTATTTTCTTGAGTCAACTATGTACTTTTCCTTTTTAATTGAATAGAGTATTGGATTTGTAATAGTCTATCCATTATACAATAAAGGATTGGGTTATCTTTCTATTTTGCGCATCTCTGTTTTGGTGTCAAATACACTACTACTCTGATTGACATGATTGATATAAACTCGTCGCGCACCTCCGGGTATCTTCCGCACTCGGGGCGTGACAATGAGTGCCGGTTGGGCGGTGTTTCAGAGAATTTGTGGCTGTGCGCGTGGATTAGAGTGCGCAGCGGAAGCCTGGTGGGCTTGTGACCGACTGGTTCATGATCATAGTGTTGGTTGCTACGGGCGGATTTCTGAGTTTGCGTTGAGCATTGGAGGATTGGTTCCTCTGTGTAAAACGTGTTGTTGCCGTGCCGTTGCTTGAGGTATCGGGGTTCTTGGCACTAGCAGGATGGAGTGTTGGGGAATGTGCTGGCTAGTATTCCGCATGAGTATCCTGTTCCTGTGATGGAAGCTGTGTCAGGCGTCGGTGTTAGACCCGGATGGGGTTGTTGAGGATGTCGCCTGACGGAGGTCGATGGATGTGATGAGATCAGACGGAAGAGTGATGTCTGTGCATCGAGGTCCTTGATGGGACGTTGGTGTCGCAATGGTTATCTTTGGTTTGGTGACCAACACGGGATGGTTCCCTGTAAGTCTTAGTCAAGTGAGGTGATGACTGAAGACACATGGATCTTATCAATTGGTTTCATCGTGCTCCCCGAGAGGGTCGAGTTGGCGCGATGATCGAGATCGGATGCGGAGTCTGAGAGGAGTACGGCTCGAGATGTGATATCGGTCTGTGTGTGAGTCAATGGATGGCTTGCCGAGGTTTGGAATGTTCCCTTCGGATCTGGTGGAGGACCAGGAAAGAAGGAAGAACCTGAGCAAGCGGAGGTTTCCCGTTGACGTGTATCTGGCGACCAGTGGATGGTCTTTTCACAGACAGAAGATGCTGGTTGTCGGGGCTCGAGCGTGGCGAGAGCCGTGTGCCAGCGAGGCCTCGGGTGGCTGATTTTGAGGTGTGCTTTCCAGACAGGATCTTGGCTTCTTCGAAGTTTGTCCTCTGACATAGTTGGCACAGTTATATGTCTGGCTTTCAGCTTGCCATGCGTGAGGTGTTTCTTGGCGCTGAGCCGATGTTCTAGTAGTGGTCTGTTGAGATGGTTGCGTGAGCTGGTGGAGGCTCTGTATTGGTTGTTCCTTGAGAGGGTGTGTGACCTGTCAGCTGGTTGTGAAGCTGATATGTGTTTTTTCTGCTGACCATTGGATGGATCGGTAGCTGTTTCTCGTGACGAGGACTGTGTCTCCTCGGTGAGCGAGATGGTGGCAGCGGTGCCAGGATTGGTTTTTGTGGTGTCTGAGGTGACGTCAGACTACGTTGTTGGTATGCCAGCTCGGATGGCCGGTGTGTGCGGCGTGCGGAGCGAGGTATTGTTCATGATAGTAGTCTGGCTGTGCCCCTCAGGTTGAGAGCTTTCGTGAGAATCGAGGTTTCTATACTGGGGCCCTGACAGCGTTGTCAGTTGGCTGAGGTGTTCTTCCCCTGTGAATTAGTGCTAGTCCTGAATTTCGAGGATGAAATTTCTTTAAGGGGGGAGGGCTATAATGCCCCGGATTTTTCAGTTATTTTTCGGATCATTTTAGTGGGTCTCGGAGTGTATTTTGTGCTTTACACGTGTTTTTCCCTGATGTGCCTTCGGAACTCTGTGCAGGGCGAACCGTGGCGTTCTCCGACTCCGGGACGTTACCACTGCGTTGTGTTCCTCCCGAGGATGACGGAGGTAATTTTTCGTAATTTTTTGAATTCCTGTAATTTTCAGATTTTTCTATATATATTAACCTTTTTCTCTCTCTGCCTCTCATTCTCTCTTTCTCACTCTCTCTCATCTCTTTCTCTCCCCCTCTCCCCGAGCGGCCGACGGTGGCGGAGGAGGGCGAGGCGGCGATGGCGGGAGGCGAGGAACGGGGTACAGGTCGAGGATCGAGGGCCGGTGGCACGTGGAAGCTCAGACGCGGGTTCAAGGAACGGCGAGGGTTTCACAGTGTTTTCTTCGTGGATCGGTGTCCACGGCGCGTCGTTTCTTCGGTGGAGGTAAGGAGATGGACCCCCAGCTCGTGCTTTCCCTTTCCCGCGAGTTTTGTAGGCCGTGGTGAGCCGAGCGGGCGTATTAGGGGATTTTGGGAAAAATCCATGTTTTTGGGGCTGAGCGTTGATCCGCCGTTTCATTGCTTTTTTGGCCGATCCGAGGCCGTAGATGCATGCTAGGGGCTATTTGGGGGCTCCCCCCTTGTTTTCCCCATCTCCCGTAGAGGTATGGAGGCGTGGGACGATTTTTGGGTCGTTTCCCGCCGTAGCGTTCTCGGGACGGTGTGATGGTCCTTCCAGTGGTCATAGTCTGTAACGCCCCAGGGTGGGTGCATTACGTGCTGTGACGCACCAAGGAGGTTGCATCACAGGGTCCTGTTTTGTCGACAGGGCGTCGGTCACTCTGACGGTCCCATGATAAACCGCCAGAGGGTGTGACGCGCCTGGGTTTGACCGCTACATCCGTTCTCATATTTTTAGACCGTTGGGGGTCACGAGTCTCTGACGCACCAGGGGTGGACCGTCAGAGAAATGTGACGCCCCTGAATGGGAGAGTCAGAGCTGACGCAACTCATTCTTCTGACGCACCTAGGTAAGACCGTCACAGGCTGTGATGCCTCGAGGGATGTGCATCACAACCTGTTCCGTTCAATCTTCTAACGCACCAGGCTTGGTCCGTTAGAGACTGTGACGCCCCAGGGTGGGTGCGTCACAGCCGGTGTTGCCCCTCTAGCGTACGCTCCTGTGTTGGACCGTTAGAGTGCTGTGACGATCTAGCCTTGGACCGTTACAGCTGTGACGGCCCAAAGGTAGACCGCCAGGCACTATGTTGTGCCAAAGTGGTTCTTCGTGCCTGCCGCGATTGTTTCACGTTGTGTAGGTCCCTAGTCAACCCGGTTGCGACCCAGTGGTCGACTTGCCGTCTCTTCGATGTTCCAGACACCCTGAGGGTTCTGTGTCAGTGTCTTGAGGGTGTCGGGAGGACCGTGCTACCTTGTTTGGCGTGCCCGTGGGTTTGAGAGTCCGGATGTCTCCTCGTGTTCCAGGCTTTTGTGTTACGCTTGACCGAGTCACCGTATATCGGTGTGGGTGCGGTGGGGTCTCCCCCGCATGCCGTGAGTTTTCCTGGAAGATGATTCCCTAGTGGGCCATGTGTTTGGCCTTAGACTACAAGTCCAGTTATCGGCGTGGCAGCTTGTGCGTTGCCATGGGGATCGTGCTTTTGTGCCTTCCGCGTGGGCCATGTGTGAGGCCTTGGACCGCGAGTCCAGTTGCCCAGCCTGGGGATGGAGGGTTCCCGTTGTTCCCTGAGAGTGGAATTCGGTTTGGCGGCCTGTGAGCTGCCTTTGGAACCGTACTTCTACGTTTCTTTGTGGACTGTGTGTCCCGTTTCTTCTCCGACTGTGGTCACCATGCGACGGTGCTGGTACGTGGGACGGTCCCCATACTTCGTCGGGTTCGGACGTTGTTTTTCGTTGACATGAGAGTCTACTCCTTCAGTGATCCTTCACTAGTAGTAGCCCACCAGAATGTGTGTGCTGGTCTCACCTGGGAGTAGGTGTACGGGCTTACCCTGAGGATGATTTTTAGACTGGTTTCCGTCGAGCCCCACGTCTACCAGCCAGAGTCCGGCTGAGGGGAAAACCAGTCAGAGGTCCAGACCAGAGATGCACGGTCTGTGTGTGCACCCGTGGTTGGGGGCAGTGGATACGCGCTGACGAGCGTGACCCCAACTAGTCACTTGCTTTGTGGTTACTTGTACGGTGTCCGTGCCTTTGGTTGGCGCTACCACGTCAGGCAATTCACCTGCGGTGCGGTGTAAGATGTCAGGGGACGCTACCGATTGTGCTTCTAGTGGGAGGTACTCATGTCGAGTCGGGAGTGACAGACTGTTAGTTCCAGTGACTTCGACCTTCGGGTTTTTGGTCGTGTTGACCGTTGAGTTCCGATTGTTTTGCTGTGGCACGTGTCGGTTTTCGTGCTGTGAGACTGGTGCTAGTCGCTTTACCGAGGTTGCATCTTGTTGTGCGATACAAGTGACCGGATGGTCGGGGTTGCGCCTTGGACAGCGCGTCCAAGTTGGCCGTGTCCTGGGAGACAGGCCTCTACGACGGGGTTGCCGTAGGTTTTACTTTTGTAAGTGGTACTAGTGTAGTTCGGTAGCCCCGACCGTGAGATCAGGGTGTGTTTCTGGTATAGTAGGAGTAGCTGTAGTGCCGAGTTTTGACCGGCCATCGGTTCACTATTCCTGCTGTCGTTGTAGCTTTCCTTTTCGCTGCCGCCGTTGTTTCCGATTGGGGTTCCGCGGAATCCCTACTGAGTCTCTGTTCTGGAGACTCATTCCCTACTTTTCAGGTGTGGTGGTTCTTCTTCGAGGTTTGAGGGTGTTGTTCGGAGGTTCTCTGTTGCCAGCTCGCCGGGCCGAGTGTTCACTCGGCATGTGGTACACTTTACTGCTTTAGACTTTACTTTCTGTTGGACTGGACTCTGTTGTAGCAGTAGTTGTTTATTTATTTCTGTTAATTGCTGAATTGTCCTGCTTTATTTCCTATTTCTTTATGCCTCCACACTCATTTTAGTCCTTCCGAGCCCTCCCGGCTCGTGGGCGGCGGTTCGAGTCTCGGGTTATCGGGTCTCTCCCGGTAATCAGATTCTCGGGTCGTTACACGAGTGGAGGACCTCCTCTGTTTCTTCCCCCAGTTCCCTTTTTTCATTTATTTAGTTTTGCATATTGCACCCATATCATTGCTCACATACGTTATATCTAGCCTTCGCTAGATCTCTGTGCACTTCACTGCATGGCATTCATATTCTCACCCTTTACACTAAAGGGGTTTAAAAACACACAAGGTGTGTCCGCTTCCTATATGCATATATTATTATTATCGAGAGTTGATACTACACGACTTGTGCTAATTTGGTGTTTTCTCTGCTTGTCTTTGTTTGTTTCAGGGTAATCAAAAGAAAAGACCCTCCTTAGCTGGTCGGCTGGTTGAAGGTGGAAGTAGAACTCACATCCACGCTTTACAAGGTATTTTTCACGATCACTTTTCCTTTTTAAAATCGAGGAACTTCCTCTGGCGATCATGTTTCATTGAGCACCATGTGCTCCCTTTATTTCCTATATTGTCCTTTTCTCTGATTAGTCTTCATTTCATGATTCTTTTCAATCACTCAATGTGACACGTTCACAGTAGGGTCCCCCAACGGTCAAAAACCCACACCCCGAGGGTGCGTTGACCCGACCGTAGAAATAGTCGGCGGCTGGCCGCTACCCCAAGGGTAGCGGTCAATCGTGAGACTGCGTCTGGGGTGGCGGTCTCCCCGGGACTGCAACCCCCAACCGACTTTCAAAAACGAATAGCGGCCCCCAGAGGACCGCCCCATGAAAATGGCGATTTCTAGTAGGACCGCTACTGCGATCCAAGCGCAAAAACGGCGTGAACGGCAGAAAAACCCAAATCACGCCCCAATCACCCCCAGATGATGAAGAAACAAAGGGGAACTCTTCCCCAGCCCTCCTAGCATCATTTCATGCCCATAAATCGGTCAAAAACTTCAAAGGACGCGAGATCCGACGCTCAACCCCAAATCATGGATTTTCCCTTGCCAACATGAAACAAGCCCCTCTCGACCTCTCCTCGCCCTAGAAATCACGGGAACGGGAGTGCAAAGAGGAGGGATCTGTCCCCTTACCTCAAGGAAGCTTCAAAACCTCTGGATCCCCACCGATCTTCAAATCACATTCAAACCATGAACTCCACACCCTCGCCGCGAGATCACCACCACCACGCTCGCCTCGTCACCGCCGTCGTCACCGCGCCGTCGCCTTGGTTCGCCGTCCATCGCCCGAGGAGGAGGGGGCACCGCGTCCATTCACGGGGGAGAGAGGGCAATGGTCGGGAGGGGGAGCGGGGTGTCACGGGAGAGAAAAGGAAAGAGAAGAAAGAAGAAAAAGAAAAGGTTTATTATATAGAAACCAAAAAATCTGAAAAATGTGGAAAATTAGGAAAAATCCTTTTCCCAATCCTCGGAACACGCTCGACGTACTGGCAATGTCCCGGAGTTGGAAAACGTAACGGTTCACCCCATACAGGGTTCCGAAGGCTTGTCAGGAAAAAAAACACGTAAACCGTAAAATGCTCTCCAAGACCCCCAAAAGTGATCTGAACCCCACGGATCTTGATCTGAAAAATATCCAAAAAACCCGGGGCATTATAGTGGGGTCGCATCAACATCCCCTCCATGTGGCTCGACGATGGCCCCCTCGACTGAGGACTGGTCTGTCGAAGGTTCGGTGGTCGGGTCCTCGACAGGGGTGTGTAGGACCATAGCACTGGGTGTTGGTGCTTCGGGTGGAGGGGCCCCAGTCGAGTGAGGCACTTTTGCCTTGTTTCACCTGCTTTGCTTGGCGGCCATGGCCTTCATGGAGGCTAGGATTAGCCTTTGCTTGGGGTCTTTTCATTTGAACCCCCGTCGCTCTAACTCCTCCCCGTTAAGTACCCTCTTGCCCTTGTCTCGAGTAGTAGAGGGGCCCTCGATCTCCTGAGCCTCCGAAGGGGTGTCCCGAGCGGCGACAGTCGCTTCCTCCTCAGCTCCCTCCCAAAAATGACTTTAGTCCGCCAATCTTACCCAATGCCTCGAGGAGCCTCTGCAAACCTAAAAGAAGGCTTCAGAGGAAGGCCAATGAGATCAGTGAGCAGGGTTGAGCTTCTTAAGTTTTTATCTCCGAGATTCAAGGGGGCACGAGCATAGCACTGTAGATTGGCCTTAGACAGAAGCTCCATGATCGACTGCTTATGGCTTTGAAGAATCTTAATGCCATCCTCGACCTCTTGGGAAACTGCCGAAGGCCTCGAGGGAAGCACCGGCTGAAAGTTCGATAGGACCGCGAAACCCCAGGAGGAACCCTAGGAGTACTCTATCTAGAAATAGTGCGTCTTCCACCCCTTGTGCGAGGAATCCCTGGGGGAGAGGGTAACACAACTCATCCCTCTCCTAGCCTGAAGAAAGAAGAAGCCCTTCCTAACTTGTGTGTGCTCTTTCAGCTTGTAGAAAGCATGAAAGAGGTCAAGGGATTCGGAGATGCGACATTTACGGCAAAGGATAATGAAAGAGAAGATGACGGTGTACGAATTGGAGACCAACTGGACGGGAGCCACTGGTAGAAGTCCAGCAAGTTGACGACAAAAGGGTGGAGGGGGAGACGGAAGCCACACTTCCAGGCCAGAAGGTATCTACAGAAAGCGCCTGAGTGAGTGCTCAGGCTTGACTCGTGTGGTTTGGAAGGAGAGAAGGAGTACCGCCAAGGCAGTTGGTAGCGGACTTCTGTTGGGTTCGATGCGTTCGATTCAGAGGGGGGTGAATGAATCTCCCCTTAAAAACTTACGCCCAACTAAAAATTCTTCCTAATACAAATAGAAGGCTAATAAGCAATTGCGGAATAACAATGTTAAAGGACACTCGATACCACTGTCAAACATATAGTATGCGTAGAAATGAAATGAACACATATAGAAAATCAACCCATATCATCCCTATGCATTCATCTAGCGCCAAACACACAAAGAGATCAAACCACTGCACAAAGAGTTTTTAGGTGGTTCAGTCCTCCAGACCTACGTCCACCCCACACTCAAACCTGAGTGTGGATTCTGCTGACTCACAGCTTGAACAGCTGGGCATCACAGCTTGCCATACAAACCACTAAGCCTCACAGCTTGCTGTCCGAAGTATCCACCTCGCCCGATGAGCAACACAGCTTGCCGTCTAGTGGAATCCACCACTGCAACCACTGGGGATTACAGCTTGACCCGTCCAGAGGTAGCACCTCTGCAAACGCTGACTAACAGCTTGAAGAAAGGTATAAAATGGAAAATGAAAACATGAACCAAACAGCAACAGAAAGCTGTAAATAAAGCACAAGAAATATAGCTCTCGAAGGAGCAATTCTGGCTTGGATTTGATCCAAATGCCAGACAACCACTATCTCTCTCTCTTTCTCTGCTCGAGCTCTCTAACTCTCTCTTTCTCTTCTTTCTCTTCTGCTCTTCTTGTCTTTCTCTTTTTCTTCTCTTCACACTGGATCGTGCAGGCTCTCCTCTGCTTCTGCTCTTCTGCTTTTATCCTTCTGCTTCCATCAGCCTTCTTCTCAGGAGCAAGGCTTCCTTTTATAGCAGCAGCAAGCAAGAGGACGTGTGGCTTCCACATTTCCCGCCCAGAAGCTTGGACCACGTGGCAGCATCCTGTCAGCCCTTCCAGCCTCAGATCACGTGCCCTTCATTAAGCTTCACGAACAGAACATGTCAGACAGTCAGATAGAGTTATCAGTTTAATGTCGACACATAGTATAGACTTTGTATTGTAATGCAGTGTGTAGACTTGAAGTGCAATGTGCAACGTAGGTAAAGCTAGCAATGTATAGACTTGTGAGTGCAACGTTGGTAAAACTCCCAATGTATAGACTTCCAATGCATAAAACACACGATGTACAGACTTGCTCCATTTTCAACAGATGAATGTATAGACTTGAACAGTGAGACACAAAGAGAGACACTGAATGAGATGCTGAAGTCTGTATAGACTTTAACAGTGAATGCATGCTGCAATGTATAGACATGCTGAGACGCAACATGAGACGATGCAATGTACAGACTTAGCAGCGTGCAGACAGACGACGGCCAAGATGATGTATAGACTTTGCATCTTATGTGAGACGAATGATGTATAGACTTTGTAGCAAGAACTGTGCACATGCATGAACAATGTACCGACTCTGTGTTGCGAACACATGCTGTACAGACTTAATGTAATGCATGCAGACTTGCTATGAACAACCGATGCAATGTACAGACTTGCAACAAGACTCTATACAGACTTCATATGATGCACTGACAATGTACAGACTTGTAGAACAAACGTTGCACATATGCCATGAATGTATAGACTTGTTCGATGAATGTATGAACAAGCCGATTCAACTAGACCATGTACAGACTTGCACAAATGGAGTGATCCATGAACAGTCCGATGTACAGACTTGCCAATGTATAGACTTTAAGAACAATGCAAGGGGCTGTACAGACTTAGTCTGTGATGTGCAATGCAAGGGGCTGTACAGACTTTATATGTGATGTGCAGACTTGCTATGTCTGCGATACATGCAATGTGCATACTTGCTGGCCAGACGCTACAAAGACTCTGTACAGACTTAGCAACTTAGCCTGCAGATGTATAGACTATGCACATGCATGAAGAGCCCTGACTATGTATAGACTTGATAATGCAATCTAGGGCGATGTACAGACTTGACCACTCGAACCTATAGTAAAATGTATAGACTTGATGAACTACAGCATGAACATATCAGCAGAGAAGTAATGCACAGAACAGAAATCAAGAACAAAATAATTTATGCACTTAGTATGGAACACAGCATGACTTAGCATACACATGCATTCTCCACAGAACAGATCAGTCATATGCAATCATGTGAGCAAAACAATATGGTGACTCATTCATGTTGATATCATTAAAACACCACATAATCATCAAAGCACAAGGGGCACAACAATCTCCCCCTTTTTGATGATGGCAACATAATGAGTCACACTGACTCGTCAAACTATTCTCCCCCTTTGACATAAGCAAAAAGGAGATGGTTTGAGAGACAAAATTCAGCACACAACAATAATCTCCCCCACAAATTCAGAATACAGAGAATGAATCATTGAAATGGAGTTCCCCCTTATGACAAGAAAACATCTCTCCCCCTATCAAAATGCATGATTGACTACTCTCCCCTTAAAAGCAAATGACCCATAACTGCATGAATCAGAATGAAACAGAAAAACCACAGAACCAGAACTGGTTGCAAAGCAAGATAGAAGATTCCAATGGTGTGGAGAGAAGTACATCTCAGGAATCAATCTGAAATCCACCACCATAAGGATTCTGAAGTTTAGAAGGCTGCAAGTGAACAAGGTAATAATGGGAGTGGCACCTCACATTTGTATGGTCAGAAAAATGATAAGAGAGAATTTGTCAATACAATTTCTGTTGATCATGAATGAATCTGATCATGAGGGATTTTAATACTTGCACCACTACAATAAGTCTTAAGAAGAATAGACTCTTCTATCATAAAGGGTTATGAAGTGGCAACTTAACCAATCTGATTTAATTATGATGTATACCAAATTTGTCAAATTAAACTCATTACTCATATCTGAATCCAAGTTTTAATAAAGGTGAACCAAATAGTCAGATAGTACTAAAAAATAATCATCTTTATCTTACACATATGATCTCAATAGCTCCTTTGAAAAATACACAGATTAGCACTGAGGTTAAGCAGTTTTCTAAGAACATGAGTTGACAGAATTTTCAAAATATTTTCATTTGAAACACGTTATATTTTTCCTGAGCAATTTAGGTTGATCAACACCTTTTTACATGAGGCACAACACACCCAATTACTCGGTGTGATAACTATCATTGCCTCTCAATTTTGAGAATAGAGTTAGCAATATAAGTGTTTTTTTACATGAGAAGACACCTTGATCAGAGGTCAGACTCCCCAGTTACTCAACACAGATATGCCATTGCTCTGTCAAGTTCTCAATGAATTTTTCATTTTAAGTGACTATGACACTTCATGACTTGGGTTCACTCCATTTCTTTGATGGAAAACCCAGTTTCTCAATGAACAAAGTCATTTCACCCACGCAAGCCTCGTTTGGACCGTGGGAGGCGCCCCCGGAATGGTCCTGACTCGATCTCACACCGGGCCAATAAATTTGCTGATTCCCGATCACTCTAACTGGGATTCAAGCGAATGTCTCCTATCCCTTTGAACAATAACTTTGTCATACCCTGACATACATATGCTCTGGTTTTCCCCGTGACAATCATGATTTTCTGAAGCCGGACGATCATCTGAATATCAAAATGGTCCCTTGAGTGACCGACATATTTCGAATGCTTGATTCCCTAGACATCGGGATTTCCGACTGATTCAAGACCGCTATCAGCTTGTTTCTCTCGATATAGTTTCCTGGCCATGAGGCCCTGATTCCCGGTGAATATTAATCAAGGGTGTTCCCTTCTCCGAGGGGATGTAAATGACGCCGTGACCTTTACGGCGTGGCGGGTTTTGGTCCCGACACGAACTATACAATCGTTTGATTAGTCAGATCAAGCGCACAATAAATCGTCACTTTGTGACTGGCACGCCCACGCACTTAATAAACCCAATAAACAAGTAAACAAATTTATTCATAAAAAGTGCGTCCATAAGTCTGGCACGCCCGGTGGGACTTAAACCACCCTTCATCTCTTCGCCGGTATTCGGGGCCTCATGGCCTCCTAATAAACAATGTTTGCCTGCTTTGATGAATTATAGGTGTTGTCTTTGCCAGCCCTATGGGGAGAAAAGTCAGACGAGGCGCAATTATCTTTATGGCCTCGAGGACGCTACTCCGAGGCATATGCAGCCTCCAAGAGTCATGAAGGCCGCTAAAAAAAAGAGAGAAGAGAAAAAGAGGAGAGGGAGGGGAAATCAAACCCCCTTTCTGCAAAAAAAGAAGAAAAGAAGAAAGAAACAAAAAAGGGAAGAGAAAGAATCGACGAGAGAGGGTTGTACGGCCATATCCGTCGGGACCCGTGCTGAACAAAGATTACCACTGTGGGAGTGATGTAGTGGAGCGAACCACTCATCCCCTCCCCGAGGGGGTGAGCGCTCTCCTGCACACCTACCTTGGCCTATTACACAAAGAAAGAAGAGAAGAAGAAGAAAAGAAAAGAAAGGACAAAAAATTTGGCAAGCATGGCCGACCAAGTGAACGAGAAGATGGCCGGCATCCCGCCTGGCTCTAGGAGGGTCCAAGTCTGTGGTGCAATGTCCTGGCCCGTTCCACCTTCCTGCTGCCGCTATCCGGCATAAAACGGCCCCTTGAGTGGTTGCTAGAAGATCCAATAAGCCGCAACTGTGGCTTAATGAATTCTTGCCCCCTGTGGGAAATGCTTTAACCCGCCATGGGGGCATAAGAAGTGAAGACCCTACCCCGCCAGGGGGGCATAAGAAGCCAAGACTCTACCCCGCCATGGGGACACAAGAAGCAACGACTATACCCCGCCATGGGGGCATAAGAAGCAAGAAACACACCCCGGCATGGGGACATACAAAGAAAGAGACAAACTTCTCCCGGGATGTACAAGAAGCAGAATACACCCCGCCACGGGGGCACATAAAGCAAAGGTTACACATTGGCTTAGGGGAATAAAAAGAGAAATATACCCCACTCTGGGGTGGAAGAAGCAGAAGAATCTACCCCGGCCTGGGGGCACGATAAGCAACAGAGTTATACCCTGATCTAGGGGCACGTGAAGAAAAGACACACCCTACCTTGGGTGCACAAGAAGCAAAACACACCCCTCGTGGGAGCACGTGAAATAAAGCTACCCTCTCCCTTTAGGGGCATAAGAAGCAAAAGATACACCCCGTGCCGGGGGCATGTGAAGAGGAAGATACCTCCCTTTGGTGGCATATATAGGAAGCAGAAGATGCACCCCAAGTTAGGGGCATTTGAAGGAGAAACATACCCCGCCGAGCATATGAAGAGAGGTATACCCCGCCTTAGGGGCATTTGAAGAAGCAACATACCCCACCACGGGGGCATGGAAGCCGTAAAGAATATACCCCGACTTATGGGGATCTGAAGAAGAAACATACACCCGCCTGGGGGCATAGAGGCCGTAAAGACGCTACCCCGCTCCGGGGCATCAGAAGCAAAGACTACACCCCGTCGTGGGGACATAAGAAGCAAAAGACTCTACCCCGCCTGGGGGCATAGATGCCATAAAGAATACACCCCGGCCTAGGGGCACTTGAAGAAGAATACACCCCGCCTGGGGGCACAAAAGCTATAAAGAATACACCCCGGCCAAGGGGCACTTGAAGAAGAAACACACCCCGCCTAGAGGCATAGAAGCCAAAAAGAATACACCCCGGCCTGGGGGCACACAAAGAGAAATATACCCCGCCACGGGGGCATAGAAGCTAAAAAGAATACACCCCGCCTGAGGGCACAAAAGCAAAGAGGCCTACCCCCGACCTAGGGGGCAGATGAAGAAAAGCTACACTCCAACCTGGGGGCATGTTAAGAGAAATACACCCCAATCCGGGGGCATCAATGAGAAAGGAAGAGCAGAACAAAAAGAACAGTCATGAGGTGGATGTGGTCTTTGCACCCGCATCTTCACAATAAACAAAGGAAGAAGAAGAGTAGAAAAGAAAGAACAGTCATTCGGCAGACATGGTCTTTCCACTCGCATCTCCACATAAAAGAAGAAGAGAAGAAAAGAAAGTGAGCCTTGAGACAGACATGGTCTTTCACCCTCTACCTTCAGCAATCCAACAAATAGACTTCTCATGTGGTCGGCGTAATGACCTTTCGTCTTAGTCAACAAACCTTCTGCCAATGGGGCGTTAAACCGACAAAACCTTTCGTCGACTGGGCGTTAAACCGACTAAACCTTCCACCGATGGGGCGTTAAATCGACAAAACCTTCCGCCGATGGGGCGTTAAACCGACTAAACCTTCCGCCGACGGGGCGTTAAGCCGACAAGACCTTCCGCTAACGGGGCGTTAAACCGACAAAACCTTCCTCCGACGGGGCATTAAACTGACAAGATCTTCCGCCGACGGGGTGTTAAACGGACAAAACCTTCCACCGACGGGGCATTAAACTAACAAAACCTTCCACCGACGGGGCGTTAAACCGACAAGACCTTCTGCCAACGGGGCGTCAAACTGACAAAATCTTCCGCCGATGGGGCATTAAACCGACAAAACCTTCCGCCGATGGGGCGTTAAACCGAGAAGACCTTCCGCCAACGGGGCGTTAAACCGACAAAACCTTCCGCCGACGGGGCGTTAAATCGACAAGATCTTCCACCGACGGGGCGTTAAACTGACAAAACCTTCAGCCATCGGGGCTTCAAGCCGACAGATATTCAGCCATCGGGGCTTCAAGTCGATAGATATTCAGCCATCGGGGCTTCAAGCCGATAGAAATTCAGCCATCGGGGCTTCAATCTGACAGATGTTCAGCCATCGGGGCTTCAATCCGATAGATATTCCACCGACGGGGCGTTAAACCGACAAAACCTTCATCTATTGGGGCTTCAAGCCCACAGATATTCAGCCATCGGGGCTTCAATCCGATAGATGTTCAGCCATCGGGGCTTCAAGCCGATAGCTACTCAACCATCGGCCTCTGAGCCGATAGCTCTCCCATTATCGACCTCCAGGTTGACAGCTATCCACTTATCAGCCTCCGAGCAGACAACTATTCACTTATCGGCCTCTAAGCCGACAGCTATCCAATCATCGGCCCTTGAGCCGATAGCTACCCCATCATCGGCTTCTAGGCAGACAGCTTTCTAGTCACCGGCTTCCGAGCCGACAGCCTCTCCATTATCGGTTCCTAGCCGACAGCTACCTCACTATCTGCTCCCAGCTAACAGCTTCCCAATCAAAGAATCAACCCTCCACTTTGGTCCGGATCCTCCCCCGGCCAGAGAATCAAGAATAACCCTCCCATTTTGGTTCGGATCCTTTCCCGGCCAGAGAATCAAAGAATCAACCCTTCACTCTGGTTCGGATCCTTCCCCGACCAGATAATCAAAAGAATCAACCTTCCACTTTGGTCCGGATCCTTCCCCGGCCAGCGAATCAAGAAATAACCCTCCCATTTTGGTTCGGATCCTTTCCCGACCAGAGAATCAAAGAATCAACCCTTCACTTTGGTTCGGATCCTTCCCCGTCCAAAGAATAAAAAGAAGACCCTTCTCCTCGGCTCTCGTAGCCGCTTCCCCAAACATCTTTGGCCCTTGTAGCCTGCTTCCCAACTTCGGCTCTTTGCAGTCTGCTTCCCAATTTTAGTTCTTGTAGCCTGCTTCTCGATTTCGGCTTGCGCAGCCCGCTTTCTGACTTTGGCCTTTGTCACCTACTTCCCAATTCTGGCTTTTGCAGCCACTTCCCCCAACTCTGGCTTTCATAGCCCGCTTCCCAGAATTTCTGGCTCTTGTAGCCTGCTTCCTAATTTTGGCTCTTGCAGCCCGCTTTCTAATTTTGGCTCTTGTAGCCTGCTTCCCAACCTCGGATCTCATATCCCACTTCCCTAACATCCTTTCGGCCCTTTGCAGTCTGCTTTCCTAATACCTTTACTACCACTACACCTATACATAATGACAATATGTTCTTACACACAAAAAAGAAGAAAGAAAAGAAAAAAAGAGACCAAAAAAAGAGAGACAAAAAAAATGCTTGGCTCCCCTTCTTACATGCTTGCTTATAATATAGAATAAGACACTTCCCTTGAATTTTCTAGGACCATGCTCCCTTGCTAAATAAAATCACCCCGATTCCGGATGCACGTGCGTCACGGCATACGCTCAAAGGGAACCCAATTATGGCGAGTGCACACGTCAAGGGGAAGAGTCATGGCTAAATTACTAAGCCCAACTCACAAAATAAACCCGAGATAACACTCCCACACTTCACATTTAATGTGTTCAATGGTCTTCAACCATAGGGATTGCCCGACTTTCTTCTTAGCACTCTACGGATGCTTGAATTCCTACACTCACGTGAAAGGTAATGGTGAGGAAAGAGCTGCCTACCCCCACTTAAAAAAAATGATGCAAAAAAAAGGGAAAAAATGTGAATCTGAGTAGCCGAGAATCCCCATTGAGACACATGAGGAGACTCGCGCGAAATGGTGAAGTAAATTTCAATAAGGACGAAGCCTAGTAGCCGGGAATCCCCATTGAGACACATGAGGAGACTCGCGTCAAACGGTGAAATCTACAATAGAATTATAATAAGGATGAATCCTAGTAGCTGGGAATCTCCACTGAAATAAATGAGGAGACTCGTGCCGAACGGTGAAATCCGCTACCAAAAATAAACATATGGGGGCTGTGCGAAGCTACCGAAATCGAGAGCCTGAAACTTTTATGTAGGCGCTAGAGTGATCCTCGAGTGTTGCTTAGAAAACCTGCATATCCCTAGGTTTATGGCCTTTTGCTCACACGTATGCTCCTCCACTCCACGAAGAGTTATCTTGGGTGAAATGCGTGAATTTAATCTGTGCATGCAAGACATGCGATATCCTCTTGACGGGTGCACCACCCCTTAGTCGTGCCTCGTGGCCCGCACCGTGTTTGCAAATTACAGGCGATGTCCCTATCTCATCCCCTATAGAGGGAGCTGTCTTATTTATACTTATGTTATGTCCACTGTCGAATGCCTACATTCTTGAATAAAGAAATAAATAAAAAAAATAAACTCAATTTTGGCTATCGCGGCCTGCTTTCCCAGTTCTGGCTCGTACAGCCCAATCTTGGCCCTCACGGCCTACTTCCTGCCCCTACGGCTTACTAATCTCCCAGCTTCGGCTTCTGCAACCTGCTTCCCCGATCTGGGCTCTCATAGCCTACTCCCCAATTTCGGCTTGCGTAGCCAGCTTCCCGATTGCGGCTCTTGCAGTCCGCTTCCCTGATTTCAGCCTTCACAGCCTACTTCCACAGCACTGATTCTGGCCCTTGCGGTCCACTTTCCCAGGTTCGGATTTCACAGTCAGTACTCCTGGCGCATTAAAGAACATCAAAAGACCCTTTCACTCTGGATTGGACCTGCCGTCCAGCCAGAGAACAAAAAGATTCCTTCCACTCTAGATCGGATCTTCCATCCAGCTGGAGAACTAAAAAGACTCTTTCACTCTGGCTCAGACCTGCCGTCCAGCCGAAGAACAAAAAGATTCTCTCCACTTTAGATCGGACCTTCCGTCCGGCTAGAGAATAAAAAGATCCTTTAACTTTGGCTCGGACATGCCGTCCAGTCGAAGAACAAAAAGATTCTCTCTACTCTAGATTAGACCTTCCGTCCGGCTAGAGAACAAAGATACCCTTTCACTTTGGTTCGGACCTGCCGTCCAGCCATAGAACAAAAAGATCATTTCCACTCTGGATCGGACCTTCTGTCCGGCTGGAGAACAGAAAGATCTGTTCACTTTAGTTCGGACCTGCCATCCCGACTAGAGAATAAAAAGATTCTCTCCACTCTGGTTTGGACTTTCCATCCATCCAAAGAATACAAAGACTCCCTTTCTTTAATCTGGCTCGTAGACTTTCCGCCCAGTTGGAGAACAAAAAGACCTTTCTTGGCCAGTACCCTGGCAGATTAAAGAACAAAATACCCTTCCACCTTGGCCCGAACCTGCCGTTTGGGTGAGGAATCAACCCCCTTCCCTGGCGACTGACCTAGCCCATGTCAACGACTTGACCACGTCTCCGTCCCTCTGGGTGACGAATATCCCTTTTGACTTGGACTTTATGTCCAGATCATCGAATCAACAAACTCTTCCCTCCGTCCCTTCAGGTGACGAATAATCCATTCGATCCAGACCTCCTGTCCAAATCATTGAATCGACAAACTCTTCTCTCCATCCCTTCGGGCGATGAATATCTCTTTTGAATCAACAAACTCTTCTCTCCGTCCCTCCGGGTGACGAATATCCCTTTGTATCAATGAACCCTTCTCTCTGCCCTCGTGGCTTGCCTTTCGCAACTTCGGCTATTGAAGCCCGCTTTCAGCTTTGGCTGTTGTGGCCTGCCCCATTGGCTCCTGAGCCAACAGCTATCTCAACATCGGCGCTTAAGCTGACAGCTATCTCATTATCGGCGTCAAGTCGACAGCTACCTCAATATCGGCATTTAAGCTGACAACTATATGTTTATCGGCGTCCAAGCCGACAGCTATCTCAACATCGGCGTCCGTGCCGACAGCTTCCTAATTACCGGCATCCAGGCCGACAGCTTCCGACTATTGGCGTCCGAGCCAGCAGCTCTTCACTATCGGCATCCACGCCGACAGCTACCCAAAGTTGTTCAAAAAAAGGGAAGAAAAAAAAGAAGAGAAGAAGAAAAAGTAGGGAAAGAATAGAAGAAGAAAAAAAAGAAGAAGAAAAGAAAAGAAAAGAAAAGAAAGAATAAAAGAAGAGAGAAAAAAATCATCATCGAAGCCACCAAGGGATGTCAACTCGTCAAGTCTCATCAGAAATCAAAATATTTTAAGTCCCACCGACGCATAAGACCACTGGCACGGACATTTCGTCTAGTTCCATGAACAAAAAGACCCTTGCTTTGGCACTAACCCCGTGTCAATGAATAAACCGCGTCGGTTTCCGACACCCTGTCGGCATCGATGAACAAACCTGTGGTCTTGACTTTTCATCTGGTTCCATGAACAAAAAGACCCTTGCTTTGGCACTAACCCCGTGTCAATGAATAAACCACGTCGGTCTCCGATTCCCTGTCGGCATCGACGAACAAACCTGTGGTCCGGACCTTTCGTCAGGTTCCATGAACAAAAAGACCCTTGCTTTGACACTAACCCCGTGTCAATGAATAAACCACCTCAGTATTACAATTACATGTCCCACCGACGGACAAACCTGTGGCCCGGACCTTCCGTCCAGGTCGAAGAACAAAAAGAACCTATTTTCTTGGCTCAGACTTTCCGTCCCGGTCGATGAACAAAAAGAACCCCTTTTGCTTGGCTCGGACCTTCCGTCCAAGTCGATGAATAAAAAGAACGCCTTTGCTTGGCTCGGACCTTCCGTCCAAGTCAATGAATAAAAGACCCCTTTGCCTTGGCACTCACCCCGTGCCAATGAATAGACCACGTCAGCACCCTGCACGCTGTCGGCATCAGCAAATAAACCCTTCACTTTGAGTGTTCCGCCCGAACACATAAAATCCATTCCGCACCATCGGAGCCCTCTCAAAAGCCTTCGGCTTGGACCTCCAGCCCGAGTCGATGAATGAACAACTGTTCTAAACCCAGCACGAGTCACCAACTCCCCCTTGGGATTGGCCTCATCTAATTCATTTTGGGCCTTCTGCCTGGGATGACGCATAAGCCCTTCCTTCTTGCTTCGGCATTCCCCCATGCCGATGACTAAACCCCCACTCTGACAAGTCGGTCCGCGTGCATATGCGGTGAAGCGATCCCCACATCTCTTCGGTGAAGGAGTGAGCGCTTTCCCGTGAATTCGCACCGTCCCACTGGATCGGAAGAACATACGTCCTTGTTGACGTGTTTTTCCTTCCTTCCTTTCTTAATGCCCTCCCATGTCTATCTTACCACATCAAATATGGGAAATGAACAAAAGACAGAGGGAAAGGGAGGAGTAGAAACCTGTGATCGCCACCAAGGTGTCGAACGTGATGGACACGCCATACCTTGGAAAGAGGGAGAGGTACTCACCTTGTGTGCAGTGCTGGGATGATATACGGCTCAAGAGGAACCGCCTGTATAGATGAACGGTCGCACTACAGACCGTCTAAGAGCGCTGCAGAGGACGCGGGATGAAGCACTCTTGGCAGATGAACGGTTTCAACATGACCGTAGGAAGAAGAAGAACGGTCTATATTGCACCGCACATCTCCTTGAACGGCTAGTTGGGAACCGCACAAGACCACCACGCCAGGAATTGTAAAAGGGGTCCAACCTCCACCCTTTCCGGCCGGCCAGAAAAGATGGACCTCGTGTTAGTGTGTTGCTTACTTGCAAAATAACATGTAGAACACAAAGAAAAATCCGAATTAGAAATGTAAAGTGTAGCAAATGCTCGAACGAAAGGGAATGAACATAAGTAAATTGAATGGGGTATACCTGGGGATTTTTAAACCCCTAGGGGCGTCAGAAAACATGAGAGGGTGTGTGCATGATAGTGCAAACAAAGAAAACGTGGGAGAATGGACGTGTAGAAACAAGCATGCAATGAGAAGAAATTGGATTATCAAAAGTAAAAGACTCAAAACTAGGACTACTCCCTGAATCGGAGGCCTATATGGATGTAGAAGGCCTCCTTCCTTGGTTCTAGGTCGCTCAAAATTTTAGCAGGGCTTCACCGTCGACCAAAAATCTCCCCCTTCAAAGCTTGGCTTTAGGGTCTATTTATAGAGCACCTAAAGTCCTAGCTCGAAATTAGGGTCTCTATCCATTTTTAGGTCGAGATTATCAAAGATAATCTATAGATAATCGGATTATCTCTTAACCAGAAGAAATGGCACCAAATTTGGTTCAGTATCCGTGGAGAAAATGATGGGAGAAGTTAGGGATAAAACTACGGATAGAGAGAGAAAACTTTTGAAATTCTCAGGATGCGAGTAGTTAAACGGTCTTACAATAGACCGCTCATCGTGTTGAGCGGCTACCACAAAACCGTCCATACCTGTCGGAGGAAACTCAAATATAGAGGAATTATCCAACCATTTATCCATTAAACCAACTGAGAACCTCGCCGTTGGACTCTCACAGATGAACGGCTAGGATTGGACCGTTCAAGAATAAGAGCGGCAAAAGGCCGACTGTTCTAGCCATGTCGGTAATAAATAGATTAATTGAGTAATTATCTGAGAAAACAACGAAGCGTAGGACTCTAGAGGAAGAACGGCTACAATTAGCCCGTCCATCATTTTGAACGGCTAATATGAGACCGCACAAAAGCATGTCGGTGGAAATTTAGAAAATTAACTAAAATATTCCATAAATGTATGGACAGTTTATAGACAACCGCACATCGTTGAGCGGCTGGAGGTTGACCGCACATGTCGCTGGACACTTGAAATCCATTAAAATGCTCAATTAACCAAAATCAAGGCCCATTAAGCCCTGAATTGAAGCATACTTAGTCAGGGAGGGAGGCTACCCATAAAATTGGCCTAGAACGTGCCAAAAAATAGCCCAACGAGTAACCAATAACTCGAGGCATCAACAAATGGGAGTAAGAGAAATAACTCAACTTATCGATAAAAAACGGGTGTCAACAGATGTCCCTCCTTAACGTCCTCTTTGTAGGGGAGCGAGCGGAGGTGAAGCGGAAGCGAAATGGAACATGGAGATGAAGCGGAAATGAAGCGGAGCGGACTAAAAAGTGGGCGTTAAGGTAAAACGACACCCGTTTTTACCAACAAGCGATAGGAATCTTTCAGAAAACTCTGAACCAAAACACAAGGAATGATTAAACTAAAAGCGACGCCAATCTGGAGGAACTAACTAAAATAAAAGGGAACACACGATCACCCTCATGGGGGACACAATTCCTCGGACGAATGAGGAGACCGGAATAAGCAGCGAAAAATAAAGAAACTGACTAAAACTCCAGACGGGGACCTCTTAACCAACCAAACCAAGCGAATTGTGTAAAGAGAACCTTCCAATTCAGAGTGGAATTATTCCTCTTACTCAAACATTGAACGCACAGCCAATCATCACTGATGGGACATTTCATGGGAAAACCATGGGTCAGGAATGCTCAAAAGATGCGCATGATGCGTGCTGGGCTAAAACAAAAGAAATCATTAAAATGAATGCGAAAGAAATATTAAAAATATAAAATACTCGAGAATAATATTGCCAGACTGGGAGAATCAGAGTCAAGACACTATCCGCAACCACAGTGTGCAGGATAGAACCATCCTCCCCAGGACACTCTAACCTAGCGGCCTATCCGGAGATTAAACACGTGAACCTGGATCATCATCATTTTTGTTAAAGGGGAATATCAGATTCTGGAACACGTAGATAACAAACTGGTTCTTGAGATCATATAACATAGTACCATATAGTAATGCAATAAGTGAGCTAGGGATAGAAGGCCATACCTGACTTACCTGCGCAGGTAAAACAATAAATTTTTGGATTTTCATTTCAGATTTTTATGGATTTTCATGTATAAGACAAATGAACAAGCATAGCGTAAATAACATAATGATTAACTGAATGACAAACAACATGACATAACATGACGATCAACATAACATAACAAAGGCAAACGAGCACATATGCAATGGCATGAACAAACAACATGCATGCATGAACACGGTGTGACAAGACAACAATGCGGCGGGACAACACACGGTTGGGACAAGAGCATGACGGATGATCACACAGTTGGGACATAGACATGGAACATAGAGGGACGACTATTAACATATGCAAGACAACCAACAACATGTGGTGAGGGACAAAACAACAAGTGTGGGACAACACTGTGGGACATAAACACGTGACAAGGACACGGCCGGACAAAAGATAAAACAAATATCCACTTCAATCGAAACCCAAGATCAGAACGAATGCAGAACTGCCAGGTTCATAATCGCGAGACAAAGCTTTCTCATATAGATATAATCATTACAAACAAAAGCTGAGAAGGACATGAGCTTCAGAATAGATCGAGAGATAAGATTGAAGAAGGAAAGAACAGATCAAAAATGTGGATAGGAGACAGAGCAAAAAGATATAGCAAGGAATGCCTGAGTACTTGCAACCTGCACACTTAGCAAACGGGTAACGTATCTATTCTTAAAACAAATGCATGAAAAAAAACAAAAGACACATTTTTTTGGATTTTGTAATTTTTTTTCTGGATTTTTGAAGCATTTGAATTTTTATATTTTTTGTTTTTAACAATATTTGATTTTTTTGTTTTTTTGTTTTTTTTTGACATATCTCATTTTTTTAGATTTTTGACAACATCAATCTGCAGCACCCAAAGACAGGCTCGAACTACTGGATAGGGATCGTCGTCCCTACCCCTTTCATCAAACGCATCCCTTGAGCAGGGCGTACATGTGAGGGTGGCTCGCCACAACCAATCACTTCTAAAGAACGGTGCCCCTACTAAGGCCATACCCAGGATACACCCCAACCTACGAGGGAGAAGCAGAAGAAAAATTGGAGACAAGCTTCATGTAGGATGGGAGATATCAGGAGTTGACTTCCTTCTAGGGCACTACCCCTCAAAGAGTAGGTCTGTTGCGCTGGGGCTTTGTGTCTTTGATTTTGAGACCCATATTTACTAGGCACGCATGCGACCGGGCTCATGACGTCCCGTGGGAAACTGTACTGCCACTCTTGCCATGCCTTTGATTCCTAATTTTGCATATTTATTCATTCTTATTTTGATAGCCCTTATTGGCTAGATATAGCATGAAAACTCACTTTTGAGGGTCAAGATTACCCCTATTTGAGACCTCTCTCGTATTAGGGAGTCCCTAGGTTAGTCATCTTATCCATCAATCTCTTGCCCCTGCACTTGGCCGAGTAGAGAAGAGAAAAGGCCTTTGTGCATACCCAAAATATGGCCAAAGCAGCAACGGTGTGCCTCAGAGACATAGGCTACGGCTCGCCGTGAAGTGTGTGAAAACCCGTGCTCAAAAGGTCACCCTCAACAATTAGGGAAAGGAACTAGACTCCTGAAGCGGAGCTATCACCAGCCTAAGATGCTACAGAAGCTAACTTTTTTATTTGACACAAAGTTAAGATCCAACATAAACAAAAGCTTCTAAATCCACTCAATCGTGTTAAGGAATCAACCTTATAAGCATGATCCGAAACAACAGAAACAATGGGAATGAAAGCACGTTTCTTGCACAAAATAACGATACCTTGCGTATCCATGGTGTGGAAACCGGCATCCTGAAGCGAACATGATCAACGAGCTTTGATCAGCACGAGCTTTATGTTCCTTGCTTACCAGGATGAAATGGAGAGGATAACAAAGTGTAGAGATTCCTTGACATGGAGGAGCGGCAGACATCAAACTGGATGAAAAAGGATAAAAAGGAAGAGAGACGAGGGCTAGAACTCTCTCGTTAAGGCACAGAGGCCCTGATAACAAGGAACCAGATACAGAATAAACAGAGATTAACTGAGATCAAGGCGGACTGAAGCCTCAAAAACAGCAAGAAAAAGGGTGATGACCCTGAAAGGGTGAGACAGAAAGAATAGACGAACCATAAAAAGATTGTGGCAAAGATAAGGGAGAAGATGAGTGATCATCCGACGTAGTCGGAGAAAAGGAATTAGAATCACCCGACAGGGTCGGGGAAGGAGAGTGAGAACCACCCGACAAGGTCGGGGAAAGAAAATGATAAACACCTGACAGGGTCGGGGAAGAAGAACGATGGTCACCCGACAGGGTCGGGGAAAGAAAAGGGTAATCACCCGACATGGTCGGGGAACGAGCATGAGGAGCCCCCAACAGGGTCGGAGGAAAAGGATGAGAAGCATAATCCGGACGTACCCGAGGAGGAAAACTAGAAGATGCCCCTGGATCAGGGGAAGAGAAGGACATAGGCCGAGACCTAAAATGGTGAGGACAGGAGAAGATGGTAGAAACATGGTCAGGTGGTGGAAGGTACACCACCCAAGGATAAGAATTGAGCAAAAGAAAAGATGAATGGGCGGAAGAAGGAGAGGAGGAAGTGGACCCCCGAATACACAACTGTTGGCCCTTGAACTTATGCCGCCGCCTCTTCTTGGCAGAAATTTACTTGCAACAACTCCGCCTGGCGCGGACTCGGGCCTTCAGGCTTCTTGTCTTGCAATATTTTCTTAAATAACGGGCCCATCTGGCAGACGGCCTGGCCTGGTCATGGATATGTAGCTTTAATTGGGACGGTTGCCCCTAGCTGTACGGTGCCAACCATGGAAAGACATTCCAGAACAGTCAACTCCTTGAGATGAACATCGGGAAGCAGTGGAGTTTTATCATTCGGCACTAGAACATGGAGCTTTGGCATCTTCACTCGGTAGTTGGGCATGAAGCACAACTCCCTTGCTAGAAGCGCAGGACGAAACTGAGGGAGGGCGATGCGTGGCGTTGACGTGGCCGCCTCACCAATAAGCCGAGGGAGATGAGACAGAAAATGCAGAATGTCCTTGAAAAATGTAGAAGATACGGCCAATTGCCCCTTGAGTGCTGAACACATTAAACTTTTGGCGGCCACGTGGGTTAGCACCATCCGGGTGGAAAACTCTTCTGGGCCAGTGAACTGGATAGCAATCAACCGAGAGGTGATAACAATATCAACAACGAATTCTCCGATGAGCAAAGAGATTGTCACCGGCCTCTCTGCTTGAGAAGAAACTGGCACCTGTGCACAAGAACTCTTCTTAGCAACCGTCTTCATAGCAAGTGCAGGCTCATTATCCTTAGAATAGCCAGGGACCAGCACTCGGACCGGCATGCGGCAAATGAAGTCTTGAAGCTTGTAATGCATAATCAAATCCTGGCTCGGCTCTTTATCTCCCCGGGAACTAGACCCGAGGGGCACCAAAGGTAGCGCGCACCCGCTCCGTGGGGTTGAAATAGGTGGAGAGGAGGGTGGAGAAGGCTTGGAAAGTGTGGGCGAAGGCAATGCGAGCGGCGGAGATATAACGGCGATGATAGGCTCTGGTAGGAGTAAAGGTTTGGAGGGTGGAGGTGTAGGAGAGGGCAAAGGTGAAGATGGTGGCATGGGTGGAGATGAAGGTAATGGCGGGGGTGTGGGCGTAGGGGTAACTTGCTCAGGCTCGGACAATGATGGTGAAGGGAGCGGCATCGGTAGGGGGGATGGTTGTGAAGGTGACGGAACAGGGATCGTTGTGAGAGGAGGCGATGAAGATGGTGGTGGTGACAGCAATGGGGATAATGGAGAAGGCAATGATGGAGATGTGGTCAATGGAGGCTGCGAAGATGGGGGTAGAGGAGGTGGTGGCGAGGCGGAAGAGGTGGCAGGTCGTGGCGCCCATCTCCGACGTGCCGGTATAATACGTTGAGCGGCGTTGGGAGTAGAAGCGATGGTGGTGGAAATGGAGAGGGAAGGAGAAGAGTTTGTACTGGCCTGAGCAGAGGCTTGGGTTTGTGGAGGCCGTGGAGGTTGAGTAGGAGACGGTGAAGGTGAGGGGGTAGGTGAGGGGATAAATAACGGAGCGGGTGCTTTATCAACTGAAGAATTACAGGGATGCCCCTGGTCTTGAGACGGAGACAGCTGCCTGGGTGGCGCTTGCTACTGCTAATGCTGTTTGCGAAGATCTACAATAACTTGGTGCTTGACAGCCCAATCAATCATCTTCTTATCTTCCAAGTTGTAAACAAGTTCCCGGAACTCGGGGCAGTCCTCAATCAAATGCCCCTGCTGACGATGAACCTCACAGAAATGGAGCAAATTCCCGACCGCGGGTCGGCAAGGCATAACCGGAGGGAGTTGCAACACGTGGGTGGCCATCAAATCCCTGAAGACATCCGTAAGAGATTCCGGCAACGGAGAGTGAGGAGCCCGCTTCGGGCAAGGTAGGTGCCGAGGGGTATGAGAAGGTAGTGGGGATGGTAGTTGAGGTTGCGTAGGTAAGGGGAATTACATAGGTGAAGGCGGAGGGCTAGAATTATGTGGAGGCAAAGAGGGAGTGGGAATATAATGGACGGCATCCACCCGCTCAGGGTGTGATGTTTCCTTGACCGGAAGTAGAGAGGTGTGGGGAAATGAAACAGCGGAGGGCTGACTCATGAAGGGCTGATATGTGGAGGTATATGGGTGTGCGGGAGCGGAAGGCCGACTCGTGGAGGGATATGAGGTGGAGGGCTGACTTATGGGGGATGGTAAAGAGAAGGGGTATGTGGAAGGTGACGGTGGAGGAGGCTCGTGGTCAGAGGAAACTAGGAGTTGTTGGCTAACGAAGCTGGCTCGACTGTAAAGTTGTTGCCAGGAAATGATATCCTTCAGGGATAAGATGCACCTGAGCTCGGGCGTTGCATTAGAAATAACCATCTTGATTTGTTCACCCTCCGGAATATGCCCTGGAACTTGGGTGGCCAGGCGACGCCAGCGGTCGGCAAACGTGGGGAATTCCTCGTCGGGCTTCATCTTCTCTTGGGCCAGATCAACCATAGAATATCTGGGCCCAACCTGGTCCTGGTACTGCTGAATAAATCTTGCTTGGACGGCTTGAAAATTCATCATCTACTCTTGCGGTAACGTGAAGAACCAATCCTTGGCCGAGCCCTCTAAAGATAGGCCAAAGAAATAGGCCATCAAGCGTTGGTCATACCGGAACTGGGCCGACTCATATAAGAAATCTTTCAAATGGACGTAGGGGTCACCAATCCCACCATAGCGACGATATGCGGGAATCTGTGAATGTGGTGGGAGTTGAAGACCCTGGAATGCAAATGGGATACCCAAAGAAGTTTGGGGATTGATTCGGCGTTGTAATTCATCAAGCTGGCGTTGGGCCTGAGCGAACATCTCCTCGGTGGGAAGAGTCCGAAAAGGATATGGGCCAGCCTGAGCAAGAGAGGATGAATTTAAACTAGGATAATGCTGATGAATGCATGGGCCTGGAAGAATCGTGAATGTGGGAATGGGGATTGATCGGGCCAATAGCAGCACGGGCGGGATAAGAAGGCCCGTTTAAAGAATAGGGTCCAATGGAGGAATAAGGAGATGGGCCCGCATGAGAAGAGGAATCCACACGGGGATAATAAGGTAGAGAGGAATAGGAATATGATACAGGGGAAGGATGCTCCATGGGGAAAATGGAGACTTTATACAGTCAAGAATTTCAATGAAATACAAGGATAGAAACGAGCCTAGGACAAATGCAACTAAATGGAGACACACAAAGATGAACTAAATCAAATGAGTCTAATCTGAAAAAATGAGGTGAATGATGATACCGCAACACACAATGGAGGGGAGAGATGATGAAAGAATCAACCAATTGACCACCCAAATTATAAATGATGCATGAAGATTTTATAAGTTCCTCTTTAGGACCTTAGTGGATCAATTAAAATGTGAATTCACTCAACCATAAGGTACCTAACCAGGGTGGGGGACGGGAAACTGGCAGACTGTAAGAGACTCTCTCTCTCATGAATGTAGACCCTAGACTTGGGGGTGGTACGGTACAATCTGCCCGGCGTCCGTGTGGGAATCCACGACTCACGGGGGCTTACGGAGGTCCTCGGTAAGGTCACCTAGTCGGCTCCAAGGAGTATGGAGACGAGAGGAAACCCTACCTCGGTAGGAATGCAACTACAGATGATAAATATGCATGAATCCTATATGCACCGGAGTGCATGCAAAGTCTAGCCTAGCAGCTAGCAATCAATAATCAAACAAATATGTAAGAAATGAAAACAAGTATGCAACAATGATATAAGAGCAGGGGGGAGATCAATAATCAGCACCAAGTGTCATGAAAATCAAATAACATGGCAATCAAAGTGAAGCACGGGTGCACTGTAGCACGACAAGGACGGTCTCTGTAAGACCGCTCAGGGAGATAGACGGTCTGTAGATGACCGTATAATCCAGGGAGTAACGACAAACTAACACGAAAATCAGAAAACTCTGGAATGAAAGGAGATAGCAATCAGAAGCGTACCAGGTTGAACGGTCTCAAGGTAGACCGCATAAGAGCTGGAACGGACCTACAGCAACCATGTAATTGCAACCAAACCAACACTATGGGGACAGAGGCATACATGTGGTAGCAAGATGGACGGCCAAACACAGGTCGTATGGATGATGAACGGGTGGTGAGAGACCGCTCACGACAGCAGGCTTGGAGGAGAAGTGGCACTGTTCGTAGAGAATAATGGTGGACTCACGGCCGCACAAGATTTGGACGGCTCTGTTGGGTTAGATGAACGCAGTCTATCTCCACTAAGTGTGATCTAGAGGGGGTGAATAGATCAACTTGCCTAATTTAAAACTACTGTAAGTTCTAAAGCGGAATTTAGGCAAACATCAGTTAAGCTAAACGAAGAATGCTAAGCAAAAGGTCGACCCATGAAAGCCATTCACCATATCTATATATCGAAAGCTAGACATGAGCATAAGTGATGCAACCAAATAAGCTAAGCAAGAATTCCCATGGCACACAGATCACACAAAAACACAAACACACTGCACACACAATTTTTAGGTGGTTCGGTCAGCGACCTACGTCCACCCCACACTCAACCGAGTATGGCTTCCTGCTGCGTAGCACAGCTTGCGTCCGTTGGACTTTACAGCTTGGCCAAACAATCTGCTGATACACAGCTTCGCTGGGCACTACAGCTTGCCGACCAGAGGATCTGATCCTCTGCAACCGCTGGGGAAATATAGCTTAACCCGTCCAGTGGAGACTACCACTGCAAGACCGCTGACACACAGCTTGAGGAAACAATATTCAGAAATGATAGACAGAATCAAAACGAAAAAGGAAAACCCAAAAGCAATGTAGCTCTAAAGAGCAAAGCTCAGCTCTGGTTTTGAACCACGAGACTGAGATACAAACTCTCTCACTCTCATACTCAATCAGCTCTCTCTCAACTCAATCTCTCTCGATCTCTTCCTCTCTCTTTTTCTTCTTCTTCTCTATTTCTTCTTCTCTGTATCTTCTTCTTCTCTCTTTTCTCTCTGTGGATCGAAGGAGCCTTGCTGTGGCTGTATAGACTTTCTCCCTTCTGTCTTCGATCTCCCTTCTTCTGTGGAAGAAGGCATGTATATATAGCAGCAGCAGTAGCAGGCGTGTGCTCTCCACGTTTCCCGCCAAAGCATTTGGACCACGTGGCAGCATCCAATGGAGTGTCAGAACACGTGTCCTCATCTGGATACCTTGTTCTTCTCGAATCACGAGCCAGGTACCTCGGATCACGTGCCCTTCATTTGTCTCTGCATTCCCTGTTAGACAGACAAGAACATATTCAGTTTAACTGTAAACCCTGTACAGGCTTTGCAACCACGAGTGCAATGCAAAGTATGCACAACACAGTGTATAGACTCAGTGATCGTAAAGGCTTCATGAGAAGGAAAGCAGTGTATAGACTTAGTAAATATGAAGGCTTCATAAGAAGGAAAACTAGTGTACAGACTTTCCCAAAGTATAGACTTTATATGAAGAGGCAACGGCTGTACATACTTCCTATATGAAGCAGCCACTGTACATACTCAAGGTGAAGACTGATGCCAATGTATAGACTTTACTGAAGACAACGGACTCGAGTGCAGTGTACAGACTTGACTATGCTCACCCAATACCAATGTATATACTTGATGCTCAAAGAGTGGCTGTACAGACTTGATAACGATGCAGAACGAACGGATGTACATACTTCATGTGAAAGCCCAATGTACAGACTTTGAAGAACAAGCAGCTACAGTCCAATGTGTGGACTTGTCGTTCACTGGTGAGTGTACAGACTTCGAATGAAACACCAATGTGTAGACTTACCACCGACCATTGTGTAGACTTGAAGAAGTGAGACGATGGCTAAGACTGTCACGCCCCGAGCGCGGAAGATACCCAGAGATGCGCGACGTGTCTATATCAATCATGTCAATCAGAGTGGTCGTGTATTCGACACAAAGACAGAGATGCGTAAAATAGCAAGATAACCCAATCCTTTATTTCATAACGGATAGACTATTACAAATCCAATACTCTGTTTAATAAAAAGGGAATGAATACATAGTTGACTCAAGGAACTATAGAAAAGACTAGATGACACTTGAAGAATCTCTATCTCTTTCACTCTTGATCATTCCCATCCGATTGACTTCCATCGTCGTCGGACTCACCTGAAAAGTAAAAAGGGACAAACGGAATGAGCGAACGCTCAGTAGGAAATTATATCTCAAGCACTAGCAAGGGGTTTAAGTAATTACATTTTCATGAATGTAATAAAGCTATGCATGCTCGCATAAAACGTCAAGATAGAGAGAATGTAATATCAAAGAAATAAGTTGAACTTAATCATGAACTTTCAACAAGATAACAAGTTTATTCAAGATATTCAAGCAAGTACAATTATCGAGTCATGTCAAGAACTTTGGCTATCATGTATCAAGCAAGTAAATTACCCTCTTTCGGGCCACGCATTTCATGTAAAGTCAAGTACGATTCAAGTACAAGATGTGTGTGGAATGTCCAATCAAGCAAATCAAGTACTCGGTATAATGCCAGATACCTTATCATTTTAACTCCCATGGGCACAAGTACTTTCGGGTGCTCCTCCCAGGACCAGATCGGGCCCTATATGCGCAGGCATTTATCATGTGTTTTGACATCCACTCTTGTTTATAGCCAACATAGAATTTCAATAATCAAGCTTGTAGACACGTATGACAACTTTGATAGAAAAGAGTCCGAAATATGACAAAGGACATAGAATGGCGATAATAACGGTATAATCACGATATCGATAAAACTAGGTAGAATATGATTCCCTTAACTTGGGTACCATGACAAATCAGTATGGATATTCTTTATATAGAATTGAGGTCCACATGAACAGTATATCAAAGGTAAGATACCCTCATTCTTATCATAGAATTGAGGTTTACAAGAACGACATGATATGGCCTGATATCATCATCCCATTAAGAATTTCTTATGATATACTCTTTGTATAATCATAAGGGCCGGTATACCATGTTTCTTTAGAGTGACATGGCATCAATAGTGTAATGGGTTTTTAGGGTACAACCAGCTCAGTCGGCCTTGAGGGAATCCAAGGCTACGAGGAGTCTTACGGAGGTCTCTATGACTAACTCGCTAGTCCAAAGGAACGGAATGTCCAATGGAGAGCTTGTATGTCAATGAGAGTTGAGTGTGATCGATAAATCAACATGAAACGTGGGACTATACTCACGGAGTGGAGAATAGTGCCGATATATATATATTATGATATATAAAACCCTCGGTTAGCAAATCAGTTTATAGTAAAATAACGACTTAGGTCAAGTCGTTTCTCAAGTAATTAACGCATAACAGAAGGGCGTTTACATATGGTCCGTTTTGCAGAATTTTCAATAATTCAATAATTTATCTAAGACGCGCCTTCGGAAGGGGCGTTTCTTCAGAAGTTGACGACTACTGTAGCAGGCGTCTTTTTATTTACAATATTTTTTTCAGAACATATTTATTTTCAGAAATTATCAAAAACGCGCCCTTGGCAGGGGCGTTAATCATTAAGTTCTTATTTTCACAGAATATATATTCCAGGATTTTAACAGATACGCGCCCTAGTAAGGGGCGTTTATTTTTAATTCACGCCCTGTGATGGGGCGTTACCACATGGAAAACGACCTAGTTTAGGTCGTGAATTCAAGAAATATCAGGAATTTACATGATCAGCAAGATTTGCACGATAATCAAGGGTAACAATCATATAGTCATGACAGGAAAATTGGCAGGAATTCAGATGCAGTATATTAGATTTGATGTTTCATGTTTATTGACTTTTAACCGTTAACAATTATTGATTTGATTTCATGTAATTGCATGGATAATCAGTTCTTAAGATTTACATGAAATTAACGCCTGTGTACAGGGCGTCAAATATGAAATTGACGACCTGGGCAGGGTCGTGTCTTGTAAATTAGCGCCCTAGTAAGGGGCGTCTCTTTCAAAATATTGCAGAAACATAATAAAACCATATTAAACCGTATGCATGTCATGTCAATACGTATATAAGTCTTGTCTTAATTTATTTGGGCTACAGTAACTTGAGAAAATCCTACCTTAAGAGTTGATTTGGAGATGACCGTGAGGGATTTGTAAGAATCAATGATGCTGCAGACGTTGGATGAATCCTACAGAGGATAGATTGAAGATATTAGTTTCCTTGAAATCCATGGACTGTAGGTAGAGGAAGGGGTACTTACACACGGATGAAGAACTCTTGTTCCTCAAACGCCCGAGCCTCTTAACCTGTTAATAAGAGAAGAAGAATAATCAATATTCTTCATGCGACTGTAAACAGGAGAAAAAAATAGAAGAACATCTGTTCTTCACGTACCTGCAGCAGTAGTTCGTCCAAATAGTTTTAGGGTTGGCCGAACGAGAGTTTTTATAGGATTTTGGGTGTCCTATTAGGGTTAGTGATTGTGTGGAAGCAATACTTCTATGATAGAGTCATTACCACGTTTGAACTCTTTCTAATGCTTATCACTTACCCTGGATAAGTTCTGGGTTCGAACGGTTCACGAACTGAATTAACGCCTTAGGTAAGGGCGTCGATTCTTTAATTAACGACCTAGTTCAGGTCGTTTCTTAAGAAACGTCTTGGATAAGGGCGTTCCTTGTTTTTGAAACACGCCCCATATATGGGCGTTTCTCTTACTTGTCTATTTGGTCGTGAGAGTTGACGACCGCACGTGTGGGCGTCCTTTCTTTAGTCACGCCTTTGATAGAGGCGTTTCTTTTTGAATTAACGCCCTAATAAGAGGCGTTATTTTAATTTTGTTTTACTTCATCTAATTAACCCTATTCTTATTATCTGTATTACTACTGTAATATATATATGTTTTAATTTATTTCAAATATTCATTTATCAGGGTTGCTACAAAGACACTGTACAATCGGATGTATAGACTTTACTTAACACAGTCCGATGTACAGACTTGGAATTTCAACTGAAGGGTGTATAGACTTGACCAAACAGTCCAGTGAATAGACCAATGTGCAGACTTCAAGTTTCACTATGGATGTACAGACTTTAGGAAATCAAGCGATGTGTAGACTTGAAGCTCCACGATGGATGTATAGACTTCAAATATCACTGTGGATGTATAGACTTCAGGAAATCAAGCGATGTGTAGACTTCAAAGAAGTTGGCGATTCAATGTACAGACTTGATGAAGCGAAAGCCTTGATCGTAGGAATAGGCTGGACTGTATAGACTTTAAGCTTCAGAAATGAATGTACAGACTTCACTTAAGAAACGTAGGAGAAGACCCTAGTGTATAGACTTTGCCTTGAGCGAAAGGTAAGTGATGAATGTATAGACTTTCACGATGTGTAGACTTTGATACGTGAAAGCTACAGTGAAGGAATGTACACACTTGACCAATTCAAAGGCGAATCAAGTGTACAGACTTAGTGCGTTGACGCTGTAACATGAGCCAGTGAAATGCGTTGACACTGTACACACTGAGCCTAATACATGCATGCGACTGACGCTGTACAGACTTTGCCTAAGACGTTGTACACACTTAGCCTAAGACAATGTAAGCGACTGACGCTGTTCACACTTAGCCTAAGACGCTGTATAGACTTAGCCTAAGACATGCATGAACTGACACTGTATAGACTTTATCTAACATGCACAGTGTATAGACTCAATCGATTGAAGAGTTTCCAGTGTATAGACTCAATCTAAACAAGTCTTCTAAAGGAGTCGACCCATCAGAGGATGCGTCGACCCATGACAGTGAGAAATGCAAACAGCAGTGTATTAAATGCAAAGAACACACAGTCAATCTGATAGAGCAATTTCATCAAATCAATACAGTTGCCAATCAATCAAAACAATGATGTTGCCAATGAAATAAAGTAAGTGTCAACATCATCAACATAGAGGGGTCACAACAATCTCCCCCTTTTTGATGATGGCAACCCCATATGAAGTAGAATAACAACATCCTGACATATAGGTATATGTTTGATGAAAGACATGATGAGTTATGCAGATTGACATGCAGATGCTATGAATGCATGCAACTCACTGCCTCAAACTCTCCCTTATCATTATGCATATACACTCCCACTCCCCCTTGGAATGAATTCAGAATTCAGACAGATATGTATTCTCCCCCTAGACATCCCCCTAGACAATTTTCTCCCCCTTTGCCATCAACAAAGAGGAGGGAAAAATTAAATAGAAGGGAGAAAGCAAGAGAAGAACTGACTGGCATTCTGAACAGGTAGTTCATGAATAAGTATTCTAAAGCATAGAGTCTTCAGTCATATGAATTTAGAAACTGCCGTCAGAAAGAGTTCTGGTTTAAGGATGATAAAATTTGGAGTTCATGCACTACAAGCAATAGATAAGTTCACTGTGCATGATAAAACAATAAACCAGAATCATATTTGCATGAAAGATTCAGTTTCATAATATCTTACTTTCATAGTCTCATAAAAAATATTGAGAGAAACCAAGTCATGTATTGAAACTAAACAAATTGACACTCATGAACTTTTCTTTTGAAGGAGCTGCATTATCAATATTAGATCATTTTGAGCATTCAGGTACCATAAGTCTTTCTATGTAAGGGTATACGTTTATAAGACGCCAATACCCCTAGATACTCAACAAGATGGACCATTCTGCCTATGATCAAATTTAACAGAACTGAGTTACACCTTTTTGTGTGAGGGTACACGTTTATCAGACGCCAGTTACCCCCAGGTATTCAGTGAAAACCAGCCTGCTATTTTGAACATTTTATACGGAGATAGCTGATACACTTCATGACATGAGTGTTGTCCACTTCTGTGATGGATCACTCAGTTTCTCAGTGATTTATCAGTCATTGCTCTGCCAAATTAATTTTCAATGATTTTCAATGTTTTTCAATATCTTTCTTAGCTGTCCTTTTTATGTGTCAGAATGACTTGTTTAAGAACAATACACATACTTAACCTCTCTAACATGATTTCAGATGAGTTTTCAGATTTCAGATATGATTAGCTTTGTCTGACATGAAATAAGAAAGAGGTTGAGAGTTTTATCAATTTTCAACTTACTTATATACTGATTGCAATCTTTAAACTCCAACTATTATAAGATTTAAACCATTACTTCAGTCTTTGAACAATTCAAATTCTTATAAATGAAGAAGTCCATTTTCTACTGCTTAGAAATCAGAACTGACCAACAGATTGCCATAATGTCAGAGACAAGTATTCAGAGTTAAAGGTTGAATGACTTCAAGAAAGCTGAAACCACTCTGAATTTCTAGCAATACTCCCTCTGTCTATATGCATGCAATTTGCTAATGAAAGGCAAGAATTAATTGAGAGAGAGCTTATGCATAGGTCATGAATGAATGATATGCAAAGACATGCAAATACTCGACAAGCTCCCCCTGAATATATGCAATGTTTTCTTTGAACACTGAACAAAGTATTTTGAAATTCATGCTCATTCAGACTCCCCTATCAATCAATATAACCCATGGTACTAGGCGGAGAACCTGGTCTCAAGGACCATCTCACACATAGTAAGAACCTCCAGACAGATTTCCCTGCCCTTTAGTAGCCTACTATTTAATATACCATGGTTATGTAGAGAAATGCAATGCATGACAGTTCTACATGCATGTTCAGTAATGATTATGAGTCTGTTTCAATATTCACATCCACATGAATTATCCAAGCAATCAAATGCAAGTCCACATCAGAAATTTTATTCACAGCAGTTAAACAATCATTCATCATGCTGAAATTTACATAGGCCAAGTTCTCTTCTAAGAAACTTAAAATTTTCATTCCCAAGAGGCTTAGTAAAAATATCAGCAATTTGTTTTTCAGTTTCTATGAAATTCATTTCAATCTCATTTTTATTTACAGCATCTCTAAGAAAATGATGCTTTATCTCTATATGCTTAGTCCTAGAATGGTGAACATGATTTTTAGCAAGGCATATAGCACTAGTATTATCACATAAAAGTGGAATGCATCCCAGATTTATCTGATAATCAGCCAGTTGGTGCTTAATCTAAAGTACTTGGGCTGCACAATTACATGCTGCAACATACTCAGCTTCAGCTGTGGATAATGCTACAGTGTGTTGCTTCTTAGATGCCCAAGACACTAGACAGCCACCAAGGAATTGACAGTAGCCACTGGTGCTTTTTCTATCTACTCGACACCCAGCATAGTCTGCATCAGTGTAGGCTAGAAGCTCTAACTCACACTTAGCAGGATACCAGAGACCTAGTTCTTGGGTGCCTAGTAAATACCTAAAAATCCTTTTCACAGCTTTAAAGTGAGTTTCTTTAGGACTAGCCTGAAATCTAGAGCATAAACACACAGCAAATTGTATATCAGGCCTAGATGTTGTAAGATAGAGAAGAGATCCGATCATACCTCTGTATAGCCTTTGGTCCACAGGTTTACCTTTAGAATCTTCATCCAAACTGGTTGAGGTACACATTGGAGTAGCTATTTCCTTGAGGTTGTCCATTTTGTACTTCTTCAATAAGTTCTTTACATACTTGGACTGAGAGATGAAGGTGCCATCTTCTGTTTGTGTAACCTACAGTCCAAGAAATAGTTTAAGCTCACCCATTGAGCTCATTTCAATTTCATCAGTCATTATTTGAGAGAATTCCTCACACAATTTGGGGTTAGGTGACCCAAACACAATGTCATCCACATAACTCTGAATGATAAGAATATCTGGATGGCTTACCTTGGTAAACAATGTTTGATCAACTATACCTCTTGTGAAGTTCTTGTCGGTGAGAAATTTGCTCAACCTGTCATACCAAGCTCTAGGAGCTTGCTTTAAACCATAGAGAGCTTTATTGAGCTTGTAAACATGATTAGGAAAATCTAAACATTCAAACCCAGGAGGCTGTCTCACATATACATCCTCATTAATTTTCCCATTTAGAAAAGCAGATTTCACATCCATCTGCTGAAGATTTATTCCTAGGGAACATGCATAAGCCAATAAAATTCTTATTAATTCTAACCTAGCTACGGGGGCAAAAGACTCTTCAAAGTCTATTCCAAATTCCTGATTGTACCCCTGAGCTACAAGTCTGGCTTTATTTTTAGTAACATTCCCTGCTTCGTCAGTTTTGTTTCTAAATACCCATTTAGTTCCTATGACTGTTTCATGATCAGGAGGTGGAACCAAAAACCACACCTTATTCCTGTCAAATTGATTGAGCTCCTCATGCATGGCATTAATCCAATGCACATCTTGGAGAGCACAGTCAATGGACTTGGGTTCTGTGTTTGACACAAAAGCATAAGCATTCAGTTCATGTTGAATTCTTAAGTGGCCTCTAGTCCTAGGAGGGTCATGCAGATTTACAATAACATTATCTACAGGATGATCCTTGAGATATCTAATATTTGCAATTGGACTATCATGAACTTGATTTACCTCCCCCTGAACTGTAGGCTCCTCTTCATTAAGCTCTTTATGTCGTTCATCATTCTCGGATTTGACTGCATGATCTCCTTCCTTCAGAATTTCACCATTGTTTTCATTCCTGCATTGACCAACATTAGAATTTACCAAGGATTCATCAAAAACTATGTGTGGAGATTCTTCAATAGTCTTAGAGTTCAGATTGTACACTCTGTATGCTCGGGTGTTTTCAGAATAGCCAAGAAAAATTCCTTGTTCTCCTTTAGGTTCAAATTTATCAAGGTCCTTCTTATCATTTATGTGAATGAAACATTTACAACCAAAGACCTTGAAGTGAGCAATAGAAGGTTTCTTACCTTTTAAGATCTCATATGGTGTTTGCTGGGTAGAAGGTCTTACCATGGCTCTGTTAATTACATAACAGGCAATGTTCACTGCTTCAGCCCAAAATTTCCTTGGTAGACCGCCTTCGACAAGGATTGTACGACCCATTTCCACTAGGGTTCTGTTCCTTCTCTCCACAACTCCATTATGCTCAGGTGTCCTTGGTGAGGAGTACCTGTGGTTGATTCCATTTGACCTGCAGAATTCATCAAATTGTGAGTTTTCAAACTCACCTCCATGATCAGACAAAATATTTTCAATTTTCTGATTTGTTTTATCATAAAACTCTTGAAATTCAGAGAAAGCATCACTCTTATTAGATAGGAAAAAAACCCATGTATACCTAGAAAAGTCATCTACCATGACAAACCCATACCTCCTCCCTGATAGGCTGACAGATCTAGTTGGCCCAAACAGGTCCATATGTATCAGCTCATAGGGTTTGGAAGACAGATTTTCAGTTCTAGACTTAAATGACTTTCTAGTTATCTTTGATTGAGTGCATGCATCACAGATTTTATTTTCTTTCTTGAATGAGACTTCAGGAAGTCCTCTAACCATGCCATGCTTATTTAATTTGTGTAAAACAGTGTAGCTAGCATGACCTAACCTACGATGCCATAAAAATGCTATGTCAAAGGTTAGTGTGTTGAATTTCATCTAAATTTATCATGTAAGTATTGTTTATTCTTTTTCCAGAAAATTTGACAATATCAGAATCAGGTTCAAAAACCTTGCAGCATTGAGAATTAAATAAAACATTGTAACCTTTATCACATAACTGGCTGATGCTAAGTAGATTATAGGCTAACCCTTCAACCAGCATAACATCATCAATGCAGCAGGTAGAACACTTACCTACCTTACCTGATCCGATAATCCTACCCTTTGTGTTGCTTCCAAATGTGACAAGGCCTTCTACTTTCTCAGTCAGCATGCAAAATTTGGCCTTATCTCCTGTCATATGCCTAGAGCAACCGCTATCCATGTACCATAAGTTGTTCTTGGCTGCCAGGCATAACTGCATACACAATTAGGTAGAGAAGTTTGGAACCCAAGACTGATTGGGCTCCAATGTAAATGAACTAGAAGCAAAGCAGGAAAGCAGATGTTTCGGAATCCAAATTTGTTTAAATGAACTTTGTTCAGTGGATCCTACAGATTTTCTTCTATTGTTGTTCCTTTTCTTTTTATTATTCTTTTTCTTATTGGCAGCAGCATGATTATTGACAGTATTGTTATTTCTGTGCCAGTGCCTTAGCCAGGGTGTGTTCACAAAATTTTGGCCATAGTAGTTCCTGGGCTGGCTATGGAAATATTGGTTTCTAGATGTCCAGTAACCATATCCATTGACCCAATTTCTACTGTAAGGTCTTTGATATTGAGCACCCTGGTGTGCAAGACCTGTAAACCTACCCTGAGTTCTAGACCAATCTGACCTATTGAAGTAGGTTTGCTGTGCATTGTAGTGGGTCTGAGCTCTGGGTTGATAAAAATAATTGGGTTGACTCCTAGCAGCACTCTGTCTCCCCTGTACTTTGGACCCTGCTGACCTATACACAGGTTTGTATTGGGTCTTCTTCAGAGGTGGAGTTGATGGTGGAGACTTGGTTACCTTGACCTGGGGTTTACTGGACTGTGTAGGTTGACCCCTAACCTGAGTCTGAGCCCTAGGATTCTGCTTAGATGTGCTGGCTCTACTAGGCTCATTAACCTTTCGTTTGCCCTTCTCCTCAGCACTGGGCTTTTTCAGATTAGCAGTTTTGTTCATCAAATTTGTTGAGTTCATGCTAATTAGAGGTCCCTTTTCCTTTTGAGCAACAAATGAAATTGTTCTCATCCCAAATGTTTTTGTTGCACTAGAACTAAATCCTAGGCCCTCTTTTCTGAAATTAACCTTTGACCCTAATAAAGCATTTAAGTTATCTGTTCCTTGGGTCATTTTCTCAATGGTTTTCATTTTATCCTCATTATCTTTCTGAAGTTCATCAATAGACTTTTTCAGCTCATTGTTGACATTGAGGACAGCTTCATATTTTCAGAGATGATTTTTACTTCACTTTCACATTTTTGAATCTTCAGTTTCCATTCATCAATTTCATTTTCAAGCCTTAGATTCTCTTCCCTAGAAACCTTTAACTCAATTTTGATGTCCTCTACTTCAGAGCATGTGAGTTTCAGTTTATCATTTTCAGATTCCAAACATGCAATTTTATTAGATAGAGTTTTATCATTTTGCATGGAATTGATTTTTCTTCTAAGATGCCTATTCTCTTTTCTAATATCATCAGCTATGTCATGATAAGCATCTACCCAATCAGCAATTGTGATGTTTTCAAATCTAGTGATTACCTCATCTGTGTCCTCCTCTCTATCTTCAGAGCTTGTTGCCATAAGGCAAATGGGCTGTTCAGATTCGGCTTCACTATCTGAGCTGCTGCTGAAAGAGCCTTCATCTTCATCACTCCATGTGCTGATCATAGCTCTTCCCTTCTTGGTTTTCTTCTTTGACCTGTCCTTATGTTTCTGATTGTTTGGACAGTCAGCTTTCAGATGCCCTGGTTTCCTGCATTGATAACAGACATTAGCTTCATTTTTCTTTGCAGATTTAGATTTATACCTTTTATCCTTTCGGCCACCATTGTATTTCTTTTGGCCGAACCGTCCGGCTCCCTTTCTGAGAAATCGCCTGAACTCTCTAGTCATCATGGCTATTTCAGATCGAGTCACATCTTCTTCTTCATTTAGGCTCTCCTCTGATGATGAAGAGCTGCTGGAGCTGGATTTTGTTGATTTGCTGGAACTAGCCTTCAGCGCTATCGGCTTCTTCTTCCTCTCGGCTTCATCTGTCCTTGGCATGTTTATCTCATATGCCATTAGTGAGCCAATCAGCTCATCAGCTTTAGTATTATGCAAGTCCCTTGACTCCTCCATCACTGTTGCTTTGGTGTGCCAAATGGGAGTCAGGGAGCGTAGAATTTTCCTCACTACATCATACTCTGTCTGAGGTTTCCCAAAACCTCTGAGGCCATTGTTGTGCCCCTGTGATTTTGATGATGGCTATGGTTTTGATGATTGGCTTTTGATGTGTGTTAATCACTGTGAGTCATCTTGCTGTTGAGTCATCATGTTGATATTCAGTCACTTTCTGTTCATAATGCAGTCTTTTTCAAATATTCAGTCAAGCATTGCATATTCTGATGTTCAGTCTGATTATCAAAGCATTGTATTGATGTTCAGTTAGTTTAACAGATTTAAGGCATTGCATGTTTTATGTTAGTCATTTTATCTGCTGCATAAAGCATGTTCAGTTATGCTGTCTGTTTGTGCAACTCTACATATCCTATTTGGTCGCTCTTCAAGTCTATACACTGCCAGCACACACGTACAAAATCTCTTCATGTGAAGTCTTCACTTCGACTGTTCATGCAAAGTCTAGACATTCGATCAAGTTTGTACATTGGTCTTGGGATATGGATTCATAAAGTACATACACTCTTCGGTTGACTTCAACTAAAGTATGTACATTGGCATGCATTGCATCAAGTGTATACATTGGGTCATGCATTCACTGTAGAGTCTACACATTGCTGGGTCTTATTCAATGTCTTCATGCATTCATCAAGTCTATACGCTGGAAGACAAAGTCTATACAGCGTCAACTCATTGGGCTGCAGCGTCAACTCAGCAAGTCTATACATCCTCCGTTGAACGTAAAGTATATACGTTGCAGTGTCAACTCATTGGGCTGCAGCGTCAACTCAGCAAGTATGCACATCACCTCATTTCTTCAAAGTCTATACGATGGATCGTCTTTCTTAGCGTCTTCATATTCGAAGTCCATACATTGGTCTTCACCTAAAGTCTGTACATCACTGTAGCAGCATCGTCTCATGCAGCGTCTCATTCAAGTCTGTACAGCCGTTTGCACTTCAATTGAAGTGTGTACATCATAGGCGTTCAAAGTGTGCACTTTGCCTAAGTCGGTATAGCCACTAGTCGCAACAAAGTCTGTACATCGCCTTCAAGGCATCAAGTCTATACAGTGGACTGTGCTTCAAGCATTGGCCAAGTCTGTACATCGACCTGTTCACTCGTATGCGCAAGTCTATACATTGGTCGGTGGCAAGTCTATACATTGCTTTGCTTTATCTACGTTCAAGACCACCAAGTCTGTACATTGGGTAAAGTCTACACATCGCCTTGGTCAGTTGATTCAAACTCTATACACTGTGAACATTCAAGTCTGTACAGACTTCACTTCAATCAAGTCTGTACATCGTTAAGCTGCCTTTGTGCCGAAGGAAGTCTATACAGTGGTCTTCATTTCGTCAAGTCTGTACATTGGTTTCAACTCTCCAAGTCTGTACATCGCTTGCAGCTTCAATGTCCATACAACCATAGCAAGTCTGTACATTGACACCTTACCTTCATTCAGAACCTCAAGTCTATACACTCGTTTCTAAGGCAAAGTCTATACAATCGTCTTCATAGGTTTCAAGTCTGTACAGCATGCCTTGCTATTCACAGCCTTTAAAGTCTGTACATTGGCCTCACATCGGCAAGTCTGTACATTGGCTTCATATGCTCCTAAGTCTATACATCGGTCCTCAAGCGTTACAAGTCTGTACATTGGTTCAGACTCTTCAAAGTCTGTACATTGGGCCTTCAAGCTTTTGAAGTCTATACACTGGCTTACTCTTCAAGTCTGTACAGCCTGCCTTGATTCAGAGTCTATTCATCGCTGTTGAGTTAAAGTCTGTACAGCCGTTCCTTTGGCTAAAGTCTACACATCGTGTAGTCTATACACTCGACTGCCCTGCTTTGCTTTAAGTCTGTACAGTCTCTCCCTCAGCAAGCCTATACACTGGAGTCGTCAGCTGCAAGGACAGCATGTCTGTACATTGGTTCTCATGCATGTTAACACCAGGTCTATACACTGCATTCATGCATTGTTCTTCACAGGAAAGTCTGTACACTGTGTTCTCTCACACGCAAACAAAGTGTGTACAGCCTGTGCTTGCATTAGTAAGTCTACACACTCGATTCATTCATGCATTTCACAGAAGTCTATACACTCCTTCCTATTATGATAATGCATTCTTCAGCAAGTATATACACTGAGCTCGCATGAAGACTTCTAAGTCTATACACTCCCTCACACTGTACACACTTGCTGTATTGATATCTATAAGTCTATACATTGCTGAACTATGTACAGCCTGTGTTGATTTTATCCATCGACTGAACTCCTCAGTTACTCTTGCAGGTGTTCTGGCACGTGAACCAAAGAAATGTCTGGCACGTGATCCAAGGAGCTGAGATGCTGACACGTGGCCAAATACTTGGGCGGGAAATGTGGAGGACACACGCGCCCAGTGCTGCCCCTGCTCGAGCTGCTATAAAGGGTAGTCTCCGTTGTCTGAAGGAGGTTGATCGAAGCCTTGAGAGCAATAGCAGAAAAGCAGAAGTGTTGAGAGTTCGATCCAGCAGAAGAGAAGCAGAGAGCAGAAGAAGAAGAAATAGAAGAAGAGTGAGCCGGCAGAAGAAAAAGAGTTGCAGAGAAGAAGGAGAGAACAGCGTGAGAGAAAAGGAGAGCAGAGGAGAAAGAAAGAGAGATAGAGAGAGAGAGAGTTCGTGGAAAACAAGGAAGAAGCTATTGAAGATCTGTCATCTGGCGTTTGGATTAAATCCAAGCCAGATCTGCTCCTTTGAGAGCTACATTCTTGTTCTTCATTTACAGTCTTCCGATCGCTGTGTATTTTCCATTCCTTATTTTTTCCTTTTCATCTGGTTATCCTTGTTCTTCCAATCCTCTGGTCTGAGGTCGGGTTCCTCCTGTGGACTCAGGAGAAGGGAGACTTGTCTCCGGTTCTGGGCTTGTGGGTTGCAAGTCCAGGGGTCCCTCCGGTTGGAGGAAGAGAGGTCTTCGACCTCTGGTTGCTGGTGAGGGGGAGTCACTGGCGGGTTCCCTCCTGGACTGGAGGAAGAGAGACTTCGGTCTCTGGTTTCCAAGTGGCTGGGAGTCACTTGGGGTGTCCCTCCGGTTGGGAGGAAGAGGGGAGGTTGTTCCCCTGGTCAAGCTGTGTGGCAGCACCTTGTTCGTAGACTGAGTCTGCTTGGTTCTAGCGTTTGCTAGTGAAGCCTCACTCCGGTTGGGAGTGAGGGGTGGATGTAGGTCTGGAGGACCGAACCACCTAAAAATCTATTGAGCAGTGGTTTGCTTTGTGTGTTTGCTTCCGCTAGATGCTTGGATAGACGCGCTCCATGTGCTTACTCATAAGTTTAATTGAATTAGTTTTCTTCTGTGATTGCGTCTAGCATCTGAGTTTTTATTTGGGCATTATTCATAGCAGGATACATTCACCCCCCTCTGTATCTGGGCCTAGCACCCTAACAATTGGTATCATAGCGGTGTCTGCTTAGAAGGTCCAGTGACCTGCAGATCCGATCTTGCAGTCATAGGTGCTAATTTGCTTTTGGTGCATCAATATTCCTGTCGCATTATATCTGTTTGTTTCCATGGGTGAACCACCAGTTTTCAACGGTTCCAATTTTAGTGTATGGTTTGTTAGTCTGAAAAATTATGCTAAATCTGTTAATCCAGACATGTGGAAAGTAATTTCACACGGTCCTCATGAACTACCAAAGAAAAAGTCCAAATGGACTGACAGTCACAAATCTATGCATGAAGAGAACCAGATAGCTATAAATCTAATGAAGGCAGCTACTGATAGAGCTTTTCATTCATGTTTCTTTGATTGCAGTTCTACTAAAGATATTCTGGACATGCTGAAGCGAACTCAGAAGAGGAATGAGGACAGCTGCATGATGGCTGACAGAAGCAATCAAAGCAGCAGCCAAAATGAAGATGATGATGATGAGGTAAATCTCTTCGAGAATTTTTCTCTTGATGATTGGGAGAATGCATATGCTGAATTGTTAGAGTCACATGAGAGCTTAAGAAAATAGTATAAAAAATTGAAGAAGGGTACTGGGATAGATAGTTCTAGCTCTCCATGTGAAAACTGTTCAAGTACGAAGTAATTTCATGATGCATGTCTGTCTGATAATCATATGTATAAAAATCAGAATGCAAAACTGAAGAAGGAACTTGAATGTGCTTACTCTGAACTAAACAAGTTAAAATCTGAAGATGACTCTCTCAGAAAACTCTCTAAAGAAGATGAAGAAAAATCAGAGAAACTTAAATAGGAGAACAAATTGCTGATTGAAAAATTTAATGCCATAAAGTCTGTAAACATAGAATTACAGAAAGATATTGACAAATAGCAAAAAGATATGAAGGAAATTGAAAATGAGGAAAGTATGAAGTCAATTCAGAAGATCAGCTTCTAATAAATGAGTTAATTCAGAATGACAAGCTTAAGGAAGAAAATGAGAAGTTAAAAATGCTGAACTCCACTATCTCTGAGAGACTTCTAGCCTTAGAAAGAAGAAAAACTGTTTGCATTGAAGATTCTGATAAACTGAGCAATCTGGAAAATGAAATTGAGAAATATAAAACTGCTAACAAAGTTTTGAATGAAGCTATGAATTGTAGTGAGCAAGAGATTGCCAGTTATGAGTTACACATTTCCTCACTAGAAAATGAAATTCAAGATCTGAAAACATCTCTGTCAAAGTTTGTGAGTGGACAAGAGAATCTGGACAGGTTGTTAGGAGTTAAGGTTAATACTCAAAAGGAATGGTTAGGCTACAACAATGTCAATAAAAAGGCTTTCAAAAACAAGCTAATGACATCTTTTATCAAAGCATCAGATGTAGCCACCACCTCAGAAAATAAACAACCAAATGCTCAGAAAAATCAGAAACAAACTGGAAAAATAGAAAAGGTCAGTCATGTGAAGAAAGGAGTGAATCACATTGAAAAAATGCATGATGTACATCACTCAAACTTTCCTGCCACCAAGAAAAAGACTGATTTTTAAATATGTTGAGAAAGTTCAATATGTGCTTGACATGAATACACATACACATGCACATAAAAATAAGAATTTATGTCATTACTGTGGTAGGGTTTGACCACATTATGGATAATTGCTTCATTCTGAAACAAGACAACAAAAAGCATGCTAGGAAACATGTCTCTGCTCAGAACAAAAAGACTACTCAGAACAAAAAGAAAACTGAATGCTATCACTGTGGCAAATTGGGCCACAGGGCCATTGAATGCTGGCATGCTCAGGGTAGACAATTCAATTCTAAAACTGTTAAACTCCCTGCAAATGGAAATATTTTTGGAAGAAATGTTTTTAGAGGCAAGCACAATGAGTGCTTCAAATGTGGGAAGTATGGCCACACAGTCAAGGACTGTTGGCACATTTAGAAGAATTCTTTTAACCCCCATGTTATCAAATTCTCTGCCAGAAAATCTGTGAGTTTTCATGCTATAACTGTGGGAAGCCAGGCCATAGAGCTGCTGAATGTTGGCTGGCCGGTTTTAGTAAACAGAATTTTAATTTTTTCAACAACAAAAAATTTCATGCATATGCACATGGATTTCATGCTAACAAGAATGCGCATAGATTAAATTTGAAATCTGGTGCATCTTACTATCATTATAGTAAACAGAACTCTCTCTCTGCCAATAAACTTCATGACAACAGTAATGTGCATGAGAAGAATTTGAAATCTGCTAATTCATGTCATTACTGTGGTCAAATTGGTCATTTAATGAATAATTGCTACTTGATGAAATCTGATGACCATGCTGCTAGAAATGTGCTGAGAAAACCTGCTAGAAGTAATACTGTCATGTCAGGACCCAAGACTTCTTGGGTGCCTGTTTGTGCAAAATAACTTTGCCTTGCAGGTGTGCCTTGGAATGGAATAAAAAGGGGTATTAATCCAAGGCACTCAAGAATGAAAACCCCTTCTGAACTGTTCAGGTAAATTCTCTGCATTTCCTATTTTGAAATTCATTGCATATCTAATTTGATGTAATCTTGCACATCTGCCATTTGTAGTTGTTTGATAATTGTTGAAATGCATAAACTCTGAAAACAAATTGCATTCTGAAAAATATATACTGCATATGTATGTGGCTTGAAATTTGTCTGATGCATAGTTCATTGAAAATCTATCTATTGCATTCTGAAAAATCTGTTAAGCTGAAATTTGATCCATGCATGCTGCCCATGTTGAATTATCATGATTGACCTCAATGGTATATAAATGGTAAGGTACCAAAAGGCAGGGAAGTCTGTCTGGAGGTTCTTACTATGTGTGAGGTGGTCCTTTAGACCAAGTGCTCCGCCTAGTACCATGGGTCACTTTGCTGGATAGGACAGTCTGAATGTGCATGAATCAAAATCATATGTTCAGTTTCTCATGGCAAACATTGCATGTTTTCAGGGGGAGTTAATTGCATATCTTTGCATAGCATTCAATGTTGAGTCTTTGCATATTTTTGCATACATATAGTGCATTGCATTTCCTTATATATTTGAAAAATGTCAAAAAGAGAGTTTGAATGCATATTGTAAGGGGGAGTCAATGCATTGCATATAAGTTGTCAAATGCATACATTTGTCAGAACTCATTGCATATCCTTTCTTATTGATTTTGTTGACAAACTTTGATCATATTCTGAAAACTTTGAGCTTCACAATCTCTCTTAACAATTGGTATTTCTCCTATCAATTGGTATCATTTGGCTTCAAAAGTCTATCAGTCCTTCATGAAGATTTCAATGGGCTATCTCGATCATAAATATGAAAACTTTTGAACTAGAAATCTTCTATTATACGTTTTTATGAATATCTGAAATAACTCAGGTGGTTTAAGTTTAATGTACTCAAGGGTTGACTTTAAAATCTCTTAAAAATATCTGAAGCATGTTTAATAAACCTTAACTATCTGTTTCATGTTGTGTCTTGTGAAAACTTCTGAAATCTGCACTTTTGAATACATGACTTCAACTGATTAAGTACATGAAACTATTATTGATTTGAAGCAAATGAATTTTTCTGAAATGTCTAAAGGGTAATATCTGTCAGAGCAATGACATTGGTCACTGAGAAACACATGTCCAAAGGACTGTGTCATGAGGTGCCTTAGTTAACTCTGCATAAAATTCATTGAAAATCAGACAGAGCAATGGCATGCACACTGAGAAATACAACTCACTCATCAAGAAATGATTTGGAGTGTGTCATGATGTGTAAATGCTATCTTTGTTCATATATAGCATGACAGTTAGTCACACTAAGTGCTTAGGGATATTGGCCTCTGATCAAGGTATATCCTCTAGTTACAAGGTGTGCATTGAACTAGACTGCTTGTAAAATTGTAGCATGAAAAAATTGTTGAACATATCTCAATATCTGAATATTGATGCTAAAATCAAATTGCTACAACCCTAGACAAAATCATATGACTTCATAATGCTTAATCCCAATACTAGTGCATGTAATTATGAAAGAAGTCAATAAATTTGATTGTGTAAGACAAAGGGAGGATAATCAAGATAAATATGAGGGCTTGGTTCATTTTTATTAGAACATGGTTTTAGATATCAATACATAATTTTATTGATAAACTCTGCATACATCATGTTTAAACCATGATGTTCAATAAAGCTCATTCATAAGCCCTTATAATGGAAGACTTTGAAAAATTATGTTTTAGATTTATGAGATTGATATCTCTTTGAAAATCTGGCTGAATTTCTTGTGTTTGGAGCATCCTTGAAAAATCTGTTAATTGAAACTCTTCTGCTCATGTCCTTGGCTCATTGACCTGAACTTTTCCTTGTTTGCCCCTGTGGTCTCCTTCTCATCTATCTCATAAGATTCCACTTATTGAGGGGGAGCTTCCATGTCATATGCATCATGCTGCATAGAAACTCTTAAAGGGGAAGATCTTGCATTCTGGTATCGGTATCTGCATTCACCCCTTCCCATGGTTCATCCTGACTATACTAAAGGGGGAGATTATTTGCCAAAGGGGGAGAATTATGTTCTTGCAAGGGGGAGAAATTGACTGAATTTTTATACATGCTTCAACTTCTCAAACTATTTTTCTTTTTGATGAAGTCAAAGGGGGATAATAGTTTGTGTCATCAGCTTTACTCAGCGTAGTATTGCCATCATCAAAAAGGGAGAGATTATTGTCCCCCTGTGATTTTGATGATGGCTGTGGTTTTGATGATTGGCTTTTGATGTGTGTTAATCACTGTGAGTCATCTTGCTGTGTGAGTCATCATGTTGATATTCAGTCACTTTCTGTTCATAATGCAGTCTTTTTCAAATATTCAGTCAAGCATTGCATATTCTAATGTTCAGTCTGATTATCAAAGCATTGTATTGCTGTTCAGTTAGTTTAACAGATTTAAGGCATTGCATGTTTTATGTTAGTCATTTTATCTGCTGCATAAAGCATGTTCAGTTATGCTGTCTGTTTGTGCAAGTCTACACATCCTATTTGGTCGCTCTCCAAGTCTATACACTACCAGCACACACGTACAAAATCTCTTCATGTGAAGTCTTCACTTCGACTGTTCACTCTTGATCATTCCCATCCGATTGACTTCCATCGTCGTCGGACTTACCTGAAAAGTAAAAGAGGACAAACGGAATGAGCGAACGCTCAGTAGGAAATTATATCTCAAGTACTAGCAAGGGGTTTAAGTAATTACATTTTCATGAATGCAATAAGGCTATGCATGCTCGCATGAAACGACAAGATAGAGAGAATGTAATATCAGGAAATAAGATGAACTTATCATGAACTTTCAACAAGATATAAGTTATTCAAGATATTCAAGCAAGCACGTTTAACAAGTCATGTCAAGAACTTTGGCTATCATGTATCAAGCAAGTAAATTACCCTTTTTCGGGCCACGCATTTCATGTAAAGTCAAGTACGATTCAAGTACAAGATGTGTGTGGAATGTCCAATCAAGCAAGTCAAGTACTCGGTATAATGCCAGATACCTTATCATTTTAACTCCCATGGGCACAAGTACTTTCGGGTGCTCCTCCCAGGACCAGATCGGGCCCTATATGCGCAGGCATTTATCATGTGTTTTGACATCCACTCTTGTTTATAGCCAACATAGAATTTCAATAATCAAGCTTGTAGACACGTATGACAACTTTGATAGAATAGAGTCCAAAATATGACAAAGGACATAGGATGGCGATAATAACGGTATAATCACGATATCGATAAAACTAGGTAGAATATGATTCCCTTATCTTGGGTACCATGACAAATCAGTATGGACATTCTTTATATAGAATTGAGGTCCACATGAACAGTATATCAAAGGTAAGATACCCTCATTCTTATCATAGAATTGAGGTTTACAAGAACGACATGATATGGCATGATATCATCATCCCATTAAGAATTTCTTATGATATACTCTTTGTATAATCATAAGGGCCGGTATACCATGTTTCTTTAGAGTGTCATGGCATCAATGGTGTAATGGGTTTTTAGGGTACAACCAGCTCAGTCGGCCTTGAGGGAATCCAAGGCTACGAGGAGTCTTACGGAGGTCTCTATGACTAACTCGCTAGTCCAAAGGAACGGAATGTCCAATGGAGAGCTTGTATGTCAATGAGAGTTGAGTGTGATCGATAAATCAACATGAAACGTGGGACTATACTCACGGAGTGGAGAATAGTGCCGATATATATATATATATATTATGATATATAAAACCATCGGTTAGCAAATCAGAGGAAAAATCAGTTTACAGTAAAATAACGACTTAGGTCAAGTCGTTTCTTAAGTAATTAACGCCTAACAGAAGGGCGTTTACATATGGTCCGTTTTGCAGAATTTTCAATAATTCAATAATTTATCTAAAACGCGCCTTTGGCAGGGGCGTTTCTTCAAGAGTTGACGACTACAGTAGCAGGCGTCTTTTTATTTACAATATTTTTCAGAACATATTTATTTTCAGAAATTATCAAAAACGCGCCCTTGTCAGGGGCGTTAATCATTAATTCTCATTTTCACAGAATATATATTCCAGGATTTTAACAGATACGCGCCCTAGTAAGGGGCGTTTATTTTTAATTCACGCCCTATGATGGGGCGTTTACATATGGAAAACGACCTAGTCTAGGTCGTGAATTCAAGAGACATGAATTTTCATGGGCAGAAATGTTTTCAGAATAATAGAATTCATGGAGAACGAATGTATGGTCATGACAATAAAATTAGCAGGTTTGAAGACATGTGATCATGCATTATTGTAGGATCATTATTTCATAGATACTCAATTCTTATCATGGGTGATTAATGATTAAATGAAATTAACGCCTGTGTGCAGGGCGTCAAATCCAAAACTGACGACCTTGGCAGGGTCGTGACTTGTAAAGTAGCGCCCTAGTCTGGGGCGTGTATTTCATAGTCACGCCCTTGCTAAGGACGTTTCTTTCAAGAAATTAACAGAAAGTCGTTCAGAAACTATAGTAAACCAAACCATGTATATGCATGATAATTATTGTACTGTATCAATTTAGTTTGGGCTACAGTGACTTGAGAAAATCCTACCTTAAGAGTTGATTTGGAGATGACCGTGAGGGATTTGTAAGAATCAATGATGCTGAAGACGTTGGATGAATCCTACAGAGGATAGATTGAAGATATTAGTTTCCTTGAAATCCATGGACTGTAGGTAGAGGAAGGGGTACTTACACACGGATGAAGAACTATTGTTCCTCAAACGCCCGAGCCTCTTAACCTGTTAATAAGAGAAGAAGAATAATCAATATTCTTCATGCGACTGTAAATAGAAGAAGAAAAAATAGAAGAACATATGTTCTTCACGTACCTGCAGCAGTAGTTGGTCCAAATAGTTTTAGGGTTGGCCGAACGAGAGTTTTTATAGGATTTTGGGTGTCCTATTAGGGTTAGTGATTGTGTGGAAGTAATACTTCTACGATAGAGTCATTACCACGTTTGAACTCCTTCTAATGCTTATCACTTACCCTGGATAAGTTCTGGGTTCGAACGGTTCACGAACTGAATTAACGCCTTAGGTAAGGGCGTCGATTCTTTAATTAACGACCTTGTTCAGGTCGTTTCTTAAGAAACGTCTTGGATAAGGGCGTTCCTTGTTTTTGAAACACGCCCCATATATGGGCGTTTCTCTTACTTGCCTATTTGGTCGTGAGAGTTGACGACCGCACGTGTGGGCGTCCTTTATTTAGTCACGCCTTTAATAGAGGCGTTTCTTTTTGAATTAACGCCCTAATAAGAGGCGTTATTTTAATTTTGTTTTACTTCATCTAATTAACCCTATTCTTATTATCTGTATTACTACTGTAATATATATATGTTTTAATTTATTTCAAATATTCATTTATCAGGGTTGCTACATTCAATGTCCATACAACCATAGCAAGTCTGTACATTGACACCTTACCTTCATTCAGAACCTCAAGTCTATACACTCGTTTCTAAGGCAAAGTCTATACAATCGTCTTCATAGGTTTCAAGTCTGTACAGCATGCCTTGCTATTCACAGCCTTTAAAGTCTGTACATTGGCCTCGCATCGGCAAGTCTGTACATTGGCTTCATATGCTCCTAAGTCTATACATCGGTCCTCAAGCGTTACAAGTCTGTACATTGGTTCAGACTCTTCAAAGTCTGTACATTGGGCCTTCAAGCTTTTGAAGTCTATACACTGGCTTACTCTTCAAGTCTATACAGTCTGCCTTGATTCAGAGTCTATTCATCGCTGTTGAGTTAAAGTCTGTACAGCCGTTCCTTTGGCTAAAGTCTACACATCGTGTAGTCTATACACTCGACTGCCCTGCTTTGCTTCAAGTCTGTACAGTCTCTCCCTCAGCAAGCCTATACATTGGAGTCGTCAGCTGCAAGGACAGCATGTCTATACATTGGTTCTCATGCATGTTAACACCAGGTCTATACACTGCATTCATGCATTGTTCTTCACAGGAAAGTCTGTACACTGTGTTCTCTCGCACGCAAACAAAGTGTGTACAGCCTGTGCTTGCATTAGTAAGTCTACGCACTCGATTCATTCATGCATTTCACAGAAGTCTATACACTCCTTCCTATTATGATAATGCATTCTTCAGCAAGTATATACACTGAGCTCGCATGAAGACTTCTAAGTCTATACACTCCCTCACACTGTACACACTTGCTATATTGATATCTATAAGTCTATACATTACCAAACTATGTACAGCCTGTGTTAATTTTGTCCATCGACTGAACTCCTCAGTTACTCTTGCAGGTGTTCTGGCACGTGAACCAAAGAAATGTCTGGCACGTGATCCAAGGAGCTGAGATGCTGACACGTGGCCAAATACTTGGGTGGGAAATGTGGAGGCCACACGCGCCCAGTGCTGCCCCTGCTCGAGCTGCTATAAAGGGTAGTCTCCGTTGTCTGAAGGAGGTTGATCGAAGCCTTGAGAGCAATAGCAGAAAAGCAGAAGTGTTGAGAGTTCGATCCAGCAGAAGAGAAGCAGAGAGCAGAAGAAGAAGAAATAGAAGAAGAGTGAGCCGGCAGAAGAAAAAGAGTTGCAGAGAAGGAGAGAACAGCGTGAGAGAAAAGGAGAGCAGAGGAGAAATAAAGAGAGAGAGAGTTTGTGGAAAAGAAGGCAGAAGCTATTGAAGATCTGTCATCTAGCGTTTGGATTAAATCCAAGTCAGATCTTCTCCTTTGAGAGCTACATTCTTGTTCTTCATTTACAGTCTTCCGATCGCTGTGTATTTTCCATTCCTTATTTGTTCCTTTTCATCTGGTTATCCTTGTTCTTCCGATCCTCTGGTCTGAGGTCGGGTTCCTCCTGTGGACTCAGGAGAAGGGAGACTTGTCTCCGGTTCTGGGCTTGTGGGTTGTAAGTCCAGGGGTCCCTCCGGTTGGAGGAAGAGAGGTCTTCGACCTCTGGTTGCTGGTGAGGGGGAGTCACTGGCGGGTTCCCTCCTGGACTGGAGGAAGAGAGACTTCGGTCTCTGGTTTCCAAGTGGCTGGGAGTCACTTGGGGTGTCCCTCCGGTTGGGAGGAAGAGGGGAGGTTGTTCCCCTGGTCAAACTGTGTGGCAGCACCTTGTTCGCAGACTGAGTCTGCTTGGTTCTAGCGTTTGCTAGTGAAGCCTCACTCTGGTTGGGAGTGAGGGGTGGATGTAGGTCTGGAGGACCGAACCACCTAAAAATCTATTGAGCAGTGGTTTGCTTTGTGTGTTTGCTTCCGCTAGATGCTTGGATAGGCGCGCTCCATGTGGTTGCTCATAAGTTTATTTGAATTAGTTTTATTTACTAATTGCGTCTAGCATCTGAGTTTTTATTTGGGCATTATTCGTAGCAGGATACATTCACCCCCCTCTGTATCCGGGCCTAGCACCCTAACAGCCATTGGTTATGACAGTCAGCCGAGCGTACATTTCGCTGATGGACTCGTTCTGCTTCATCTTGAAGGCTTCATACTCAGATACAAGAAGATTGGCCTTCTGCTCTCTTACTTGAGATGTACATTCATGAATTACTTCCAGCGCATCCCACATCTCCTTAGCTGATTTGCAAGCAGACACACGGGAGAATTCTGTAGGATGCTGAGTGCACTGGATAGCATTTATAGCACTCCAATTCAGCGTGGACCTTCTGATCTCCTCCTTGGTCCATACATCTTCATTCGGGGACAGCTCATAAGGTCCCTTGATGACAATCTTCCCAATCTCATAATCCTTAGCCCTGAGGAACACTTGCATAGGGTTCTTCCAGTATGCGTAGTTTGATCCATCAAAGAATGGGGGCTTCGTTGTTGAGTGACCTTCGGCAATCATCCCTCGAGCATCCATCTTTGCCTATTCTCTTCGGGCGATGAGTCCCTGCAGAAGAGTTAGGCTCTGATACCAAGTGTTGGGTTAGATGAACGCAGTCTATCTCCACTAAGTGTGGATCTAGAGGGGGGTGAATAGATCAACTTGCCTAATTTAAAACTACTGTAAGATCTAAAGCGGAATTTAGGCAAACATCAGTTAAGCTAAACGAAGAATGCTAAGCAAAAGGTCGACCCATGAAAGCCATTCACCATATCTATATATCGAAAGCTAGACATGAGCATAAGCGATGCAACCAAATAAGCTAAGCAAGAATTCCCATCACACACAGATCACACAAAAACACAAACACACTGCACACACAATTTTTAGGTGGTTCGGTCAGCGACCTACGTCCACCCCACACTCAACCGAGTATGGCTTCCTGCTGCGCAGCATAGCTTGCGTCCGCTGGGCTTTACAGCTTGGCCAAACAATCCGCTGATACACAGCTTCGCTGGGCACTACAGCTTGCCGACCAAAGGATCTGATCCTCTGCAACCGCTGGGGAAATACAGCTTAACCCGTCCAGTGGAGACTACCACTGCAAGACCGCTGACACACAGCTTGAGGAAATAATATTCGGAAATGATAGACAGAATCAAAACGAAAAAGGAAAACCCAAAAGCAATGTAGCTCTAAAGAGCAAAGCTCAGCTCTGGTTTTGAACCACGAGACTGAGATACAAACTCTCTCACTCTCAATCAGCTCTCTTTTAACTCAATCTCTCTCGATCTCTTCCTCTCTCTTTTTCTTCTTCTTCTATATTTCTTCTTCTTCTCTGTATCTTCTTCTTCTCTCTTTTCTCTCTATGGATCGAAGGAGCCTTGCTGTGGCTGTATAGACTTTCTCCCTTCTGTCTTCGATCTCCCTTCTTCTGTGGAAGAAGGCATGTATATATAGCAGCAGCAGCAGCATGCGTGTGCTCTCCACGTTTCCCGCCAAAGCATTTGGACCACGTGGCAGCATCCAATGGAGTGTCAGAACACGTGTCCTCATCTGGATACCTTGTTCTTCTCGGATCACGAGCCAGGTACCTCGGATCACATGCCCTTCATTTGTCTCTGCATTCCCTGTCAGACAGACAAGAACATATTTAGTTTAACTATAAACCCTGTACAGGCTTTGCAACCACGAGTGCAATGCAAAGTATGCACAACGCAGTGTATAGACTCAATGATCGTAAAGGCTTCATGAGAAGGAAAGCAGTGTATAGACTTAGTAAATATGAAAGCTTCATAAGAAGGAAAATCAGTGTACAGACTTGCCCAAAGTATAGACTTTATATGAAGAGGCAACGGCTGTACATACTTCCTATATGAAGCAGCCACTATACATACTCAAGGTGAAGACCGATGCCAATGTATAGACTTTACTGAAGACAACGGACTCGAGTGCAGTGTACATACTTGACTATGCTCACCCAATACCAATGTATATACTTGATGCTCAAAGAGTGACTGTACAGACTTGATAACGATGCAGAACGAACGGATGTACATACTTCATGTGAAAGCCCAATGTACAGACTTTGAAGAACAAGCAGCTACAGTCCAATGTGTGGACTTGTCGTTCACTGGTGAGTGTACAGACTTCGAATGAAACACCAATGTGTAGACTTACCACCGACCATTATGTAGACTTGAAGAAGTGAGACGATGGCTAAGACACTGTACAATCGGATGTATAGACTTTACTTAACACAGTCCGATGTATAGACTTGGAATTTCAACTGAAGGGTGTATAGACTTGACCAAACAGTCCAGTGAATAGACTTGAATAGCTGAGGCCAGTGTACAGACTTGCCACCGACCAATGTGTAGACTCGATCAGCATAAGGCACAATATAGACATCAACTCTGCACATCGAATGTATAGACTTCAAGTGTGAAGACCATTGTATAGACTTTGGATTCGAAGACCAATGTGCAGACTTTGGATTTGAAGACCAATGTGCAGACTTTGGATTTGAAGACCAATGTGCAGACTTCAAGTTTCACTGTGGATGTACAGACTATAGGAAATCAAGTGATGTGTAGACTTGAAGCTCCACGATGGATGTATAGACTTCAAATATCACTGTGGATGTATAGACTTCAGAAAATCAAGCGATGTGTAGACTTCAAAGAAGTTGGCGATTCAATGTACAGACTTGATGAAGCGAAAGCCTTGATCATAGCAATAGGCTGGACTGTATAGACTTTAAGCTTCAGAAACGAATGTACATACTTCACTTAAGAAACGTAGGAGAAGACCCCAGTGTATAGACTTTGCCTTGAGCGAAAGGTAAGTGATGAATGTATAGACTTTCACGATGTGTAGACTTTGATACGTGAAAGTTACAGTGAAGGAATGTACACACTTGACCAATTCAATGGCGAATCAAGTGTACAGACTTAGTGCGTTGACGCTGTAACATGAGCCAGTGAAATGCGTTGACACTGTACACACTGAGCCTAATACATGCATGCGACTGACGCTGTACAAACTTTGCCTAGGACGTTGTACACACTTAGCCTAAGACAATGTAAGCGACTGACGCTGTTCACACTTAGCCTAAGACGCTGTATAGACTTAGCCTAAGACATGCATGAACTGACGCTGTATAGACTTTATCTAACATGCACAGTGTATAGACTCAATCGATTGAAGAGTTTCCAGTGTATAGACTCAATCTAAACAAGTCTTCTAAAGGAGTCGACCCATCAGAGGATGCGTCGACCCATGACAGTGAGAAATGCAAACAGCAGTGTATTAAATGCAAAGAACACAGAGTCAATATGATAGAGCAATTTCATCAAATCAATACAGTTGCCAATCAATCAAAACAATGATGTTGCCAATGAAATAAAGCAAGTGTCAACATCATCAACATAGAGGGGTCAATCATTCATCAGGCTCAAGAAGGACCGTACAAGTTCCAAAGGACAGAGAACGCGACCAGCAAAGATCAACCTGAAACCACTTCAAGAGAAAGGACTAACAAAGCAAAAGAGAAGGGTCAGCAAATCAGTAACGTGATGGGCACTAGGTGTCCCACCGTGATCGCCAAAAAATGGGGTGTTGATGTGTTTTTCCTTCCTTCCTTTCTTAATGCCCTCCCATGTCTATCTTACCACATCAAACATGGGAAATGAATGAAAGATAGAGGGAAAGGGAGGAGTAGAAACCTGTGATCGCCACCAATGTGCCGAACGTGATGGACACGCCATACCTTGGAAAGAGGGAGAGGTACTCGTCTTGTGTGCAGCGCTGGGACGATATACGGCTTAGGAGGAACCGCCTATATAGATGAACGGTCGCACTACAGACCGTCTAAGAGCGCTGCAGAGGATGTGGGATGAAGCACTCTTGGCAGATGAACGATTTCAACATGATCGCAGGAAGAAGAAGAACGGTCCATATTGCACCGCACATCTCCTTGAACGGCTAGTTGGGAACCGCACAAGACCACCACGCCAGGAATTACAAAAGGGGTCCACCCTCCACCCTTTCCGGCCGGCCAGAAAGGATGGGCCTCGTGTTAGTGTGTTGTTGACCTGCAAAATAACATGTAGAACACAAAGAAAAACCCGAATTAGAAATGTAAAGTGTAGCAAATGCTCGAACGAAAGGGAATGAACATAAGTAAATTGAATTGGGGATACCTGGGGAATTTTAAACCCCTGGGGGCGTGAGAAAACATGGGAGGGTGTGTGCATGATAGTGCAAACAAAGAAAACGTGGGAGAATGGACGTGTAGAAACAAGCATGCAATGAGAAGAAATTGGATTATCAAATGTAAAAGACTCAAAACTAGGACTACTCCCTGAATCGGAGGCCTATATGGACGTAGAAGGCCTCCCTCCTTGGTGCTAGGTCGCTCAAAATTTCAGTAGGGCTTCGCCGTCGACCAAAAATCTTCCCCTTCAAAGCTTGGCTTTAGGGTCTATTTATAGAGCACCTAAAGTCCTATCTCGAAATTAGGGTTTCTATCCATTTTTAGGTCGAGATTATCAAAGATAATCTGTAGATAATCGGATTATCTCTTAACCAGAAGAAACGGCACCAAATTTGGTTCAGTATCCGTGGAGAAAATGACAGGAGAAGTTAGGGATAAAACTACGGATAGAGAGAGAAAACTCTTGAAATTCTCAGGATGCGAGCAATTAAACGGTCTTACGATAGACCGCTCATCGTGTTGAGCGGCTACCACTAAACTGTCCATACTTGTCGGTGGAAACTCAAATATAGAGAAATTATCCAACCATGTATCCATTAAACCAACCAAGAACCTCGCCGTTGGACTCTCACAGATGAACGGCTAGGATTGGACCGTTCAAGAATAAGAGTAGCCAAAGGCCGACCATTCTAGCCTTGTCGGTGATAAATAGATTAATTGAGTAATTATCTGAGAAAACAACGAAGCGTAGGACTCTGGGGGAAGAACGGCTACAATTAGCCCGTCCATCATTTTGAACGGCTAATATGAGACCGCACAAAAGCATGTCGGTGGAAATTAAGAAAATTAACCAAAATATTCCATAAATGTATGGACGGTTTATAACAACCGCACATCGTTGAGCGGCTGGAGGTTGACCGCACATGTCGCTGAACACTTGAAATCCATGAAAATGCTCAATTAACCAAAATCAAGGCCCATTAAGCCCTGAATTGAAGCAGACTTAGCCAAGGAGGGAGGCTACCCATAAAATTGGCCTAGAACGTGCTAGAAAATAGCCCAACGAGTAACCGATAACTCGAGGCATCAACAAATGGGAGTAAGAGAAATGACTCAACTTATCGGCAAAAAATGGGTGTTAACAGTCCTGTCGAAGTACTCTACACTCGCGGGCCCGCGCACTCGTCCCTCGCTTGCGCCGCCCACGAGTGGGGGGCATTTGTGGACGTCAAAAAAGAGAGAAGAAAAAGAATGTTCCCGCGGCACAGACTTCTCGACATCTCGAGAGCAAGTCGAAGACAAGAAGGCCGAATAAACTCTGTACCTCCTCCAAGCAGGATGAATATATACTCGGTGCTCCGCCACCCAACAAAGAAGCCCCTCTGGCAGAAGAGACAGCCCCGGATCCCTAGTCGGCGGTGCCGAAGGCCGAGTCAAAAGAAACTAAGGAATTTGAACACATGTTCGGCACTTGCTGGAAATCACTCAAAGTCCTGAACCGGGACTCGGAGGCTCACAACTAAACAACACAGGAGGGCAGGCGTCCATCCGAATCGCCGCTAAGCTGGGAAGAAATCTAATGGGCCTTAAATCGGCGCGGCTATACCTATACAGCCATTAAACTAGTGCGCCCCTTGCAAGAGCTTTAAACCGGTGCTCCCCCCTCCTGTGGCCATTAAACCGACGGCCTCTTTGTATGTTGTTAATCTGGCGCGCACAACACCACGCCGGTTTAACTCAAAAGTTGTCCCGTCTGAGCTCCGGTACTCTGTTCTCCCATCAACTCTGGGTGCAGACACAAAAGGGCATGGCATTTAATGCTTGAAGCTCTGTCTCCACCTCCGTTCGGCAACGCAGCAGCATCAACGGTGAAGGCAAGCATCGATGGGGGCAGTAGTAGCAGCAGATCTCCCGGCAAACCCGCAAACATCCTGTCCTCGAACAAACGACAACGTACGACACGAATCACCGGATGCCTGCGTAATATGTCAATCCTGCTCGTCTGGCAGACGAAGTAAGTGGCGGGAGTTGCTTCCGTCGGAGCAAAGAAAGGGCATCTGGCTATATATACTCTGCATGTTCGATAAGAAGAGACAGAGGCTTGCCATTGACAACAGGACGAAGAGAAGAGAAGCTCCATTCCCCTGCGCCCGTGAGGTGAAGAAGAAGAGAGTGAGTGTGAGAGAGGCAAGGTGAGCCTGGAGGGGGAGGTTTGTGCTCTGTTTCCCTCCCCCACCGATGTATCTCCTTCTTCTTTCTTTCTTCGATGTATTTTTCCTTACTTCGGGGTAAATTCCCCTCTATATCTCGTCTCCCCTCCTTTTGCGGATGAATAAAAGAAAAGCCCCTTTCGCAATATATGGTGTTCTGTTTCCCCCTCTTTCTCTTTGCCTTCTCCTCATCCAGGGCCCTTGAAAACTCACTTCTGGATAGCATGACCTTCGAAGGGGTCCGTCAAGGGATGAACATTCATAGCCTCCCATGGCGAATATCTGCCCCATTGAGGCTCCTACGAAGTTGTTGCCCGTGAGTCGTGAGAGCTCTTGAAGGCTAGTCCTTGAGCTTTTCCACACTCACATTTGGGTTATCGGACCGCCGTGAGGTCTGCATTTCGAGGTTGACCCCAGAGCAATCCGTTTGGTGTTCCTCTATTTTCCTCTGGCAAGCCTCACTCCGGGGGAGATGCTGCCCAATTTTTGCCAGGGCCAAGAACACTACTAACAAGGAACAACAACATACAAGAACGAACAAACAAACTACTCTCCGAGGGCCAGATCTGCATATGCTTGAAACCCCTGATCACAACTGAACCTCCCAGTTCCTGCACAAACCCCTCTGAACAAAACACTTGAACCTTCACGCTAATTTGCCTTAACAAATGATTAAAATGCTTAAACTTCCTCTCTATCAACTTAATCCATCAATTAAATGAATAAACCAATCAACAAGTCAATTTGTAGGTTGAAGAAACAAGAACAAAATGAAAGAAGATTGAAATAAAACCCACAGAAATCAACCCGGCGCGCCCCTAATCCGACGCTGGTTAATCCGGCGCTGTACCCCCCCCCCCCCCCGCGCCGGTTTAGATTCACACTCAAAGCTATCTTCAAATTCTTGGAGTGAACAGTGCGTGCTTCCATTACTATTTGAGCATTTATCCGGCGTGCCTTACTATTCATCCTACAAAACCGGCGAGCCCCCCCTCCTCTTGGGTCCCTTATCCAGCTCGCCCCCGGGGCTTCCCTTCACCGGCGCCCCCCCACCTTATCCCTTTAACCGGCGCGCCCTATTACACCCTTAATCTGATGCGCCCCCTCTTCTTGGCCTTGTCCGGCGTGCCCCTCCCTTCTCATTCTAAACCGGCGCGCCCCTATTCTCTCTTGTCATCTCCCTTAACCGACGTGCTTGGAAAGAGAAGAATAATTAATCAAAATAAAAAGCTTTAAGCTAATAGATAAAACAAATGAAAGGAATATGAAGCCAATAATCAATATCGTCCCTATTATAATCAAAATTTTCTTCCGGGGGCAGCATGGGGGTTTCCCCCTTGACCCTCGCGACCTGACAAGGCAGGTCGATCCGCGTGCGAGGGCGCACGTTGGCGAGTTCGGGCTCCACACTTAACAATTCACTTCCCCAGACTGTGCGTGAAGAGAAAAGCAACGATGCCCCATGGTATCAGACGTGGACCTCAGAATCCCCGACATGGCCATAGTTTGAAACCGTCTCGGGCCAATAGTCCATCAGCTTGACCCACTTCTATCGGGATCCAATCCAGCAATCCCATTAAACTTGCCGCACTCGCGGTAGACATTCGTACGGTTTGTCGTCGTCTTCGATTCTTCAAAAGTGGACTCTCGTCCGAACAATGAATGGTCCAATTAGTGACCGACATATATGTTGGGATCTAATCCCGCACTTGCATTAAACTTGCCATACTCACGGCAGACATTCGTACGGTTTATCGTCGTCTTCGATGCTTCAAATGCGGACTCTCATCCGAACAATGAATGGCCCGTTAGTGATAGACATATATATATATATATCGGGATCTAATCCCGGTATTGAATTAAACTTGCCGTACTCGCGGCAGACATTCGTACGATTTTATCGTCGTCTTCGATGCTTCAAATGCGGGCTCTCGTTCGAACAACGAATGGTCCGTTAGTGACCGACATATATATATACCGGGATCTAATCCCAATATTGAATTAAACTTACCGTACTTATGGTAGACATTCGTACAGTTTTGTCATCATCTTCGATGTTTCAAATACGGACTCTCATCCGAATAATGAATAGTCTGTTAGTGACCGACATATATACCGGGATCTAATCCCCCACTTGCATTAAACTTATCGTACTCACGGCAGACATTTGTACGGTTTGTCACTGTCTCTTACGCTACAAATGTGGGCTTCCATCCGAACAAGAAATGGTCCGCCAGTGACCGACATGCACGCATACCCTGGGAACTTCGTTTCCCCGGACTGTGTGTGAAGAGAAAATCAATGACGACCCATGGCATTGGACGTGGACCTTGGGAACCATCCCGGTATGGCTGTAATCTGGCATTGCTCTGGGCCGGTAATTCGTCAAACTGGACTCATTCCCATTCGTTTCCGCTCTTTCATTAAAATCGTCGTAAACTCAGGCATACATTTGTACAGGTTTATTTCCGTTTATGTCGTGCCTTCAATACGGATCTTTGTCCGAACATAAAGTGGTCCATGAATGACCAACAAAATATGAATGGAACAAGATGTCTCTCGTCTTCCCCGAACCCTACGTGTGGGAATATCAATAAGACCTTCGTGACTCACGTTTGGACCTCGAGTTCGCCCCAACCATGGTCATTGCCTGACCCACATCCTAGGCCAATAGCAAGCTATCTCTGTACACGTCTTTGTTTTGGAATCTAGTCCCGGGACACTTTCCTGCTGTCCTTCGGCACCGAAAATATTAACAATGCCCATGCAAGCCTCTTTTGGACCGCGGGAGGTGCCCCCGGAATGGTCGTGACTCGGTCTTGCACCGGGCCAATAAACTCGCTGATTCCCGACCACTCTAACCGGGATTCAACCGAATGCTCCTATCCCTTTGAACAATAAATTTGTCGTACCTCGGCATACATATGCTCTGGTTTTCCCCGTGACAATCATGATTTTCTGAAGCCGGAGGCTCGTCCGAATATCAAAATGGTCCCTTGAGTGACCGACATATTTTGAATGTTTGATTCCCTAGACATCGGGCTTTCCGACTGATTCGAGACCGCTATCGGCTTGTTTCTCTCGATATAGTTTTCTGGCCATGAGGCCCTGATTCCTGGCAATTAATCAAGGGTGTTCCCCTCTCCGAGGGGATGTAAATGACGCCGTGACCTTTACGGCATGGCAGGTTTTGGTCCCGACACGAACTACACAATCGTCTGATTAGTCAGATCGAGCGCACATAAATCGTCACTTTGTGACTGGCATGCCCACACACTTAATAAACCCAATAAATAAGTAAACAAAGATCTTAATAAAAAGTGCGTCCACAGTAGGTAGGGAACCAAATTTGTCAAAGGCACCTGCATCTGGAGGATTCCTCTGCCAGCCAATCAAATCTTCTAACAAAGTGGGCTTCCAGAAGCTTTTTCAAGTGTGATCGGATCCTCCACGACCGCTAGCAGATCTTGAAAAGTGGACGTGACGGGATCCAGATCCGTTCTGGGCGAGCTTGATGGTGTCGACACTTTCAGACAAGGTGTCGACACATCTCGTTAGAATCTTGAAGAAATATGGCTTCCAAGCAAAACAGGTCGACACTTCGATGGCCATGTGTCGACACATGCGCCACACTCACGTGCGGCTCGAGCCTCCGTGTCGAGGCTTCACTTGGAAGTGTCGGGGCATGTGCGCCAGACAGAGATGAAGTCCATTGCGCTGAGCTGAGGGTGTCGACACTTTTTCCATAGGGTGTCGACACATGGTGCCAGACAGAACCTAAACGGAAATGGTTCAATCACAAATTTCTTCTAGACGTGTCGCCATGTTGTAGGAGGTGTTGACACTCTGCTCACGCCAGAGCTCAAACAGAAACAGCTTCAAGGACAACTTTCTTCTTGGCGTGTCGACACGTCCAAGTGACAGGTCAACACTTTGAGAGTACATTACCTGTACTTGTCCAGATAAGAACTTAAAAAAATAGTTAGTCATACCACAAAGATTTAACAATAGATTTTGGTTTGTTGTCATCAAAACCAAGGGACACAACATCCAGCTCGTGGGCAGTGGGCCAGGATACGAGTGGTATCGGGTTCTTCCTGGTATCTTGATCTTGGGTCGCAACAGTTGGCATTAGAGCGTGGTTGTGGACGTACATGGGAATTCAAGATATTGTAGTGATCAGAGTCTGTAAGGTCCAGTACAGTCGACAGTTGGCATAGGATTTTGTGTATGTTTTCTGCTTGGTTTCTCTTGTAAGAGCTTGAGTGCACTATGTTGGTGTTGTTATGGTGGTTTCTGTTTCGTCAGAGTGCCGGTGCGAGGCCCAAGGTATGTGATGGAGAGTGAAGAGGCGGAATCTCGCGCTGGGTCCTGAGCGGGCTGTGGATCACCAGAAGATGAATCTGCAAGAGAGGGAAACGTGTCAGAGGGCCCAGGGGATCTCCCTGGGGCAAACCCTCCGATGGCTAAGTCAGTAGAGCGATGGTGGAAGCGATAATGGGGGGAGGAGAGAGCTGATGCGCGAGAATCCTCTCCACCAAAGGGTGAAGCGAATCGTGCTCAGGAGCTTAGGGTATGTGAATGCCTAGTTCATCTTACCATCTTCCGGAGGGTATCCCTTGCTTAAATAGTGCGCCGCCTTCAGGAGTCCTGTAAGCTGAGGGGTTCCCGGCGGGAGTTACGTCTTTAACGGGGGCTTTCATGGCCTGATCGTGGGAACGTTATCCCCTTGGAGTCCGGCAGCTCCCATGACTCTCCCGCTGGCGGAGGACTCTGAACGGCCGCACCTGCAGATAATCAACCGGTCTTACCGAGCCTCGGGGATGCTAGCTCAGGTCCGAGCGATAGGCATGGCCCAGCGAGGGTGGGGTCGGATAGATCGGCTGGAGCCTATATCTCTCGGATGGGGAGAGGGCTTTAGGCCGGAACTTCCTTGGGACCTAACCGTTGTCTCGGGCCCTCCGAGCCTAGAAGGCCGCCGGGGAGAGTTGGTTCCTTGAGTCTTATTTATTGGGCTTTTCTCCCGAAGTGGGCCCTGTGGGCTATCACTTGGGTGGGCTCGCCTGGTTGGACCTTGTAGGTCTTGTTGGGCTGCCTTTGTGGTGGGCTGCGGAAATCCCCCTCTCCACTTGTCCCCCTCCTACTCCCGAGCCAAGGAGGCTCGGATGAGTAGTTTTTCGAGGCTTTGGACCGGCGTGGCTCAGGTGGGTGGAATTCCGTTGGCGTTGTGGAGCCGCTTATAGCGGTCGCCGAGGCCCGTAATGATGATCCTGACGGATTTGAAACGAAGGGGCCCCCCCTTTTTCTCGGAGCACGGAACGGCGCGCCACCACCCTCAGGGGTTTATAGGGGGTGCTGTTCATCGTTCTAGGCTTCCAGGGTTTTAGGCTTTCCTTGCTTCTTGATGCGCCGTGAGAGCACAGCGGGGACGCGAAGCCTTGCGGCGGCATTCGAAGAGTTGGCGAGGATAACCGTGGAGGCGATCCGGCAGCTTCCTTCTCCCCCGGAGTCTTCAAGCTCGTGCGAGGGATCTTCTCTCGACTCGATGGCGGACCGGAGCGCGGAGCCTGTGCCGGTGAGGCGGGAACCCGTCCCCAACTGTAGCGAGTTGGGGGAGACGGAGGTGAGGAGGTTAGAGCACCGTTTCCGTCTGCCTCTCCGCTATAGCTTTGTTGCCGCCACTCCGTACGAGACGAGTTTGGATGATCGTGCTGGGCTTATTTGCACCTTCCTTCTGGCTTGGAAGAGCGGATTTCGGCTTCCTTTCGATCCTTACGTGCTGCAGCTTCTCAATTTTTTCCGATTGGCACCTATTCAGTTGGTGGCCAACTCCTATCTTCTCCTTTCGGCCTTCGGGATTCTGTGTCGCCAGCGCGACATCTACCCTTCTCCGGACCTCTTCCACTTCGTCTTTGAGTTGAAAGTGCACCCGCAGGCGGGGAAAGGCTTCTACTTCATCCAGGCGCGGAGGAACAGGAGCTGCATCTCGCTTGCGGCAAAGGACTCCTCGCACAAGGGGTGGAAGACCCAATTCTTCTGGGTGAAGGCGGTGGCGACGGACGAGATCTGGAGATGCCGGACCTCGCCCAACTTTCACCCGAATCTGCCCCCTCGCCAGGAGGAGTTCCCTCCCCACGTGGAGCAGCAGGCTGCCCGTCTGCTGGAGAATCGCCAATCGACCGAGGAGCTGGTGACGCCGGAGAACATCAAACGGTGTCTTCTCTCGTGGTTGACGTCGTCAGGTATGGCTCTTGAGGCTCTTTTTCTGGGGGGGTAGCTCTTTTTTCTCCTCCTGACCGGGGCTTCTTCTTGCTGCAGACGTGAGGCGGGAGCCTCTGGAGGAGGCGTCTGAGGTCATCGATCTGGGGATGACTCGGCAGCCGATGAGCCTGATGCCCAGTGGGTCGCGTCAATGCCCGAGATAAGGGCAAGGGGGCGGCCTCCGAGGGGTCTTCTCGATCGACCGGTCTGAAGCGCAAGGATCCCCTGGTGGGGAAACTGCGGGAGGCCGCGAAGGCCAGGAAGAGGGCCAGGAAAACCGGTCTTCCTACCGTGATTCTGGCTCGGCGGCACTCCCCTCTCGGGGGCAGGATGGGGCCGACCCTTCCGGGCTGGCTCTCCCATCTGCCGAGCGAGAGGGGGCCGAGGAGACCAGGGGCCCCGCAGAGGGAGGTGATGGGTCGGATCTCCCCTCTGTAGGGACAGAAGGGGCCGATGCCGGCGTGGCCGGCGCTGGGACCGAGAGTTCGGTCGGTGCAGATGGGGGTGCGCCCGCAGGGGCGTCGCAACCCCAAGAGCTGGCAGCTTCTGGTGCGGTGGATCCCGCGGCGCCGGTCGAGGGTCGGGGTTCACCCGGGGAGGCGTTGCAACCCCAACCGACCGTGGCGCGCGGGGCGATTGGTTCTGCCGTCACAACAGCGCCTTCTGGCGGGGTGCCCAGGGTGGAGCAGTCCCCTTTGCCGGAACCTCTGGTCAGGCTCGGTGTCACAGGTGACCTGTACCGGCTCTGCCGGTCGATCGCCGATAGGACGAGGGGGGGAGAAAAGCGCAGCACTCCTGCCGGGGTCCTTGACATCCTGATGGAGGGTGGCCTGGTCATAGCTCGGACAGCGGCCGTGATGGCAGAGGCGCACGCCCGGACGGAGGCGGAGCGGTCGAAGCTCGCCTGGACCCTTGGTGGATGCGAGGGGAAACTGGCCCGGCTCGAGGGGGAGCACGAGGGGCTCCAGCGGGAGTTCCTCGCATTCAGGGAGTTGGCACGGTCGAGCCGACGGGAAGCCGAGGTGCTGGCCGAGCAGCTGACAAGGGCCCAAGAATCGCTCGAGTGGAAGAGCAAACGTCTAGAAGACGAGCGTCAACGTCACATCGAGCTGGATAGCCTCTGGGAGCTTGAGCGCGGCGAGCTGCAGGATCGGGCGGAGGACGCAGAGCGCCTTCGCGCTGAGGCTGAGGCGGACCGAGCCCGGGCGGAGGGTCGGATGATCGAAGCCGAGCGGAGGATGACCGAGCTGGAGGAGCGTCTGGCGAGGGCGGAAGAGCGTGCGGCCGAGGCGGAGCGGGCTCGGGACGGGCAGGTCGAGGCGGAGGCGATCGAGCGCTATAAAGGCTCGGAAGCTTACTCAACCGACCTGATTGCAGCTGCCCTACCCTACTACGAGGTAGCGCTCCGCCGGGGTGCTCGAAAGGGGTTCAGGCAGGGCTATCGCCGGGCGATGAACTATGCCAATGAGCACCTTGCCGGGGGTGATTTTCCTTATGGCCAGAGTTATGACTCGGACGAGTCAGATTCCAGCTCCTCATCTTCGGCCGGGGAAGAACCGGAGGAATCGCCTCCAGCGGGGTCACCAGCTCCGGAGGTCTCGGGAGGGCTCACGACCGGGACAGTTCTCGCACAGACGAAGTCAGTGTCCGGGCCGGCCGTCGCCGAGGGTACCGGGGGTGACGCGTCCCCTACTGCCGTTCCCGAGCTTCAAAGTGGGCCCGAGGCCTGATGTAACTTTATTTTGCCCCTTCCCCCTTTTGTCTGTCTTTCCTTTTGTAAGAGGTTTTTATGGGATGCAATAAATGACTTACTTTATTTGATCGTTATCTTCGCTGTGATTTGGTTGGCGTATCGGGGCAGTTGGAAAGTGCCGATATTTTTTGCGCCGTTTTCGCACGTCGATTCGGGAGACTTCTTACGGGCGTCCTTCCGTATTACCATGCTTTGAAAGTCGAGGTGCTTCGCGAATCCCGCTAGAGTGGGGATCGAGGAATTTGAGGTGATCTTTCAGGGGAGATCCTATAGCGTGTTTTCGAGGGGGGAGTAATTTAAGGCGCGTGGCCTCCCTTGGCCTATAAAAAGGACCGAAGGGTGCTCCTTCCCTCTTAACACTTAGGACTCTCGCCGGCGGTCTGCTCTTATTCCCTCGTCTTCGCTCTGCGTTGCGCCGCCACGATCGGAGCATGGAGGACCCTTCAGAAGGTGACGCTGCAGACGACGGGGAGCGGCCGGTTCCAGCTGTCCTGGAATATCGGTCGGGTCCCACGGTCGCCGCGCGTGCATGAGACGGGTCCGACGGTCGCAGCGCGGATCTGGAGAGGGCTTCGACGTGCGGGGGCACGCCGTTTGCCTCCTCTTGGCTACGGCGAGGCTTCCGGGCGGACGCCGAGATGGAGGGCGGATGGGGGAGTTAGGGATGCCGGCCGCCATTCCCCTCCGTGGGAGGGGAGGAGGCGGCTCCAGTCCCTTCCTCACCCCTCCGCAGCCTCTTTCTCTCTCTTTTGTTCATCATTTCTTTCACTCTTCGGGGGCTGCTTGCTTTCTGTTCGCCTCCAAAGAGTTGGTAGTTTGGCAGAGAGGGGACCTTCACGGCACTGCCTTTTTCCAGGTTGTTGCCAACTTGGAAGGTAGCCTTCCTCGTGTGAAAGGTGGCCTTCTCCTTGCTGTCCCTCTGTCACCTTTGTCACGGTCCACCAGAGCCAACTGGGTCGACCATCTCTTGTCCGAGCCAGTTTCTACACGAGGCAGAGTCAGTGGCTGGATGCGAGAAGGTCAAGACCAGGTCGGTCGGGCAATGGCCGTTTGCCGCGGTGCTAGATGGATTTTTGCTTTTCACTATGTAATGTATTGGCAGTTGCCTTTCTGATGTACCAACAGTTATCTTGAATGAATGCGAAAGATAAGGGGGTTTATTTTACCCGATTTGTTGATACAGTATTCAGAAATAAAATCTGCGTAGTGTGGTTGCATTCCATGTCCGGAGAATGGGTTCCCCTTCCATTGTGGCTAACCTGTACGCACCTTTCCCGAGCGTCTCGATCACTCGGTAGGGGCCTTCCCAGTTGGGGGATAGCTTGCCCGCCGCCTCCAGTGGTCGAGATGCTTCGGTCTTCCTGAGACGAAGTCCCCTGGTCGGAATTGTCTGCCTCGGACCTTGGCGTTGTAGTACCGAGTGAGGCGGCGCTGGTATTCCGTAGCTCGGACGTTCGCGATCTCTCGGAGTTCGTCTGCCAGGTCGAGGTTCTCGAGCAGCTTCTGCTCGTTTGCCTCGGGCAAAAAAGCTGATCACTCGGAGAGACGGATTGGCGATTTCTAACGGAACGACGGCTTCGGTGCCATATACCAGTTGAAAAGGGGTCTCACCGGTTGCCGTTCTGGGGGTCGTTCGATGCGACCATAGTACACTAGGCAGTTCCTCGAGCCAGCTACCCTTAGCCTTGCCGAGTCTGGTTTTTATGCCCTTCAAGATGGTCTTGTTGGCATTTTCAACCAGCCCGTTGGCCTGAGGGTGGGTGACCGAGGTGAAGTGGTTGCGGATATTTAGGTCGGCACATCTCTCTCGGAAGTATCGAGAGTCGAATTGCCGCCCGTTATCGCTCACTATCACTCGGGGGACGCCGAAGCGACAAATGATCGATTTCCATACGAAACCCCAGACGACTGTCTCGGTGATCCTCGCTGTTGCTTCAGCCTCGATCCACTTGGTGAAGTAGTCGATGGCGACGATGATGAACTTTTCTGGGATTGAGCCATTAGGAATGGCCCAAGGATGTCGATCCCCCACCGTGCGAAAGGGTAGGGCTCGGTAAGGGTGACAAGTTCCGTGGCCGGCTGGTGGACCAAATGGTTGAACCACTGGCAACGGTCGCAATGTTGTACGTAAGCCGTGCAGTCACGCTGTAGGGTCGGCCACCAGTATCCTTGCCTTAGCAGGATTCTGGCCAGCGACCGACCTCCTGAATGTGCTCCGCACAGGCCTTGATGAATCTCTCAATAGCTTGGCTTGCTTCGTCGGGGCCGAGACACTTCAGAAGTGGCCCGGAGAACGATCTTCGGTAGAGAGCGTTGTCGAGGATGACGAAGCGCCGAGCTTGGTACTTCATCCGGCGGGCTTCTCGAGGGTCGGAGGGTTCCTGGGAGTCTCGTAGCCAGGATAGGTAGGGGGAGCGCCAGTCGCCAGGAGTGGCCGAGTCAATGGTGAGGAGCTCCGAGTCTATGCTCGGGCGCTCTAGCTCTTCTAGGAGGACCGATCGTGTACCTTCTGGGTCTAGGGAGGAGGCCAGTCGGGAGAGGGCATCCGCCCGAGAGTTTTGCTCCCGAGCTATTCGGACTACCTCGAACTCCTCGAACTGCTGGGCCAAGCTCCGGACCAACTGGAGGTATTTGATCATAGGTGCCTCCCGAGCTTCGTACTCGCCACTGACCTGGCTTGCAACTAGCTGGGAGTCGGTCTGGATCCTGACTCGCTCAGCCCCCAACCGTCGGGCCATGCGGGCCCCCGAGATAAGGGCCTCGTACTCGGAAGCATTGTTGGATGCCAAGAAGTTGAACTTTAGGGCGTATTGCAACTCTATTCCTTCGGGGGACCTTAGGAGGATCCCTGCGCCGCTGCCGACCGAGTTGGACGATCCATCGACGAACAGCTCCCAGGTTGGCCCGGTTGCTGTCGGAGGCCTGTCCTCGACCGGAATGGTGCTCTCGGCGATGAAGTCGGCGAGCGCTTGCCCTTTGATAGCTGATCGTGGCCGATACGAGATGTCGTATGCCCCGAGCATGATGGCCCATTTGACAAGTCGCCCCGAGGCTTCGGGGTGGGCCAGAATCTTCTTCAGTGGCTCGCCGGTTAGCACTGTGATGGGATGCCCCTGGAAGTAGGGTCGGAGGCGCCTTGCGGAGGTAACCAACGCTAGCACGAGTTTCTCGGTTGCGGGGTACCTCCGCTCGGCCTCGCTGAGCACCTTGCTGGTGTAGTAGACCGGCCTCTCGACTCCTGAGTCATTTCTGACTAGGACCGAGCTGACCGTTGACGGCGTCGCCGAGAGATAGAGCAACAAGACCTCACCCGGGACAGGCTTGGAAAGCACCGGGGCGAAGCCAGGAACTCTTTGAGCTCGGCGAACGCTGTCTGGCATTCCCCATCCCATGCGAACGTGGCAGATGCTACCTTGGGCCCCCTCATCAGCTTGAAGAAGGGCAAGCATCGTTCGGCCGCACGGGACAGGAAACGACTGAGAGCAGCGACACGCCCCGTTAGACGCTGGACGTCTTTAATACACGCGGGCGGGCGCATGTCCAGGATGGCCTGGACCTTATCGGGATTGGCTTCGATCCCTCGCTGAGTGACCAGGAAACCCAGGAACTTCCCGGATCTTACTCCAAAGGCGCACTTGGCGGGGTTGAGCTTCATGCAGTACTTCGAGAGGGTGCCGAAAGTCTCGGCGAGGTCGGTGAAGTGGTCTTGGGCCCTCGGGGTCTTGATGAGCATGTCGTCGATGTAGGCCTCGATGTTCCGACCTAACTGTCCCTCGAACATATGGTTGACCAGTCGCTGGTATGTGGCTCCAGCATTCTTCAATCCGAAGGGCATCCGGGTGTAGCAGTACACGCCGTAGTCGGTGATGAAGGCGGTCTTCTCGACATCTTCAGGGTTCATTCGGATCTGATGATAACCCGAATAGGCATCCAGGAAACTGAGTATCTCGTTGCCCGAGGTTGAGTCAACCAGTTGGTCGATGCTCGGTAGCGGATAGCAGTCCTTGGGGGTGGCCTTGTTCAGATCGGTGAAGTCTACGCACATTCGCCACTTGCCGGTGGTCTTCGGCACCAGGACGACGTTGGCTAGCCACGTTGGGTACAGGACCGGTCTGAAAAGACCAGTCTCTTGTCCCTTGGTGACCTGCGCCTTGATGATCGCCTGTTTCTCGGGCGCATGCTTCCTCCTCCGCTGCTGTACGGGTCTCACGGTGGCGTCGAGGTTAAGCTTGTGCATCACAGTTTCCTCTGGTATACCAGGGAGTTGATCATCGGACCAAGCGAAGACCCGGACGTACCCAGAAAGAAACTCCTTGTATTGATGCTGTTCCTTCGGTGGTAGGTCGACACCGATCCTTACTCCAAGGGCCGGGTCATCGTTCAGGAATACCGTTAATAATTCGCCACCGGGCTCGGTGGTCACGGCTTTTCCTTCGACTCCCCTGGGGCCCTTATCCTTCCCGTCCGGCCTTGAGGCTTCCACCGAGATATTGTAGCACCTTCTAGCCGTGGCCTGGTTACCTCGGACTTCCCCCAACCCGTTTTTGGTGGGAAACTTCATTTTTTGGTGATAGGTAGATGGTGCGGCCTTTATTCGGCTGAGAAATTTTCGGCCGAAAATGGCGTTGTACGCTATCATACCTTTAATCACTATGAAGTCCACTATGACCGTAACGGTTTTGGGTGGGGTGCCGATAGTGACCGGCAGGCTTAGGGCTCCCTCGGGGTAGGTGGCCAGGCCATTAAACCCGCAAAGGGGTGTTCGGATCGGGCGGAGCTTGGATGGGTCTTCCCCCATCTTGAGAAAACAGTCATAAGATAATACATCGGGGGCGCTCCCATTATCAACCAAAATCCTGTCTACATTACAGTGATTTATCGTGGCCGAGATAACGAGGGCATCGTCATGCGGGGTGCTCAGCCCTTCCAGGTCTTGGTCGGAGAAGACTATGACCTGGGGCTCCATCGGGGACCTCTGGGAGGCTCTAAGGCTTGGCTGGCCCGCTCGGCATGACGTTTCCTTCCTCGGCTGGTGTCGCCGCCCGATGCCGCTCCTCCGGAGATGACGTTGATGTGGACCCCTCGGGGGGCGTTGTCGATCTCCTCTGCGGCGTCTCGGTCTTCTTTGTGCCCGGTCGTGAACCGGGCTAAATGCCCCAGACGGATGAGGCGCTCGATCTCGTCCTGGAGCTGATGGCAATCTCCGGTGTGGTGCCCGTGGTCGCCGTGGAACAGGCAATGCCTGTCCGCTTGCGGTTCTTCGACCTCATTGGCTCGGGCTGGCGGAGAAGTCCCGAGTCTTTGATGTCTTCATAGATCTCGTAGACTGGTGCGGTCAAGGGGGTATACCGCTCGTACTTTCTCTTGCGCTCTCCTTCTCGATCGCGCTTCTTACTCGAGCCAGGGTTTGGCTCGGAGGTCCGCTTCTTGTCCCCCTCCCGACCCGAGCCGGTTGCGTCTCGGCAGGCGCTGAGTACTTCTTCGCACTCGGCGTGGCGCAGTGCCAGAGTCACTAGCTCGGCAAGGGTCGAGGGAGGGTGGAGGACAAGCTCGCGGCGGAGATTCTCGTCCCGGGTGCCCCCGGTCAGTGCGGTTGTGGCTGAGGCCACATCCAGGCGGGGGATCCTAAGGGCTTCCGATTTAAATCGGTGGACGTAAGTCCGGAGCCTCTCCCCTTGCGCCTGTTTGAGAGCCAGGAGCCCCGCTACTGACCTTGGGGGGGCGCTACCGGCGAAGCTCTCCTTGAAAATTCGCCCGAATTGCCTGAAGTCTCGAATGGACCCCGGGGCGAGGGCCCGGAACCATGCCTGAGCGCCTTGGACCAGGGTGGCCGCGAAGGCTCGGCATTTGATGGGATCCGGCGTTCCATGCAGGGTCACCAGGGCGTCGAAGCTATCGTAGTGGTCGGCTGGGTCGCCCTGGCCGTCGTAGAGCTTGAAGGTTGGGATGGAGGCTCTAGGAGAGACCTCTTCCTTCAAGATGTACTCGGAGAAAGGGGATTTCTCCTCATCCTCCGAGAAAGAGGTCTTCTGCAGGGCGCGGAGGGCGCGCTCTTGCTCTGCGAACCGTCTTTCAAAATCTCGTAGCCGAGAGACAGTTCCGGCTGTGGCCGAGCCGTGGGGCTGGGGGGGGCGTCGTGGCGATCTCCGGAGCACTGGTGCCCGGGCGCGGCGGTCTCGCTCCCTGCTTCCCTCTCCTCGGCGTGGAGGAAGCCTCTTGCTCCGCAGGCGGAGCTTGCGAGGGTCCTCCGACGTCGTTGCGGAGGAGCTGTCGGCCGCGGAGGGTGAAGCGGCCTCCGGCGGTGTGCTGCGTTGCACTCCTTCGAGGGGGACTTCCTGACGGGGCGCGGGACCTCGCGTCCCGGGCCGCCTGGGCCCTCATGAGCTCCACGAGGACGTCCATCTTTTCGTTGAGGGCCTGGAAGGCGTTGGCGCCACCGTCGAGGGGTGCCCCTGTCTCCGCCGGGGGGGGTGGTGGCCGTTGGTGGGGATGCTGGCGTTGGAGGGGGGGCTCTGCGAGACCCTAGAGGGGGCGCCTCCCACCGCCGCCACAGCCTTACCTGCCCCGCCGGCGGATCTCCTCCCTGAGCTTTTTCTTACCATCTTGACTCTTCGTGCGTTTCCCACAGACGGCGCCAGATGAAGAGGCGGAATCTCGCGCTGGGTCCTGAGCGGGCTGTGGATCACCAGAAGATGAATCTGCAAGAGAGGGAAACGTGTCAGAGGGCCCAGGGGATCTCCCTGGGGCAAACCCTCCGATGGCTAAGTCAGTAGAGCGATGGTGGAAGCGATAATGGGGGGAGGAGAGAGCTGATGCGCGAGAATCCTCTCCACCAAAGGGTGAAGCGAATCGTGCTCAGAAGCTTAGGGTATGTGAATGCCTAGTTCATCTTACCATCTTCCGGAGGGTATCCCTTGCTTAAATAGTGCGCCGCCTTCAGGAGTCCTGTAAGCTGAGGGGTTCCCGGCGGGAGTTACGTCTTTAACGGGGGCTTTCATGGCCTGATCGTGGGAACGTTATCCCCTTGGAGTCCGGCAGCTCCCATGACTCTCCCGCTGGCGGAGGACTCTGAACGGCCGCACCTACAGATAATCAACCGGTCTTACCGAGCCTCGGGGATGCTAGCTCACGTCCGATCGATAGGCATGGCCCGGCGAGGGTGGGGTCGGATAGATCGGCTGGAGCCTATCTCTCTCGGATGGGGAGAGGGCTTTAGGCCAGACCTTCCTTGGGACCTAACCGTTGTCTTGGGCCCTCCGAGCCTAGAAGGCCGCCGGGGAGAGTTGGTTCCTCGAGTCTTATTTATTGGGCTTTTCTCCCGAAGTGGGCCCTGTGGGCTATCACTCGGGTGGGCTCGCCTGGTTGGACCTTGTGGGTCTTGTTGGGCTGCCTTTGTGGTGGGCTGCGGAAATCCCCCTCTCCAGAGAATTTCTTCCAATGGTGGTCCCCGGTATGTGCTTGGTGGGCAAGGTTGCGGCAGGTGCGTTGCTGCGGTGTGCGGCTCGAGGAATTGCAGTGTGTGCAGCGCGAGATGCTGTGAATGTGGTTGATGAGGACACTAGCGAGTGTTGTCGAAAGAGCTGATTGAATGGTAATGGTTTACCCTTTGGAAGGGTAGGCCACGTTCGCAAGTTTAGAGGTCAAATGAGCATGGAGAATGATTGCTAAGTGTTTTTCTCCTTTGAGTCAGAGAAGAATGTGCGTTTGACTCTAAGGTTCATCGTTTGCATAGTTGTCCAAGGTTTGTTGCTTTGGTGAGGTGAGTTTAAGACACTCATCTGAACTGATGCCGTCGTGCGCCCTGACTACGTCGAGCCCTCCTGTGTTTTGGCAAGGTGGTTGCCTGTGAGAAGCGTTGCCCATTCCCTTGTTGCATGAGGGTGTGTTGGCACTGTTCCGGAAGGATGAGTGCCGGCTGGGCGGTGTTTGTGAGAATCTGCAGTTGGTGTTGTGATTCCTGATGGGTCGAGGATCGGAGCCTGCTGAGTTGCAGAGGATTGTCGGGATGGCGGATCCCGAGTCATTGTGGTTGGTTGTGCATGTGGATCAGAGTGCGCAGCGGAAACCTGGTGGGCCCATAACTCACATGTTGTGTATGTGATTTTGATGATTATAAAATAACTTTTTTGCTTGGCCTTGTGCTTGAATGGTTATTCATGTTTTCATGTGCTTGAACTCCACTCCTTATTCTCTTGCTATGAAGTTTGAAATGCTTGTGGAGACAATTACAGAAAGTTATTTTGTGATATCATCATGTGGATGCATTTGTGACTCTATAAGGCTCATATGTGCTTTGATGTTAGCACATTGCATATACACTTGGTGAGATTGCTTTGTATTCAATGAGAAAGATTTTATGGAAAGATTGAGCCTCATGTTATGCATGTGTACTTCGACTAATGCAAAATGAATGATTGAGATGCAATACCATTGTATTTGCCTTAATTGGTTGCTTGGAAGATTCAAGAAGATCCCTTGTTTATAACAATGCCCCTCAAGTATTCAATGATCGATGAATGTGATTTTTATCAACAAGAATGCCATCTGAATGAATGAGTTTCAATGCTATTGTACATGCCTTTGCATTTGGCATGATTGTCTACATGTGCGTGTAGAAGCATCTTGATGTTGTAGGTTATGAAGATACAAGAATGCTATTAAATGGTTGCGCTCCCATGTCTTTATGGATGCAGGACAGACACGCGACCTGGGACTCTAGTTTGCGATCGCCCCTAAGCGAGGGAAGATGTGGGACCGGGCGCGGTTGAGAAACCGGCCGTGAGTCTCGGGTATCGGCTTTTTCGCGTTAACTCGGATTGAGTCACGGGACGGTACACTCACTCACTCTCGCAGCGGTGATAACAATATATCAAGCTAGGAACCTACACTCGCAGCGGCATATACGAAAGAATACGAACTAAGCAAAATGCGACAAAGAGTAGGAGCGAGTTTACCTCCACGCTCCGGGCGTGGGGAAGACGATCCCGGCCAAGATAGTAACTCCCGGTTAAACAATTATTACAATAATTACAGAAATGGTTTCTACTGCCCACACCACGTAGGGAGGTAACGGGCTACAAATCGGGCCCGGGAGGACCGAACTTGGGTTGACGGGCAGCGTTTTGATGTAGCTTCAGTGGCACGCGTTGTTGTGTAGTGGACAGCGGATCTAGAGGGGAGGGGTGAATAGATCTGCCCCTCTTTTCGCAATGCAACCCTCTTTAAAGCTAGATGATGAAATAAGCAGCGGAATATTACTAGCTTGACGAAGAACACGAATGATTTACTTGGCAAGATGATTACACAATATAGATATTGAACCTAAGTATGCATCTAACATAAAGCAATCGCACAAGCAAACCACAACACATGAGATTTTAAGGTGGTTCGGACTGAATTTCCAGTCCTACGCCCACCCCTCACCAAATCCGGTGAGGCTTCACTAGTGCCACGCACTGAACCGCAAATCGGAAAGACCACTGATTGCCTTCCTACTAACCACCGGTAGGGACGTCAACACCGCAGATCGGATAACTTCCGATTACCTTCCTACTAACCACCGGTAGGGACGATCTTCAGTTCCAAATGTTTGAATGAAATGGAAAAGAACAAGATATGAAAACACTCAAACAAGATATGAAATATGCTCAAAGAGAAAGGATCTTGTCTGAGATTGCTGGGGCTTGAATCTTCTTTTGAAGTAGCTTGAATCACTTGGAGATTTGATGAAGAACTTCTTCCCGGAGTACTGTTCACAGCTACAGTACTCGAACTCCTCTCCCTTGAACACACCCTTGCAGCCTTCTTTGATCTCCCTTATTAGCCTTTCTTGCTTCTACTCTTCCTTGGAGGTTGCTGGATTGAGATATGAACGTGAATCACCTTGAGTTGATGGAGAGAGTGTTAGATGTAGCTTTGATCTTCCTTTTGATCCTCTTGAATTGATGAAGAGGAAGAAGGATGCAGTTTAGATCACCCTTGAGAGTCTTGATTGCTTCTTCTTCCTTGGAGGTTGAGAGGGCTTCAGATCTGGACTTGAATGCCTTGGAATGGATGAAGAGTTCTTCACGGAGTACTGTTCACGGCTACAGTACTCGAACTCCTCTCACCCTTGTAGCCTCCCTTGAATCCCCTTGAAGCATTAGGGTTTCTAACCCTTCATGTGTTGGTTTTATAGACCTTGAATGGTCCATAGACACCCCCCAGACTAGATCCACAATTCATGGAAGATTAGGTGAGTTTTGATTAAACAAATCCATGGAAAGGGGCTGGCCACGAGGTGGATTTTGAAGTCAAACATGGCTGCATCGGGGTTGGCGGTTGACCTGTGGCTTCTGACGGTCGACCGCTACTGAGAAACACTATAGACGGATGGTCACTGGGAATTCTGGTCGACTGCTACGGGCTGGCGGTCAACCGCTAGCTGAAAGACACACATTCTGGCGGATGATGGTTGGGGCGGTCGACCGCCCCTGTGTTGATTCCGGGCTTGCCCGGGTCGGTCCGTTATCCGCTTCAGCTCCGTCGTTCAACTCCATTAGCAGCCCGTGCATGTTTGTGGCATCACCCTTGATAGTCTAGAAGGTATCAACTGAGTCTTTAACCTTGGATTCTCTTGGCTATACTTCTTTGTGCATTGACCTTGGATGAGTGACGAGATGAATATGAAATGTCGACTTTTGCTTGTAAGAGAGATGAGATTTGCATCCTTGCTTGGGCGCGATCAATGAGCTTTCACTTTGGCCATTGCCACTTGATTCCTTGTCCATTCATTGGCATATATGTCATGAATAAAAACATCACGTATTTCAATCACATGAGAGTGGAAGATATCAATGACTAATAGGGTTTAGCCATTATCAAAACTAAGAATACCACAGAACTCATATGACTATAGAATGATGTCGAATGACACAAGTGACCACAGAATGACTCAAATGACCTCAGGGACACAACATTCTCCCCCTTTTTGATGATGGAAACACTGTGAGTCATTATGTGATAGAAATGTCTAAAATGGCAAAAGTTATAACAAATGCAACATATGCAGCTCAAGATCCATGATAGTAATAACATGTTAAGGCAATTATGATATGAATGCTATGCAATTATGCAAACCTCATCACATACACATATGAGATGCAAAGTGAACAATGGATTCTCCCCTTAGACTCTCCCCGTACACCATTCACATATCCCCCATACTCTCCCCGTACACCAGTCACACATCCCCCATGACAACTCACAAAGCACATAAGCTCTCCCCTTTGACAATGTGATAACGCATATAGCTCTTACAAAGGACTCACACAAAGAATTCTCCCCCTTTGCCAATAGCAAAAAAAAGAGTGATAATAGTAAAATGTCTTTGAGACCAGAGCTGAAAGGAGTTAAGAGCAAGCCATTATATGCAAACCTGAAACAGACCGTGAGCAATATATATGGTTCAAAGCTAATGAAATCCGAATTCATCAACAGAGTTCGAAAAGCAGCTACATCCAAGATGTAATAGAAATGAACCAAAGGTGCATATCATGGCAATGTTTAACCGTCCTTGTCTTATATATCCATATTCAGTAACTACAAAGGGAATAACACAAAAAATGAGTATTGAGGCTAAACAATCATGACTAAAGCATGAATTTTATGAGTTCAACAAATTTGATTTTCAATATCTTTTGAATTTGAAGGCACATGACTCATATTTTACGAGCAATCAAGTCTAGTACATGCCTCCAAGCCGTAAGAATACACGTTGTTTAGACGCCAGTATTCTAGGTATTTGCAAGATTGACTGTTATGCTTCAGAATGAACAGAGATAGCAAAGTCACGTCATGACATATCCAAACTCATTTCATTGATGAGAAGATATGTTTCTCAGTAATTATGCCATTGCTCTGCCTAGAGTCTAGATGAATTAAGACAGAGATAACAGAGGCACATCATGACATATCATTCGTCACTTGATTTGATGACGTGACATATTTCTCCGTGCAACACTATCATTGCTCTGCAAATTGATTTTCATGAATTCCAGCTCATCAAGATGTTTAGAAACAATACTAAGCTCTAGAGTATCACCAAGATTGTCATGAAGTCTGGATTTTCAGATTTCAGGGTAGTCATTCAAGACATAACATGCAGTCTTTAGTGAAAGTCTATTAAAACTACATAACATAGATGATTTCAAACAAGATATATCAGAACTACAAGGAAATCATTAAATCTGAACCATTTTCATTGAATGGACAATCATTAGGGCATATAATAGAAAGCTCTTACACCATTTGTCCGTCTGTCTCATGAACTCAAACCAGACTGTAAGTCACTGAAGTGCAGTTTGCAAGAGGTTAAGAGAATCAACAAAACTCCCCCTAAGGATATGCAATGGATGCGCGAAGGAGTTATGTTTGCAATCAAGTGGAATGACAGAGGAGGTTGACCTAGTCACTCATGAAGGTGGCAGAAATGAAATGTATGACCCAACCCATGGTTGTACACTTATTAAATGCCACAGAATGAATATGAAATATATGCATGAATGCTGTAAAAGGACAACTCCCCCGTACTATATGGCCTATATGCGACATTGACACATGGTACTTGGCGGAGGTGAAACCTCACGCATATTGAGTGCTTCGAGACAAGCATAACATGTCCTTCCATACATCAACATTTGATATACTATGGCCATGCAAGAATGATGCGACACAAACCATGCAATGCATTGGGAACATAGATTCAACTTGATTATGCAACTACATGCAATGCGACAACATATGCAAAAAGACATATTGACATATAAACAATGCATGAATACCAACGTGCAAAACACACAACTAATTGAACATGATCATCATTTCAAATTCTTATTGGCCTGAGGTCGGCAAAGACCAAGCTCCCTTCTGAGTGTTGAAAACATGTCATTACACAAGGGCTTGGTGAAAATATCAGCAATTTGATTTAGAGTATCAACAAAATGCAGTTCAAAATTTTTCTTACTGACCTCGTCTCTAATGAAGTGATGCCTAATCTCAATATGCTTAGTCCTAGAGTGCTGGACTGGATTTTTTACAAGGTTGATAGCACTAGTGTTATCACACAGAATCGGGACACAACCAAGATCCACCAAGTAGTCTTGGAGTTGGTGTTTAATCACAACACTTGGGTGCCATAGCTCCCCGCAGCAACATATTCTGCCTCCGCGGTTGAGAGGGCAACCGAGTGTTGTTTCTTGGAGGCCCAAGAAACTAAACACCCACCTAGAAACTGCAATAGCCACTAGTACTCTTACGATCCAGCTTGCATCCAGCGTAATCCACATCAGAATAAGATATAAGAGATAAATCACATGATGACGGATACCACAATCCCAAATCTTGAGTGCCGGCAAGATATCGAAGGATACGTTTGACGGCAGTCAAATGAGATTCTCTAGGACTAGCTTGAAATCTAGCACAAAGGCATACACTAAACTGGATATCTGGTCGGGATGCAGTCAAATAAAGCAAAGAAGCAATCATACCTCTATAGACCTTTGCATCCACCAATTTACCATTTTCATCCGAATCCAGTGAAGTTGAGGTGCTCATCGGAGTTGCAATGATTTTACTGTTTGCCATGTCAAATCTTTTTAGCAGCTCTTGATGTATTTGGCTTGACTTATGAAGCAACCATCTTCTCCTTGGTTGACCTGCAAACCGAGAAAGAATTGAAGTTCTCCCATTAGGCTCATCTCAAATTCGCTAGTCATGAGATTAGCAAATTCCTCACACATTTCAGATTTTATAGAACCAAACACAATGTCATCAACATAAATTTGAACAATCAAGATGTTCTTACTTTGCTTCTTGGTGAAAAGTGTTTGATCTACCTTACCTCGTGTGTACCCTTTTTCAATGAGGAACGAGCTTAGTCTCTCATACCAAGCTCTTGGTGCTTGCTTAAGTCCATAAAGCGCCCTGTCTAGCTTGTATACAAAATCTGCATTGTTAGAATTCTCAAAGCCGGGGGCTGCTCAACATAGACTTCTTCTTTGATCAAGCCATTCAAGAAAGTACTTTTGACATCCATTTGATACAGCTTTATTCTAAGGGAGCATGCAAAGGTAAGTAAAATTCTGATGGCTTCGAGTCTAGCAACTGGGGCATAAGATTCATCAAAATCTACCCCAAACTCTTGATTATACCCTTGAGCCACCAATCTGCTTTGTTTCTTATTATCTTGCCATCCTCACTTAGTTTGTTCCTAAAGACCCATTTAGTGCCTATGACAGATTGTGATGAAGGTCTAGGAACAAGATGCCAGACTTTATTCCTTTCAAACTGGTTTAACTCGTCTTGCATTGAATTTATCCAGTTTTCATCTTTTAATGCTTCATCAATATTTTTGGGTTCAAGCTGAGAGACAAGAGCAAGTTGATCTAGTTCTTCACAATTCTAAAATGTGACCTTGTTCTAGGTGGGTCATTCAAGCTGCCAATGACATTTTCTAAGGGATGATCCTTAAGAATTCTAATGTTTGTAGAATCGTTACCTTCCCCTGGAGCTTGATCCCTTGCATTGCTTGATTCAGCTAGGTCACCATCTTCTTTTATTTCTTCTTGTGGAGGATCACTCTTGTCCTTCATGTTTAGGAATTCCCCATCTTCATCGTTTTTCCTGCAAGAGTTATCATTGTTAGAATCATGATATTCATCAAAGGAAACATGGGGTGATTCTTCCACAGTTTGACTTTTGATATTATAAATTCTATAAGCCCTAGATCTATCAGAATATCCAAGGAATATACCTTCATCGCTCTTGGGCTCGAATTTATCTAAGTCTCTTTTGTCATTGTTGTGGATGAAGCATTTTGACCCAAACACTTTCATATGTGAGAGAGAGGGCTTTTTACCTTTCAGCAACTCATAAGGAGTCTTTTTGGTGTGTGGCCTTACCATAGAGCGGTTGATAATGTAACATGTCGAGTTTACCGCTTCAGCCCAAAACCTCCTTGGAAGTTGCCGTTCAGCAAGCATGGTTCTTGCCATCTCTACAAGTGTCGGTTTCTCTTTCAACTACACCATTTTGCTCCGGCGTTCTTGGTGAAGAAAATCGGTGTGAAATGCCTTCAGCCCTGCAAAGATTATAGAAGTCAGCTTTTTCAAATTCACCACCGTGATCAGATTGAATCTTGGAAATTTTAACTCACCGTCCTGCTTTATCTTCATGTAGAGTGCCTGAAACTCATCAAAAGTATCATTTTTGTGTGTGAGAAAGAAAACCCATGTGAACCTAGAAAGTCATCCACCAAGACATATCCATATTTTCTACCACTTAAGCTAGCAGTTCTGGTTGGACCAAACAAGTCCATATGAATTAGCTCGAGTGGTTTGGATGATGTATTTTCAGATCTTCCCTTGAATGATTTTCTAGTTTGTTTACCTAGGGCACATGCATCACACAACTTGTTTTCTTGTTTAAATGATAATTCAGGCAACCCTTTCACCATTGAATGCTTTAACAGTTTATGTAAGACATTGTAGCTAGCATGTCCTAGTCTACGATGCCATAACCAAGTAATTTCAGATTTTGGTGCAGCAAGACAAAGATTTAAATGAGCAGGATCATCTAAGTCAATCATGTAAACATTGTTGACTCTCTTACAAGAAAATTTTACCTTGTCAGATTTTGGTTCAAAGATTTTACATTCATGAGAATCAAACAATACTTTGTACCTTTATCACACAATTGACTTATGCTGAGTAAGTTATATTTCAAACCTTCAACTAACAACACATTTCCAATGGAGTTGGAGAGATTCTTACCTACATTACTTGTTCAATGATTTTTCCTTTGTTGTTCCCTCCAAATGTGATATATCCTCCTTCCTTTTCCTCCAAGAGACAAAATTTTGATTTGTCTCCAGTCATGTGTCTTAAACAGCCGCTATCAAGGTACCACCTGTTATGCATGGCTGCAAGACACTCCTGCACAAGCAATTAAGCAATTGTTTTTGGAACCCAACCAAATTTGGGTCCCATCAAACTCTTCAAGTTTTCAAAACATGAAACCATTTATTTTGGAATCCAAACCTTCCTTGCATTCATGTTTTGTTTGCTTAGAGCAGGGATTTGGTTTTTCTTTTCAACCTTGACATTCATTTTCTGTTTGACGGCTCTTTGTTATAATTTTTGAAAGTTTGATAAAGTTGGCTTCTTGACCTATTGTGGCGATTGGTTGTTCTTGGGTTGAAAATAATTGTTTTACCACCTATGGGATTGATGAATACAGAAATCACAATTGTCCCAAAGATATGGTGATGCTGGCCTATATGAGTGTGCAATCTAATTTTGGTGATATCTGGAAGATTGAGCATGCAATGGCCAAGGAAGTGTTGACCTATACTGCGGGGAAGGTCGACCTTTCTTAGGTTTTTGGACAGGCTTTTTGGGAATGTTGGTGACTGTCTCTTCAATCTTTTCTTTCCCTTTCTCCTTTTGTTTTTGCTGGTTTTATGTGGGAGTTGTGTTTGAGGTGGAAGCTTCGGAAGATGAAACAAATGTGACAGTTTTGAGCCCAATTGACCTTTTGTTTGTTGGTTCAAAACCCAACCCTTCCTTGTTGAAGTTCATTCTGGTACCTAGCAAAGCATCTAGGTTTTCTCTTCCATCCACAAACTTTTCTAAAGATTGTTGTTTATCCTTCAACTTTTTTGTAGGTTTTCAATATTTTAAGAAGTTGAATGTTGACTTGTTTGACAGCTTCATACTTTTCATTGCTCAATTCACTATCTTTTTCATAGCTTTGCATTTTGAGCTTCATGCTATCAATCTCATTTCTCAAATCCTCATTTTTAGTTTCCAAGTCAGCCATTTCTTTTCTTCCTTCCTCCAAATCATCAATCATTTTCTTAAGATCTTCAATTTCAGTCTCAAGTTGAGCATTCTTATCATTCATATTATGATCATGCACAAATGAGTTAATTTTCTTTTTTAATGATTTATTCTCCTTTTTGTACATTTCATATTTTTCCATGAGTTGTATATATGCATCCTCCCAATCATCAATTGTATAATCTTCAAATGGAGAATTTACCTCAGTTTCTTCATCACCTTTGGCATAAGGTAGAAATCTTCTTTTTCTTTGTCCGAGGAGCTAGTTCCGTCATCACTTTCCTCTTCATCGCTCCATGTGGACACCATGGCCTTGTTCTTCTTCTTGCCCTTCCATTTGTCAGCTTTTCTGAATCTGTCGGGACAATCATTCTTGAAATGTCCTGGTTTGTTGTAAGAATAACAAATGATTTTATCAGATTTCTTAGAGTTTTCAGAATTAGATTTGAAACCATTTCTTACCTTTGACCTTCCTCTCATGAAGCTCTTACCTTCCTTTCTCAGGAATTTTTTGAACTTACGTGTGAGCATGGCTACGTCATCCTCTTCACGCTCACTTGCCGAATCCTCACCTTCATCAGAAGTGCCATGACTGCTGGGTCCTGCTTTAAGAGCTAGGGACTTCTTCTTAGGTGCCTCAGCCTCTTTGTTCTTGAGGTTGATCTCATAGGTCATCAATGACCCAATGAGTTCATCTACCTTGGTAGTTGACGAGATCTCTCGATTCTTCAACCTCGGTAGCCTTTGTGTGCCATGCTGGAGTTAACGATCTGAGAATTTTCTTACAATTTCTTGCTCTGAATATTTCTTTCCAAATCAGTTAAACTATTAGTAAGCACAGTCAATCGAGCATACATATCTTGAATTGATTCATCAGGCTTCATGCGGAACATTTCATATTTAGAAACTAAAATGTTGGCTTTTGTTTCTCGTACCTGAGAGGTTCCTTCGTAGATTACCTCTAGCTTGTCCCACATTAGTTTTGCAGATGCGCAGGTAGCCACTCTTGAGAATTCAACTGGATGGAGTGAGCATTGCATGATGTGTTTGGCACTCCAGTTGACAGTGGATTGTCTTATCTGTTCTTTGGTCCACAAGTCCTCATTATCCGTAAGCTCATACGGACCTTTGCTGATCACTCGCCAAAGTTCGTAGTCTTGGGCGCGAATGAACACCTGCATACGATGTTTCCAATAGGGATAATTAGATCCAGTGAAATAAGGAGACCTATTCACAGAATGTCCTTCAGGTAAATAACCCTTAGACGCTGATCCACCATTTCCCTCAAGGTCGTTGGACCCCATAATGAGAGATTAGGCTCTGATACCACTTGTTGTGTAGTGGACAGCGGATCTAGAGGGGAGGGGTGAATAGATCTGCCCCTCTTTTCGTAATGCAACCCTCTTTAAAGCTAGATGACGAAATAAGCGGCGGAATATAACTAGCTTGACGAAGAACACAAATGATTTGCTTGGCAAGATGATTACGCAATATAGATATTGAACCTAAGCATGCATCTAACATAAAGCAATCGCACAAGCAAACCACAACACACGAGATTTTAAGGTGGTTCGGACTGAATTTTCAGTCCTACGTCCACCCCTCACCAAATCCGGTGAGGCTTCACTAGTGCCACGCACTGAACTGCAAATCAGAAAGACCACCGATTGCCTTCCTACTAACCACCGGTAGGGACGTCAACACCGCAGATCGGACAACTTCGGATTGCCTTCCTACTAACCACCGGTAGGGACGATCTTCAGTTCCAAATGTTTGAATGAAATGGAAAAGAACAAGATATGAAAACACTCAAACAAGATATGAAATATGCTCAAAGAGAAAGGATCTTGTCTGAGATTGCTGGGGCTTGAATCTTCTTTTGAAGTAGCTTGAATCACTTGGAGATTTGATGAAGAACTTCTTCCCGGAGTACTGTTCACAGCTACAGTACTCGAACTCCTCTCCCTTGAACACACCCTTGCAGCCTTCTTTGATCTCCCTTATTAGCCTTTCTTGCTTCTACTCTTCCTTGGAGGTTACTGGATTGAGATATGAACTTGAATCACCTTGAGTTGATGGAGAGAGTGTTGGATGTAGCTTTGATCTTCCTTTTGATCCTCTTGAATTGATGAAGAGGAAGAAGGATGCAGTTTAGATCACCCTTGAGAGTCTTGATTGCTTCTTCTTCCTTGGAGGTTGAGAGGGCTTCAGATCTGGACTTGAATGCCTTGGAATGGATGAAGAGTTCTTCACGGAGTACTATTCACGGCTACAGTACTCGAACTCCTCTCACCCTTGTAGCCTCCCTTGAATCCCCTTGAAGCATTAGGGTTTCTAACCCTTCATGTGTTGGTTTTATAGACCTTGAATGGTCCATAGACACCCCCCAGACCAGATCCACAATTCATGGAAGATTAGGTGAGTTTTGATTAAACAAATCCATGGAAAGGGGCTGGCCACGAGGTGGATTTCGAAGTCAAGCATAGCTGCATCGGGGCTGGCGGTCGACCTATGGCTTCTGGCGGTCAACCGCTACTGAGAAACACTATAGACGGATGGTCACTGGGAATTCCGGTCGACCGCTACGGGCTGGCGGTCGACCGCCAGCTGAAAGACACACATTCTGGCAGATGCTAGTTGGGGCGGTCGACCGCCCCTGTGCTGGCGGTCGACCGCCAGCTGGGCTGATTCAGGGCTTGCCCGGGTTGGTCCGTTATCCGCTTCAGCTCCGTCGTTCAACTCCATTAGCAGCCCGTGCATGTTTGTGGCATCACCCTTGATAGTCTAGAAGGTATCAACTGAGTCTTTAACCTTGGATTCTCTTGGCTATACTTCTTTGTGCATTGACCTTGGATGAGTGACGAGCCGAATATGAAATGTCAACTTTTGCTTGTAAGAGAGATGAGATTTGCATCCTTGCTTGGGCGCGATCAATGAGCTTTCACTTTAGCCATTGCCACTTGATTCCTTGTCCAATCATTGGCATATCTGTCATGAATAAAAATATCACGTATGTCAATCACATGAGAGTGGAAGATATCAATGACTAATAGTGTTTAGCCATTATCAAAACCAAGAATACCACAGAACTCATATGACTATAGAATGATGTCGAATGACCCAAGTGACCACGGAATGACTCAAATGACCTCAGGGACACAACACGCGTATTCACGAACGTGGGACCCACGTGCTCATCGGCGGGTCCGAGTGGGCCCGGAGTGGTACCGCTGTGACGTTAGCTCAAGGAGAGGAGCTCCCTTGGACGGCGGCACGCCGGTTCACCTCGCGGAAGGCGACTCGGCTCCGGTCTTCACTGGTTGACCTTGCTGCCCACGGATCTAAAGCTGCTATTTTACAGTGAGCGACCCGGCGAGATCTGCTGCTACGATCACTCCCGATGTCGGATCGACGCACAAGAGTTACCGTTGGAAAGCTCTTTCAAAATACCTTGATCTATGGCCAGAGAAAGAATTTTGAATTTCTTGGATCTGGCCTTGATCGATTTTACAAGCTGCTGTTGGACAGAACCCAAAATCTCATGATAGAACTAAGTTTTCTTGAGAGATGGCGTTGACTTTGCCTCAAACCTCAGATCTGGAACTTGGACTCTTCACAAAAGTTGTAGAGGTGAAAACAAGGAAGATGGGGATAATTTATATCTGACTTGTGGTGGAGGTTTTGATTTGTTGGAGATTTTATACTGACTGGGGGTCGGATCTGAACTGCACAGGATAGAACAGAATTGGGAGAAGATAGTAATTTTTAAAAATCCAAAAAGGACTCAAGAAGTTCCAAGAAAATTCGTGGATGATGGGGTTGGTGGACAGAACTCCCAATAAAATTGGTGACCCAAGAAAATATGGGAAAAGGGATCGAAACTTGGAAACACAGGGTTGTTGTGACAGGCTCTGAACAGAAGACAAAACTGAAATACTGAGGGACATGAAAATGAAAAAATACTTAACGACGGGTAAATGACTGGATTGTTTTTGTAGAGGCTGGGGTGGACGTGGATGACTCACCCTCCAAGTTTGGACTCTATCTAAGCTCATGATGAAGAGCCAAAATTCGAGCTTTGAGGATCTATCCTGATGTAGATAGAACTCCGATGTTGATGACGACGGCGCAATGGCGGTGCGATGGCGACGGCGGTGGCAGAAATAGAATTCAGAGGATCAGAGGAGGAGGTAGAAAGGGTCTCACACCCTGGATTGTTGGAGGAAGAGGAAGAACAAGAGGGAGAGAGGGGAGAGGGGCACACCCCCTAAGGGGGTTCCAACCAAAATTCACTCAATTTTCATTCATTAATTCCAATAAAATGTGAAATACATGCTATTTATAATAAATGTGAAAAGACACTAAATAACCCTAGATCTAGAATTAGGAGGGGTAAAAGAGGGAGTTCAAATGTTTTTATCCCATGTGGTTTGGAACAACAATTAAATACATTAAAGGGGAGGGGCGCCCCCTTGACTAGGTGGGTTGGCATCTTGGACTTTTTAGTCCATTTGTCTCCCTTTGAAAGTCCAAGCATCTAGAAGCCACCTAGGATGGTTGACCAGCTCCACATGGACCCAAATGGCTTAGGTGGACTAATGGGAAAGGAGTGAGGGCCCCCTTGCTGGACCTACTGACATTTTGCACAAAAACCCAAATAATCCTACGGAATGACACATTGGCTTATAAAGCCTTACTGACTGGGGGTCGGATCTGAACTGCACAGGATAGAATAGAATTGGGAGAAGACAGTAATTTTTAAAAATATAAAAAAGACTCCAGAAATTTTAATAAAATTCGTGGATGATGGGGTTGGTTGACAGAACTCGTGACCCAAGAAAATAAGGGAAAGGGGATCGAAACTTGGAAACACAGGGTTGTTGCGATAGGCTCTGAACAGAAGATAGAACTGAAATACTGAGGGACACGAAAATGGAAAAATACTTAACGATGGGTAAATGATTGGATTTTTTTGTGGAGGCTGGGGTGGACGTGGATGACCCACCCTCCAAGTTTGGACTCGATCTGAGCTCCTGATAGAGAGATAAAATTCGAGCTTTGAGGATCTGTCCTGATGTAGACAGAACTCTGATGTTGATGACGGCAGCGCGATGGCGGTGCGATGGCGGTGGCGGCAGAAATAGAATTCAGAGGATCAGAGGAGGAGGTAGAAAGGGTCTCACACCCTGGATTGCTGGAGGAAGAAGAAGAACCAGAGGGAGAGAGGGGAGAGGGGCGCACCCTCCAAGGGGGTTCCAACCAAAATTCACTCAATTTTCATTCATTAATTCCAATAAAATGTGAAATACAATCTATTTATAATAAATGTAAAAAGACACTAAATAACCCTAGATCTAGAATTAGGAGGGGTAAAAGAGGGAGTTCAAATGTTTTTATCTCATGTGGTTTGGAACCACAATTAAATACATTAAAGGGGAGGGGCGCCCCCTTGACTAGGTGGGTTGGCATCTTGGACCTTTTAGTCCATTTGTCTCCCTTTGAAAGTCCAAGCATCTAGAAGCCACCTAGGATGGTTGACCAGCCCCACATGGACCCAAATGGCTTAGGTGGACCAATGGGAAAGGAGTGAGGGCCCCCTTGCTGGATCTACTGACATTTTGCATAAAAACCCAAATAATCTTAGGGAATGACACATTGGCTTATAAAGCCTTACAATTGCACATATGCTTTCCCAAGGATATAAAAATTAATTAAAGGATACAAATGCAAATTAAAATAGCAGTGCTCTTGCTATGATGTCCCCATCAATTCTCCTCGGTTGGGAAGAACTCGACCCGTCGATAAGGGGTGCGGCTGCTCGAGTAGCTCTGGCGGATGCGTCACCGAACCTGGAAGCGCGGAGTACGCTCCACTCCAAGTAATCGACACCTGCTCATCCCGTATAGATTCGATATGCACACGCTGCTAGGGAAGAGGTTAGAGGTGGACACTCCGGGGTAGGGTCACTCTCAAAGGATGGAAGGCGGCTCAAAGACTCACTAGGAATCACCGCTTGTCCCTTATGTGACTAGATCCGATATGAAGTAGAACCGATCCCAAAGTCCGATAAGTATCGCACTCGAAAGGGACTGACAACGCGAACGTACAAAAGACCGACTCGACTTGACGTATGCACAGACACACGATAGACAAACGAAATAAAGACTCACAAAGACCCTAAACAAACCTAATGTCAAACGAAATAAAGACTCACAAAGACCCTAAACAAACCTAATGTTAGTCCGACCTACGCATAGGCGATGGTGGACCAGGACACCCGAATATGTGCCATGCATACACTAGATGCAACTGGTGGTTGGCGGAATGGGGAATTCCTAGACCTCCTAAAGTGGACCATGCATACACATTGGACTTTCTATGGGATTTGGGAGACTTGGAAGGGCTAGGAGAACCGGGTATGGGTGTATCGAAAATGGGCTTGGTGGGTATAGATGACCCGACCCGTGGGGTAGGGATGTGGTAGTAGACTCCCTCGAAGAAGTGAAGTATATATGGTGAATCAAGGGGCCCACTAGGGAATGGGTCAAAGGGATCAAAGAAGGTATGACCCCTTGTGGTGGGTTCCCACAAGTCACGGTCCCACGTATGGAAGTCTTGAAGGTGTAGATGGTCACCTTCATGCAGTGTGGTAGGTGGGACGGTGATCATATGTAGGAAGTATGGTTCCTCCCTCGGGCGAAAGGGTATGAAGTCGGGTTCGGCCGACATGGGGAGGAATAAGAGGATCTCTGTGGTGACACAACCCATGGTGCACACTGAGGTAATGGACCCTAAGGCCGGATGGGTGAAGCTAAAACTAGCGGGTTGGTCGAAGCCTCGAGCCAATGAGTGCGTCAACTTCCATTGCGAGTCTAATCCCACAATAAGGTCATCCAATGTATCAACATGGTGACTAGACCGAAAGGTAGTGTGGTAGGAGTTGACGGGTACTAGTGGCAGGGTGGGGTGCATGGATGGATATGAAGGTGGGACCAAGCCATGTTTGAGCCGGCTAAGAAGTGGCTCGGCTACGAAAGGCGTACCCGTTAAAAATACGGGTGGCTCGGGATGAAGTGGCTCCAAATGAGATGGTTCCGAATAAAGATCGGCAGTAGATGGCAATGGAGCTCTAGGGAAGGGGTTCCTCGACTGAGGTGGGGAAGGCCGTGGTGTTGGCGGTCCGACCAGATCGGGACTCCGCTGGGAGGTAGATGCTTGCCGAAGGGCAGCATACCGAGAAAACCGAGACTCAAATTGTTTGACCTCTAGAGCGACCTTATAAGACTGCGCCAGAGAGAACGCGTCACGGCTAAGACATTCAATTTGGAAGTGGAGCCGCAAACCTCTCCAGAACTGAAAGGCAATCATGGTGCTCTCCTCTCCAACTCCATATTCCTACCGGTACTTATCATAGTCCCGAATGTACTCGGACACGGACCTATCGCCTTGGACGGGTCGGCACGGGTTGGCCATAGGTGCCCAAAAGATGAGAATGGATCCCTAGGAATGGATATGCAAGGCCATTTTTTTTTGTTTTATAAGCAAAATGTTATGCCAACTAATGCAAGCACCTAGACACGACTTAGAATGGGATGCAAATGCAAAGTTAGAATGCACTAACTAATGCACACTAAGGACCCTAGACTTAAACCAAGACTCGGTACGTGGTAGAGTTAATCGATCCGAAGATCACTCGCGCAAGTGTGCGGCCTTCCCGATAAGCGTAGCCTAACGTTCGGACAACACCTTTTGATATACCGATTAAGGGTATGCAGATGTGACACTTAGACCGACTTAGACAATGACTAGATGTAAATGACACTCTTTTTTTTTACCAGACTACCCTAGACTCAACTGGCGCTCTGATACCAAATTGATGCAGGACGGAAACGCGACCTGGGACTCTAGCTCGCCATCGCCCCTAAGCGAGGGAAGACGTGGGACCGGGCGCGGTTGAGAAACCGGCCGTGAGTCTCGGGTATCGACTTTTCCGCGTTAACTCGGATTGAGTGACGGGACGGTACACTCACTCACTCTCGCAGCGGTGATAACAATATATCAAGCTAGGAACCTACACTCGCAGTGGCATATACGAATGAATACGAACTAAGCAAAATGTGACAAAGAGTAGGAGCGAGTTTACCTCCACGCTCCGGGTGTGGGGAAGATGATCTCGGCCAAGACAGTAACTCCCGGTTAAACAATTATTACAATAATTACAGAAATGGTTTCTACTGCCCACTCCACGCAGGGAGGTAACGGGCTACAAATGGGGCCCGGGAGGACCGAACTTGGGTTGACGGGCAGCGTTTTGATGTAGCTTCAGGGGCACGCGTATTCACTAACGTGGGACCCACGTGCTCATCAGCGGGTCCGAGTGGGCCGAGAGTGGCTGTGACGTTAGCTCCTGGAGAGGCGCTCCCTGGGACGGCGGCACGCCGATTCGCCTCGCAGAAGGCGAGTCGGCTCCGGTCTTCACTGGTTGACCTTGCTGCCCACGGATCTAAAGCTACTGTTTTAAAGCGCGCGACCCGGTGAGATCTACTACTGCGATCACTCCCGACGTCGGATCGACGTACAAGAGGTACCGTTGGAAAGCTCTTTCAAAATACCTCGATCTATGGCTAGAGAAAGAATTTCAAATTTCTTGGATCTGGCCTTGATCGATTTTACAAGCTGATGTTGGACAGAACCTGAAATCTCAAGATAGAACTAAGTTTTCCTGAGAGTTGGCGTTGACCATGCCTCAAACCTCATATCTGGAACTTGGACGCTTCACGAAAGTTGTAGAGGTAGAAACAAGGAAGACGGGGATAATTTTTATTTGACTTTTCGTGGAGGTTTCGATTGTTTGGAGATTTTATACTGACTGGAGGTCGGATCTGAACTGCACAGGACAGAACAGAATTATGAGAAGATAGTAATTTTTAAAAATATAAAAAGGACTCTAAAAATTCCAAGAAAA